>JADMLD010001408.1:2982500-4290655 GCA_017589585.1 Phylloscopus whistleri
ATCTTGAGAGATGAGAGTTTATTAGGAAAAGCAAAAGTCATGCACACAAGATTTTTGCAGTAGCCTGACCTCTTACACTTATTTTTTGCATTCAGAATTTTTTACAGACAAATTGGGGCACACTAAGCATTTGTGAGCCTAAAAATGTCAGCTCAAGACTTTGGTAGATGTTCTCTACAGTTGCTGTTTTGCCATAGTACCTGAGGCTCCTGGCTGAGAAATGAAGTTGCACTGAACTAGGAATTTCACAAACGCATGGCAGAGTTATTCCAATCCCACAGAGTTTTCAGTCTAAACACAGTGCAAGAACTAGAACTTGGACACATAAACTAATAGTGGCAAATGCAATGAAACAAAAAGACAGTATTGATAATATTAAATTAAGTTTTTAAGCTAAAAATTTAAATAAGGTGGTGGTTCTATTTGTGTATATGAGGGTTTCCTCCCGATTGTGAAGGATCTGCTTGTTGAGAAAAGCAATTCATCATGGAGACAGGCAAGCTCTCCAGAGAGTTTATTTATCTTAGCTAGTGGTTAGGTAGGATCATTTAAGCAGGGGTTTACATCTCAAGTGTGTGGAGACTTATTAAATTCTTCAATTATAACAATATTCTGCTGCTCTCCACATTTTCCACAGGCCTTGCTGCTTCATATGGGTTAGCATCCAACCTCTCTGCCATCTTCTCCTCTGGCAAAAACGTACATTTCCATGTTTTTTTGTGTTTCACCATACTATAAAGGCTATGTATATGTTTGAGGAGAGACATTGATCTATGTTTCAGTTTGAACAGAAAGGCTCACAGGTCTTACTATTGCCTTCAAGTATATTTTCAGAGACAAGTTCTTAAATAGAATAAAAGAATAAAAACAAATGGAAAAATAGCCAGGAGTTACAGTTAAAGGAGTCCAGGGAGGTCAAGGTTTGACAAAGAATGCCATTCCATGTTCAGAATGACTGAGACCAATGGGAATTTGATATAGGCAATGATCTGGGCTTAGTTCAAAGTCTCATTTTCAGGTCTCTTTCAGAATTGATTTAGAGATAGTTTATCAGATCTTTGGATCTCTAAGATAAGAGAAGAGCAGAAAAATATTACAAGGAATGAAGATAAATGAATGTTCTTTTAACAAGAACACTTTCAGTGAAACTTTCACAGAATATATTCTAAAGACTGGTCAAAATGCAATTGATTTTTTAAAAAGCTGGACAAACCCTGCAGTACTTGCAAACCCTCAGCTGAAGAGACTTGGTTGTCTAAATCTAGATAGGTAAAAATTTTACCCCAAAGTACAGGCTTAAGCTAGACCATAACATATATTTATGAATCCATTCAACGTATTTATATGTGCACATACACTCACATATATATAATAGTGGTTTGCATGTTTTCAGTAGTAAACATACTCCAGTGTTCATCCAAACCTAGACTTTTATTCTCAGTGTTGACTATCACATTGTAATAATCCTGGAATTCTTACAAATTGCCCTCAGCAATGGAATGGTATTTTCAACTGCTCTGGTGAGAATTGTTCTTGTTGCAGTCACAGACAAAGATGAAAGACATATTGCATTCCTCAAGAAACTCCAGTTCTCTACTTTATTGACTTTTACTACAAATCCTTTTCTTTTTTTTTTTTTAATGGATATGGTATCTGTTCTTAAATGAAGTAGACATATATAATTGCAAGGTTTGTTTGTTTAGTTGTTATTACTACTGATAATTTACAGTGCATATTGTTCTCCTGGTTTTTAGGGTATCACATTTGAAGAATTTAGATCATTTTTTCAATTCTTGAACAATCTAGAAGACTTTACAATTGCAATGCAAATGTATAATTTTGCAAGTCGTTCCATAGGTCAAGGTAAGTATCTATATTGTCATAAAAATCCATTGATATCTATATAGAACTGCTGACAAAAGTGCAAAAGTGTTTTGTATTTCCTAGTTTGTAGTTTTAATGTTTCCAGTAAAAGGCTAAAAATGCTAGGAATCCAGCTTGGAGAGGAAAAGGCTTGGTCATCTCATGAGAGATATTGTGCAAAGTCATGTAAGTGGTGGACCAGCTGAATGCAGAATAATTGCCCATCCAATCCTACAATACAGGAGTTAAAGAGGCACTTGACACCAGTGAGAGATCAGATTAAAGCAAGCAAAAGCATTTTTTTAGACAGTGAGCATCTGAAACTTGGCCTTCTACAAAGGCTATAGAAGAAATAGTGGCAGAAGATCTGAAGAGAGATCAGACAGATTTTTAACAAATCAGTAAGTGGGTACTGAAAGAACTAGGCATGTATGTACCTACTAAAATCCTTAATAAAACAGTAGTGATGCTTGGGGAGCACAAGGTGAGCAATTTGCAAAGTGGTCAGACTTGTGGGCTCTCCTCAAGTAGCCCCTTCGTGGGTCTGACCCCATACCACCAGCATAGTCCTACCTAATGTGGCCTTACCAAGGGATTGTATCATTTTCTCTGTGCTCTATTTCTTGGGTTTTGTTTTGTGTCAAATAAGTAAATGCCATATATGTAACACAGTGATTATAATATAATTTTCTAATTTTGTTATTGCACATAGTATGGTATATGGACTGTTATCTTTTTTGTAAATAATTGGCACCAATTAAGCAGTGTCATTTTATATCAAAAAAAATTAAGGACTATTTGGTTTAGAACTGTGAAATTCGGTCCTGATTTTCACTTTTTCATAGTTTTGAGTATTTGAATGTGAAAACTCAAGTTAAAGGTTTACTTATATTTCATAATATGCTGTTCACAAAGTACCCTTAAATTCACCTTTTTTATTTTTTTTTTCTGGTGTTCTCCTTATGCAGATGAATTCAAGCGTGCTGTGTATGTAGCCACAGGTGTGAAGCTCTCACCACATCTGGTGAACACAGTGTTCAAGATTTTCGATGTCGACAGAGATGACCAGTTGAGTTATAAGGAATTTATCGGCATTATGAAAGACAGACTCAATCGAGGGTTTAGGGTAAGGATTCTAAATTTTATAGTTATCTTTGCTGACTTTGCTACATACCACCTGTAGATTTCAAACCAGCAGTGCATATGTTTAAAGATGTACATTTTATGACACACATTTTAAGACATACATTTATAGAAATACTGAAGCAATCTGTAAGATAAAATCCTTCTTAAATTCTTGATTTTTTTTTTGTTAGAAAGTAGCATTTAGAAGTCGTGATGTACCTTTATAATATGCAAACCAAATAGGAGATGAGAAATCCCCTGTATACTGTCATTTCTTCTGTATGGTGTGATTAATAGATTAGCATTAGGAATTTTAACAACAGCAGCAATTATGTATTGCTTGCAGAGAAAAGAGAATTTGTCTTGCTCAAGCTCAAGAAGTTTAGTTAAAGGTCAACTCTTCTAAAACATTATATAAAGTACCAAGTGCTCATAATGACAGTTGAAAAGAGTTGCAGCAGAAGGTAGTTTTAATTTTCATATAAAAATTGGTGAAGTGGTGCTGAACAATGCTGTGTTCTAGTTCAGAGCTGATTTTAATAATTAAACCCTGTATCTAATATTCAATTATAATAAGCTAGAGGGTAGGGAATTACTTACAGTCATTTTTTTTCTTCATATGACAGGTGTTAACATTTTTAACTAAATGTAAAATGGTGTTCTAACTAACAACCTTATTGCTTTATTGCTTAGACATAAATCTTAAACTGTATTATGGTTCCTAAAGTCACTTTTCAATATGTTTTTTCTGTAATTTTAGTTGATTTTAGTTAGCTTCCTAAATGTAATTTTAGAACTTTCTGTGAAGTGTTGAGTCTAACAGTTTACTTGTTATTTCTGTAATATTTTGCTCAAACATAAAATGTGGATAACAACCACTGTATTTGTAACAAACTTACTTCCTTGTTGGTCCTCAATTCCTTTTATTATGGTGTGATAATGATGATTGCTTCACAATTGTTTCAAGCTGTTCAGCTAAATGTTTTAGTTGTTCACTAATTGTAAATGTGCAGTATATGTTAATTTAACCAGTCTGCTTACTAAGTAATTCTTGTATTTATTACATCTTCCTATTTCACAAAATGCATGACAGAAATCACATATAATTTTAAGAGTCTATATCATCCAGCACTATTCAGTCACATATGTATCTTGCTTTTGCCTGGACCACTATAAAATATTCCAGTGGACTATAAAAGAACTATAAAAAATAGCCAATATTCAGAAGAATAACACAATCTTTCATAAATTTTAATTCTAATTTAGGTTAAATACTAGACATCTCCTGGATTACATAGGAGACAATTGTGGTTTGGTCCTGTAATTCAGTTAAATGCATTCTCTTCACTAATCAGTAGTATTCCAAGACAATTACAGTAGTAAATGGAGGAATTACAATTTCCAGTAAGTTTTCATAAGTGTCACACAAACCAATTTTTTTCCAAGAGTGGGTAATAGTAAAAATTCTGCAAAAATTTGCCTTCATTAAAAAAAAACTTGGCAAAAATTTTGCCTTCATAAACACACCCCTCCCACTGCAGTCTTGGTTTAGAATGAAAAGTAGAGAATGCCTAAGAACCGTTTTTCCCAGAACAAATTGATGGGAAGTGTCATTAATTGCTTCCTATTGTTTGTATGTTAAATGTTGCAGAGTATTTAGTGTGTCCAAAACAAGTAAAACTTTGCTCTCTTGCTCCTACACTGTGGAGGGCTCAAATGTCGTCTTGTGCTAAATCAAAGCTAACAAATTACTAACCTTTGCTTCATCAATAACTGTGTTTTGAATCCATATGAAAATTCAGTCAGTTTCATTACAGGGATAAAAGATCATAACAGCTCCAGCTTATTCAGTATTTTGTAGCAACATAGAAACCTTGGCCATGAGAAATCCAAACCCCTTTATGAAGTATAAATGCCCGATTTTAATGTCAAGTGTCCCACAATTATTGTCTCCCAATTAACATAATGTCTGATTATCTCCCTAAAAACATCCCAAAATAACAGTTTCAGTTAGGCCTGTGATTTGAAGTATGATTTTACAACTGACATCTTGTACTTAGCAATACTACCTGTTTAAAAGTTGTTTCACTAATTATGTTTGCCCAGAATCTTGAGGCCATTACAGGATTTGGTACTGGGACCATGTATTTTAGAAAAGGGCATTTTTTGGTTATGTAGTCAGGCTAAATTGAACCTATTTAAGAGTAAAGAGTCACACAAGTCCAATGAAAATGCAGTTCTGAAGCATCACTCAGTATGTAGCAGGTTTGTCCTATTTAAAAGCTTAGCCTTGAACTTAAAAACTTGAGAAGGGTCAGGTACTACCTCTTATAGGAACACAATAAATGTTCATTTTAATACAAATTTTAGATATGATTTTGGAAAATTAAATGTCTTAAAGACTTCACCAAATGAAATCTTCTGAACTTCCGTAGCACAACCTGAAACCTTGTTTTTGTTTTAGCAGTTTGAAGCAAACTCATATGTTAAGCTGCCATCAAGTGGTCAATCCGAGTATTGCCATAA
Source organism: Phylloscopus whistleri (assembly GCA_017589585.1). Classification (NCBI taxonomy): domain Eukaryota; kingdom Metazoa; phylum Chordata; class Aves; order Passeriformes; family Phylloscopidae; genus Phylloscopus; species Phylloscopus whistleri. Next base: position 2,988,015 of record JADMLD010001408.1, read on the forward strand.
ACTTATTAAAAATGATCAGACATAAAAAGGGGTTTTTGCTTATTAGTTAAAATAATTATTTCCTTTTCTTTTTCAAATTTAAAAATATATAAGAATATTCCCTTTCCTTTAAAAATTCCATTTTTAAACTGGAAGACTCAGAACTTAATGACTAAATGATAAACATTTTGCATAACCCATACTGTACTGTTCTCTCCTAGCTATTTGTCAATTAAAGCCATTTTTTTGTATTTTCATGATACCGTTGTCTTATGCTTACCCCTGGCTGCCTTCACGTGTTGTCTGCATCTGCACACTTCTCCATCTTCTGCTCCACAGGGCTACAAACCTATACAGAGGTATACTACTTTCAAATCCTGCGTGAGGAAGGAGCTCTATAGCAGATAAATGACGGTATGTGTTAGCCACCAGTCTGAGTGTGCTGGCATGCCTGCAGGAATGGCTGAATGTTGAACTGTCACTGCTTTGTTTCCTGTTCCAAAACTCAGGGAATAGGTTATATGACTGCAAGCAATCTAGTAGCTCAAGGCGTCATGTTGTGTTTTTGACTGAAGGAATAGAGTTTTATCCTGGAGTTGGTAATGACTGACTCACACTGTCACTGTTCTGTGAGCCAGCTGTGATTTTGTACTGTGTTTGAAATTAGGAAAACTATTTTTTCATTTTTCTGTTGCTGTTTTCTGTCTGTCCCATTACCTCTTTTTAAGTAATTTCTCATGTACCTATAGCTAAGAAGCATTTTCCAAGATTGTAGAGGCAGATTTTTCTGACTTTTAGTGACTTGATTCTAGTTTGATTTATACTGCTATATTCTTGAAAGCAATCATGTATTTTTGGCTCAATTAATGCTGTACCAGCAATTTTGAAAAATCAGCACTGTTGTCAACACATAATCATATGTTTTCACATATCCACTACGTGAACGTCCATTCGTACAGTTCAGTTGTACTTTGGATTTCAGTGTAAAAAACAGGGTGTGCATATTCTGTAGCTGTATTGTGAAACTGTTTGTCACACAGGGGACATAGACACTGCATTAGTAGACATTTCTTCTCTTAAAGGAAGAGTTTGTTCCTTTGCAATTTAAGGGTTTTTCCTGTTTCCATGGAAAGGCTTTGCAAGAGTTGCTATGAGGGCTGCTGGCTCCCAGGGAGCAAAGAGATGTACACCATGACAAGCAAGGCCCCATGGCTCTGAGTGACCCTGTGAGGGGTCCAGCATATCTCATGCTCATGAGCCAGGAGGGCTTGACTGCTGTTTTTAATTCTGAGGCACAATATTAAGCTGAGATTTTTTGTTCAATACTATACCCTAATACTGAAGCACTGTACTAATATATGAGAGACAGAAGAGGAAATTTGATCTTAACAAAGAGTCTGGTTTCTCCATCTTACTAATGGGAAGTGTAAATGACTAATAAAGTAGTTTAAACAATATTTTAGTAATCCAAGTCATTAGTCTCATGAGAGGAAGTCATGGCTTTAGTTTAATCTTATATTTTGAAACTTTTGACTTTAAAAGCCTCCTTTCTTCTTTTCTTATGTATTTTTAAAAATAGTTATTAGGAGTACTTTGTCTTTTTGTTGAAACCTATATTGTAGTTTCATGTTAAGTATTATTTAAACTGTAAACTTTTCAAGATGTGGAACAGCTCTTACAGGAAACTGGCAAAATGCTACATGGTCATGATGCTTCCCTAATAATATCAGTGAAGGGTATGCAACCAAGTGGAAGAAAATGCAGTGACACAAAGGAATCCAGTATCTAATCAACAAACCTAATAAAATTATCTTGGTGACAGAAAGAGGGACTGTGGTAAAAGCATCAAGTGTACATACATCAACACCTTGTCAGTTCTAAATTCAGTCACTAAATTAATTAATTCATATGCTGAGATAATGTACCATGGATATTTATAAAGGGTGATGTTGTTCATTCTGTATAAAATTCTCAAAAAAATTTGAATTATAGTATGTCTACAGTACCCATTTAGAGACAGAAGAAACCAGGTTAGTTTTCAGGGCATGGACTTGGCTACAGGCAACCTCACTGAGTTAATGTAGAGGCTGCTAGTTTTACCCTGCTCTTCTTCCCACCTGGAGCTCCTGGATGTAACAAAAATTCTTCTTGTACCCAAGCTTGCTTGAGTAAGTCTGTGTCAAATACCTGTTGCCTGTGCACTGAAGAATACAATATAAGCCTAAGTATATATAAAACTCTCTCTTCCGTGCTGACACATTAGTTTGTTACTGCTCTTCACTTGAGCAACTGCTTCTTGTCTCTTATCATGAGTCAGAATCACAGAATTGTTAAGGTCAGAAAAGACCTCTGAGATCAAGCCCAGGCATTACAGTATCATAACCAGTTGTTGGCTGTAAAGAGTTCCTTTTTGTGCAAAACATTGCATAACTCATAATATTTCTTCAGATTTGTTGTAAACTTCTACTAATGGAAATGGAAACTTCAGCCAAGGCATGTGAAGTGATTTGGCAAAAGTACTGTGGAGTAGAACAGAGATAGTTCTGTCTTTGCCATACATTGTGGAATGAAAGTGGATTTGCATAATTCTAAAACTCATTATTTTCCATTTAGTTTCTAAATTGAAAAGATAATAAAAATGGAATCATTGGAGATTTAAGCAATTTCAATAGGTAATTAGATTCCAGTCTGATGTCCAAAGAGCACATAAGTGTACATGAAATACAAAAATCAGCTGCAACTACATTCCACAGTAAGGTACAGTACAATTACTATTAATTTCACTTTTTTTTCCAAATAAAAATGTACAGTTCATTGTGCTTTGAAACATTGTGCTTTTCTATGGTAAATGTAGAACTCTGGTGAAGGAGATTAAGATACTTGCCATGCTTACCATAGATTATACCCTACTTTGGATCTGCACTCTGAAAAACCATAAACAGCACATTGTGCTGTACATCACATATCTCTAAAATGCCCCAATGCCATTACTCCACAGTGTAAAGAATGTTGTACCCTTATAGTAAATAATGCAGATTTCTCCTTGGGGAACAACTGTACAAGCTGTGTGTGGTCCCTGCAGGGCACACAGCCTGACTGGGCATTGGCAGGTACCCCTTTGCATGGACTGCAGGGAGAACTGAAAAAACATGTTTGTGGAACTGCCTGACAGAGCACAGAGGACAGCTCTGCTTTGAACGTCTTCTGGAAGGATTAACTAGGAAATTTCTAACAAAGCCCTTTCAAAGTTAATTTCCAAAAAGGGATTCTAGAGACCAGCTTATGAAGGGATTCAAGTCCATCTAAAGAACTGTTTGCTAAGCTATTCATGTGTTCAGTAACTGTAATAAATATTTAGGCCATTACTGTGATTTTGTTGACTACTGAAGTATTGAAAGTAATTATTACATCACAAATGTAAATCTAGAAATTAATTTCTATGTACTAGTAATTTTCTGACAATCTTAAATTTTTGTTGCATTAAAATAACTTATTTCTAGATGTTCTGAATATTGTGGGTTTTCAGAATTTCTGATTAAAAGTTTGGTAATGGTTAATAGCTGAAAATAGTATCTTGAGACTGAGTGAGGAAGAAAATTTATTTTGAAAGACATAAAAACTGAAGCATGGATTCAGAACCTCATTACCAGCCATTTCAACTATAAATTTGTTGTTTGTAAACACTTCATTCTGTCAAGTGAGATTAAATTTTTCATGTAGCTTTTAATTTCTATACTTTCCTAGTACACAGCAATTGAATACATCTAGTGTAAAAAACAGCTTAAAAAATGAAAGAAGCTGTTACTTACTGTTTGAAGAGACTTTTGCTTACCTCTTCTCTAAAGCAGAGAGGTGTGAAGTGTGTGATTAGGCACACCTTCCTGACTCATCTTAGAAAAGTAATTGGAAATGGCAGAACTTGGGCTTTTGATCCTAAACCTGACAGGAAGCTTAAAAACATACCTGGATACAGTGGGAGGAGAACGTTCCAGTGAAACATGAAAGCATTGCAGAACATGTGGACAAGCAGTTCCTTATGTGGATTTAATACACTGAGAGTAGAAACAACAGTGCATGCATTAGAAATAAGTAGATGAACAGTCAGTGTATTTCAGCATTTCTTTTAATGACTTTCATGAACATTTCTCTGAACTTGTTTCATAAAATAAAAAATAAATGCATATCTTAAAGCACAGGTTAATAAACTGAATATGCTTTTGTTGAATAATGCACTGCAATTTGCAAGTTATGCTTTTTTCATGAGATTGACTATAAATATCAGCTAAATTATGCATTCATCTAAGTATGGTTTCTAATATTTAATGTCTGCATCATATACTACTGTGGATTAAAATTGTGTTCTGAATATCTACAACTTCTTTATAAACTTCTATGCTTTTTAATTAAACAAGATGAGGGATAAGAATAAATAGATGTAGGCTTCAGTGTCTAATGGTGGATTATAATGTACTGCAGTGTGGCAATTTGTTTAACATCTTCACTCGGTTCAACCAAAACAAGGTATTGGACGGTCTCACCATGTGTCCTGGTTTTAGCTAAGAGTGAGTTAGTTTTCTTCTTAGGAGCTACCACAGTGCTGTGTTTTAAATATAGGATGAGAATACTGTTGATGGCACGCTGATGTACTGGTTGCTATGAGCAGTGCTTACACAGAGTCAAGGACTTTCAGCTTTTCACCCCACCCCACCTGCGAGGAGGCTGGGTGTGCACAAGGAGTTGGGAGGGGACACAGCCAGGACAACTGACCCCACCTGGCCCAAGGGATATTCCACACCATGCTCAGCAAACTAGGAGGAAAGTGGTTTCCTTCCCCAGCTGCTCTATTCCTTAGTATCTCTCCACCTATTTTTTACACTTACTATGAAAATAGACTTGTGGAGTTAGGAACAGTGGAAGGAATAATGAGATCCAGTGGTAATTACAGAAAGCGTAGAAGACAGTGCAGTGAATCTCCCAGGCCAGTCTTGGCCAGTTTTCTTCTCCATTCAATGGACAGCTGTTCATGTTACTGAAGTACAGTTTAGGATTAAGGCAATTTAATATAAAGAAGCTTTCATGTAACCTGCCCATATGGTATTTGGCTTTTGCTGGTGCCTCAGTTTAATGAACATCAATTATTTTCTATGCTTTTTGTTTGGTGTCATAGGTGAACTTTTTAGTACAGTGTCAATACAAAGAATCAAGGAATGAAACTAGAGAGGGAGCTGGACATACCTGAATAAAAAGGAAATACTTTCTTGCATCTTTTAATATAAATAGGCTATTTGCTGAATGCTGTGTGCTGTGAGGTGAGGATGCCTTTTGAATACTTAATCTACATATGGATTTATAGCTTTCATATTACAGACGTAAATTTGATCTCTCATTATTTTAATATTAAAACATCTATCTAGTATGTATGAGTCTGAATAAAATTTAAGGTAGAATTAATGAATTTAGTGAATAGTATCTTTTTTCCAATTGTATGGTTTTTCTTTTCACAGCAGACTCCGAAGTATGGTTGGAAGGAATATTACTCTTGTGTGATGACTGTAACCAGTGAGCATCTCAGAGATCTATGGAAGCAATTTCGGAGACGAGATATGCTGAGATAAAGGAAGAAAGCAGGATTATCTGCACTGGCCAGAATTATTTATTTCCATGAATTCTTAATGAAGAACAAACTAACCCAGGTGAATGGTGAATCTTCCAGCTGCAGCAGAAAACAGGACTTCTTTTCCACTTAGTGTAGTGATCAACTCTTAAAACTGCTTTTCAGTATGTATTTTATTTAATTGATGAACTAACTATGCCATGTGAGTGGGAGAAGCCTTCTTTTGTAAGAACACCTTTTGAATATTATTTTTTTATTATTTTGAGATAAAATTGTCATTTAAAAGGAATAAGTTTTACACCTGGACAGGAAGATGTTTGGCAGTGAAGAGAAACTGCCTGCATCAGCTTAGACTGTGAATTTACTTTCAGAAGGGCACTCTTAAAAGTTTGTGCTAAACTGAAAGTGAGACTACGTTAAGTAGCGTAACAATTACATATGAGTTGAATGGACAAATTAAACTCTTAGAGGCTGTTATTTTACAAAGAGTAAAGCTGTTACAGTTATAATGTGAATGATAGGTATTTACCTAGGAAAAGTACTGTATGAACTATAATGTTCAGATTCTCCAAGTCTTACTATTATTTTTATGAATTTATCCTTTAAAATAATACAGATCTTAAGATGTCTTACAAGCAGCATGTCAAAGGAAAGTCAAAATGTTCAAATCATGTAACACACATTTTGTAATATTTATTATATATTTTATTGCCATACACTGGTATGTTTCTGGTAGGGTACGAATTCATGTGTTTCTTATAAATAGTGCACTTTTATATGAAGTGGCACTGAGTAGAAATTATAGTTGTCTAATTTGCTACTCTGGAATGTTGTATCTGAAAACTAGATAAATAGCTTGTGTTTGTGTCAAACAAAAACAAAACAAAACAAAACAAAACATGAATGCATGCACAGTACAGATCAACACTAAGTAATGTTATTTGAATATTACTTGTTTGCTATTCAGCAACAGCATTTTTCCTTACTCCCTATTAACATTATTGTTAGGTAGTAGGAATTAAATCCACACAAACAAGAACACATATTTTTTACACCCTTCTTGAAAAGGTTTACTGGACATTGAATAAAGTCTGTTTAAGAAAAGACTGTGCCTTGAAATAATTCCAGCTGAATACACACACACTTAAACTAATGTCAATAAACTGTCATTGGAAGCAGAAATATTTGGTAGACAATCAAAACAGAACTAAATGAATGCTTTTAAATATCTTACTACTCCAAATCATGAAAGAAAACTTTTTAAAATTTTATCGACTGCACATTTACCACATTATATGTCATGTGAATAGATGTATAGTATCTGTATAACAGTGCACCTAAGTTTAGAAATGCTTCATTTATAGTAAGATATATCTCTGATAGAAAAATAAAAACAAAATGAGAAGGGAGCTTTTTTAAAGAAATTTCACACTGGGAATTGTAGGAAAAATATGTGCTAAGTGTGGTTTTTATCTGAAAAAAACAAACAAACCCAAAACCCAAGCCAGTTCAGAAAACTATAAAAGGATGATACTTCAGTTAATATTTCATGATAAATAAATTAAAATTTTCCACCTTGGTGTCCTTAAACTATTGACACCAAGAAATAAATCAAATAAATAGAGATAAAGGTTCTTGAATTGAGCAGAACGTAGATAAGCTGCAATCCCTGTGTGGTCATTTAGGGAATCAACTGTATTCAATATATTGTCTCGGTACCCAAAACTGACTCACTGCTTCTTGTCAGCATATGCAAAACCCACTTTGCTACTTCAGTGATGAAGGACAAAGAAAAGAGAAGAAAATACTGGGAGTTACTGAAGGGGTTCCCATCCTTCCTTTTCATTCATGATTGCCCACTCACAGTGATCCTCCCCTTGGAGGAAGCAGCAGTACCATAATTATGCTCCTCCACTGCCCTAGGCAGTAGTGCACTTTGCTTTTATGGCTGGCTTGAGGCAATTTTAGCATTTTTCTATATATTTCCTATCTATAATTGCTTAATATAAAATAGAATGTGAAAGTGTCAGATTAGTTTTTAAGACTATTTTTTCTTCATGTTTAATAATATTATTTAATATAAATATGAATCTATACATACAATATACTTGTTTACTTCAAAATAAATGCACTTGAAACTAATTTTCTTTGTAGTGTATATTATTCAAATTCTTTTGTCATAATAATCTTTTTTTTTTTTGTAACATGAATATGTAAGCACTTTGAATTAGAGCATCTCACCATCAAAAAATGGACTTGTTTTCTTCTTTTAGTCATCTCTTTAGATAGCTTTGCTTTTCAGCCACAGAATTCTGCATAAAAGACCTGAAAATGCAAGGACAGGTGAAAACAAGGCACAGTAATGGCACATGCCATCTGCTGTAGAGGCACCCCTTGGATAAGCAACAGTCACCGGGCTCAATAAAACCTTACTCAAAATCTGCAAAATTCCTGGCAGCACAGAAGATGTGTCTGCTGCAACTAAATTACTGAAAAGTTGCGTAAATTAAGGCTTTATTTAAAACCAGCTCTTGTTCTCCTCTGTAAGTTGACAAAACTGTAACAGTGCAAGTAAATGCATCACAGGATGCTTAGGAACTGCCCACAGATACTCAAACCAGCTCGGATAAAATGAGAATTTGCAAACCTTCAGCTTCGGGTAGTCTTGTGATACTAAGCAACTTTTGCCTGAGCTGTGATGAACTCCTAGCTGCTGGCAGAATATCCTGTAGTGCAGGCTGCTCCCTGATAATCTGCTGGTGTTTAAGATCCCAGTGGCAGTTTCCCTCCTTGCACACTTTAGCAGTAAATGGATACAAAGTCCTTCCACTGTAGATTCTTGCTTTGCATGACACAGAACATTATCAACCTGAAGGGAAAAAAACCCCCAAACTATTGAACAGTGACTTTCAGCATTTTGTTAGTCACACTGCCTGGTTTCTATAGTTATTTGATCTCTTATTCTCCACCTAAATATCAGGATACAAATGCATTGAAATAAAAGGGAAAAAAATGATACAGACATTTTTCACTTTGATGCGACATTGTGTGATACAATGATCATTACCTAATGATGTGGTTTGCTCTCTTGTCCCACTGAGGATATATTCAAGACAGTTTCTAGGAAAAGAACTCCAGACTAATACTTTTAGAAGGAAAAGAATCAGACCAAAAATTCACTATTCAAAAATGCATCTGGAACTAATTTGTAGCAATAAGAAGTTTGAAATCCCCTTAAAATCAAGCCAAAACTTATATGAATATTTTCTAGTATGTGTGAGGTCTAAATGTATGGTATTCTTCCCTATATCTGAGAATCCAGGAAAGTATTTGGCACCCTGAATCTGTCAGCAGAGAGTGCCCTTGGATATATTGCAATTTTTTTTCTTACACATACAATTTAATACAAAGGTGTGCTTTAATCTTGAATGGGTAATGTTAATTTTCACCACTAGTTTGACTTACAAATTCCTCCCACAGATGAATATTATAATTAGCTAGTAGCATTCCATATAAATACTAGTACCCACTTGAATTTTTTTATTAAAATATGTAATTTTGTACATATAAATATTCATAGAAACAGCAATTCATTACTCTAACCCTGAATTTTAACTCTAACCCTGATTCAGAAGGCTACAACCTAGATTCAAAAGAGTATGACCCTGTAAAAATGAACTTTCAGTCATTCTAATCCTAGGCTTTACAAAAAATGTCCTTGCACTTGGAAACCGTGTGACAAAATCCACTACAAGGAGCAAAGACTGGAATCGAGAAGTCTCTGCTGTTTCAGGCAGATGCCCTAAGAGGCTGCTGAAGCATTTACTTTCTCTGTGCTGTGACCCTTGCAGCCTTTTTGTATCATTTCATGAAGACAGTGGACAAACTACCAAAACTGGCTTGCAGTCTGGCATTTGAAACATTTCCACAGGAAGTGCAAGGAATGAAAGAAAGCATGGCTGTTGCTGCATTTTGTGCAGACATACTCTGAGGATCCCCACAACAAAAAGCACAAACATTGGCAGGTATTTCATCCCTGGACAACAGCCAAACCTGGATGTATGACCAAGGCATGGAGTCAAGTCTGTCAAGACATTTCAGGGCATAAGCTGTAAGTTTTTAACTACGCTGTAAGTTTTAAACTGTCTGGAAGAAGGGAGGGGAAAAAAGAAAAAGGAGGTTATCAGATTGGTCATTTTAAATTTAGATGTTTGCTTTTGGAGTCAACCATTAAATCACATAACTTCTACTCCAAAGGGCAGAAAGCACTGGAACAGTGCACACAGCATGGGATAAGGTTTCTCACATACAGCTCTTGAAGGGTTTTCTACTGCAGGGGTTTTGATTTTTGCCTAAGCGGAGACCTGCCTTAGGGCACTGTACAGATCTCCACTGCACCAGAATTAGTACTGATTGGAACTGGTTTAGCTTTTTCCCATGTTTTCCACCTTAAGGGACAAAGGGAAAAGCGGCAAGGGAATGAAAATTCCCAGATGAATGCATCTGGGCAAAAAACAATGCAATGAAAAAAATTACCACTGAAAGTGACAGAAGAGTGGGTGGGTAATAAGCCCAAATAGGGCTTGAAAAATCTTCCCTGAAGGCAGACTCTGACAAATACAGTATTGTATCAATACAGAGGTAGAAATCAAGAAATTTGAGGAAGGAATTGGAAAGGAGCTAAATGTGCCTCTCATGTGGAGAACCAGGAAAATTGCCACAAAAATTTAAGAAAAAAAAAATCACACAAGAACAGTTAGGTTTGAGTATCCAAACAGTTGCAGATAATTAAGTACCAAGCTGGGATGAGAGGGAGAGCAAGAAGTTGAATACATCTGGGCCAGCCCTTCAATTAAAATACATTTGACAGCTACCCTGAGACTGGGGAGGCTACTTAGCTGCTTGTTTTCATGTAGCCAGGAGCTACGAACTATACACAGATGGTCCCTAACTCCAGCTGGGATACAACATACATTTTCCAGGTGATATCTTACACCAGAAATGTTGCGGAGAGATTTCTTTTCCGGTGTGTGTTAGGTGTGGTCCAACACCCAAACATTCTGGAGAGAAGCTAGCAGCACAGTCACTGGCAGGAAGGCCCGGGAGCATCCCTGCAGGGCTGCTGGTTCACCTAATGAGTGCTGTGTGCCTGTCTGTCAGTCAGTCTATGTGTATTCCTGCTTCCAGCTGCTTCTCTGTGTATTGCACTTGTTAGGAGTAAATATGTGTTTTCCTGTCCTACTCCCCCCCCTCCTCTTGCCCCTCCACTGAATACAGGGATACATGGGATGTGGTGGCTGAGGAACTATTCCGTCGTATCAGATTGCTTACAGAGAGGAGCAGAGCCCCCTAGACTTGCAAAGGAGTAGTTTTTAATTAGGACTGCATGCTAAGGGTGTCAAGATGCCTTCCTTCAGAAAGAGGCACAGTTTTCACTCCCCATTCTGTATCTGAACCCAGCTGGAATCTACCTGTCAGAGCACAGGGAAGGAGAGAGTGCCTGCTTCATTAATGTCATCTGATCAAGGACCGTACCAAGTGAAACAACAAAGGGAGGAAGCCAAACAGAGATGTACAATGATGAACAACACTCACAGAGACAACAGCAGGGACAGCCCTGGTCAGCCAGAGTACTTGGCAAGGGTATGTGGAGTGGGAGGATGCTTGTTTCAGAAGAACAGCTGCACAAGAACCTTGTCAACGTGCAGTGAGCACCAAGCTGGACAGCTGGTGATTTGGGACCATGGAACAGGTAATAAGATCTGGGATCTGGGCAGGGCTATCAGACAACCAGGGAGGCCATTCCTGTACTTGGGGATCTGCATGTGCCTGTGAGGGTACAGGTGAGGGAGGCATGTGTGTTTTCACTAGTGACCCTCAGCCCTGTCAGCCAAAGGGGAGAAAGGGACTTGGCTGTTGGTACTTGTGTCAGCCCTGTGCAGAGGCACTGTTGAAGTTGCTGCTGGTTGAGCAGGAAAGCAGCAGCCACCTTCACCAGCCTGGGACAGGTCCCCAGGCTGGGGTCCATCAGGGAGGAGGATGCCCGGCCCCAGAGCTATGGGTGGCGACCCCTTCCTTTAACATCCCTTTGCACAACTGGGTACAGAGAATAGTCAGAAGTGGTCATGTTAGAAATACCCAAATGTATGCCAGGAGAGACACATTTTTAAAAATCTACCAGCAATAACTTGCATATACCTTGCCTGAGGGGAAAGCCTGAGTGGTACCACTTATGACAAGAACATTTTGTTTCAATTTGCCAAACACTCAAGCTGCCTCCTCAAACCCCAGCTTCCTTCAGCCTAGCTCCTGACAAGAAAATTACCTTCATTTCCTCTCTCTTTTTCTCGTGAACATTTCATACAAGCAGCAATAAACTGTGCCCCAAGTAACCTCTCTCACTGTACAGACACAGCCCAAGTACAGTGATTTGGGAAACCTCTCCATTAATACCTAATAGCTTGGACTGTCCCATGATTTACTTCTGCCATAACACAATGCTCCTTTGAATATGCTTGCTCTGAGCTTTTCTTCTGTTACCTAAAATTTCTGCAGGTCATAGCACAGAGGGAGGAAGAGGAGGAAAGGCACAGAAGAAAGGGTCTCTCGTGACCCAGCTGGAGAGGGATGAGAGTCATGGAAGGAATAGAAAGTAACTGTGGACATGAAGGAGAGCTAGAGAGCCAATGCCTACGGGGAAAAAACACAAGGACAGGAAAGAGAGATTCTTTACAGCTCTCTGACCAACAGATACTCCAAGGTAATTCAGAGTATTAGTCAGGGCAAGCTTTTTTGTTCCATCTAAATTAAAGTGAAGTTTGCCTGTTTATTTCACTAATTTTGCACCAGATAACCATGATTTTGGAGCTACACTGAAGCATACACTATAGTAATTATTCATGTAATTACTACCATATGAAATAAGAGAATTCTGATTACTGTGAAAGTTGAACAGTGAGCAGAGGGTGGTAGTGGCCATGGAAAAGTAGAATGATGAATTACACAAGCCTATTTCCATTAAGGGGTAATGAAAAGCTTCTGAACAGAAACTGTATGATATAATTTAAGGTCTTTGTAACACATCATCTTTTTATTCCCACACTTCTGGCGAACTGCCACCCCTCTTATATGCAAAATATTTTATAATAATTATTATTCCAAAGAATAAATTACTATATTATAATGCTTTCTCTAATGTTTACTGTGTTTCACTGGCACGTGTTGCTAATAAGCCCCATGTCACATACAGCATTTTAAAATGGTTTACAGGAGAAATTTTTTCATAGCCCCTAAGACAATGCAAAACCTACTTCATCCTTACATACACAGCATGCAGCTGCAAACTTCTCAAGGTACAGACATGTCTCCCTGGAAACACAGAACACAACAGATGCATTATCCTTGGTACCTGAGAGAGGTCACTGTCATGTATTTCCAAATAAGTACAAAAAGCTGTAAAATGAATTAAATTGCATTCATTTCTTTTAACTTTTGCCAGCAGAGCATGGGGTTTGCCTTCAGGCAGTGGTAATCTTATTCCTTACACTTTTAAAATCTATGTTGAATAATCATGGATGTTTTCATTAAAACATAGTAAAGTCAAATCCTTTAAATGTTCTGTTAAAATGCTGGCCTCAACGATGACTTGCACAATTAATTAAGGAAAAATAAAATGCTTTTATTGTCTACATCGTGTTGGTTTCAGTCCCTTTACTATTGTTTTGAGAAATATAGCATGCAGGAATATAAAAATCTAGTTTTTCAGCACCATTCACTGTATCTTTGCCTTTTAATGTATAATACATAATTCCTCATTATGCAGAATCTTTTAAATTATTATGTTCCAATCTTTTGGTGGCATTTTTCATTCATTTCTCTACTGTAATAACCATACATTGAGGAGATGGTTTTGCTAAGCCCTTCAGAATGATATCAAAGTCTTTTTCCTGAATAGGCAAAGATGATTTACTGCCATGGGATATATATAATTTCTCCTGATAGATCATCCTGCATTGGTCATTCATTCAGTTCACTGTGGCTAACTGAAATCACTGTTTGATCTTAAAGATGGGTGCATGATTTTGTATCACATAAAAACACTGCAGCCATACGTTCAACTTCTTTTTTTGTGTATCTTCAACAAACACACTACAGCTACTCCATTTCCTACTCTGGAACCTGCCAGCACACCTACTATTGGTTCTGTCTTATTTTCTTCAATACTTTTTTTTCCTCTCTGGCAGCTTTTTTCTTAATCAATGGCAGTTGTATGCCTTCCAGTTAGTGATTACTTATCTTCTTGTGTTGTCTCCTCCGTGAGATATTAGACAAGGTTTTTTTTCAAAGTCCAAACCCTTTTTAATCAACCAGCTACTTCCCACCTCCTGCGCCGCTGATGCTCTGAGAGATTCTAGCAGATTGTAGAAATACTACAGGTCGTGCTTGACATTTCCGATTTTGCAACAATAATTCAGCAGATTAGGGTGCACATAATGTAACACAGGCTGGGTTTACTGTTACAGTTCATACAGTTATAGTTTCATTACGATGAATATAATGTAAAGCCTTTCGGGGAAGAGTGAGTCAGCACAACCTTCCCCTGCGCGAACAGCCGCCAAAAGCCACAAGCCAACCATGCCTGGCCACCGTGGCCTCCACCGCCTGCTGCCCGCCAAGGCACGGCAGCCAGCAACAACTTGTTCATTGTACTCCGAAGCGTTAGCTGCAAACGAGGCAGCGCTTTTTGCACCCGGGTGTTCCAAAGAACCTGCAGGGCGGTGTTAAGCGTCGCCAGCCCCGTTTCAGAGGAGGATGAGGAAGGAAGCGGCGTCGAGCACCGGGCGCTCCCCGCCGCAGCGCCCTTGCACGTGGTGGCCGCCCGAGGCCGGAGCCGCGCCCTGCGCCGGGCGGGGCCGCTCCGCCGGCCGCCCCGAACTTCGCGGCCGTGCCCGTGCCCCCCGAGCGGGCAGAGACAACCAGACCCCGAGAGGACGCTAGGGGCTCTCGGGCGGCTCTTCCCCCGCTGCCCTGCCCAGCCCGGGGGGAGCGGCGGGCGGGCGGTGGGAGGAGCGGCGGTGCCGGGAGGGTGGGGCCGGGGCGGGCTCCGGCGGGGAGCGCGGCCGGGGCCCGGGCCCCCGGAGCGAGCGGCCGGGATGCGGTGCGGGAAGATGGCGGCACCGCCGCCGCCGGCAGCCGGGGCGCCGGGCGCTTGGGGCGGCGTGCGGCGGCGCTGCCAGCGGCTGCTCTACTGGGTGCCGGTGCTCTTCATCTCCAGCATCCTCTGCTGGTCCTACTACGCCTATGTCACCCAGCTCTGCCTGCGTGAGTGCCGCCGCGGCGGCGGGGGGGCGGGCGGGACGCGGGTGGGCGCCGCCGCCCCTGCCGGGGGAGCGCAGCCGGGAGGTACGGACACGGACATGGGCATGGGCACGGACACGGGCACGGGCTGCTGCCTCTGTTGTTCGTCGGCGCCGGGGCCGTCCCCGGCTGCTGCTGCCGCTGCCACGCCCGGGCTGGGGCTGGGGCTGGGCTGGGCTGGGCTGGGCTGGGCTGGACCGGACCCCCCGCGCTCCGGCCCCCTGGGCGGGCGAGGGACATCGGCACTGCCCGATATCCCCCGCGACCCATCGCGCTTGGTTTCTACTTCCACGCGAGCAGGGAGCCGGGCGTGCGGGGCTTTTCACAGGCGTGAGTTCCCCTCCGTGGAGTGCGCAGTGTGGCCGGTCCCAGCCCCGGACACGGGAAGCGGGACCGGCTGTGCAGGTGGCTGAGCAGAGTTCGCCGTCCCTTCAGCGCACACACACGCACATGTACACACGGACATGGACACACGGACATGGACACACGGACATGTACACACACATGTGCACATCCTTTTGAGGGCGGACGTGGAAGCAGGAATAGGTAACAGGAAATCCGCGAGTCTCCCTGTGCCGCTCTTCAGCCGTCTGGAAAATGCCCGGCTGTCACAACTTCTTGATCCCTTCTTTGCCATCGGCAGCCTGCCGGTCCATTCGGAAGTCATCCTGACCGCGCACCTTGGCGCCTGATCCTTAGCGTCAGGCGGATCGTTAATTGCATTCTGGAGGCTGCGTGTGATACGAGCATTTGTATGAATTGAAGTAGCCAAGCCAGAAGAATTTATTAAATGACCAGCTCACCAGCCTCCTCCGGTTTGGAGGGATTTTTTTTTTTTTTTTTCTGATTTTGGTTGTGTTACGGTTTATCTTGTAGAAAACCATTGAATCTGATTTTTAGAGGTTAATGTGTGGCATACTGATATTTCAGTAACAATGTCATAAGAATGGCACGCAGGAATATAAGTTAGCTCTACTTAGTTTTCAGCTGTTCATGGGTAAAATTTCAGCAGTCTAGTACCTAATTTTTGATTTTTTTTTTTTATTGTATACAGAAAACTTGATAGGATTTTTGTCCTATGGATGCTTGGCTGAGCAGTTGAGGAATTAAGCAAAAAGTGATTGCCAGGGTTAGCACTTCTGTTTTTTGGGGTGCTGTAGTTCCTATATTGGAGGTTAGGCTTTTTGCATTTTTATTCTTCGCTAACACCATTCAGATCTGTTAGTTTTAAACATCACTCTTGAATAGAGTTGCTGTGCCCTCATGAGAGGAAGAATGAAGTGTCTACCTCCAGCACAAGGAAGTGAATTGTTTGCAGGGCTCCAGGAGTTGACTGAGCAAGCCTGGAAAGAAGATCTGTAAGCTGACACGAGGAGGGCAAGGATGTTCCAGGGAAAAGCCACTCTGTAGTTAATGCCCTAATGTATGCAGCCCTGGGGTAGGTACAGTAGGCTTGTTCTGGGCACTGCTGCTTCAGTATTATTCTGCATAACTGTATGACAGAGGAAGGTTGGGTTTTAGCTTACCTGGAAGCAGGTACCTCTTAAGGAAATGACATGCTTGAAACTTGCTTCAGCCTATAAACTGCTTCACTGATTCCTTGAGAACCCCTCAAAGCAAAAGGCCTGCAGTGGGAGGGGGAGGAAGTGGAATCCTGGGGCTTAGCTAAAGCATCTTTTACTGAATTTCTTTCAATGGGCAAGGTTGATTTGTTTGTTTCTTTGTTTCCCACCACCCCCACACCCTCCAGTGGGAGCTGGCTCACCAGTTTTTTTAATTCAGCGTAACAGTCATCCACGATCTCCAGTAATTCCATCTTTTGTCTATATCTGGATGTTTTCCTTAATTTTTGGCAAATTAAAATAAAATAAGCTTATGTCTTGTCTTACTAATGAATATTTAGTGTAAACAACAGAAGGAATATCTAACAACTCTGGTAACGAAAGCCAAGGGCAGGAATAGACTGTGAGCATTTCAGTGCTTTGAAGCCAGCCTGTCTGTTCAGTGCATCTTTTATTCCTGCAGCACTGAATGCTAAAGAGGATGTATATAGCTGGGTTTTTTTCTGCAGCTTTCTGTCATTGAGGCTGACAACATACAGGGAACAGTGTTAACCATTGTGCAATAGGACTTTGCACTGTTGTAATGTAAGTGGTCTATTTGAGCTTTTTAGTAATGAGAAAGTGTTTCAAATGTAGTATTTTGAATGAGTTTGTGGATTTTTTTGTTAGGGTTTATTTGCTAGGTTTTTTTTAATTTCATCTGAGCATTATAGGAGGGGCAATTTTTTTTTTAAGAAATCTACTAAGCGAATTCCTTATATACCTAAAGCTGAGTAGTTACAGTATTGAGTAGCATTTTAGAAACAAAAAAGGGGTTTAGAAACAGAAAAATGAATCCACTATTTTTAACTCTAGTATTGCCATGTCTAGACTTCTGTCTCTTTTATCAGTGGATTCAGGTAAGTGCTCATGCAGCTTTAACCACTAACACGAAGGAGAAAGGTGTTGAACACTAGCAAACAGTTCTTTCTGCTGGATATACAATGAATACTGGAATTAAATGCATATATGAGTTGATCTTAAAACAGTCAACTAAAAATTGCTTACCCCTAATCCAGAGCCATTGTCTTGATTTTGCCAGTATTGTCATCTCACAAGCCCTGTCTAGCAGTAGTACTTATTTTTTCACCCTGAATAACTTAGTGTTTAAAATTACTGGGTCTTTAAGTATTCCTTCCCTTAAAAAAAAAAAAAAAAAAAAAAGTGTTTGTGAGAACCTGAGGGTACAGATTTTTGTTCTTTCTCTAAAAAGGATGGGGAAAACCAGGTGGCACACAGTGAGTACAGTGAACTTTGATAGCTCCAGCGACTGAAATTTCAACCTGGGATACATGGAACAGCAGTAACATGAAGTGCAAATGAAATACTTAACCCCAGCACCTGTACCCATGTGTCTGTACTCAGAAAATACACATTGGATTCACTGTTTATGAAAAACTGAAAATGAACATTCAGTGTTTATTAAAATCTTTGTCTACTTCACATGTGAAGGAAAAAAAATACTCTTCTATTTCCCTTCTTAGATACATCTCTACTTCAGGTTAGTAGAACCATAAGGGACTTGGAGGATTTACCTATTCTGTGCTTTAGGTAAGGCAGAACCAGTAGTTACTTGCAGTTTCTGACAGCTGTTTGTCAGAAATGTTCTTGACAAATGTGGATACTGACATCTTTTTGTTTTGTTTTCCTACCAGTTTGTGATTTGGAGGTGCATATAAGAAGGAAAATGTAAAAAATTTGACAGTGTGTGACAGATGTTTTTAGTAAAAATAACAGCTTAGCTGATGAAAGGGTTATCCTGTAGATATCCTGTATCCAAAAGAAATATGGTCAGTTTTGATGCATTTTTACATGGCACTAATTTTAATTCAAAGGATAATGCTCTTGCTCAGGGAATCCTGTCAGAAAATGCAGCTTGAATTTGTAATTTTGAGGAAGGAAAATAGATTTACTGTGGAACAAACGAGCAATAAGCATTTTGTGACTACTCCAGTGAGGGTAAAGGGAGGAAATATTGCCACCTGGTGAGTGATTTGCCTGATTTGGAAAAGAATAAATTACTTCAGCATAGCTGAAGAGGGGGTACAAGAAGACATTCACAGTACTGTCAGGAATGCTCCTAAGCCACATCTTTGTTTTTGGTGTAGAATATGTGACTGGTATCTGCCCACAGCTACCTTCAGAATGGAACAGAAAGCATGGAATGACATCCAGCTGCTAAAGATGTTAATGATCATGAAAGATTTTTGCTGGAGGATCAGATTGATTAGTGCTGAATTGAGGTTTTTGACCCACTGAACCATCAGTGGAATGGAATTACAACAGGATATAAAGCTGCTTAATTCATCACAGTTTAGAGGCAGAATTAATACATGCCCTGTGGGCTTGGCACAGTGTCATCAGGGCATCAGAAGTGGCAGAAAATAAGGAGGCAGAAGCTGATGGGGTGGGGGGGGGGGGGGGGGGGGGTGGGGAATAAAACAAAACCAAACCAAACAAACAAACAAAAAGAAAAGAAAAGAAAAAAAAAAAAGAAGAAGTTAGACCCAGGATCTGGTCAGCTGGATTTGAGCTCTTTGCTCAGTATGTTCTCCAGATGGATTAAAGGATTTATGGTACTTGCAGTTTATATCTTGTAACCATTTAGAGCTTAGGTTTGGCTATAGAAGTACAAGTACATTGTAACACTGCAGTTGGCTGTTGTCAAATACCGATTAAATACCCTGTCTGCACATTAGCTGCTAAGGTACAAAACTACTTTGGTCCAAGAAAGTTTGCATTTTTATTCCATATTTTGGAAATACTTCCCCCCCACCCCCCCCCCCTCTTGTGGCATCTGTGGTTACTTTGAGAAAAGTTTCAAAACTGTGGCTGAGGTAGAATTGGCGTCTGAATTTTGGCCAGCAGTGCTCCTGTGCATTTCCCAAATTTCGTGTGGATGCTCTCTCAGACTTCCAGAGGCAGCTGCCATTCTACAATTCTGAAACAGAACTGAGGTCTATGTTAAGCATGGCTGGTTATCTCTCCATGTAGTGCCACTGTATTACCTGTAGTTTTTGTGCCTTGAAATGTAAACCAGGGCTTGATGTTGAAAACATAAGGTCTACAGTGAAGATTCAGTTACTGGACAAGATTATCTTTTCAGGTAAAGGTTTAACACTGCTTGATACACAATTTTAAAGAGTTCTTGTCAGGGTGTAGTTTTTGTTTGCTGAAAAGTGTCTGGCAACACAAGTGTCTACAACTTTGGTAGAGCCAGACACTTTTCATTCTTCAGTCTGTCTCTGTGACTTGGAAGGTAAATGGGGAGTTTGTAAAGAAGAAAGATGAAGTCAGTTCTCAGTCATACCCTATACAATAGCCGTGGTTTTGTGACCTTACCTACAAAGGCACCAAATAGCAGCTTGCTGCTGGGCAGGTGGACAGTGATGCCGTTTGATGGGCACAGGGTTAAAATTAATCTTCTGAAACATTTGCAAATACCATCAAAAGCAAATGTATGGGTTACTGATGACTACCTATGCCAACCTTAAACATCCCAGGAATATTTCCATTACTTTTGCTCTGAAACAGAGCACTGGTGGCACCTTGTCACTCTGAATCAGTGCAAATCACTGCTCTGTCTAGCAGAGGTAGGGTTTTTATTGCTAGCACTGATATTTTTACTAAAGGACTATTGCAGGCAATGACAGAACACTTGTCACAACTATAAAACACTTTTATATGTGCACAGAGCTGAGTCAAACTGCATCTATAGATCAGTGTTTTACAGCTTCAAATATGCTATAAAGATGAAATAGGTACTTAGTTTTGTGAATCAGGTCCAAGATGTTAAACTTCATAAAAGTTTGAGAGGACCAGCTATTTATAGATGTGGCTGCAGAGTCTCTGAATCAGATGTATCTTGTTTTCCCATTCCAAAGATATAAATATTTTAAAAATGTACATAAAACATGATAGCAGAATTTTGTATAGCCACTTTCACCACAGCTTTAAAAAGTTAATTGCTTTCTCTGATTTTTTTCCCCTATTTTTAAATCTAGCCATTACTAATCAGAAACTTTGATTTTGGGTTTAAAAGTCAAGCAAAATTTAACATTACAAAACCAATGCATATTTTGATATGAAATTTATCTCTCAAAATATTTTGGGGTTTGTGATAGTAGTGTGCCTTATCATGTCTCTAGCCATGTGGAGATGGATGTCTACCTAGTTTTTACATGGTTGAGTGAGAATAAACATTTCTAGAGAAAATGAGTGGAAATTGAAGAAGTGGGAAATCCACTTGGTCTGACCCAGTGTGCAAGGTGCTTAGTGATGTGATTTCTCTTCCTAGCAAACTAATTTGGTGATGGAAACCATCCTGGGCTTTTTACAACCTTTTGAAACACAGCATTCTGTCTTCTTTGCAATTGTTCTCTGCAAGCGCAGGCTGCTTAGTGGCATTGACTATTGAGTGTGCTGTTCCTGTTTCTGGCTGCTTGTGGCTTGGGGCAAGCAGGGAGCAATATTTCTGGCTCAGGAAATTGGCATCTACATTGGCTGAAATCCTGCGTGTGTCCCAGCCTGGTCCCTAATTCTGATGAGCACCATCTGCAAGCTGCGTAATGAACCGGAGAGGCTCTAATGATGTGACAGTCTGCTAGTACTGAACTGTAAATGGCATCCTGATGCTTTAGCAGTGCAAGGGTGATTCTTAATGAAATTGGCCCCTGCAGTATCTCAGGCAAACAAAGCTGTAACTTTTTAATGATTTCCTGAAGACAGGTCATGTTTTTATAATTATTTCCATCTCTGAATACACAGTAGTATCGTTCTGTTTTGGTCCCGAAGGGATTTACTCTGTTTTCTCCCAGAAATTGCTCAGCAGTTGGGATTGCCATGCCCTTTGTGTTTATTTTAGTCATCACAGACATGAATGCTTTTTACCCGTATTATTTCTGTGCTATTTGACTATCAGCAAGTGCATTTGCAGCATTTCAGCTGATATTTATTAATGACAGAATGCACAGTCTGACCTACTTTTCACCACAGTGAGTGTAACCCCTTGAAACAGAAAGGAGAAAACTGCCAGAAATACTGATACAAATGATTCTACTAAAAAAATATAAAATTTGGTTTAAATGAATCCTGTGCTATTAAGAAGACAGGGAAAATGGCTGTCTTGGTTTGACAAGACAGGTGTCTGCCAGGGAAACTGGGGTTTCCCTTAGAATAGAGAATGCAAACTCCCCACCCCTGCCAAATTATAAATTTTCAATTAAGGGCTCTCAGGCAAAGATTTGGGAATAGGAATAACAGTTCTTTACTAGGAATATCAATAATACAAATGTGGTAGGAAACAAAACTACCCCACCAAACCAGCAAACAAACAACAACAATTTGGGAAAGCCCTGACAGAATCAGAGCTGCCACCTGGCACCCTGTTAGTCAGGGTGTTGGAAGCAGTCCAGAAGTGAGTCCTGGGATGACAGACGTGGCTCTGTTGGAGCAGGGACGATCCTGTAGCCAAAAAGGGTCTAGGAGTGATGAGGAAGGGTCTAGGAGTGATGAGGAGGGGTCCAGGGGTGAGGTGATGGTGAGATGGGGTCCGGCGATGATGAGATGGGGTCTGGCGAAGATGAGATGGGGTGCCGTCTTCCTCCCAGGAATCGGGGTGAAGCAAGTGAAGTCTGTCCCCGGCCGGCTCAGTTTTCCCGGCAGCAATTGTAGACTCCCCCCACTGGGTGGGGCATCCCACAATAGGACCATGCATGCAAATGGGGCTTCTGGGGCTCTGGGGGGAGCGGGTATAGTCCGGGGGTATAGTCTGTTGATGGCCCATTACCCAAAAGGCACCCGCCCCTCCCCCCCGTCCCCCTCCTTCCAAAGTTACAAGAAATAAAGAACAATTCCCCAACTGCTTTCAGCAGATGAAAATAGAATACACATTTTTGATTCCATAACCCAGGACATTATCCACCCCTTATTCTATTATCATCTGCATCATACCTAAAGCAATGAACTACTAGCAGAATGAACCCCTACACTCAGTTCTTACTTAGGATTAGGTTTTCCTGGGGTACACAACTGGTTTTTCCATCTTTCTGCATTACCCACCAAGTGTAACCAGGTCCTTGAGCAAAAACAATCCCACGGATGGGTTCGCCTTTGCCTGAGGTGGGGTTAATCCAGACAGTCTTTCCTAAAATACCTCTCATGTGTACCACAGGGACTTTATCTCCATCTACTGTGTGCAAAGGGGTAGACTGGGCAGGACCAGCTCGATTGATGGAGCCTCGGGTGTTGACCATCCAGGTGGCTTTTGCTGAGTTCACTTCCCAGTTCTTAAAGGTCCCTCTGCCAAGTGCCTTCAGAGTGGTCTTAAGTAGTCCATTGCACCGTTCCACTTTCCCGGCAGCTGGTGCATGATAAGGGATGTGATAGATCCATTCAATGCCGTGTTCTTTAGCCCAGGTGTTTATAAGGCTGTTCTTGAAATGGGTCCCGTTGTCTGACTCGATTCTCTCAGGGGTGCCGTGTCTCCACAGGACTTGTCTTTCAAGGCCCAGGATGGTGTTCCGGGCGGTGGCATGAGGCACAGGATAGGTCTCCAGCCACCCAGTGGTGGCTTCCACCATGGTCAGCACGTAGCGCTTGCCTTGGCGGGTTTGGGGCAGGGTGATGTAGTCAATCTGCCAGGCCTCCCCATACTTATATTTGGACCACCGTCCACCGTACCAGAGGGGCTTCACCCGCTTGGCCTGCTTGATGGCAGCACACGTCTCACAGTCATGGATAACCTGAGAGATACTGTCCATGGTTAGATCCACCCCTCGGTCTCGTGCCCACTTATAGGTGGCATCTCTGCCCTGATGACCTGAGGCATCATGGGCCCACCGAGCTAGAAACAACTCTCCCTTGTGTTGCCAATCCAAGTCTATCTTAGACACTTCTATCTTCGCGGCCTGATCTACCTGTTCGTTGTTCCGGTGCTCCTCATTAGCCCGACTCTTGGGAACATGGGCATCCACATGACGGACTTTCACAGGTAGTTTCCCTACTCTGGTGGCGATGTCCTTCCACTCATCAGCAGCCCAGATTGGTTTTCCCCTACGCTGCCAGCTGACCTTTTTCCACCTTTCCAGCCAGCCCCACAGAGCATTAGCTACCATCCACGAATCGGTGTAGAGGTAGAGCTTTGGCCACTTCTCTCTTTCAGCGATGTCCAGGGCCAATTGAACAGCTTTGAGTTCGGCAAGCTGGCTTGACCCACCTTCTCCTTCAGTGGCTTGTGCAACCTGTCTTGTGGGGCTCCACACAGCTGCTTTCCACTTTCGGTTCATCCCTACGATGCGACAGGAACCGTCAGTGAAAAGAGCGTAGCGTGCTTCTTCTGCTGGCAGTTGGTTATATGGTGGAGCTTCTTCAGCCCGGGTTACCTGCTCTTGTTCTTCTTCCTCGGTGAGACTGAAGTTCTCAGCTTCCGGCCAGTTGGTGATCACTTCCAGAATCCCAGGGCGATTCGGGTTTCCAATACGGGCGCGCTGAGTGATGAGGGCAATCCATTTGCTCCAGGTGGCATCAGTGGCGTGATGGGTGGAGGGAACCTTTCCTTTAAACATCCACCCCAGCACTGGTAGTCGGGGTGCCAGGAGGAGCTGTGCTTCAGTGCCAATCACCTCTGAGGCGGCTTGAACTCCTTCATAGGCAGCCAAGATCTCCTTCTCCGTGGGAGTGTAATTGGCTTCAGACCCTCTGTAGCTTCGGCTCCAGAATCCCAGTGGCCGGCCTCGAGTCTCACCAGGCACCTTCTGCCAAAGGCTCCAGGACAGACCATGGCTCCCAGCTGCGGAGTAAAGCACATTCTTTACCTCTGGTCCCGTCCTGACTGGGCCAAGGGCCACCGCATGAGCGATTTCCTGCTTGATCTGGGCAAAGGCGTGTTGCTGCTCTGGGCCCCAGTGGAAATCGTTCTTTTTGCGGGTAACCAGGTACAGAGGGCTCACAATCTGACTGTACTCAGGGATGTGCATCCTCCAGAAACCTATGGCACCTAGGAAAGCTTGTGTTTCCTTCTTGCTGGTCGGTGGAGACATCGCGGTGATCTTATTAATGACCTCTGTGGGGATCTGACGCCGTCCATCTTGCCACTTCACTCCCAGGAACTGGATCTCTCGGGCAGGTCCCTTGACTTTACTCTTCTTGATGGCAAAGCCAGCTTCCAGGAGAATCTGGATGATCTTTTCTCCTTTCTCGAAAACTTCCACTGCTGTGTTTCCCCACACAATGATGTCATCAATGTACTGTAGATGTTCTGGAGCCTCACCCTTCTCCAGTGCAGCCTGGATCAGTCCATGGCAGATGGTGGGACTGTGCTTCCACCCCTGGGGCAGTCGGTTCCAGGTGTACTGAACGCCCCTCCAGGTGAAAGCAAACTGGGGCCTGCACTCTGCTGCCAAAGGAATGGAGAAGAAGGCATTGGCAATATCGATGGTCACATACCACTTTGCTGCCTTGGACTCCAGCTCATACTGGAGCTCCAGCATGTCCGGCACGGCAGCGCTCAGTGGTGGAGTCACTTCATTCAATGCACGATAGTCCACAGTCAATCTCCATTCCCCTTCAGACTTACGCACAGGCCAAATGGGACTGTTGAAGGGTGAGTGGGTTTTGCTGACCACCCCTTGGCTCTCCAGTTTCCGAATCATCTCATGGATCGGAGTCACAGAGTCTCTGTCAGTACGGTATTGCCGACGGTGCACTGTTGCTGTGGCGATTGGCACCTGTTGTTCTTCAACTCTCAGCAGTCCCACAGCAGAGGGGTCGTCGGAGAGACCAGGCAGGGTATTTAGTTGTCTGATGTCTTCCATCTCTACAGCAGCTACTCCAAAAGCCCAACGATATCCTTTTGGGTCTTTGAAATGTCCATTTTTGAGATAGTCTATGCCAAGGATGCACGGGGCCTCTGGACCAGTCACAATGGGGTGTTTCTGCCACCCATTCCCAGTCAAACTCACTTCGGCCTCCAATACAGTCAGTTGCTGGGACCCCCCTGTCACTCCAGAAATAGAAATGGGTTCTGCTCCCACATACCCCGATGGCATCAGGGTACATTGGGAGCCAGTGTCAACCAAAGCCGTGTATTTCTGTGGGTCAGATGTGCCAGGCCATCGGATCCACACAGTCCAATAGATCCGATTGTCCCTCTCCTCTACCTGGCTAGAGGCAGGGCCCCTCTAGCACTGGTTATTCCCCCCCTGAGCATACATACTAGAGGTTCCAGCATCCTGACTACTGACAGCCTGGGCATAGGAGGTTGAGGATACTTTCATTTTAGTGGCACCCCTTTGGTGAGTGTTCCTCTCCTTGAGCTCACGCACCCGGGCTGCCAGGACATAGGTGGGTTTCCCATCCCACACTCCCATGTCTTCCCCATGGTCACGCAGGTAAAACCACAGGTCAGCTCTCGGGGTGTACCCTCTCTCTCTGGCTGGGGGTCGTTGGGCTCTGACTCTGGGGCCTGTGACTCGCACCGGTGCCACATTGGAATTGCTCTTCCTCATCTCCTCCCTCACCTCCCTCATTTCCTCTTTGAGCTCTTTCACCACGGCAGAGATATGAGCCTGCAGCGGGCCATTGATCATGCTCTCATAATTCCTAAGCTTATTGGCAACAGCCCCCACTGTCACTCGGTTGTCCTCAGCATTAATGGTTGCAATGAATGTAGTATACTGAGATGGCCCCAGATTTGCCAGGTTCCATAACATCTGCGCTGTGCATCTAACCTTGTCAGGATCATTATCATGCTGTCCACTCCTCCCAAAAAGTACCTCTAGTACTGCCACTTCCCTCAGCTGTTGGATTCCCTCCTCCAGAGTTTTCCAGCGCATTCTATGGTGATGCTCCTGCATTCTTTCTCTGTGGACAAATCTTTCTCTCACACTCGTTAAAAGCCGCTGCCAGAGGGAAAGAGGTCCAGGCTCCCTTACAAATACCTGATTTATACCTGAGTCCTGGGTCAAGGGTCCCAAATTCCTGGCCTCCCCACCATCTAGTTGGACACCTGTGCCCATAAGATCCCAAACCCGAAGTAGCCAGGCAGTGTAAGCCTCACGTCCCCGCCATACAATATCTTTTTGCAAATTACGGAGACTTTCATATGACAGGGACTCAGTGATGATCTGAACATGTGATTCCCTTGTGTCTTGTGAGGGCCCTCCCTTCTTATCTTTACTCTCTGGGTTTGCTGTTTTCACTTTAGATTTCCTTGTTTCCACAGGGGCAACTGCTGCTGGCTGTGACTGCCCCTGTGTGTCAGCTGGAACCTGGACAGTTGTAATGTCTGCGGGTTCTGTATCAGATTCTCTTTTGTCAGGGCAGGGCGAAGGTTTCTCACCAGCTGGGGAAATGTACTCTTTCAGCATCTGGTTCATCTCATGCATTTCTTTTATCAGAGCCTTCACCCAAACCGGGTGGTTTATGCCTGAGGCTGGCTGTGGGACAGGGGTGGGCTCTTGGGCAGCATCTTTATTCTTTGGGGTAGTTATCAGAGTGCTTACCCAGGCCAGTCTCCCTTTATCTCTGAATACCAAATAGAATAGGCCTATAAGCAGCACCAACCACTGTATGACGTCATTAGCATTCAGAGGGAAATTTAACCCTTGAAAAGCTGGTGGAGTAGACCCAAAAAACTGAGTGAAGGATTGGGAGAAAATTTCCCCTGGTGCCATTTCCTCACAATATGTACCATTATTAAAGTAACCCCAGAAACACAGAGTTAGTCTATGATAGCCCTGAATCCATGTGCCTGCTTTCCAAAGGAAGTTAAAAATCCACGAATTCCTCACCTTATTAACCCACAAAATAAACTGGATGCCAGCCACAGTAGCCTTGGTTATAGGGCCCATGTTTAGATAAGGGCCAGCAAATGGCAGAAATACAGCCACAACCACGTGCCAGCCAAACCAGGGAAAGCTGGACCACATGATTTTGAGCAGTAGACTTCTATCTAGTACACAAGAACTGTTATTCCTCTGTCTCAATGCCCTTGTGCCCCACACTTGGGCGCCAAAATCTGTCTTGGTTTGACAAGACAGGTGTCTGCCAGGGAAACTGGGGTTTCCCTTAGAATAGAGAATGCAAACTCCCCACCCCTGCCAAATTATAAATTTTCAATTAAGGGCTCTCAGGCAAAGATTTGGGAATAGGAATAACAGTTCTTTACTAGGAATATCAATAATACAAATGTGGTAGGAAACAAAACTACCCCACCAAACCAGCAAACAAACAACAACAATTTGGGAAAGCCCTGACAGAATCAGAGCTGCCACCTGGCACCCTGTTAGTCAGGGTGTTGGAAGCAGTCCAGAAGTGAGTCCTGGGATGACAGACGTGGCTCTGTTGGAGCAGGGACGATCCTGTAGCCAAAAAGGGTCTAGGAGTGATGAGGAAGGGTCTAGGAGTGATGAGGAGGGGTCCAGGGGTGAGGTGATGGTGAGATGGGGTCCGGCGATGATGAGATGGGGTCTGGCGAAGATGAGATGGGGTGCCGTCTTCCTCCCAGGAATCGGGGTGAAGCAAGTGAAATCTGTCCCCGGCCGGCTCAGTTTTCCCGGCAGCAATTGTAGACTCCCCCCACTGGGTGGGGCATCCCACAATAGGACCATGCATGCAAATGGGGCTTCTGGGGCTCTGGGGGGAGCGGGTATAGTCCGGGGGTATAGTCTGTTGATGGCCCATTACCCAAAAGGCACCCGCCCCTCCCCCCCGTCCCCCTCCTTCCAAAGTTACAAGAAATAAAGAACAATTCCCCAACTGCTTTCAGCAGATGAAAATAGAATACACATTTTTGATTCCATAACCCAGGACAATGGCAAATATTTCTTTAATCAAATTCAAAATTAGAGGATTTTTTCATACTAGAAAATTATTTTCCGTGCTCTTAAATACTATGATTTTAATGTGATCTTAGGGTAAACATCTTGTAGTTATTTCAAGAAGTCTTTGTATCGTGGCCATTCAACAAATGGAGAAAGTGTAAATCTTTAAGAGAATTTTGAGAGAGAGTTTGGTTTGTAAGGGCTATTTTTTTTCCTGTTGGGCAGTTCTGCCACATCGATGCAAAACAAAAAGTTCTCCCACTCCTTCCCCCTATCCCTCCCCCAATAAAAGAAAGCAATCAAATCAAAAAAAAAAAACCACAACCAATCAAAAAAAACAAAACAAAACAAAACAAAACAAAAAAACAACAAACCAACAAAACCCCCACACCTTCATTTCCTCTCTGGTGCTGTTGTATTGTAGATGCTTGTCCATTATTTTCCCACACATGTATCTCCTCCAGGGAGCCTTTGTCAGAGGTGATTTAAAAAGGCCTAAGCAGAAGGACTGGCTTTTCACTTCATGCAGGTTATTGGATATCTTGCATAGTTCCTTTCTGTCATGTCTGTGGGAATGCTTGTTGGGCAGTGCAGCCAGTCTCCTTGTAAGCACGAGTTGCAGTATGTGTGGAGAGAAATGATGGTGAGATTGAAAGTACTGGCATCTCTTTTCAGCCTTGTCCCTCTCTGCTTTGGTCCCTTACAGTGGTTGCAGTTCAGCAGTGTATGAAATAACTTTTGATTCATACTTGGTGGTAAAAGAAATTAAAATGGCAAGATGCATATATTAAAAAAAAAAAATCAAAAACATGTTCTCACGTCCTAGGGTTGACTGGACATCTCTGGGCACTTGGGTTTTAGCCTTCGTGGTGCTGTCAGGAGCATTTGGGTTCCAAGCTAGATACTGCAAAAGCTGAGAAGACAGTCCTCTGCACAGGTGTAGACTCTGTGGAGTGCATTTCCTTCTGGAGGTGGAGAGAAATTTTAAAAAGCTTTAGGTTTGCAGTGTGGTAGAAACTACTGAATTTGGATTTTTCTGTGCTTTACTTACAGGCATTGTGGAAAATTTAGATGTCTCAGACACATTAGTAAATGCATTTTATCTGAAGATAAGGGGTGGAAAAAAGATTACAGTTGCTTTCACAGCAATGTTCTGTGGCATTCCCTTGTCAGGAGAGAAAAATACCACCAATTATTGTGAAGATTGGTTAAGTAGATTTTGTTTTGAAACTGGTGATTCTGCAATGTATGCTTGGCTGTGACATTTTAATTAGCAGAGAGTAGTTACTCCAAGAAGACTGGCAAAATTTCTGCACACTTTGCTCACCATTACAAGTGGAGAAAGAAAATCAGAATTTGAATAGTGGCTAATTTGCCTTAATCTGAGAACTCCATCACTTTTAAATTGCATATCAGCTCTGAAGATGTCTCTTTTTTTTTTTTTGTAAACAATCATCTGCTGGGTGACTGTTTTCTTACAATTTTACAATTCTTACGTATTATTGTAGGGGAACACGTCTGCTCCTCAGAGTCAAATGTATGTATGTGATCCTTCAGTTTCTCTCTAGAAGTTGAAGAGTTCAGAAAACTGAGGGCAGAATATAGTTTACTTTATAGTGACTTATGCAACTTCTGTGGTGTCTTTCTGATTTTTCTGAGGAGCTTTATAAACATGGTTCCTTACTGTTTTCCCTCAGGTAAGGTAGATGCTTGTTTTGTTAGAGCTATAGTCAAATCTCCATTTTAATAAACCTATTTTATAATTACAGAATTGTGCAATAATTCATGTTTGAGAGGACCTTTTCTCATCTAGTCCAATTTTCTAATCAAAACAGGGCTAAGTGTGAGGTCACACCAGGTTGTTGAGGGTTTTATTGGCTTGAGTCTTGAAAAACTTCACTGGTGGAGGCTGTGCAACATGTCTGGACAGCTTCCTCCACTGGTGGACAGTTCTCATGGTGGAAATGGTTTTGCTTGTGTCGAAAGGATCCTGTCCTTTCAACTTACACTTACTGGCTCTTGTCATCCCACTCTGCACCAGTATGAAGAGCCCAGCTCCTCAATGCCTCCCTGGAGGTCCTGGGAGGCCCTCCCAAAACCATGTCTTCTCTGACAAGCCCTGGCTGTACAGCCTCTCTTTAGAGGATGAGTCCTTGCCAGCTTGGTTGCTTCTTCCTGGAGTTGTCTCTTTGTTGTGTCGAGGGCCCCAAATCCCTGCAGTGTTCTGGATGTGCTCTGATGAGTGCTGGGCAGAGGGGGACAAACCCTTCCCTTGACTGACCAGCCATGCCCTTGCTGATGTAGCCCATGCAGCTGGTGGCCCTTTCTGCTGCCTGCCCACCAGCAACTCCGTGGCTTCTTCCAGAGAGCTGTTCCAGCCCAGCAGGCCCCAGGCTGTGTCACTGCTTCTTTACAGGCGCAGGACTTTGTCTTTGCCCTCATGAATTTCATAAGGGCCCCACGGTTCATTTCTCCAGCCTGTTGTGGTCCCTCTGAATGAAAGTTCTGCACGTACCAGCTGCTGTCCCCAGAGTGGTGTCATCTGCAAACCTGGAAGGTGTTCACTCTTCCAGGGCTTTAGTTAAGGTGTTGAGCAGCACTGGTCCCATGGTCCACCCTTGCAATGTGTAGGAGGTATTTAAGTACTGGCTTTAACTCAGTCACCAAGCTTAAGTTTAATCCATCAGTTGGATGCATGGCTGTTTGGCTTTTCCATAGGAGTTGCTTGTGCCTGCTGCTTGAAGATCAGCCTTGTGCAATCATTTTTAGTAGGAAAACAGGAGTGGATGAGAGTTCTATATATCTACTGTCCTGTTGTAGGCACCAGTGTATCACAGCTTTTGGACTGCTTAACTGGAATGGATAAATGTGTGGTGGAGTGGTTTGGGTGAAAAGAGGTTTTGATCACTTGGGAGTTTCTGATCTCTCTGGGATACCTGTTGTGGGGTAGTTGCTTTTAAATAATGTGACCAAGAGTGGAAAATACAGTCACTGATATGTGATACCTGTGTGCTCCCTTCCATGCCTGATATACTTGCCCTCTCTCACTCTCTTACTGTCCCCAATTCTTGTAATCCATGGGCAGTTTCTTAAAGGAGATGCAACTTTTGTCTACTTTCAGTTTTTATGCTTTGGATATCTAAGGTATCATCAAATACTCCTGTCAAAACCAGTTCCAGAGTCTTGATACCTCTACTTCCAGAACAGAATGTAAATAGAGAGTAAAACCTGTGCAACTACAGTTAGAAGAAATATCTGCTCTTCAGAGATGGCTGTTTTTGGATTAAACTTCAGCAGGTTCAGATAGATGGAGGTCCTAGTTATAAGGAAATGAGCCGGGAGGAGGACCATAAAACCTTATAAGAATTGATATTGTGTACCTATTCTCATGATGAATGCACACAGCATAAAAGCTTCGTAGTGTGTGACCTTAAACGTGTATTGTTTGATGATTACTCTTCCATCTTTGGTTGAAAAAAAAAAAGTTTAAATACTGAGTTACATCATTTGCTATTTAAACATAAATTTTTGGTTTTTTCTTTTTTTCAGTGACAATGACAAATATCGGAGAAAAAGGTAAGATTTTTATTAGCTGTTTATAGGTGTAATTTGTGTATCAGTGCAGAACAGTAGTTTGCTAGTAGAATTGAGAAACAGTCTAACTTAAAACAGTTAGATTTGTACTTTTGTTGTTCCTCAGCACCTTTTATTATCTTGCTGTTCCTGAATATTGCCTTAGCCATTACAAATAGAGATGAGAAAAATCAGAATTCTTTTCTCATTGGCTTTCTGGTGTGTCAGCTAAAATAAGCATTATATTCTGGTTTTTGAAAAAATTATTCATAATATAGAAAGCTCTTGTAAAAGCAGGATTTCTAGAGATGAACAGTGTATTTGTGCAGATGCAACATACTTAAATGGGAGGTGATTTTTTCTTGCATTTTCTTTGTAGCGTATTTAGAGAGATAGAATCCTTCAGATATGAATATAATAAAACTGCCTAGTTACAGTTCCTACCCTGAAGCTGTAGCATGTTTAGATTGTTCTTCCAGATGCTATTTGAATACTACAGTACAACATGGAAGTGTAAAGTGTAGGGCTGCAGAGCTTTTGGAGGAAGAGCTTTTTATGTTTCTGTAATTCCAGCAGATTTTATTAAGTCATTGGCAGCTCCCTCACTTAGAAAACATGTTTGTCAATTAAGAAGCATTGGCTTGAAAATCTTCTTTTCAGTTCAGTGATCTCATCTCCCATATGAGTGTAGAAGTGTTATCTGCAGGCTTTGAATTTCAGTTTCTTGCTGCTCCATGCTCTGTGAGGGGGGGGGGAAAAGTGAGTTGATGGGCACTGCTCACATTAAAATTATCATCAAAATGCATTGGGAAACATTACATTTTCTTATTTTCACTGAAAGCAGTGGTGGGCTTCAGCTAGTCAAAAGAAGCTTACTCTGGCTATTCTTCTGCCCTAAGATTTTTCAGGAGTGAAAACTAGGTAAATAAGACTCAGCCATACTACAAGTTACCTCAAATTTCCAGGCAACTCTAGCTGTGCTAGCTAGCTGTAAATTGGCTGCCTTCAAGCAAGGGATACACCATTTGGGTTGGGATTTGTTTTGTTTGGTTGAGTTAGGGTTTTTGTAGTTGGTTGGTTGATTGGTTTTGGGTTTTTTTCCAGAAAACATGTAAAATAGAAAGATTTCTGCCAGGGAGCAGCAGACAGCTCTTCTTGAACTGCCTCAAAGTGAAATGAAGTTTTTATGTTGAGCTCTCAACACCCACAGGCCAAGAGGAGCAGCTGGGGTAGCCCAGGGTCTCCATCACAGTGCAGGGAAACTGGTGGGTGGATAACCTGGGAGGAGTGGCCAGTCAGGACAGGGGCCAGGCTGGGGAACAAAGGTTCAGGATCAAACAAGATGAGCTCAAGTGTTGTTCAGACTTCAAAGGGAAAACCTTGGATAATGTCTTTAGGCGCTAGGCTTTTTTTTTTTTTTAATGTGAACAATTTTCTTGTCAGTCAGTTACTGGGGAGCTTTTTTTCAACAATAAAATGGTTAATGCAGATCAGTAAGTGCATCATGTACAGAACTGAGGTGACTTTGCTCTCACTATATGCCATGAATATACTGTTGTTTAAAAAAACACTGATTTTGTTTGAGTAAATCAGAGTTTTTTAGAGTTGATAGAAATGTTCTGATAAAAGTGGGGACTGTTCCTGTCTAGATGGTTATGCAATAACAAGATGGTCATTTAGTGTATTGTGCTTTGTGAGGAGTCCAGTTCTATCACTTATTTATGCTGATAAATTCTTTTCTTTCAGTTTATAGACATGGCATATGATTCTTTGCACCTGTCATTCCAAAAGCTTTGTACAGAGTTGCTCCTCAGATTTTGTTAGCTTTTGGTTATTATTTTTAACAGTTTAATGAATAAGAGTAAATATTTACAATGTTCCTGCTATTTGAATAAACAAACTTCAACACCAAAAGTATTTATTCAGTGTTACTTTTGAGGCAAAATTGCAAAAAGTAAGAACATACCAGACAGGTGTTCCTGCATATATATGCACCATCATGCATGTATTACAAAGAATTCTCTAGCCCTGAATAATATGACATATAAAAAGACTCCATGAGCTGACCTTACAAGGGCAATATTTCAGATTGTGAAGAGAAAGCACACAGATTTTCCCCTATGACGCTTTCTGAGGATATAAATTTGTGGAAGAATACTCTTTTATTGTCATTCGAGTAAGTTAATCAGGGGATATGAATTTATGACTTGCTATTTACTGTAGTGAATTGCTTGTTAGGGTGAGAGCTTTTAAATGGAAATACTTATCAACCTCTGGCAGACTCTGGAAAAGTTCCTGTTGCCTTCTGTGTTCTAGTGAAACAACTCAGCATGGTAAATGTTGATTCTCATCAATTAAAAAACATATGAATAAATGTTGACTGCCTGTGAAGATTATAAAGTAGTGAATGAACACTTGAATTTAAAGGACCTGTAGGTACTAAAAACCACCTAACTGTCCTCCCTCATAAAATCTAGGAAAACAAATTAGCTGGATATGGTTACTGCTCAGGTATCATGTGCATATTCACCCCAAGACTTCCCTCACACTTGTCATTGTCCCCTTACATCCTTTGGGGGGCTGGTTCTTGCTGGGGGAGGCAGAGTGGGGGTTTGCATGGCTAGCATTCTCCCTACAAGGTTTGTAAAGCTAAAAGGCAGAGATGCATCAGTTAATTAGGATTTAACAAACATGTAAGGGAGACTGCTTGCTAATTAATGATGGGGCTTTATTAGGGTATTAACCATTTCCCTCAAACTTCTGTACTTTCTGTAGACTGTATCATGACCTTCCCTGCACAGTTTGTACTTGTCTTCTGTAAAGTTGCAGTGCAATACTTCTGTTGCAAAGCTTTTCCAGAGCCTCTGTATTTACATCTGTTAGAGAACTATCTGTGATGCCTACAGGCACTGTTTGTAAGTACTACAGTATCACTGGTCTGTTTGTATTAATTCTGTTCCCTTCTGATTTTAGTTGTGTGCCTGGTTGCTTACCACATATTTTTCATGCTGTTCGTCTGGTCATATTGGAAAACAATCTTTACGCTACCAATGAATCCTTCAAAAGAAGTAAGATAAACTTAACTCTTGTTTATGAAATAGCTTAGCCAAATGCCTGGTTTTGTAGGGTTTGAATAACTTAGTGTCTGATCTCATGTAGTTTTACACTCTGTAGAAAAACACAGATGGCAGTTACAGCTTCTTAATGGGAGTCAGATTGCAATCAGTGTAGTGACCAAGACAAAAAAAGTAGCAATTCCTCTAATTTTTTTATAGATATTTTAAAATGAGATATTTATGGTAGAAAAAAAATCCTGTCCACTTGAAAAGTATGAGTTATTTGAACTAGAAGTGTAAATCTTTGCCCTGGGAACATCAGACTTTTATGTGGGCAAAAATTTATTTCCCTATGTTTAAGACTTATATTTCTTGTCAGCATCTGTCTGTTGTCCTCTGAATTAAAACTTCTTCCCCGTCTGTTTTGGTATGAAGGAACTTTTGGATTGTGGTGGGAGTGCACATTAGGTAAGCTGATGGTGGGAAGCCACAGTTGGCTCAGCAGGAAGAGAGATAGTGAAGAAGAGCCACATGAAAAAAAGAAGGGAAGGTTCTCCATCAATGGCCCTGATGGAAATTCTGCCCCTGCAGCTTTTTGTAGCTAGCACAACTTTTTGGCCTCTTCCTTTCTGTCTTTGTACAGAAACCCCTGAGTCCTCAGTGGGTGCTGTGTTACACAACCTCTGAGGTCAGGAGGACTCATGCTATGGCTGCCCTGTAGTTTGAAATACCCACAGAACAAACACTCACTTTGGCATGGATGCAGCTCTAGCTGCTCTAAGTACCAGGTCAACCTAAAATGAATAGCTTGTGATTTCTACTGTTTGTTGTGTGGAGGTTCTTTCACAAATAGTTTTCATTCACTACTAGGATATGTAATTGTGAAAGCAAGTAGATAATTCAAACTAATTGCCATCTTCACTGGAGTTCACACTGGGGTTTTTACTACAGCCTGGGGTGGGTAGGAGCAAAATAAATTAAAAACCTATTTCATTTGGAAATTGCATAGCAAAATGTATGCATGTATATGGTGACTGTACTGATAATTAGAAGGGTTTTGAAGTCATTGGGCTGATGCCAATAAAAGCATTTTGACACATCCTGCTGATTATAGCACAATTCCAAATCCATCATACAGTGCTACTGGAGAATTTCAAATGGGGTAGGAAAAGTATTGTAGCTGAGTAATAGAAAGCAATGTGTGGTGTTCCTGTGTTCTTTGAATTTACAGTGTTGCTGGCAGTAAGTGACATCTTTGTTGTTCCTTGTCTTTTTCCTATTCTACAAATATTTTAAAAATTTAATTAGGGTATTTTGTAATGTTAAATTGCTGCTTGGTTTCCATTTCATAGGATGAAGTCTGCAAATAGAAAAAGAAGTATTTTCAAGTGAACTGAACTAGCAAATACTCACTTGAAGACTGAAAACCAGATAAAGCTTTTGTATTTTGTTTACATGAATACTGCAGCTGGTGCAAACCACACTGCTTTATTTTAAGCTTGTTTCAAACTTTTACATGTAAAGTAGGTTTTGAGGGACTTCACTGTGATGTGTGCCATTCTCTACATGTGCATACCAGCTTTATACAAGCACTGCATGAAGATGGGAATGAAAACAGTGACCCAGGCACAAAGGTTTTAGATCTAGGACCACTCTGAGGAACAATAAAAAAAGATGGAACAGTAGATATGTTTGCATCAAATAAGCTTTTTTTTTTTTTTTAAGTATTCTAAACTAAGTTTCTGCAGTGAAAAATCTTAGGTATCCCAGTATAAATCCATCGAGATGTTGGTAAGAGATTGTTCTTGCAAGGGAAAAAAATGGTGACCTGAAAAACTCAAGCAGTGAATATCCAGCTTCAGCTGGAAGACTATGGACTTTTGTCAGGAAGGGTGGAGTGGTGCCTTCTCTATGGAAGTGAAAATAGGCTCCTAACTGCCTGTTTCTGTTTGCTTTCTTATTTTTAAGCAAGCATCCATTTCTTTTAGGGAAAAAAAAAATCAATATTATAGTAATGAGTAGCCTTCCTGTAAACATAAATACTGTGCAGAGGGCTTCTGTTTCTGGCACAGGGTAGAGACAGCTCTTCCTGCCAAATGTGGACTTCTTTTCAAAGGTGATTTTGTATCCTCCTTTTCTGATAGACATACCAAAGACTTCTGCCTGTTTCTAGAAGCTACAGTGACAAAGCTGGCTGTGTTGCAGAGGACTTTGGAGTTTCAGAAATTTGTACTACTTTATATATACTAAGCATTGCTTTCATTATTTTTTTACCTTTTCAGCACTTGCTAAAGCCATGTTTGTTACTGTTTTGAGCAGTGACAGAAGCTGGCATTTTATTCAGGAAGATATTCAAGATGTGGTTATTTTGCCATACAAGACCCATCTCTTCCTTCTCTCAGCCACTCTCTAAAGTAAAAACACATCTTAACACCTGCATGAAGAGAACAGCAGTGACAAAGGATAAAAGGGAAAATGCCAGGCACCAGAAGAGAAATAAAGCTGTCTTTTCTGCTGTTACTAGTAGTGCATTTTCTTTCAGTTAAATACTGACATCCCTAGGTTATATTCACACATTACAGAAGTAAATTGACTGACCTTTCAGGGGAATGATAAGCTCTTGATCTTTGTCTTGAAGGATGTGGCTTAATACATCTGGAAGCATTCAGCATTGCATCAATACCAAATCAGAAATGTTTTTAATTTTGTCCTCAGTTGCCATAAAATAAATGAGTTGTCGTGGGAACACTGGGTTATTTGCTGTAATACCCTGTACATGCTGCTATTCCATCTTTATATAATGAATATTTATTCCTCTTTACACAAGTCACGTATTTAACTCGGAATTTGCTAATTTTTCTTTGATTTTAAAAATTATTCCAGTTTCATCTATCATATTCAGACAAGGAGTCTCTAGAGAGGGAGCCTCGAGGTGAATCCCAGCAAGAAGTCTTAAGACGAGCAGCCAAGGATCTTCCTATCTATACACGGACAATGTCTGGAGGTAAATAGATGTTCAGGAGACTAACAAAGGCAGGTGTCTTGATGTATTACTTAATTACAAAAGAGTTTTCAAGGGTTTGGACTGAAGGGAAGAAGTGCTTTTTCATATTCTATAAAATAACAACATGGTCCAAGAACTTTAATTTAGCTTTGTGCAGCTACATTTATTCAGTATCTAAAGGTTGTTGGGAAGTAAATAGCAGCATGCAATTCAAGATTTTGGATTGACAATGCCTTGCTTTCGTTTTCAAATTGATATTAACAAGTGGCTTGTGATACTAACAAGCTGCAGAAGAGGCTTTAGCAGTCATTAACAGCATAAACTTCTTTTATCATAGGTTAAAAAATAATAAAAACAGACTCACTGTCTGTATGTCATGTATAGCTAGACAGATCACAGTAAGAACTGTTACTGTTTTACTTGTTGGTTGTTCAGTTGCAAGAACAAAAGATCTTCCAAACTAAGAGTTAATCCAACCCTACTCATATTGTCAGTTTTTGAATGCTGGCTAGCTAAGCAAATCCAAGAGATAATCTCACATAATAA
The DNA here is from genome assembly GCA_017589585.1 of Phylloscopus whistleri. Classification (NCBI taxonomy): domain Eukaryota; kingdom Metazoa; phylum Chordata; class Aves; order Passeriformes; family Phylloscopidae; genus Phylloscopus; species Phylloscopus whistleri. Next base: position 3,026,567 of record JADMLD010001408.1, read on the forward strand.
ATTAAAGCTGATAGAATAATAGCTTAAAATAGTTATATTGTTGAACAGTGTTTAACATTTTTCCAGTCTAGTGAGGGTTTTGTGGTTTTTGTTTGTTGGTTGTTTTGCAGAGCTAAAAGGCTTGGAAAAAAAAAAAAAAAAGATTAGTATGATTAACAGAGATTGCAAAAACAGAGCTTTTTGGGTTCTGTCTGATAGATTCAGCATTGCAAGTAGTTGAAGAATGCTTTGGTATTTGCAACTGTTCCTGATCATGCTGAAATGCATTCCTGGGGGTTCTGCTGGGCTGAGCTGATAGTATCTACTTTTTCACAGGCTTCAGAAATCAAAATGTGTAACTGTACATTGAAATGTAATCTTGGAACTTTTTTCTTTAGCAATCAGATACTGTGACAGATGCCATCTTGTAAAACCAGATCGTTGCCATCACTGTTCAGTGTGTGACAAGTAAGAATATTTCTTAAATAAGTGATTTTCTGAATTAATCAATTTTTCTTTTTTAACACAGAAGTTTTTATTTTTTATGAGTAGATTTTTCAGGCTTAATATTTTGGCAGATACACTTTTTTATCCCCTTAAGTTTTCTTTTTTTTAGATTTAGTTTTCATTTATTTATTTCTAAGGAAGTCTGTAGCTTAGTCTAATTCATTTTATGACTCCCGTGATGCCAGATGGATTATATGGTCTTATACATTCTTTACATAATGGTTAAAAACTATAAACATTAATAAAGAATTTTCCTTAAGAATGTAACCCAAAATAGCTGATAAAAAATGTGCTTCTTTTGTTAGAATCTGAATAAACATCACTACCCATCTTAATCTAATCATGATGTCACTTAGATCTTACCTGAGGTAATAAACTTAATATCCTATCTTTTACTGGATGACTTGCAGGTTACTTTTGTTTAAAGAAAGAAACAGCCAAGCATTTTCCCATTTCTAACTGAAGCCATAAAATTAAATTCTTGTTTGTCTCGCACAAAAGGAAGTTCATATCCATACTCTCCAGAAGTCTGATTGGTTTCTAATTTAATCTTTCTTTGGCTGTTTTCTCTGACCCTTCTCCAGTTAGCTTGGATCTCTGTGTTTCTTCACTCTGGCCCCCCAGGTGTTTATATTTCGAACTCTGAGAGAAGATACTTCTCCAGAGGGTGATTTATTCTTGGCTTTGAGGCTGTTCCAAATACTCTTCAGCTGATCAAACATTCCAACACGATTGTAGGTGAAGACATTGCTTTGTCCAGGAAAGCAGCAGAGGCACTGAAAGAGAGACAGAGTTGGGGCAGGAAGAGCATCTTGGTTGTGTTGTATGGAATGGTGGCTGCAGTGTAAGATAGGAGCATAGTCGTGTGTTTCTAGTGAAGAAAAGAGGTGATTGTTGTCTTACAAAATGTGAGTGAAATTTGCAGAATGCAATTAGTTAATGTATTTTGTAGAATACCTTTATTTTGTCCTTGCCTTACCAAAATTTGCTCATTTCAATCACATCTGATTTTCTTGTGAACATTATATTATCAGAGGGTGATTAATTGCAAAAGTGTTTGGGATTTTTCATACAAGGTAAGCTCTTAAAAGCCTTGTCTGTTTGCATAGAAAGATGTATATATTTCTATAAAAACAGACCATGTTCTTGGAAGTATATGTAGTTGTATGACTCCATAATAATTGAATTAGCAGCCAGTTTCTAAGGCTCTGCCAGAAAATAAACAGTAGTTGAAAATCCTATTTAGATTGAGGACCAAATGTTAAAGTTGACCAAATCCTATAGATTGCATTTTCTTAAATTGTAAGTTCCTGACATATCAAATGTTTTCAGTTTGGCTTCTCTGCCATTTCAGCAGTTCCCTTGTAGGTAAACTGTATTATGTGAATTTAAATAGATGTATTTATTAAGTGGATTACATAACATATAGTAAATATGGATAATTCTTAATCTGTATATAAATAATTTAAATCTGGCATGTAACTTTGCGTCTGACATTTTTTTCTTTTGTCAATGCTTGGAACTCTGCTGGGGTTTTTTAAAGATGCATTTTGAAAATGGATCATCACTGCCCTTGGTGAGTGTACTGTTGCTTTTCTTTTGTTATGTTCTGATTTGGTAAAATACACTTTTGTGGGAGCTGCCGTGACAATGATGCTTCAGCATTCCTAGAGTTAGATGTTTATGTGAGGTTACTGGTCTTGCAGAATGGAGTTATTTACTGTAAGTCCTCTTTTCCTGGTTGTAACATACAGAAATGGGAGGTTTTTATCTTATTTTCTTCCATTAGAGCCGGGATTTCCAAAATCTGAAATTCAAGTATCATTTTTCTTGGACCTTTGAGTTAGTTAGTTTTTACAAGTATGGATGAAGTAGGCTTCTGATCAGTGAGAACTTCTTTTAAGAGTTGCATCTTTTATTCATAGAGTTTGAATATTACTGTGCCTTAGTTGCATTGCAGGGTGAAGTGCTACCCTAGGTCTAAAATGGAAGGGCAAGGCTGTGTCCCAGTTCCTTTTACTGAAGCTCCCAGGACAGCTGGAGTGGAGTTGCTGGAAACACCAAGTTAGCACTTTCAGTTTTATGGGTTTTTTGTTTTCTCTCATTCTTTCTCCCCTTTGCTTCCCACCCTCCCCATTTTGCTGCCATGTCAGCCCACACAGTGGTTTTGTTCTCCTGTCTTTTCTTAGCAGCCCTTGGAACCAGTGGATAGACAGGATGTATAATTAGTTTTATGTCATTTGGCAGGTGTATCTCACATAAATAATTAAATATAATTGCTTAGTAAGGTCCAAGTTTAGAGGATTGTGTGGTACATGGCAGTTCTTCATCATATAAAATGATCAGAAAAGAAGAATCCCGTGTTGGGACAAACTGAATGGTAGATAGTTCTAAGCAGTTGTTTTGACACTTTCTTGTATCAAATTCTAGGACAGAGGAGGCTCTGTCCTGGGGTGGGAAGGGCTGCTGGGGTCCCCCTGTTTCTCTTGGTCCTGACTACAGCATCTGCCATAATGTAACTTGATTTTAAGTATCTTGTCTTATTTTGCATCTATCTGGTAGATACAATTGAAAGAAATAGTTACCAGTGTAGGGTAGAGGTGGGTTTTTTTTTTGCAGTAGGGATAATCAGCATGTGAAAAATGATGTTCTTCAGTGTTGGTAGTGTGCTTCTTAAAAAACCCACAAACGAACAACAAACAAGGCCACAACAAAGCAAACATTGAATGTAGAACAAGTTTCTTAGAACAAAAAAGACAGTTTCCTTTTTTCAGCTTTTTAATAGCTGCCTTGTGGAAAACTCTAAGAAAAACAGTAAACAGTTGCCAGGCTCTTCCTGACAAAATATCAGTGAAAAGTCTCAATATTGCTAGTAATATTCAGTATTTTAAACACTTCTTAAAAGCTTTGTGGTCTCTTTGGGATTTTTTGTGTCTTTCTATCTTAAGACATTTACATGAAAATGTCCTTCATGTAAGCTTCAATTTCAGAATAAAAATCCATTGTATCAAATAACAAATCATAAGCAGTACTTAGGTTTTGTGTAAAGGGACAGTGAAGTGTTTTTTCACTGGGGCAGAAACTTCTAGAAAAACTCTTGTTTTCCTCTCAGTAGCACTTGCTTACTATACATGTTTAGTCTTCTTAATCTGACAACATAAACATACCCATTTTGAGAGTGTGTTTACACTGCTCATTGGTTTTAGTCTTATAAGCAATGGGTGCAAAAAATAAAAATACAAATAGAGGAGGTAATTGAAAGCTGTGTAATGCTTCTTGATGGAGAGATGTTCCTTTTGTACTCAGAAGTAACAGAAATGCATTAGAAAAGGAAGTAATGTGCATTTTTTCCTAATTTGAGCAGATGTTCACAGTTCCTTGCTCACCCTGAAAAAAAGAACTATGTGGAAGAGGTGAAAGAGTTTTGAAATACTGCAGAGGTGCTGATCAGGCTTTATAGTTTCCTGTAAAGGCTCATGTTCAAAAGTTCTTAGGGAAATACATGGTTATCTTGCTAACAAAAGTAAGGGTGCAGTTCAGTATAATGGATGGGTTTTAGCCTCTCTGAACACCATTAGGTTCTGGTTTGCTTTTCGTATTGTGATTTTTTGGTGGGAGCAAGTTGGGTGGGAAGGAAAGGGGAAAGAACTCACTTGATGCTTAGGGAGAACAGGGAAACGGCAGTGAGAGCTGTCTCTAATTTAATATTCTGCCAGGAGAAGGATTTCTGGAGAGAGGATGGGTAAAAATAACCTATGGAAAGTAAGATGAAGCGTGGAAGGCAGAGGTAATGAGAGGTTGTCATGTCCTAGCCCCAAGTCAGCTGTGTTCTGCTCTCTGGGGGCTTTATTTTGGCTGTCACTCCTGCAGTAATGGAAGCACTGTGATAAACAGAAATATTTCATGCTAGCTGCCCACTAACTACTCTGAAAGGTTTAAGTGCTGCATTGGTGATTTCTAGTGCTGCTCCTACTCACCATATACAGATGGAGCTGCAGGTGGGAGTCCAGTGGCTTGAGGCATCACCAGAAATACTGTTTGTATATAACACTCTTAGTACTAACAAGGTGCATTTAGGAGCACCTTAGGAAGAATTCAAAACATCTCCCCTTTATCTTTTGAGTAATCCAAATAGTTAGCATGTCCTGGATTCTGTGATACTCTTTGTTAACTCAGTTGCATCACCTTCAGTGCCTTGTAAATTATTTTTTTTGCCTGCGATTTTCAGTAAACTGACCCCTCAGACAGGAATGATATGTATTCTTTTTGTACTTGAAAATGGAGCATTTAAAATGTTAGCTGTAATCCAAATTGTTATTCTGGACTGTTCTGACTGTATGAATGTTTTGCTGCAATAAGATAACCATTATATAGCCAGTTGTTGGTATATTTATCAGTTTTACTCCTTCTCATAAATGGTAGACTTCAAATCTAATCACTGTTCTTGAGGTTTAAGATTTGATGCTACATGCTCAAACAGTACAATTACAAAACCGTGGTGTTTACTTTCTCTTCAATCTTCTGCTGAACTAGTCTTTTCCAGTAAGACCTCTGCAGTCTGGGGCCTTCTCAAAATTGAAGGGAGCATAATAATTTATGCAGGTTTATTTTGACATGTGTACCACATGCCACTGTGCAAAACAACAGTTAGAAATAAAACTTTGATTCAAGAAACTTCATCTTTGGGGAACAACATTTTAGTTGATATTTCTTTCCTCATATCAAAGTGTCTTAAGTAAGAAAGTTCAAAAATAAGTACATGAAAGGAAAGTAGGCTTATTGTAAAAAACTTGAACCTGAATTGCTTGCAGTTTATCATGGAATTGCTTACTTTGACATATTTAATGAAAAAACACACTTTACTGTGGAGAATTTTATATTTACTTCTTGATATGAATAATGATGAGGTTACAAATATATCTTCTGTTTTAATTAGAACAATCTCTTGTGCGTGCTTAACTGTAGTTAATATGAATGCTTAGCTGTTGCTGCATGTTTAAATGGCAATGCAAAATTAAATGTTTAGGCAAGGTGTTATGCTTTGTCTAAACAAAACTTAGCGCAAACTGACCCAACTCACTACCCACCCTGAGAATGGGTAACAGTAATGTACAGTGAAAATTTCTTTGCTATTTTAGATTTTACCCTTACCTTTTTAGCATGTCTTCTGCAATTAGCATCACAATCTCCCTAAACAAGAGAATAGTTGTGGTAACTTGTCCAGCACTTCTGCAAGCTAAAGTTGGGCCTCACCATACATTCCTTTACTTTTTTTGTTGTTGAGAATTATTTATCAATACACAACTATCTTTATGAATGTAGTCTTCTCCTAATTGGCTGATCTTTCTGACAGCAGTATCAGTTAGGTTTTTTAAACTCTTCATATGAAGAGTTCTGTCAAGCTTAGTGCAAAGATAAATTTGATTAGCTTCTCAATGCAACCAAATAAAAGAGGAAGCAGTTTACCAATAAACTGCCCATGGGAAGTGCTCCAATATTTTTTCATCTGGTGGGTGCAATATCATTATATGTTTAATAGAGCTCTGAAATTCATAATACTTAATATTTTGTTTCAAATGGGAAGTTGCTATGGTACTAAAGGCACCCTCATCATCGTAGGGTATACTAGTTGCTTGTTATCATGTGTAAAAATCTTTACAAATGGGAGACAGGTGATCTTAAAGCCAATAAGTGAAAATGATAAAAATGAGATTTATTTTAACATTTAAATGTGTTTCTAATGTCTTATTGCCTGTCATGTTGTCACTGATATGGAATGTTTTCTATTCCAGAGTAGCATTTCTCTCATTATTTTATATAACTATAAATATTTTTAGGAATCTCCTATGAATGTTCTTACATTTGAGAATCTTACTAAGAAGTTTTATAGTATGAGAAGTTTTAAGTATATAGTATGATTAATGAATGAGGATCTGGATTAAATGAGACTGCTTTTTATTCTCACAAAATTCAGTTAGGTTTCAGTTCCTGGCTTGTTACTGTCCCAGGTGACATGCAGTATGCCTAATGGTATAACATGGATACTTACCTGCAAACAAACAAAAAAAATAGCTATCTGCAATCACATTTACATCAGATGTGCTGAGAACAAATTTCATATCATAAGTGAAAATTTAATTTCAGTAAGCTGTTGAAAGTGGTGTTACCTGCTGAAGTTCTTTGGGCTCTTTTGTGATGGTGGTGTTTTGATTTGGGTTACTTCCCTAATTTGAGACTTAAAGCTAAATCCATTCCAGTAGCTTCAGGCAGCAGAGATAGGAAGCAGAACTTGGTTTACATGATGATATAAATGTTTTTAGAGTAAATAAGTTTAATTTAAATTGGATGAAAGCATTCCATGACATTTCATTTTTACGTGTTTTTTTTTGTTGGTTTTTATCAGGGTGAACAACTGTGTAGGATTCTCCAATTACAAATTTTTTCTTCTCTTCTTGGCTTACTCGCTACTGTATTGCCTTTTCATTGCTGCAACAGATTTGCAGTACTTTATCAAGTTTTGGACAGTAAGTACTCTGATCTACATACTGTCTTTAAGTGTGTGAAGCTACTGCTGTGGAAGAAATCTAGGATTCTAAGGGGACCTACAAAAAAGCTAAAGATAGACATTTTTACAAGGGCATGTGGTGATAGGACAAGGGGAAATGACTTTAAGCTGAAAGAGGGCAGATATTGATTAGATATTAGGAAGAAATTCTTTACTGTGAGGGTGGTGAGGTATTGGAGCAGGTTGCCCAGAGAAGTTACCGATACCCCATTCCTGGAAGTGTTCCAGGCCAGTTTGGAAAGGGTTTTGAGTAACCTGGTCTAGTTGAAGGTGCCCCTGTCCATGGCAGGGTGTTGGGAACTAGATAATCATTAAGGTCCCTTCCAAGCCAAGGTATTCTGTGATTCCAAGGCATTATATTGTAAACTAGTACCTCCTAATGTCTTGTACGAAAGTATAGCCTACATATACAATCATAGCCTTCACTTTTTCAAGTTACTCTTCTCTAAAATACACTTCAAAGTTCAGATCTAGATTTCAGATTCTTGCTCTCAGTAGTTACAGTTTCCCAAGAAAGGGCCTGTTTCTTTAATTTAGATGCTGTCACCAACCTAATTGCATGGCTGTCTGTACATAGGAGGTGTACAATCCCTTTATTGATATTCTTGTTGTGTGGTGTATTTGTCTGTGTGCTGAATTTGATTTGGCTGAATACAGGATTATTAATAATCAAATGAAACAGCTATTTCCCCAGTTCTAATGGCTTTTTTTTATTATTATTTTTAGAATGGCCTTCCTGATACTCAAGCCAAGTTCCACATCATGTTTTTATTCTTTGCTGCAGCTATGTTTTCTGTCAGTTTGTCTTCTCTCTTTGGGTATCACTGTTGGCTTGTCAGCAAGAATAAATCTACATTAGGTAAGTAGATTTAATGCTACTGTGTTTGACAGCAAAAAATAAATAATAAATTTATCTTATATGCATGGGGTAATGGAGAAAGTGAGCAATTCTACACAGGTTCCTCAGATCTTGGTTAGAAGACTTCGGAGTTCTTCTGCTCCCTGCAAATTTTGACTCTCTCTCTCTTGCCCCAAAGGGCCAAGAGAGATAATAAACTTAATGTTCTTCCTCTGACTGCTTTCCATCCACAGTTTGTTAACAGAAACTGAAGAAGCTAAAAATATTAAAATAAAATCAAGATAATTTTTAAATAAATGTTAGATGGACTACTGCGTGCTCACACACGTAATGCTTGAATGCACGTGTGTCTGATCACAAAACTTAATAAATAAAGTGCAGAAGATTTAAGTGCCTGTTCTCTACTGCCTGCTGGACTGTAATAGTGCCAATTTGCAATATAGTCATTAAAATTTCTAAATCTCTAAATGCTTTCCTGTTGACGTAAGCTGATTTAAAGTAGGCCAATGAATTGACCTGTTTTTTCCAGTTCTCTTTGGGTTTGTTAATGATGATTGATGATAATTTTAGTGATTAATGGAAACTTTGAAAATAGGTATCTGTATCAATGGAAGAGAGCTTGTTTACTTGAAGATTTCCTCTAGGACTTTTGAGTTTCTTCAGTATTCCAACAAATCCGTTGATTCTGAAAAAAATTTTACTGGTATTAATTTCTATCTAGGTATAAGTAGAGAGAAGTTTTATTAAAGATGCTTATTTGAACAGAAATAAATTAGTGTTTTGTTTATAAACTGATCTTATAATTTCAGTGCAGAAATTTTCTTCAGAGATAATCATAATGCATTACACTTCTAATTCAACATGTTGTGTTTTCAAAACAAATGGAATTCCATACTGGTAATATAACATACTTAAGTTACTCCAAAAGATCTTGGTGTCTCTTTCCATTTTACTTTGGGAAATTGCTCGATATGTGAAGCCTTAAAAACGTGGTAATTTGGAAATGAAGCCATGATAGCTTTAAGTGTGACTGTGCTTAAATCATCCTGGGAGTTCCTTTCCTAGCCTAATATGGACATCTGAAAGGGTGCCCCCATTTTCCCTTCCCCCTTCTTTAAAGCCCATTGTAATTAATGCCCACTGCATGTGGAAGGTCATTTCCAGCAGTTCATAGCTAAGGTTTGACTGCAGAAGGACAGTCTGAGCATGGTTCTGACATGGTTTGTGGGAGCTGTACTGTCAGGACATCAGAGCTTGCCTGCTATGTATAGCCAATTAAGGGAATTAAATGGCTATCAGTCATTTGGTGGAAAGTGAATGAATTTTCTGCTTCGGGCACTTTGCAACACTTGAAGCTATATTTAGCTCTCTTCTCCAGAAATTTAGGTTGGATGGCCAGGGGGAATAATCTGGGTCTATGAGCAAAGACATTTCTTTATGCAGTGGTAAAAACACACAGTATTTTCATACCCCAGTGTGTGAAAAGCTAGTCTTACTACTAAAGTAGGTTAACTTTTTCTTCTTTTCCGTTACTTTTTCTGTAATAAACCCTTTGTTTAGGTTTTTCTTTCTTGAACACTGTTTGTGGTATAGTCGCATGCTGAAATCTTCATATAAACGTATCATGCCTTCTTAAAAACTGAGTTCCTCACTCTTCCTTGCCTTGATGAGGGAGGAGGGGTGAAGGAGGCTTCCACCCTTCCTCAGCCATTGGACTTGATCCACACACACAGTGCCTGTGTAGGACTGACTTTGGCTTCCAAGAGTGCACTCAGTCTCTTCCTCAGTCATTTGGGCAGTACAGCCTTTCCTCTTGGTACCTGCAGTGCAATTGCCTAAGTACTGGTGGGAGACTTAAACATGCTAACCTACAAAGAGGTCTAATTAATCCTTTTCTTTTTAGAGGTGTTCAGAGCTCCCATATTTCGTCACAGAACAGATAAGAATGGCTTTAGCCTGGGCTTCAGCAAAAACCTGAGGCAGGTGTTTGGTGATGAGAAGAAATACTGGTTGCTGCCTGTGTTTTCAAGGTATGCTGTTTCTAGTGCTTCATTTGTTTAAACTGTTGAATAATCACAGAGAGTTTGGGTGATGGTTAGTTTTTTGAAATAAGATATAGAAATACATTAATAAAAGAAGTTCTTCAAAGTTGAGAGTTTTTTGTGTGTATGACACTAATTCTGAATTTTTCAGTTTAGGGGATGGTTGCTCCTTTCCAACTTGCCTTGTTAATCAGGATCCTGAGCAAGCTTCCACACCTGCTGGACTTAATTCAGCATCCAAAAAGTAATCTGCTTTTTGTTACCCATTTCAAATAGTTGATTTTTTTTTCCTGTGTACACATAAACAGAATAATGTATAATATACTTAAAAGTGGTAAGCAAATGAAGAGTATCCTTTTAATAAATCCAGGTCATATTTTATGTTAAGCTGTAAATCAGATAATCCTCAGATTTATATTTAAGTTTAAGGAAGTGGGGTGGGTTTTTCCCCTGATGTGCTTGAACCCCTGTCTCGGTTCAGTGGCATCCCAGGACTTGAATTTTTCACACCTGCCTAACAATCATAATCAGCAGTATTCTTTCTGCATAGGTATGAGATGGTTAGTCAGTCTGCCTGTGGTACAAATCCATTGCCTTGCATGGCTTTTGGGGGACACCTGCTTTTTCTTGTCTGGTGAAAGCTGCTTCACCATAAAGGGAATCATCCCTAATGGCACCTGGGCCAAAGCACAGCAAGCTGAATATTAAGTGTTGTTTCTGCTGGTAATAGAACATGTTTTATTAATTCTTATCCTTGATGGACATGACATCTTTAGAGCATGAAAAGTATGCATATTCTCCTTTAAATAAATTCATATTGCATCTTTTTTGAAATGTTTGTGTAATGAAAAGCATGATAAGTATAGTGAATATTTGGCTAAGAAATGATAATGGAATCATACTGATAATCTTTTATTCATAAAAGAAATATATGACATTTCAGCTAGCTGTTTACTGACGTTTTATCTTACCCCAGCATTCTGTAGCTTACAAAATCTCTTAGGAAAGAGATTTTGGAGATGTTCTCTCCACTATTTATTGTGTCAAGTTTGTTGTAGTGAAGAAGAATATATAGGTATACAGAGTGTACTTGGGGCTGAAGTACATGTATTAAAATAAAATAGCTGTCAAGTTAAAAATCCCTGTGCTTTTTAGATTGTGTTTGCGCTTGTGACAACTACAGTGTAACGTATGTAATGATAAAAAAGTAGTGATTCATCAGACAAGAAGCACGGTGGGGTAAGGAAAATACATGTATGACGAACTGTTTATAATGTGTGGTAAGATGATGAAAAATTACTGCAGTTCACTAATGTTCTTTTTATTGGCACTACAGTGAGAACCATCTGTTTCCTGCAAAGCCGTTGCGTGATTCCCAGAGCCACCTCCTTACAGATGCACCATCTTGGTCAGAAACTACTGCAAAGGCTGAGAAGGGCAAAGTTGGTAAGGAGTTACTTATGCTGCAATGATTTGTGATGTATAAACTGCTTTTGGAGGATGTAGCGTAACAATGACCACGGTCACATGGTTTGTATTCATGAATCAAAATTCATGAAGCTTTTCTTAAATACATGCTTGTAGGAAGTTCCTTGTGTCAAGCTGCTGTGCCTTTCCCAGTCAAACTGACTAAGGGATATTAGAACACTGATACCAGTAGGTGCTAATTATTTTTTGAGCTAGGCCTGAGAGCACCTTTGCCAACAAATTGCTTATAAAAGAGGTGACACCTGTTTGCAGCTAGTGAAAAGCTGTGTAATGCAGGACTAGACTTGGTAATAATGACGTTAAAATGATTGTTAATTCAAGGTTGTATTATTTGCTGAAATAGACATGAGACTTTTTTCTGTGGGAATACTATTTTTTGTCTTTTAAGGTATGAGCAATCCTGCATTAACCATGGAAAATGAAACCTAATTTCCCTTGAAACATCTGAATATGTAAGGAAAGGTATGTTAATATTCTATGTATTTAATATTTTACTTGATGATTCCTTACTATTTGAAGAATGCACAAAAGAAAATTACTAAAACACATGCTGTTTTCTTTTCTTCCATTAATTTTTTTTACCACGTGTAGTAGCACATGAATTCATAACTTTAAACCACCTGTTTCTTGATGTGTTATGTTTGCAAATTAGTTTGGTCTTTACACTCATCAGTTTTTAGGTAATAGTCCAATTTAGTATTATTATTATTATTATTATTATTATGGTTGTTATTATTATTGTTATTATTGTTCCTGTTCTTAAGAAGGATACTGCACTTGTGAGTATTCAAGCTGTTCAGCCAGTATTTGTAACCCTAAGTTTGAAAATTAGGCTGGTTCTTAACACTGAATGCAAGCATCATAGCTTTGTCTGCTGGAACAGGTAAAAGTCTGTCAAACAATGAAGCAAAAAGGATATAGTCTAATATATAAGCTATTAGTGTCTTGCTCTGAATCAGGTATTGAGCTGCACCCTATTTAATAGTAAAAACATGCTACCTACTGAAGACAAAAGGTGTCCATGTGACTTCCTGAGCATTTAATCACCTGCTGTCAAAAACAGCTGAGATTTTCTTGATTTCTTGCATTAGTATCTTGCAACACAGACTTCCCAGAAAGCAGGTTTGAGAAGCAGCTCGTCAATTCTGTTAGGTACATAACAGGAGTTGACCTTCACCCTGGCTTGTGGAGAATGAGCACAATCATCACATTCACTGTAGTACTTGAATATAAGTCCACCAAAACTTACGGAATTAAATTATTTTGTATTTAAAAACTGTATAAAAAGCTTGACTCCAACCCTAAGAATTTCTGCATACCAAATAAGTTGGTATGGCGGATTTGTTCCAGCAAGGTCATTTCTTTGCTGTTGGAAGCACCTTTTCAGTCATCCTGAAAAAGCATCTAAAGTGAATGTCCTTCATTTATGTGTGATACGACTCTTGGACATGCTGTCATGGCTGTGAGGTTGCTCGTGGTCCCTCATGGAAGAAATGAAAGGCATGCAAAGTCATCAGGGAACTGCAGTGATTGTTACTAGACCCATTTAGGAATGGTATTGCACTGTCAAGGCAGATTACTAAACTTAGTAGGTGTGCAGATACCAACAGATGGGCCCATAGCTTGTACCAAAAAGTTCCTGAAAGTTCAGTTTGGTTCATAAGAGAAATTTAAAAACCTCTTGGCCCTTGCATTCTGGTTTTGTGTTCAGTGATGAAGATACAGTTCCAGATATAGGTACATCTGCAAACTTGATGTGAAGTGTTAGAGGTGTTGAAAATGTGGGTGTCAGATGAAGAGAGTTGAAGAGATGAGCGAAGGAAACTCAGACGGTGACTGCAACTTTCACTGCTCTGCATATGATAGAATATTTTAATATTTCTTTAATATTTATTTATTTTAATAGACTATAAACCCCTAATTTCTAACCCTTTGTTCAAAATGTAAGATGTTGCATTTCTGCACTGGTTAATCCATCAGTTCTTTGAACAAAACAACAGCTTCTGGAAAAGACTAAATTACTTTCACCTTCAGTTGGTTTAATGTCTTAACATGTCATCACTAATCAAGAGTAAAATACTGGAGACAGACTTTAAAGAAACAGATTCATGGATTGTTACAGAAATACCATTAATTGCAACTAGTTTTTATTGGGTTGGAGTTCTAAAGTCCTAACACTTCATTTACTTAAGTAATAGCTTTTAAACTTTAATCTTTCTTAGAAGAGTGTGTCCATTTTATTGGAACTTTGTCATTGAGATTACTCAGAATATCGAACATGGTCTGTGACTCTTCTAAAGATGTTAAAAGTGGGTAGGTTTTCCCATCAGTTTAGCTTGATAAACATCTTGTGCTCTTTCTTAATTTTTTCTTCTTTTAGTCCAGTCTGAGAAAAGTTGTGTTTGCAGTCTGATTATTTCACCCAGTGGAGTTTGGGGACTTTGTTTGGTGTTGTTTTTTTTTTTCTTTTTGGAAGCATCCATTTTGAAACATGGCTTTTTAAAGAGAGATTACTTTCAGAGGAGGTTATGCTCCAAAGAGTAAGTCTGAAGTCACATAAAGGGGCTCCTGGAAGTTGGTTTTGCCTCACTTTGGACTCATGCACCTTCAGAACGGTAGTAAGGACTGGTAATTCTCTGGCATGAGCATAAGTACCAGATTGGTTGTACCCTTAGTTCTGAGATATTTCTATGTGGCAGTTAAAATTTTCTGAAGAAGTAACAAAAAAGATAGATTACTGTCTATATTTATGTGACATACAGTTGCTGGAATAAGAACCCTTATATAAAAAACTTCTTTTAGCTACTTTGCATTTAACTTCATTACATTATTGTCAATATATGAGTTATGTTTTTTCCTTGGAATTGAATGGAATGCTTTTAGTAGAGCTGCTGAAGTCACCACAACAAAAACAATTTCATCTTAGATATGAAAAATACAGCCCACAACCCCTGCCAATGTGTTAGAATTAGAATTTCTGTCCCACTAAAGGAATAGCCTCTATCCTATAATCCTTCATATTTCAGCAGAGGACTAATTACCAAAAGTGCCAGATGTAGTTTACACTAATGTAGTAGAGAATTGTTTTTTAATTGATGCTGGTATCTGGAAGTACTGTAAAAATAGCTCATGCCATTTTATAAACTGGTGGCCTGCTTGCTGTGTAGTCAGTACTTATCATTGTCATCCTGAAGTAGATTAATAACATATCTGTGAACAGTCTTACTGGGTTCCTCTTCAGGGTGGGATTTTTATTCTGCTGTTTGTCACTTTCCCCTTCAAGCTGACAAGACTTGTTACAATAACATAATTTTTATGTATTCTTTTATTCAAATAATGTATTTTGTGATTAATATTCTGTTCCAGTTTAAGAACAAGCTGTTGTTGGAAGGAAGATGCATTCTTCCAAATATCAGCCCTGTTGGCCAGCTGCTCCTGTCTTCTCCTCTATGGATGTGCTCAGAAAACAAACTGACAGATGATTAGCTGTCTCCATGTCACTGCTTGAAACACGAAACTAAACATAGTACTTCTGAACCATATAAAGGATGCTTCAACTTCAAATTACTGGGTTTGAATGGTGAAGGATGATTGAGTACTAGAAAGTGAAAAAAAAGAAGTGTCTGCGTTTACAATTGTAAAAATTCAATGGCTGGTTTTACTTTGATATTCAGCACAAGAAAAATGTGAACTTACTATCAGTTCATGTTCTTGGCTTCATTTTGAAAATTTACCTTTTGATTTAAATTGTTGTAAGTAGTTGACTTCAAAATCAAATTTTTGTACTACTGGCTTTATGAATTGGGAGAACAGCCAGTGTTGATTAGGAATAGCTTAGTGGCTTGGTGGACTGTATTTTCTTTTGAGCCCTTGATAAGCAATTTTTGAAGATAAGAAGACCTAAGTGAAGTCTCTGATTATCTTTGGAACATTTTTTGGAAAACATTATTGTAAAAGCTCTGTTTTCCCTCAGGTCTGCCCTACCAATAGTTTGAAAAGTTGTTGAGAGGGGAAAAAAAATCCTTTGGTTAATTGAATGCTACAGTGTGCCACTGCTCAGTGATGTGATAAAAAGCCTGTGTTCAGATGGGGAATATGTGAACGAAACAGGCCAGCTGGGGATTTTGATGGAAGCTTCACTGAATAGTCCTATGAAATGGGATTTTATTGTCCCGTTTAGAGCTCTTACCCCTTGTGGGAAGCAAATGTTGGCCCTGAACTTGATCCAAAATGCTTTTTACCAACCTATGTTAATTACTGAGGGCCACTGTCTTTCAAGCTCCTAATTTCCTATTAATCAATATTTGTCTTGGATTTCTTTTTTCACTTTTTCTTCAAGACACTGCCTTTCTTACTGCATAACTTAATGAATACCATGTACAGTCAAGGAGACTTACTATTATAACTTGTGATATTTGCATTTACAGGACAATGGACTTTTGATTGCAATACCAGAAAGCCAAGCTGCTGCACATAGGAAATCTCATTCAATTAAGTTAGGAGCCAGCAGCTTTCTTAGGATCAGAGTTTACTGATCAGAATAGAAGAGGCATTTTTGGCTTTCAAAGTCAAGGAAGTTTCAGTCAAGGAAGTTTCAGCAACACAAAATCTAATTGTCTTGTGCCTTTTGTATACACTACATTTATGGTATCAGTGTTTACATTTAAATGCAAATTTCTATTCTGAAAACAACTTCAGGAGGAACTTAGTTATGCTTTCTAGGGGGTTAGATAAAAAGACAAGTCAAAAAAGAAAGATGAAAACCTCTCAGACTATGCTGAGTTCAATTGAAACAGGGAAGTGCTGCTATTATCAAACCTGAGTTACTTAGTAGGTTGGTTCACAGTGTAAAGATGCCAGTCATTTGTTTAGGAAACTGGCAGCAGGAGTAAGTGATATAATTCTGAAAGCAAAAGATACTATCAACTCTTCTACCAGCAGGTAACTTCAAAATCTGTCTTTCTTGGGTTTGCAACTTAAGTGATAGCTGGTGTAGCAAAATGTGGGGGTTTTTTTCTCTAGTGAGGGAAAATATATTTATTTTACTTTTTTCTTTTTATCTAAAAATTTTACCAGCCTGAAAACATCTGTTTATTGCCAGAAGTGCCAGAGTGTGGATCCCTTGATGTAGAACACCTTTTTAAAACTAGCATGAAGGTAGCATACAGTTTACATGATGCCTGCAGAGATCTAGTTACCAAAAGATTTTTTGCAGCTCTTTATTCAGTGTTGTTCTGTCAGCTTACCTCATATTCATGTTTGTTTAAAGGCAAACTTGTCAAGGGATAAGGGGGAAAGGGAAAATATATTTTTTAACACTTCAGGTTCTCTATCTGTAGAGTCTTGTTTTTTATGCAGTTAGTCACAGGGTGGTTTGTCATGGAGCATGCATTTAAAAATACTGAGTAGAAAGTTGAAATTCAGCTTCTGTGTATCTTGCGCCGTATTTTTATGTAAAGACAAAGATTTTTTCCCTGGCAAAATGCATCATGGAAATGGATCTAATATAGATGTCTGTCTCTCTGTGTTCAGGGCTCTGAGATCTCTCAGTAATGCTGGGGATCAGTGTAGAGAAAGGACAGGGATAAGAGATCAAGAAATGCCTGGCTTCTCCATGTCTCAGAAGTCACACTTGGAAAGCACAATACCCCTAAATAATCTGCAGTTTTGTTGCAGCCAGAGGCTGTCCCCCTCACAGAAAACTGATGGAGGCATGGGAAACAGACACTGATGAAGGGAGGAGAAAGGGAAAGAAAGGATGGTAGCTCAGAGGTAAACATTCAGCAGATCAGAGCCAGAGGGCTGTAGCTACATGTGCTCTCTGGATAGACAAGAGCTGTGTCTCCATCAAGAGCACTGTCAGCAGGCTTTGAGGGTTCCTGGCAGTTCTCACTGTGTAGAGTATGGACAAAATCGAGCTAATCATGCTCCAAAGTATAATTTCTGATGATATGACTGTACTCTTGGCTTTAAACTCTCTAATACTTTCTATAACAAAGTGAAAATTCTCTTTTTGACATACTGACCATTGTCAGTGTTACAATGCATGCAGGAGAATTTGTGAAGAAGTCAGGGTAGCAAGGATGCAATGTTGTTTCTGTCTACACTGATTCTCCTGTCCTTTATATTCTTGCTAGGCACTTTACTACAGCCTTTTGTGTAATGTCTGTATTTTTTTTAAGGAGTGCTTTTTACCTACTGTACAGTTACTAATCTACTTTTTTGCTAAAAATAATATCCCTGATATTTGTCTAGAGGTGTGACTGCATTTCAAGGTTTAGTGGAAACTGGATGAGTTCTGCAGACTCCTCAGATGGGCCTGAGTCCCAAATGACAACAGAGTTAAATTTATTTTGTATATATGTAAACAGTCATATGAACCATGGCTCCCTACATGTGTAAAAAAATTCTTTTATTTGTAGGTTAGAACAAATCCAAAACATCTGCACCAGAAGTAGTCCACACATACTCTGTAGCAGTAGATGTACTGGTGTTGGAGTACTCTAAAGTCTTCACAGAGAACTATTTTTGTTAAGAAAATGGAACACAATCTTTGTGAGCAGTTAAGATATAGCTGCTGTTATGCACTTTAATTATTTAACTGGAGAGAAAAAACACTGTCCAGTTTAGGTTACAGACTGAAAGTTCTTTGGTAGACTGTGGCAGGTAATGAATGAAACGCAGAATCTCAGAGTGGCAAAGGTTGGAAGGGACCACCACTGGGGTTATCTGGTCCCTGCTCAAGCAGGATCATCCTTAGAGCACATTGCACAGTATGAAATACAGATGGATCTTGAGTATCTCTTGGGGGGGACACTCCAGAAAGGAAGCAAGTTTGTTTCAGTGTGTGGAATGCTGTAGCTGGTTTTCATCATTATTTGGACTGAGAGTTCTTCCTCTGGTTCGGTTGACTGGTGTGTGGAGGGGTGGGGGGAAATATATTCCTACATAAATTTAGTGTATAACTTTACCACTTGTTACTGCATAGCTCACATAAATAAATGCTTCATGTTCAGCATGCCATGTCTGTAGTAGTCACTGAAACACCACCATCAGTGTTACTGATGCTGTAGCTGAACAGCAGAACGTCATCTCTACTAGGGCCTCACTAACAACACAGTTGCTGTAGATGTCCCCCCTCACCCCTTCATCAGGAGTCTTGGACTTTTATAGGTGTATTTCCCTTCTCCAAGCTTCACCTCACAACGCACTGACACCAGGTTGAGAAGGAACCAGTTATTTTATCATCTTTCATGGGTGAAACACTCCATGCCTTTATGCTGGCAGAGCAGAGAGCTTTGAGTACTCCTTTGAGTACTGTTGATGGTAAAAAGGTGGAATTTTGTTTCCCAAAAAAGGGTGGGGGGGAGGGAAGGAGGTGTCTTAAACCCCCTATACTTCATAGAAGTGAGAAGGTACAAGAGAGATAGTTACTAACCAGGATTGTCACCCTCAGCAGCTTGGCTTCATCAGGGTTCTCCACTCCCTGCCAGGCCAGATTCCTCAGAGCTGCCTGACTTCCCCTCTTTTCTAAGTCTTGCTTAGGAAAGAGCTGGATCCACCTCCTGTGCAGAGAGGAGTGAGACTGTTGGCTCAGGGACCTCTGAAACTGCAGGAACAGTTATGTAAAGATGAAAGCAGCTTTTACCTCTTCCACTTCAGACATAACCTACAGTATATGATCCAAGCTCATCCTGTTTTTAAAACCCTTCCAAAAATATTGGTATTGAACCATACACAAACATTCTCATCCAAAACAAGATTTAAAAAAAGAATGTGCTGCTATGCAGTGGGGGTGGTGGGATGTCACTATTGCTGCTTCACTTATATCTATCACCTGCTTATCTGTGACCTTGTAGTAGGATGGGAAAAGCAGCAGCCTTCTGGGATGAAACTTTGAGCGACATCTGACATAACCTAAGGAAAGCCTTGCTGTGTTCCCTCAGCAGTTTTTCAATTGTTTATCATCTTACTTTCTCTCTTCTCCTTTCCTTCCCTAGAAGTCCAGATTAAAAGTGTTTAATGTGAAACAATCACTACTTGCATTCTCTTTGTTCTCCCTCCCAAAGTTGATTCTAGATAGGTAATTCCCTCGTTTCTCCAATATCACTGATCACTGAAATACAGTAACTCAATCATCCTGAAATCCAGTATTTGAAGCATTGATCACATCCTCCATCCTAGATCACTGTAATCTCAAGCAGATGGTCCCAATAGTTTGAGTGCAGCAGTTGGAAGAATGTGCTGTGAGCCATCTCCCCTTTCTCCCCTTCTGCATGCTCACAGTTTTAACTGATTGGCATAACTGGAACAGACCCAACACTTCCTGACAGTCATCACTTTATGAAGTCACTTTCCTTTTTTTTTTTTTAATCCGAAAATAGGATAATTCTTCGTTCACTAAAGAAAGAGCTCCTGTTATAAAGGCAAAAATAGACAACACGCACTGTTACAGCCTGAACAACAGGCTGAACAACTGTTTCCAGTTATTTTCTCCATCACATCAAGAGACTTATCTATTTCAAATAGATACAACTGTACCAATCAGCAGCTTCATATAAAACACTATCATAGATACTACAGCTACCCAGAGTATGCAGAGGTACAAGAATGAAGGCAACAGAGAGGTTGCCAAGCTCAGCTACTATATGATGAGAAGAAAGGGTATTACCAGTGCAACCCCAAGTCTGCTTTGCTGTCCTACAAAAGATAAAGCACATTTTCTGTAACACAGCTTAAAAAGTTTGTCTGCTGCCAACTTCTGCCTGATGCACAGAGAAGGGAAAAGGCTTCCCTTCCACTTGCCAGTTCTCCCTCACATTATCCAACAGTTAACTGAGGCAAGTATTTTAGGAGCACGGGAAAGAGCACTCTTGGGCAAAACAATTCTCCTACTTCACCAGAGGCAGGAAATAATATCTGTGCTGGCAGAAGAAGGACAACACCAGCCTCTACAGTAATCAGATCTTCACAGCTGGCATGAATGGGCAGATTTATTCCCAACCCAAGACTGCTAAAATAATGCAGGACAATCATCCTCATTTCTCTACCTGTGTAAGGGTAGTGCAAGAGGGAAATAAACACCAAACACACACCCTCATGGAAGAAGGAAATAAAACAATCTCCCACAAACCAATCAAGGTGCACTAAACATCAGATATACCAGGAAAATAACTTCATGGTTATGTATAGAAAAGTACACAGAGATAACTGATTTTAGTCTATGAAAAAAATTTACTCTATGTAAAATGGGATTTATTCTTTGTGAGATTTTGTTCAAACTCAACCATTTAAAGTAGTTACACAAATAACCCACAATTCTGCTGGAGTCTTTTAAGCTTTCTTTGCCATCACTGACATAGTGGTGTAAAATAAAAATCTTGAGAGGTCTGTTTTATGTAAAATTTCACCTCATTATTTTACAGGTTAATAAACTGCAATGAACCCACTCCACCCTCAATCCACTGACATATGAATATTAAACTTCCAGGAAAGTTCTAAAAACTGCTTCAGTATAGAAGTGTTTTCTTTCAGTGCATGTTGGTTTAAGTGAGTTATTAGTTAATTCAAGGTTGAAAAACCAGTTGGGAGTTTAAACAGAACTTCTTTATCTCCAGTTTGTTTTTACATTCCTCATCTGATCTTCCTCCACCAAGGACAAGTCTTCCTTACTCCAAACTTTGCTAGGCAGGTCCCTAAGAGTAAAAACCAAAGCAAAGAAGACATGGAGTAGCTTGGCCTTTTCCATGTCCTTTACAAGTTAGTCTCCTGCCAACATTTAGCAGTAGTGTCACATTGCTCCTGCTGTCCCTGTACAAGCTTTTCTTGTCCCTCACCAGAATCAACTATTGCTTTTCTTAAACCAATCCCTTCATCCATACTTCAGACAACGTCACATGTCCTGCTTCCACCTTTCTGTGTTTTTAGTTGAATCAGAAGCACCTTATTCAGGCTTCCTGCTACTTTTCTTAGATTTTCAGAGTAAGGGAATGAACCATTCTGGAGCGTGGAGTAACCAGTCAGATAAGGTAAGAGAAATGTCTTGGATGTCAGAGTTTATAGGTCATCAGTAAACTCATGTGGGAGAAAGCCTTAAATACTCTGAATGTGTTCCAGACCTATTTTCCTCCACCTCAAGGATGCTTCTTGCCTTGTTTCAATGAGGAAAGGAACTAAATGCTTAAAATAAAAATTATATATATTAAAAAAAATAGTGACAGAGAACATAAGGTTCCTAGAACACTCATCTGACTCCAGAAGCCAAAAATACAAGTGGATTAAAAATAGAAAGATCAAATATAACAGGTTTTGATATTGCATTTCTTCTGACAGACCTACTCAACAACAGTGTATTTTAAATAGATTGGGAAAAGCAGAGGCCTAGAAAGAGAATTCTTGTCTCTGAACAAAAAGGTGGATGTCTAGACAGCTGGAACTGTGCATGCACATTAATTTTTGCAAAAGCAATTAAAGCTGGCCACTTTGGAGACAGATTTCAGGCTCTGAAGTTTACACGTAATGGTCCTCCACATAAGAAATTACTTTTTTCATAATCTCTACAACTCACAATTTAAATCACTCCTTAATGGAAACTAAATCTAATTTTGCCAAGGAAATGAATGATGCACAGATGTCTCCCTAGCTGCAATCAACTCTCAACAGACAGATCACAGTGATCAGATCAAGAGTTCTCTCACAAAATAAAGCATAATCTGTTTCATGCTGACCAGTGGCTTTTGAGAAATACTTTTTGTTACTGGAAGAAAGCTCAAGAGTAGAATTCTTTGAAGTGAAATACTTGTCTAGTGGAAGGTGTCCCTCTCCACAGCAGGGGGGTCGGAACTAGATTATCTTTAAGGTTCCTTTCAACCGAAACCATTCTATGATTCTATGACAGGAAGCAAAGAAAAGCACAGCACAGCATATGGGATGCTCAGCAGTCACTTCAAAAGCACATCCCCATCGGCAGTAGAACTTTTACTGTAGGCACACATTCAGAAGGCTCTAAAAACTTCCTTTGATCCTCGATTAAAAACCTACTTCAAAACAAAAACCCATTAAAGTCGTTCAAAGAGTCATTCTGCTCAAGTTAACCAGATAGCTGTATCCATATGCTTTAGGCAAAGCTACTACTTTAAAGCAAATGCATCAAACTTCAGGAGTTCTTCATTCCATGTCTATGCAAACTTTTCCCTGGAGGCCACAGTAAGAAGTCATCCTGCTTTCACTATCACTATCTTAAAGCCAAAGACAACTGAAGTTAAAACAAGTCACCATCATCTAATGCATAATGGTATAAAAGTACCAATGGGATTAGGATGCCTCAGAAGTAAATTGCAATCACCCCTCTTCCAGCTCAGGACAGTAAGAATTAAATGACTGGAAACCCATGAACATAATTCTGCTCTGAATGTGAAATCAGTCAGGGAGCAGCGAGTCAGATCCCTCTATATCAGCATGTAGAACTATCATGCCTAACAAAACAGAGCTGAACTAAATAAATACATTCCAGGAAAAATTTTACAACAAAACCACCAGTCTGTTGTTATGTAAGAAAACATTTCTTAGGCCTTTATTTACAAAAGCTTTAAAAACAAATACCCTCTGTTATGCAAATTACTTGTTTAAAAAGGACCGCCCAGTTACATCATCATAATTCAATGAGAAAAAGGTGTTTGATTTTTTGCTTTTCAGTACAAGATAAAACAGAGTAATTGGTGAACATTTGGAGATTTTTCTGCCATTGATTTCCGTGTCAAACACACGTACGCGCGCACACGCACAGACACACAATGTCACGCATTCCATCATCCCAGGCTAGTATTTAGCTATTCAATACCAAAAATCCTTCCTGCACAACTGCTCTGTATACATGCTATGCAGAGTTAAGAACATACTTTAGGGTCCTTGAAAACAATATATCTAAAATATATTGTAAGATATACTCAAAAATAAACTAGCATTACACTCCTCAGGTAACTTTATTAGCTGGAAGTTATTTATATTTTGTTGTATTACAACAAATATCTGTAACATCTGTCTTTGTAACAACTACAAAAAAGCATGATTTAATTGTCCTTCTAATTCAATAATTCAATTAAATAGTATTTTTTCAGATCTTTGGGGTTTATCTTCAACTAAACTGACTTACAAAAATCATGAAATCAAGTACATAATAAATATGACTTCATAAAAAATATGAGGTGTACATTGCTAAGATAAAAGCCACAAGGTTAATCAAGGGAAATGTGCCATTACAAGACTCCTACTTTTCCATTATCCTTCAACTCTCAGCTTAATGGCAAAAAGGCTAAAGTCATAGCTGTTCTTTTCCTGAAGCGTGTAAAGCTGTTTTTTCAAGCCTCTTTTCCCCATCACAGAGCGGTTTTAAAGCAGCAGGCCAACCAGCAGTTGACATGTGCAGGATATGTTGGAAGATGACCAAACACTAGTAAAGTAAGAGCAATTACTATGATTTCAGTAGTTTGTTTTGCTTGAACAAACAGATTATGCAGCAAATAAGTCCCGTTGTGTGGGTTGAGATACCAAGGAAATGCAGCCTGAAGCTGCTGAACTTGGCAGATGATTGTTTTCTAGCTGAGGGCAAAAGAAAAAACCAAAACAAACTTCAAATAAAACAGAGGATCTGAGTCAGAGTCGCTCTCTAAAGTGCAAATTTGATGGTCCACAATCTTGAATAGCTAAAACGCCTGCATACTGGAAAGAACAGACATGAAGGGGGAAGTTAGTTATAATCAGAGCCAATTAATTTAGAGAAGGGAAGGGAAAGACAAAAACTGGAAGAACGATGTAGGCAAGTTTACCAGAATATTCATTATCATTCAACTTTCCCCTTCTCTCTGCCACACTGATCCTATACATGCTTCTTTACAAATGGGCTTGTTAAGAGGCCAAAATGTAACCCAGAAAATTTTACGTATCAATATTAAGATCAAAATCTGTGATAGGAACAGTCAAGTTTAGTACATAGAAAGGCAGAAAAGAAAGTGTGCTGAGAAAGGGGAGAAAAAAACCTTAATTGTCCAAGGGGTTCAACCAGAGATAAAACCTATATACAAGCATGTGGAGGTCAAAAAGACGGCCTTTCATTTCATGTCATGACTGTTTGTTGGCTTCTTCTTCATAAGCGTTTCCTGTGCCATTTTGTACATAAGATGACCCCGAACCAAGACCGTATAAGTGGCCACAATATTTGGCATCGTCAATGTGATCTTCAAAGAACATCTAAAACGTTAAAAGGGAAACATGAATTATTGCAAAAGAAAAGGTTCAGTTTCAATAGAACTGTAGACAGGCTTTAAAGTTACTTTATTTTTAAATAAGATATCAAATCCCAAGGTGCAAAAGATGCTATAATTAGTATAAGACACTTAATCTCAACACATCACAATGTGCTATGTGACACTATTATTTAAATCTGTCAGAAATCCAATCAGCACCTCTCCCAATTAAATGGCCAAATGCAATGTTTTCACAATTTTATATTAGTCATCACACACATATCTGCAAGAGCAACAAAGATATTTCTCCATGTGATTTCTGCAGTGCTTCTTACAACAGGCATATGCTTAGCATCATCATCAGTGCTTGTTCCCTTACCTCTCCTCAGTGTGGAGTTTTCATCACACTCTGTCTTGGAATAGAGATGTCCTGATTTATATTATATAGGTTTGGGGGTGGGGAGGATGAGCACAAAACCTACTTGTCCTGGGGTGACTTTATGATGCTTGTATCCCCAACTGTCCTGTTTATGCTGGATATTAAGTTCTGCACCTTTAAGACTGGTTCCAAGAGCAAAGGGGGAGAGAAGGAGCATGGAGTTTGTTTGCAGAAACTGCACTTGCTCCCCTGCAGTCTTTTCTCTTCAGCACAGTGTTGTCTGCAGCATGAACATGCTGGAGAGAGTTCTCCTTTGCTTTTAGTTTGGGGTTTTTTTTAGCTAGCTGAGGCAGAGAAGTTCCCCAGACTGTGGTTTTCCTTTTTCTTGGAACTGTTCAAGCCTGCTCTGGAGTGAAAACCCAGAGCCACACCGGGAGCTCACACCTGTGGCCCACCGGGACCTGGGCCTCGGCATTTTCCAGCACAAGAAGGACTGATGAGAGACTGAGCAAGCCAAGCTACACCCCACAAAAGGACTTTCTGAATTTGCCATCTCTTCAGAACAAGGAGAGGTTTTATTGTTTAACATTATTCTTTTTTTATGCTTGTGAATACTTTGCTTGTTAAATAAACAGGCTTTTTCCACTTTTCTCCAAGGAAATCATTTCTCAAACCAATTGGGGGAGGGACCACTTGAATTTTCTTTCCTAGAGGAAAAAACCCCATTTGGAGGTTTCCTCCCAAAATTTGCCCTAAACCAGGATACCATTATAAAGTTTAGAGAAACGCAGAAAGATGCATTTTCAGCTCCTCACAGAGGGGGACTTCATTTAATGAGGAACAGCAAAATTCTGTACCAAGAATGCATTTACACAGTACAAGTCTAAATTGCAAATGGAACCCTTCTGTGGAAGACAAAAATAAAGCCTATGATATTCTGATACTCTGCCTTTCAGACTTGGGTTTTCAAGCAAAAAATCACAAATTATCTTGCAAAAATAAGAAGACACACATATACACAAACATTTTTCACCCTAAAACCTTCACAGCAATCCTGGACCCCAGGATTCACATTCACCCCAGTGGTTCACATTCTGAGTCATCATCAATATTAGAAATCTAAGACAGGCAGAAGTATGCAGGAACAGAATGGATGCAATACACAATCTAAACATGGAGGCCTGTATATACCACACAGCTCAAAACTTCTCCCTTCAAGCTTGGCTTTTAGCAGCACAGTCAGGATGAAAAGTTCTGTACTGTAGGAATCAGAGACTTAAATTTAAAGTTTTACAGCCCCCGACAGTTCTTAATGAAATAAAACAGGTAGGAAAAGCCCCAAGTAACGTCTTTACTCTTGTAGTTTCATTATTTAAGTATTCCTGATGGAAAGAAAAGGATCAGTAATTTTTTTGGCTGGCACTCCAAGACCCAGCAAGCAAGTTGCATCTCCTTCACAGCAATTAGTAACAAAATTCTGTGCCTCAAAAAGCACTTTAAAGTCAAGTCTTTTTACTCAGAATAACATTTTTAAACACTGACCTCTGCTGAACAGCTTTAAAAATCTACATTAAATGTACTTCTCTCTGCTTACTACTGTGTTCTTAGTTAGAAATGCTGTATTTGCAAAGAGTATTTATAACTACTGGAGAAAAAAATCATTATCACTCCATGTCTGTTGGCTTAATTAAGAAAGTGTGTTGCACTAAAAAACCCTCAGAGATTTCTACTTCTGGTAAAACCTTTAGTAAATAAATTCAACCAGCTAGTTTGCCACCTAACACAAACTGCAGCTCATTAAAGAAACCGTCATGGGTTTGAACCTTTACTCTAGAAAATTAACTTGAAAGCCTGTGTCTTAAGCATGATTATCATATGCTTCCCTTTCTTTGCTTTGGATTTTGCTTCAAATTCAAGAGTGGAAGTTTAACAACACCAGGCAGACAGCAGGTAGCTGCACTGGGCTCAGATCATACCAGAATGCATGGTTTACGTATTGCCAAACGTAATCCTTTTTATTGCATCTGTAGCCCATGACCTGCTTGACAACTGCAACAGTTCCAGCAGAGGCAGAACAGAGTGCTAGGATGAGCAAACCAGTTTAAAGCATCATTCTTTATTGCTCAGTTGCTGTGTCACTAATATTTGTCACAATCTCATGTCCATTTTCTCCTTCATACAAGAGGCTGGACTCCAGAAGGCAGACTTCAGCATATAGTACTTAACATGATTAAATGATGAGGTTTGATATTGCCATCTGTTTTGACATGGTAAATGACACTGAAATGCTGGAAGAATGCCATGTTCTGATGCACTGGCATTTGTTCAGTGCAACTGCTTTCCAGAAGAGGCCTGTTCAACATTTGATTGTTCTGCTAATGCAAAATATCCTAATATTTTCCTGTTTTATTTCCTGCTGTATGCAGACAAGTAGCAAGGAAATGTGAAGCTTGTAAGACCTGACTGTTCTTGCTGTAAACCCTGAATTAACTGACCTTTAGAACCTTAGTTAAACTAAGTTAGTTAGTTAAACTGTGCTTCACTCAATGGCAAGGATAAAGAAATGCATGGAATTTCTCCAAAGCAGCCTGGAAGTCATTATTTAATATAGCTCTAGCCTGAAAGTTTAGCTAGAAGTGGTTCATACACACTCTTTCCCCACCTTTCAGCCTGCCACAAGCAGCAGTACACACCAGCTGGATATTACACCGAGCAAAAGCTCTTAAAAAAAAAAAAAAATTGGCTTGAGTACCATCGCCCAGAAAGGAGCCTGGCTTCAGCAGTTTATAATGCACTGCAGCAGCCACCTAAAAAAGGGCACCCTGCAAAACAGGTGAGGAGAAACACTTCAAAACAAAACTTCACAAAAAATCCAAGTCAGGCCTAGGCTGGAACTGGGAACAAATACAAGCAGCAAAGCAAGGAATCAGTAAGGCTGGTTCACACTTACTCAGGGAAAAACACGGGTGTTCTCATTTCTGTCACGAAAGGATTGACCCCTGAAACCCTTCAGAAACCTCTTTAAGACTTATCAGAATCAGCAATTCCATGTGACTATCACAGCACATTACTATAATGGAAATAAAAACAGTATGTCCACCTACTTCTCTCATTTTGAAAAAGGCCATTCCTGTGAGTAACGAATCGGATCCTGCCTGATGCTGTGGTCCTATCCTTTCCAGCTCTAACTGCTCAGCCACTTCTTGTAATCCACCCTGAAAAACAAAACATTTTTTTTAAATGCTGAAAAAAGTTAAATTAGAACATGGAACAGCTGTATTTGGGAAAATCTGTTACACAGGCAATACAACCTCAGGCATATTTTAATATCTGCACAGTAGCTGAAACAGTCATTATACTAGATAAATGCATACCAGGAGAATCAAATTGTCTGTATCAAACAGTATTAATAGTCTCTGTCAGTATGCACTAAATAAAGCACTATCTGCAACCAACAAAACTAAGTACTCCTAATGTTCCAGCTTCTCCAGATGTCATTACTTAACAATTCCTTCAAGATAACTGTTGATACAACGCTTTAAAAGGACAGACTACAAGGCTGTAGAACACACCAAAGCTGCAAACCTATCTTCTCTAAAAGGTAAAACTTCTACAGTTTTAAGGAAATTTTCTTCTCAATAAGCTTATGTGAAAAATTATTCCCTTAACTGCAAAATGACTAAATAAACGTATTTTTAGTATCCTCTCCAAAACAGTAATAGCTTCTACAAAAACAGTAATAGCTTCTACATGTGAAAGCAAAGCTGTCAAAATTTGGTTTGGTTTTACACAGATAACACTGATCAGCTGAAGGACAGACATGCAATACTGTAACCACAGTCTTTTAACGCTGTGAGCACATGACTGTACAAAGACTCTTTTTTAAATTCATTAAGCTATAAAGCTACTGGCAAGACTGAAGCACATGCACATTCTTAAAGATCTAGAAAGATTAAAAAGGAAAAAAAAAAAGAATCTTTAATGCTGCCATAAACATTGAAAGGCAAAAACGTTGCACAGAGGCAATGCTTTTAAATAAAGAATGCCTAGAGTTCACCTTTCCATGCACTCCTAACCTGTTTCAAGTACAGGAAGTGAAGCAGTAAGAGTGTAACAGTTAAAATTAAAACTCATGGAGCTATAAAGGAGTCCAAACTGAAAAATCAGATCAAACATTACAAAAGTTCCTTTGAATCTTATGGCAATATGTTTGTGTCCAGGTTTTTGTTTAAAAAGATGGAAGTTTCAATAATACAATTCCCAAATAACACCTACAAACTAACATGAAAACCTGGTACTGCTATTGCTAGTTTTAATCTCTACTGAGCATCAGAAAAACACCTAACAATACCTGATCACTTCCTCCACCACACTACCCTGACCCAGAAGTGAGCCCTTCCCCCACGCCCAAAAAATGGTATGAGGTGTCAAAGAATAACCTCCAGGTCCTAGCCATGCCCCATCCTGGCCACTGCAAAAATTCACCTGGTCCTGGCTGGAACCAGGACATTATCTATTTCTTATTCTATACTATCTATGTCATGTCCAAATCTTGTAACTTGCAACTATATACACATATTCACACACGCAAGCACGGGTACAATTTCTTTAGTCAATGGCCTTCCCTCTGAGATGTCTGTTAATTTAGTCCACTACTGTGGGTTTTATTTATCCAAATGTCTTCCAGGGCAGGAGGGCTGCTGTGCTGTCAGCTCACTGCAATCTGCATCAGGAACTCATGAGTGGTACGTGTGGACCACTCCACACTCATTGGCCACAGCAATTATGGCATACAGTGGCACTGGCATTCAGCAACTAATGTTATACAATTCAACATTACAAACTGTTCTTACCCAAAAATCAAATCCCCTTGAAGTACACATCTTCATGTTTCCCCATCCCTCTGTGGGGAATGTGTAACCAGGTCCTTTAGTAAAAACAGTCTCACAGATGAGTTTGCCTTTTTGAAGCAGGACTAATCCAAACTAACGTGTTAACAATCCCTAACATGTTGCTCATATGCACTACAGGGATTTATCCCCTTCCATGGTATGTGGAGGTTTGATTAGGCAAGGCCAGCTCAGTTGGTAGAACCTCGGGTGTTAACTGAGCAGGTGGCCTCTGCCTAATGTAGAAGGTTAGAGGGTTCCACCACCCATTGCTTTCAATGTTTTTAACAGTCCATTGTACCATCTGATTTTCCCAGAGGCTGGTGCATGATAGGGAATATGATACACCCATTTCATACCATGCTCTCTGGCCCAGGCGTCTTACTTCACATGACATCAGTGGCATGGGACTTTCCCTTCAAACATCCAGACCAGCACTGGTAGTTGGGGTGCCAAAAGGAGCTGTGCTTTGGTGCCAATCGCTT
This sequence comes from Phylloscopus whistleri, assembly GCA_017589585.1. Lineage (NCBI taxonomy): Eukaryota > Metazoa > Chordata > Aves > Passeriformes > Phylloscopidae > Phylloscopus > Phylloscopus whistleri. Next base: position 3,057,001 of record JADMLD010001408.1, read on the forward strand.
CTGAGGCAGCTCAAACCCCTCCATAAATGCCAGGATCTCTTCTTCAACTGAGGCTTAGCAAGCCTCAGATCCTTTGTACCCCCAACTCCAGAACCCAGAGGCGAGCCTCAAACCTTCTGACAGAGGCTTCAAGAAGTCCATTCTCCCCAGCTGCAGTGTAGAGCACATATTTCACACCTTGTCTGGTGTGAAACATCAGACTGGCCCAAGGGCTACTGGATGAACAATCTCCCATTTAATTTGTTCAAAAGCTTGTTGTTGTTCAGAACCCCACTTTAAATCATTTTTCTCCTGGATCACTTGGTATAGAGGACTTATAATTTGACTGTAATCTTGAGATATGCATCCTCCAAAAACCCACAGCACCTAGGAAAGCCTGTGTTCCTTTCTTGCTGGTTGGTGGGGATCTAGCTTCTATGTTGTTGACCACAAACTGGAATCGAACAACATCCATCTCGCCATTTTCCTCCTAAAAACTGAATTCCCTGGGCAGATCCCTTGACCTGCTTTGCTTTATGGCAAATCCAGCCTTCAGGACGATCTCGAATATTTTCTCTCCTTTTCTCAAAAACCTCTTCTGCAGTGTTCCCCCATACAATGTACTGCAAATCTTCTGGAGACTCGCCCTTTTCCACTGCAGTCTGGATTGGTCCAGGGCAAATCATGGGGCTTTTGTTTCCACTCCTGGGGCAGTTGGTCCCAGGTATACTGGATGTTCCTCCAGGTGAAGGCAAACTGTGGCCTGTACTCTTCTGCCAAAGGAATGGAAAAAAATGCATTAGCAGTATCAATGGTGGTACCACTTTGCTGCCTTGGACTCCAGTTCATACTGAAGTTCTAGCATATCCAGTATAGTGGCACATAGTGGTGGTGTGACGTCACTCAAGCCATGACAGTCCACTGTCAATAGGTCATATAGGATTGTTAAAGGGTGAGCAGGTCTTGCTGACCACTCCCTGGCTCTCCAGTTCAGGAATCATCTCACGGACGGAGGTCATGGAGTACCCGGTTGGTGTGGTATTGTTGACAGTGCACTGTTGTGGTAGAGATTGGTACCTGTTATTCTTTGACCCTCAGCAGATGCAAAGCAGAAGGGTCCTCTCAGAAACGAGGCAAGTTATTCAGCTGTCTAATTTCCTTTGTCTCCACAGCAGCTATCCCAAAAGCCCAAAAAATGCCTTTTTGGGTCCTGAGGTAATCTACTCCAAGCATACACAGAGCCTCTGTGTATCTCAATAGCAGACTCTCTGGTCCATATTGGAGGGGCATAGGACATCTCTCCAGTTTGCTCAAGTCTTTTGAATCTGCCTGCAGTCTTGGACAGTCTTTCCACAGCCGGTTGATAAGGAGGAAAAGAGATGATCTTCATATTACTGGAGTCTGTCACCTGAAGGACTGTTTTTTCTCCTTCTTTCATTGACATCAATGCCAGTGAGTTGGTGAATGACAATGGTATGCTCCATACAAACTTCTGCCACGTGGATTGTGTACAATGGACCTTATCTGGATCTACAGGGGACTTCTTGGTATTTGAATCCTTACCGATCACCTCCAGCACAACTAATTCTCTCAGGTATTGGACATCTTTCTTCGTGGCATTGCATCTGCTTGGACACATCACCAGATGATCCATGAGAGAATACCTTTCTCTCACACTTGACAGGAATCGCCTCCAGAGGCTGAGAGTTTCTGTCCTCTTCACAAATCCCCACTAGGACAGGGATACCAGTTGCTTGGCTTCACTACCATCTAGTTTCATATTGTGGGCCATGATAGTCTAGCATCAGAGCAGCGAGCTCATCTGAGAGCTCTGTTGCTTGTGACTGGTAACTGAAATCTTTTCATTTAGCTCACCCAGGGATAGGAATTGGGTGATTATCTGTGGCCCTGCTTCTTCCTCCTGCTGTGAGAGCTCTACTTCCTCTTTATCCTTTACTATGCAAACTGATTTGGTCCTGGATTTCTTCTTCTCTGTAGGTGTGACTGTTCCTGGCATGAGTTATTCCAGTTCAGCTGCAGTTTGAGTGGTCACAGCACCTGTTGATCTGCTTTCCTCCTCTTCCCCTAAGGGTTCTGTCTAGCATTGGACTGTATCTACAAAGAGTAGCCAGGGCCTAGCACACTTCAGTAAGTTGATTCTTTATGAGAGTTGCCACAGCATTCTTCTTGCGAATATTCTGTCACTTTATCAAGGTCCTGTTGATACTCTCAAAACACTGGAGGAGAGAATTTTCAAAAAAAATGGCTCATTTTTTTCCCACATTCCATGCTACCTATGACTACCCTCCCTTGGACAAATTTCTGGTTAACTTCTTAGCAATCTCTGTCCTGATTCTAGACACACACACAGACTGTACTGACTCTAAACATGGTGTAGACCACGCTGAGGAGACATAGCTGACATAGGAGCAAGAACATGTTTTCCTTAACATCCAAAGGAAATTCAAAATTATGAGATGCTATTCTAACAGGCCTGAAGGAGGAAAAGGTAGCAAAAATCTGGGGAAAGCTATCCTCCCCATTCTCCCCACAGACTAGGTATGATTAGCAATGGACTCCCAGAGGTAGTGCCCAAGGTAAGGGTAGGAAAGCAGCGCTGAATACCCCAAATGATCCTCACTGCCCTTGATGTTATGATGTCATAAACATGACTCCCGATCATACAAGCAACAAAGCAATCCTGATCTGAAAAAGAGCACCCTGATGGGCACATGGTACATACATAAAAACATATACAGGGTTAGGTACCACACTCACACAAATAGACCAAGCAACATTGTGACCACTGGCTCTAAATCTAATAGGGTACATGCTTAGATGAAATTTGTTTCCAACCTACTCTGATCAGATCTCAACCCTCCATGCCCTACACTGGATGACAAGTAAGGCTGTCATGGTTTAGGAATGGTATTCTCCAATTTAGTGTTTCCACTAAAATCACTCCAAACTACACTGCCGCTCACTCACTCCCCCCTCTCCCGTGGCAGACTGGAGAGGAAAACTGGAGACACAAAAAGTGAAGATCATGGGTTGAGATATGAACCACTTGCTGGAGAATAGCAGTAAGATAAGAAAACAAACAGAAAGAGCAACAATACTAATGATAGCGTGTGCAAGAAAAGAAACATTATTGCTCACCCACAGAAACACCCGACAATAATACCTGATCGCTCCCTCCACCACATTACCCTGACCCAGAAGCAAGCCCTTCCCCCATGCCCAGAAAATGGTGTGAGGTGTCACAGAGTAACCTCCATGTCGTTGCCATGCCCCCTCCTGGCTACTGCAAAAATACACCCTCTCTTGGACACAACCAGAACAGAAAATTACTGAACTATTGAGATTCTCTTTCAGGTACGACTTCGGCACTCCAGATAGGTATGCTTCACTCGTGGAGAAGGACAAATTCTTCCCAAATTTTCAGAGTATCAACCTTCCAAGAAAAAGGCTACAGAATAATTTACGTAATCACACAACCACGGTCGAATCTACTTCGAACTATCATTTAACGGCACAGTCTCAGAGCTTATTGTTCTGTACAAAACCCCAAATTAAATGCAAGTTTCCAACAAGATCTACCAATCTACATTACTTTGGATTGCCACAACTATCAAAAGGTTTGGAATTATCTACATAAAAAGGTTTTTATGCTGTAAGCAAGAGTTTAACCTGTAATACATTAATATCTCAAGTCAGCTCTCAATCTGCATGCCAGTAAAGTCATAATAACAGACTGTAAATTCACAGAGTACTTAATTCCTCAAAAAAAGCATCAAACAGATTTCCAGTTCTGAAGCCTATTTCTCTTACCAATGCCAAGAATCTTTTTTGGATGTGTGGGGGCAGAGAGTGGGGGACCTACAGCAGATCAGTGACTATCATACAAAAAATAACTTAGACTAGTCAATAAAAGACAACTGCACAGCTGTTCAACTCACAGCAATTTAATAAAGATCAAAAGTGACACACATTAGGAGACAGCATACGCATTTTTAGAGTCACAACACTACATATTTAGGCATTTGTTTTAGGCAGCTTCTCTCAGTACAGTTCAAATCCACCATCATTTCATCACTGGTAAATTTGGAGGGGTAAGATAGTCCATCTCCCTTCCCCTGCTGTCACTAGCAGTCTGCAGGTTAGGTGAGTGGATCAAAATTTACTGCAGGAAAGCTGACCTACATATTCAGCTCTGAAAAAAAAAAAATCACCCTTGTTCTTATGGTTTGCCAAAATAAGACCTGTGAAGGTTTTTTTTATCTTCCAAAAATATTTTAGTGTCTCTAAACAATGCAGGTTACACACAACTATGCCTTAATTATGCCAGAAACTACAATACCCTCTTTCCCAAGCCCACTGGGAATGTCACCTCTGAATGGTGACATGGAACATCAATTTGTCACCTTTTCTCTGTCACTAAATTTGGAATATACATTCTGTTCTTGCAAAGTGTGTCACCAGATAGGCACCAGATGCTCTGCTTTGCTTTACTGGGAGTGAGAAAGTGAGGACTTTTGGGGCAGGTTTCCGCCCCCATCTCCCTCCGCCTAATTTAAGACTTCTGAAGTTTAGGAGCATTTAATTTTTACTCCTGGCCTCTGTGGAGAAGAAATGTTTTTAAGATGTTCCCTAATATACAGCCATTTGCTCGATGATTATACCACTAATTGTATATGAAATTATGATTATATAATTACGATTATATGAAATTATAATTATATGATTATAAGACAATTGTATATGAAAACAAGTGAGTATACTTTTCTTACTAATCGGAAGGGTGAACTACATTTTCAACATTAATTTGATTAACAAAGAATTCACACAATTTATTTCCCACAGAAGTAGGCTACTACTCAAAGTGACACACTCTGCTAGCTCATCTCAGAAAGAAACGAAACTATGAACAGCCCACAGATCAGTAGTTCAGCACAATGAACTGGCAAGGCATTCCTTAGTTAGGTTTGAGGTTACTAAGGTGAGTGCTCTCTTCTTCCTGCAGGTTATCAAGAAATCCTGGCGAGTTAAATTACCTTCCATAAAAGCAACAAATCATCAACTGCCTCAGATGAGTACTGCACCTCATTCCAGCAGCAGTCCAGACTCTTAACAGCTCTTTGGCAAGTAAAGCTGTTAACAGTGCCTTTAGTATCTTTCCTTCACTTGCTGTCTTCCTCTTCACACACTTAGCTCCAGTTCCCACTCATTGTCCAGTCCAATAAGTATCCAAATTTTATGCCTGATAGAGGAAGCCAATTAGTGGCCCCGCTGGCTTGACATGAGAGATGAGTTTCTAGTTCATTTTTTTTCCTAGAAGTCACATGTTGTCCCTGAACATATGTTATTGTTTATCTTTGCTTATGGGGCCATCTGAAACATTCTTCACCTCATCTGTCTTCCCAAGACACTTCCACATCATCTTCTTGCAATTACCTCTGCCTAGATGACTGCAGTCCTTAAGTGGACTACACAATGAGGAAGAAAGAGTACATGAGACCCATCAATTCTTATGGCTAAGGAAACAAAGAATTAATTCCAAACACGGGTTTATCATCTATCAACAAAGTGTTGTAAATACAGTTTCATCATATTTTCAACTGGTAAGCAGTTACAAAAACTGATTTGTGCTCTTGCTTGCTTCTAACAATGCCTTTAACATTAAATACATAAAGCTCGAGACAACAATGCTTAATAAGCACCATCAAAGAAAAAGCATAAAGACAATAAAAATAGAGAAGGTATTTTTAAGCATGACATACTCTGTCTCCAAATGCAAAATTTTTTCCAAACCATTAACATATTCCTTACCTTCAGATTTTTGCAACTCTTCATGAGATATTTTACATCATAGATGACAGGGAAGAACAACCGCAGTATCTCAAAGAAGTCCAGCTCTTCCTCAGGTAAGTTGGAGTTTGTCAGGATCTTGATTAGATAGCCAAAGTCATATCCGCTGCAAATTAATAAGGAAAACAATATAAGCAAGTGACTTTGAAACATCCTTCTGACTTCCAACATCAAGTCGTCACTGCACATTGACAAGATATTCTGCTTAAATTCAATGTATTTAAGACCAACTTCTATGAAAAAGCCCTAAACTTCAATATAAACAGCCCCATTGCAGATTCCAGGGAAAACATTTTAATTTAGTCTGAATGAAGCCCAGTGAAGAAGCAAGAAGATCTGTCTACAGGAGTTTCTCTAAATCCCGAGATAAGGTAGGGCTGCTGGGTCTTCATCTGGTAACAGGAATTTCCACCAGAAAAGACTCCTAAGCTGGTTTCTTTCACATAGACTGGAGATTCTCACTACAAACTGAGACAGACAGAGACTTCTGCAGTTCTTGAAATCCAAAAGATTAATTAGTTTCCAGAGCCAATGCATGTTTATGCCTGAGGAAAGTTTAACCCTCAGCAACAAAGAGGAATTGTCTTTCAACTTTTCCAATTAAATCAGCACACAGACAACTAAAAACTTTAATAGCTTGTAGATTATTACTCTTTCTGGAGGCAATGACAGAGTAAGCTGGAAAAATTTTTGTGTGTACATTAAGTCTGCAGGAGGCAGCAAGGTAACTGAGCAGTGCTTATTCATTAGAAGAAACGGTGGCATTATAGTGTGTACACAGTAGAGGGAAGAGTTTGGGAAGGCTTCCTCCTTGATAGAATAAAGGAATGAGGTGTGGCAGTAACAGAGAAACCATGTACTTTTACAAAGAGTTATGAGAAGAAACAAGAGGGTTAAGTACAGGAAAGACAGATGTCAGGTATTATGCAGGACTGAATACCACAACAAAAAGCAGTGATGACTGGTTATGCTTTTTCCTAGGAGGGCAGGAATTACAAACCAGATTATTCATGACCTGACCATGAAACTCATCTGTTCTGATCCCTTGTACTTGCAGGACTGCTTATGCATTAAACTAAATGGAGGAGTGATACTTTCTCTTCCATGTTATTAAGTTTGCATTGAACCAGATCAGTTCCTAGGTTTCACTGACATACAATTTAAAAAATGCCTGTACTAACAAAAAAGATGAAAACACACAGCAGGGCTGCCTCTACTGAAGGCTTTATCAGTTTTGTTCTTTAAGGAACTTTAGCGTAGAGCTGAGGGATGATTCAAGTGAGCCCCCACAGACTCCAAATTTCTAGTTTAAGACTTTGTGTTCATTCTTGATTACACAAGGGTCATACTCAAACCCAAGAATTTTTCAATTAGGTAAACACTGGCTATGATTTTTAACTGTGTGATAAGCAATAGAAAAGACACATCAGTTATGAGTACTATACCACTGATCCTGTGGAGATTTTGGATCCACAAAGAGTGGTGACTTCTAATGTAGGCTCAAGGCTTCAGCTTGCACACTCAAGGTAACTAAGTTTACTTTTTGCTTTGCATACAATAAGATTATCTCTGTCATCTTTATACTGTAAGTTTCTAGATAGAGGGTAGAAAAACCTCAAATATACTGGAGGTAAATGGACTGTTTGCTATAAGTCCATTAATACAAGATATACAATAGCTATAGACTATTGCAGATCTCCTGTGGGGGTTTCCAGTGCTCTAAGCAGAAATTTCATGTTTAACAAATCCTGCACTGCATCTGGTACTTTGAAGCTGTGCTGGCCACTCTCCAATCTCCACAGCAACAACCACTGTCCAGAGACAAAGATAAAGAAGGATTTCAGCTGACTCTTATGAAGTAAAAACTGTAGTAAACTTGGCAAAACAGTTGCTTGGAAGACCTAATTTTATTAGATCATTTGAAGGGGAAGTAGTGGGAAAGCCCACATCAGCATAAAGCCCGCTACAGAAGAAAAGAAAAAGCCACATTAGCAAAAAAGGCTGTTCAAAAACATGCAAAAAAGACTGTTCAGGATTACAGTGACTTATTCCGTTAGAGTCTACAGTTGACTGAATTCTAGACACTGATCATCCTCAAGGCTCAAATGTAACAGTCATATTAAAAATTTTAAAGTGAAAGAAACATATTTGTGCTACTCCTCTTAAAAAAACTTTTTTGACTTGTCTTCAAAAGTGTGTATGAATAAAATAATAGAAAAGAGATACTGTCAAACACTTCTAACTTCTTTACAGAAGGAAGTACTTCAAGAAAAGTTAACATTCCTTTACTATTCATATTGAGAGAGTAGGCTATTACAGATAACAATTTTGACTGAGAATTACACATTTTTTCACCTGGAGATTGTAGCAGATCCAAGCTTACAGACACAAAAACTGTCACTCCAAGACTAAGACAGATCCAGTAAAACAAATTTTGAGAGGCCACTGCTGAACGCTAAGAGAAGGCAAAGAAAGTCCATGATGAGCAATTATGTAATTACCTGCTCATTAAACAAGTTTTCTTCTAATCCTCTAACAGTGATGAGTGGTTGGTTTATACCCTGAAGCACACAGGCTTCCTTGCCTTAAAAAACTTGCACCATTTCTAATATAATCACCTGAAATTGCTTAGCACAGCAAGCCACAATCTGTGGAGCTATACAACACAAGCACTTACTCTTGCGGACATTTGTTTTGTTTTTTCACTGAACATGGAGAGCTCTAGGCAACAAGACAGGAGTAAAGATCAAACATGCCTCAATTTCTTTCCTTTACTATTAGAAAGAATTCAGATAGCCAACTAAGAATGAATTCTACTCAAGCACCAAGCCTCTGAAATAAATAAAAACTTGCAAGAGTTGAGAAAGCTTTTGTTTATTTTATAACACCAACAGAAATTAGTCAACAGATTAAATTTTACTAAAATCAGTTAGACACAAATGATTATTGAAATACATTAGCTTGGAACTTTGCAGTATCCCAAGGACATCTGGGTTTTTGTTTTCAAAAAAGCTTATTTTCACAGACCCTCCAAAGGTAGACAAAGGAGGCTCCACACAAGTGGACACTCAAAGCTTCAGCAGAGCAGACAGTTGAACATCAACAAAATCAGCATTTGAGCTGTTCTTTCCTAACTTGCTAGACTGTCAAGCACTCACAGCTCCTTTGACTGTGATAAAAATCACAAATTCAAGGCTTCTCCCACCTCTCTCATTGACTCAAATACATTTTAATGTGCACACACACAAGATTTGATGAAGTTGTCTATGAAGTTGCAATACACAAGAATTGGTGACAGTGAAAATATTTCTTCACTCATATCTGACAGAACTGCAGGTCCACACAGATTTGCCAACATGTCAGGATGCCAAGGCAGCTACATCAAATGTAGAGATAAAAAGCACACAAATAGAACTACTTGAGAAGCAAAGAGCTTAGAAATGAGCTGCATAAAAGTTCAGGGAAATCAAAGACTAGAAAATGAAAACCAAACTTCATACTCTGAGAAAGGAGTAATTCCCTTCTTCCACTTACTATGGGACTCAAATTTTAAGAGTTAGTACTAATTTAATCATTTTAAGAAAACAGAGGCCATAGCAGAGTCGACAACTACCAAGCACAGCTTTATCAGTTGTGAAAGAACTACTGCGTGGAGAGCCTAAACGGAACAAATTTTCAACTGAGCATCCCACTGTGTAAGTTTCCACCAACAGAAATAATCACAACCAAAGACATATTTAGAAACAGCTGTTCACTACTCTTTGAGGCACATTTATACAACCCATGCTCATATATAGTGTAATTTTGGTTTCCTCAGAACTTAACCCACTTACTCCAAGGTTTTGTGCTCAAGATAATATCAACAAGGTCTGGAAAAGCACAAGAGCTTTAAACACTCTAATAATCAGTATTTGACAAACATTTGCTGAACAACTGTCTTAAGAGAATTTCTAAAGACACTTTCAGTGAAATCCACAACAGAAACTCATTTTAGCACAGATGAAACTGGACTTCTATTAATAAAGCCATTTCAAAAACCCTTCATAAGCTATGCCAGTAAAAAATGGTATTATTGCACATGGCATGCACTAGACTTTGACCAGTCTATTCGTCAGGAATTACACACACTAAATATAATTATGTTTTAGAAAGAATCCTTAGTGTAATTAGTTAAATTAGCTCAATTATACCTTATATAGTAAGGCCCTTAGTCATCAGACAACACTGGAAAAACACCAGTTTGAGGCTGAAGCTGCTTCTAATGGCATCCTCTGCTGAGGCACCAGTTGTGTGCAAACTGTCTCCCCTTCTCTTGAACCATCCAAGTTACATTACTGTAGTCAAGTGTAAATCACAAATATACACATAAGAGCCCATAATACTGTTTAGGAAGCTGAGAAAAACTTAATACTAATTTGGCTTTTATAGTTATTTTGACACAATTTAAGGCATTCTTATTACAGTATTTTTCCCCAAGGTGCTACTGCAGAAGCAAGATAGCAAAAGTAAGATTATTTTAGAGTCGTACTGTGAGTTGAAACAGCTTTTAAGTGAAAGATGGAAGTGACAACTATGCTCGGAGGATCCTTCTTTGTTTAACTGTCTTTTCTTTTAAACCTTTCTGCTTTGGAAACTCAGCCTAGCACTTCTTTCTACAAATCAAAACAACTTCTGCAACAATGTTATATGCACCCTTCTAACACTGTTACACATTCCTCGCCAAAACAATTCTTATTTTTGAGTTTGTTTATTGAATACATACTTCTCTAATTCCATGTGACTTTGCCTTTTCCGGCTATTAATACTAACAGATAAAGAATTTTTTTTCTAATTTCATTATTTACATACCACCCACCAATACAACATGAGAGATAAACATGTTTTAGCTGAGACTAGTTTACTTACAGCCCTGTTCATTCACATTTACCTTGCTGACTTCCTTAGAAGCCAGCATTTAAGACATCAACTCAAGGGCATCACATAGCAATAAGTCCTTTAAAGACACTGTCGCTTGCAAAAATTTTGGCATGTAGTTAGATAAACAACAACTACTGCATATTTTTTAAAGTGTTTTAAATCTTATTAACACTCAAAAATCTTTTGTATGACAGATTCATAGAGCTTTAGCATTCAAATTTCTATTTCTACTTGACAGACTGACTGATGGAATAAGCAGTAAAATATATGCATAAGGCTTATCAGGGATCTCCTTCCAAGCTGAGTAATTTCTTCTGCCCAGATTAGCAGATTTACAACAAATCTAAGAGTGCTTCACTGATAAGTCTCTTCCATGAAACAAACAATAATTCCTCAAGGATTGCTTAGGAATAGTTTGCTTTCAGTAATGTTTCTGTTATTACTTGCAGAGCGCCACCTGCTGGTTTAGCAGTTTCCTGTTTTTCAGCTTTACAATTTTCTGGTTATTGCATAAACACCGAAGCTAAAAACACCAGTAACACCCCAGTGCCCTCTATTCTTCCAATTCTCACACAAAATAGTCTGAGAGCTATCACAGCTGAAATATTTCCTCAGTCTTATCAATCAAGATATGGGATACATACACAGCACTTAAAAGTCAGGAGATGTGAAATCCAAGCTCTAGAATTCAAACACCAATCAGATGACAAAACCTCAAATACTTAACATGCAGAATTTACCTATGAAAGGAAAGCCACTTGACTCCTTCACACAATACAACTCCTGATGTCATAAGCAGCTCTGCAAAGTACTGTGTCTCAATTCCTTCTTCTTCGTGCTTTTTAAACTGAATTCCAGATGTCGTCAACAGTTCAATAGAGTCCTGAGCATACATATCTTCTCTAAAAACAAAGAGGAAAAGTAAATTTCCAAAATCTACAAGCCTCAAGGAGGTAACATTTCTTTTTTGCTATTCCACAGACTTCACTAGCACAGAGCAGGAGCAATTTGACTTTGTTCCAGGTTAATTACAAAACCAACCATTTTTCAAAGTTTTTTTTACCTTCATTATCATTTCACCATTCCCAGCACCTCCATTCTTATCACCTTCATAAAAAAATTAATTCCTGCTCCTCTTCCAGCTTCCTATCTCTTTTGCAAGCCTGCAGATGAAATGCATCTATAGAACTTATTTGGTAAAGTATCTGTATAAATCACTTGAATTGTGACAAATTAAATGTAACAGTTGAAGCACTAACACGTTACATTACAGAACTATGAGAAATACACTCCAGATCCCAGTACAGAATTAGTTCTGTGCATAACACTTCTCAATTTTTTTTTGTGATTTAAGCTTATTTAAATGTTTAGATGTCTTCATCAAAACTTGTTTCTCAATAAAGTTGGAAATGGAGTACTTACTCCACTGCTCAATCCTTAGAATTCAGGTATCCTAACTTTTTCCTTCTAAACAATCTGTTTCAACTTTAAAAGCCTATTTTGGACCTAAAATTTAAGAGAGTGAAATAAAAATTCCTCTATGGTTTGTTTGATCCCCTCCTACCTCTGTGTTTATTCCCTTTAACACTAATTATTTTTTTGGCAATGTCTTAAGGATTTCATGCTGAAATTCATGTTTTGGAGGTTATTTTCTCCCTTAATTTTTAACTGTATCATCATTACAAAAATACAGAATGGCTAAATGAGGAAAAATAATGCAAGCGTGAATCTACTTAAGAGAATGAAATTCATTTTACTGTCCACAACATACTACTCCACAGTCTCTTCAGTGCAGTTTTAAATTTTAATATAAAACAGTGAAACCAAAACACAAAAAAAACGAGACAAGACAACCAATATATCAAACTTGACTATTAGATTCAGTCATAGACCTGTTTCCTTACTCCTAATAGCAAGTCATCATTCTTTAGAACACAGAGAGACATCCTCGAGATGTATTACATCTTTCTTCCTCCCTCCCACACAGCTGCTCATTAGTTCTCCAGCTTTGAGGCATCAGCTTCTCAACACCTGTCTATCTCCATAACACATTAAAGAACCCATCCAAAACAAATGCACCATTTAACCAAAAGGGGGTTTCATTCTAGTTCCTGATCTGTTCTAATCAGGTGCATAGTATGATTGAAGAAATATTTATACTCTTTCAAAGCACACCAAAACAAGACCTGGCTGGAACAACACACACACAAAAAACTACCTTCTAGGAAAAACCAACAGCTGTTTTACTTTAGGAGGAAAACACTTGGCACAGTGCCACTTCCCAAAAGGATGTTTAGAAACAGACAGAAATAAGTAAGTTGACCATCCACATGAAAAAATAAATATATATTAATTTCTCATGCAGTACTTACCAAGTTTATATTTTTTATACCCCCCCATCAACTAGTAACTTTTTATGAAGATGATAAGGTAATTTGGTGTTACCTGTATCTTGCCTTACTAAGCTGTCTTATCTCTGCAGCATCTGGCAGAAATAGACAGAAAACTACTTTTGGTTTCAGTTATTTCAGATGAAGTAGACCTTTGAAGCCCAGAAAATAAATGAAGTATAGCACAGGCCCTTCTTCATAGATTATAGTTTGGAAGTTATTAATTCACTAATCTTTCTCTCATAAATAGTAGGTTTAGTATATTCTTCTATTTAAGAAAATAGGTAACTTTCATCCAGAATTAATATAGCCAGGTAAGTTCAGAGATACCAAAACATTAAATCTGTCCTTACTTTTCTGTCAAGAGACAATTCACACAAGACTAAATAGAGCATGTCATTGCTCAGATCAAACTGATTTGTGACAATATACAGCAGTGCTTGTTTAAAAGAACACAGAGATCAAGAGAGGCAGCAGAAGCTTTCCTCTTAAGAACCCCAACTACTTTGAAAACAAGTCTTTTCATCTGCAGAAAAAATAAAGGTCTGCTCTCTAAATCTCCTTTGTAGGCTGTAAATTTAACTCATGTATATAAAGTTGTCCAGCTCCCAACTTGTAACACAACTGCCAAAAAACCCCAAGGCTTGAACATACTTAAACATGTGAGAAGTGTTTGTACTGATACTCAATTCAATAGATAATCAACGTATGAAAATCTATCAGACCAATTATGTTTACTTCAGAAAAAACAAAATCAAGATACTATTAACTTTGTCGACCACCAGCTAAAGATATAGAGTACCAGACAAGCATTTGATCCCCTTGAAAAAGTGGTTTATGCTTAAAAAGTTTTACTGATAAAAATCACATTTTTAAATAGAGTTCATGGTATTATTCCAAGGTATTAGAAGTCAACTTGCTTTTTAACCAATACTTTAGATAAAATAATTCAGAATGATAATATGTGACATACTTTTTTAGTCACTTTTTTTTCTTCAAGCGTTTGTACTTTCCATTTAAAGTATATAAAGAAACAATATATGATTTCTGTAACAACTAGTAAGAGCTAAATTAAGGCAGAAGCACTCTGAAATGCTAAACATGGAAACACAGACCTAACTCTTGCACTAAGTATAAAATGCCTTCCACAATTTTATTTTTTTTTAACTGCTTAGCATTTTTGACCAAATTACCAACAGTAAGACCGACTGCACATAAATGAGAGACAAAAGCATGTCTGGCTGACAAAAGTTTTCCATATATGAGTGTTCATGGTTTGCCAGTATTACAGTCAGATAGATAACGAAGTTGCTAGAGTATCTATACATTTTCAGTAAGTAAGAAACATAGGTTTAACAGCACAGAAATTGAATACTTACGTTAAGTTAAACTTAAAATTAAATTGCCAAGTTGAAGTTCCTGGAGGGTATTCTCCTTGCTCATTCATAAATGTCAGTCCTAGTTGAATTATTTTTAGCAAGTCGACATTGCAGCGTAAGAGTTGGTACTGATAGTCTGCGTTGCTTCTGAATTCTCCAATAGGCCTTGCAACTACTCCTGGGAATTCTGTGTCCTGCAAGCACACAACAACCATGTATATCTAACCATATCACAGCTGAAGAGTACTGTGTGTAAAATTAACTTTAAAAAAGATAAAAGACTGGGATCCAGATGTTCATACAGCATTAATTCAACATTAAGACTTCCTTATGCTTTCAATTTAAAAGGATAAGCAAGTTTACTGACCTCAGCTACAGTCACGATTTTTGCAGTAATTTGCTGGACAGACATGAAGTTCCCACTTACCATAGCTACATAGTTATACTTCCGTATAACTTGACGAATTTTCTTCATCTCTTCATCCAAGTTACAAGCCCAAACTTCACAGATTCTTTGGCTATGGTCTACGGTAGCTGCTGGCATAGTGGGGGGCTTTAGAGACCATACATCAAAAGTTACACTTGACCGAGGATCGGTTTCATAAAGAGGATTTCAACTGTTTATTTTTTTAGCCTGAGAGAGAAAGAAAGCAAAGCACGAAAGTGTAAGTTTTTTCTCATAGTTTATCTGAAAGAAAGGCTTAAGCACCACAGCCAGGCTTTATCCTTGTAGATTTCACAAAAGCAGGTCAACATAGCCACCAAAACCACAAGAATTTCGGCTACGCGAGCTCAGATTACCATCAGAAACTAAACCCCTAGAGTTTCGTTAGCGACTGTTTCCCGCACAAGGGCGGCAAGGCGCACTAGTGACACAGACACCGAGGACACCCGGGACCCCAGGCGCTCCTGCCCCGCGGCTGGGAAGAGCGCGTTCCTGCGGATCCCCGGCAGCGTGCAGCAGGGAACGAAGCGGCAAAACGGAGCCACACCAAACCCGGGGGCACTGCGGGCGGCCTCCCGAGGCGGGAGCAGCTCCTCCAGCTCCCAAGGGCCGCGCTAAAACCAGCGAGCGGCGCGCGAAGACCGACACACAGTCGGCCGGGTCCCCGCGCCCGTGAAAGGCCCCGGCAGCGCCGGGAGGAGCCACACAGCCCGGGGGTCCCGCAGGGCTCCGTGCCGGTGCCGGTGCCCCCGCCCCGTGCCCGCGGCGCCGCCCCCGCTCACCCCTCACGCTCCGGCCGGGCCGCGGCGGGTCTGGGAGGCCCCGCGCGGCCCCCGCGAGCCGCAGGAAGCGCTGCTGCCCCCGGCGCCGCCGCCGCGCGCACAAAGCCATTACATCATCGCCGCGCGCCGCGGCCTTTCCCTCCTCCCCTCTGGCCAATCGCCGGCCGCGCCGCCGCCGCCCGCCCCGCCCCTGCGCCGCTCGGCTGGCGGGCGCGCGGCGCTGACGCGGCCCCGCCGGCGGCGGCTCCGGGGCGGGGCAGGGGCGGTGGCTGGTGCCGCCGTCGCGCGCAGGCGCGCGCGGGCGCTCGGTTAGGTGCGCGCGGTGCCGCGGGTGCCCTCGCGCCCCTCCGGTGCCGCCGGGCGCGCGATGAACTGGCTGTTCCCGCTCGCCAAGGGCGGCGGTGCCCCCGCCTCCGCCGCGCCGCCCGCGCGCACCGGCCTCCAGCAGCAGCGGCAGCGCCAGGTCGAGTCCCTGCGCGCCGCGCACGCCTCGTGAGTGGCCGCGGCGGGCGCGGGGGCGGGGGCGGGCGCGGGAGGGCCGCACCGTGTCGCCCGTCCCGGGGCCGCAGTCGGGCCGCGCCGTGTCGGTAGCGTGTCGAGTGTCCCTGCGCGCACACACGGGGACCCGGCTGCGCCCCGTCCCCTCCCCGTGAGGCCTGGCCGGGTCCTCGCGGCCGTGTGGGCAAACAGGGGCCCCGAGCCGGTGGCGCTGCAGCCCGGGCCGGTCCAACCCCGCGCTGTCCCGGGGCCGGAGGGCCCGCCGGGCGAGAGTGCGGTGCCGCGGGGTCCCCGCCGGGGGACAGTGGGATGTGCGACTCCGGCGGGCTGGGAGGAAGAATTTGGAAACTGGAAGTGAAATTGGCTGTCGGGGAGGCGTCCCCGCTGGCTTTGGTGTGGCCTGGCCGGGTGGTGGGGCGCAGGTCGCCGTAGCCGGTTTCACCTGTCACGGACCGGAAAGCCCGCTAGTGGGTTGTAATGTCTTCAAAGTGATGCGACTAGGTCTTGGGATAAAACCTCTTCGGAAGCTGCTTGTAATAGCGTAGTTCATTAAAACTTAAGACTAAAACATAGAGAGTTGTGTGTCACAGTGGCCTGCCACCAGTGGCACAGTGGCTTAGCAGCCCTATTGGCTTTACAAGCTAGTTTTCCTGGTGTTCAGCGCTACTTGCTAAAAACTGGCTCCTCCTTAAAAAGTAGCTTTGTTTTGTTTAGATGGTCGTAAGAGGCCGGTTGTGTTTATTCCTGTTCATCATCCGCAATTTTTAAAGCAAAAATGTTTTACTTTATCCTGAGATACTCTTGGCAGTATGCTGCCCTGTTTTGCCTAGTCTTTTAAAAGGGGATTTCATACATTTGAAGTTATAGTTACAGTACAGTAAGCATTCTGCTGATACACAACTTCCTAGGATTTCTGTAGAACTGGAATGGTAGCTACCTCCAAAATAATTCAGAGAAAGGACAGAGAATGTTTCCTGTCACATCAGACTGACAGGAGTGGAAGAGATATTAAATGCATTTCCAAGTTTAAAAACTGCAGATAGTTTGCATTCCTAATACTTTGAATTACACACTGCATTTATTTTATTTATGTCAGGAAACATAAATAAAATAAATACAATGGTATTTGTATTGTTGCTTGCATAAACTTAAGTCTGTTCAGAGCCAATTTCACAGATTTTTTTGGAGACAGTTCACTTTTCTAAGGAGCTGTTCCTGTGGGTGTATAGGAGCTTAGTTAACTTAAAAGTTTTTGCTAGGCTGGCCTTACTTGGCCTTTTGTTTATACCCACTTTTTTTTTTGATCTGGCAGTGAGATGAGCTCATCCTGAATTAAGTCCCGAAAAAGGGGATCAGTTTTAGTCAGTCAGCTTGCTGAAATAGTTTTGCTACTGTTTGTGCAGGCACCAGCTCAAGCACAGGCAGAGAGAGAATGGGTGCTGTATCCAAGAATTGGGGTGAGGGGTAGCTGCCCAAATGTCATTCTCTTATGAGTATTGTTGCTCTTCACCAAAATGCTCAAAATTCTTGGTATGGTTAACTAAGTTAGTCAAGTTTGGTTTGTGTTGTCTTAGGTCATAAAAGCTTAGGTATGTGTGATCTTAATTTCAGTAAAGCAGCTGGCTTTCCTTTACACTTTCCCTCACTGGTTAGGAGCTTGAAATAAAAGTTTTGCATTTAAAGAGTTTTCTTACATTTACTGTTGTTCTAGACAAAGTTGAGAATGTATGATTTTTCCAGTGTACTCATTCCCACTTGGGGAAGGGGCAACTAAGGTTATTACTTCAAGGTTTTTCCTAAGCAGGGTTATAACCATTTGAACAGTTCAATGAGATTCTGGCTTTCTTGTTCCTCACTCCCTGTCTTTGTCTTCCTCCCCAGTTTCCATAGGCTGTGCACATGAGTGGAGCATGATTATATACCCTTCTCAAAAGGATTTTGCAGCAGGCTAATGAAAAGTGTGACAGATGATTACAGGGCAGGAATGTGCGTGAGAGATTCCAGGGAGAACCCTTCAGTTAAGAATGAGAAGGTGTGGTGTAACACAGTAGAACCCTTGATTTGAATTCTCCTGTCCTGAAGATGTTGGGTATTTTCTTCAAACAGCATGTGATTTCACAGGGAAAGAGCAAATACTGAGTTGTTTATGAGAGGAATAAGATGGGGCTGCAGAAAGCAAGGTTCGTAGCCAAGTTAGTGTCTTACTCTCATTTGTTCCCCAAGCTCTTAAAGACTTAGTCTTGAAGTCTTAAATTCTGTGCCTGAGTAGTGCTTTGGAAGGACACAAAGCACTCTCAGTACTAGTCTTAACACACATTTGCAGGTAATGTGTTTTGGGTTTCTTGAGAAAGGACTTGTATGGAGTGTACCCGAGAGTAGATGGAGGAGCATTTCTGCAGCTGGATCAAAAGAGGCTTTCTGGGAACAACCATCTTCCATTATTTGCCGTTGGAGCTGTGTTCTCTCCCCTGTATAAGGGAGTCTTAGGTGACAGAGAAAAGTATTATTAAGCAGGTGCAAGCAGAAAATATACATGGAAGAGCAATCAGTCTGCTTTTACAGTTTGTGTTGGTTCATTATAAGATGAAGCTAATTTTCTGCCCTTCTTTTACTTACGCTCAGCCTAGATATGTTCTTACTATCTAGAAATTCTGCTTCTGGGCTAAGTCGTCATCTCCACCCCCTCCACATTCTCTGGGATGCTTTCTTTCAAAACAGTTTTGCTGTGCATAGAAACTGTAGAATGCTTTGAGTATTGAAATCAACTTCCTATTAATGTAGCTCATTTCAAGATTTTTCCCTTTGTGATTTACCTGTTGCAGGAAAAACAAATTTGGATTCAGCCTTAGCGGATTTTGTAAGGCTCATGGGTGCTTTCAGGAGGGTCTGGATCTTGAGTGTCACTGGAGCTTTACATTGTTGAAAGTAGCTCTCCTCCAGATAATTCTTGAAAGTACTTGTGCAAGTGCATTGACCTTGATGCACATAGTAAAAACTGTTGTTAAATATTAGGCTAATCTATTAAAGAAGAATGCCTAGTATAATAGATGCTCTACATATTGATTTGGAGGCAGTGTTGCAGAGCAATACTTAGTTGTGAATCTGATGTAATGCTTCAGCAAAGGAAATGTTCAATCAGATAAAATTCAGTACATTAAAAAACGCCGATGTGTTGTCTTAAATTACTTAAGTCACTAAGTTCAGATTGTTGGCAGAAGAGTGAGTTGTGTGATTTCTCCTACTATAGTTCCTTAGCTTGTGATGATGCATGAGGTTTAAATGTTAAATCCACTATTTTTTTGCTTTAATCTTAATATTCAATATAGAATGCTGAAGACTTACTCCAGCATTTTCAATTTTGTTCTTACAGGGCTTTTCAAAACTAAACTGAGTACGAATGTCTGAGGTCATACTTGTTTCTTTCAGACTTTTAGCTGTTATACTGACCAGGAAATCAATGCTAACAATTTCTTCTTTGACAGTATTGCAGAAATACAGAAAGATGTGGAATATCGACTGCCATTCACTGTAAACAACTTGACAATTAATATTAACATGTAAGTAGAGTGAGCTGTCTATGCACATCTTGAAAATTAAAATTATTCTAAAAAAAAAAAGAGTGGTAATAGAATATAAGAATAATAGATTCCAGCTCATAATTAATTTCAGGAACCATAACCTGGATTTGTAATAATGGTTATAGTGATTGGAGTGAAACTGGCTCTGTACGAGATACAGATGTTCAGCTGAGAGCAAAATCATATTTGGCTGTTCTCAGTTCCTAAGATAGCTGGGTGATTTTTGTTGAAGGTAACTAGGGGAAAATGCTTAAGGGTTTCTGATAACTTTGATTCCCTACCACTGAAAATAAACTTGATTGGTAATTTAGTAGTCTGCTGTAACTCCAAACTCTTACCTTTGTGAAGCTTCTGGATCATAACTTAAGTGATTTATTGTAATATTTCCTGTGAATTTACTTTGGATGGATGCTTTTGCTCTGACAAATATTGTTAGTATTCTGTTCATAAGTTTCTTATTTCTTTGGCCTGCAGAGTTGGCCTGATATTCTTACATGCATGGCACTGTATTTGTAGTAATAATATTTGCATTCAAAAATCTTGTTGTTATGCTACAGTTTCTTTGTTGTCTGTTGGTTGGTCAGAGCATGTGCTAACAACACCAAGGCTGTGGGCTTGGTGCCTGTATGGGCCATGCACTTGAGAGCTGGACTCAGTGGCCCTTGTGGGTCCCTTCCAATTCAGAATATTCTGTGGTAATTGCTCCTTTTTTATGTTAAAATCTCGTCCAGTAAATGCTCTCTTCAGTTTTGTGGAAATATGGTGTTCTAATCTGTTGGCCTAATTTTGTAACTGAATAATCCTTTTGTGTGTTTCATTCATTGTAAACTTCTAAACTTCCCCATAATTGTTCTCATGGAAAAGTAAGTTTATGTAATTAGTAGTACTTTTTCTTTGCATAAGAAGCCTTCTTATGCAAACTTTATTATGGAATGACATTGCAGTAATAATTATTCTTGTATTTGCAGTTTGCTTCCACCTCAATTTCCTCAGGAAAAACCAGTCATCAGTGTTTTCCCACCTGTGAGACATCATTTAATGGACAAGCAGGGAGTATATGTGACCGGTCCATTAATAAGTAATGTATGTAAAATTTGTAGCTTCACACAGATCTACTGTTAATAGCAGTTTTAGTACATGTCATACTAGATTATTGTTAATACTCCTGGTAAAAAAAGATTAGTATAGATTCTAATCTCTTTCAAACCGTATTTTGGGGGCCTGAAGGCAGAAATTCAGAAGTATTTGGTATACTTCTAGTTATACTTTTACTGATATCATTACTGACATGTGTATTCCATATATCTAAAACTGTTTTAAGTTACGAAGGCTTAGAAAATTACTGTCACTTTTTTTTGGTTATTATTAATTGCACAGTTCTTCCAGCTACATTCCAGTGCATTCCAAATAAAGGGGAGGGATGCTTTAAGATGGTTTTGTAACACAGTTCTTTCTAGCCTAATCCTATTAGAATGGCGTCAGGGTTTTAGCTTCAATATTCAGGATTTTATTATGCTGTTCCTTTTGTCAACAAAAATGTGTTATTGTTTTGGAGTAGATGGATGTTCTGACTCTTTCAGAATGCAGTTAATTCCTTTGTCCTCAGTTATTTTAATTTTTTTGTTCTTCTTCTGTTGTTTGTACAAATGTAACTTGGTAACTAAAGTGGAGTTTTTTAGTTGTTCAACAGAAATGTACTTCATTGACTCTGCACTGATAATGGAATATACAAAAGACTTAGTTTCTGTTCAGTTCTGGGTGGCTTTATCACTTTATTTGGCACTTGTATATACACAATTTGGATTAGCTGGTATGTCCGAAATAGCTTTTCAGCCCTGTCACATGGGTGTAGTAAACAATCATGTTCAGCACATTTTGAAATTCTTGGATTCCAGACATAATTTTTCTTCTTCATTGAGTTTTGCTTTGTGTTTTTCCAGTTTACAATGCATTCAGATCTTGGAAAAATTATTCAGAGTTTACTGGATGAGTTTTGGAAGAATCCTCCAGTTCTAGCTCCTAGCTCAACATCATTTCCATAGTAAGTTATCTAAACATAATAAGTGGACCTATGTCTATTAATTTTTAAAAAAGAGACTAAACCAATAGACAGAGAGCAGGGACAGGAGTAATGTAATGGTTATATTGGAGAATTAGATTCCCTGTCCTTGCACAATTTCATGTGCATGCTTGATGACCTGATTGTTATGAGAAGAGACACTAGATTTCATTGGAGTTACTGTATCAACCTGCCTGATGTAACTTTATATCTGTTTTCTTGAAAAAGACATTTTTACATTATCAGATGAAATCTGGAATTTGCTGTAGCTCATGATCTGAGCAGTTGTTTGTTTTCATATTCTGTTCATAATCTCCCAGGTTTAGGGCAGCTTCTGTTGCACCATGTGCAGGAGAAGTTGTCTGATTTAAAGAACTGTATTAAATTCAAGTTGTATCAGTACACCTGTGGTTCTCATGGCTGACAGTGATACCAAGTTTAAATGCACTGCAGTTGTGAATTAAAAGGAAAATCATTCATGTTATTTAGAAGTAATTACGTGTGTGTTGCCCAAGCTATTAAATGCTATACCATAAATAAGAACTAATGTATGCCACAGATGCTTTTCTCACAACTTTAGGATGGAAACAATTTAAAAATACTCTGTCATAAATTTTTGAGAAGTAGTTTTCTCATAATTAAGAGTGTGTGTATTTGGCTGGTCTACAAAGTAATAGAGTTCTATACTATATTGCAGTATTAGACAGACTTACTACATTGGAAGTAACTGAGAACAGAAAATGCAAAGTTTATGGCTACTTGAAAATTCATTCTTACATCTTATACATGGTCTGGTAATTATAATTCAAATGATAAGAAATATGCTGTAAGCAGTTGGTTGCTCATGGTTGTGGTTTTGTTTGTTTTTAGCCTTTTCAACAAGCCAGCTGGAATGCCTCCTTTTGCTCCTCAGGGGTTTCCATTTCTCCCTCCATATCCACCTCAAGAAACAAACAGAACAATGGCAGCCATGCCCGTTTCTGAATCAGTTTCTTCAAGCTACACTACAGACAAGCCTGCTGCTCCCTCCTATGGCTTGATTGCTGATCTGCCACTGCCTGTTCCAACAGCAGAAGCAGTGCTTCAGGTCTGTGTAATGAGTTTTGCTGCTTAAGCTGTCAGACACCGGCTATATGTTCCCTTAAGGGTACACAAGGCGTTGCAGTAAATCTCAAAGAAGCACTTGAGTGAGTGCACTTCGTTGTTTTGCTGGTGCTAGGAAAACAAAACTCTTATTCTGGCTTCGATGAAGACTTTTTTAGGACTTAAAGCCAGAGCAACAAGTTTGTCTGAGTTTCAATGAAACTAGTGTTTCATGCTAAAAATCTTTGATCATAGGGGCTTTTGTTTTGGAGCTGCACTCCTCCATAGTGCAGCTGTAGCTGTATTTCCAACCACAGAAAATGTTTTTTTCTCTCTTTCCTGCTCAAAACCTATTAGGTGAGGGCAATGTGCAATCTCAAGTCTTTGAGTTTTATCTTGTATGTTTATAGACAAACTCCCTATTGCTGATGAACTCTGGAAGGAATTTTAGTTTTAATAAAACTTTTTATCTAAATGTTTAGTCTTTAATCAAATCATGTTTATAGACTCAGGCTTGGAAGGCACTTTTCCAGCTTTGTAGAATTTAAGTTTTCTACATCCTATGGAGACAGTTGTTTTTTCCTTGTCTAAGGGATTTCTTTTCTGAGGGATTATAGCTTTAAAAATCACATGAAAGAGATCAAAATGCCAATCTCTTTCTCTGTTCTCACTTCCCTGAGTTTTACTATTCCTGTGTATTTCCTCAGTCATCCAACTGTTTTCAAATGAAGGACATGGCAAAACAGAATTATTTTCCTTCAAAACTGAATCATCTTTTATGACATGCCTCCCCAAACGTCTTCAAGCATTTTGTTGCACTGGTTGAGTTGTTTTCTATTCAGAGACTAGTGCTACTGCTTCTTACTGCTTTTCCTGCTTTTCTTGTTGCTGGAAAATACTCATCTTCAGTTTTTGATTAATCAGGTTAGATATCAAGAAATTGCACTTCAAAAACCTACTAAGCATTTCTAAATTTTGTTTCAGGTTGGCCAGAATGGATATACCTACAAGATGCCTGATGTTCCTGATACCTTTCCAGAACTCTCAGAACTAAGGTAAATTTTCAGAAGGTAGCTGAATTTTCCATAGTTACTAAAAGGCAGTTACTGCTGGCCTGTATCAGATTTTTGTCAGAAGTGTGTACACATCACTGAAAGGGATTTGTAGAAATTATAATTAGGAGAACTACCACGTACTAAAGTATTGGAGTCAGAAAATAACCCTGCTCTGTATTCAAATGTAGTGCAAGGTAAATGGTGAACTGTTTTGTGAGCAGCTCAGCAGCAGCTAAGGGGGGGCTGCCTTAGACAAATCCAGGTGGTAAATGTGTCAGCTGTCCCAGTGCAAATCACTGCTACATCTAAATACTTTATACACATACTACACAAATATTTTCATCACTTTGTCATTATTCAAACAAACTGTATTAGTTATTACTTCCAGCAGCTTGCTCAGATTTAACAAGACAGCTTCCTAGATCAGTTATGTGGGATAGAATAGGTTAAAGATTCACTATAAACTTCTTCAGATCTCACGTCTTTCTGGCAGTGCTGTAGGTAAGCAATTCAAAACTATGTCCTTTCAACTGGATTTTTTTTCCCTTTTCCTTTG
Source organism: Phylloscopus whistleri (assembly GCA_017589585.1). Lineage (NCBI taxonomy): Eukaryota > Metazoa > Chordata > Aves > Passeriformes > Phylloscopidae > Phylloscopus > Phylloscopus whistleri. The sequence goes on from JADMLD010001408.1 coordinate 3,081,590, forward strand.
ACACCTTCCAAAGAGCCTGTTTAGTTTAGCTGACTTATCTTTTTAAATTCTAGCAGCATCCTTATTACATAACAGCAAGTTAAGATTTTTGCCAGGAAGTGTAATTTGTTTGAACAAAACATTCTAATCAAGCCTGGTCCTTTCAAGAAGACTAGATTAGAACTTCATGATACTTTTGTTGGTAGTTGAGTTGAATGACAGTGGTATTGCAGCTATTCTGAATAGTTCTGTTCTATATAGGTAGCATGGTTTTGGTAGCTAGGAGCCTTTTGAGTGGCCTTTGTGAGAAAGGGTCAGGAGCTGCCCCTATGCCAGGCATAGCTGGTTTGGCAGCAAACCCACTGCAGGACTGCTGAGTCCATAAGTGAAGCAGGCACTGCCTCTGAAAGGCATTTGAGAAAGAGCAGAGGCAGTAAGGATTGAGGGGAGGAATGGAAAAGTGCGATAATCCTGCAAACACCAAGGTCAGAGAAGAAGGGGGAGAAGGAGGTGCACCAAATGCCAGAGCAGTTACTTTTTCACAGCCTATAGAGGTTTTGGAAAAGACCACAGTAGAACAGGTATTTTAAAAATGTACCCTGTCGCTATAAGAGGACTATGCTGGAGCAGTTATCACACTGCAGTCCAGGACAGACCCCATATTGGAGCAGGCTGATTAAGCACTGAAGGAAACTGCAGCCATGTATTACTCAGACTGGAATAGTCTCTCCTGCCAGGAACTGATTGCAGTCTGTGGAGCAGGGGTCAAGTGTGAGAAGGAAGGAGAAGCAGAACTGTTAAAGACTGGCTGTTATACTTGCAATTCCCCCTTGCTCCAAGGAGCGGGAGGCAGGGGACGTAGTGTTGGAAATGAAGGAATGAAGCTGAGCTTGAGGAAAAATGGAGTGAGTTGTAGTTTTTGCCTTTCTTTCTCACTATCCAACTCTTACTGTAATTAACAATAAATTCAGTTAAATTTTTCCAGATTTTTTTTGTGTGATTGTAATTGGTAAGTGACCTCATTGTTTTTATCACAACCCCTGAGATTCTCATCCATAGCATGTTGAGGGGGACTGAGAGAGGAGCTGAGTGAGCATCTGGTAGTTGGACACAGTCAACCCACCATAATAGCATTATGGAAAGTAAGGCTTGAATTGGGAGGTAGTTTCTAATATGTTACTTTTTAAAATCACTGTTGCATATAGTAGAGCTCACAATCCAGGAGAAAGGGGAAAAATAAGTCATGGTCAAATGTCATGTATTTGTAAAGTCCCAAAAAATGCCTCAAAAAAACTGGTAGAAATGAATTACTTTACGTGTGGTGTTTCCTGTTAGATTTAATTGTACTTTCTTTCTGTTTGAATACAGTATATCACAGCTGACCAGTATGAATGAGCAAGAAGAGGTGTTACTGGAACAGTTTGTGACTCTTCCACAACTGAAGCAAGTCATTAGTGATAGAGATGAGTTAGTGAAAAACATTGAAGAGCTGGCAAGTAAGCTCTCAAAACGTTTACATGTGTGCCTGTGTTTTGTGAACTAAACCCTTTAAAAAAAAGTAGTAATGGTGGGTTTATTTTCCAGAAAAAAACTTGTTGCTGGAGCCTAGTCTTGAGGCAAAAAGACAGACGGTGTTGGATAAAGTAAGTGAATAAAATCCATTTCAGAAGTATTAGTGGTAATATCTGGGTTTTTTTTCAAGGTGATAATGTTCTTCTTCTTTCTTCCAGTATGAGCAACTCACACAAATGAAAGCAGCCTTTGAAAAAAAGATGCAAAGACAGCATGAACTTAGTGAGGTATAATTCCTATATGTCATCCTTTAAGAACATTTCAGTAAATCTGAACTTTGTGTCTTTAACCATTAAGAATATTTTTTGGTTAAACTCACTAAATATGAAGTAGATGAAGTATTTCAGCAAGTATGAAAAAAAAAATGGGAATATATACCAAAAGCTGAAAGCAAAACAATGGGTTTTTTGGTTGGGTTTTTGTTTTTTACTGCTACAATAGAAGCAAAGTTGTAAGAAAAGAGTGATGCACATAATGAGCTTGTGAAACTGTACCAGCTGAAAGTGCTCAATAACTTCAGGAACTTAAATTCTGCAATTCACTGGGCATGCTTTATTTCAGGCAATAAGTTGTATGTGCTGTCAAATCTTGCACATTCTACAGCGCAAAAAGGGTAAAGTTATTTTTTCAGAAAGTATTGGAGAAGGAGAATAATTTCTTGGTATGTTTACCAGGGTACTCATTAGAGGATGTAACTTCTAATAAACTGCTTTCTGCACCAAAATACTCATAATTTGCAGGACTTGTCACCTGAGAATGCAACAGTCTATCAAATTAGCATGCATGGTACCTGAATTTCAGAATGCCTCCGAAAAAATAAAATAGAAAATAACAAAAAGGAAAAAAAAGTTGCATGATGGCAAACCAAATGATTTCATAGGTCATCTAAATGTGTTAAAGGTTTCCTCACTTGAAAATCAAAATACTGTGACTACTACTGCCTCCTTTGACTTTAAAGTGGGCAGAGGTGGTTGACATGGATAAACCTTCTATTTTTGCAAGAAACCACTGAAGAACAGGACATAATATCCCACTGCTGCAGTCCTTTTTCTTTTTTCTAAGTTAGATTTGCTGAATCAATTTAATGATGGATAGGAAGCTGAGAGTTGAGGAGGAGCAGCTGAATTTTTCTGCTTTTTCCCATGCATTGATGTTTGCTATGTGCTACATGGTATTACCTGCTCTCTTTCCTTCAAATTTCCAGACAGGTAATTTTACTTGTACTGTGAGTGAATTTTAGTCATCTTTTACTAGAGCAAACTCTCTGTATTTTGTACAAGATTAATTTGACAAGAAATTTTTGATTACATTAAGGTTTTAAAGTACATAAGTAAAGGATTTTTCACAAGGTAGATGAAGGTTAGGCCAAGCATCTAAAATCTATAAATACCTTAATTTTGCAGTTCTGGCTCTGTACAGACTCCTACTGGATGTGAATCATGTCCTGATTAACTTCCTAAACATATTTGAGGAAAAATAATGAAATTGTATGCAATAAACAGAAGTAAGGTTTGAGGTTTATAACAACAGAAAAATGAGTATACTGATTTAGATTAGCAGGCCATCTACTTCTTTAGTAAGTGCCTTCTGCTTTCCTGTCTTCTTCTCCACAATCATTTCAGGGGTATTTAAAAGCTGAACAGTAAGTGCTTTTTTACCTTTTTATACTTCTCAGGTTAACTGATTTTCAAAAGTAGACCCTGTTTATTGAAGACACTTGAAATGTTAGTTCTACTCAGAAATCATGCACTTGAGAACTTGTCAGATTTCCAAGCTGGATGCTTTCTACAGTATAGGGTAAAAGTTGAAAAACTTTATTCATTTGTGAGAATGCTTGTGTATCAAGACCTAAACTAGCAACACTTTTCTCACATTTAATCCTTTCTAGTTTAACAAGCTGTGCTGTAACTTGGATATGGAACTTCATCTGGTTACTTAGGGTTTTGTGTAGTAAAAATGCTCTATCCACATATTCCATATTTATATAGTCATTTATCTTCTTGGAAATGTATGTTTTAATGAACAGGTTAATATTACATTGGACTTTTTACTTTCTTAGAGTTGCAGTCCAAGTGCTCTGCAGGCCAGACTTAAAGTAGCTGCTCATGAAGCTGAAGAGGAGTCTGACACTATTGCAGAAGACTTCTTGGAAGGCAAAACAGAGATAGATGATTTTCTTAGTAGTTTCATGGAAAAGAGAACGGTATGTAATATACAAATAGTTCTAATCCAAGACGTGTACAACACATAGTGAATAAATTTAGGACTTTTTTTAAGAGTTTGAGCAGTCCTGAGATACAGAAGAGTGATTTAGTGAGCTTTGACAGAAGAAAAAAATATCCTTAAATGGCTTCAGTCTATTTAGACTATAATCTGCATTCCAAAGGCACTTACTTTTAAGATGGGAGTGCAAAGGTCTCCTGCATTAGACCCTATTCATGTGTTGTTGCGGATATTTTTGTGCCAATTTCTTCTATATCTTGTATAGATAACAGGGGAAGATAGCCACATGGTAAATTTCAAATTTGGAAGGTTGACATAAACTGACATGTTGTATTAAACCTTAATGTTTAATTTATTAAAACTCTAAAACAAGTGCTGTTGATGGCTATCATCAAATAAAGTTCAAAACTTTGAACTGAGGTTCAAAAACTACCATTCTTGCTCATGCTGTGACAAAAGTAACAGCATGTAGTAACAGCAAGTAGTATACCTTTCTTTAAAGATGCCCAATAAATCCATTTTGTAACACTGGAAACAATCCTCTTGTAAACAATTTTGGACAGACTAATGTTATCAGTATAGACTATTGTTCGTCCCAAAGCTTGGCAGGGACGTAAGTCAGGCAGGTTTTCTTTTTTTAAAAAGAATCTGTAAAATAGCTAAATCGTTGAGGAGAAGCTGCAGCATGCATTATAAAAATCTGCATTTAGAATTCATTCTTGTATATCTTGTTTCATAGCTCTGCCACTGCAGACGAGCCAAAGAGGAAAAACTTCAACAGGCAATAGCAATGCACAGCCAATTTCATGCTCCGCTATAGGTAAACTTGGTTTTTTAAACAATTTACCTTATTGTTACACACCTGGTAAATTCTAGTAACACTTTCTGTGGAAATCAAGTATGTTCTGCATCTGTTGTTACTTTTATTTAAAATACAACTTCTGGAAAAATTAAAATATCTAATTACGGAAATTTGTCTTTACAGACTTCCTGCAAACTACACCTGCCAAGAGAACGAATGAAAAACCCAATAAAGCACACTTTTTAATAACTATTATTTGCAAATAAGCATTTCATCTTATCTGGTTGTATTTATAGAAGAGATTGTATACAGAGTTGGGATGGTTTTTGTACAAATTAGAATGTCTCTTTATATTCTCATTGTACTCAAGAATCCTTCTATTGCAATCTTTGCATTAATTTCTTGTATTTATTGTTGATAGTTAAAATATTTAAGTTCCCTGCTGCTATACTCCATTATTCAGAGATTAAATATCTAAACATGTAATTTTGACTAGCTTTTTACATTTTTATAAAAACATAATTCATATCTTTTGTATTTTGAACTTTAACCATAGATTTGGCTTAATCTGTGGAAGACTTTAAGTGTTGATAGGACTTTGGAAACTAAAGAATTCCTAATGGAGATTGACAGTGGATTCACAAGCTGTCTTTTCTTGAAGCCAAAATATTAAAGAACAAGTTTTTTTACTTCTAAATAATGATAGAAAACTAAGTATAGCTTGTATTGTGTTTTGGATAAGTAGATTGGGGATTAAGCAAAGGATGTGTTTGAAACAAATTATACTGGAATCAAAATAGAATAAATGATATCTGCGTAGATTTGGTATGTTGCTTAGTAGCACTGATGCACTGATTTCAAGAGTGGCTTGGTACCTACCACTAATTAAACACAATTTTCATCTAACAGTTTCATTTTCTTTTTTTTTTTTTTTTTTTTTTGTTCATAAAGGAATAATATTCAGGTCACCTTCCTGATTCTGTTTTGTGCAATATAAATATGTTCATCATGTGAGGAATTCAGAAACACTTCACAAAACCTAGTTCTGAAGTTCTTTGGAAAATAGTTATTTTTTCCTAATTTTAAGAAGCAAAGGAACTAATTCAGTTGGAGTTGCATAGTGTCATGTGGTAAGGCAAGTGATTGAATTTGGAAGAGAAACTTAATTCTGCGCTCTGATTAATGAATCTTGCCTCTGGTAAGCTGTCAGTCTTGGGATGGGTGTGTATGTGGTGAAAATGGATAGGACCAAATGCAGTCTTCTGAGGGAGAAAAATGTAGCCCCTAAATACATGCATGTATTTTCTCTGCTACTGCGAGAAGACACATTCTTTTTCTTAACCTTCTCAATGCATTAGGTTTTCATTAGACAGATAAGGAGGAAGGAGGAGGAGTAGAAGGAATTGTACAGTTTTGAGAGTTAAATAGGATAAAGTGCTGATTAAGTAATGTATCAGAAATCCTGCTGCTTTCTTGTCAGGAAGCAGTCTGGAGATAAACCTCTTAGCCAAGACTCTACCTGTGTGTTACTTAGATAGGATCACAGAATATGACAGGTTCAAGTCTCAGACTACAGTTCAAGCATGTGCTTTTCCATATCACTGATCTTCAGTTCTAAACTTGATATTCTTGCAGCAAATGTGATATTTAATCTGGATGGAGAAAAGTGAGTAAGGAAAATCACCTTAGTGCAAGAAGTCTGTTCCACAGGCTAATGAGTCTTCAGTCTCAGCCCTGCCATTTGTTATAGTTGTGTGATTGTCCTAAGCTGTTGCTTTTCAGGGTGAGTAAACTATTCACTTGTATTTTATATATGGACTTACTTCAAAGCTGATCCAAATTCTGAGATTTGATGTCCCAAGAAAATAAATGTGGTCCAAATCAAAGATACTTAGGTGTCTGAAAAAATAATCAACACTGTAAGTGGAGTGGTTAAGCAATAATTTTAGAGGATCTTACTCCAAAGATGTGCTGCTTGTATATTGACATAGCACTTCTGCTAATGTGCTAACTAAAGCCTTAGATTATGTAAGCATCCAAGTGGTTCTGATTTTGTGTCTGTGAGTAGTGTGATTTCTGCAGCTCTGGAGAAGAGTTAGATGTAAGTCATCACTGTTACCTTCTTGGCAAAATCCCGTCTATTTGTGTGCTGAGTTGTTTCTGATTGTCTTTCTAAGGATCTAGTTAACACTCAAGACTACTGTAGGGAGCTGAATTTTTGCTATTTCTTGTGAACAGAGGAGGTCATGGATGACTGGACATCTGGTGGTGTTGCTGTATTGGGCTAGTATCTTCTTTATATATTTTATAACAGCATGGGAGGACAGGCTTCAGTTCTCATCTGCCAGGTATTAGGTGCTCTGCTGTCACTGAACACTTTAGCCAGGTCACCTTCAGGGGATTTGCTAGTACAAGTTCTGAACACTTCAGCTTCTCTTCTTATGTTACTTTTGTTAGCAAATTTTCTAATTGACAACTTCCCCATGGAGTCTTTCTGATGGTAGTGGAGTAGAATCTACAGGAAAATGTCACTGTTCAATGCAAGTTCAGTGTTTGTTGTTTGGGAATTTGAAAATTAAGTTTTCTTTTCTCCCTTTCTATTCCCTAATTTTGTCGTTACTATTCTTTGGATTTTTTTCCCTTATGTTTAGCCCCTTCTGCAGTCACAAACCCATTCTCTAGAAGAGAAGCACGGAAGTCTCTGTATTCAATGATGGTGTGTACTGGATTAGCTGCAGGAATGCTGTCACATCCAAGAATGGCCAACCTGCTGCTGGTTGGGGTGGTTTTTGAGGTTTTTTTGTCGTCATTTTATTTTTCTTCTCTTTTAATCCTGCACTGGTTGTGCATTCCCTGGTCTACTTTCACCAGAAGACTAGGTAGAACACTGATAACACTCTGTCAGAGTTTCTTGCTTCTGGCATGCTGGTAGCTGACTGTTAAACACATCCTTTACCTCAATTTTTGCTAAAAATATGGAGTATAGATGTAAATCCAGTTTCCCATAAAGTGTAAGAGAATGGTAGCTGCTGTTAGATGCATATTCTAAAGGATTTTGAAAGGTTTAAGCAATCTGGAATAACACGCTACGTACAATGATGTTTCTTGGGGGCCTTGCACAATGTCATGCTCAGGTGTTCTCCCAATGGGAAAGTCATCTCAATGAACAAGAAATAGAAGAGTAAGGAGATGGCTCACTCTAATGCTGCAGTAGTTTGGGGGGTGGAGTGTACATTCTGTGTTGTAACTGCTGCTTGAGTCTGGGGTTTGCCTAATTTTAATACCTGATCTTACTGCTAAATCACAGAATGGGTCAGGTTGGAAAGGCTCACACTGGGTCATTTGGCAAACCTCCCTGCTCAAGCAGGGTCATCCTAGAGCACATGGGACAGGATTGTGTCAAAATAGATAAGGAGGAAGGAGGAGGAGTAGAAGGAATTGGGTCTTGTATATCTCCAGCGAGGGAGACTCCACAGCCTCTCTGGGGAACTGTTCCAGTGCTCAGTTACCCACACAGTAAAGAACTTCCTCATAATCAGGTGGAACTTCCTGGGCATCAGTTTCTGCCATTTGCCTCTTGTGATATTGTTCAGCATCACCAAGAAAAGCCTCTCAATCATTCTCTCAACAGCCTTCCTTCAGACACTTACAGATACTGATGGGGTCCCCTCTCAGTCTTTGCCAACCTAAACAGCTCGCTCAGCATATTCTCCTAAGTGAGGTGTTCCACTCATCTTTGTTGCCCTCTGCTGGACCCGCTCCAGGAGCTGCATGTCTTCCTTATTCTGAGGAACCCAAAACTATTCTTCCCCAGGTGCAGAGTCCTGCATTTGCCTTTGTTGAATTTCAGAAGGTTCCTCTGCCCATCCCTCCATTGCATCGAGATCCTTCTGAAGGGCTGCACAGCACTCTGGGGTATTGGCTGCTCCTCCCAGCTTTGTGCCATCAGTGAACTTGCTGAGGAGGCACTATGCCAGCCAGCACTGCAAACAAGAGACTATCTATCATAAAGTCAGTTCTAAGCAGTATGTACTAAATTCTGTTTGCTCTTCATATGCTCCAGCATCTTTGCCTCTTAGGACCTGGACCAAATGTGGAAGTTAGAAATCTTACAGTTTTATACGTGTCCCAAGTTCTAACTACTCCCTTCGAATACTAGAATAAATTTTTATAAAATAGAGATTTAAGGGATTTTCAGGTAAAACTCAGTTAAAACTCTGGTAACAAAGTCAAGTATCACAGCCTTAATTATTCCGAACAGTAAATACTGTAATGTGTTAAACTTACAAATAAAGGCTTTAGGATTTTAATATATCTTGTATTTGTCTAACCTGCAGTTAGGCATTGCAGGACTTTCTGAGTGGATACAGAATTGTGTTGGAAATGGATGCAGTACAATACTCAAGCACAAACTTTTCATGTGCAGTGGTTTGAGCTTTTCCTGTTTAACCATTTCAACAGCAGTAATTCTTGGAGCCAACTTCACTAAAATGGGCTTTAAAAACCTGTATTGCATCTCTGGATTTTGAAAACACCTTGTCTTGGTCAGATACCTGTAGACATCACATTTCTATGCACTATAAACTATAAAGAGAGCCTATATTTCAATAATAAGGGAATGCCTCAGCATAAACAACAGTGTTCTTTAGTCTTCAGAAAGGGAATAAATTAATCTGAATAACCTTAGCAACAGACAGTTGCTTGCCTGAATTCAGTTGTGTTTCTGGTGGACCTATAAAGTTTCATTAGCTTCTTTACATAACGATTTACATTAAAAGACTAGTACCTTTTATTTTAACATTCAACATGATTTGATTTGCTGGTTTCACGTGCTTTACTGGCAATTTAAATAATATAAGTAATTTTGAATGTTTAGTTTATCTTCTTATCGCTGCACTCTTGCGCTTCTCTGAATTGAGCGTTTGCAGTACACTTGGCTCTAGATCTTCAGCATATTTTTCGTTTCTCTTAGTACCGTCATAAGTTGACCTACTTCAAACTCACCCAGCACATGTTCCTCCCTTCCCAAATGAATTGTCAGCTACTTACCTGTCCTTGGAGGATTTTTCAGTCACTGTGCTGTTTACCTGTCCCTGCACTACAGTGTAAGGATGACCAGCCAACATAAAAGCTGCACTCAGCCTTCAGCCTGCACCCAGAAGCAGCCCCCTGGCCTTGGCTATGTTTGTGATCTACTTGAGAACTCTTGCATGCAGATCAGGGCAGTGTCCACATAAAAGCATTAAGTTAGCTGGTCAACAGTAATGGCATTCTTACCTTCATTGCAAAGTCTGTCCCCACTTTGTTGCTGCGGTTTAATTGTTGGTTTGTGTCATGAAACATCTTTCATGCTGTGAACCCATGCCCTGGCTTACCTCTGTCTTTAAAGAGTGTGGTTCCCAGCCTTACCTGCTGATTTTACAAAGAGCTTTCCTTCCCTGCCTTCCTCCTTTTACTTTCTCCTTTTTTATTTTTAACAATACCATGTTGTTGTGTCCTCCAACTAGTTAATTTTATTTCTCAGCTTTTTAGAATCCATTACCAGTTTACTACATTTGTTTCTTGTATAGTTACCAATAAAAGCATCTGGCAAATAGTTTTCCTTCTGTGCTTCAGGTGATGATGATCTTTACTAAAGAAGGCTTCACCTGTTTGATCCCATTGCCTTCACTGTCCCTTAGAGGCACATTTTGATACTAAAGAACAGCCTGAACCTAGTGATTCAGCAGTTTAATTACATTCATCTGTGTTCTATTTCAAATTACAGTGGGCTTATTGCAGTTTGCCAGATTTGCAAAGATTCGCGGCAAGGCTACAAGAAAACAGTGTACTTAATAGAGAAGTCTTCTTTTTTCTCCCTCTTAAAAAAAATACAGGGGTATAACATGCTCCCATATAATTAAACACAACTGATGAGAGTCTCAGTTTTTTGGTTATCAGTTGTAGATGCCTCCACAACTCTAACTACTGGATTCAAGTATCGGAGTAGGGAAGATACAAGAATCCCTCGATCTCAGTGACAAAGTTACTCTTGAGTAAATGAAGAACTCTATTAAAAAATCAGAAAAGCAATTCTGTTTCATTCTCTGGTGTGAAATAATATTTCATAACACTTAAGTGTTTATTTGAAGGTGTTTCTCATTTGCTTGACAATACCACAAATACATACAGTAATGAAAGCAGTTAATGTAAAATTCAGAGGACTAAAAGACACATCACAGAGGGCTGCTAAGTGAAGGCTTAATAAAGAAAATGTTAGTATGTTAATATTTTAGTTGTAAAGCCATTTACAAGGAGTTGCATAAGCAACACAAAGACTGCTTTGAATTTGCATATCTTGCTCTTCTGCATTTATTTCTAGACATGTCTAGTTGAACACTATCATCATATACAATTTTACATTTTAAAGATGTACAATTACATTGTCATTTTCAAACGATTTTTTGGCAGAATATTTGTGTGTTTTGTTTTCATTGCTGACTTTGCAGCATGTTTCTTCAGTTTGAGAAAGCCCATTCAAAGTTTCCTTTAATGCTGTAAGGTTTACAGGCTGTGTTTAAAATAGAAATCACTTTTAAAAGTGCGGTTAAAATCAGGGCTTTAATTTCATAAAAATTCATAAAGATTAAAAACCAGAAGGCTAGATTCTCAACAGAATATAATTTATAGTTTTTATTTGAATTGAGCTATAGTGATTTATCGAGTTGAGGATCTGGCCTTTCCAATATAACATTAAGATAAACCTTGCTGTTAAGAATTATTCAAAGACAGCAGCTCCCTTCAGAGGATAGTAATAATACTGAAGTTTACCTATTCACTTTTAATAACATGTTCACAGAACAGAATGAAAAGCCATTCCAGAAAAGCAGACTGAATAATAAAATCTAATGATTCTAAATTGAGGTATATTTATATAATACAGTTCTTTCTGTAGGTCTGTACTTGAAGGAGTAGCGTGAAATGCAATCAAAGTAAACTTACATTCCTACCACTTTGCTCTACTAGAGTTCAATTCTGCAGTCTCCAAGCAGGTAAAAGCAGCCATATGAATTATATTTTTAACTCCTGGCTTTAAATAAAATTTGGAAAAAATTAAACTTGAAAGCGTTGCAGCCTAATATGGCCAGCCACCTTTTTAGTGAGTTTCAAGACATTCCAAATTTTGAACATTTTTCAGTTGTTTAGTTCTGAACTGCTGATTATGAAAACTATTACTCCTGTTCTTAAGAATATCAGAATTCTTAAATGAGATTAAACTTTCTGGTGAATGATGAATCAGTCCTTTTCTTAAATTAGTATTGCAATGTTCTGTTCAGGTTGGCAAATAACAAAAGGGGTATTTTGTGTGAGGATAAAAAATACCAGTTGGTTATGGTTAGTTTATTTTGAACAACAAAATTTGGAAGAAATATTCTCTATAACAGTTATTTTATGGGCATAGCTTTCATTTACTTAATAATTCAGAGTCATGTAAGTGATTTTATATTCCCTATTCTCTCCACTGTGTACGTACCTCACTCCCATTCAAATAAAACATTTTCAAGTAGGAAAACAGGCTGAAGAATTGGCTTTAAAATTTTACCTTTATATCATATGTAGGTGGTTTAGAACAATGGTAAGATATAAACACACTTGATAACAAAACATAAAGAGGTAAGTGTAAACTGCCTCATGTACCTTTTTGTTACAAAGGGGTGTTTTAGCACAAAGGCTGTGTGAGCATTGTTATATTCCTTGAAGTTTTGGTCACAGAAACTACTGAACTTTGAACACTGGTTGAGAATTGAGTACAAATGCTGCATTCAGATGCAACAGCAACAACTGCTTATTAATGGATTTTTTTTTCAGGATCAAAGCTTCATTTGTCCCCTGGGCTAGGGCATCCATTTGTTACTTTTACTTTGCTGTAAAGGATTTTAGTAGGAGAATATGCAAAATAATTGTTCGAACTTCTTGTGAAGAAAAAAGCGAAGAATATACATAATATGTCTGAAGGCAAATGAGCTCTACAAAAATAAGTTTTGACTGCTTCACCAGCGAGGCTAACAGTAACATATCTTCAACCTTGTATAAGAAAGTACTTTGGAATTTCTTATCTTAGGAAAAGAACTATTATTCTGTCCAATAAATAATTATGGAAATGTACAAAGTAAGGAATAATTATGTACAGCATTGATGAAACAACCACCAGGTTTGGCTTAATGAAATATGACACCAGATATTACCTTTCTTTAGTGTTATGTCCTAAAATTAGCATAAATTAGCTTGTTCTGCTTAGATCTTTACTTAAACAATTGCACAGTTTCCTTTCTTTGGATTATTTCTTTAGGCCACAGACTACTTCCATTCTTCATCATTGTCATTCCAGACTGTGTAAGACTTTATGTCATCTGGATCCTTGCTGCCTTGAAGGTATTTCAGCCTGCCAGAAATACAGCCTCATCTGAGTCCTTGCCGCTGTCTTCACTAGGCAAGCAGCCTCCCCCACTTGGGGACCTACAGCTTAAGTCCTCCACACCAGACTCCTGATCACTGTTGGCTGAGAGGTCAGGGTCAGAGCTTTTCAGGTTGTCCTGTGTCAAAATCAGGGCAGAATCTTCATCCCCTTGAGAAGGGCTCCTGGATGGGAATGATTTTAGATCATTGCTATACTCCTGGGGAGTGTTAGCTAAGCTGTTGTTGGAAGTATACAGTCCAAACTGTTTGCTTCGGTCCTGTTGCTTACTCTTGACTTTATTATTACCTGATTGTGATTTCTGAAGATTTGCCAATCTCTGAAATAAAGGAAACAGGATATATCATGTGGACACATTTAGGGCCCAGAAATCCTCTTATATGTCCTTGCTTTTTTTCTTTTTAAATAAACTTTCAGAGCCCAACCCACCCGTTAAAACTGACTATTTGTATTTATGGAGTATGGGAAGTGCACAATTTGTCACAAACTAATGTTGAATTACAGCATTCTTCTGAGCTACAATTCCCTCTGAGTTACAGAAGGATTAAACTTACTTTCAGTAGCACTTGTACACCAACACAGGTAAAATTTTATCCATAAAGAAAAAAACTCCACTTTTGTGTCTTACATGCAAAACACTCACAATAGTTTATCTGAGAGCAAAGATGATGGCTGAACATCCTCATTCCAGAAAAGGATGTAGCGTGTAGGGGACTCTGCAGCATATGGAGTTGGGTTTCATTTATCATCAGTTACCAAGTCTAGGGTATCAAGCTCAGCTCTTTATTACCTCTTGTAAGACTTCCAGCTCTTCTTCCAGCTGCTGAGTTTCTTCCTTCACAGCCATCAGGTAATCAGTAACTGACTGTCGAGGATGCAGCCCCTTTTCAAAGCGGTTGTACATACCACTCCAGAACCTGGAATTGATGGCAAGGTCAGTGTGCATTTAAGTCTCATGAGGCTACATCACCAAATGGAATTTTCCCATGAGACTTAAATGCACGCTTTTAATTTTTTTCTTTTTTTTTCCCCTTTTTTTTTTTTTTTTTCCCAAAATACTTATTGTCCTAAATGATCTATCCATGCTTATTCGTCATTAGAGTACATACACGTAAGTTCATAGACTACTTAGCAAGGTTCATGGTTCATCTGTGTTTTCTCCATCCTGGAGGTGCAACTCATAGGCAGCTGGACATAGGCAGCTCAAACTAATTCTCATACACAATAGAAAGAAAGGTGAATGTAGTTTAGGTCACAACTGAGAAAGGGTCACTGAATGCAAAATTTTGCAGGCTTTTTTTTGGTATTGTTTTCTTGTTCTACACTATGGGCTTTAGAGCAATGGTACCTATAAAATAGCCAGTGGTAAAGACAGTTTTTCATATTCATAGTTCTCAATTGTTGTTCAACTTCTCATGAACTCAACTTTGAAATTCTGTATTGCTCTGGTGCTCCTCCTGCCCTGCTGGCAACAGGGCCACAGGCAGGCCCTGAGTGTGTAACCAGTTCACCAGACAGGTTAAGTAGCTGAGCCCTGCTGACTGCTGCAGCTGTCTGGCCAAGTAGCTGACAAGATATTTTTGGAGCACGTGCATGCTGCTTGGTGGCTTATTATTCCTATCCCAATAGTATACTATTTAAATCACATTTCCCCTTAAGTTTATCATCTGATAGCTCATGCTTGGAAATCTTTACGTACCCAAGTAATTAGATTACAATCAACAGGATTACTTGGAGGATCTGCTGTATCAGTACTTCCTTTAGAAATCCCACTATCCCAAAGAAGACGATTAATGGCTATTTTTAAATTGTTTTAAAGTGGATGTGACCTGGTATAGTAGACATGAAAGAATTCTATTTCTGTCATTTAGGATTTTTACTGACTTTAATAGGTGCTATTACTTGCAACTGGAAAACAAACTCATCAGTTTTACTTAAATGACAGTATTTTGAATTTTTATTCAAGTTCTCCCAAGATCTGTTAAGAACTAATGGCACAACTCATTAACTCAGAATGTCAATGGTAACATTTATAAAGTGATGGTATTTTGTTATATTTTGAAAAAGTATCAGGAAAAACTTAATTTCGTTTTACCTGATATAACAACATAGGGAAAGTCTGGGGTTTTTTTACAAAATACTTGTTTTAGCAATGAAATCATATGATTTCTTGAAAAGATCCTTTTTACTTTTGACACCAATTGATCCAAACTAACATCATAAAATCTTGGAAAGCAAGAAGATAAAACAACTATAAATTTAGAAACAACAGACGAGAACAGGACTGAAAGAGGCATTTCTCAGTGGAAGAAGTGAGTAACCATGAAATTAGGACACAGAACTATCAATATAGCTTTAATCTTAAGCTTCTTTTCAGACTAATACTCTGTTGTGGAATGGTGCAGAGGTGTTGGCTGACTATGAGCACACAAGGAGCAAACACACTGCATCTGAGACTGAATTTACTCTCTATAAACGGCCTTATAGAACAAGAAATACTTACATACAAAGGTATTCTGTTTTGTAGTAACCCATGCTACAATCCCCAGCAGCAAGTGATACTACCTACTTGTACAAGAAGTTGCATGGAGCTATCTGTGGGTGCAGGGTCCCTTGGCTTTGACTGTGGTCTGCCCTGTATAAAGGATTCAGGTAATCGGCACGATTTTTCCACAAGTGAGCCCACAATGAATATGTTCTTTCTTTGATTCTGAAAAACAATATGTTAAATAAAAATATATTAAAGCCTCTATTACAATCCAGGGATAGCTGAAGCTTAGATGCAGCATTTGTGTCCTCCACACTTCCAGTTTACAATCAGCTTCCTTAACAGAATTAGACTTAAGTTACAAGAATAGAAAACAGAGACCCATATTCCCTTGTTGGTCACTAAAAGCAAAATCTGATCCATTTTCCATAAAGCAAAACCAGCTAGAGCGAGTAGGTGGAGAAACTGGTTCCTTTTTCAGGTGGAGAGGATCTTTGCTTTCAGACTGATCTCTGCACCAAAGGGACCCCCACATTTAAAAGCACTCCTATCCCGCTGAGCTGCAATTTCTTACAGTTAGGTCTTGGGATGTGGTGATCTGTGAAGGTTGTGATTTTAAATGGACTGTGGCTGCTCTGCATTGGAGCAGTGAAAGGGATCAAATGGCAGCAGCCAGCAGTAACCAGCACGACTCTCATTGCTACTGCTGACATGATCAGGCTGCTTGAGAAAAGCAATGGATACCATCATGTATCAAGGAGCCAGGGCCCCGGGGAGCAGATACAAACATGAGCACTGCCAGGAATGATGATGATGTCTTTGTTTGGGCCTCAGAGCAGACAGATTAACTCATAATTGCTTTGGGGCTGGACAGCAGAAGGACAGTCTGCTGACTCAGACTGTCAGTCCTAGGGAGGGCGACCAGACAAAAAGGCTGTTCATAAGGAAGTACCTAAGAGAGCAGGACTAAAATGTCCTGACATGAGATCCAAAGACAGGTTAAAACACAGAGGACTAACTCTTAAACTGGGAACTTAACTAGAGTTACTATCATTTTATCATTTTTGAGTTACAGGGCCAGCTTGCCTTGTATTTTGTCAGGGCTGCAGTAAAGGCAGGCCCACATGGCTGAAGGCATAATGCTCTTGTCAATTTTCATTAATCCCTGTCACGCACACCATGGATTATGCTACCAGCAGAGCTACACTGCAGAGGATCAACTTTTTTTGGTATTAATCTGTGTTGCAGAAGACAACAGGCACCCTGTGCCTTATGAAACACATACATGCAAACTGGAGAATGTCTGACTGCTCAATACACCACCAGCCACAGACCCCATGCATAAATATGCTACTAAAGAAAACATTTTCATACTTCAGCTCTCTTCTCTCCTTCTGGCTGTTACACAGGAAATTCCCAAACTGGCAAGAATAGATGTGATGCTGTATGTGGATGAGGAATCTTTCATTGAATTCAAAGGCACAAGGAAACTGTTCCATTAACTGCCAAACACATTCAATGAACTGGTCAATAACAGGTGATATCTCCTTTGGATCTCCATCTAAATTGCCATACCTGAAACCAGACAAGATTATAACCTGATTATAACATCCAATTATAACCTGAATTCCTGTAAGAAAACTGAATTAACTCTAAGGAAAACAAACCCTCACTTTTAGAGTGCAAGTTACATCTTAGTACAAGATCTTAGATCTTGTACATCTTACACTCGGACTTTTCCAGGCAGCTAAATTATATAGCTGGAGAAAAGGGTATGGCAGTTTCCTGGGGCATTCAGTTGCTATGTTTTGTAAGGCAGCAAAGAAGTAGAACTGGAATGGTAGCAGATACAGACTACATTAATTTCTAAAACCTCAGCTACTACTGTATTTTTACTTTACAAAAATGGTGCAAGAATTATGAAGTAGATTGGAGGCAGAATTAAAACAAAAAAGCCTCTTTTATTTTGTGGCTTGTTACATTACAGCTACTACAAAAAGTTGGCTGCTGCATAGCCATGTTTTAATGCTATCAGTATAAACTGTACCCTGGTAACATAAGTTATCAGAAGAATGGCTGCAATGACTTAATGACAAAAGTGTGTCTTAAGACAGTCTCTAAATAGTAGATTATTCCCCAAACCAGAAAACTAAGCAGGAGAGCTACATTATAACCTCAGCAGAAAACAGATTAAAGCTGCCCTCTCTTGGTGAAATTTCTAGGAAGTGGGAAATGTTTACATGCTACTGTGACTGTCAAGTGAACATGAAACTTTCTGTATAAAAATGCCTCTTGGAACCACTTGCAATGAAGAAAAGGAACCTGAAAATAAAAACCACATAGAAGTAAGAAGTATTTGTAAGTCTACATAGAAGGGAGAAGCATTTTCAATCAATTATTCTGCTTGGGGGGGGAGGAGGGTTGGGGAGTGTATGTGCATTTATATGTACACATGCAAACAGTAGAATTTCATAAACATCTAAAATTGAAACTACCATCAAAGGAAATACAGCAATATTGCACAGCAAACCAAAGCTATCAGTGGTTATTGCATTTCATAATACCTTTTACCACTCATAATCATAAACAACTGACAGTATCATATTAAATGTAGTAATTCCTACTGGAATTTCACAGGTTCTGTGAAGATGCATAGATTTTCTGAGTTTTGTTGGTTTTTTAAACTAACAAATTTATATTGAAATGAAGCATTGTAATGTAATTAAACCCCAATATAAAAATTGCATTTTTAATTTTTACAGAATATAAAAGTAAAGTCGTAAAAGAAAGAAAATGTGAAACTGTATCCATGATTAAATATATTAATTCTTCAAACATTTTCATTTCATTATAGCATTTATATTGGATTGATGTTCACAATAACTTGTCCAAATAAATGACTTTCCACTTTGCCTGACATTTCTGAGCAGATCTTGCTGTTTTTTTAAGAACAGCATGTAACAGGAAGAGTATATTTTATGTAATAGATAACTCACAGACATGCCTAAGATTAAGTACAGCCTTGGAAGATGTAGAAGTCCCTTTGATGAACAGGGACTTATGTGGGGGGCCTTGGCACTACTAGAAGATCTGCCTGGAGTCCAAAGGGATTTTGCAGGCCAAATACTACTCACATGGACCTCTCAATGCTCATAGCAACTGCAAGACCAGCACGTGGGATTCCCTTTAGTAGTTCTGGTGTGCATATATAGAAATACTTCACTGTGACTTTTCCAGGCAGCTAAATTATATACTTGGAGAACAGGGTATGGCAGTTTCCTGGGGCATTCAGTTGCTGTGTTTTGTAAGGCAGCAAAGAAGTAGAACTGGAATGGCAGCAGATACAGACTGCATAAACATATACATGCAGAGAGAGGAAAACCTTAGCACTGCCTTACCTGTGGTTAAATTTGTGACCAAAGGAAACCCAGTCTTTTTCAATTAACACCTAAAATGAGAATATTGCATTCAATGTTGAGGAGTGGAGCTGACATGTTGAAGCAGGCAGAAGAGTGGTGTAAACAAACAGTGTTGGAATCCCAGATAATTCTTAGAACAAGCATAAAAGTGGCAAGCAAGAACAATGTAAGCAAGCAATATTAGAATCCTAAATAATTTTTGAAAGTAGCAGAAAAGTATAATGTGTGATGAGCACTGCTTGCCAGCTCAGGGAAACAGCACTCTTCATGGATGCAGAGAGGGTGCCAGTATTTCAGCACAACTTCAAATATCTTGTTTCATTGCTTTCTAAAATAGAACTTTTAAATGTATCAAACATCTTTTTAACATGTGACCAGTAACTTGATAACCACTTCTAGATGCTTTACTACTGCTGATTGACCTGGGAAAGGAACAGATTTTCCAATATAGCTGCTCATTGCAATCCAATGTCTAGAAAAAATACACACTTCTGACACTCAAAATTAAAATGTTCACTGCAAACAAATACAAATTCTTGTTTGCACAAAAGCTCTTTGGGCTGTGAGAAAGTTTCGTGGTCAAGGTTAGGAAAAAAAAAAACACAGGACCAACTGATGCCCACCTTGAATAACATTTCATAGAGAAATTGGTTGATTTTAACATGAATATATAGAAGCCTTCCTTCCTACTTAAAACAACCAAACCAAACCAAAACAAGGGTATATTTTAGGACAGTTTATTTCCTATCAAAACCAAAGACATTTATCTTAGTGATGAAGTGATGCCAATACTTCATTTACTCTGTGAAAGAACCCGCTTACCATGAATCCCTTCATAGTTCTGTAATATGGATCCAATAGAAGGCTTGCTACAGAGCAAACCTGGGCTGTCCTATCCCAGCCATCAGAGCAGTGAACAAGCACACTTACACCTTCCTCAGCCACAGCCTAAGGATACAGAAAAAGTCAGAAAGTTCACAAGCAGGGAGGAAGACAATGGTAAGAGAGAAACAGTGAGACAAGAGCCATATAGAGAGTATTTATTTGGGAGCTGGGAAAGCCCATTCACTTTTTACTCTACCACAGAGTTCTTAAATAAAGTTGAGTGTTATTTGTCTCATTTGAAAATCAGTTTCATTCCTCTAATTCGAAAAGTTTTAATTCACCCCAGGCCATGCAATATGGTGGTTGAGAATTACCAGTTTATGCTCCACTACAGGAAGATGTGGGATTCATTTCAGTTAAAATACATCAATCTGTCAGAACAGACAACTACCTACAGCAGATTCAGATGCTCCAACACATCTCATGCCATTTACAGGCCACTAAAAGAATAGCCATACCTGCAAAATGGCTCTCAATTTTTCATTAGGATGGTAATGCCATTAAGGGCAATGTCTGCTTCCCATGCCATCACTAGCCTGGACATTATTGCAGCACCCTGCATTGCACTGGTGACATGCTGTAAAGGCTTGTGGGGAAGTCTGTGGTGGCAGGAAACTTCCACATCTAATAAGCAAGATTTTATCAGTATCTTTAATGTAGGAACTTCAGAAAGAGGATTCCATTTTATACATAAACACATAAAGAAAAAAATGTACTGAGTTCTCCAGAGTCTGGTGTTGTATTATTTTTAGAACTTGTGGGTTGGCGGTTGTTTTTTTAATTCTAAGGGTTTTGGCCTTTGTTATTTCTAAAGAGAATTAAATTTGGGAAGTAGAAAATAAAGTAGGTTAGGAAAAATACTGTTAGGAAAAAAAATCCCATTTAGGTTAATTTTGGGCTTAGTAGGGAATGAGGAATAATAATAAATTATCTATGTTTATCTCAAGAGACAAGTAAATTCTACCAAAATAGAACCCCTGTGGGCAGAAGACCACGAACTGAGAATTGAAAACCATACAAATAAGAATGGATCAAAATCCATGTCTGAGAAGGCACTAGGCTAGCAAGCATCTGCACAAAGGATAGTAAGACCAGCCACTGGGGAAAAACTGGCAAAGCTAATGTAAATGACCTTATTTTTATGAGCTAATGAAAAGTAGTAGGTCTGGGAGTAATAATTTGCACAGTTGCTTTCCAGGTGAGAAACTACAGTTACCTACTGAGAAGGAAGAAGCGATGCTAGAGAAACAAGCAGTTACTGAGGAGGGAAACCCATGAAGTTTTATGTGTACAGTTGAGTGCAGTTGGTCACATGAATAAATAGGCCAATAAGAAATTGTAATCTCAGAAATAAAAACTGAAGCAGTAAAAGGCAGAGCACAAGGTAAGGGGTAACAAAATTAAAGCTACTGCTGGCAGATGACAAATGTCTACATAACTTTGAGGGGGAGTAGGGGAAATAATTTCTTATTAAAGCCAAAACTGCTTTCTGGAAGAGTTCTCAAGTATATAAAAGTAGAAGCTGCTAGAGGGTTTGGCCATGGTGATACACAGGAGCTGGTTCAAGAGGTGAATTTGGTTGGCTGCCTGATAACTCAGAGCGGATATCAGTAGCTATATGTTGTGTACAACATAATGTATTATACATTATATATAGCTATATGTATATATTACAACTATCACTTCCACAAAGAAAATGTCCAGAAACCCATGTAGGAAGCAGGGCAAATAGGGAAAGAAATAGTAACGATCACTGTTGGGGAGTAAAGTAAGGACATTCAAATATCTGACAAAACAAGACACAGGATAAGTAGAGGCTTCAGTGCAAAAGAGCACAAGCTTTTGTTTACTACTTTAGAAAAAGTTGACACAACAGCACCTGGGAATCACCTCTCCTCATACACAAAGCATTGCAAGATGGGCTTTTTTCAGGTATAACATCACTGAAGAGATAATAGAAGCTACCCATGAGCAGAGAATTTGGTCCTCATTTTCTGTATCTGGTTACTGCAAGTTTCGTTCTCATTTTACACACTTTACCTTTGCAATAAAAATGCCAGCATCCATAATGGCTTTGATGTGCTTCAGCCAGCCAGAGTTTTCTAGGCCCCACAGAAAGTCGCTCATTGAAGGTGATTTCAGCTCACAAACTGCAAAACAAGATACATTTTAAATGTATAGTAACTAGAGCCCCTTAAGCTTCATTGACTGTTCAGCCTTGGAGTTACCTCTTCTTCAGATATCTGCTGTGTAAAACATGCATCTTTTGAAAAGAACTACTTCACAGTCAAATATAACCTTTGAGAAATGGGGCCGGGTCAAATTTCACCCAATATGTTGATTTAATTTAAAAAGAGAAGCTGTCATAAAGCCTATTGCAAACAAATCCAAATCCATCCTTCTATGAAGCATCCTTCTGTGAAGTTATTTTCCAAGATTTGTGTTTGGAATGAAGTTTTTAAGCCCCTGGGAGGAGTTAATGTACTTAATGATGAGGGATTGGAAACAGAAAGCATCTGATTTCTGCTGCTGGACAGGCACAGACACCTAAATGGGGCCACTGCCTCCTACCCCCAGCATCACCACAGACAATGGTGGTTGAGTGGTTCACTCCACATTTCTCCATTTCTGAATTAAACCTTATTAAAGCTTCACTTGGAGTCAAAAAGTATTCTGATGGTGAGGACAAGACATAATTCATCAAGGAAAATATTTTCCTGAAAATCTCCCAAACTATTCTACATTTGAAAAAAAGAAATTACAATAGCTCGGTTTTCATTTTCAGTTTCTATTCTGCTGTATCTAAGTACTTATTTTTTAATAATAAAGTGTTTGTGGCATCAGAAGAAAAAAAAAAAGCAATCAGAATCTAAATAAGCAATCCAGCACAAACACTTAATGAAATCTGGTGCAATCTATTTTCAACAGTAAGATGCTAAATTCACCCCATAAATAGACTACACCTTAGTTTTGATCCATGTAGAGTTATACTGTTTTTTAAGGAAAAAATATATTAGCCACTGAAATTAATTTTCAGAGTACAGTGAAAAACATCATGGCTTTTACTGAGGTTAATGCATGATCTGTCAATTACTGATGTCTTAGTAAGCCTCTTGTGGTCAGGAAATCTTAAAAGACTCAGTTATTTATGGCCATTATGGCCCCTGGCATAGCCTTATTTTCCTTCAGTGTAATTGTAATTTAATTTTACAAGCCAAAGACAGAGCTTATACCGTATCTGAACTATCTGACTGTCCTAACTCCATTTAGTTAAGAAGCAAAATGTCCTAATGTGTCCATACAAAGTCTTGCAATGTTTATATGTAAGGCCCCTTCCAGATGGTTATTTTAAAAGTAATTTTTGAAGGATATTTATAAAGATGCAGAGATAGCAGCACTGAAAGCAAACAGCTTTTCACATGATTAATGTTCCTGTACAGATGGAAGCATGACCAATTAGTGGCTGAATTCTGGCTGAAGCTGCTGTCTCTGTTTACAGAAGCCCAAGGTAAGGCTGAAACAGTGCTTTGCTCATTCCCACTCCCAAATTGGAGTCAATATTTACTGACCACTTCACTGAGCAAAGTTCATACTGTCCTAAA
Organism: Phylloscopus whistleri; assembly: GCA_017589585.1. NCBI lineage: Eukaryota > Metazoa > Chordata > Aves > Passeriformes > Phylloscopidae > Phylloscopus > Phylloscopus whistleri. The sequence goes on from JADMLD010001408.1 coordinate 3,105,015, forward strand.
TGCATACACTGTATATTTCACATGACTTTGGCAACCGATCTGGACCTTAATACTGAGTTCAATTATGAATTCAATTATGAGGCTTATCCTAAGGGGGAAAGGCATTTCAGCTCAGCAGAAAAGGTAACAAAGTCTTTGAGAAATATGGCCTGCTTCATGCACAGTGTATGCACAGGAAAATCAAGAGCCAATGGGCAGATTTCTGAGAATTCCAGCAATGTGCCCATGCCCCAGGATGGGAGGAATAACAGGGCATGTGTTGCATCAGCAAAAGTACCAGGGGGGTATGCTGGACTAGTCCCCCCATTTCTGGCAGGACAGCCATAAGTAGAGGAAAGGAATAGTTGCTGTGGGCCAAACTCACAAGTTTTCTTACTGGCAGATCTGTTACAGAAGTCCAAGGATCAGAGGGCTGCTCCTACATCAGCAAGTTCTGCTCCTGGTATGAGGGGAGGAGAAGCTCATATTTGCTGTTTAAATACAGACAGGGAGCATGTGGGGCCATCACCTCAGTGCACAGCACACGGGAGTCAGGTCTCAGCTGGATGTGCAGCACAGCCCCCTCCACCCCAAATGCCAAACAGCAGCCTCAGGCAGACCTTGGATCTTTATCAAGAAAAGGCCCTGTGTAATGTCCTTCTAATGTTTAAAATTATTTCAAGGAGGTTTGTGCAAAGGATCAAAATTATCTCAAGGTTCTTCATGTAGACCCATCTATAAATGGAGAAAAATAAAAATCCATACTATACTAAACGCAGTAGAGGAAAATGTGGGTTTTTTTCTCTGAAAGGAAATTCCATCATGTTAAAATGCATTTTACTTCTGCAGTACAGTCAAATCTCAACATTTTGTGCATATTCTGAAAAATCCCCTTATTTTATATTTTATAATGCTGGCATAATTTGCCAAAAATCAACATTATACCAGGGCAAGTATATATTAAAATAAGATATATTGGCTTGAAGTAAAGTCAGCAAAATCACAAAGCTGAAACCAATTTTTTACCTACTCAAATAAAATATTGATATTTTACAGGTATAAATTTATTTCCTCAGCTTTTCTCCCCAAAATATTACTATATATAATAATATATTATTATAATAATTAATATATTAAAATATTCACTTCAATTCATAATTGAAATGAATACATTCCTAACATAAGTTCATTTTCTAATGGAAAACTGAAGAATAATTTTTTTCAAGTTCTCTCAGCATTGGAGGTTATTTAAAATTGTATATTGAAAATAATCTGCAGTCTGGCATGTGAAGATCCTTTCTCTTCACTTCTGCTTAGCACCAGGCCTTGCATTTCAGCAACACACTGGCCAGCTATACCTTGATGTCCTCTTTTCATGCTGTATACTTCCAAACAACAATACAGCTTACATTAAACTAAAATCAGTTTTCATCAGCCTCATTTGTCTTTTCAAAGGTTTTTATGCACCTTATAAAATCTTAAAACAGATCATGAGCAGCAGACCCATTCTGTAAGGAGTAATGTGATGTTTTTACTTAAGATTCACGTAGGTACAGTGATTTTGCAATCTTATTTATGTATTCTTTTAATTATTTATGTATTTTTATATTGCTATTGATAATCTATCAGTAATTGCTAATTATTGATATATTATCGGGGTATTCATTGATAACAATTTAAAGCCATTTTAATTGTGTGTTATCATCATCCTTGACAGCCTTTTTGGTTCTAGGTCTCTTTGTATGCTCAAGTCAGGTAAAAGATCACCAGAAGAACAGATTAAGAGTCACATACAAATGGAAAAAGATAAAAACTACATAGCATCTGACATAAGGAAAGCCCTAGCACACTGAAAGTCATAAGATTTTTCTTTTAAAAAGTACTTAACCTCTCTGATTTCTAATCTTATCGGTCAGGTTGCTACATGAGAGATTTCAACATAGCAAATATAAAACCCAGTAAAAAAGCAGATGTTTTAACCATATGGATTATTTCAAAATAGATGCTAAGAATTTGTGCCCTCCAAGCAGTCTGAAGTGTTAAATACATTAGAAATTTCCTTGTCACATGTAAGTTTGGGCCATGGGCTGGTCTCATGAACTTTTGGCTCAGAAATTATACACAGCACTGCCCATCCATCCAGACGGGTTGTTTGCTATTTTAACTTTGATAGTCTTGAGTTGAACAAATAAAGGGACCTGTTTACTCACCCAGCCTCTCTCCTAGCCAAACAAGACTTCCTAGTGAACAAAAAGTCTTTCTGTTTTCCCACCTGAGACCCTTAGACCAAGAAAACTCCCATGAAGAGAGGGGATGTTTTACCTGTACCACACTTTATGCTGGTTTCCATAAAGTGCTCTAATTTGAAAACAGAGCATGACTTCCCTATCATGGAAAATTGAAGCCCCACTTGGATTTCAAATTTATATTTGCATGCACTTGATGGGAGACAGATGAAGAGTAAAAGACCATGGGCAGAGCATCAAATCAAGAATAAGATAGATGAAGATGATCTGGGAGATGATGGAAGTTGTTGATGTATATGAAGTAAATACAGAGACATGGTGGAGTGAGGACTATTTCCTATCTGCTTGTTAAAAATCAACAAGCCATTGAGGGTCAAGGATGACTTATTTTTCCTTGCTCTTTTTCCAGATGACCTCTAAACAGTCATGTACTGCAAATATGAAATGGCAGAGCAGCTTTGCTGATTTATATACTGCTAAGTATTTACAAGGCAATTGTTATTAATTTCCATGGGATATTGAAGGTGATGAATTGTTACACCCATTGACTGTGAATTTCATTACTAGACTTGATGTGATATGTTCTTTACAGGGTATGAAAAAGTTTCTGTAAAAATTCACTGTCTAAAATGGGTGACTACCTTATATGAAAATCACACCACAGTTTTTCTGAGCTTTAAAAAAAACCAGTTTGTATTTTCCACTAGCCTCAAAGTCAGCTATATGTTTTGTTTTTTTTTTCATTTCACCATCAAAACGTAAATTTCTAAAAAAGACATAGTAGCAGCAAGGTGCATGGAATTAAAATTAATTTTATCATGAAATGATGTCTGGATTTCAGCCAGGAAACAAGGTGTTTTCACAATTAAGAAATCCCCAACCAGTATTTGCCATGATGCTCCATTGCACAAGTCCCATTAGCCAGCAGGCAGCTGCATGCAGGTGCAACAGGTAAAGATTACTTTCCATACTCTTTTTCACTGCTGCTGATTTCAGAGTGGTTATTCTTATTTCTTTGACAGAAGGATCAATACTTTCCTCTAGTTTCCAATGAAGAGGAATATTACCTTCAAGCATTTTCTGCAGACTATTTCTCATAACATGGATGTTCTCAATGCCTATGAATTGAAATTTGATGTTGGAGTAGTTGTCTTCATTTTCATATCCCTTCCCTGCTGCTCTGTTTGCCATTGCATTGAGCTGAAAAACATAGGGAAAATTAGATGAAAACCAGCAGCAAAATCTTTTCAAAACAAACCTTGTGATCTACAGCAATAAATCAGAGGGGCTTAAGTCAGGCACAAATAGGAAGCATTTGTCACAGTGATCAGACAAGGGGCTATGAATGGGGGATCTGTTCACAGCCTATTGCAGGGTGCTGTGATGCTGAGCTTCTGATATCCCCATTTCTCACACACTTTGAGTGAAACTTCCTCAGTGAGGCTGAACACAAAATCCCCACAGCTTAGGCAGGATTCCTCTGCAAGAGCATAAAGGTTTGAATTTTAAAGAGCTGCTTTGATTTTATGTTGCATCAGCATTACGTTTCCTAGCAGAATGTACCCAGGAGGTGGCAGTGTCTCATCTGCCAAGCCACCAGCTCACAGCATCACTGCAGCGTTGCCCAAGTTACTGCACCTTACTGCTCAAACCCAAAAGCTGATACAGCTCACTTCTTTGAAGCTCACGATAATGAAGAGAGAGCTGGAGTAGTTATTTCTAATTTTATAGTAACTTGGCTCTTGTTATGTAAGACTACAAAATATTTGAATTGACAACATTGCCACAAATATCTTCGTCTGCAATGCACTGCTATCAAAGGAGTTGCTGTGCTGCAGCAAAAATACTTTCAGCTGGAGTTGAAGTTTTGTCTTTGAATCTGTTGCTTGCTTCCTGGCATGGGAAAGTTACCAAATACTTTAGTGCAGTTTTCCCAAGCATAAAATTAAGGGTGTTTATTTTCCCCTCTTTTGGAACCCTTGGGTGGGAAGGAAAACTGTCTGCCAAGCTCCTTATGCCAAATTTTGATCTTTGGGCTGAAAACTAGAGCTGATAAAAATTATTTAAGTACTTTTACATTTTCTGTCATAAGTCCTTTTGTACCTACGTTTTGTTTCTAAATTTCCTACAGCAAAATCTCACTGTGCAATGGAAAGAAAAAGTCTTTTTGCATAAATTCCATGCTTTTCTGTGAAATCCATGCTGTAGGGCTGGGGGACCTTCAAACTTCCCAAGAAATATGAAGGCTCTGAGAGTGACAAAGCAGCTCAAGTGGCAGAACCTCCATGCCTCCAAGTACAACAAACAGCTTCTGCTCAGGAAAGATTTAAGAAATAAATAATAAATAATATAGACTTTATGGGGCATCAATTGGACAAAAAGTGACTAATCTTCATTTCAGTGAGAGACAATGCTCATGAAAAAGTAAAAAAGTCTCTCTTAGGCATTGCCTAGGGGACAAGAGGCTATGCAGATAACACTGTCTCCAGTTTATTTCCCAGTAGTGCAGGCAGTACTATTGAGTCACTGCTTCTGTGGTTACATCTGAAACTCACAATAATATATTTTAGTGCTTAGAAAATGGCATCATGGGATATACAAGAATGTCTCCTTTTCTGACCTCTTCCACCCCAAACACAAATACTCCCAATATTCAATTTTAATTTGGAGCCAATACACACAATTGTGGACTGATTGTCTGATGCCATCTTCCCTCCAACCAAGATGGACAAGCCTTGCTTTTTTATGTTAGATGACAAAATAGGTTTCCAAGCACCTAACCTGATGTCTTAACCTTCAAAGGAAAGAGCTAAAAAGTTACATTTGTGGACCACCATTAGGAATTGAAACATTGTAGGAGTTTCATGACAACAGAATCACACTCTGGATAAGAACTTAGGCAAAACACCAACATTTTTGATTTATATGAATGTTGGGCAAAATTTCTTTTAACTTGTAGTATGCAATTCAGGGAAGAGCACAAACAAAAAACTCCATTCTTGTCTATCAACCAGCAGTCTGCTGATGTTTTGACTATCAATGGACAATAAAAAAGATACAGCCTGTGAACAGCATGTCAGCTAAGGACAGAGGCCTCTGTGTGACTTGCTACAAAGATATAAATTATCTGCTGAATCCTAATCTTTCTCTTTTGAAGTTGACATCAGTGTTCTTGTATAAACAAAATGAGGCAGAGTCTCTCTGCAGTAGCCTGTAGCTTCAGGAAGAAAGATCTGTATACATGAGTCTCAGCCACCACAAACCCCTGAAACGCTAAATGAAAAACAGCTATCCTCTAACTAACCTAGTACTCAGCACATAAATACCATTAACTGTTCCTGCAGCAGAGCAATTTTATCACAAATACCCTTTCTTAAAGGGCAATCTGAAATACCACTCTTTGAAGGTAAATAAACACAAGGTTAAATTTGCAGGGCTTTCTGACACTCATTTATTTTAAATACTGTCAGTTGCCAAACTTCGCAGCTGCCACAATATTTACTAACAAGTTTTCCACATCATCTACCAAAATTCCATCTGTTGCTCTTAAAGTAGTTGCTGTGAAGCCATCTAAATGGTGCTTGTCCCTGATAGATCTCAGTGAATATGGGGATACAGCCTGTAAAGGCAAAAGACCCTACTTGCAAGATTTCCTGGCATTTTCTTTAATCTGGAGGATAACCAAGTCAAGTCTTGTTATAAAGATTATAGAACTAATGTGTTTTAGTTATAAACAGTATGTTTCTGTTTATTAGTGTCTTCTGTGATCACATAGAGGAATGACAATGGCTTAAGTAAAGTTGCATTTGGTCATCCTGATATATCCAAATAAAGCAGAAACAAAGCTTTCTTCCACAGACAAACCTTTTGTTTTGAAAATTATCAAGTGTAATGAGGGAAGAGCCCTTGGGAATGCTGAATTGAAGGATCCATCAACATTCGTCATCTTTGCAAGAAACTGGTTCTTTTGAGAAATGAGGCAAATAGCTTTTTAGCCACCTATGGGGAATGGGAAGCCTTCCACTAGACTTGGTATCTTATCTTTACATTTGTTAAAGGTTTCCTGAGGAATTCCAGGAACTGCTTCCACCAATCCCTTCATTTATAAATGCATTATCAGGTGCAAAAGGCTGTATTTGGCATCTGGGATCAGGAGCTTTGTAGATCTGTCCATTTTTGCAGCCCAGAGAGAAGTAGGAATCTGGTATACAAATATCTTTACATCAAAACCTTTTTTTACCGAGAAGTTCAGTGAAAACAAAAAACAGTCTTCATCTCCTGACTGGCTCCTGAAGAAGCCAGCATTGCTGGAAATATTCTGATGTTCATGGCTAAGTGAGCCAACTTCATTCTCTCCACACCCTCCACAAAGTATGAGCTTTTATCACAGCACACAGAAGGTGTCTCAAAGTAATTTACCAGCAAAAAATTAAAAGACAGCTCTTTCTTGTTAATACTTGGTAAAACATTATTAACAGCCAAGTCAGTAAGCCATTAGCAATAAATCCCATCAGTCAAAACCAGCCTTAAATAGGGAAAAGTACCAATACCATCAGATAGGAAACAAGCTAAACTATTGTTACACACAGAAAACTGTTAAACAAGCATTATTAGGCAGCTAGGTCTCTACTTCATGTCTAATGCCCTTTCTGAACACAATGGTATCCATCCTTTCCTACTGCTCATCAGAATTCACTTGCTTCAGGACCACAGGTAAGCTGGTAGCATCCTCATCTTCCCAACAAAAAAGAGGGAACTGAAGGTCAAAGTAGTTACCAGATCACACAGCCCTTGGTGTGACTTTGGTCAATGACATGCCAGTAGCTCATTTTCTGGCTACTGCCTCCCATTAGAGCTGTGAGCACTCACAGCAGCTTCCCACCAACCACCATTTCTTCAGTCACCAGCCATGCAGGTTCCCTGTATCTGCTCCAGCTCTGCCTGGTTTGCTCTTCCCCACTCCAGTTCTCATCTTTCTCAGTTTTACCCACCTTGCCCTTTCAGACCTCGTCTTCTAATCTCAGGATACTGAATCAGATTCCTTGTTCCTTTTCCTCCTTTATTCTCATTTTTCCTTTTCCCATGCTATAGCTAATCCTATACCTACAAAGGATCGGGTGGAGAATTGCCTCTTAAGTTTCTTTTCTTCAGAGGCTTTGGTAACTTCAAGAGGAAAGTTGCTGACAGTGTAAGAAAGAACATATCCCTACTCTCACCTCCTCTATATAGTCTTTATCACCTTGAGCTGTTTGCTAGCATGATGATCTGGACACGACATTTTTTTAACTTCCAACCTCTTCTAGATCATTATTGAGTTTCTATATTTCTCTGTAGCATATTTTTTCCTAAAGCTTTTATCTTGGCCAGAGGTTTTTAATAATTTTTAATTTTGGCATATGATGTCACTATTTATCATATTTCAGATTGTCTCTCAAAACCACCAAAGTGCTGGAGATATTTAAAGGTCTCTTCCATTGTTGTGATCTCAGTAATTTGTCTTTCCTTAGCCTTGTGCAGACATCCTTAGAGGTTCCTCATTTCCAGGAGAAATCATGCATGGAAAATTACAGTGTAAGCAGGCAGAGGTTTGCAACATTACAAATAACTGTAAATACATCTTATAATGGGAATTATTTTTTGCCAGTCTCATCAGAAATATACTTACTTGATAGCTCCTTTGTGTATGTAAGCAGTTACAATTACACATTATTTACTTTTCTGTATCTTGATATTTTGCTAAGAACAAGAAAAGGGAAAAGTTCAGTGTAAAGGAGAAAATTCTCCCAGAGATAATAATGTGGTCAAAGTTCCTAGTTAAGATTCCCCTGATAAATCCTCATGTACCTATGGAGTTACACAGGTGCAACTAAGACCAGAAGTGACTTGGTCAGCCACTTAGTTGTGTCTTCCCTAGTGTACTCAGCTCAGACTCAGTCTTGCTATGTGCAAGAAATTTCACGTACTTACTTTGGGTCGAGTGTCAACAACATATATGAAATCACTTCCTGGATTGGCTTTCCTAATGGCCTGGAGCATCTGTTCATCCTCAAGGCATCGAGCACTAAAGCCAGATAAAGGCTGGCTGCTTCTACATATGGAGGCCTGCAGAAAAGCAGATAAGCAAGCAAAGAACCTAATATAATTATAAAGTAGAAATTATTTAGCATCCAGGAGAATTTACAAAACCAGATCATTAGATGTTTGCATAGATGTACAATTACATGAGAAAGACAGAATGGTAAAATTAATCACATGTTAATAAATGCATTATTTTTAATTACATGTTAATAACTACATTATTTTTAAAAAGGCAAGGAAGCATTAAAACAATACAACCTCTTTGGCCCAAGTCTAGTCTTGAATCCAAATTTTAGAGCTGTTTTAAGTATTGTATTTCCCTAATGTGAAATAATTCCTGAAAGGTGATATCTTGAGGATGAGTACAGCCTTGAAATCATGAGAACATCAATATAACATAAAGTCCTTTTGCACTCACACTTACCAGGTACAAAACTGATTACATCCAGTGCCTGCTTTACTAAACAGCCTGACAGCATGAGTCCAGGAAACAAAAATGTATAACATGCAACCAGATCACCAATGATCATGTATTTTTAGCACTGCCTTTGGAAAAAGACCTCACTGCATAAGGAGTGGGTCAGGCAGCCTGACTCCTGGAGTACTTGTATTAAGCAGGGCTGTTGAAGGAGGCAAGAGAGTTTCTCCACAGACCCATCAAGATCACCTTCTTTCCAGATGAAACCAGGAAAGAAGAAACAAAATGTGAAATAGGTGGGAAGGGAGACTTTTTTTTTTTTTGCTAGGCAGAAGACAGCTAGATTTATAGAAGGCATGGGGATAATACATGTACTTTCTAAGCACTGAACACGAGCATGAAGAGAATCTGCCTACTGAAGGTCACAACCTGTGCAGACTGTCCCACAGAATATTTATTACTGTGAGAAAGGACATGCTTTTTTCAGTCATATCTTTGAACTATCAGTAGTTAGCCAGTAAAATATGGGTTTTTAAGAGAGAAACCCAGAATTGTGAGACCCTGTTCACACTTTATTAATGGTTTTGCAAACAGGTTCTTGTTATTTACAGTTTAGTCTTCTGTGTGATTTATTACATGCTATTGCGTAAGCTGAACAGACAGTTCCAGACTTTGATCTTCTCATATTCACACAGAGTGTGTAAGATGCAGAGGTGTCACATCACCACTGAACTTGTCAGGACAAAGGAGCTATGTGAAGGTTCTGTCTGTGAAAGACTGGATGAGTGGTACCTGTCTCCTCCACATGCAGCAGGCTCTTCCCAAACTGCTGTCAAATCTTACCCCTTTCCTGTCCTTTATTTATTGGCAACTCATGGCAACCTCCAAACTCACAAGGAGGTATTTCCTCCAACACTGCTTTTCCTAGCTCTTTAAACTACAAAGGATCCAGAAGTAATGACAATACTTCAGATCCTGGCATTTTGAACATTAACCTGAACTTCAACCACATTCAGGCTGAAACATGAAACTCATCCAACCTGAATTACTACATATTGTAATCTACCTGACCCTGAGACCTTTTCTTTCACTGAGATTTGGAAATGTCCAAGTGTTTTGAATCCTAGGTATCTATATTTGGACATAGTTGATCATGCAAAGTGATTAACTCTGAAAAAATTGATGTTAACAAAATGTTAAAAATAATATGTAATTTATGCAGAGATTGTATTTATTGTTTAAATATTCCTATTCTCTATTTCACTGTAAAATTCATAGGTCTTTATGGACACAATGCTCTGATGAAATGCAGGGTAAAGGAGTAAAAATAACGTTTCTTTCCTTTCTTCTGAAGCTTAAATCTATGATAAGGGCTGCTGTAAAGGCAAGATTTCCATAGAGATTGTAGCTTATGATTTCTGTTTGTGACATTCTGCAGAAATATGTCCCATCCTGTGTGGCAAGTGCCACAGATGCCCTGCAACCCCAGAGTAGATCTGTCTCTTGGAAGGTCCTGACCATATCCCAGCACTAGGGAAAACCTCTCAACGCCACTCTGGACTGAAGCAGGAGTCACACAGATCCTTTGAGAGTACAAAGGGGGCATTTGTACACCATTCTCCTAACTGGTAATGACAGCTGAGCTCAGCCTGTCCCTAAGGGGCTGGAACATAAATGTAAAAACACCCAGTTTGGGGGATCCTTCAGTCCGAGGGACTCCTTGCTCACCTCAGCTGCCATAAACAGAAATGCAAGTAGTCTAGGTGCACGGGTTTTTTTTCCAAATGGTTACAGGCAAGTGAAGCAGTTCCTTGCTCAGCCCTAAGAATGTTTGCTATGAAGAGGAGAAGGTGGAACTCCTCACCCTTGCAGACAAGGAGAGTCTCTTCAGCAAAACCACAACATACTGCTCAGACAAAATTTAACAGCTCTTATATTCACCCTTTCTGTGCCTCTTGACAGACCTTTTCTTGAAAAGCTGCTCCTGATTCTCTAACTGATGCAAGTATAGTTTTTCACCTCCTCAACTTGCTCTCAAGCTACCAGATCCAAAATTGCTCTGTTCTCCTCCCAGTCAGCTACTGAGCTGCCTGCTACTGGCCTTTGCTCCACCACCCACATCTCAGGGCCTCTTGTACTACTCCACTTCCTTGTGATACAGAGATCACATATTTTTGTGTTAGCTGGATGGTGAAACTGGGTTTAAATGTCTGCATTAAATGTCTATTAATGAACTAACCACACTAACCAGCCCACACTAATATTTTTTTTAAATTAAATAGACACTGATTTTGTCTTGCAAAACCTTACTAGAAGAATTATGAGATCAAGGCCAAAATAAGCACAACACTTGGAGGTTACATATCCACACTTACATTGTTACCCTTGCAGTAGTAGGAAAGAGCTGGGAAACGCCTTCGGCTGCGAAATTTAGAACTCCCCACTATGATGTGTGCAGTTGCAGACTTTGGTACATAGACTTCTGTAGGGTAGGAGTCACAGACCTGTGAAAGGAAACTCTGTTTGTTTGGTCTACAAAGTACAAGTAGCATTAGCCATTTTCACAGCAAAAACAAAATACCAAGGAACAGTCTCTTGGTATTGTATACATATCACTGGCATTGCTCAAAAGATCCTTTTGAAGCTGGAAAGTATTAATCCTTACTTAAAGATGGCAAAACTGAAGCAAAAGGGTTGAAGGGCTGTATTTCCAAGTGTTAATTCATGTCTTGTTGAGAACAGACAGGTTTAACACATGTTCATCCCAGAAAAGATTTATCGTTACATATAGCAAGGTTGTATTTATAACCGCAGTATCCTCTGTAGCAGAATTTGGGAGTAAGGATGGAAGTGGGTGAAGTTCTCAAACATTCTGCTGGGAGGGGACAATAATGGGAGGGGAAAATAAAGCCAAATTTTTCAGAAAATTTGACAATTAAAAAAAAAAAAAATAGGGACAGGGAGGTAAGAAATTAAGCCACATGAAATAAGGTTACCAAAAGGCAAGCAGCCCTGACAATGCCTACCACTTCTGAGAGGAACCTGATGAGCCTGCAAAAAAAGCCCCAAATTCCCTCTGAAGACAAGCGAGACCACAGATGGAATCCTGGTTTTACCCCCTTTTCTGATATTGTCTGTAGCATTCTGACTGGGGTCAAAAGGATATGCAGTATCTCCCTTTGACTTTATGGGATGACTAAAGCTCTAAGGATGCCCAGGAAGAACTTATTTTCTGAGTCAAGAGATATGTAATGAAGGAGAAAGGAAAGGAAGGGCTTGTGGTTACAGTTGTGGCTGTGGTGAACTGGTTTTTATTCATGATGACATTTTTCCTACACTTTATCTTAAAAGAGATCACACATTTTTTCCACTCATTTTAACAAAAAGAAAACAAACCCTGACAGCACATTCAGTCTTCTCTGAGAATGTCACAGTCTGTCCTTAACATGGATATGTTCCAGCAACAGAACCAATGGAGTGCATGGACAAACCTTCTTCAAAAATGTCTTGGTTATTATTTCTCACAATTAAAAAATATTGTAAGGTCTTAAATCATATAAGACTGAATGAGGCAGGACAGCAAGCAGCTAGGAAGATATATGACCTATAAGATAACTGTGAAAAACACCAACAGTCAATCACAGATGCTTCAAAAGGAGTGTGGGAACAGCCACAGTGTGGAAAAAATATTTCCAAGCTCACTATCTGGAGCAATTTTTTTGTCTTAAAATAACTATGTTGTAATTTTACATAGCCCTACATATCAGGGGAACTCTTATTCACACATATAACCTTAGGTATGACTTAAACTTCTTCCCAGGCAGCTGAACTCTAACAGCTAAAAGACAGTGGAGTTATTTTCTGCGCTTCATTTCCACAGCTGTTAAATGAGGACACATCCTTTCTCTCACTTTCTGTGTGCCATTTGATGTGAAGCAGCAGAGGAACTGCACCTTACTGCATGTGTGTACAGCACTGAGCACAAAGAGATGCTGCCACTAAGCACTCTGGTGGTCCTCAGTCAGGCTGCAGATTTATTGTGCAGGCAGCCTCTGTAACAGGAAAATGACAACAACTCACTCCGTAGTCTCTGTTTACATCGCTGATCTGCCAGTAATTGTTCGGAACACCCATCCGATTATATTCCTCATTGAGGTCCACAAGCTTCCAGCCTTGTTCTCGTTCTTCTTTATCTAATTTTGGATTGAAGGAGAAGCAATACAGCTCTTCATATTTCACTGGGGAAAAAATAAGCAAAGAAACAGAGAGAGTAAATGACTTCAGATTTCTTGTCCTGAAATCACACTTCAAAACCAGAACTTGGCATTGACCTTGATGCAGCTTCCTATTGAAGCTTTACAAAAGCACATATCCTGGTTTATCTTTACTGTCAAGAAAACTTTGAAAGTACATGCTCTTTTGTTATTTCTATATGTTGCAATGGATATGCCTTAATAGAAGTGCTTCTTAAAATATCCTTTTCTGCTAGTCTTCAGTCGATTTGTAAAAAGCTTCCCCAGCACAAAGACAAAATGTCAGCAATATGCTTTCATCCAAAGAAAACTAAAGTCAGTGCCAGAGTAAGCACTTGCTCTTCAAAAGAATTTGCTATCTAGAGGTAGTTTAGAAGTCCCTTTATTAATGTAACATCTATCCCATGGCAAAGAAAAAAGCTATGAACAATGAACTAGGCAGCACATTCTTCCAAAAATGAAAAAACTCAGTGGTCTTTGTCCCTAATTAGGAAGGTTTCCAATAGATCCAATGAAATCATAGTTTTGGTGGACTGCAAAATTCTGTCCTTGAATTATTAGCAAATGCATTTGAGATACACATGATGTAATAGCATAAAAGAAGCATATGCTAATCAATCATTTTATCACGACCAGGAAGTTGTTTAAGTAGCTATGCCACCTGTCTCCCTTGACCACTTACCATATATGAAAGTTTGGTGGTACTGGAGTTTTAAACTTTTTTAGGAGTATATCTGCATTTAATGAGTGTCTTAATCCTGGAGACCAGTGGCAGCCAGACACCACTGCCATTGAATCTCAACTGTTACTGATATGAGTATACAGCATACAACTTGAAATTGATGTTCTCATTGATACTTGAGATATTGCTATGTCACAAGGGCGTATTTCATTCTGTTGCTCAAAGTTCCTTAAAGCTTTCCAATCAACAGATCTTCAACTTTAGAACTGAAGTAAGTCACAAACTGAGTCCTCTCTGATTTCATAGCTCTCCACTGATATACTTGTTCTACAATCAGTAAATTTAAATATTACACTTTTCTAATAACATATAACTAATAAGCAGAATCTTACTACACTGCTGTGTTCTGTACTGAACAGAACCTACAGCTATAAAATAATAAATACAACCCACCCCCCCAATAATAAGGCTCCCATCCTTTTCTATAGAAAGTCTTTTATTTTGACTTTGTCTTCTAAAGGTCTAACGTAATTTAAGTTTTGCCTTTTTAAATGTCATTAAATTGATTGTATATATACAAAAGTATAAAAACAGAAAGAAAAAATCTCCAAGTAACCCTGTCAGGAACATACTGAAAATCAACAAAGTCTTGAGTAGGGAGAAAAAAAGAGAATGATTTCCACATTTCCCAGCAGTTTAAACTCCTTCTATATTCTCTAATTTCAAACTTCTGGCATGGCACAGATTAGGAAGACAGTCTGGTTTGTTTCTCATCCGTTAACCCAAAGTTTTAGCACAGTCTATAAATCCAAGCTGAGCTTTTGGTAGCAATCTGAGTTCCTGCTGTCATTGCTTGGTTGTCAGAAGCATCTGGAATTTTTTTTCCAATGGATCTGCTGTTCACAGGCACAAGGAAAACCTTTAAAAATCTGCCCATGTATCCAGGTTACTTATGACAGAAGTCTGCCTCAGCATTATAAGTAATATCACATGATGATGTCTGTATGTAGTAACAAAAATGTTCAAGTATTAGTAGTCAGTGCCTTAAAGGTCAGTTTCCACATCTTTGCCAGTACTTATAGGACCTTTCCCAATCTTTCAGTAATTTTGCCATAAACATCTGCACACCTGCTATTAAACATGTAGTATCATACGGTCAGCTTGTTTTATAAAATGGCTTAATTAAGCAAAAAGGCCAAATTCAGCTGACAGCTTGACCTTATTAAAATTCTAACAAAAATAAAATTAAGCATAACCTTCACCTTTAATGTAACTAAGACATCAGATAGCATAGAACATGCTAAGGCAGCATACAACATGAGCTTCTCTCAGGAATGAATGAAAAGAACAAGCAGAGAACGGAAAGTAAAGCCTAAATAGGTCAAATTATCATGGAGTAAAGCATACCATCTAATGCTGAGTAACTGTATTACCTAAAGAAAGTACAGCTTCATGCCCTGACAAAATGACACAGAAGAGCACAGTCAAGTACAAATGACTCAGCTTGAATCAGAGCTTTCTAATTTTGAGTAGGTAGGCAAAATTTTATCCTGTCTCAAATCACGATCAGATAGTTTGCTGGAGAAGGAAAAGTACTGTGGAGCTAAACTATGCAAAGAGCTAATTCTGCAGTGCTGTTACTGCATCTTCTTCACTCAGACCTTCTTGTCCACTGCAGTCATCACTAAACTTGTATTCAGGTCCTCAGCTACTCTTCCTTTCATCATTCTGGTGCACAGCAGCACACACACCTCCTCCTGCCTCCAAGAAAAAGGATTACAGAATCACATGCCTTCCAGCATACATGAACAGGTACTTGCAGCTGAGGTGCATGGAATGAATCCAGATTTTCATCAGCAGAACCACTGATCGCATTTTCCAATTGTTTTGAATTTCTCTGATTATTTTCACCCTGCATCTCCTAGATAACCAAGTTACTTCTGCTACAGTGATATAGTACCATTGCTACTACTAGTACTTTATAAAGTTCAGTAGCTGTGCTGGTGGACTGTGCAATTTTTTTCTCCTCTACACAGTAGATAAAATTGGTACTCTCCTAACAAGAAAAAAATCAAAGCCAGTTGTTGTCAGCTTTGTAAAGACTATAATAGACAATTTCTTTGCATACTGTTAAAATAATAATAAAGAACAAAAGTTGGTGTTATATCTCTAAAGTCATAGTTTAAAATAAACAATCCAGAAGCTTTGTCAGTTGGGTCTTAGGAGAGCAGAGTGCAGAGAGGAGCTATAATGTAGGCAATCAAATATTGGGCTTTGGGGCAACATTTGATTTTTCATTGAAAAGGGGAAAGGTTTCAAAAGGATCTTGAACTGAATTCAGAAATACACAGGGCATATTCAAAATGTAGATAATAATTGGCCAAAACACAGGCAGCCCAGTGAAATAAAACAATTACTTGCTGCAAAACCTTTCAATGATTTTAAGAAATTTCTGCACAAAAAATAGAAATCTTGACAGGAACACTAAATATATTGTAAAGTTTTACAATAGGAACATAAAAGTTACCTGAATTTAGAATATTCTCCTAAATTTACATTTACACAAGTCATACAGCAAATAAATTGCACATAAAATAGCATGATAATATATTTTATGGCCCATGATACCCTAGATTATTATTCTAAATGGAAGTTCATGTCATACTTTATGGAGTGAGCTACTTGTTATAATGAGTTTTCTTCATTGCTCCACAAATGATTGTATCAGTATTTCTCTCATAACACAACTCTCTTGAACCTTTTTCTCTTAACCTGCAATGGACAAAGATGCACAGATACATTTCTTCCATTAAATTCTCCCTCTCCAAGATGAAGAATGATTTCTGTGCTATTTTCTTCCCATACCTGGTCGTGCCAGACGTATCAGGGATATGTAAACGTCATGGCAGTCTCGTTCCTGAGGGATCACTAGCTGGATGACCTGGAAGTTCTTGCAGCGGATCAGTAACGGGCAACCAGTGGCAGTGGTGGCTTGCTTCTCAATAGAGGAAATTTGGCTGTGGAGAACCTGAGGGGAGTTGAAAAGAGTTATGCTAGTCAAATCTTTAGGAAGAAAATTATTTATAATGATGTGCCAGAGCAGGCATAGTAGCTTCCACTACTGTTTCAGAAAACCCTCATGCTTGTCCTCTTGTAGTTTAGTTCCTATCTCAAACTTCAGGCTCAAGCAGCTTGATACATCACCTGCAGACAAAGAGGCATTTCTGGAGCGTTTCAGCTGCTCAAACATCAGCCTGCTCACATTATCCAAAGCTTTTTGTTTGTTTGCTTTAGTGCAAGCTAGTGGTTGTCAAAGCTCTTTTCATCTATTTGCACAGTGAAA
This sequence comes from Phylloscopus whistleri, assembly GCA_017589585.1. Taxonomy (NCBI): domain Eukaryota; kingdom Metazoa; phylum Chordata; class Aves; order Passeriformes; family Phylloscopidae; genus Phylloscopus; species Phylloscopus whistleri. The sequence continues at coordinate 3,122,014 of JADMLD010001408.1, forward strand.
AGATGAGCCAGCATCAGTTACATAAGGCTAAAATATTGTGCCTCCTCATGGGCAGGATTGTAATGCTGATATAATCTTAAACACTGCATCAAATGAGGTGAAACATTACAATAAAAATCTGGTAAGGAATGGTGGGATCAAAGGAAGATGGAGTTAATTACTGCAAAAATAGACAAGGGGTGCATAATTAAGCTACCTAAAAGACACAAATCTGATGCCGAGCAATAGCTGTGCCTACATGTGTACATGTGTGCTGGTTTTGGCTGGGGTAGAGTTAATTTCCTTCACAGTGGGTGACATGGGGCTGTGGTTTGGCTTTGCACTGAGCAGGGGTTTGATAATATAGACATGGCTTTGTTATTGCTTACACAGAGCCAAGGCCTTCTGCAATGCTGGCAAGGAAACTGAGAGTGCATGGGGGGCTGGGAGGAGACACAGCCAGGACAGGTGACTGACCAAAGGGATATTCCAGACCATATGGCATCCTGCTCAGTATACAGAGTGGAACGAAGCAGGAAGCAGGGCACATTTGGAGTGATGACATTCACCTTTCCGAGTCACTGTTACGTGTGATGGGGCCCTGCTCTCCTGGAGATGGCTGAACACCTGCCTGCCCATGGGAAGCAGTGAAGTCATTTCTTGTTTTTCTTTGCTTGCATGGCTTTTGCTTTCCCTGGTAAACTGTCTTTATCTTAACCCATGAGTTTTCTACCTTTTACCCTTTAGCTTCTCTTCCTGACTGCTGGCTGGGGGAGTGAGCAAGTGGCTGCGTGGGTGTTGGTCAATGGCTGGGGTTAAACCACAAGAAACTGCAATGCATGTTGTCAACTCATCAAAACAGTTAATTCAAAATACTACTTTATATAAAAAAATAAAGTATTAAACCAACAAAATCACTGATTCAACACCAGCAGTAAGGGAGAAGGTCAAGAATTGACAGAGCCAAGGAGGTAGTTCACATTCAAGGCATTTCTCCTTAGTTCTTCCTGGATGATAGGAGCAACAGTGCAGTTTACAGCAGCTGTTCCTCAGTCAATCACATCTGGTGTTCATAGAGTGAAGGCCCTTCTACTCCTCTTACTATAGTGTAATATCTAGAATCCATTGAAAATTTTTGAAAATTACTAGGCTGGAACTTCACATGGCCTCATAAAAGCATCCATATGAACTAATTAACTATTTTTAAAGTGTTTTAGAAGTAATTTTCAAATTACCAAAGTGCCATGCACTTACAACTAACTGAAGTAATAAAAATTCATACCCAGGTTTCTTTGCGAGTTTCAGAACCATTCTCCACAAATATGACATGGGTAGCTGTTAAATACAAGGTTCCCACCACAGCTCTTCTTGAAGATAAACGATCAAGTAACCTAACATTTTCCACCTATACAACAAAGTGACAGAGAAAAAAAAATAATTAGGCTATGACAGAAAGCTCAGTAGTGAGAGCTCAATGTTCACATTTGGTCGATTACAAAGTTCTTTTCAGCACAACATTAAATATCAAAGAAGTATAACTATATGAGAAACAGTGATTTTATTATGTGATCTATTTCCAGATATTCCATAATGTTCCTTTTTTCCCCTCTCTTGTGGTATCTCTGTATCCAAAAACCTGTTACTTCCAAAGACAATTTCTTACTTGAGCTCTTCCTTGTGATCCCATCTTACCAAAACCCTGTGACAGCAAGGCAGGGCCTGTCCTTCGGCTAAACTCTAGCTCTGTTCAAGCCATTGAAAATAATGAAAATAATAAGTATGAGATAATAGTGGTAGAGTGTCTTTCTTCAATGGGTCTCAGTCAGGCAAATTTTCTTCCATGCAAATCTCTGCTAAGATTTAAAACAGCATTAAAAGAGTTTAAAAGAGTTAAAAAGAAACATTTTGATCTTTGTCCCTACATTCCTGCTCAAGCTGACAGCAGACACTGGAAGTTTTTGCCTTCAGTGACTTTCCAATGGGAGTCAAGAACTCCATTCCCCCCACTCTCCCACCTTGGGCACAAAATGGGCATTCTGACTTTGCTGCACTCCTGACAACAGGAGAGTCCATACCACATTATTAACTCTCAGACCACCAGCTTGTGACTTGTACATCATTAGTATTTTGTATATGGCACGTGCTATAGGCACCTGCTAGGGGTAGGAACTAGATGACCTTTAAGATCCCTTTGAACACAAACTGTTCTAGGCTTCTATAATTTCTGACTGAGAAAGTAGAATAATAAAAAACCAACAAGTTGGATACTCAGTGGGATAAAGCCTACCCAAAACAGTTACAAATTCACTACCATGGGTTTTGATGGATCTCCTACTACAACAATTTTAAAACTAATATTAGTTGATTATCCTGAAAAACAGAATGCCAGCATCTGAGAATTACATGTTTGCAATGTCTACTCCAAATATATTGCACTATTTTAAAAATAGGAATAAAGAAAACCTTAAAATAAAATAAAAATTAAAAAATAAAAAAGCCAGTTTAGTAGCAAAATGCTTAAAATCAAACAATTATTAAAGCAGAGTCATCTCCCTCAAGGCCAGTTATAATTTGTTTTAAACAAAAATAAAACTATTTATTTAAACAAAAAAAAACCTCTAGAAAGCATGGATGAAGTCTTTTCCCAGGGCCATCTACTTCAGAGGTCATGTATTGGCTTGAGAAGGAATGGAAGAAATACAATATTAATCCAGTAAGCATTCAGCAGCAAGCAAAAGAGGAGGGATGATACAACAGAAAAATGTAGGCAGTGCCCTTCTGAAAGGAACCCACAAACCCAATAAAAATCAGCATTGTCTGGATGAAGAAAGGTCCCTGCACTGCAGTCCAGCCAACAAGGACTCTGCTGCACAGGCACTGATCTTGCACAAGGCACTCACCACCCACCCCAGCCTACAAAGTGAGCTAGCATGGGCCACGAAACACAAGCAAAGCAAGGCAGGGCTGAGGGATGAATTTCCAGACCTCCTAGGTCACATCCTTCCCCACTCATCAATCACAGCCCCATGACTGAAAAATGCTAATCAACAAAGCTCCTCTTTGGTTGTGGTTTGGTTGTTGTTTTGTTTTTAATATAGAGCTACAAATAAATTAAAGGTTGGATCTGAATGGATAGGAACAGTTGCAGTAAGAGCTGTGTGGTAAGTCTGATTTCATCAAAGCAAATGCAGTGGCTGCACCAGGGGAGATGAGAATTCACCTCTCCCTGCAGTTTGTCTCTCAAGAACAGACAGTTGCAGCAGCTGAGGGAGAATGTGAGAAGAGTATGAGAGGCAGGCATGTACTCATGCTCCCTCAGGATCTCAGCCTGGCTCTGGGGTCTTCCTAAGATGAGGTCACACTTTTTAATAGTCATAACTGTATTTACATTCCATTAGTTTTATTAAATAACATTTTGTATATCTGTAACTTATTGGCTTCCATAACACCCTGTGAGAGTGAACTTCACATTTCAGCTATACATTGTACAATATAATCCCTTCCTCCTGCTCTTTTTGAATCTGTCACCAGTAATGTGCCACATGTGCTGTTACAGATCTTTCCCTCCATCCTCGTGTTCCAAGAGTGAAGAGCCCAACTTTATAAAGTTGTGGTCTTTATGAAAGCTATTCCAGACAAGCTCTTCCACACTTTTGATTATTCTGCATAAGGTCTACTTCCTGAGAAAAGGCCAAAAGTGCAAACAGAATTCAAAAGTTGGATGAACAACAGGTTTTTGTAGTTTGTGTAGTGGAATAGTGATGTTTGCTGTTTCACTTTTTATTTAGTTCTCAAACATTGTTTGCTTTTTTGTCCTCTGCTGAACACAGTGGGGTTTGGGTTAGTTTTGGGGGTGTTTTGGGGTTTTTTTAGAACTAGCAATTGTAACTCTTAGTCATACTCGCATACATAACTTAAGATCTACCCCCCATGTGTATTATTTTATATTTATTAATGACAAATTTAGTCCATTGGTATAATGAGGCATTGATCAATCTTAGGTTTCATTCTGCTGATCAAAGGATTTAGAGAATGAGCCTTCTTTCTTCTTCTGCAGTCTCCCAATCAGGAAAAGAAAGCCATGTCCAGCAGTGCCTTTAAACCTAGAGAGTTTGGGAATAGAGGGGATGGGAATATGTTCATTTCCACAAGAGGGGAACACACATTACAATAGTGCTTTGGAAGAAGAGTTTTTCTATCTAAAAAGTCACAGCATGCTGAGAAACCAGCATTAATAGCCAAAATTTATATCAGAAAGAGAAAATAATTACTTTCCTTTAATTTCCTATAAATAAATGCTCCCCTTTTTCACCAAAACAACTGTAGATGTTATGGGGGAATGCAGGAAATTATGTATGTACTGATACGTCAGGAAAAAGCACAGAGACCATGCACAGCTGTTCACCTAAAATGAACAGCTGGTGTGAGAGACCAGATAGGAAAACACAAGTTTATAAAGCTGAGAGCTGGAAGACTGCAAAGAGTTAAAAGGAAAGCAATAGCCAAGGCAGTCTAGAGAGGGGCATCTAAGTAAACTTACATAATTTAAATAATTAATTTGAAACTCTTGCCTATCTTTTTTTTTTCCTTCTTTTATTTTTTCTTTCCTGATGACTGTGGTTGTCTTGGCCTAAAGAAGAGACCACCAGGAGATTTATTTCAATAACTACAACTGCTTACATGGAGATAAATTAAGTTACCCAGAAACTCTATTTCCAATGCAACACAGATGACAGAAAAAAGCACACAAAAATAGAAGTTAAAGGGAACACAGATTAAGAACAGATGGAAGGCACTTTTTACTCAGAGAATAAACATGACAAATGACTTATGAACAAGGTTGCCAGGAGGTTATTCAAGAAAAAAAAAAAAAGTCATATTAGGGAAAATCATGGGCCAAAGCTTTATTCAGGCACAACTCCCACCAGTTTCAATGGGACTCCCACCTAAGGAAAAAAGCATTAAGGAAAAGTTTGCATGCCAGAATATTATTCCTAAAAATATTCATGTACCCTAATTTGTTTTCCTTTTTAGTTTAGATAACTTTTTAAATAAACTTTGACTGCATGGCCTATTTTTGAATGCTTTTTGAGCACACTACCTTCGTCCTCACTTCTTTAAGCTGCTTCAGTGTCTCCTGAAACACGTCAGCATCACACAGCAGTGCAGAAGTTACTGCTACTATTTCAGGCTGTTCACAGGTCCACATGGGAAAGCTTTTTCATATAAACACAGGATCAGTTCCAACTGTGGGCTCAGACTGAGCAGGGAAAGGAGAAGCAAAATTGCACAGCAGATTGGCCAGAACTGGAGCCTCCTGTCACAGCAAAGCTCATGTGCAGCATGGAGATGCTATCTGACACAAAATGGTCTCTACTGTAGGATTTTCCAATAAAATGAATTATAAAAAAAAATCTCAAAGAGCTTTTTTTCTCACTTCATAGGTTTTAAGTCTATGTGATCGCTTTCTATGCATTACCTAACCTGAAGACACTTGAACAGCTAGTTCTGCCATGGTCATCATTGACCTGCCCACTATCACTGAGCATCCTGAAGAAGCTGAAAAGCCTATTTGTCAGCCAAGAACAAAGGAGATCAGCTCCCATACCCAAGTGTTCCCCAGTTCCCTTAGGAGGAACCGTGACTAATTCCTCTCCTCTAATTTGTTATCCCAAGAAGGAGAAAGGCCAGAAAAACTTCCTAGCCAGGGGAAAGCTACCAATTATATTGCAAGGAATGTCCTCACTCAGGCCACATCCTCAGGAGCTTCTCTATTGCTTAGACAGCTGAAATTCATTGCTCGTGAAAGCAAGTTTCATGTAAAAGCTGATAAAGTACCTTGAAATATGGCTGTACAAATGAGTTTCAGTGATTCTTCAAGGATAAAGAAAGGCCACTTTCACAAACATCTCTGCTGCTGAAAAGGTTGACTCAAAGCCAAGACTGGGCCCTAGGGGCACACACTCAGCCCTACAAAGGTTTCTTGTCCATCCCCTTGGGCTCCTAGACTGACCAGGGATTTCTGCTGCCTTCCCTACTCTCCTTATGAGGTTACACACATGAGTAAAAGCAAGAAGAAACTGCATCCTGGGAATTCATGACAGGACTCTCACTGACCTCAGCACTGCAGGCAGACAAAAGCTAAGAGAAGAGCTTGTGAAAGCCCAGAGCCTGAGCCTAATGAGAAAAAAGGAGCACAGCTGGTATGGTTTGAGGCCAAGTGGAATATTTGAGCTTTCTTCACCCTGGTTGACCCCAGCCATCCATGTGTTTAACATAATTCCTGAGAGTGAAAAAAGACAGCATGTAAAAGACCAAATACTATTATTTTTTTTCAACACAAAGATAGTAGTGTTGTACTTGTTAAACAAAACATACAATATGTAATTTTTTGCACGATCTTGGAGCAAGAAGAAAAGAAAAATGAATTGCCAATTGATGCTGCCTTTTAATGTGGTTTCTATTCTATTTCATAAGAATCATAAAAACTGTACTTGATGCATGTTACTTTTTTATTTTTCCCTCTCTGAAAAGATCTCCCAAGAGCAGTAAAATAATGCACAGTCCATGAAGTTAGATGGTTCCAGATGTCAAAATATTCAAACAAAGCCAGAAGTAAATAATTAAATTTAAGCAAAGACACTTAAGATATGCACTGTAAAAAATTTCCTCAGGGAAATTCTGGAAGGATGGAGGGAAATATTCAAGAAAAATCTAAACAAGTTTAATTTTCTAAAGTACTAAAGTGAAATGGAGGAAAAGAAAAAAGAATAAGGAATGATTCATAATAGCAAGACAGAGAACAAACTACCTAACAATTTGGCTTAAAAAAAAAAAAGAAACTATTGTCTGCTAAGATCTATAAAAAGAGTGAGGTCAGCACCACATTGCTGGATACACCTGAGTAGCATCTGCATAATGGGAGCAGTAAACAAGAACCCATCACAAGAATATAGAGCATTACAATATGGTGTCAACATTGTAACACAAGGCTCATACTTAAACTTTTCTCTTTCAGTCTCTATGAGATCTCATTTAGGGATGAAAAGGAGAAGAGAGCAACTAAGTGTGTTCTACTAAAAATCCTATCTAAGAGCTTTAATTTAAGAAAAATAGGGCTTCCTGAAGGCAGTAAATCTTAATATATTTGCCAAATTTGTTTAGATTTGGTTCTGAAAAGACATACAGGGAGAAAGAATTCTGCATGCAGCCAAGGGACACTGAAAAGAAATATATCTTTAAACTCCTGTATTTGATACAGGCTTTTCTGTTGCATGTTTAAAACCATGCCCTGTTCAGCAGCCTATTTTTGAGCAGAAGTACCAAGCTATTTCATCTGTGCAGGCCACAAGAGATTTGCATTAAAAATGGATTTGCAGGACTCCCTTTTGTGGTGGTAGGGACCTGTCTTTCTCAGCACAGTACACCTGCACTGCAGGAAATGTCAGTGGGCATTTTCTATTGCAAATAGATCATTCCTTTAGTTTACAGACAGCAATAGCTCAAATACTACCCACTTGGGCCCATTAACATCATGCCTAGAGATTCCAGCATTGACCACCCCAAAGCCTAACTTCTCAAATCCTTCATTCCAACTTCTCCTACTATGCATAAAAAAAAAAATAAAAACAATCAAAGACGACCCTGCAGACATGATTTTCAGTTCTACTTTTCAAGTGCAATAAGTTCTAGAGTTAGTTGTTTAGACACAAATACCAAGACAACAAATTAAAATACAGGACTACCCATGATTTTTAGAGCTTGTTTTGTGACTTGATCCAGCTACCTCTTTATTGAGTGCCACATTATTGAAAATATGAAAGTCTCTGTGATCTTCTGACCATTTTTGACTAAATATTTTGAGAATAATGGCTGTTACAAGATTTTGTTTCAATCGAAACTCATCCTAATAAGGTAGCTTGATGACTCTAATTCAAAACAAATATTTTATAGCACAATTCCAAACAGACATTTTAAGTCCAATCCCACAGCAGACATTTTCTGCCATTCCTATTTTCATTTTATCCACCTCCAGTCTGATGTTACCACAGAACATTTTCTGGCATGGTATACTACAAAGCTTACTTGTATTAAATTTATCTTTTAGGCTCAAAGTTTCATAGCACAAAGACAGAACAAATAGAACCCAAAGAAAACTAAATTGCATTCTAAATAAGGAAGATTTATTAATAAGAAAAAATCCATAACTAACAAATCAGAGTTAAATGTGTCCAGGATTAGTGTAGATGTTTTAATGCATCATTTGACTAAAGCAGTGAAGTAGAATGACATATTTGAAGCCATTAAACATTACTGGACCCAGAACAAGCTAAACCATTTTTAACCATGATGTAAAGTGAGAAAACAGCTATGAAATCTGAAAACACCAGCTGAATTGTAAGACACACTACTCTAAGTTGTATACTTAGAGGAGAGTACAGAAACCACCTTCACACAATACTCGAAAAGCAGGAAATCAACTTGGCACTTAGAAGACATTGCAGTAATGTGTTTGCTGTAAACTGATGACCCAAAACACCAATAAAAGGCAAAGGCCAGGCCTCCTCTATCTTTTATTCTAAGTAGTAATTAAATAAAAGTTTAGCCAAACTCTAGTACTATAGTGAAGTGCCTGTGGCACTCCATTCCCCATTCCCAGTGAGGGAAACAACCAGTCCACATCCCCGGGTGTCTCCCAACATCACCTCAGGGCTGCTGCCACCTTTCTACATAACTGAAATAAATTTAGTAAATAACTGAAATAAAAATCAAACTTTTCCAAAAGGAATTGTAGCTTGGATACAGAGAACATAATTATAATATCACATCTTATCTCACCAGAAGGCACACAGAGAGCAGTGGCAGAATACACCAACTTACCTTAAAAAAAAGGTGGAGATCAAGTAACCCACAACATGTAGCTGGAGAGTAAAGACTGGGCATGCTGGGCTCAATTTTGCTATTGATCTGGATAGACACCTGGACAAATATTTTGCCATTTACATTGTCATATATAAAGTGGATATAATTATATGGGTTTCGTAATGGAGGCTTTGTGAAAAAGGACATGTTATAAAACTTCATAAAAAAGCAAGAATTATGGAAAGTAGATTGAAAACAAAAGCAAACACACAGCTCATTTACACATGCTGGAAATTTATTCTGTGAAGCAGTACATCTGGTAGAGAGATTTGTCATGAACGTGGGAGCAGATCTTAAATTCTGCCTGAGAGAGGCATCACTGAAAGGAAATACCTCACTGTAACATCACAAAAATGAAAGCACTCAAGCAACTCAAGTCATCCCAAGTATTCTGTTAACACTGAGCCAAAAGAATTTCTGGGCTAAGTCCACTGAAGACAGCTAGTACACCAGGGATAAACGGATGTGTTCTTTATTATAAGGCCATTAAGTAGGCCTGCTGCCAATATACTAACAAAAATTATTTGAAAAGTTACAAATAAATAAAGTAACTGATTAGCTACAGTGCATGAAGTTGCCCTATGAACATATCTACAGAGCTCTGTATCCTGTCCATGGCCAGATATATCTCTAGACATGCTCATAAAATATGCTTCTCATCTTCTCAGAAGTATTGCTGATTTCTTGTTTTCTGAATGTTATGAGCTGTTTGTCACATTTTGGGTTTGGAGAGTTATCCTAAACTATCTTGCTGTTCAACTCAAACTCATGTCAGTCACAGGTTTTACTAATTTTTAACTTTTAAAAGGGTATGGGAGTTATATATATTTCTGTTCAGCAATGAGGGACAGTTTCCAACTTGCAAATTACAGCCTTCATATATAGAATGGCACTTACCTTATGAAAATAAAGTGCCTATGTATGTTCATACAGGCATATATCACATATGCACCCTTCTTTCTACCAAGAGTATAATGATAGAACAATAATGGTCAGCACACCAAATAGTGTGTTAGCAGGTGGATACACACAGTCTGTTGGAGAAGCACCAGACTTTTGCAGTGGGAAATCCTACTCCAGATGAGTCTTGCAAGACAATGTGTGGACAAAAGAGACACATAGGAGGTTCAATACAGACAGACATAGTAGAATACCTCCAGGTAAAACATATCTACAGAATAATGGACTGGACACAGGAAACAGGTCTTGGGGTCATTGATGAAATTTCTCTGAAATTATCAGAATCTGGTGGGTTGTGATCCAGATTTACTGAAAGGCATGGATAAGGTGAATAAGGAAATTTTATTGAACAAATCCTTGAAGCTAGAAGGAAGCAATACTGAAGCAAGCTACTCAGGACTTTTCAAAAGACAGAAGGTGGTAATTTTTGTAAAGCCATGATCTACTGGAACTTGTTTCCATGCAGGCTATGGAGCCAGAGAGTGTCACCCTGTCTATAAGGAGCTCTCACACAGGGAGAGCTAACTCACACAGAGAGCTCCATAAACGGACATTAATGGAATTAGGAAGAGCTGGACCCTAATACAACTGTAGATGCTGAGAAGCTGCAGAATATGGCCAGGCCTAAATGCTCTCTCTCTCCTCTGTCACTCTGACATGGAGTAGTTATCTTAATGATCCAACTGGTATGGAATTACCTTCTGCTTTTTTGATGTCTGTTATGATTTATCAGATTACTTTTAATATTTATGAACCATAAATCACTACAGTCATATTTCACTTAAAATTAAAATTGCTGAGACCTAATGGGCATCATGTATATAGACCTCCCTTTGAAGGAAAAGCTTTTAGTTGGGCCAAGAATTTTGTTTTCAGATATTATTAAGTTTATTAACTTGGTAAGCATCGGATTTACCTTGATTTTCCATCTGGCTGGGTTTGTGAACCAAGGAAAGTGTCATTATTCTGAGATTAATACCTTTGCAGAGCAGGGCAGTTGCTTCTCAAATTTCTCTCAGGACAAGTTTGTATGGAGTCAGGAAATGTGACACCAGAGGCTAACACATGATACTGTAAGCTTTCTCTTATCTATTTTTACATTACAGGCATAGGAAATCATTTAATGTTCAGTTCCAAATTATCAAAACCAAACTGAACAAAAACAAAAAAAAAAAAACAACAAGTTCTGGTGACTGATTTTAAGCTGAGGGGTTAAAAAAATCAAAGGTATCAATTCTTTTAGACAGCTGTAGATACACTGATTTTCAGTGTATTTAGGAGTAACTGGAGAGATGAAGTATTTCAATAGTGACTCGTTGTTGATTTTCTACATTTATATTGGAAATTTTAAAGGATTTTTGTACCCCTTCTACCTTTAAATCATGCCTTCTAAACTGCTCTATTATATCAGATACCTTTTAGCATAGCTGTAGTCTAAGAGAATGCCAGGATCCAGGACTGCAGAATCACCTCACACTGAGTAAGGTTTTCAGTGACCTGAGGCATTGGTACAGTGCCTTCTCACAGTATCAGACAGAGAAATGTGTTTTACATATGCAGAATAATATTTTCAGGACCTGGTTGTAGAAAAGAAAACAGATAAGCTTCCATTGCCTGCAACAAGGATTTGTCTGGGTCTTCCACTCACAGCAAATACAACCATTTATTTTTTTGCTATTTTTCTACCCTTATTAATTTGTTTTCAATATTTTTCTCATTCATGCTTTCAGCATTCTTCAGCAAATGGTCAGGAGTATCTGTACAGACAACTTCCATTGATTATATTCTACCTGCAGGAGGATACAGTCATACTATTCTAAAATCCTTCCTTCCCAAAAAGGCAAATAACAGATCATGAAATGAGACGAAAGGCAGTTATTATAAATGCCTGTCTTCTTAACAGATTTTCAGCTTAACACCTAAAGGCCGAAAAAGATAGACAAATAACAAGGCCCTAATCTCAAATTCATGGCATCATATTAAATATTGGTAATAAAAACAAATAAATACTTAATTTCAGGGGGTTGGGTTATTTAATAAATAAATGAATGTGAAAATATATCCCACCCCATTTCAAATTAACATATTGCTCTGGTTCACTTTTCTGTTATTACTTTTAATCTAAACCTTTTATGTGTTAAAACTGTATCTTTCCTTTAGAGCAAGGTGGCGATTTTGTTAACAAATACAGGCCTAGTGCTAGAAAGCTGTAGAAAAATACGGATTTCGTCGGCTAAAAAGCAAACATATGTCCAGTCGAAACACTAAATCAATTCATCACCGACTCTGACATCTTGGGGCAAACTGAAGGAGCTGAAGAGCGGGTAACACAGCTCCCGTTCCGGACACCCGGACAGTGCCTGCGGTAACAGAGCGGCTGAACGAGCAGCCCGACAAGCCCAGACCGCAGAGCATCGCGCCCACCTCTCGGCTGTTTGGGGCAGGTATCACGGCAAACCTGCCGGGAACCAGCCCGCAGCATCAGCTGGAAGGCCGTGGAGGCCCGCGGGGCTGCGGTGCAAGGCTCCTTTGGGCCGGAGCCGGAGGCGCCGAGCGGATGGGGATGCCGCCCGGCGGGACCCACCTTGGGCATCCGGATGTGCTCCATGGCCGCAGCGCCGGGCCCAGCTCCTCATGCACCGCCCGCCGCCGGCGGAGGCAGCCCTGCGCACCTGGCCTCTCCCCGGCTTCCTCCGGCCCTGCTGCTAAAAAGAAATATTTTTTCTTTAATAATATATTTTCATTTTATGCTTTCCTCGCCTTTTCCGGCGCCGGTGGGAAGGAAGAGGGGAGGATTTATTGCCGGCAGATGATGTGCCCGCGCTGCGACGCCGGCAGGTCCGCGGCTGGCTCCACCTCCCCGGCACTGCCATGCGGCCCCGGCGGCGGGGATGCTCCGCGCCCGCCGCCCGGCCCGGCCCGGCCCGGCCCCGCGGGCACCGAGGGCACAGCCCGCACGGCCTGCTGTCTTACCGAGCATTGCCTCGCTCTGCGCTTTCTGCCGGGGCGGATCAGATCGGAGGCGTAAAGCCAGCTCTGTGGTCGCCTCCCCCCATTTTGTTTGTTCCCTGGCCCAGCATGGACAGTAGCTCAAAGACAAAAGCTCCACTTACTGAAACTGAAGCACTGGATTTTGTTTATCTCAAGCTCTGTGTGTCTGTAATTCACGGCTTTGCTGCATCCTCAGATTTGCACAAGGGAGTGCAAATTTCTGTGACGCACAGTTTTCAACCTTATACCAGAAATTCCTTTTCCCATCTTTTGCCTTACCTATGGCCAGAGATGTGTTCACTCTTGGAGCAAAAAGAAATGTCTCCGAGATGGTTTTCCCAGTTTACCAGTGTGAAGATAAAGAACAGGTATCTCTAACCATCTTTGAATTTCTATCATACTCAGAGCAAAAAGAGAAACTTCTCTGTGTTTATACCAATGTGCAAATGACTAGAGGTGCTAGTATATCATTTCAGATACACCATAAATATAAAATGCCTAGATATTCTATATTGATCAAGGTATTCCAGTAATTCTTCTCAAGTAGGGACTAGCCTCCTGGAGGCATAGAAATAAATGTGGAGACCTGTCAAACAAACCCCACAAAGACCACAGCAAGAGGACTCTGCTCCAGAGCAACAGAAGCTCTTTGCATATCCTCTTCTTGCCTGCAGAGAAGAGCAAGGTTAATTTGTTTGGGGTTTTTTGTTGTTTTTGTTTGTTTGTTTGTTGGTTTGGTTTGGTGGGGTTTTTTGTTTGTTTGTTTGTTTTTTGTGTGGTGGTTTTTGTTGTTTTTTTTTTTTTTGTTTGTTTTTTTTTTTTTAAAGATAAAATATGGGTTGAACATAACATGGGGTTACCAAAAACAGAAATGCATTTTACCCCAAGGGAAAGGCTACCATGGGTACAAGCTGCACTGGTTCCAAAGTTTCTCCAATCCTGCCACTTTCTTGCTAGTGAATGGCTAGATTAGGGGTTTGGGGTTTTTTCTCCATTTCTTATCCACAAATCCCTGGGCATCAAGAGGCTTTTGGTATATCAACTCTTAGGTTAGAGGAGACAGAAGTTATTCTATCATGAGTGGAAAATACATCACACCTGGATTTGGCCTTTCTGCCACCCCCATTCTGGCCCATTTCTGCCCACTTTTCTCTCATAGTTCAGCTGCTGTTTGGATAGCATCCATAAACGTGCATAAAGTGTGGACTTCACACGACTCTTGATCAGTGGCATATTTCTTTATTCTCTATTTTTAGGCCAGAGCATCAGAATCAATTAAGAATTAACCAACCATGGAATATATTTCCTTTGTAGTTACGGCTGATGTGATTCACTACTTGTATTATCATCTCTTGGCATTACCACCAATGAGTAAAGCTGGAAAAAAGTACATTTATCCTTTCAGCCCCCAGAGATGCTTCTACTCTTGTGCATCTTGTGATACATCACAGCCAAGTTCAAGTCCTACAGCTGATGTCAGGAAAGCTTTCAGACGTAAGTGGCAATGCACTTTAACTCTGCTTCACATTCATCAGTAGCTGCAAAACTGAAGCGTTGCTGTTCATGTAGCAATCAGTTGCTCAACATCCTGACAGAGTTTTTGGCCTGTCTTGGGCTGATAAAATAATTGATGGGCAAATGCAGCTGTAAACAGAACTTGGGTTTAGATAAAAGTTACATATAATGGAATTGTCATGCAAAGCTTCAGAAAGCTTCAGCTTCTGAAAATTCTCTTAATTTATCATTTGCATTTCAGGCTCATGGAGACTGTTGCCTCAACTGTCTGGAAATTAAATCCTCTGTAAAGGTATAACCAGAAATAATTCTGCAGATTACTGCTCTAACCTCAACTAAGATGTAGGGGCAGGAAAATTAAATTGCCATGCCTACATAGGTTTTGACCTATCTACTGAAACTGCCAATAAAGTTCTTAATTTATTTCCCATGAAGAAGGCTGGTCACTGAGGACTAGAATCATACCAGCATAATTATTTTCTATATCCATAAGTAACAGAGTCAGCTTTCAGCCTTATCCATTAAAACCTGAAAGCACATTTCACTTCCAATATGTAAACACCTCTGTTATATTCAGACATTTTGCATACTACCTACCTGGCCTGGATTTCAACCATCATGTCAGATGTGGAAGTTTTTTTGGATTTATTTGTGTTTTCCAATTATATCTTACTTGTTTAAGGGTAGTTTCCTGTGGGCTGCATTTTAATATAAAATACAAAATAAAAAAAATACATTTAAGTACTTCTAATACTTATTTTAAAGTTTAGTCTATAGATTTGTAGACATAAATACTTCTATGTAAAGAAGAAAATAACTGAAAATTGGTGGTATAACAGGTTTGTTGCTGGAACAGCTATAGCCAAGGTGGCAGAATCTTCCAACTAAAGGGTTTGATAGAGTTTGATATACAGGGTGAAGATGTGGAGATTGGGCTCAGCCCATGTTACTGTGGGCTAAAGGCAAACAGTACCAGTTTGAGTGCAGCCCTGGGTTTATGGATAAGCAATGGAGCTTAGAAAAACCCAGCCTGACATTTCACCAAGGACCCACTGATGGGTGGCTTTTGGGCATGCAATTCGTCATACAGGTCTTTGTACATTATTTGTTGAAAATTACACACAAACCAAATAGGACTCTATCAAAGCCAACTGACTTTCTTATCAGTTTTTCTTCTAATGAAAATATCCAGTAAGATGCTTGGCAAAATAGACTTTATAGTAAAAAAAAAAAAAAAAAAAAAAAAAAAAAAAAAAAAAAAAAAAGGGAAACAGTACCACTTTTTACCATAAAAATAAAGTGTATTAATACATTTTCAAACATAACATATATTACACCAGTAATACATGAGAGTGTCATGGAACTTGTAACTACTTTGTAGTTTCAAAATTCTTTTCTTCCACAATTTCACAGTACTTCTTTGCTAGTTTAACCCCTTCATAAGAAAAAGAAAAAAACCCCCACCCTTGTAATTTCTAAGAATTATGGAATCTCTAAGTTTGAGAAAGATCTCTAGGATTATTGAGTCCAGCCATTAACCTAAACCTACCATTAAACATAATATCCAGCCTAAACCTTCTCCAGCACAGTTTGAGTCCATTTCCTCCATCCTGTCACTTGTTACCTGAGACAAGAGACCAACCCTCACCTGGCTACAACTTCTTTTCAGGTAGTTGTAGAGAGTGATAAGGTCTTTCCTGAGCCTCCTTTTCTCCAGAATAAACAACCCCAGCTCCCTCAGCTGCTCTGCTCCTCATAAGAATTGTTCTTTTTATTTCCTTCCTTCAGGGATTTTTGTGCCACTTGTTGAAGGATAAAGATTAATTCTGCTGGAACATGTTTACACTCGATATGGTAAGTACCACAGATTCAGAAACAGCGTGTCTGTTTATATTTGTTTCATAACTTTTGAACTTTTTTAGGGAACATGCAACCTTCTCCTGGCAAATGAACTTGGACACACAGACTTCACCCCCAGTTAATACAGCTGGAGCTGCATGTGACCAGGTAAAGGATGCAAGGAGCAGCTTCCGTTTTATTGTTTAACTTGACTGTTACTTGGTTTGACATTTTAACTTTTCCTTCTAGAATGGCTCAAAGTCTTTGATTTGGCCTTGTTATAAAACATTGTTACATTGTTACAAAGGCAATTTTTTTGCAGGAAAAAATACCAGCCAACCTCTGGAAATTGGAATGGTTTTGATGCTATTCTGCAGATAAACAAACTGATATTTATATCATATAACATATACCATATAACATTGTGATACATGATATACATCACACATAATTTCTGGCCAGGTTTGGGATAACTGGCCAGAAATGCATAGCAGGGAAATAAAATAGACAAAACTCCAGAATTGCTCAGGATATATGTCCAGTTACTTACACGAGGATTTCACACTTTGAAGAAATATGTATGATTATGCCAAAGTGATAACTGTTGACTAAATAAGAGCATTTCAACAAGATTAGAACACTCAATCCTGTTGTTCTGAATGCTGCATTTTTCATAACAAAGCATGTTGTCACAACCAGCTGGAGATATAGTGGGGGAAGGTCAGTTGTGATGTCCTGGAGCTGGTATTTGTCACACCACACAGCAGTTAAAGAAAGCTTAGTGCTTACAGGAAGGGGTCAGTCAGTTATTACAATATGGACTGCAGGGGCGAAAAGAAGTGCTTCTCAATATAGCCAGTAGAGAAACAGACTCTTCCACAAGATGATTTCAAGCTCCTAAACTCTTGAAATGGTGAAATACTGCTTAGAGATTTGCCTCCAAATTGTAGCATCTCTTATATGCTGACTACACTAGCTTGTCCCGAATCTTAGACAGGAAATGCTCCCTTAAATGATATTAAAGAATAAAAATAACTTTTAAAAGAAGATATATATTGTTAAAACCACCTTTATCTTAGACCATTTCCATTGAAACATTCAGTCAGAGGCTCAGCAACAGCTCAGGAGAGGAAAATAAAGATATAGAGTTGAAAGCAGACCACAACTGTGTGTAGTCTGAAGCAGTATTGTTCAACGAAAAATAACATCATGATAGCAAGGCAGCTTCCAATACTTTCCCAAAGAAAATTTTCTCAACTTATGGTACCATATTAATGGTCTGCCTAGAGCATTTTCCCCAACATGAAGGAAAAGATATGGACATGGTATATTTGGGTTTAGGGAAAAGAGACTAGAGAAGAAAAAAACAGTGGATAAAAAAGAAAATGTATTCCCTGGACTTTGTATAAGAATTAGGTAAAGCCATGTTTAAAATACTGAAGAGTTTATCTTGAGGTTCCCCATTGACCTAGGATGATCAGAATTCAGTGAAGCAATTGTGCCTTTTATAGTTGTGATTATGCATGAGTGTGTGATAGTTGTAAATTAATTTTGATTATTCTCCAGATTTTACAGAAGCTAAAATGCTGTATGAAGTGAAATTTTAAAAAAGGACAGTTGTTTCCCAAAAATATATTAAACCCTAACTAAAATGCTTTATCATACTTCAAATTCACACTACATGAAAATATATTTTTCAGATAATTTCTCTCTGCCTCTAAAAAGAAACCTTAAGATTTGGGTGGTTTTGTTTTGGTTTTTTCGTGTTTGGGGTTTTTGTTTTGTTTTGTTTTGTTTTGTTTTTTTTGTTTTGTTGTTGTTTTGTTTTAGTAAGGCGCTAAAGCCAAACACAGTTCTTCAAATGTCTCTGCAGAACAACTGAAAATGATGTGATTCCTACCACCTGACTGACAAGCCCTTGCAGCCATCACAGTAAGTGGCCAGAATCAGTTTTGGCTGCCTCACGCTTCTTGAAATCCTTCTGAGTTTCAGGTGATTGCCTTGGCCCCTTATCTACCATGGGATTATGGAAATAAACTGACACTGTGGAAGCTGTCAGTGAAGTATCACTAAACCTCTGTGGTAAAGGGGTTCAGAGTACATGGTAATCTTTAAGCTACTGACAAGCAATTTAGTTTTTGAGAAATAGCTGATTAAGCAAGGGTCATAGAAACCTCAGTGTTCACAGTGAAAGCATGTTATGAATAAATTCACATGTGCTTTTACAAAACTTGCCCATTTTTATACTTGAATTCGTTTTGTTTCACCTGGTCAGTATTTTTCCAGGTTCCATTACTGCTGTTTGGGTTTAGGGAAAATAAACTTTGGGGTGGGTTCTGAAGAAAGTTCAAACTGCTTGTGGCATTCCTGGGCTGAAAGCTCTGAAGCTCAGGAAATTTCTCTGACTCTTGATATTTTCTCACCCTGTGTAGTATTAAATTTGTGTTCTTTATCTCTGTCAATTATTTTCATGAGAAGACAGTGTTTGATGTAATCTGTTCCCAGAGTGGAATGTCCAGAGTATTGCTAAAAAATACTTTTGCTCATTGGTCACAGGAGCATGAATTATTATGGTTGAATGGTCCTCATCTGAGTGGAAAGGATGCAATGTCTAGGAAAAAATATCTGTGAGAGAAGATGTACCATTAACTTCAGATAGTTCTGGACATGGTTGTACAAAACTACCCACTTTGAGTCAACAGTTATAAAAGCCAATTAGTTAACAGTTAAGAGTTAACTAACTTAATGGCTATTGTCAACTCATAAAGCACGTCTACACCATGTTTTTTGCTGTGTGCCACAACATGAGGCACTGAACTGGGTTGTTACTTGCCAGCTTACATCTCTAACACTGCTGATCTACATCTGTTCCAGTATCAAAGGAACCATTCACATCCTAATGTCTCAAGCTATTACAGGACAGATGTCTCGTGTCTGTGCTCACTAACCACCTGCCTCATGCACTTATACATCACTGGGTTAGGGAACAGCAGTGCTTCTGACTCTTGTCCTTTCTAGTCCTACAGAAGGGTCTGGGCTTTGGTTGGAATCCCCTGTGGTCTCCTCAGAGGCAGAAAATATTTTGTCTCTATAAAGCCAGGAATGGGACTTTCTGTGTCACATAGGCATCACCTTTCCTGCTGAGAATGAACTGTACAGCAAAGATTAGTGCCAAATCCTGAAGTGGCTGCTCTCTGGCATACAGAACTTAAGTTTTTGAGCACACTGTTTGGTGGTTCTCATGAGAATTGAGGGCATCTCAGGGCGTTCCTGAGAACACAATGCTCTCAGAAAATTTTGGGGTTGTTTCATAGGGAGAGAGAGAATTGCACTTGGCAATTCATGTTTCTACACTTCAAGGAGTGCTCAACTACAAAAATTTCCTCCAAGCAGTAACTAGTAAGTCTGAGGTAGATCTAGCTTCACTGTCTCTGACTGCATCTGGTGGGTGAAAGAAGAGAGAGGAAAGAGAAAAAAAAAAGCCAGATTGACAAGGTAGAAGTACTTGTGGACTGGTGTTCAAGGAACAGATTCCCTGCCTTCTTGTTTCATAGAAGCTGCACCCCAGAAGTGTCTGTCTGTAGTATCTACTACATATTGGTACATGAAAAATAAATTTCAGAGAACAATTTCACTAGATTTCCAAGTGTCTAAGCCTATCTTGGAAAACTTTTATATTAATTGAATTATTTGAAGTCTTAATCTTACTGCTGTGTTTTGCAAGAGGGAAAGTCCAGTATTTGTAGAATCATTCAAGAAAATACTGAGATTCAAGATAACTGTATTTCTTTTAGATGTTTAAGCTTTTGGTGTTGTTTGTTGGAAAAGCCTTTTATTGGAATATTTCCAAAATCAAAGGAGTCATTTAATTTGTTTCATACTCCAGTGAATTTTTAAATGTTTTTCTTTAAATCTGCATTTGTTGAAAAGTATAGTTATTTTATTTGATACAGTTAGTATCAAATAAAATACAAAACTATATTTTATTTCACCATTTTCTATATGAATACTCTGAGGTTTTCCTTCTGGTTTTCTTGTTGGTTTTTTGCTGTTGTTGTTTTTGGTTTTAGTTTGCATTTAACAAGGCTGTTTAAGTCAAAGGAATTGTCATACTGGCAATAGAGTGTGAGGTAGCTTCTTTTTCTCTGTATGATTTTTCTGATCTGTAGAAATTGAGACTTCCTAGTTTTTAAAATGAAAACTGGTAAAAAATAGCAATTTTTCAGAAATTTTCTGGCACTCTCTCTTCTCTTGAATGTAACCTTTGACAGACCTAAACAGTGGCAAGTTTGAGGCCACTTTTAAAAAGCATCTTGCTAAAATTAGCTTTATTTGGAGGGTGTGAATGAGAACAGCATGAAAGTTCCTATTCAGCAGAAGGAGTCATAAGAAATGTATCAGAGTATTGTTGGGAGGAAGTACACCAAAGTCTCTTTCAAGCTGAATTAAAAACACACACACACACACACCAAAAAACCAAAAAAAAACCCAAAACCAAAAAAACCCAAACAAACAAACAAACAAAAAAACCCCAACAACAACAAAAACCACATAAGTAACACTTGAGAATAGAAAATATGTTTCTGTTAGTGTGGTGGATGACACATTGTGTGAGACAGCTGCAAGTCTTCACTTCTCTGAACAATCTTCATCCTCCTTCACCCTGAACTACTCTTTCCCTTTCAATGGATGATTTTGTTTCTTGATTAGGAATCTAATTCTGCAATACACTGAACTCACCCAAACTCAAGGGGCTTTAATTGGGAGGATTAAAGTCATTAGCGAATCACGGAATCATAGAATATGCTGAGTTGGAAGGGACCCAAATGGATCATCAAATCCAATGAATGAGAATTTCTGGGTTGGCACCTTCAGTATTGCAATACATACAGTCTTTGTCACTTTTTTACTGTCAGGTTTAACATAAATACCTCTTACAGCAAATGCTCAGTGTCTGATTCTTTAGTCTTTGCATGACTTGAGTTAGAACAACAGCGAACTTATTGTATCCTTATGATGTAGGGATGAAGGGGTCAGCAAAACTCTTTTGCTTCTGTTGTCACTCCAATGCTCTCTCCTTTTTGAAAAGGAGAGGAAACTTGCAGCAAATCCATCCATGACACAGTTCACATGAACCCACTTTAGGCCCAGAACTTCAGGGGCTGTTTTGGAAAACTCCTCAGGTACTCAGTGCAGGCTGGAGGGAACCACTCAGTGCATCTACACTACACTGCTGCTCTGACTGCTGCTCTGAAAGAGACAAGAGAGGAAAACTAGCTAAGTTAGAAGCCTGTAGTTCTATAGTGTGAATGTTATGTGTAGTGTAAAAGAGGAGTAACATCAGTCCATCTCTCTGACACTGCTGAATCACAGTCCTGTCAAAGTATTCTGGTAACAAGCTGGGCAAGACTCAGCATCAAATTCAGTGGGAAGCTGCTCATGCAAGCTGAAGTGACAATGATAGTCTGAGCCACTTTTGGATGACCTTCACCACTTTCTGATTTCTCTGAGAGGAGCTGGCTCCCACATTGCACTGCCAGATCCACCCCCACTCCCATATGTGATCATCAGTCCCTGTGGACAAGAAGACTGACACAGCTTGTAGAGGCTAACTATTAATGTGCAGTAACACTTCTGGCTTCTATACTGGGCATGGGAAAGTCCACACTAAATAGGCTGATGTGCTGGAAATATGCCTAGCAATACAGAAAGCCTGAATTTTCTGTTAGTTTTTTTGCTCTATTCCATTTTTCAGCATTCTTGATTTTCTGGCAAATTTCTATGTAATCTGATGGCTTATTTTTCCCACAAAACTGGAGAGTTTATAAAAAGTGTAATAGTCAGGAACTGTACCTTGTCTGGCTTTAAAAGGCAGTCAGTTGTCCTTACTGACATCTCAAGGAAGTGAATATGGCAATGGAATTAAGGGCAGGGGATGGAGTGCAGAGAGAGAGAGAAAGGGAAAGAGAGAGAAAGGGAAAGAGAGAGAGAGAGAGAAAGAGAAAGTTTCCAGAAGTTTTTGGCTGCTGCAAAGAGAAAGTAAGAGCCTTACCTAAACAACACGCTGCAATGTCAGCACAACATCTACTAGAGACCAGGGAATCTGACACAAGACTGTGTGGGAGAAGATCCCTCTTCTTGAACCCAGTTACTTTAGCAAGCCAAGCAATATGCATTTTCTTTCAGTAGAAATACTGTGGCTAGTTTCCCTTTCACTTGTGTAGTGCCAGAGTTAAAACTTAATGGTTTTGCTACAAAATCCTGTTTCTTTTTCACTTTCCTGTACTAGGGCTTTCTGTAATGTTTTCTTACTAAATGCCTGAAGTTCTGTCATATTGAAGTTTCAGTATTAGCAGTTTGACTGATTGTTTTAGTATGGACTCACAATTTCTCATTTTAAGCAATCTTGCCTGAATTGTCTTAAGGTTCTCCTACTTGAATAAAAGACTTAATTGCCTTCCATTTTTCATACTTCTATGAGCCATGTTTAAAATATATGAAAAAAATTCTACAATTCTGAAACTGTATGTAAGAAGAATAAATCAAAATATTGAAGCTGTAGTTCAGACAAAAAAAGCCAACACAATCCTGGTTTGAATGCCATATAGAAATACAGGAAGTATTAGTGTTCTGTAGCCAGAGTAGAGGACCTGGTAAGCTCCTGCATGAAAGAGTCTACAGTTTTTTTCATCCATATTCAAGAAATAGGAACTAACTTTGAATAGGTGTAAGAAAAGGCAATTAGCTTGATCAGGGATATGAAGAACCTACTACACAAGAGAAGACTGAAAGCTTTTTGCTTATTGAACCTGGAAAAATGAAATCAGAGGGAGAATATGGTAACCTCCTGAAAACATATTTGAGAAGGAAAAGGAGAGGGAAGATTGAGGATAGTACTGTCACTCAAAACGAATAAAAATATAAATTGTCTGTGGATTCACCTGAGGATGAAACAGGAATATCTCTATTAACGTCAGAGTAGTGAGGCTCTGAAATTCCCTTCTAGAGAGATAACTCAGA
This sequence comes from Phylloscopus whistleri, assembly GCA_017589585.1. Lineage (NCBI taxonomy): Eukaryota > Metazoa > Chordata > Aves > Passeriformes > Phylloscopidae > Phylloscopus > Phylloscopus whistleri. The sequence goes on from JADMLD010001408.1 coordinate 3,145,240, forward strand.
ACTTTTGAACTTCAGTGACCAAAAAACTGTCTATATGACTCTTACGATGAGCCATTCTGTTTTAGCACGTAGCCTGAAGCATCTATCTTGACCACAGATTCTCAGTTTTGTGAAATTTGCATAATTCGGGATTTCTTAGGAAAAGACTGAGTCATAAGTTACAGGGAGAGAGCTGCACCTTTTCTGATGTTTACATTCACAGACATTTACTATGTGAACCATAATACAAACTGCACCATAGCAGTGGCCATTAGCCTTAGCTCTAGAAATCTGCTATTTTGAAGCAAACTCGATACCACAAAACTTGGGGCTGGAAGGCCTTCAATACCAGGATTAACAGGTCATGATCTACATTACTTCTGACAGTGAGCAGTGATGAACAAATTACCCTGCAAAGAACTGCTTTTAGACCATTACAGTCTGTATCCAACAGGCACTTGCAGGGTGTTAATTTCTATGCCTTACAAAGCATTTAGAGCCAACCTGTTAATCCTCATAGTTATAGTGCTGCTGTAACTAGTTCAGCTCAGCTCTGTGTTGAATGTCTTGCTTCTTTGGGTCTTACTAACACAACCTATTTTTCCTGGACTCTTTTTAAATGGGAAATAAATCAAACCCATGAGTGCTCATTTTTATTAAAAAACATACATAAAAAATAAAAACACAATTTGTCTTTAAATCATTGTGCTTAGGTCTAATGTTTTGTGGAAAATGTAAATATAGTCAGTGTTCTCCAAAACTACTTTAGCAATTGAAATACATTCACCCTTTCAGAAAGACAAAGGACTGAAGGGAATCTTCTGGATATCATGAAGCTACTGTGAACTACTCCCTTATACAATCTTCTTCATAAATCAGCTAGCTCCATTTTGAGACCAGTTACTTTATTTCGCCTCTCCACATATACCACTACTACGAAAATTTAGATATTGACTCATGTATCTCAGCCAAATGTATTCATGGGCTTCTTGTGCCAACACCTCCTTTTGCCAACATCTTCTTTTGCCAACCTAAATAATTCCTCTCTCTTCCCAAAACTTAGCCTTTTAAATATATGCTGCATTCATATCTCCTATCAGTCTTATATTTGCTGTGATAAAAACCTTCTTTCTGGAAGGTTTTCACTGCAGATTTCAGTATAATATATATACATCTTGAAGCAGGATTTGATGAGGGCAATTGTCTTGTGACAGCTGGCAGATCTTTGACAAGATATTTCTTTGCAGTTTCCATGTATTTAGTAAGCTTACTATATGGTATCTTGTGCATCAACATTTTAACAAATGTAAAGATCAGCCAAAGAATAAGAAATTATAATGCAAACTTAGATATATACAAGTGTATTGTGCAAATACTCATGACATTTAAAGTCATGACTCACTGCTTTCTAGTGGTAGATTGTTTACTCCTCCTGCGTAAGTGGCTACAAGCAAGACTCAGGTACATATGTAGGTGACTAGAGGGGATAATTGATAATTATGGATGTCATGAGAAAAATAAAGTCTTCTATCACTTGTTGCTCAGTTAAGCTCAGCACATTTCAGTTATCAAAAGAAGAAAATAACAATATTGCATGACTCATATTTTTTATTCAAGAAAATGAATAGCAGTGTACAGAAAGATGGTGGATACAAATCCATCATATGAATAATACCCTAGATTTAATATCCTAGAATCCTCTGGTGGGTTCAAAGAATTTAGCAGGATATATTTTCAATGTTTCATGTCATCTCTTACTGATGAATAGTAACTGCAGGAGTGGAACAATACAACCATTTTGTTGGTGCCTTCTATTGCATTGTTTTGAAGAAAAAGTGAACAAAAAGGTCAAATGAAAAATCCAGTGGCAGTTGTAGGAAGTTTTCTAGGTGATATTTTTCTTTGAAGAAAAAACTTGAAGAGCAAATGTTCTAAATCATGAAGAAAAATTCTGTGCAATATCAAAAATTTTGCATTCTTCCTTACCACTTAAAAATTTAGCTTCATCTCATCAAAAAACTGCAAACATGTCATTTTAATCAGCTTCAGAGTACATATATGCACAATGTCTACTTAGTTATAAAGTATACACATCGAAACACTGATGAGCAGAGACATATGCAATGTACCTAGTCATAGAATCTATGGCATCTCTGTAGTCAATTACAAGCCCCAGTTGTAAACATTATTCTCCTCGGGGAATATTTCAGTAATTAATGAATGCTGTTGTTATGCGGAGATGGAGCAGGGTGTGCTGACATTATGGTTTCCCCAGTGGTATAACTAGGACTGAATGATTCAGAGAACTTCCTTCCCACCATGCTAGGCAGAGCTGAACTTTAAAATGTGTCAGTATATATTTATACTCCTTCTTTTCCAAGGGCAGAAGGGCTGTTTAAGTCTTTCACATCTGGCTGCTCTCTCCCACCCTTTTCCTGTGGGAAGTTCTTCTCTCACATCTTCAGCCACAGAGAAGGGGAAGAATAGCTGTTTGAGGGACTACACAGCAACCCAAAGGTCAGTGAAATCTTCCTGGGAAAGCTGAATAAAAGTATTACTTTATTCTCAAAAGCGATTTTAAAAAAATTTGGTCAGTTTTCTGAGTGGCAGAGACATGCTGAACCACAGAAACGGATTTAGGAGAGCTGGAGGTTGTGATAAGCAGAAGCTCAAGAATACAGTGTAAAACTGCTGAACTGAAACTAAAATGTATGGTGAATATCAAAGTGATGGACTGTTAATTAATGAAAGACCAGTGTTATTGATGTAGAATTGCCTTTGGCATTAAAATTAACTATTTGACTGAAATGTGTAGGGCAGCTCATGTGTCTCATGATGTGTCTACAATGTACAATTGACATGGAGTGTTAAAGTGCCTCCAGACTTTTGCAGAACCAAGTTCACATGTCAGGAAAAATACAATAGCAGAGACACAAAGCTCTATATAAATAGTTACCAGAATCTAGAATCAAAAACTTGTTAAAAGATAACTTTAGCATCTTTTACAAGAAATATACAAACCTTTACACAGACATTTGTTCTCAAGTGCAAACTTTTTTCAGGAATCCTAGAAGCTCAATGAGACAGCATTGGTATCTGGTTATTCAAGCTTTCTTTATAAATCACAGGCAAGGTACTTTCTTCCCTTCTGAACTGAAATTTTGGACTCTTCAAAACAGCTGAGTGTCTGAGGACATTAAGTCACACAGTCTGGGTTCTGTTGATGTTGGGAAAGAAGAAAAATTTATGGTTCAGAAGTTATTCTGAGCTTGCAGAACTGATGACAGTAACAGTGCCCAACAGCACCACTTTTACAGGACCATATTTAGTTCCATTTCAAGCCTTACCATTTCAATTCTGCTGCAACACATTGTAGTTCTCCTTCTGCTGCTCCCCATACCAGACAAGCCTGCATCGGCAGATGCTAATTTTGTGCAGAACTCCACTGAGTAATGCATGTGATGCATAAAGGCACAAGTAGTGCATACCATTTCTGAATTTAACTAGCAGCTCTACATAGATCAGATTGAAAACCTTGCAGCTATTTCATGTCTTAGAAAAAGTCAAAAACCAAAATCAGTACCCCAACGTAATTTAAGCGATTACCTCCTTAACTTCTCTCAGACAAATTAAGGTGTCAATTCGATGCACAGATCATGTGGAAAAGTAGAAGAGATGAAAAGCAGCCAACCCTCACAATCCCATAAGGCACATTTCTGTCTCTAAATGGGCCAAAACTCATGCTGCTGGTTCAGCTTCAGCAGGTCACCTAATACTATCTTACTGAGGCCACTCATGTGATTCATTATGGCTAATCAGACCCTAAGTACTTAAACAAATTCTGATCCCAGAAGAGACTATGTTGAGCCTGCAAACAGACACTGCTTAATATGTAAGCAACCTACTGAAAACTGAAACAAAAAGTGTGTTCTTGGCATGAGTTCCTTCTGCTTTTAAAAGTTTCATTGCCATGGCCTCAGTTGCTCAATACCTGAGACTTGCCATAGGTTGCTGGAGGCACTTATTAGTTACCTCAGTGTTGTTCACTGGAAAACAGGAGATGATTGCAGCTCTCCTGCCACTCCCCCTTACACTCCCCTTGGTACACCCCCTTAAAGTCTCAAATGGCAAGCCTGCTTTAGGCAGCTGAGGATCAAGTCCTGCTAGAACTTTTTTCCTACTGGGGAAAAGCAATAATTTTTGACTCTACATAGCCAAGTTCTCTAAAGAAAATAAATCCCCAACTGTTAAAAATTGTCATCCAGTGTTCATGTAAATATTCTTTAAAATCTTCATACTTCTTTCCCCCTGCAAATGAGTAATTAACTACTTACAAATTACTTACTTTCCATGATTTATTTAAATTCCCTTTTGTTGTTGTTCTAACAAAATGCAGTGGTTTTTATTTATTAACACAGATTAAAAATACTTCTTGGCTTTTTCTTCCTTTGCAAACTTGTTTCCCCTCTGTGTTTGTATTTTAAATGTTTAAAGGACAATCCAGCCTAATAAAAGTCCTTAGTTATCTAACGGCTAAATGTAGTCCAGGCAGCCAAAACATGAACCTTCTGCTCTGCTACATAATTCTGTCACGGCCATATCAGCATTAACCTGTTTGCAAGGAAGAATGCCTTCATTTTTACAGCATTTACATTCCTCAAAGAACCACTGTCTATGAATAACTTTGCCATGAGCTAGGTGGTGAAGAGGGAGGAGGCTAGAGCTTAGGCTACTCCCCCCAGGTCACCAGCCAGCACAGCTCACAAGTACATGTTTAAACTTCAAGATATTAAGTTTAATGTATGTTCATTAGGTGTGTTAGTACTATCTCTTCAACATTTCCTCCTGTCAATAGGACACACAGGACAATAAATACTCAGAACAGAAACAATTACATAGAAAAACACTGTGAAAAACAGGAAGGTGAAAGGAGCACATTAACAGAGGATAATACTAGAATTTTCAAAATGAGAAGTCTTAGGTTTCAAGTGCTTCACTCAGGTAGAAGATGAACAGTGAGGGAAAGAAAGAGGATGAGTAGTATTTTCACTTTGTTTTATACACATTATAAAAATTTTATTGCATTTATCAGCTAAAGAATGTGGTGGAGAATGGTCATTTCATATCCATGCAATAAAAGCACATACAGTACAGCAAGAATATGCTGAGTAACTGGAAATTTCACAAAAATGATTTTGTATCACAGATTTGGTGAGACTAATTTATTCTGTTGTGCTTACTTATTTTATCATCTGACTTCTCGCATGTAATGTATAGAGCATTTAGTGAAACATTTGTGTTTATAAATCCAGCTACTCGGAAATTACCCTTGAGTAGTATTCAAAAGATTTTATGTATCACATACATAATTTCCTGATATGGATTGGAATATTTAGTCAGAACTGTTGTTCTGCACACATGGTAAGGGCATAGGCAAATAACTTTCTGATTTCCAATGTTTTGGTTAAATAGGCTGCCCCTGAGTCACATGATTTCTCCAAATAACTGTTGTGTATTCTGAAAAAAATCTTTACTGTATTGCTTACCCTACTGATGTAGCTATTTCTTAGTAGGCTGACGACACTGTACCTGAAATGTTCAGAAAACGAAAGATGGAAAATTCTAATGAGAATTTAAATGTAAAAGGAGTCTAACCACAAGGGAACACAACATGAGTGTTTAACATAATGGTCCATGATTATTTTTATGCAAACAAATAGAGAATAATTTCATTTATAGCCATAAATTCACTTATGAAGTGCTAAGTCACTAAACAGTCAGCCCCCAAATATGTTTCTACTCTACTTATCTTGTCAGATTGGCCCTCTATATGGTCTTCTCCTGTGAGGAGAAAGAGACACACAGAATGAGAACTCAGAGTTATAGATGTCAGACTTTTTTCAGATTTACAGTTCTGAAAGAGTTTCCCTGTCAAAGGAGAAAGGCAAAACCTTGCCAGGTTAAAGGTGGAATTTAAGCTGTTTTTGAAAGGAAGTTCCTGAAAGTAGGGATGCATGTGTGTAGGTATATGCATATATCATGTACATATTTACATATATACATACACACACACCATATATGGTGACAGAATATCATAAAAACCAGACAAACAGATCCGTAGCCAAAATTTGTAGTTATCCCCTAGGATTTTATGTATTCATAGAATCACTCAGAGTATTCTGAATTGGAGGGGCCCCACTAGGATCATCACAGTCCAGTTCCTGGTTCTGCACAAAACAGCCCCAAGAGTCACACCATGTGCCTGAGAGCATTGCCCAAATGCATCTTGAAATCAGAGAGTTTGGTGCTGTGACCACTTCCCTGGGGAGCCTGTTCCAGTGCCTAACCAACTTCTGGGTGAATTTTTTTTCCAAATATCTAACCTTTTCCAAAAATCTCCCTTGACACAATTTCAGGCCATTCCATCGGGTCCTGTTGGGTCACCAGAGAGAATAGGTCAGTACCTGCCCCTCCGCTATCCCTCATAAGGATGTTGAAGATTGCTATGACTTCTCCCTTCAGTCTCCTCCAGGCTGAACAGACCAAGTGACCTCAGTCTCTCCTCATATGTCTTCCCCTCTTGACCCTTCACCATCTTTGTAGGCCTCCTTTGGACACTCTATAAAAGCTTAACATTCTTCTTATATTCTGGTGCCCAAAACTGCACACAATATCCTACGTGAGGCTGCATCAGCACAGAGTGGAGTGGGATAATCACCTCCCTGAACCAGCTGGGTGGTTCAGATTATACTGTTAAAAGGACCCATATAAGTAGAATATATGCAGAGAGAAAAAGATGATGACTGTAAGATTTATTCTGGCTATTCTCAATGTTAATCTTAGCAGTAGCTATTCTTAGCCCAAGGCTATTCTTAGCCTTAAAATGAGTTTTTAAAGATATCTGGCTGAGAGAAATTATTTGAATTATTTAGGCTGAAGCAGAGGCAGGCACTAAAACTCTTCAACCTGTGGACAGATAGAGCTGCCAAGTTCCAGGTATCTCAAATATGACAAGACGTGTAGGAAACAAAAGACAATACTAGAATGAAAAGAAGCTGCATTGTATTTGTACCCATCCTGTGGCACTTTCTGCTGCTCTCGGACAAATGTTGCCTATGATGCCTCTCAAAATAAACATAGGAGGTGTTATCCGTTAGGACAGACAGGGCGGCTCTTCTGCCTTAGTTCCCACCATTCCCTCACAAATCCCACCTGTGGAGAGGTACCTCGGAAAACAGACCCAGCAAGCGGCAAAGGGCGTTTGGGAGGCGGCGGGCTCCTCCCGCCTCCAGCGCAAAGCCAGGGCAGCAGGCACCCACCCGCCCGCAGGCTCACCCGTATGAAGCTGCGGGGGAAATTGTTTCTGAGGGTGGATCATTCACGAACCCCCCGCCAGGGCTACTCGCTTGCAGAACATCAAAGCACTCGGGGCAAAGCAAGGTTAGAGAAGCCCGTGGTTGCTGGGAAGGAGCAGCGGGAGAGCGTGGCGGGTGGGACTCCAGCGGTCCGTCCCGCGGAGGTGCGGTGGGTCTGTGAGGGCGAGGGCAGCGGGGGTTTCTGCACAGGCTCTGAGACCGCGGTGCCGGGGCTGGCCGGCCTCCCTTCCCCGGGGTACACGGCGGGGAACGCGGTCCGACCCTGTAGGGAAGAGCCCGATCGCCGCTGCGCCCCCGCGCCCTCAGCGGAGCGGACTGCCCTGGCCCATGAAGGGAGGAGACGAGGGAAGGGCGGGCAGGGGTCGGCAGGGTGGGGTTTGCCCGCACGTGTGGGAAGGCCGGACATGGGGGCTTCCTGAGGGGAGGAGCGCCCCGGCTTTGGCTGTCGAGAGAGCCCCGCCGCTGCCAGCGCAGCTCCGCGCAGCCCCAGCCACCGCAGGGAGCCGTGCCCAGGCCGTGTAAGTGGTGCCCCGCTGCCGCCTGCCCTTCCTCGGGAGCGGGTGGGCGAGGGGGTGGAGGAAGCGCCGCTGCCGGGGCCTCCCGGCTGGCTAGGACGTGGTGGGGAGGGGTCCTAAGTCCCAGGTCCAGCGAGGCTTGTGCGGCCGGAGGGGCGCTGATCCCCGCCCCGCTCCGAGGGGTTATTCCTGGCGTCGGGCGGCTTGAGCGGGGAGAGAAGCAAAGCAGTTCTCCGAAAGGAGTTCTCCGCTGCCTTTTAAGTCCGCCGTCGGAAAAGGGCGCTGGGGTTCCCCTGCCGGCCCTGCTAGCCGCCGCTCCAGCTCGGGGCTGCTGCTGCCGGGAGCGCGGGTGTGGATGTGGCACAGGGGAAAAGGCTCCTGAGGGCTCCTGGGCGGCACGTGTGGGACCTTGTTTGCTGGTGCTGGGTAGCACTTGCTGCTACTGTAGAGGTTTGGAGGCGTCGATGGGTGAAACGCCCCTCCTTGGGTTTCTGACAAGCTCGCTCAAGGCACTGACTTTACCTGGAGATGCTGTCCGTGCAGGTGTGAGCCGTGCAGGGGTTTACTGACCCAAAGCACACGGTCGCAGTGCAACCCCAGTTCTTCAGTGCGTTTTGGGAAGTTGAGGAAATCACAATTCAGTGGAGAGCCTGAAGTAGGTGCAGGTCCCTAGCTATGGTAAAACAAGTTTAGGAAATGTAAGATTGTTCCTTTCTGCCAACTTTGCGTATTTAAATCTAGAAATGTGTTTGAAGTATATACGACCCTACATATAATGCTGCTGACAGCTGGAGAAAACCAGTCAACTAAAACAAGTTTAAAATTTAAGGTATCAGATGCAGCAGAACAAAATCCTTCCATTTTAAACTATTTGGTATCAGTTGAGATTGTGATACTGTTTGGATGGTAGAACATTATCAATCTGACACAGGATCTGGGTGAACTTCATTAATTTGGCTGAATTACATTACTTTTGGGGAAGCGGGTGTCTCACATCACTTCAGTTCTGACAACACATGGAGTTGCTGCTGATTTTTATGCTGGTGCTTAACACATCATTCCAGCAGCTTACCTCTGAAAGGAATAGAAGTTTCCTGAAGTTTGGCCTAAGGTGTGAAGGGACTTCCTTCAAGCCTACCCTCTGCTTCAAGTATATTAATACTCAATATTATTTTAGAAGCTTTCAAACTTTTTTCTTTATATTCTTCCTATTAAAATCAAAACAAATCTATTGTAAGGCATTTGGATATTTCAGAGATGGAGGAGGTAAGACAAGGAGTCATGGCATATAGAACTCATATGTATTGAAACAAGCTGGTGGTAGTTTGTTTATGCTAGAAAGACAAAACACATTCTATAAAAGTTCTTGTAGACACTGTGCAGACTCAGTACACAGTGGGTCTTGGATTTGGATTTGGATTACACACTGTGGAAAATGTTTTGAGTTCTGGTTTGTTTTATGTAATGGCATTAAAACATCGACAGTAAAAATAGACATCATGCCTATACAAAAACTAAGTTTGTTTTCATTGACATCTATGATGTGCTACATGCTCTGACAGGAAAAGACATGGTGCCTGCCAGCCCTGCTCGTGTAAGCAAATCTCCAAGGCTGCAATTGATTTCATTTGACTCTGCGCCTGTCCACAAAATTCTTCTAAACACCAGTCCACTGGGTTCTGATACAAATTGGCACAGAAATAAAACAACCCCACAGAGACATAAGTAGCCATATATTGGTATCTATGAAAAGTGCAGTGATGTTTTGTATGAATGGCATGCATTTTTACTCTTTTGCCACATGTTGTCAAGATTATCCATGCACGGAATAATCTTCTGTCTAAGTGATGCTACTAAAATCCAACTTTGATTCTTCAGATGTGGATGGAAACTGGCACTTTGTGAAGATTTAATGCAATGAAGTTTTGATCCTGAAGCTCAGTATGTTGGCTACTGTGTGCATGCATAAATGGTCTGACCTGGGTTCCTGACCTCAGTAAAAGTGTACTTGATAAGATGAATGACAAGGTAGCTGTTTCTAGCTTTGTACACACTTACAGATTAAATCAAAATGAGTTTCAATTTTCTTCATAATCACAGAATATCCTGAGTTGGGAGGAACCCACCAGGATCATCAAAGTCCAATACCTGACCCTGCACAGGACAGCCCCAAAAATCACACCATGTGCCTGAGAGCATTGTGTCAATAAATTAATGTACTGTCCTGGGGTGACACAGCATATTTTAGGTAGGGATCTATTAATGCCATATAACCAAAAGTGTAGAAAGCTAGCAATGTGATTTCAATGCATATTTGTGACTTTAAAGCAGAACTTCATGCATTCATATTAGCTTTTTTTCATACTATGGTATTAAAAATATTTTTTTATGTTGCTGAAATTATTAAAAAGAATACAGCATAGAAAAAAGTATTTGGAGCCATGTCTCTGTGTCTGTAAACTTTCATGTGTCTGAAAGTGTCCATCTTCATGATACCTTTGCCATTTAGCACGTTGCCCTTGATCCTTCAGTATCAGGATACAATTCTGATTCTCAGGCTCCTCAATTCTTCATCCTTTTGTTTTTTCTCCAGTTGGGAAGAACTTCATCTCACTGGTTGAGTAGCTGAGAAATTTAGTATTGGTAAGTCAACTGACAGGGCTCTTGGAAGCAAACAGTTGAGCTTTCAGAAAAAGACAAATGTGTCCTCCTTTCTGCTGGGAAAAGCATTTGTATAAGTGATCTGCCACTACAACTCCAGTGAGAGTTATAAAGGTTACTAGTAAAAGTGGCTTCTGGGATTCCTAAGCTTAGTCATTGCTGAAAATCATCCAAGATCACAGTATTATCTTGCCTGATCTCAAAATTTCTATTTATCTGAGTGGACCTACTCCAAGGAAAAGATCATTTAGAAATGCACTTAGTGTTGTCCTTGTCCTCACGAGTTCCTGCATTGGATTGCATATGTGTGGAGTGAATGGATGTATGATACTGATGGGAAATGTGACTGACCACAGGATGACTTCAGGACATCTTGTTCTACACACAACTGGAGAAGAAATTACCTCAAATAAAGCATTCTGGTTGCAAGATGATTGTTGCAGGTCTCTTAATCCCAATTCATGATCTACAGCAGTTACATACATGAATATCCCTCTTTCTCACTTGACCATGAGCTGAACCCCTGTAGAAATGAGGATGGGCAGATTGAGACAGTCTAAAAAATTAGTAGTTTAATGGCTGGTGTTGAGCCTGTATTTATTGAGAGTGGAGAGGTGCTACTGGAATAGCATACATAGACAATTGTCCTATCTATCCTTTCTTCACTGTAAAGATTCTGTCCTAGAGTACATGGACTCCCAAGTCCATGGTGATGTGGATATATGTAAGCAGCCCTCAACATCTGTTATGAAGAATTAAACAACAAACTGGAGTAAAATATTTTGTGGTTCAACCTATTAACAGAGGTCATCACAAATAAAGTCTACCTCCATTCACATACTGTAAAGTTAATAGAATCTCTAAGACAGATGGAGCCTCTCAAAATTTTGCCCAGACAGCAGTGAACTTCTGAACAGTATGGAATAGTAACACCACAGCTCTGATGACAGCTATCTACTCTCGTTTGGGTTATGGTTTCTAGAAACATTATCTAAAACTCATTTACATAAAAATCCAGGCCATAGGATGACTTCCACAACACTTACTTTGGAAGAGTATAGTCTCTCATTAGTGTCTAAATGGCTGCATGTGTCTGACAGGTAGTAGTAAACCAGCCACACAGGGAAAAAAAAAGAAGGAAACAATCATATATAAACCACCACGTTACCATCATGCTTGTTCACTGCCTCTGGTTCTTTCACTTTTGCAGTTACCTTTTCCCACCACACCCAATAGTTAATGTAGGCAACCCAAAAGACCTCCATGCAGTTGCTAGAGAAAGGTGGATTTTGGTACTCACAATTCCCTGTGACAACTCAGGGAATCACAAATGCAGGGGGTGCACACAACATCTGCTCTTTCTGATAAGTAACCAAAACAGGCAGAGTCAGTGTTGGTGATTCAGTGTTATGCTGTAGTTCCCTTTATCTCTACTAGCAGGGTAGTTTTGCCTCTTTGTGATGGTAACATCAGTTTTTCAGAGTTTTTGCATTGTTGCTCTCACTAAATGACCTCATTTCTGAAAATTACATTGTCAGATATACAACTAGAAAGGGATGATTGCATTGATCCAATTAACTGGTTACTAGACTTTTTGTGAATTTATCTATTGTAGGAAGGTAGCAAAATGTAGAAAGGTGTAAACGGGCAAAATGCAAACAAATAAACTTCTGCAGGGAGCTTAAATAGGGAACATTTGTCAGTTGGGATTGGACTGAAGGAAAAGACAAACTGTACCAAGTGAGTTTGCCAGATTTTTCTTCCATCATCTGTATTTAATACACAAATTTACTCCACCTGTGCTTTTTGCTGTCCAGAATATTTTTTTTCTTTGAGGAACATACAGAATAAATTTATTATTGCTTTAAAGAACATTATGCTTTAAGTGACATTTTTAGGGTGAGGGAGTTGGACTCAGTGCAATCTAATCTTCGTTTCCTTTACTGTAGTGACAGTGAAAGATGTGGATAATCTGTTCTATAGCTCTTTAAATTCATGTAGCTGATCTCTGCTCATTGCCCACTTTGTTTGCGGTTAGTTATTCTTTGCCTGGAGTTGTATTGCAAGCTGCTTGACAACATGGGAAAGCAATTGTCCTTGTTTTATTTTCTTTGTGCAGTACCATGCACATTGTGGTTATGGAATAAATAATAATTGAAACAGAATTTGAAAGGGATTATTATTTATTTATTTTCTTTTTTATGTTTCCTTAGACTGAGAATCATCTCCATATTATTTAAGGAAATTGTAACATTTGATATTGTGCAGATGTCTGATTACTCCTGTGAGATCTAAATTAATTCCTCTGAATACACCGTTTATGAGTGGTTTGGTCTGATATTGATTTTATTTTTCCCTCCAATGTTTTTGGACTATCATGCAGTTGAGAGAAAACGATGGGATGTGACTTGCCAGGAAATACTTTCAGCATTGTGAATTAGATGAAAGTCTTGTGGATATATAGAATTAGCATGCATGTGTGATTCTTTTCAAAGGCACAGTGCTTCAGTGTGCTTTTTGGAGCCAGTAGTTTGGATGAGTAGGCAGTATTTTTGATCCTTGTAATGACAGTCTAACTTTAAAGCAGTGGTAAGTCTTTGAGTATAATCAGTTTCAGAATTTAGTTACTCTGTTCTTGCTGCAAGGATTTGAAGAAAGGGAGAACTTTTTAGGGTAGTACAGAAGAAGTATCCTGAAACATCAGGTTTGTTATGTGCAATGATATGTACATAGTAATTTACATGTTCTGTGGTTGCTTTTTCCTCAGCAATATATTTTTAGAAAATCTTGATGCCTTATCTTTGGACACTGTTTACCAACCTGTGCCCACCCTCTTTCTTCACAAAGACTCAAGGAGGAGCCCTGGGCACTTTTTAATAAAGAGGGGCTGTTCTACAGGCATAACAAGGTCTCATCCTGGGCGAAGAGGGAAGTCCTGAGCTGGAGGCTTCCTTCAGGCCTGTTTGTAGAAGGTTTCTTCTACATCTATGAATTTGGCTTTTTTAAAAAAAATATATTTTTCAAGAAGGCATGAGTAGCACTAGGTAAATTCTATGCTGTCAAACTAGTGAGAGAAAAATTGCACTTATCTCAAACTAGATCAGTAAAGAGATTCACTGTTAAAAATTCAAATATGTGAATTACCAATAAGTATATGGTTAGAAAATATGGTTAGAAATACTATTAAGTTAGCAATTATAGTATTCACTGTCAGATGGAGAAGTCGAGAGAAATAGAAATCAGTGTTTCTTAAAACACCATCTATGGGGAGACTTCCTATTGTATATAACAGAGATGCTTTGGGGGTTTTATTATTTTAAGGTAGCCTCTGCACCTGTCCTTGGCATCCTTTGACATGTATCTTATAATTTCTGTTAGTTTTATTCAGCACCCCAAACCCAAATTGGCCAGAATAGTCACTATTAAAAAGATTAAAGTGTCTCCCAAGGAAGTCTCAAAGGTGAGTTGCTGTTCCTCATATTCTCAGAGTGCTGCTTCTGCTGTTTCCCAGCTTCTTTTTTTTCAGTGCAGTAAAGACTGCTATACTTCCTATTTACATCAGTTTTTACAGAATAACTTCATGGTTTTCTGTTCAGGGAAATACAACAAGATGTTGGTGCAACACAACATCTAGGAAAATAATGAGAGAGACCATTGTGTTTGAAAGACCTCTTGGTGTGTGTGGAGGTGGGGCAGTGGCAAACTTGTGTTATGCCAGCTACATGAGAAAAAAGAATAGTAAGAGATTCCCTGTGGTAGTTTGTAGCTGAAGATGAGATGCTGCATGGAGGAACAATGGTGATTCACATGGTGTTTGCTCTGAGAGTTTGAACAGGTTTTTTTATGACCTATGGTAGATCCAGATCACCTGAGAGCTCTAGGTTTTCAGTCACATTCTGCATAAATTCTATTGCTGCACAGAACGTATGTTATGAACCATATCAGGGCTCTGTAAAATTGCTGGGAAATTAAATGTACTATAAGTAGAACATTCAGTACTGGCTTGCTTGCAGAACACTAGGAAGAAGATCTTACTTCGTGGTCTTTAGTTTTACTCTTGCTGACCTGACAATAAAATAAATAGGTTAGAACAATCCCACAATGGACACCAAATTATTTAACTGTGTACTTTGGACACTAAAAGTATTTAAATACATACTTCTGCAGGAATGACATGCTGATAAGTATGTTTTATATGGAAAGTGTTGTGACTTCACAATTGATGTGTTCTCTGTTTTTTTCTTTATTAAGTGTATTTTATAATTCAAAATCAATACAGAGTTAAAAATTGCTTGCCTCATTAGCAACAATAATTATTTTATTTTGCTGATATGCATGACAGTCACACCAGAACCTGAGTTCATGGATGGTCTAGGCCAAAATCATCATGCAGGTTAATCAGTGATCTTCCACTGCCCTCCCTAAACACACGTACTCCCAAAAATCATACCTTCAGATTTTACAGCTTCTTTTTATTGTAGGTTTGCCAATTACAATATGATATTAATATATGACTTTCCTACCAGTCTTGCTTTTTGTTCGTTTCTCCACATTTACTTAGTTTTTCCTGCTCTCTTTTGAATGCCCAACCTCTGAAACTGTATAATCTTTTTCTGGGAATTATGTCAACCAGCTATTGCTGAAACACCTTTAGATTTTTAAGGCAATTACTATAAGTTTTCAGGAGCTGAAAAGTAGATGTTTGCATATCATTTGGAGAAATCCCATTTGTCCCATGAAAATGCAATTTTCATCATCATGGTAGAGCCTGAATAATACCATGTGGTAGCAATTTATCATTTGCTATGAGATGTTCTGGTAGAATGAATTTCTTAGAGCAATGAGGGATTCGTTGTGTGGATTTTGCATGGTAGAGAGAGAAGAAACTGAGAGGGGAAAATGAGCCCTTTCTCTAAGTGAAGGAAGAGATTCATTTGGCCTTCCCATCAGTGAATGCCACATCAGTGTGCAGGGTGTGGTGTCAGTATTCAATTAATTTCACTTCCTAAGTGAAGGAAATCTGTTCTAATTGTCTCAACGTTGATTCCTTAGTGGAACACTGCTTCTGAGTGTCTGGTCCAGAATGTTTTGCAGTCCCATGCAATGTCCAGCTCTTAGAAATAATTTATTAGACTGTTTTAATTGATTTTTTAATTTATGCTTGTGTCTTATTCTGGAGTTTCAATTAGTTTCAACACCAGACTTAATAACCCTATTCTGCATTTCTAATTGTCGCACTTAAAAACATTTATAAACCTTCATTCAATTTTACAGTACTCTGAAAAGTCTTCTATTGTGTTTAATTGCCTATATACTCCACTTTATTAGTTGTCTAAGCAAATAATTTTAGAGTTCTATTACATAAGAGAGGGGTTTTTCCTATTTGACAGCTTTTCTGTCCTATATGGTAGCAGATGGGTTGCACTTAGTTCAATGAACCAGATGCAAGATGAGCAGAATTTGCCGTTAAATACTGTTTATGCTGCATTTTTATTCACACACAATAAATTAAGTCAGCTTCCTGATTATGTAAAGTGAATGTTTACACTCTTTCATTGAAATTAATTAAAATGTATCCACTGTGCTCTGTGAAACAAGTAGTTTTCCCAGCCTGGATGGGCTCATAGGTGCAATTTGTATGTTTCTTACTGAAGCTGTGTCAGCATAAGGAACTCTCATGTTGTGCTCCAGGCTGCTATCTCTTGTTCCTGCTTCTGTAACCATCCCTCTGTGCCTGCACAGCTGCTTGTGGTTCTCTGCAATGAACTGGATTAGGAAACATGAATCTTTTCTTGGGATACTTTTGACTGAGGATCAGTTCCCAATTCCAGTTGGAATGGCCACACACACACATGGCTGTGCAGCCACAACTAAGGGACGGACACAGAGGAGAGAAGAGACTGAGTAGTGTGAGCTGCTTCAACTGTACTGCCATTGGAAGAAACCATTTAACATGCTCCACATACCTGTAAAACACACTGTAATTTTTCTTACACCCTCTGATTTTTGTCTTCACTTCCTTTTAGACCATCTTTGTCACTGAAGAAAGAATTAATTGAAAAACTTTGACCATGACTGTGGTATCCCTCAAACTTTTGAAGTAAGTTTTGGCATTTAGAATCATTCTTTTCCTGCAACAAAGGAAGTCCTGTAGAGTTCAGCTCCATAGTTTTGTTCCTTTGGACTGAAACTAAAGAAACTAATAACTTTTCAAACAAGAAGATATCACTTACCAAGTGCTTTTTTAGTGATACTCTTCTAGATTGACTTGGTGAATGACTTGTATGTGAAACGGTTCTGAATGAAGGATTTTGGATATCTCCTACTTTTAATCTGTTACATCTTTACTATAGCTGTAGCTCCTCTATTTCATATTTGACTTGATTCTCTGTTTGACATTGTAAATAGAGAATATTTTCATAGGAACCAGTGAAATTACCAAAGTGGCAAATATCTTTCTTCTTCCCTCCCCATCCAAAACACTATCTCAACTCTCATTTGCATTTATTAGTAGACTATTATAAGTTATCAGAATTTATTTTTAAATTTTTTTTCTTCAAAATTATTTTCCTGTGCTTTTCCATGAAAACAGGCAATATTACAGCACATTTGTCCAAACAGCTATGTGGTGACTGGTACAAATTACTCCTGTAGAGGATGGTGAGTGTGATAAGTATCTTCCTTCAATCTTCATAAAAGAACAGTGAAATACTGCTTTTAGCTTGGCTGAAACCTAACTAATAGAAGTGTGGGTTTCCATATGCTAAGGATTTTATAACAGGCTTTGCTGATAGCACACAGACAGTGAGTTGGCTCAATTGCAGCTGTTTGCAAATGGCAGAAAGGCAGCAGAAAAACAATGATGTGAATGTTGCTCATAGTGTTCCCTGGAGGGGCAGCTTGGGGTGGCTGGAAAGAAACCTGGAACTGTAAGAGAAGAAGCTCTCCTGGTACTCCTATGTTCAGGGAAACAGGACTCTGGAAGCACACGGCAGGGCATGTGATATATGTGACTTTGAATTTCATCACCTCGCTGGAGGAGACTTCAAACTCCAGAAAACGTCATCTGTGTTGAAAGGGAAAGTTGGAGCAGTTGGAGACACACTTCCAAGTACTATATGTAGAATCTTCTTTGATAGTAAACACTCCCTTGAAAACACATCCAAAGGCTGAAGGGAGACCTGAAAGGGTTATATAAAGCAACTTTATTCACAATGCTGCTTCTGTGGTGTTCTCCTGAACAGCTAGCATGGCTGCTGGCTTGACTGTGAAGAACTTTTGCATTTCTCTTAGCAAACTTAGGGTTTCAGGACCCACCCTTAGCAGAGTTTCAGGACCCACAACAAATAAGTCTCCCCAAAACTAACCTGGGAAATAAATCTGTGAATTGGATAGGCTATAGAAGTGAGATATGAAACTGAGTCAGGCAGGGAACTTTGATAAGGCTGAATATTTTACCATGGATTTCTACTCTGGAGGCCCAGGAAGGGAATGTTTGGATTGCCCCATCAGAAATACTGTAGTCCTTGACTTTAGTATTTTTCGTGACTGATACAGTTGTGCTGAAATGTATTTGGCTTGGTTCAGTATTGTTGATAAATTGGGTAAATTATTGGGCAGAAGAGAAAGATAAGGTTCTGAGAACAGACTCTGAGGTAGGAGCCATTGCAAGAAATATGTTTTCTTGCCTGAAGAGAGGAGCCTTGATATTGTAATAGCCTTCAAGAAATGGAGAAGTGGGATATGCTTCAGACCAAGAAGAGAGAGACAATAGAGCTAAAATCCCCTTCCCAAGGTTGCAAAATGTGAAACAGTATGTGGCATGTGTTCAAACTGATGTTTCAGAATATGGTCCCACACCAGGCTGCACTGTGAGGAGTGGTTGTTTGTGTGTGTCTTCAGGCTTGTGCAGTGTACCAGCTTGCTTTTGGGTGGTGGGAAGAAGGCACTGCCTGTGTGCCTGCCACAGCCCTTTTGCTATACTGAGGCATATACTGGGTACTAAAAAGGCCCTGTGAACCAGGTGAACAGTTACCAGTGAGAAATTTATAACTGAATGGAAGGGGAAGAAGTCTACTTTGTATGGATTTAGATCAATGAGCAATACTTCCTACTTGAATGCCAAGTTCATGTATTAAGACCATCTCAGCATGTGGTGGGGATGAGCATTCATAATGGTCTTCTCCAGAAACTGTGGAAACAGAAGACTGAAATAAGAAGGTAAATAAGCCCCTCCTATAAAAATGCAGGCTCTGTAGCTTGCTATCCTTGCCTTTCTTAGCTGCCTTTTCCTACAGTTCCCACTGAAATAAGAGTATGCACACTAAAAATAAGGCATGCTGAAATAGAACTTAGGCTGTGTTTTCTAATAAATAAAGCAGAATTAATAATGTCTGTATTGTTTCTGTAGTATCCTTAATATGCTTTTCCTGTTTCAGATAACTAACTTGTAGTCAGAGATTCATTTGCCCTTCCCATCAGTGAATGCCACATTAGGGTGCAGGGTGTGGTGTCATCAGTATTCAATTAATTTCACAGAACTTGGAATGGAATAAGACTTAAAGTAACTTTTGTAACTGTTATGTTCTAAATATCTCTATTCCCTTAAGATGTACCATAATGCTGTGTACTGAACAACTGAATTGTCCAGGTTTATTTAAAATGGATTTGTCTTTTTCATCTGTTTTACCAGTGATGGGGTCAGATTTTACACACTGTTATGAATCATTCATTATCAACACTACTGCAGTGTTACATTCTAGACTTTAATCTTGTCATTCAGGCTGTTGTGGCCTTCCTTGAGAATAATCTTGTCCTTACATGAAGATATGGTTGCACCAAAAAGAGTTGAAATACTTTAAGTCTTGCCTACAGTAGTTAATACTTTTCAATATGTACCCTGCAGTAGTGATGGTACAAGAACTTGTGCAGCAGCTCTGAAGTAAATTGTATCAGGAAACCAATCTGGTTCAAAATTGACTTGGTACCTAACCAGTGTTAGTGTGTCTCCATTCCCCAGTTTAACACATTTTTTGCAGACACAGAAATGTTTATGTTGGCCCAAGGGAAGAATGCAGGAGCAAGTACCCAGTTAGGGTACACCACTTATTTTGGTGGAAATTCTGGCTTGAGGTTTTAGTTCCAGCTGTGCTATAGCTGCTGATGAAGCAATGGCAGCACAGAGCTTAACTGTCTGATAAGCAGCTTTGTATTCAGGTGGGTTGCACACCACCCTGCAACTTTTGCACCTGAGCATTCAGTATTATCTGTGTGCAGTGGCAGTGTCTATTTCAGCAACTGGTGCAGCTCTGCAGGAATGAAGCTGTAGAGGAAAACTTGTGATGCTGTCAATTCACTGACCACAAAGCTTACATTTTACTGTGTGTGGGACAGTTGGGAGGATATCAAGTTAGTTTTTGTCTGGTCCCACAGGCTGAATTCCCATTACTACTTGGAGTGTACTTGGTTGCTGTTCTGGAATACATATCCAAATTTCCTTTCATACAAAAGGATGTCTCGGGATTGTTCCGTGGAGTGAACCAAGGCACAGTGAATTGTCTGGATGACAGGGAAAATATCTTTGAAAATATGCATCTGAGCAAAAATGCCAGTGTAAACATACCAAGGATAACTTGGCTCTGCCTGTAGATGCTGAAGTCAGACAGTTGCTCTGTGGTATCAGTGGGGTTTCTGTTGTGCATGACTCTCCCACTCTTTCTGATTCCAATTCAAAGCTTGTTTTGGTGACAGTTCAGCAGCTAGTCCCACTTTGATCTCCAAGCTCTGAGGCTGATGCATTCATTCACTCTTTGTTGGTGGTTATGGTCAGAAAAAGAGATATTTTCCAGCACACTTTATCACCCATCTCTATCTACCTTGGCAGTATCCTACGCAAATTGAGCTAAGGATGACAACATGAAGTTTCAATCAAATAAAAAGGGGTTTGATTGGACTGTTCTTGGTGTGCACATGTGTTCTCATAAAATTTAGTAGCCAAAGAAGGAAATTTCTTATTCCAGACTGACTGTGGATCTTCCACTGATGGAAACATAGAATCAATCATGGAATACCAATTTGGAAGGGACATCAAGGATCATCTGGTCCAACCTTTCTTGGCAAAAGCACAGTCTAGACAAGATGGCCCAGCACCCCATCCAGCTGAATCTTAACTTAATCCAACACTGAGGAATCCATCACTTCCCTGGGGAAATTATTCCAATGGCTAAACGTTCCTGTGAAAAATTTTCCTCCTGTGTCTAACTGAAATCTCCCCAGGAGCAAATTGTATCCCTTACTCCTTGTCTTTGCCATGGGACTCCATGTAGAAAGGGAGTATCCACCTCCATGAAGCTTCACCAAAAAGAGAATTGTAAAGACAGTGCTTGAAAGTGTTGCATTTGCTGTGTAAAGGACAATGTTGAATCTGAATAATCTAAAAAGCACCAACAAAAGAAACCTGGATGTGTGTTTGGCAGATGAGCTGTACCAACTGTTTCCATTCTTATTCTTGTTTGGTCTTGTTTGACCAGCAGTAGCTACACTGGAGCTTCTTGCTATTTTAATAGTCAAGCATATTCATTGTGCATCTCTAGGAAGACAAGATGAACCGGCCAACATACCCACATTTCACTGCTTAACTCTACTTTTCCCACATTATTGATTTTTTTGTTTTAGATTAAGCTCTAAGGCCTGGATTCTGAGCTGAGTATAACTGCAGTATGAATAAATGTAGAGATATTTTTTATCTTAGCACAGTTAAAAAGTTTTTTGTTTCACTAACTGGAGCTCAAAGTGTATTTATAGAGAGAATTGTGCCATGTGGCTACAATCTGTAGTAAATTCAAGTGCTTTTATGACAAAGCCCTAATTTTGAAGGGATTTCACTCTTTTGATTATGCATAAATTTGAATTTCTGGATCAAGCATAAAGAATTAAGTATTTTCTTTTACTTTTTAAAAGAAATAAGTCCTGACTCTTCCTTTTCCTCCTGTTCTGGAGCTTAAATATCTTGGCAGCAGTGTTTGAAAAAGTTCTAGTTTAACCAGTTTTAGAAAATAGTTTGGCAGGCCAAATAGTGTAGTAAAGCCAAAGTATGTTAAAGGTAAGTTTTAAAACCTAATTGTAAGCTAAAATTATAGCTGTAGTGGGAGAGAATGATGTGCAACTCAAAAAAAAAAGTATTTTTCTCTTCCCTCGCCTCCCTTTTTCTCCTTTCTCCATTTAGTCAAGCTGTGCTAGACTGCTAGAAACAGTACTCAAGCTTCTCATGGATCCTACATTTCTTCTGCCTGAGCCTCAATCAATAGAGACAGGAAATAACATAGTTAAGTAGTTCTTTGAAAAGTAGCTTATTTTTCATATCATCTTATCATATCAATAATATCATATAATTATTAGGTAAAATTTCACATGCCTTAAAAATTAAGTTGTGTGCAGTCTATAGCACTGCAGATAACAGATCTTTTTCTTTAGTACATAATTTCTTGCAAAATAGTTGAAGCAAAGGCTGTTTCCATTTCCCTTGATACCTTCCAGTGTTGTACAAACACAGCTACTTTCAAATGCTTTAGTTTATCTGCTGTTGACTTTAGAAGAACAATTTGTAATATGACAGGGTGACTGCAGGATATTGCTTGTAACCTTTGTATAAAATGGATTGTGCATCTTTTTTTCCCACAGTGAAAATGTCTAGACTCTTCAGAACCTTTGTAAAGCTGTTATCCAGACAAATTAGTTCCGTGAATTTGAGTCACATCAACCTCAAGAATTATCCAAATAAATGGGGTCACCAAGTCATTTTACTGTTAGCTATAATACAAAACTCTGCTTAAAATCTGTAAAGCTGACAGAAAATTGCTTATCAGATACAGTCCAATCTTTTTTCTTCTTCCTCAGTTTTTCTTTTTTTTCTTTTTTTTTTTCTTTTTTAAAGAAGATTTTCTGTTAATCTAAGTGTTAAATATATTTCCCATCAGAGTAGGCGTTCTGTTGTGTAATAATTTTGGCTGTCTCTGGGCATTGCTAAATTGTATTAAGCATGGATGTCATAAGGAATAACTTGTGGCTAACATTTGATGGCCAGCCTATGAGCAGAGAAGTCCATGTAATACCCAGTTATATTCTTAGGGAGATGTTCAATTCATTTTGGGGAAATAGCAATGTCATAATCTTTATGGTCAGTATCTTCTTTTTGATTTTTTTATACTGTTCCAAAATTCATACCAGTGCCAAAAATTAACTCCTACTTTTCCATGACTTCTCATCTGATTTTGATTGCACTTTTCAACGAGCCTTTGATCCAGCATGTGCTTGTTACTTGTGCTTTCTTTGTGTGCCATATACTCAGTTTGATAAATTTTTAACAAAGAAATCCTCTGAAAACAACTTACATTCACTTGGAGTCCATCCCCTCACTTTTACACAAGCTCTAATGAATGTGCTTTGTTTTACTTCCAAGCAGTTAAAACTGTCAACATTATATTGTTTGGTCATTTGTCTTTTGTGGAAGAAGGGGAGAAGAAACGAATCAACATGAATAAATTGAGTTAAGCTAAGTTTAGGAAGAGCCAGACTCATAGTTTTAACAATTTCCCCAGCTGAATGGTATTTTCATGCTCTGTTTATGTGTTGTCTTTGAAGAGAATCTGTTAGCAGAACATAACTTTAATCATATGAAATAGCTTTCTGAAGAGGTTTGGTATTTTTAGAGTTTGCATTATGGAATTAGGGACAAGTAGAATGAAAGGAAACGTGAAATCACTTTAATTCTTGAAGAAGTCATGGCATGTCATCACCTCGTTTATCCCAGTGTATATTTTGTGGTGGTAAGTATACTTTCTCAAATGCATTTTCTGCTCTTTTGGATGATTTATGTCTAGGTCATGACAAAATTTCTAGTGTCACACACATACAACTATCAGTAGAGAGCAAAGTTGTAAATAAAAAAAAGAGGTTTTTTTCTGAAGGAGTAGCTATCTTTGATCTGTTTGATCTCTAGGCTCAGTAGCTCTACTGCTTTTTTCTTGTTCTCTCGTGTTTCGGCCTAATAGCTGTCACCAGTTTCATATGAATTATTGCAATTCAGTGCAAAGTCCACCAATATCTTTCAAGGGTAAACTTATTTTTTCTGCTCTGGGCAATTCATCCGTTTGCTGTTGGCCTGCTCTGAACACCCTTTCAGAAGTATGCCTGGCCAACACAGTTGTCTGCTGTTTGTGGTGGGTTTTGTAATTCCCATCAGAAAAAAAACCAGTCTTTTAAGGCCTCTTTTGAAGATAATTGATCAGTTCTAATGACTTAGAATTTGTTTTGGTTTTTTGTCTCATTCCTCTTTGCAACTGTTGGGAATTGCAGAGTAAGTGAAATGTGTCCTTCTGTACCCTTATGAAATCTTAGCCTTCCTGCTCAGGACATTACCTAGCTAAGCTGACATGTAGAATAAGTTGTCTTGAAAATTTCAGAAGAGATAGCTGTTTATGGTGCATGGCTAGAAGAGCAACATTTTTCTTTCTCAGCCCTGTACTCTCAATTTTCTAAAATTTCTTTCAACATTACGTCAGCAAGAGCCTGTAGAGTGTCCTCACCCAGTTAATCTTTAGGGACAATCAGGCTGAAGTCAGATGACTGCTTGTGCTGCTGGAGAGTTACACACAAGGAGGTAGAACATCCACCATCATTTAGAGGTAATTGCAGATGTTTTGTACACAACAGGCAGGCTGCTATGGCAGCTTCCTTAAGTATCTGCAGTGCTGAAGCAGAGCATCAGATTTCATTGATTTTTGTCTTCTTTTTTTAAAGTTTTGTGCCTGCAGAGTTTGGAAATAGAGAGGAAATTAGACTTCAGGGAATAAATCCCTGCCTAAATCAGAAGAAGATGACAATTAGTTCCAGGTGAGTCATCTGGATTATCTTCAAGGTTGATTTTTACCTTTTGTTCTAGTCAGAAATTCTGCTGTGTATATAATGATAGATTTCTAAAACTATATTTGACTGGCACCAAAAAACGTGTCCAATATGGGCACCACTGAACCTTTGCTAGGAAGTACATAGTTGCTCTAAATCCAGAAAATCGAAAGGAGCTTTTTGTCCTTCATATCCTTTTATCTAGACCCAGACTTCCTGCCTTGGATTTCCAAACTTCCATCCTATTTTGTTGCTTCAGTTAGAGCTTGTTATTTGTCTTTTAAGCATAGCAGATAGCATTTAGCAAGGACATTTTTTTCAAAATGGTTTTATCTCAAACCAAATAACCTGAAAGAATCTTGTTGCTACTAATAGCTGGTGCATAGACTAGTAATTGCTTCATTTTTCTTATTTGTTCCCCCTCTTTACCAGAAAATTGATAGATAATGTTTTAGGTAGTTTGATGATAACAGATGTTAAACTCTGGATGGTTTGTTTGAGAAGGCTACATAAAGTTTGTGAAGCTGGAGGTATTTTGGTCTTTTGACTTATTATTTTTAGATTTCAGTGGAGTAATGCTGAAGAACAGCAGTGGTTTTCCTTCTGTTATCATCAAAGTATTTCTAAATTGTTTTTCTTCTGACCATTGGAATTATGTTAGAGGTTCTCTTTGAGCCAAAACAAACAGTTCTTACTATATAACTAGAAGCAATTTAAAATATTTTAAAGAATATTTTCATAGTGGAGCAATTACTGTATCTTAGTACTTTCCTGTCTGGTGAATCATGATTGAAGTAGGCAGAAAATAATGAAAATTCGAACCTAGTATGTATGTGAAGTGTAGAAAAAGGTCAAAATTAAAGGGAAATAAAAGAAAGTAGTTGGAAGCTTGGAGTCTGATCACAGGGAACATTTGGTTCTTCTTAAGCCTCTTCAGCTGCTGGAAATTGAGATGCATGAGATATGCATGTGCATTGCTGGCTAAGTTTCTAGGGACAGAAATAAAGGGCAATAGTTTGACAAATGCATGCCAAAGCGGCATTTTCTGAAGGCCAATAAAGCAATGCATAGGTGAGAAAGAATCTTAGCCAAGGTATTCTTGCTCACTTGTTATCATTTAAACTAGCTAAGAAATTTTTTTAGATTAGGCATGAAGGATTTGACATTGATTATAATAACTTTATGCAGGAGAATTCATTTCTGAGTATCTGCTGCTGGTGTAAAACAATTAAAACTTCATGTTTTTATAGTGTTTCCATGAGGAATGTGTACTTACTCTTCATGCCAAATTTTTTTTTGCGCTATGAAAACATATATCATTTAGAGGTGGTACTAACCAATGATTGGAGAAATATTCCATCTTGTACTAGTAAGGGAAGTGGTGGCATTTTGAAATTAGAAGTAATTTCTATGACATTTTCCATTCAATATTTTACCCCAGAGGGGTTGTATGTGTTCCAGTTACTCTATGAAACCAGACACCTGATGTCAGAAGCTTTTTGCAAGTAGCTGCCAAAATGAGATGTCTCATCTTTCCCGCCTGTAATTTCCTAGACCACTGCATTTCAACTAGCAGCTTGTTGTCTGGGTTTGGCCCTTGAGACAGTGACTCTGTCCTGGCCTCCTTTTCCTCCTGGGGCAAGTAAGGAATGGGTTGTGGCCAGACCCCGCCTCTGCTCACACAGGTAGCCAGACCTCAGTTTGCTGTTGCTGCCTCCAGAGCTCATGAAAAGAAAGTGAGCAAGCAGAACACTTTTGCTCCAAAATTGCCATCCAGCCATAATAACAGTATCTTTTTGCATAGTAGGAACTGAGAAATGATGTAGTTTGCACTCATGAATACACACAAAGCCAGGTACACACAATATATGTGGAAGGATATTTCCTTGGTGACAGCTACTGTACTTATTGCAGGGTCTGGACTTTTGAGGATGTGACTTGTGCATCTGGAGGTTTTTTTAAAGCAAATATATCTGTCTGAGGATCTAGCATTCTCTGGGATTTTCCTCACAACTTACTCACAGCATGGCTAGGGATGAGGCTAATTTTTGTACTTATTTAGAAAAAGTAGTTGATTGAGGAATAAACAAGGGGAGAAATATCTTGTTTCACTTAAATAAGTGAAAGATAAAAAAAGAAGAAATATATGAACATAGAATTAAAGAGCAAATATGAGACAAGTTGGTAACTAAATGGCCTTGATGTTCTGTATTGCTTGTGTTCAGTATATTTTAGTTAGAAGAGGATGTTTGAGGGAATGATCTGTGTGATATCCCCTGATCTTTTCAGTCAGAAGTTGGTCATGCCATTCAGGATCATTGTATGTGGCAAGGGAAGAGAGTTATTGAGAGGAAGAGGAGGTATAGAATGTGTATTGAGATGTTTTGTGATAGCTGAAGATAGAATAAAAAGTTATACATTTATAGGGCCTTCTGTTCTCACAACAAAAAAAATTTGGAAAATTGTATTTCACCCAATCTTCATGTGGGAGAAGTAATGGCTGTCCCAACAATTTGTTGTCCTATTTGCTATGTGACACAAATTACCCTGAAAACACATTTGCTAGTATTTAACTGGTGCATCACCAGTTAATACTACAAATACATTACTGCAGGCAACATTCATGTGGTTTGTTCCTCTGGCCTATTTGATATTCAATGAAGTAACTTCGTAGTTACAGTAAATGCAATTTAATGCTCAAATGACTTTTGATTTTTATAAGCAGAACTGCCTCCTGGAAAAATTATGGAACTACTAAACTTCTTGCTTTTTCAATACCTCCAGATGATTTATATTGAAGATAAAGTTGCAAGTGAAGAACTAGCATGCTGGCTGGCTGGGAGTACAGAAACACACACGCACACCTGAGTTGGATTTTCTCTCAAATGTTTGTGTTATTCTGTATGTTATTTATTATTGACAGAATACTCATTGCTTTGTGAACCAGCTCTTGTTGTAATGTTCTTCAATGCTCTCCTGAAATGATTCTTGTATTATTGCAGAACTTGGATTTATTCCAAGAGAAGGTCTGGTTTCTTCACACAGACTTGCCAATGTTTCACTCTTTATACGTTACATCAAATCTGCATAGATCTGAAATCACATCTTCATCCCAGTTATGCAATTGTCATGCACAGCTGTGATTTGATTAAAATACGAAAGAATACTTCTTTCTTAATGGAAGTTCACAGAGGGTTTTTGATGTACCCTCAGAAGATGTTGATCAAGGCCTTGCTGACTGCAGTGCTTATGTTACATCATGGAGCTCTGCAGCCTGTTCAGGCTCTCGGAAAGCACGGTTAGGGTCACTTGCTGTACCTATTGCTAACCCCCCTGGAAATCTGTGAGCAAGATCTCAGTGGGCAACTATGGAGGTTAGTACTGGTTTTTGCTGTGCTTTGAAGTCTTAGTTGTGTTCTACTTGTGAGATGTTATATGCAGTCAAGTTCTTTATTGACTTGCCTAAAAAATACTGAGAAATTTGAAAGCCTTTCCAAAAAATTACCCAGTTGAAGGTTGTAATGTTCTTCAGATTCTGTTCCTGAAGCATTAAATGTAGCGGTGCTATTTAAAGCCAAGAACGATAAGGGAATGCTCTGGCACTAGTTATCTCAGTTATAAATCATGTTAGATATTTGGATTTATATGATCTTGATATGTACAGTATATATTAAGAATGTCTATCCAGAGCGTCCACATTTAATGTCAAAGGGTCGTGCTCTGTGACAGGGTTGCTCTAGTACTCTGCAGGGACTTATTATTCTGGGGATTTTATATTTGAAAGAAGTGGTGCTTGACTTTGCAGGGTGCAGAAAGTACCTGCAAGGAATCAGGGGTGGTCTTAACAGGAGTAACTTCAGATCACAGTATGCTGTTTAATGCTTCTGGGATTTAGCCCTGCAGGTGCAGCTTATTTATATCGTGTGAAATAACCGTTCCTGTTTATGTTGTTTTGTATTGTTCTGATGTATAAACCTAAAATAACTCACAGCAGTGCACTTAGCAGACATGTTATGTCTGGTGTGTGCTGTGCGTGGCAGTGGTGCTGGGCACGTCACAGTTCCATTTGCACATTTGAATGGAAGCAAAATACTTCTCTGATTTAATATTTAAAGTCCAATACGGATCCAGTGAGGAATTCTAATTTAAATACTTTGCCATTATTTCACAGTAATATTTGGTTGCAAAGCAGATTTTTCAAAACTTTTATGCAAGAATCTGTTAAATTCTTACTGCCTTTGACTTAAGATAAAAGAAATATGGAATATAAATAATGTGCATCTAATTCTTGGATTTCTATAAGCAAATGAAAGCAAACTTCACCTTTCAAAACTCTTGTAATTGGCAGATAATTAAAACATGCTTCATTTTAGATGTTCCATTATGAGAAAGTTGTGACACCTTGATTAGACCTAGTTTTTTGTTGGGTTTTTGTAACCTGTTCGAGATAGCATCTTTTCCACGTGCCTTAAAAACTCATATAGAAATAAGTAAGATGTGTAATAGGAGTTCCCTTCCTTCCTCTGCTTCATGATATTTTGATAAGTGAGGCTGTTTCTGGGATCATCTGTGATTTCTTTAGTTGTAAATTAGATATATTCCTATTTCTTCTACACTCACTCTTCTTCCTTTCTTGGCCCCACACAGAAAATAGGGGGAAAGGCCATTTTTTTATATATTTAAAGTTGAGTTACTTCAAACACTTATCAGTGACTCAGGACAGAATATTAATTACATAGCTTTTTAAAACAAAAAGACCCACTGGAGTCCATTAGGTATGGTGCACTGGTCAGATGGGCTGAGAGGGATGGGACTGGACAACCCCAGCAGAGAAGGAACCCCTGGAGCTGGTGCCACCTGAGCCATCAAACCGACCAGCTGAGGCTGGGAAGGGAGGACAGAGAAATGAGGTGAATCATTAGCTCTTTGCTTAATTTCCATTCTCGCACCATGAAATTGGGCTACTTTTTGGGCCTTTTAATTCCCTTGTGGAAGCACACAGGAGCACAAGGGCAAAGACATTTAGAAAATACAGATTTAATAGACATTTTAGAAGGCACCTCAGGAGTTTATGCAAGGGAAAGGATTCTCGCTATTTCTGCTTTAAAATCAGTGTCTAAGACCCTTTTAGAGAATCACCAGCTTTTGTGCAAATCACTACAATTTTCATCAGGGAAATGTTTGGGACTTAATTTTGATCCTGCAGTCATTGTGTATCTTTCCTAATATCACTGAAAAAAAATATTCCAGGACTGTATTTGTAAATACATCTCTACTATTTTTTGAGAATTTTATTTTTTGATTCTGTCAAGTTTTCAGCAGAACAGAATACATGGAATTGATCTGATGTTACTTTCTGAGAGGCTTTTGCCTGTGTCTTACACAAGAGGCTGTTACTGAAAACTTGGTAACTGTGGGGTGAAAGGTAAAGTCCTGTTACTGATTAAAAAGAGTAAGTAAAAAAAGCAACCTTCCTATCATTATCAGAAAGGAAAATGATTGTCAAGTAGAAATGGATTTAATAGAATTTTTCTGGGCGGAATTGTTTTTTATAGGAAAAAAAATGTTCATTAAAGATAATAACTGGAAAGATTTTCCTTTTTGATAAAGGGAAAAAGATAACTTTTAGCCTTTTCAGTTGAAAAAGTTTTAAAGAAAAATAAAAACAAAACCAGAAAAAGCACCAAACACAAAAAAACCACAAACAAACAAACAAAAAACACCCCCAACAAGAACAAACCCAACAAACCAAAAGAAAACCAAAAATACACCAACCCCTCACAAATATTCCAGCAGTAAAAAATCCAAGTAAACTGAGTGATTGGCTGGGGCGAAACAAAGTAAGTTGAAGGAAGTCCTATATTATAGAAGGATTGGGAAATAAACTTTCAGTTGGTTAATTCAGGTAGTGAAGAAAGTGATAACTAGAACAGGGTGACCTTGAAAAGCTATAAATAAAGCACATTCAAAACAACTAAAAAGGTGTTATCTCCATACATGATAATGCAACATTTAATAATTAATAGGCCAGAGCCTCATTGTTTGGGTAAAAAAGCCTGATTTTTTTTCTTTTTTGACATTAAGTACTACTTTTAAATGTCAGTTAAATTTACAAAGGCTGGGATGATTTCTATGAAATGTGCCTAATTACCTGCCTAAGTGGCCTTTAGATGTGCAATTGCACATTTGGCTCAAACACGGACTGTTGTCAGAAACTGAATACTTTTTTTTTTTAAAACGTTTGCTTCAGTCCAATATGTTGTAAGTTCAAACAGGCTTATACAGAAAAGCAGAATAAGATGTTACCCAATAGCTTACACTGCAAAAAACCCACCATGCCTTAATAGTTTGTTTTCTGGTAGATCTGTCTCCTTGCTCTTACTGAAAGCCCATTTGTAACTTCCTCCCTGTGAGGGAGAGGTGTACTCACGCTTCAGCTGGCTGGTGGTTCCTTCTCCTGCTCCTTCCCAAGCTGCAGTGTGGAGCTGCATCTGACACACATTTCCCAGGTGTCCAGAGAGATGCAAAACAGAATCATTTCAGTTTTGGAAAGACATAGCATCTTAGTTTAATTTCAATTACAGATCAAGTCTTAGTTTTAATTTTGATTTTCTTGGTTCTTCTTTGTATATATTACAAACTTCTAAATTTCCTATCTATATTTATCCTGTATTCAAGGCCAAAAAAGTATGTGTGGATTTTTTTTTATCCATAACATGGCTTTAAATAGTTACTTTCCTTCTCTAAAAATCTGATTTTAGCCTTAGGGACAGCACTGTGATTCAGCACTACAAATATTTCCTTTAAACCCCTGGGACTATTTGGAATTCAGCAAATGACAGCTAGTAGCTGTTTGGGACATGCTTAATATTAGGTTAAATTACTAATTCCTGGATCAAAATAACTAATGGGAATTTGTGCTAACGTAGCCCTTCCTCTTGCTACATATGAAATGATGCAGGATTTCAGGTTTACTCTCTCCCTCCCTGGATTAGTCAAGTAGTATGTGATTTTTTATAGATTGTATTAAATTTCTTTTACAGAAGTTCAGGACTTGAGGTATTTTCCTGAGTACAAACTGAAAAAAGAATTATTATAGAAAAGTTGAGGGACTAGGTAAGTGATAATTTTATTTTAATCTCTACAATATTTTGTAGGAACTAGTTTCAGTAATCTGCTTAAACCATGAGAAACAATCTAAAATGCATATATTTTTATTTTAATAAATAGAAAGTCCTTTTTAAAAAGGGTTGAATTGTTATTTATTCTCTTCAGAAATGATCCTGTCATAACATTATAGAGAGAGCCTACACTACTGGTGAGCTTTATAAAGATTCTTTCTCTCTTGAATGTTTATGATCATCTTGTGTAGATTAGCACACAGATTGCACTGGATTTTTATTCTCAGAACCATGAGTCAGAACCACTAAAACGTAATTATGTTTTCTAGAAAAGATTCTTTCTGGCTACTTGCTGAATCCTCTCATGAATACCAATACATCATGTCATAACCCATCAGAGCTGCACAAAGTGTACAAAACACGTTGTCCTTCTTTTTCATTGTACGTGTCAAAAGTTGAGTTTGTTACAGTTGGTTGCAAAGTGGAGAGATTGCCACGGTTCACTGAGACCTGGGCCTGCAAGCACTTTTGTTCATGTTTAACTCTGTTGGGTTATATGGGCAAGCACGTGGATATGCATGTGCACAGTTAACACCTCTGGTTATGTAAAACTCCACAGATTATTGGCCCGTAGCTGTGAGGCTGTGTCTGTGAGACAAGTCAGAGTAAACAACACAGCAGCTTTTAATTTTGTCACTTGGGCGTCTGTAGAATTCTGTTTCAGTTTGCGCAAGAATTTCAAAATTATTGGTTTGGGGTTTTTCGTAAAATTAAAATCCCCTGACATGAATTTCTGCATAACTGTATAAAAACATACATACTCTTCATACTATTTTGATACTCTAAGGGAAAGCCTTAAAAGGAGCCTTCCATAGGAAAATAAAGTAATTTTGTCCTTAAGTTTATTCCTTCTAATGTGGATAACTGCTTCCTGGCAAGAAGAGAATTCCTGATCAACTTTTTAATGGAAAGAATGTGCTACAAAAGTCCTTGGGGTATGTAAATCAGAGAACTCTTGGATGAGGCTCTTTAGATTAATCCAAGTGATATAGTTGCTAAGGACCAGAGAAGTCTGTAATGTCAGAACTTAATGTTGTTGGTCCAAACACAGCTGGATTTGTAACTGGAAACAAAGTGGGAGCCACAAAGTGGATCTACCACAGCTCTTTCCTGGAGAGAAACAAGCATCTCCTCTGAGAGAGAAGCTGAGTATGCTGCACAGGTAGCTGCCACCAGACAGCACTCTGTCTGCCCAGTCTTGTCCAAAGAGCACCACATCTGGCATCCTTCACCAATCCCCTGCTAGACCTGGCCCTTTACGAACATCTCTCTCCTGCTGCTTTGTCACACACCCTCAGCCACACAAACATGCCTTTCTGCTGAATCTCCAAAATCACCTTTGCTGGCTGGCAACATGGTCTTCTTGTAGTTTCAAGCATGTGTTACTGAAAACACACCCCAAACTATGTCTGAGTGCCTGTCCATGCGACCTTTGATCCAAACACTGCATCATGGGGATATATGGATCTACCCCACAGTGTGCTAGATTGAGGTGGGACAGGTGTAATCCATTTTGTTTCACCAGCCACCATGTTCCCTGCCTCTTGACTGGGAGCCAGGAGGGTTCTAGGTTTGAATGCCTTTAGCAGTGTAGCTTCTGTGTGCTACTGTTCTCAGGATTAAGTTTTAGAAAGTCAGACAAACCAAAGCAGCCCAGCCCTGTCATTATAATGATCCAGAAGTGTACTAGTGTTACCAGGGATGAATTGTTATCACAGGTGGGAGATAAGCAACAAGAGGCAATGGGCAGAAAATGATGCACACACAGGAAGTTCTAGCTAAATATGAGGAAGAACTTCTTTACTGTGCAGGTGACCAGAGCACTGTCACAGATTACTCAGAGACGGTTTAGAGTCTTCACTGGAGATATTCAAGAGCCATCTAAGTAATTTTTGAGTCATTCATGGATTGTTAGAGAGTTTGGTAAAAAAATGCCTAGATATAGTCACAGGTCAGAACAATGTTCCTTAAAAGTGGTTGTCATGCATTTGTGCACAAGAAACCTAACCTGTAGCATAACTTCTTGTTTTTATCTTCTGACTGTGTATTAACTGTGAAAGAGATAAAGTTCATCTTTACAAGGATGAGGTCAACATGAGGAGAAGCACTAGCATTGTCATCAGCAAACCTTCAGCAAAAAAGACCTTGTCTCTTAATATTTTTTGCCTGTAAGAAAATAATTGCCTTGGGTAATGTTAAGCTGGACTCCTGGTCTTGAAACACAGCCCACCCTTGTGGAGTACACTTTCTTGGATGCTTATCTCCTTGGATCTGGGAGAGCTGAGGAAAGCTTGTATTCTTCCCTTACGTGTGGCTGCAGGAAGTAGGGCTATTCATGAAGCAAAAAGGAAGAACCTTCTCTGCTTCTGGAGCACTGACAGACTTTACACCAAGGGAAAAGTAAAAGCTGAGAGAAAGTTGCAGCAGGGTGCCACACAATGTGTTTTTCTACATATTTTCCTAGGAAAGACCTTTTAATGATGCGAAGCATAGCGCTTCTCTCTGCAAGGTTTATCTTACGTTAGCCGAACAAAAATAAAGTGATTGAAGCATGACTGTTTAGAAGGAAACAATATGCTGTGAATAATACTGGCTGGAAATACTACTACATGTTTGGAGTGGGTTGTCCACCATTGGAAGTAATAAAAATAGAGCTGTAAATTATACGTTGGGGTTTGGTTTATTCTGGAAGCTAATTTTTAAGAAACTGAGGTTTATTTATTGGTTGTGTCACAGGAATGTTTGGCTTGCTCTAAGTCCAGTCTTCAGCATTTTTCATTTCAAGCCATGTAAAGGAGAAGATCATCTATGGTACACCTAGTTCAGTTCAAAAGAATGGGCTCTAACCCATTTCTGTAAATATACTGCCTTCCACAGCAATACCTTTAAAATTACTTATATTCTTCTAAAATTTACTCAAGTCTCAAAACATTGCAAAGCATCCTTCAATATGCCCCAAAATAATTTTGTTTTTCCCAATGGCAATGGAAGGACTTTGCTTGGTATCGCAGTGGGATTTCCCCATACATTTCCTTCAGTATGTGCTAATAGTTTCCCTGACATAGGCATGTTTAAATGCAGGAAATGGCATTCCAGTTGGGTTTTGTGTCATGAAGACAGTGGATATGATTTATCTGAACACCAACAAGACTTTCCCTCCCTCCCTGTCTGCCTGCTTGGCTGGGCAAATAGCTGGCCAGCTCACAACCCTCCAATCACCTGGGCTGCCAAGCCTCCACCCCTCAAACAGGGCTGAGGGTTCCCACACCACCTGCAGCTGGCTTTTAAAGCAAGTCTTATAATAAAATCAACTTTAACTCATTACTCTTCCATTTATGACAGCAGGAGTTCGGGACTGAGTAAGAGGAGCAGAAATTTGCCCAGCAGAAGTTGCTCTGAATCAGGTTAGTAATGAAGTTTACTGCTGAAAGCAACCTAGGTTATCTTAGGAAACCTTGCCTTTAACATATGTGCCGTTCGAGTAGCAAGAGCTGTGGCATGCAGTTTGTTTACATTGCAGCATTATTCTGTCTTTGGTGAAGTAAAAATTCAGTGTTAATATATAGAAGATGCAGTTACAGTTCCCTTCCCAGTCTGAATAGAAGGTGTTTCTGCTTATGAATGATAAAACTTTCTTTACTTTTCCCTTTTATGCATCTTATACTTCTGTTACAGGTGCTGTTTTCCAAATTTACGGTTTATTATTGAAATACACTACTTTAAATATTTCAAGCCATTAGGAGTTTTGTGAAAGTCTTGGGCACCACATGAACTTTTAGGACACTTGCAGTAAAATAATGTATTGGCCTGCATGTGTGTACACACACGCAAATCATAGACTATAGCTAGTTTTGCTTCATTTCTGAATTATTTTACCTTCATTATTTCACAAGATCTTACTTTCATATATTATTGCACAAGATCTAAATAAATATAATAATATAAATATATAATAATAAATAATAAAAGTAGTATTGCAATTTCGAGTAAGGCCACATGTACTTAATAGGAAAAAAAATCATAAACTTTTAAAGGTTTTTCAGGAAAAATGAGGCTGAAAAAAAGATGCTAAATTAATCTGTATTAACCAGTATATATTTATATTTTCCCATTTTCAATATGTTACAAACTCTTTGGAGTATTTTATCCTTAACTGGTATGCTGTTTAAAATGTTTAACTACTGCATCTAAAATTAATAGTATATTACATAATACTAGCTCAACAGAATAGTTTTGAGTAAAATATCTTTATTTTGGCTTCAAAAATCATTAAACATAAATCTCAATAACAGTACTAAAACTTTCAGAGGTTTCATATTGCTTTGTAACATTTGCTTTCTATATGAGATTTTTGAGGATTTTTGTTAGAATTTTTAGTGGAAATGTTTGTAGGAAAAGTTGAATGGCAACTGTGGCAAAACTTCGGATTTTCCCATGTGTAGGTTGGATTTAATGTGTACTAACTTAAAATGTGTATGGGACAATTAAATTAAAATTTTATTTTAATGGTAACTTACACATTATGTAAGTTACCTTTATTGCTCCAACATCCACATATTTTTGAATTTTGTGTGGGATAGGAGGCTAGGTTAGATATTTTACATGAAAAATACTTTGTAGAAATGGTAGATTTTATGACTGTGAAGCAGTCAAAGCAGTCTTAAATATTAATATAATCTTTGCAGATAGAGACTTTGTCCCTGGCACAGTGTTTTGTTACAAATTTTTTGACACCAAACATTTCCTGAGAGAAGAGGGCTAACAACAGTTGACGATTAAATGTTCCTGATCATCCACCTGAACGAAGAGCTGGTATGAGTTGTAAGGCTGAACTCATCTTCTTGGACTGGCATTCAGATGTGTAGTGGGCAAGCAGTAAATGATCTGGTTTACAACTGGCTAGGAGAGGCTGAAATTAAGATGATTTTATCAGCAGATACTGTAGAGAAAAAATTTACCTAACACAATAAAGAACAAAAGGTATTGGAGAAAAATCTGCTTATTCAGGTACTGTGAAAGTCCATCAGACATAAGAAAGTTTTGTTTTGTTTTGTTTTTTCCTCCCCCTGTTAGATAAATTTGTCAAGTTCTTTCCTGTCTAAATTATGTCCTCCTCTCCAGCCTGTATCTTTGTTGAAGGTGGTTGAAGGGGTAAAACTAAACTGCAGTGTAGATGGCTTAGCAGTTCTCTCTAGGAATTCGTTCAAGGAAGGAGGAGGTTTCTGTAAGGCTGGTCATTGGTCCTCAAGTCTAAGGCAGTTGAACTGAGACCTGCCTTTTTTGGAGGACTGTTGGAGGTGTATTCCGTGTTTATAGCGTAACCTGTAGCTAAATTAAAACTTGGTCCAAAGAGACTTCAGGAGTGCAGTGACCCAGCACACGCGGAGCCAAAGAGCTGCCACCTCAGCTGTACACAGCAGCAGGAGTGTGCCAGCCTCAGTAACAAATAGACTTCACAGGTGTTTGCTTGTGACAAAGTGAAACTTGCTTTGCTGTGTCGCAGCGCTCTCTGTAAAGCAGACTTCAAAGCGGAGCCTAGCACAGGTTGGAATGCACGAGGGATTCATCAGGTTGTCTGCTTCACACCGTAACTAGAAATAACTGCATACTGGTGAGTTCAAGGGCATTTTCCTTTGTGGTTTCTTATCACTCATTGCCTATGTTTAAACTTTGTGTACAGTCGGGATTCAATCTTCTCTCTGTTTAAACTGCATGAACAATACAGCCTACCCTGACTGGTGGTCCTTGCAGGCTATATGCCTAACACTGCTGTTCAAAGGCAGGCAGGTATCCAACTCTGCTCCAAGAAATGTAGGACGAGTGCACTAAGGATGCCTCAAAAGCACTCACTTCCTTCTTGATTGATTACCCGGTGTCATTACCAAAAACCCCCTTTCCTGAGCTGTCAAGTGTGACTTCCCTCAGAGGAGGGCTCAGAGCAGAGCCAGTGCTCCTCAGCTGTGCAGGACATTCAGCAGGGGCCCAGGCCAGTGCTGGCAGAGCTCACAGCAGTAGAGGCCAAGATGAAGCAGAGCCCACAGTCGTGTGCTGGGATAAGGCAGCAGGGAAAAGAGGAAGAATAAAGCAACAGTTAGGAAAATACTGAAACATGCAAGTTAAAATGTAGAGAGATCTTTTTTTAATGTGTTCACTTACCCTACTTTGTGTTCCTCTCTTTCCTGAAGATCAGCAGGAAAGAAAACTGATATTTGTCCAAACTCAGGAACAAGATCTGTGAGTCTGCAGGAATAAGACCCTTTATAAGAGTGCGTGGCGGCGGTCAGTATAAGCTTGTCCAGGACAATGCTGCCACCAAAAGGCACACCCAGCTGTTACCTTCTTTGCTTCTGTAGGTTTGTATTTTAGCATGGGATGTGCTCTGCCTCAGTATTCTGATAAACTGCTTGTGAGTCAGCACATGTCAGCAGTGAGTAATTGCTCAGGCTGTTCTCTTGCAGGGGTAATGCCTTAAAGGATCTGCTTTACAAGGGACACCTCAGAAAAACATTACACTTGTCAGTTATTTCTGGAGACACTTGTCACCTCATACCTATGTCATTTGGTCCTGTGTGAAGCCAAATACTGTGTAAGCTTATCAGTTCTTCCTGCTGCACTGTCTTATTAAGTATGAAGTCTTGGAATGTCTCAGCCAAATCTGAAAGGGGACCATGCCTGAGGTACAGTGCTGCACTTGGCATGCAGCAACAGAAGTTGTGAAGCAGGGTTCAGGCATTTTTTGTTATGAGCTTAGGAATACTGAGTATAGGACACTGGAAGATGTGCTGGATTCCAGTGGTTGTTGTAAAGGGATATGTGTTTGTCAGGTCTGTGGTAGGATGGACATACAAAGAGAAGTTTGTCATGCATGAGGGTTTTTTCCTTTACAGACACAAAGTTTGTATATTGAACTTTGTGTTCCGGTTTCTAAAGGCTAAAGAAGAGAGGTTGGATTTCTGTCAGAAGAGATGTCTTTTACGGGCTTGTGGCTAGCAAGAACTAGACTCCTTCCTCTCCCCAAGAAGCAGAAATCAGAAGCAGAAAAACTCCTCCTATTTTTCCTTAAGGATTCCTTCTCAGCAGAGAAAACCATAATACCACTTACTGGCCACTGCAGTAAATGGCTGTACAATTTTCGGGACTTCTTGTTCCAAATGGCAGAGAAGCAAAACAATCTGAGATGCCATTTGAATAACAAGAGTCTTGGAAATTCCTTAGT
The DNA here is from genome assembly GCA_017589585.1 of Phylloscopus whistleri. Lineage (NCBI taxonomy): Eukaryota > Metazoa > Chordata > Aves > Passeriformes > Phylloscopidae > Phylloscopus > Phylloscopus whistleri. Next base: position 3,184,070 of record JADMLD010001408.1, read on the forward strand.
GGTCTGAGAACAAGATTTACCAGAGTATTTTTTCCTGTTAATGAATTACCAAATGAAATATTATCTGGGGGGAGGGAGAAATAATTCCTTAAAAAATGCTGTTTCTGCAACATTGAAATTGCTAAGGTAAAGCATGGAGTCACAAGAGCATTGCTGCCTGTCACATGGGCTGCAGACTAATAAGTGGTTGCTACAGCTTCACAACTGTCATTAGGAAAAGAAAAAAGAAAAGGAAAAAAAAAAAAAAAAAGTGGCCTCAGAATATTTGTCTAAGTACAGCCCAGGAAAAACAAACCTGGCTATGTGGGAGTGGAATGCCTCAAGCCCAAAGAAAGGCTGCTCTTCCTGAAGAGCTCAGGAGACACAGCAGGTGATTTTGCCTGAACAGTTCAATACTATTTCCCTTATTGTGGATCTCTGCAGACATGAGTATCATCTGAGTTCTGTCACTGGTGAAATCTTCATAGTGGGTGAGTCTATGTACCATGGGCAGGTTCTTGACTCTGGGAGCCTGGTGTGCTGAAAGGACTGCCTAATTGCAGCAGAGCTTTGGAAACTGCCTGTCTGCATCCTCCCACTGTCCTGGGCCACCTATCACCTTTCTAAGGGGATTAAGCATCACTGTCCACAGCTATTCAATTCCATTCACTACCCTTTGTCAAATTCCTTTTACTTAAAAGGGAATGGAGACCTTGTGGCATGTTTGAGTGTACTTGGGGAGCTATTACAGGAATAGAGTGAAAATGTTCTTTATCTTCTCTGGAGATTTATTTTCCCAAGCAATCTTGTATAGGGATTGCAGAGTTCCTGATACTCTGCTTCTGACTCTCTGTTTTAGGATCAAACACTCTTAATTGAGCTATCCATCTTTATACCAAGTCATTGCTGTTAGTGGCTAGAAATTCCTTTAGCATTCTAGGAAACTGATACAGACCAGGAAGGAATAAACCAGCAGAAAATCTTCATCTACATTAAATAGATTTTCAGTTCCTGGGAGGCTTCTACTGAACAAATCATAGAATATAGATATTTATGGTCTGAGTTGCAAAGACAAACATCATTTTGGTAAGATGACAGATGGTATTGCTTTGTTCTTACCAAAGTCTTAGCCATCAACAATACAATTCAAACAAATACATAAAGATAGGACTTGTACATTAATGTTGCCTCTTTAAAATATTATTTTCTATGGGATGCCCATGTCCTCCCTCCCAAGAAAATGCTTTGGACCCTCAGTGATTATTTGTTTTAGTTGGGAAGCTGGATCACTGCTGTTCCTAGCAGGCCAGAGAAGTGCTGCTCACCTGCTGGCCTCCAGGACCAGGCTGGTTACAGAATCTGAGCTTGTGTGCTAGAGCTGATCACATCCCACACTGTGACAGGCACTCAGAATATGGAAGAACTGCGGCTGGCATGGGATGAGCAGCTAGCCCATCAGGTGTTGTTAGACGATTGTTAGGCAGAGGTATGCAAGATTTCTTGTAAGGATAATTAGATCTGGGAAACTTCACTCGTGCATGAGAGAGCAGAAACACTTTTAATCTGATTTCAAGGAGTTCTTACTGAAGCAAATTCTAAAGGCAAAAGCTATGTATTTGAAGACAAAAGGATATTGAATTGGCACTGTCAGAATAACGTATTTTAAACTTTTGCTGTTTATAGTCTTAATTTTAGATTCCAAAACCCCTTATTTATGTTGGTGTTGATCCTCATCTTAAAAGGCTCTATGATATACGAGATAATAGTCTGTTTCTGTTTTAGAAGTGGTTAAGAAGTGGCCATTAGCAGATAATTAGAAACAATGTTTTCTTTTTCCGGCAATGTAATAAACCTAAAGATAATGGATCTCTTTCCCTAGGGACATAAGTGCTACATATAAAATTAGGAATAGTGTATTCCTAATTTGTTTCCTAGGGAAAAAGCACATGCCATCTTATTTAATGTCACAAAACAGTGTGAATACATTAGTAAGTAGATGTGATTAAAGTTCTTCATGCAAATACTTTTCCCATTGTTTTTCACTAGAGCCTACACTACCTTTTAGCATACTGAAATAATTTCCTTTATTTCAGAGCTCTACATCCACCATGTTGCCCTGTGGACCAGCTGTGTCCTTTATTCGGTGTCTGGTGCGGAAGAAGACCATCGGTGGCGAAAGCCTTGAGGACACCAAGTTGTGCCGATGCTTATCAACACTGGACCTTATAGCTCTGGGAGTAGGAAGCACCCTTGGTGCTGGTGTTTATGTCCTTGCTGGAGAAGTAGCCAAATCCGACTCTGGACCCAGCATCGTTGTTTCTTTCCTTATTGCTGCCCTTGCATCTGTGATGGCAGGTCTCTGCTACGCCGAGTTTGGTGCTCGTGTTCCCAAGACTGGCTCTGCATATTTGTACACTTACGTTACAGTAGGTGAACTGTGGGCTTTTATCACTGGCTGGAATCTCGTTTTATCCTATATTATAGGTAAGCTTAAGAACAAACACTGGTCCAAGGGGTTTCTGAGACAGCAAATGAAAGATACAGACTTGGGGCTGTTTTTCTTTTCTGTCTCTACGCTTAGCTACCGTTTCTTTTTAGTCCTGCCGAGATGAAATAACCAAAATAATTTGATTGGGTTATTTCCTTGTGTGCATCACCATTGCAAACAGGGTTTTTGCAAGATATTTTTATAGAAGTGTGATGTATGAACCACATACCTTGTATGAAGACTGTGTCAGACAATTCAGTGATGATGCAGAAGAATAAACAGAATTTATTTGCCATTTTTGGTCAGCAAAAATAATTTCAGTAAAATCAATAAGCATTTTTTTCTGAATATACACAGCAAGGATGTTTACAGGGACTCCACTATAGTATCTTACAGGAAAGTCATGGTGTTTAAGTACTAACTTGCTACTATATCCTTGTGCTAATTAAGTGCTGTCCTATCAGATAATCCCATAAAATACAAAGGCAACCAGATCTGAATAAAATCAATGCTTATGTGGCAAATAGTCAAATAGCTATTTCAGTGCTTCAGCAGAGATAACATTTTTGGATTTAAAAATTATTTCTCCCAGAGGAATGTGTTCCAAACATCCATTATATTGTGTATGAGCTTTATTGTGTATGCCTAGCTTTAGATCTTTACCTACAGGATGGTTACTCAAATCATTACAAAACTGATGTTCCCCAGTATTGTATTAAAATGGATCTCATGAGAGCAGAGTTGTACGAATAAGATTGTATTTGGCCATGCGCTCTTTACCACAGGAGAGTATTAATTTTAAATACAGAGTCTAGTAACATACATCTTGCTAGTAATATTTGTGGGTTTTTTTGCTTTACGTACAGGTGGGCAAACTTTCCCTCATGTTCTTTCTTAAAGTGCTTTCTTATATTACTTTTTATTGTTCAACATGTCATATTGTAATTCTAGAAATAAGCTTCTTTCAGGATCAGGCATAAATGACACAGAAATAATTTCTGTGATATTTTGGGAATAAACAAGGCAAAAATTTATATATTTTGGTTCTACAAAAACTTGTTACCATTTAACAAGCAAAATTCTTAAACATTGAAATTCTTCAGCAAAACAAGCATCACAGGCTCTGCTTTATAAAATACGAGTAGCAACAGGCTTAGTTTTGTTTCTTTTTCAGTAGAAGTAGCTGTCTCCCACTGTATGGATGTAAAACCCTAAACATGCATGTGTTTCATGAAGGTACATCAAGTGTAGCAAGAGCCTGGAGTGGCACCTTTGATGAACTTCTTGGAAAACGGATTGGTCATTTCTTCAGTGCCTACTTCAGAATGAATTACTCTGGGCTGGCAGAGTATCCTGACTTCTTCGCTGTATTCCTTATATTACTTCTATCAGGTAAGACAATATATGGCTTAATTTATGGTGGTTGTGATATTTTACAGTTAAAAGTGCTAAACTGTAGGGTTTTGCACCAGAAATACCTTAAGGAAGTTCAGAGGCACATTTTCTACTGGCACAATGGCCCCATTAATTAAACGTATATAATTAAATTTTCCCATGCACTCCTTTCTCTTGAAACTGAGATGTGAACTAACCACTTGTCAGTACTTCTTTTATAAAACCCATGATACAGATAGATGGTAACAGGAAAATTACACAGTTCTCTGTGTTTTCATGGCTTTATCACCAAAAAATGCTTTCAGAGTGGCCTGGCCTGGCCTCTGTAGTTTGGTGGTCTCCTTAAATTATAGATTGTGCATGTAGTGAGCATTTGCAAGGGGATTTTTCCATCTAAATTGTTCACTTACTTGGTATATAATAATGTTCCCCTTTTTAAGTTTCAGCTGTCTATCCTAGAGTTTGTTTGACCTAAAGGGCACTCCAAAGTACTCATATGGACCAACAGACCAGTTTGAAACCTGAGTAAACTTTTCCTGTCTACTCTTCCAAGTCCTGTTTTTGTCTTTACTCATGTATCATGCTTTTAAATCACAAACACTGACACTAGCTATATGCCATTTGAGGGATCAGAAAGCTCAAAAATACTGCAACTTATTCCCATGTTTGTGTTTAACAATTATTTACCACATGAAATGTTCCTACTGCCACTGGGAGTGAAGGAAGCAGGAAGTGTATTCTAAAGTGTGCAGTTTGTTTTCAAGAAATACTAAAAGCATTTCAATATTCAGTAGAGGTGTTACCCATATCTCATATACTTGTCATGTTCAGTCTCTCCTTGGATTAAACCAAAGCAAGAGCTTTTCTTCTCTGGAAAGTGAAACTAAATTGTATGTATGTAACCTGTTCTCTTGTTCTGAGTGGGGTTTTTCTTTTGACACAGGAAAACATTTCTGTTCTACCTACTGCCAGAATGAGTGACCAGTGCATCTGAAGATTTATTAGGTCTCTGTACATAAAATAATGGCTTCCTGTACTTAGGAAGATCCAGGAGTTGACTTGACTAGGTTTAGTCCAGCATCCTGCCATGTTTGTGGCTCAGAGTTGTCTATAGGACCAGTTCAGACCCTTATGTCCTCAAGAGGGTTGGGAATGAACGTGGAATATAACTGGAGCAGATCTTTCAGTTTCACCCCTTCCAAATAAAGGAGGAAAAAATAACACTCTGGAAAGCAGAGCACTGAAACTCCCCAAACCAAACTATGCAGTCGTAGTTTAGATGCTGACATCTTTTCTGTTTTCTCCATTGCCATTGCTGCTTCAGACCATAAGAATTAGAGGTTCTTGAAAAAAGAGGAAATATTTCCCTTGTTGTTTATCACTGCTCCTGAGTTTTCATTTGTGTCCTGTCTTTTCATCCCTACCATCATTCCTTCTTCACTCCTTTCACATTTGTGCTGCAAATTGCCTCTCCAGGTGTGATAAGAAGCCTAATGCCCAGTGATTGAACTGGGTGGAATTCTCTAGTGCTGAAAGGAGGGGCAGTGGGGATGGCTCAGGACTGTGTAAGCTGAGCATGATACAGTAATTGGATTGTGAGCTGTGTAAAGCTGAATCATAGGAGTAGCAGGTGATGTTTTACAGAAAATGTTATGTGCTAAGCACAAGGGAAAGTATGCAGGAATCTGGGGTTTGGGGTTTTTTGTTTTGGTTTGGGTTTTTTTGGTGTTTGTTTTGACTGATTTTGGGGGTTTTGGAGCTTTTTTTATGGGGAGGTTGGGTTTTTTTTCTGTTTTTTTTGGGGGGGTGGTGGTTTTTTTGGTTTTTTTGTTGTTGTTGTTGTTTTTGTTTTGATAACGAAAGGACTTTAAAAATGCACATACTATGATTCACACTGCATTAGGCTGATTGAGACACTGCCTTTTTGGGAAAAACTGAGCTGAAGAAAACATACATCTATTTCAATAAAAATGTCATTGGTGAAGAAAATCTGAGCAGCTTGTAAGATAATTTCTGTGTTCTGATAAGATAGCAAATATCTCATTAGCAGAATCAGAAACTTTTTAGACATTAATATGAGAGGCTTAAAATTTTCAGACTTAATCTCTAAATAATGAGGGAAAGTATGTATGTGATGTTAGTGGAAATGCATAAAGTGCAAAGGACCTGTGAAAACTTTCCAATTGTATTTAATTTTTCCTGATCTGCTCACTCCCTGTTCCATTAAACTGCTAACACTTTAACACTTAAAATAATTAAAAATCTAATGATAAAGTAGAATCCCGATGGAAAAACTTTCAGATTGTTGAAATGCCCTACTCTGTAATATAAAGCCATGTGTATTTTGTATCTGACTGTTTTCTAGAATCTCTATGCATCAGTGTTACAAACAGGAGGTGTGCATTTCTTTTAAAGCTTTTATTAATGAACTAAGAAATGGGACTTAGTCTGATGGATGTGGCCTGAAAAATGTAGAGTCAGTCAGTTACATTGTTAATTTAATAATTGTGCTTCTTTTCTTAATCTAGCAGACAATTCTTCTGTAAGGAATATATTCTACCAATCTATTTTAACAAAGCATAGAATTCTTGTAGCTACTTTTACTCCACTGCATAAAACAAAGATATGGATTGGCACCTCAGAGAAGTAAAAATTAGCCATTGCTAAAAATACTTTGAAATACTTAAAGAAAAAGCTTTCTCTTTTGTGGTTTTCCATTTATTTGCCTGTTGTCATGCCCCCAAAGAGTCTAGCAAGTTTGTGGTAATGCTTTTTTTAAAATCTGGTGATGCTTTTTCAGTATTATTCACAGTACTTGCATATATATAGATACACACACACACACCCCGCCTCCTTCCTTTACAGGTATCCCTTCTTTAAAATGCCATTTTATCAGTATAATGGGCCATTCACATCTGTAAAATATTTTTATTTTACAGGTCTTTTATCTTTTGGAGTAAAAGAATCTGCATGGGTGAATAAAATTTTCACTGCTATTAACATCTTGGTCCTACTCTTCGTTATGATTTCTGGTTTTGTGAAAGGTGAAGTTGACAACTGGAAGATAAGTGAAGAATATCTCAGAAACTTTACTGCACTAACAGAGTAATTTTTTTAAAATCTATTTACTTGCTCATATTCCAACAGCTTTCTCTTACACGTTTTATTATAATAAACACTATTAGTGTTTTAATGTTTTGTCATAAACTTCAAAGTGAGATGATAGTTACTTGATTCAGATTTTCTTCCTTTTGCTGTTATTTTTCTTTTTCTTACAAGCTTAGATGTAAAAATGTCATCTCATGCATTTTGTAAAGCAGACCTCTGTCAGGATGAGAACACTTAAACACTTTTTTTCAGAGTTCTAGGGTAGGAGGGTGCATGTATTTATCCTACCAATAAAAGGGGGAAAAATTATCTTTCTGCTGTATTTTTGTTCTTTATAGGAACCGCTCATCCTATGAAAATGTGACAAGTATGTATGGGAGTGGTGGCTTTATGCCATATGGTTTCACAGGAACGTTGGCTGGTGCTGCAACCTGTTTTTATGCTTTTGTTGGATTCGACTGCATTGCCACAACTGGTATAGTATTTACGTGTGTGTATATGTATTTAATATGGGGAGAGTTTTGCAAAAAAACCCCAAAGAACTACAAACAAAATAATAATCTGTCTACTCTTCTTACTTTGCTTTCTTCCAAACCTCTTTCAGTCAATGTAGAGTCAATTTTCAGTCAATTCCTTCTGGGAAGACTGAATAGACTCTGTTTATTTCATTCCTGCTCTAAAGAAATTATTGTTGCTAAGTCTGGAAAGTGCTTAGTATACAATTTTTATGCTCAAATAATGTTATTCACCTGCTCACTTTAACAGTTCTCTGAGATAAGGTGTCTTTCCTAATGGCTGATAGGGAATGAGTACATTGAGTGCATTGAAAGTGTAGGTAAATAACTAAAAATTATGGGCTTGGACTACTCTGAATATACAATGTATTTTACGACCTTTAATTCACTGCTATTTTAATGCTACTTCTGACAACAAAACACTGCATTCTGTTCTGTGCATCTCAGTTTGTCTTACTCAGGTTTTTAAAACTTCTATTACGGATATGATTTCCATGACTTAGATTAACAAGTGATTTGCCTTTGATATTATCTCTTAAAGCTGAAGGGGAAAACTAGTACAAATTTTTGGTGGGCCATTTTCTGTTCCTTTTTTCAGGAGAAGAGGTCAAGAATCCTCAGAAAGCCATACCCATAGGAATTGTGGCGTCCCTACTTGTCTGCTTCATGGCCTATTGTGGGGTTTCAGCTGCACTGACACTTATGATGCCATACTATCTGCTAGATGAGAAAAGTCCTCTGCCAGTAGCATTTGAATATGTTGGTTGGGGTCCTGCTAAATACCTTGTAGCAGTGGGATCCCTCTGTGCTTTGTCTACAAGGTAAAGACATTAAAATACTAATTCTATTTGGAAAAGCTGACGAATAATGTATTACATTTATATGTATGTTCATGTGTTTATTTTGAAGGCTCAGTCCATGCAAAGAATTAGCAATAAGTATTATAAGCAAGTCTTAAACTTAAGCAGGTCTAGTTGACAGTAGCTGTGTTAATTTAGGTTCCTTTTTTTTTAACTGTACTGTTACTGAACTCTACCTCTTTGGTAGAAGCTTATTACACCATTTTTTTAAATATAAGTAAGTATTTTCAAACACATGACCTGCAAGCTACCTTTATTAACTGACAAAGTAAACCTCAGCTATTTGTCCTGTTGTGCTGTCCATTTCCAGTGACTCAGCAACTTTATGGTCTCTGTGTATTTGCAGGCAAAATTGAAGACATGATTAACTAGCTCCACTCCTCATCTTCACTGCCTGTCTCTGTTTTCCTCCAGTAGCCAGTCTGTCTTTTGACATCATCCCAACCTGTAGTTTCTGTGTGGGTATTTGAGATGTAGATTATAGCTGTAAAAATATTATAATTTATTCCCCTTTGTGAAACTGTGGATGTAACCTTAACACATTATTTTGATTAAAAAGATCAGGGAGTGCACAATATGTATTAGTATGTGTTCAAATATATTAGACTCCAACTGTAATATGATACAAACAATTAAAATAAAAAATTGCTTGATACTTGAATTTAGGGATAGAAACATGCTGATACAAATCTTTTACCTGTGCATGTAGGTAAGGAGTAATTTCCATGAGCTTCAGTGGTAATACCACTGGCTGCCTTTCCACAAAGGAAAACAAGTTGCCTGTGGAAGCACTAATACTAACAGCACTCCAACACAATCCTGTAGGCATTAGCCTGAATATGAGATGGTCACTGTGGGCAGTGGTTTAAAGGAAATGAACATTTAGATGCAGGAGGGGATAGAAATATGAAGTACCTCCAGAAAGACACTAAAAGAAATGTAGGACTGACTGAAGAATGTCACAGTTACACAGTTCATCCTGGGATCATAGTTATTTTTTATATAGTTGTCATGGTCCCTTCAGGTTGGAGGGTTTCATTGATTTTTTTTTTTATTTACATTGATGAATAGCTGAAGTTGCATATAAGAAACTAGATTAAAGAAATTAATCCTGGAAAAAAAACTGAACTGAGATGGTAAGAATGCCTTTTTAGAAATTTGAACTGTTGGTCTCTTTTTCCAATGTATTCTGAAGAATTATATTTACTCCTGTGGAGAGATTTTCAATCTTTCAATCTATTGACTGATGTTAGTTTAGAACAAAACAAAGGAAACTGTATTTCATACCCCTCAGTTTAGAGGTACAATTAAGAAAAACCATTGGGATGAATTGCTTTTGGTCTTTACAGTTTCTCGTTACTGTGCTATGTCATGAACTTGTTTCGCTGGGTAAAGATGTTTGTTAATACTGCCATTATGTATGCCAATGTTCTTAAAGAAGGGTAGGATGAATGAACTTTACAAAGCTAAAACAACAAAAAAAATTTCTGCAATTTCTTGGAATGTGCCTTCTTTGTGGAAGGTGCACTCATATATCAAAATCAGTTCATTTGCAATAAAACTTCTCTCCTGTCTACCCCTAATATTTGTGTCCCACAAGCGTTACTGGATGTACACAGCACCTGTGGCATGTAAGAGCTCTGCCTTCTTTAAGTGATACAGTTGTTTCTCAAAAGTAAGAAAGGAAACCCTTCACCTTAAAAACTTGTGCTTGCTGCAGAGGTTAACTGGCTATGATTTTGCCTTTTCTTAATTAAAAGTATTTCTCTTTGAGGGAAAGAAACCACCTAATTTAAGAAGAATGTTTAAGAGTTTCAAATTACCAATAGTTTAAAGCTTTATGTGTTCTAATAACAAATCTAAATTAATTAGCTTCACTTCTTCCAAAAAAAAAGTCTTAATGCAGCTTGCCTAGAGGTGCTTTAATTGAAAGAATTAATCTGCCCAAGTACACTTGTATGGTGCTTACTTTGAGTTACTGTTAATCAGCAGGCTTAAGTGGAAATATAGAGTGTAAGGGATGCTGCTTATGCTTATTTGCTGCTGCTGACTGACAGACTTTCTCCAGGAATACTAAAGCTTAATTGCATAGTTAGTGTGATCTGGAACATTCCTGGTCCATTAACACCCAAGAACTACGGTGATGGCAAGAGTGTTATCTAGCTAATCTGGATTCTGTCTGATGAAGCAATTTCATTACCTAAATTAATAGTAAATCAACTTTGCAGTTAAAAAAAATCTGTTTATGTCTGATCTGTCGTACCTTGGGCTATGGGGCTTTCTGGTCTTGTCTTACAACCATACGTTTTGTTTCTATACATGCCATTAATTAACATTTTTTATCTTGTCCATGAATACAACTCTGCATGAATTGTGTTTGCCATGTTGCATGTGTTTGCTTTTTACTCAGTCTTCTTGGATCCATTTTCCCAATACCACGTGTAATCTATGCTATGGCGAAGGATGGGTTGCTTTTCAAATGTCTAGCTCAAATCAATTCCAAAACGAAGACCCCACTAGTTGCTACTCTATCGTCTGGTGCAGTAGCAGGTGAGACTAAGAGTTGATCCTTGTAAAGAAAGGTGCACTGCTAAACACGTTGCATATATGGAAATAAACCACTGTTGTGCAGCTTTGATTTGCTTTGGACTGAAATGATCAAATCTGCTTGTTGCTAGGAAAATAGTCTACCAGTCAAGCTTTTCTCTACCTCTAGCAAGATTTTTACGTGATGGTTTATCTCAAGTGCTTTCAAAGCCTAGGGTCAAAATAAACAATAACCCAAAATCAAGAACGTCAGTTGACCAAAAAAAATCCCAAGAGCAGCAACACAGAGCCTAAGCAAAACTATACCTAAACCCATTAACTCCTCCAAGCTTTCTTTTTGTGTAGTTGGGTTTACCAGTAAAGCATTGTGCTTTGAATAACCTGTACTTGAACTATACATTTTTCTGTTCTAGTCTTCTCGGCTCTATGTTCCCTTTGCCCCGAATTCTGTTTGCCATGGCACGTGATGGTTTACTCTTTAGTTTTCTTGCCAAAGTGAATAAGAGGCAGGCACCAGTTTCTGCCACCTTGACAGCAGGGGTCATCTCTGGTAAGCTCTCAAAGCCCGTGTTACTTAAAACTGAGATTTAAACACTCTATGCACGTGCATGGTACTTTATATTTTTGAAAAGGGCTGCTTGTTAACTTCCCTTGCATGTTCAATGGGAATAAAATTACTGAGTAATCAATGGGTGTAAGAACTCCAGATCAAGCCAATCATGGTGGTGGTGATGGCCTTAATGTCACAGAATTCAATTTTTAATTTTTTTTTTTATATATTAACCCCCTGTATGGTGAATAAGCTTGTTACTTAATCTGAGTCCCTCAGGCTGATGCTCTACTGACAGAGCTTCCTTGTCTGATGTAGACCTAATATATTTATCCCATCTATAATGGGGGGAAAAGAACTGTCACATTTTTTATTATGAGATATAAGAAAAAAAATCTACATTTGCAGCAGGATCAACATTTGTGTAAACTACAAAGATTTTTAAATTGTCTTCCAAAGAAAATGACTGTTGTTGTATAGGCGTACTAAGTTGTGGTTGAGGGGCATGTGTGTCTTTGGGGCTTACGTGTCTGCAAATATATTTATACACATACATGTCTACATATATTTTACCAAAACACTATTTTGGGAGCTGTTGCCAACTCTTAATATAAATTCTTAACGTACAACTCTTTCACTTTTGTTCATACTTCTTGCAGAGGTACATATAGCTGTGCCCAAATTTTGTCGTCATTTTAGTGGGATGTCTAATCAGCCAGGAAAACTCGAAGTTGCAGAAGTATTTAGCTGAAAGGCAAACAAATAAGTTTTTTTAAGTAATTCAAATATCAAATACATGCCTTAGAACTTTCAGCAACCTTGGCTAAAATTAATCTCAAATAAGAGGTTCAGGAATGAGACTAAAATATTTTTATTTATAGTCAGTGTCATCCTCAGATGCCACAAGACTGGAACTGCTCACACTTTGTACTTGACAATAATGCAGAAAGGCACAGTTGTTGTCCAGATAGTTCCCACATGAAGCATTATTATCAGTTCCCTTTCCTTTGGTCAGAATACAAATAGATTGCATAGCATTTCTTTTATTATTTTAACTTTATTTTATTTGAATTTATCTTATTGACATATACTCCTATAAGAATTTGGAGGTGCAGTTTTGTGGGATGAAATCAAGATCTTTATGTGGAATCACAGTAATGATGAGAAGAAAGAATAGTGTATTAGCCAGCTGGTAAAGGGATTGATACAGTTAGACAGCCCTGCCTATAGCTCTGCAGCATCTGACACTGGACTACTTTTTCACAATCTGGGGAATTTGGTGCATCAAAAGCTCACCAGAAAACAGTTTTATCTACTGATGGAAAAAGAGTAATTTCTTCTTCTGTTTGTTTTTTTTTTAATCCATATTTGGTAATTTGCTGTCATAAATAGTTTTGACAGAATAGTTATGGATGTAAGCAACAGCTTATATTATCTGACTTTACTATGCATTTGTAGCATGAATAGTTTTACAGCTGTAAGAAATGTTAAGGAGATGAGATGGTTAATTAAGGTTATCAGGTCAAGACTACAGTTGAGGCAACCTTCATGTGTTATTATGTGACTGACCTTTTCACAGGTGGTAATCACCATGGCAGATCTCTGCACATGGCAAAATGTTTTGGTGTCAGTCCAGTTTTACCATAAATGGGACCTACATTTGTCTCTTACAGTAGAATTAAGAGAAGTGGAAAAAAAATATTCTGCCTTTTTTTTTTCTCTTCGTATAGAAGAACTACTAAGAAGAAAATTGAAGGTATTTTTCATTTTGTTTCTAAAGTTAAAGAATATCCAGGCTACAGAGTAGCCTTTTGAAGATGGATTAAAAATTACATGAGATTTTAGTAGGTTCTGTTCTTCCTCAGCTTTGCTCTTTAGAGCATGAAAAGCAGAGAGGTATTCAAAAATCTATACTGCAAATTGCTTTTTGGATTTGGGAACATCCAGTCCCATTAAAGAAAACAGGATCATCTTTCTTAATCGGACAAAGAGACTCCCAGATTATATAAAAGTTCTGGAATCCAGCAGTCTTGTTTTCAGAAAATCACATTTTGCTTCCTCCTTTAGGATCAAATACCAGGGGAGTATGTGTCCATGTGTTTGTGCAGTTATACAGCTGTCTACAAATACATTAACAATTGCATACTATAAATATTAAACATAAATATTTTGAATATAGAATAATTTGGATGTATATACACACAGTGTATAAAGACTACATTTAATAGTTTCTTTTGATGTTGAGATTACTGATGATTCAAAAAATCTGCATCTCAAAACCATTAATAGAATACAAATATTTTAAGAGGCTCTTTGAGCACATGTGTTTCAAATCAACTGGAATTAGCCTTTCATTTACTGATAGCTTCTCCTAATTTCTTTATAAATAATGTGCTTCTGTGTGTAAACAGCATAGACAAAAAAAGATATTCCAGCATCTCCAAATGAATGTGGCATTAGCTTTTATAAAAACAAGATTTCTATAATTACTTCCACTGTCTTGGAAGTTTCTGTCTCTGAGTTCAGTGATCACGAGAATATTAATTCTTGAAAGACGTTACTGATCATTCCTGAAGGTGAATTGAAAACTATTTTTCGTAAGGTAACCACTGAAAAAAACCCCACAAAACTATTTTATTTGAGACGATTCCTGAAAGTCCTCGTCACATAGAGCTCTTTCCCAGCTCAGCAGAGATTTTATATCACAATAACTTTTTCTCAGTTTGGCAGTGGGATCCATCCTTTCAGCTTTGGTGAGATTCTGCTGCAGGATCTGAACTTCATTCCATAAAAATGTATTTTTAATACGTCCCAAATTCAACAACATGTGTGCAAGTACTTATATCTGAGTAAGTCCAATATAAGCTTGATTATGCAGCATGATTGTCTGACTCACCAGTGCCTATCTCTCTGAATGAGATTCCCGACTGTAGGGAATTAGGTTTGGAATGATACCAGTAGCTTAAAAATTGCAGTTTTAAGGATTATCATGATTTCACTCATATTGCTGTCAGTAAAACAATAAGCCATGCTGTGGATAGATTTAAAAATCTTTGAATAATATATCTTTAATATTAATCTTGGCGCTTATGGTTAGACTTCATCTTAATTTTCTTTCCCAGTGTGAATGATTCTACATTTCTATGTCAGTCTCATGGAATTTTTCCCATTTCTTTTCTTTTTTAGCTGTAATGGCATTTCTGTTTGACCTAAAGGCTTTAGTGGACATGATGTCTATTGGCACACTTCTTGCTTATTCACTTGTGGCAACATGTGTCCTCATCCTTAGGTGAGCCAAAAATATCCTTTGTACTCTATTGTGGGGTTTTTTTGGGTTGGTCAGTAAATAAACAGAAGTCATATTTACAAGACATGTTTTTTGCTGGATGGCCAGTTGCTGTAAGCATATAAATGGTTTTTAAGAAGCAGTGACTCCTCAAAGTAAACAATGGTATATTGTTACATAAGTACAGCAGTGAGTTGAGTTAAAGCTTCTGGTGAAATCTGGACACCTTTTATTTTCCAGAAGAAGTATTGGTCCAAGAATTAGTCCCAAAGGTCCTAAAGATAAGCCTGAGTACAGAATTTAGTGAGTGATACTTGTATATGAGTACAACTATGCTGCACATCAGGCATATTGCATTTTGGGGACTGTATGTGAAAGGGGTAGATGTTCTAGGTAGTTCACAGGATGAACAAGTTCAAATAGTTGCTTTATATTATCCTAGTCAGAAAAGTGTTTTAAGATGTGGTAGCCCTAGATGACAGTGCAAATGTTATTTCTCAATGAGTTTTACTTCTCAGTAAAACTCTGGTATCATTCCTGTTTGTAAAGCTATGAAATTATATATTGCTAGCTAAAGCTCATTTTATTATGTGTTGCTCTTTTTAGTTTAAAAAGTTAGCCTTTATTACTTAAGGCTAAGTAATTAACTTTGAAACGTGTAACAGCTTAAATTCAGCTCAAATTCATTGTTGCAATAATTTACACTTTAAAAGAGAAGACTATTTTAAAAGGACTCACTATACATGTTTTAAAAATACACTTAAAAGCTAACAAAGTAGATGTCAATTTTCAGTTAATGCCAGTTAGAAGCCTCTTATAGTATGGGAAGTAAGTCAGAAACAAGATCCCTTACTCTTTCCTTGCTGTTGACTACCAGACCCTGTCCGTCCTTTCTGTACCAGACGGGTCATTTATCTGAGCTATTGGTGCATTCAGGTAGCTTAAAAAACTACCAAAAAACAGTCTCCAAACAAACCAATCCAAAAAGTGAGTTGCCATAGTATTTTTATACACGATAGTGACTATAATGCTGTTGCAGTGCAGTTATAACTTGGGAAATTCTAATGCTCTACTGAAAAGAATTTACTACTTCAGTACATTCCTAGAGTCATATTGCTTCAAATCCAGAAGTATGCCTAATGGATTTTTATTACTCTGTTTTATGCATAGGTACCAACCCACCTATGAGGAACCAAAGTACTCTCCAGAAAAAGCAGCTTTGGCTGGAGCTGAAAGGGAACCTGCAGTAAGTGAGTCACAGATAAACATGATAGAAGAGAATCGCTTCCGTCTTCAGGCCTTGATTAATCCATCCAGTTTACCGACTGAGCAGACTGCAAATATAGTTAACTTTTTAGTGGGCCTCTTAGGTAAGTATTTGGCTGTCCAAACTCATGTATGCATTAACATTTATAGCGGAATTTTATTAAAGACAGAATTAAAAATCCAATGGTAACATGCCTTCTTTCAGTCATACATGTGTCGTTTTGTGCTTTTATCCTTCTTGATGAATCGATCTAATCTGTAGTCATTTTCTTTTAATTAAACATATTCATAACTACAATACATACTGAAGCTTGCTATCACTCTTCTTAGAAGTCACTTCCTCTCCGATGCAGAGATTAAGTGACCTATTTCTATAATTTTATTTTTCATACAGCTTGCTTGATTTGTGGCCTGAGTGTCCTCATTACATATGGGATTCATTTCATTGCTAACTTGGAGCCCTGGAGTATTGGCCTTCTTGCTTTGTTGGTGATATCCTTCATAGTTACCATTCTCCTCATCCAAAGGCAGCCTCAGAACCAGCAGAAAGTAGCTTTTATGGTGAATAACTTATTCTCTGTTATTCTCTGATGAGAGCTTTGGATGGATTCTTATGAGTGGGAGAGAGAACTTAAAAGCTAGAAAACAAGTCAGAAACTGATGAGTGTACAATCACTTGTCCATGTAATCTGCAATCCTTTGGACCTAATACAGAGTATAAGTCCTTTCATTTTGCAATTTCACTTATGTTCTAAGATCAGTTATTTAAAGGAAATAATGTAGTATAGTGATGAAGGTCAAGGAATATGGTGGAGCTGGGGGAGCATTTCAGAATAAGAGAGATAGATATATTACTTTTCAGCTGTAAATACAGGAATTCATTAGTACATGTCACGCACAAACTGGAAAGTTTTTCTATAGCCTTAGAGAATATATATTAAACATAATGTATTTTAAAAGTTTGAGATCTATAGAAACTGTTGGTTAAACCCAGTGAAAATTTCACTATGTTACAAGAGCAAAAAAATTTCAGTTCTCTATTAGTGATTACCTCTAGTTTGTGGTACGTACCTGAAGTGGGACATGCAAAAAAAATTATGTTAAATAGAAACATATTAAATATTTCCTTTTAGGTTCCACTATTGCCATTTTTGCCATCAATCAGTATACTGGTAAATATTTACTTGATGGTACAATTAAGTGGAGAGACTTGGATGAGATTTAGCTTCTGGATGTTACTTGGTATGTACTTCCGTTCATTTCAGTCACTTCATACACTAGAACTCATGACTGCCATCTTAGAACATTCTTTTCCTTCAAAGATTTGAAAAAAATCTCTGTGATTTAATAAAAATCAGCTAATATTTCTGAACAAAAGGAAGAGCATGCTTCAGAAGAAGTATTTATATGCAGTCAAAATTACAAATATAGTTTTTAGGTAATAGGAAGAATTTCAATAAGCCATGATTTTTTTTCCTAGTAAGTATAGCCAAAATGACGTAGAAACCTGCTTGTAACACATTTCTTCCCAGTATATCACTGTCTTCTTTTAGATCTAGGAAATGGTATTGATTCCATCTAGGCATGAATTAGAGATAATAGTTTCCATAACTTATTAGAGCATTTAATTATGCAAAAAAATGATGCACTGGAATTTCCTGTAGAAACAGTGAAGACCTGAAGCATGAGCTCTGATTGAGATATCTGAAGAAACAAATTCTTTTGAATTTTGAATTCTTTTGAAAAATCTGTTCAGTCAGAGAGAAATATCTACTTTTTAATGCACTACTTGCCTGAAAACCCTATGAACTTTTTTTTTTCCTTTGGAAGGTTTCCTCATTTACTTTACTTATGGCATGAGACACAGTGTTGAAGGTCATCGTGGCGAAGGAGATGATGATTCTTGTTCAGAAAATAGTGGGATGCAAGAAAAGAATCCAGTGGATGACCCAGAAAATGCAAATGAAAGGGATCAATTTCTTCCCCATGAAAGGACAAGTGAATGTTAAATTCTGCAAACAGACAAATCTTTTAAACCTTCAATTGGCATTTTACTTGCAGACTGAAATTTCAGAAGCTTTCTGCCAACATGTGCCTATTGAAAGTGTTTCCTACAAGGCCTAACTGATATTTTGGACAAGCTGCTAATCCATCTTCATCATTTCAGAACTGACAGCATGGAGATTAATATTTAAATTTTTAAAAAATGTACCCTTTGGCAAGCAAAAATTTGGAGACGTTGTTTGAAGTGTCATCCAAAATCACTGGCAATCATCAGATATGAAGAATTTTAGAACTGTCTGCAAGAAGTTCTGAGTATTTGACAATGCACTGTGAACATAAGTGCCTTTTATACCTTCTCCTTATCTTTGTTACATGTTTTGGTAATGATCTAAATTCTCTTCTTTCTGTTGAAGTCACTCATGGAGACAAATTTCACTCATACAGGACTGTATGAATGAAAATGTATTTGCAAAATGAATGGTAATTGTATGGATTGGATACTTTGTAAAAATTAGAGGAGCATTTATTTATGTAAAAAGAAGTAATCTTTACTAATCATGACTATTAATCCGTAGTCATGGAGAACTCAAGCAGTGAAGATACTTCAAAGGTTTTTAGTCCCTCTAAATAGCATTCAAGATTTCTACTTAAGTGCATGCCTTCTCTTTGAAGGATGCTGTGTGTATAGAATAATGCTCACAAGAGAAGCTCTTTTGTTTTCTCAAAATCATCTGGGAAATAATCTGTTGGTTACAGTATTGACAGTGGCAATCAGATGTGATTTAGCAAATTTTGTGCTTTTGCCTTTGGAAGGGCCAGAATTTCATATGACTAAATAACTTGGTACTTACCTGCAGCAGTCATCCAGTTTTCCTCCTTACTACTCATTTTTCCCTCTATATTTTTCTCCTTTGTACATGTTCCAGAACTGATATTGCTGAGATTAGTGTTACACATTGCTTCTCCTAAGAAAAATTAATGCACAAAATCCCAGCTTTTCAGATGGCAGGAGAGGTTAAAAAACAGAGGTCTGGGCTTTGGGGAAAAAAACCTTATCAAAAGAGTATTTCAGTGCTTCATTAAGTCTTAAATGTATGTTAGCATAGCACTTTTTTTGTCAGCCAAGCCTACATCCACAAATCCATTCATGTGGATATGATATCTAAATGCTAATTTATGTAAAGAACCAAACTGGTGTGGCAGTGCTGGGTAAACAATTATTTTAATGCTGGTAAAAACAGAAAGTGTTCTTCTTTCAACATAAGTCATGTTATCCGTCAAAGGCACATGAATATTTTTACACTTTTTCTTAGCAAGGAGTAGGTTCAAGGTCCATGAAGGATTCCACAATATGAAATCATTTTGCAAGAATGTATTTACAAAAAATCCTTCCCTAGAATAAGAACTGCCTTGGACTTTGCCATGGAGAGTTGCAATCTGTTGCTGGTACTGACCATTGGTATTAATCTCTATTATTAGGTATAAGAACTTTAGATGCCATAAGAGCTATGTTGGTTGGCAGTGAAGAGCACCTTACTTGTTATAATAGCTGAAATTTTATGGAAAAAAAAAAGACAGAAAAAATCAAACTAGTTAGGCTGCTTCTGTCTCCCTCCTTTTTCAGAGCAGTAAGTGGTTCTTTTTAGTCTTAAAAATGGCTTCTTTCCCAGTAGTCTGAAATCCTCAGCTTCAAAAAGCCATTGCTGTGGGAGCAAGTCAGCTGCACACAAGTGAAACTTATGCATGATGTCTTTACAGTGAAACACAGCTCTTAAAATTTCTTCCACATCTCAGCATGTGGGAAGCACAGACTTACTTCTTGCTATGGTTGTTGATGCCACAGAGCAGGCCAGCCAGGCTCCCAAGAAAAAAAACAGCTGTGTTCTGTCATGTGCAAGGAAGACTCCATTCCCTCCCAAGGCCATCGTAGAGAATGTAAGGGTGCATACCTGTCTATGCACTTGCATCTGTCTGAAATTATCCCATAGCAAATTTGATGTACTGGTTAAAATAATTTCTGTATTGCACTGGACTTTCCCTTTGAAGGGACACTGCCAATATAATTGGCTTCTGACTAAAGCAAGTGCTACCTAAGGCCTCTGAAGAGAACTAAAGGAAGTAATTTTTCTAGCTTATTTACCTGATGGATGTGTCAGCACTTTGTGTCTTGACAGATTCCCCTTTCATATGTATGAGTATTTCTCCCCCCTTGTTAGCAAAATAAATTATTTTAAAATAACAGGATATGTGCCTGTACAAGTGTTGCTAAGACAAATGGGAGGAGCTGCAGCACCAGAACTATCCACACAACTAATGAGATATAAAATGAATTTAAAAGAAAGTCATTGGGTACTCTTAGTTGCTTCAACTATGCAAAGCTTATTTATGTGTGTGCATAGCCACTATTAGTCAGTGTCTGAGTGAAAACAGACAAGCCAGAAGTAAGATATGGTTAATTTGATGCACATTTGTATATGCAGTCTTAAAATTCCAGAAGCAAAGGACATGCCATGCTAGTCCTTCCACAGGAGTGATGGATGCAAGAAATCCTGATTTTGTTCTCACATTTGCTCTATCTCTGTATTTGCTGGAAGGTCAGCTGAAAGCACAAGTCCATTGGAATTAAATCAGTTATTTTTTAACACAGTTGTTAATATTGTACATTGTTCTGTGCAAATAATAATGGTATGTATTAATACAAAATATCTACTTTAGAAGGTAGCTTATTTGGATTTTATTTCCTTTGTAGAAAAAAACTCTCATAAACTTAATTTGTGTTTCTGAATAATTCATGTTAACTGAAGTGATCTTCCTGTGGTATTCTAGTCCTAATTCTGCAGTGGGAAGTTTTATGAGGTAACTTAGATTTCATTGTCTGTTATCATGGATAAAACTATTCTGCTGGTAACAGTAGGCTTTTTTCCTGCACAAAAAGTGCTGGTCAGATCCCTGAAATCTGTCATATTGTGCTTATGTTGCCAAGTGTTGAAGCCATTTATATTACTTGCCGTTGGAGAACTAGCAGCAATAAATGTCAATAGTAGTGATACGGAGTTACTTATGTACTTAAGTGGGACTTGACCTGTGTCATCCAGAAACTTCAAATGATACAATGAATGTAGAGGCAAAACTTGGTAAAGCTTAAATATATATTCTGTATTTTATTACATGATACATGTAACAAGTCTATTCACCTTTCCCCTAAAATTTATGCAAAAAAAAAAAAAAATCTATGTTTAAGAAATATATGGTACAGTGTTTTCATAGAATTTTTAATAAGTGCCAATATCAATGTGCCCTAAGCATCCTGAGGTAGTAACAGTGCAGGAAACTTGTGTGGGACTGTGCAATTGGGTCTTTGACACTGAGGCACATTTTTTACAGTAGGAATTTAATTCACAAGAAGGCTGGCATGTCTTACTTGAGTGCATAAAATAGAAAATGAAAGCACCTTTGTAATGCTGTTGGGCCCTAATTCTTCCTAGACACGCTGTACAAATTGGAGTATGTTCACTGAAGGCACTGAGGTTACTCAGTGTTAAGCAAATATAAATTTTACAGAAAGAGGAGGTGGTATTTCATATAGTACAGGATCTTTGTGTTTGTTTTTAATTTCCTGTACCTTTAGTATTTCTTTCTGGTATATGGCTTGAGGACCTCTGCATTTTTAATAGTTGGACCTTTCCAAAGCTAAATATAATGCCTTTACCAGGTGCTGATATTTTTTCCATTTGATCTTAGAAATCAAACTCCTTAACATAAGCTAAGTTGAAAGATTTCTGTGCAGAGACATGCAGACAGGCATTACAAAGAACTGTATGTGTGTATATATATATTTTTTTTTTATTGTCAGTTGGACAAATTCTGTTGTTTTTGTATGTTTTAATGAGCCTTGTGCAAGGTCAACTCCAGCTTCACCAAGTTTGGTTGGAGTCAGAATATGAGGATTTGAATATTTAGGAGAGCTTTTTTCTTTTGTGGTACCAGAAAGTAAAGCATGAAATATGTTGCATATCTTTAAAAACAATTATGTGTGCATCATTTTAGAAAATATTAGCATTCATATCCATCTTTTCTTTTTGTTTGTATGTACATTTTAGTGATTATTTCTGTACTGTATGCTGCTTAGCATTCAAAGTGTAGATAGGATGATTATGATGCAATTTAAGCTACAAATTTGTATTTCTTTGAAGTGCTCTACCACAATGAAGTCTTCAATTTTTATGAATGTAAAAATGCTTGTATTTAAGAATATGGTGCTTTTTTTTCCCACTTTACAACAGAATTGTTATCAGTGACATTTTTAGTTACCTTAGTTCCAAATTTTAATGGAAATTACATTGCTCCTCATTTACTGTAAAACGTGCTTTGTGGGATAACAATAGTGCATTTGTTCCATATTTTTTAAATAAAGTTGACTATCACTTGTATGTCCTTCATCCAGCAGTTGTAACTTTAATCACAACTATAGTTTTAGTTAACACTAAAATAGTATAGTGACTTAAAATCATGAGTATGCCAGATATCTAATGTCATGACATTACACAAATCATAGCACACTTAACATGATAACATTTTATGCACTGTATAGAGGGAATAGAGAATAACAGCCTTTGATTTGGATGTTTTGTGTTACACTGCCAAACCAGAGATGATGTTAGGTTTGATTTCCAGAGGGGTTGAGTAGCCCTGAGCGTTCATGCTCAACTTTCAAGCACCAAGCCTTGTCCTGGTATTCACCCAAACTCAGAGTTGGACGAATAAACTCACTGTTGTCTCCTTGTTCCCTTTTTGTGGAAAACAAAAACAAAAACAAACAAACAAAAAACCCCACCAAAACCAAAAACAAACACAAACAAACAAAAAAACACCCACACCAAAAAACCACCACAACAACAAACCAAACAAACACACAAAAAAACCCAAAACCAAAAAACCAAATCAACTAATCACAACACTAACAAGAACCCTCCCTCCACAATCCTACAAAAAAAAACCAAAACAAACCAACCTCCAAAACCCAGAAAGACCCCAAACGAACCAACCCCAAAACCTTTCTCAATTTTGAATAGTACTGTGAGTATAGCAAAAGAATAAAAGCATGTGTCTGGGCAATGGATAACAATAGTCTGGACCCAGGACTGGACTAGGGCAAGATTATCATCTGGCACTGTTTTCAAAGACATTTGAGTAGTCACCTTTGTTCACAGACTTAAAAGTAGCTATGACAGTATTTTTTCTGAGGTATATTCTTATAAGGAATTATATAATAGTATGCAAATTATTAATAATCACTTTATTGTACATACAGATGTACTAAGACGAAGCTTGAAAATCTTGGCCCCATGAAGCAGTAGAATAGGGCCACTGATTTAAATGAGGACAAGTCATTCTGCAAGCATCTCATCACATTTAAAAATATTACTTAAAGAGATGTATTTATTCTATTGTCTTACTCATGTGGAGGACTGGGATCATCACATGAAGGTTTGAATTAGTTTTTCTGATGGCTATAAATGAAAATGTTTTTCATGCATACCCATTGTAAAGTAGCACACATAAAATTCATAAAATAATTTTCTTTCTTCATTGTATACATTTTCATAGGTAAAAGGAATATGTCAGTTTTGAAATTAATGCAGTCTGAGTGTTATTTCCATGTGCTATTACCACATTTTCCATAATACACTTGAAGCTCAGTCACCATTAGATCATTGACCTACCCTGTATGTCAAAGCAAAAGGGAAATTTCACCTAGGAAGGCACAAAAGGATTGCAACCAGTAGTTTTGCAGATGACAAGGGAAAAAAAAGCTCACTCTTCATCATAAGCAGGAGTTGTGCAGTATAAACTGCAAATCTGCAGTTTATACTGCACAACTTTCCTAAGTTCTGAGATTCATTTACCTTAAAACAAAGACTGATAACGTTTTCAGATATAATACTTGGTATTCTAATTGTTTCAAGGGAGAAACACTTTTAAAATATCCTGTAGCAACAAAAGTTGGGGGTTTTTTTGTTTGTTTGTTTTGTTTTGTTTTGTTTTTTTTCTCATTTGTTACAGGTAATGGATGTTTAGGATACACTGAGAATAGGATGAAAAAGAGATCATGAAATTTCATCATCTTACTCCACTCCTGGGCCCTACTGGCCTCTTTATGTTAACCAGGTGCCCCAGGGTGAAATCTCAGAGCAGGGTCAGGCAAGCAAGACTCCAAACTCTGCATGTGCGTGTCTTTGTGAGGGTGGGGGAGCATTATGCATGGACCTTCCAACTTTTTTTGTGTGGATGCAGATGAAGCCTAGGCGTCCTTTGAGTAATCTGTAAGTACTGTGCTCTCATTTCTGCTGTGGCACTGGAGCTGTGGTCAGGCACACAATTCTTATTATTTTTATAAATACCACCCCCGTTCAAGTCCCACCTGGCCTTGCATCTACCTTTGTGGCCCCTCCAGCCAGATTTTCCTCTCCCTTCTCCTCCAAAGAAACCCTCAAATTTCAAGGAATGGCTTTTTACAGCTCATTGCGGGCACAAACATACATGCGGCAAACATCAAGTTTACCACCTTCACCTCTTTGCTAGCAGCAGGAGAGACGTGCGCCGTCTCAATGTGCTTGACACAGGCATCCACGAACTGTGCCATGGCCTACGGAGCATCAGCATGGACCAGAAAGAGCCTTCCTCTGTTTTCCACAGTGAGGTAGCTTTACCTGAGCTATTGGGAATCTCTTCGGTGTGGCAGGCTGGTATGAATGCAACACTTTGACGTAAAGATGTACTTGTGCTGCCCTAGGCCAGCAGTGTTCAGTGCCCTGCGTGCAGCCTGGGGTCACCTGTGGTACGTGCGGCCCTCACGGCTCCGCTCTGCCCGCCCGGCTGCGGGCCCCAGGGAAGCCCACAAACAGCCCGACCTGTGCAGAGCCTCGCACGGCCGGGGGCAGCTGGCACCACGAGCTGCCTCAAGAACAGCCCTCCCCGGCTGTTCCCCGAACAGGCGGCAGCTCGGGTCCACACACGGGACCTCCAGCGAGGAAGGGCGGGCGGCGGCGGCGGCGGCAGCGGCCCGGGCCCGGCCCCTCCCCGCCGAGGCGCCCCGGGGCCGCCCCGCGCCACGCCCGCCCCGCCGCCGCCGCGCCCGGCCGCTCCCGCCATGCGGCTCTGGGTGCTCCTCAGCCTGCTGCTGCTGCAGGAAGCGCTGCCACACGGTGAGCCGCCGCCCCGACGGGTCCCTCCGCTTTGCGAGGCGCCGCGGAGTTCCCTTTTCCCGGTCCCGTCCCCGGGACAGGAGCGGGAGCCATCACGGGAGGGCGCGGCGGCGGGGCTCCCGTCCCGCTGGGCAGAGGCGGAGGGAAGGCGGGTTGGTTGCTCGCATCTGTGCGGCCAGCAGGTCGCCGAAGCCCTCCGGCGAAATTGTGGGTTTGGGTTTTGGGGAGAGGGGTTCGCGGCAGCCCCGGCTGCTCCTGCCGCCCGCTCTCTTTGGGCTAAAACTTTCAACTCTGCGTCCAGTCCCGTGTGGCGCTAAGGAGGGCACAGTGCTGGACGTGGGACAGCGCCGGACGTGGTGCTCGGATTTAGGAAACAGCCAAAAAAATGTTTGGCTTTGTGCATCGTTGTTCGATCGAGAGCATCAAACTTAACTCATAACTCCGCTTCAGGATGTGAGAAAGTCTTGGTGGGAAAAGGCAAGTTTTTGGGAAGGGATGTTCATAACTAATTCTTCATTTATGTAGACTTAAACTAGCAAAAGAGAGGCTCTTTCCCTCTTGCAAAATGTGAATGAACTTATTAATACTTACTCGGGAAAAACAACAAAAAAATAATTCCGTTTTTCACCGTGGAAGGGCTTGGGTATCAAGGCCTGTGTAGCCCGTGAAAGTGTTTTTGGAGAAATAGGAGGCAGACTCTCAGGTGAGTGGTGAAAGGCAGAAGCAGTTACCACAGGTACTTCAGGAGGTCATAAGGAAAACATTCTTGTAAGAACATAAAAAATCCTCCACCGTGAGAGCTGTTAAGCATAGAAAGAATTTCTCAGAGGAGGCTTTATTGTCTCCAGCCTTTGGGAAAGTCAGAGCTCGACTGGAGAAGACTCAGAGCAGCTGAACAGAGATGGGAACGGACTTCCAGAAGCCTTTTCCAGCCGAGTTTTTCTCACAACTGCATGCAGAGGACTTGCACTGTGGTGTGGGAGAGGATTTCCGCTGAAAGATCTGGTCTGTGGGTATACCACATCAAGAGAAGTGTTTTCTATTTGGGAAGTAGACAGTAAAAACACAGAATTAGTTGTAACTTTGGCAAAAGATTTCCCAAGTCTGTGTTTGTCCTGTTTATACTGAGGTGTGACTGGGTGCTTCCCGCTCTGCCATCCAGAAGCTTAGCAGTGGCAGAAAGTAAACAGGCATATTTAATAGGAATTTCTTGTCTAAAGCTAAATCTAGAAGTCCTAATGTAGGAATTGTAATTTCAAAATAGTCTTTCTAATTTATCTTTTATTAATCTAATATAATGAATTACTAATGTACTAATGAAATATGCCCCTCCAGCCTGGCTCTGTGTTTGGATGATTAACTTTTCGTTTGAAGTATCACAAATGATGAGATGTGTCCAGCTTGTTCTGTTACATTACTTGTAATCACAAAGACTCTTTCCTCACATAATAATTCTGCTGGTCAATTATGCTTTTTGGTAACCTCACACTTAATTTATTTTCTTTTCAAAGAAGAATTGAGAGAAGATAAATTGAGAGAATTTTCAGTCTCTCATGGTGCCTTGTAGCGAGGGGCCTGCCTTGTGAATGGGTATGTCTGGTGAGCAGTGAACATGATTCCTTTGTACTTGTGGGAGACCGTGCTCACACTGCTTCTCAAGTTCTCTGTGCTGGCACTTGAAGATCAGGGGCCTTCTCCAGTTATGACCTGTGCAGCTGTGAGACCACTGGAATATGCATGTGGGTTTAGGTGATGTCTCAAATAAAAAACTAATGTTTTTCAGGATTATATAACTAACACCAATTTTGAAATTGTTGTGTGTGTGACATTTGTGAGAACAAGGAGCAGACAGACAAATGTTAAAGGGTAGGGTGAGACATATACTGTGAACCAGGAGGAAAAGTCCTGCATGATACATTTCTGTTACATATGGATGCATAGTCTCCTACTTCAGCATGTTAAGTTAGTAGGGACCCCAAATGTACTGTTGCAGCTGGAATTAGTACAGTGCCTCTTAGAACTGACTTTAGGAGATGATCAGAGGTAGAAATGAAGCATTTTCTCAATATTTTTCTAAGTCTTAATTTTATTATATTTTATATATAATAAGAACTGCTGTTTACACTGAAGCAGTGCAATGTTATTAAAACAGTGAGAGCTCAGTGCTTACCTCTAGTGAGACAGTGAAATATCCCAAACGTGGCATATTCATGTGCTTGCAAAAATGGACTAGTTGACTTTGTTCCTTTTCTTGGGAAAGTCTTGCAGATTGAGTAAGGAAATGGAAGATTCTTGGTGATGGTTTCTGTGTTCCTGGAGGGATTTGATGGGATGTCCTCTTTACCTTAGGTGATACTGTAGCAGTTAATTTAGTTACCTGGCATAGAAAGACATAATTCAGCTAGGATAGAAGACAGGATTGTGAGGTGCAGAAGTGGGGTTGTCAGTGGATATCTGGGCAGACTCAGAAGGGAGTGTTGGGAGAGAGTATGGCCACAGCTTGCTTGGAAACTCACCTCTGCAGGAGGTACAACAGAGGCAGAACTAGGTTTTCTGTGTATGAAGATAAAAGTGTTTCCTGAAATGCCCCTGCTGTCACCTGCAGGGAAATACAAGGTCAGGCAGACAAGGCTCTCACTGAGCAGCTGGGAGTATGGTGTAGGAGGAAAGTGTTCGGACTTGCTGAACTGCAGAAACATGGAACAGAGGGAGCTTGTATGGAGAGAAAAAACTTCAGCTTGAGAAAATCAAAACCAGGCTTCTGGCACTTAAAATTGAAAAGCTTTTGAAAAGACTCCTTGAAAAGAGTCTTTAACAGTTTCTTAAAGGCAGAGTCTCAGGTGTGGCAGAGCACACCGTATGGGATGAAGCATTTCCCAGGGGTGAGGTTGCAGGATCCATGTGCCTCTGTAATAGTGTCGGGATCGAGGTTGGCAAAAAGTAGCAGAAATGTCAAAGAGTAGTTTGAACAGATTTCACTAGGGTTTGATGGGGGAAAAAAAGAGAAAAAGAATGGTTGAACCAGAGCTTGTGTGCTGCTACAGAGTAATCTGGAAAGTTCAACAAGGAACTGGAATGGCCAATTTGAAATGGGAATGCATGTTCAGAAGGCTTACGCCCATTAGTGGAACCTTCCAGTACTAGGGCACAGTAGTGTGATGGAATTCCACTGAGATGGAATAGCTTACCCATGGGAGAAGTGGCAGTATGTGTTGAAGAAAATTTTGGTGTTAAATCTGTTTCCTGATGGGTTTTGATGGTAAAAGTCATCAGGACTGAAATACCTTCTCTGTGGAGAAGAACCAACCTGGTAACTGACCACCCAATGTGTAATTGGCTGCTTTGCTCTGCTCTGCTAAGGAAAATCAGAGGGGCAGCAAGGACTGGATAGAAAGGCAAAAGGAAGAATAACTTCCCCTCACATGGGCTGGGTCACACACATCGAGGTGTGGTGCAGAATGCAATTGTTTAGATGCCACAAATAATCACTTAGAGCTGCTATTCAGAGAGCCCTTCAGAAGAGCAGCAATTCTTGACTTGATCTAGAGCAGTACTAAGGTAATTGGATTCAGATGTTGCTGTGGAACAGCCAGACTGTAGTTTTGATACTCTTGCAGGAATAATAAAAGACAAAAAACCACTTATGTGTTTAGTTTTAAAAGGGAGAATTACATAAGAGGAAGAGGCTCCTTAACTCACATATGGGTTAAATATAAAAACCAGAATAAAGCAGACAAAAAGAGTTTGAGGAACAGCTTACAAAAGGATAAAACTGGCCAGAAATCCTGTTTCTTCTTCTGATGTACTGTGGTGGGGCAGGGAGACATGGCTGCAGATTTTTATGGCTGGTAGGAATGGGGGATAAGAAAGAATATCTATAGAAAGTAACATTTAAAATTTTATCTGTGTACACCCATGTTCACTATGCTTAGAGAGGTTTTACTGGAAAATGGTGACATGATAAGCATGAAACACTGTAAGAGCAGACTCTGAAATAGATTTTTTCTCTATGGGGAGAATCATTAGAGGATATCTCATTAATATGCCAAAAGAATCAGTGAGAGAGAAAGTTAGCAACAGAAACTATTTAAGTGCCATGATTTTATGATATATACCTGAGGTGTAAAAGAAATTTTAATCCAAAATTGGTGAAACCTTAACCCAAGTGCATAGCTTGTCATAACTTGCCATCTTTTTCCAGAGAAGGGCAATGAAGCTGGTGAAGGGTCTAAAGGGTAAGTCCTGTGAGGAGTGGCTGAGGGGGCTGGGGTTGCTTAGCCTGGAGAAAAGGAGGGTCAGTGGTGACTTTATCACTCTCTACAAGCACCAGAAAGAAGGTGGTAGCAAGGTGGGGTTTGGCCTCTTCTCCCAGGCAGCAAGTGACAGGATAAGAGGTCAGAGCCTCAGGCTGGGCCAAGGGAGGTTCAGGTTGGACATCAGGAGCAATTTCTTCACAGCAGATATGATCAGGCATTGGAATGAGCTGCCAGGGGAGGTGGTGGAATCACCATCCCTGAAGGTGTTGAAGGAAAGACTGAATGGCACTCAGTGTCATGGTCTGATTGACATTGTGGGGTTTGATCAGAGGTTGGACTGATCTTTCGAGCATTGCCAGCTCTTGGATCAAAACAGGGCTGTTAGTTCTGTTTATTGTTTTAATGATAGTCATTGCTTGTTGCTTAATGAAAAGTGTAATTGTGCATGCAATTTTCTCCAGCTCTCCCCCTTCTGTTCACTCCGTGATGTTCGACATCAAACTTCCACCAGACGAAGATGCTAACAGCGAGAAAAGCTCAGAGAGTGAAACCACAGAACCATAACAAAATAAAAAAAAAAAGGGGGAAGTATAGGTGTGAGAAAAACGCTTGCTGAATTTTAGTCAAGGATGTATCATGTTAGGTATGAAGAAAAAGAGAAAAATGCTTGCTAAGCCTAGTGATGAATAAGCTCCTATGCCTAACAAGAATATGTCTTTGTTTTAATTGATAAGTTAGGATAGCACTACTCTGAAGAAAACCGTTGTTTGAGAAGCTACTTTGTTAAGATAGATAGAGTCGTCAAGACAACGAAGCGTATGCTAGGAGATGTCCAAGGCCTCAGGGTCTGGCCCAGCAGATCTCAGAAGACCACTCCCAAGTTACTTGTGATTTGTTAGTTTGTTTAGGTGAATTTTAATGTATTAGTTAGAGATATTTTATTGGTTTAAAACTAATGTACCCTCCCTCTGTACAATCCCGAGTATAAAACCCCCTGCTGCCCCTCCTCGGGGTCCCTCTTTCTGGGGACACTGGGGCAGAGGGCAGAAACCTTCCCTGCTCCTGAATAAACCTTCTGAACCCAAGTGTCGAGAGAGGGTCCCTTCTTTCTGTACCACAGCTACTACGGCGTTTGCTCTAGCCTGCCTCTGAACCAAGGCCCACAGAACAGGTGTGTGGGAGCGTGCCAGAGCAGTCGGGTCGGTGAGAGAGACTGGCTTGTGCTCCAACAGAATGTTGGATCCTGGATCTCAGAGGCTTTTTGCAACTGAATTGATTGTGATATCACTATATATATCACTATATCATATAATGTAAGTATACCTTTCCAGGGAAATGGAATATCCCAGTGTTTTACAATATTTGGGGCAGGTAGAGGCACAAATCCACATGTTCCTATTCTGTAAACTGAACTCATGAATTGCTGAAAAGTCAGTATGGCTTTGGCATGACTTTTTTTTGGTTTGGTTTGGTTTGGCTTTTTGGTTGTTTGTTTGTTTGTTGTTTGCTTGGGGTTTTTTTTGTTTGGTTTTTGGTTTTGGTTTTTGGTTTGGTTTGTTTGTTTGTTTGGGTTTTTGGTTTTTTTGGGTTTTTTTGGGTGGTTTTTTTTTTTTGGTTTTGTTTTGTTTTCCCTTGAGAAGTTTTGTTTTTCAGATCTGAGGTTCTCTGAGGACTTTTTGTGAGAGTATGGCCATGGATAAATTGGTTATGTATTTGCATTCCCAAAGGCTTTCATTAAGCCTGTTGTAAAAGATTCCTTGGGAACCAATGTGCTGTGAGACAAGGGAAGACCTCTCATGGAATAGCTAATAGGAAATAATGAGTAGGAATTAGTCTTTTTGCAATATGGATAAAATAGCTCTTATCCAGTTTAATTTGACAGGGATCTTGTAAGGCACATGCTTTTCAGCATGTTTAAGTATCTGTTAAAAGAAAATAAAACTGTCAGTAAAGAGTTGTAGAATGATCTCTCAATTTTGAAAGACTGGGCAGGGAAAACAGGACTTCAAATTTCATGTTGGTAGATGCTAAATAACACAAACTGTTCTAACTTCATGTATGCCTTGATGGTTTTCTGCTTAAGAGTTTTTAACCAATAGTTCCTGTTTAGGAAAGTGATCTTGGAATTACACTTGATTATTTTTAGAAAAAGTCAACTCCTAATATTGCTATCCTGAAAGGTAATGAGCTGTTTAGACAGGAAAGAAGACACCATTAATATGTACAACTGCATCTGAGCATACCTTGCACCTGGTGTACAGTCTGCTTTTGTGTTCTTGCCATCACCCAAATGTGGTGGTGTAGCTGACCTGTTGTAAGATACATATTCTTCACAGGAAGAACTAGACAGAGTAGGACTTGTCAGTCTGGATAGAAAATGAATCAAAACCACTCAAGTTTTGTAAAAGTATATGTGTTGGACAGAATGTTGGACAAGCATGGATATTTATTTATTTATTAGAAAAACTAGAAGGCATCTAGTATTTATGTGTAATTTGTGTAATTTTTACAACTGACCAGACAAATTAATGAAGGAAAACATCCAAAGACAATATAATAATAATAAAAAATAATACAAAAGAAACCCCCAAACCCAAACAAAACCAAAAACAGCCAAGCACAATAAAATGATGACAACTCTGGTTCACAGACCCCGTGAGCTAAAGGTTCTTGGGAGCTTAGGAGAGTAGTATCAAAGGAGCAGAGATGGTTGCCCTGTTCCTGGATTGGCATCTGACCCTAGATGGTGTCAGTGCAAAAAATTTTCGCCTGACCCACTGTAGCTTTTCTAATGTAATGCAAGGAAAAAATGCTAGAACTTCCTGGCTTTTAAATTTGTGCTCACAAGGCACTGAGTTGTTTAAAAGCAACGGGTTGTGCATCAGCCTGGACTTGGAGAAGTCAAAGCTGACACAGTGCAAGGTGTCCAGCTGGGGTTTGAGGAGTGTCACAAGAGTCATCAGTGGCAGGAATCTGGAACTCCTGCTGTTCATACTGGCAGCCAGTACCAGTTTTAATTATGCTCAGTATATGAGTATGCTGAGTTTTTCATTCCAGGGGAAGCTTGTTGATTGATTTGTGCAATGAAATATCTCAGTGTTTCCATGTGGAAAACAGGAATTAGCTGTCAGACACAGTTAGTGATATTTCTGGTATCTGGCAAAAGTAGTTTTAGGCTTATCTCACAAAAGGACTGTGCATCCTGATGTCAGTTAAAGTTGGAATTTTTTATTTTTAAGTATTTGAGACACCTCACTTTTTCTTCCTGTTTCCTTTGTTTGTTAAGGCAGCTGGGCATCCCTGTTGTCTCTAGGAGGTAATGAAATCTTATTGTTTGTCTCTAAATAAGATTCAGTCTTCATCTGGACTGTCAAAATAAATGGCTCTTAAGTGACAACTTAAGTAAGTCACCTTCAAGTGACCAAAGTGTCACTTGCATTTCAGCAATTACTGTAAACAAAGAAAACTGCATCACTGTCAGTATTTATAGATATCAGTTCTACACTTGTGAGTTCCTGGTGTTCCCCTTATGGAAGCATGGTGTGTGAAGGGGTCGTGTGGAAGTGATGGGCACGTGACGTGAATGTGGAGAGCTTGTGTAGCATTGAGTGCTGCATGGCAGCACCAGGAGGTGGAAATGACAAAAGTGGCTGGAGATAGAAGTGCTGGATTTCCTTCCCTTACCATTTGTAAAGTTTTCATACCTTGCATATTTCTCTGTTTATGTAAGTATAGATTTTCCACACGTTCTTGAAAGCTCTCTTTTTTCCTTTTTCCCCAGGAAAATGGGTCATGGCAGACTTCAAAAACTTAAGGAAATTCACTCTTTATGCATCTTTTCTAGGAAAAACAAAACTTCAGTTATTCTCTGGGAAGGAGATATTTATATAAGGAAGATTTTTTTTTTCCCAAAAGACTACATAAACATTTTCTGATCAGTAACATTACCTTCTTTTTTTTTTTTGTTTTGCCAGTTATTGGACAGCCTGCAAAGAATAAGCGTCCCAAAGAACCTGGAGAAAACAAAATTAAGCCTGTTAACAAGAAAGTAAAACCCAAGACCCCCAAAACAAAGGAGAGAGAATCTGTGGACTCCTCTTTGAAGTCCCAGTCCATACTGACACAGGTGATGGATAGAGGTCATTTCCAGAAACTAGCTGCCACCTTAAGCCTGGCTGCAGGACAAAGCATAGAACTGCGATGTAAGGGGAGTAATGTTACTTGGAACTATCCTTCTTATTTAGACACCTTTAAAGACTCCAGACTCAGGTAAATTATTTTTCATTTTTTGCAGGAAAAATCCAGAACTTTTTTTTTCCCTTACTGTGTTCAACACCGCTGGTGTTTTTGTTTGTTTGTTTACATTTTTACAATCATGATGTTCTATCTAGTAGTTTTTAACGTCTGCAAAAAGGATGAGCAACTTTTAGTCGTGACCAGTTACTGCCTTGTGATGTGCATTGTGGGATAGTCTTACAGCATGTGAACTCTGTTTCCTTCAGATGAATCTAAAATGAAGATGATGTTCACCATTGTGCTCCTACCACTAACAGGGAACCATGTTAGGGTTGGTGAAAGTAAAACTCTCAAAATGTGTGAGTGTGGATGTAGGTGCTCACTACCAACTCTTGCTCTGCAGAGACCTGCTCGTCTTGGGCTGTACTGGTTGCTGATGTGGCTACCACATGAGGTAGTAAGGTTAATTTCCTGGAGAGACTCAAACTCACATCTCTTAACTAGCAAAAAATACACCAGCCTTCATGCTAAGGAGCAAGTGAGAGAAGTGGCTCAGAGTTGTCTTTGTGTGCAAAATGAAATTGCAGGGCTTGTGTTGCATCAGAGTTTAGTGCTGAGGATTGTCACTCTAAATTGAGGAAAGCTTTCTTTTATCTTGTGATATCTTAATGAAAAACATATAAAGATTTGTTAGAGCAGGGAAAGGAACTGACTGCCCCACCATCTGAGTGTCCTGTTGCTCTGAACATCTTTTCTGAGACTCTCCATACATTGCCCTCCCGGTTTTTGAGGATAGTACAAGTAGCTAAATGTAGATTAAGTGTAGTAATTTAGTTCTCCATTAGAAAGAGGAGGGGCAGCTTAAGGATGTCTTCCACAGGCATTTTATTGCTCTGAGGAGTGTTTGTTTTCACCTGCTGTTTTATGGAGATAGTGAAGCACTGTGGGTGATACCCAAAGAAAGAACTGCTAGGAGCTTTTCTTGGATTGTTAGGTGAGAGGGGCACAAAGGTGTGAGTCAGGATATCAGCTGCTCTTGTCCTGTTGTTCCTAAATTAAGTACAATTGTGTATGCACTCTCTAAGTAATTCAGGTTATCTGAATCTCAGTGATCTATTCACTTATTTACAGGTGTGATGTTACATTAAAATCACTCTCAGTTAATCAGTTTTTTCAGATAAATTCGTCTTCTTTCCACTTCTCTTTCCCAAGAGGAGTATTGATGAATGGCAGTTACAGGCTGTGATCTCTAACACATCCTCCTGTGATTCATGAGCCAGCTCTCTGTGCAGTTATTTGCTTGTCCCTGGTTGGCTGAGGCACTCAAGAGCTGCCCTGGCTGAGTGCAAGGCTTCTGCCATAGTAAGTTACAGCAGCAAGCTGGTTCCTGCTGTGGGCTTATCACAGCAAGATCTGTCAAAAGATCTTCTGGCTGCTTCAAACTGCTACTGTTTATTCTTTTGCAAGGAATACTGTTCTGTCCAGGTTTCTTTCAGTAGGTGGCGTTTCTTAGCTGCAGTACAGACCTGGCCTCCCAGCAAGGCAGAGCTGGATGTGCAAATCAACAGGCAGTGTGTGTGTGTGTGTGGTGGTGGTTGTTGTTCTCAAGCCAATCTTAATGTTTTGTGCATTTACAAATAGGTTGCTGGCATGGTTTGGTCCTGTAGACCTCCAGGCCCTGCTGTCTGAGTGTCAGAATCTGGCATTGAACAAGGCAGGACAAGTATTCAGGGTTTTTGGAGAGGAATCTGAATGCTTCTTAATTGGTTATTTGACTGTCTGTTCCTCTCATGCAAAATTAAGTGTTCTCTGTTGATGCATGTGGGGCAAAATACAAGAAATTGAGATAGTTTGGGAAAACAGAAAAAAGATATGTGTGTCATGATTGCATAATTTTCGGTTTTCCAGTTTGAAGTAGTTTGTGATCCTGTTGCCTCAGCAATTTACATATCTCAGTCAAGTTAAGAGTAGTAATTTCAGCATACAGCAAAAGTTAGTTATGCCACACAAAATAAGTGCTGTAAAACATTTTGACTGGGTGGATGTAACTTGCCTAAGTATGTATTTTCTTTTAGAACTATGTAAGGCATATACTTAAGAATCTGTATTGATATGTAATGGTTATTGCCTTTGAAATAAGTTTTTATAGCAGTAAGGCTGTGTTTGACTAAATCAGCAGTTTTGAATGCAAGCAGAAGATCCTAAAATTAACTAGTGAAATTGGAAACATAGATTAGAAGCAGATTTCTGAGTCACTGAATTGTAATGACTTACAGAGACATTGAGCCCACAATCCTGGGCAGTTACATTTTCATCACATTTTTAGCATGGCTTTGGTAATTATCTCAAGATCTTTGCCGTAGAGCAAAGTTCATCTTAGTGATAAGTTCATAGGTGCCTATGAAACAAAGACTGCTCTATAAAATGTGAAATTTTTAATTTGTATTCTGTGGTTTCAGAAAGGTTTGATGGAGTTTAACTGGAAGTACCATAAAGGTACCCAGTTACTTAGCTCAGTTGGCAGCATTTGTAAGTGAGCTGGCACCAGAAAAGGTCAGCAAAGCTATGATCTTTCAAGAGGAGCTTTGATTTTCCTCATGGCATATGCAAGACCATGCACCAAGCATCAGCTGCAATAGGGAATTTAAAAAAAATTATTAATACATTACCTTCATTGTTTTAAACCAAAATGGTGAATCTAGGGCAGAGGGGGGAGATTCAGAAAAATTAATAGCAAATAATAACCTGCAGCAGAAATTGCTTAATTGTCTAGGTAGATATATGTCCAGTATCTTCTAACATTTTTTGAGTACTTAAAGACCAAGAATAAGATAATCCCTTCATTACCAGTTAGTGGGGTGTGGGGCAAAACCCAAGCTAATTAACTGGGGTGGGCCTTTCTTACCTTAGATTTCCATGTGGGTCTTGCTGGAGTTGGGGCACTGGTGCAAACCAGAATTGATGGCAGCAGCGGGGGGATGTGATGGGGTGAAGAGGAGATAATGGAAAATGAAGGAGGAATAGGTTGTTGTGCCAGAGGAAACGTGAAAAGGAGGAGAGACACTGGTGATGAGATCCCTGCAGTTGCTGGGGACTGATGACTACAATTCTTCATTCTAATGTCCCTATAGCAACAGATGCTCAGGCATCCAGTTCTTACTTTTCCCTTAAATAATAGAAGGGATGTGCAAATTCAACTATTCTGGCATTTTGGCTTGCGACTAGTTAAATTTAGCATCAGTGTCATGTGTTTTCTATGGGTGGTTGCAAAAAGAAGCAGGGATAAAAACCAGCTGTTTTGCCTCCATGCTATGCTTAACTTCCTTTTTAACTCACCCATACGGTAAGGAGAGTACAGCAACCTGGGGGACAATATGCCTTTCTAAGGAGGAAGATTTTAATTAGGAAAGCCAGTTCTGTAGTATTAGTGGCTATGCTTTCATTGAATTTGTCCTTGTAGCCATACTCTACAACCTCGTAAATAAAATATTTTGCTTGCTGTACTAGAGAGTCTCAGTTTTTAATAGATCTGGAGCTGTTACATGTGCTAAAATTATCATATCTGAGGGAGTGAGAGATGCTGAGTGAAAGGAGGAGAAGGACTCTCTGGCTGCTTCATGCTGAGATGGAGCAGAAATTCTGCCTTTCACTGCTCAAACTGGAGTACACAACAGTACACACTGAAATAATTTACTTAGCTTTAGAGATTGTAGCATGAAATACAGCTCTGGGGAGACAGCTCAAATCATGCAAACATGGTTTGCAGCTTAAGGACACACATAAGCTTGCTTCAGAACTAGACCATTATCTGTAATGCTCTCTTGCTTTGTGCAGCACATAAAGACTTCTTGTCTGAAAGTTCTGTGTGCTGGCTGAACTGGCCAAAAACATGGGTGGTGTTAACCATCAGTCAGAGGTTGCTCTTGCACCCCCAGTAAGGAAGGGCTGGGATGCTGTGTTGTAAGACTGTGAATAACAAATTAATGACTGGAGGCTCACCCAGAAACTGGATCTACAACATATGAGAGGGATGAAAATGAAAATAAGGGCAGGCACATTTTTTCTGTACTAAAGCTTTATAGCAGAAAGCTGCTCTGACTTCACACAGTCTCTGTGCTGCCTGACTGGAGCATGGGGCTCTCCCCTGCTGAAGACCAGCTGCATTTAACTTCATCTGATAAGTAAAGTCAGGAAATGGAGCTGCTCTAATGGAAGCTGGGACAAACAGCTGGACAAGCATCACATGTACATTGGTGTCAGAGGAGGGTGTCTGGACAGGAGCACTCACAAATACTGAGGAAACTGGGTGTGGTAGGGGCCAAAATTAGACTGAAATTAGTCTGCTTTCACTGAATGCAGACTCCCACAGGTTTAGTGGGGTGTCAGTTGTGCTCGTGTGTAACTGAATTTGATTGTACTGCTTGTGCTTTGAAGTTTGAAAGCTAAGGATTTTTCCTTGTGTAAAACAACGAGATGTTATGTTCCTGTCCTAGTGAGCGTGGATTTGAGATGAGCTCTCATTTGATGCATGCAGCTGCTTGAGAGGAGTTTGGTGGATGCTCTTTGAGTGATGCTGTCTTTATATATATTTTTTAATATAAATATATATTTCAGCTTCTAAATGTGGCGTAGTTTTCTGGCAAAAATCTTCTGAACTTTGAATAAAGTTTAATAAGATGAATGTATGGAATAAGATTTTGGGCTACTTTTCTAGTTTCTTTAAACAGTCTGGTAATACTTGTATATACAACATTTTTACTTTTTGACATCTAAAATACAGCAAAGTTTTGGCTTCTGGGTCAGATTTCCCAGCTTCTAAAATACTAATGAAATACTAACAAAATAATAATTTACCATGGAAATACTGGTCAGCTGCAGGATTTACCATTCATACTCTATTTTTTGTGACCTGTTTTGTCAGCTTAATATGGTCATGTCTCAAGTTTCAACACTTGCCCTCTCAGATGCCAGGTTTTGTTATTGCATGTTTGTGGATGACTACCTTGCTAGGTTATTTCCATTTATCATTGGGTAGCTTGTTCTCAGTTAAGAAGAACACGCTGTACAATAATTAATTAACTCTGACCCTGTTTTGCTATCTGTTGGGATTTCAAGCTATAGCTCAGTGTCTGCTTTAATGATTGGAGACAGAAGTGTTCTGCCATAATGGTTTCTCTGTGTTGTTGACACTTAGTACTTGATCCTTGGAAAACACTTTATTCTGAGGTAGTCATGTAGTCTGTGAAATGTGAAACTAAATAATAATAATACAGACTAGGACATGTTTTGGATATCTCTCTTCTTCCTTTTGGGTATGCTACACAGCATGTTCTCTTGCACAGATAGGAATCTCTCAAATGTTATCGAAAAACTGAAGGTAGTTTGTAATGTAAGGTAGGGTATATATTAAAAATGGAAAGGCTACTGCACCATAATTACATGGTGCTAAAAAGTGCAATCAGACAAGGTCGTGTAGGACAAATGCATTAGTGGATAGGAAATGTGATTTGCCTGTTTATTGAGGCAGGTCTCAAAAGTGCCCTGTGGTGGATCCCTGTACTAATGGTGCCTGAGGGCTCACTGGAAAAGGCAATTCTCAGTTATCTCTGTTTGAGGTGTGTATTTGGTGTGCTTTTCATCTCTAAGCTGCTGGCCTGACTGAAGGCTGAATGTTGGGTGCTGCTTGTGATTGCATCTGAGGAGTCAGAACCTCTGGGAAGCACATACAGCTGAAGTGGTGGCCTCTGTTTAAACAGTTATTCTGCCTGCAATGGAGAGTTAAGTAAAACAGAGCATGTAGGTAACACAGTGCACTGAGGCATGTTTGTAGTACTGCTGTTACTTAGTCCTGAAGTATTTTAGAGGATAAAAATTTCTTCAAAGATGCTATCCCAGAAATAAGTGATTCAGTTGGGTATCTGCCTTACAGTATAACTGCCACATTAGTAAGAATTAGGAGGGTAATAAATATTAAAAAACCCTCACAGTTGAATGAGTATGAAAGCTGTTCAGACTTCATGCAGGCTGTATATTTTTCCAAACCCCTTTTAAAACAGTAAAAGAAGTTCATTATCAATTACCTAAACTTGGAGAATCATTCCTGACTTGGTTAGAAAAGAAATTACCTTGTAACTCAATGTCTTGCAAAGGAAGGAGGAAAGAAACCCTTGATGACCTAGATCTACTACCATGAAAGGCAGCTGGTTGAAAAGAACATTTTTAAGGATTGGAGCAGCAGCAGAGTGCATCAGTGCTGCCACATGGCTGTGCTGACAGGGCTCCCTGAGAACTGGTACTCTTGAGCCATTGCTTTTGCAATCCATCAGAAGTCAACCCAGCAGACTGCCAACCACACCACCATCTGTCTGCCAGAAAGAGCCAGGAAAGTAAACCTTAAAATAGATTAAGAAAAAGAACAAAATGAGACTGTAGCTGCTGTATTTCATAAGAGAGGACCTTTGCCCCTTACAAAAAATAGTCAGGATCTGTGTATATGTCTACACATTTATAAATATTTGCACATTTACAAATGTCAATCTACTGAGAGATGTGCCTGGGAAATTCAGGAGAAGGGGAAAAAAAGCAAATCAAGTCTGAAATAATCACACAGGCTGAATTTTGTGTAGTTACATGGTGATACTGCCAGTACACCTCCAGCAGTTCTCAGGGTCATGCTCTAAAATAGCCAAGCAATGTGAAGGAAACTCCAGACCACAGGAGTAGGTGATGCAAAATGACTTAAGTTGCAGGGTAAATCCAAGCTGAGGTATCAGATCTTTGCAGGTGGAAACTTGGAGCAGTATGTTAAAGATTGGTAAAGCATTCACAATGAAAGCAGGCAGTAATTACTAAGCAAACTCAGTAGAGTACCTGCTACTAACTACTTATGAATTATCTTTGTTAGATACTGTTGAAGCAGTGCTACAGTATTTAAAAAGGGCTGAGATGCTTGTGGGTTGATTTGTAGAACAAAAGAAAGGGCTATTCATGGACAAATTAGGACAAAACATAGATGAACATATGGCCTAAAACAATCACAGCCCAGTTTCAAAATTGAGCCTTCAGGGAATCCAAAAATGAACTGTACAAGACAAAAGTTTTCAAGCTCTTCTGTGTAGTTAAAATCAATAAAACTACTCATGTAAACAGTCTCTGCTGGAGCAAAAGGGGAAGTTGCAAGAGCTCTGAAAGTGAAGTAGGTCAGTTGCAGAGAAGGAATAAAAAAATCAAAAGTGGAAATGAGCTGACAGAAATATACAAGGAAATACATCTGTGCTTGTTTTGCCTTTTGTTTTTATTTTTCCACAGCATAAAGCAGCTTG
The DNA here is from genome assembly GCA_017589585.1 of Phylloscopus whistleri. Classification (NCBI taxonomy): domain Eukaryota; kingdom Metazoa; phylum Chordata; class Aves; order Passeriformes; family Phylloscopidae; genus Phylloscopus; species Phylloscopus whistleri. The sequence goes on from JADMLD010001408.1 coordinate 3,225,087, forward strand.
ACAGGTATAGTCAGCTGATCCTTGCAAACTCCACTGCAGCAGACACAGGTGAATACAGCTGCTGGCTTCAGCTGTGCAATGGTAACAAATGCAGGAAGGATGAGACTAAAACAGGGTCAACATACATCTTTTTCACAGGTAATTAACTCACTGGGGATTATTAATGGAAATATATTTGCTGGTAAGACAGGAATAAAGCTGCATCAGTGATTTCACTGTTCAGATTTTACTGCCAGAGTTTTCGTCTCTTTTTAGTGGATGTTAAGGAAGACTCTGCTGGTGAGCAGAAAATTACTTGCTTAGTATGATTTTTTGAGTCCATTTTCCCTACAGATGATTCAAAATACCCAAAGTAGCTGATAATGCAATGAAAACTACATACCTTAGAAAATAGTAACATGCTTTCTGAGGATTTTCTACAAAATGAATAAAAAATGTTTTAATTCTTGAAAATGTGTCTTGGTGAAGAAAATAAATCTGTGCAGAAGATTCATTTTGTCATGGCATTCAGATGATCCCATGGACTCTCCCCACTGCCATTTCATTCCAGTTACTTGTACTGCCTTAAAAAACTTGACCTTGCTGACCTTGGTGAGGCCACAGTTTCTCTGAGAAGTCATAATAGTAAGTGGGGAGGCAAAACACCCTTCAAGTGCATGTGGTGTCCCCCAGAGCCTGTGCACAGTTTGCTGCTGCCTGGTACCACAGAGCTGAAATCAAATGGTTCATTTTTTCTTCTGGAAACTGTTCTGAATAGTAAAACAACCTTTGATGGCTCATGAGAGCTAAAGTATCCGTGGCTAGAAAATGTTTTAGTACAAAATGTTATGATAGGATTGTTTGTAATACATTTTGGAGCTAAATTGGACCATGAGACAGAAGTGCTTAATGTTTTTAGGATACATTCCTTAGAAAGGCTGGAATAAACTTTTCGGTCAAATGATTATGTAAATGCTCATGCTAGAAAGAGGAATTTCAGAATTATATTTCCATTTTCCATGCTAATTATGGAAATACTCCTTAACTGTGATTCTGAGGACACTAAATATTTCATCTACTTAGGACTGTAAATCAAACATTTTGCCTAAAAGCGTAAATATAAAAAGTCTGTAGCTTCAGAATATCTTTTTTGCTAGTAGTCCTTATCTTACCAGTGGTGATGGGATCCAGGTAAGTATTTGGAAGCTTACTAAAAGACATTCCAAAAATTTTCTTAAGATTAAAAAAAATACTTCATTTTTATTTTCAATTTAATGGGTTTTTTAATGCAAGCAATGTTCTTTTTCTTCTCTGCGTGCATATTAAAATTAACCCAAAGCTTTTTGTTTAAATGTTGTTCACAGCTATTTTCTCTTGTCAAATGTACTTTTCTTTCTGTTAAACCAAGATGTAAATATTTCTGTAATTATGTTGACTCTTCTGCACAGACAAAGAGGAACTTTTTGTACCTACTCCCAGTTATTTTGAGATTGTCTACCTGAACCCAGATAAACCTGCAGTCGTCCCATGCCGTGTTACTACTCCTTCAGCAAAAGTGACTCTTCACAGGGAATTTCCAGCAGAAGAGATTGAAACAGATGGAACTGATATTATTTATGATGCAAAGAAGGGTTTTGTCTTCCAGCACCCTACTTCTGATCATAAAGGTATTGTCTACTGCAAAGCAGAGTCACAGGGAGCACCTCAGATTTCCATCAAATATCACCTACTGTATGTGGAAGGTAAAGTGCAGTTTTCTTGGTGCTTAAATTGACTCTTCTGCTGACATTAAAAAATAATTTTAGAAAGTAAAATAAGTAATGTAATGAGTGTTTTAAAATCTTGATCAAAAGTATATGTGATAAAACATTTATCAGGTTTAAATTCCAGTGTTCAGAGGGGAAAGTTGCAAGTATAAAACACCTGTTGCATTAAACAAACTGACTCAAAAAATGACTCTCAATTTTATCAGTGTATTTAACTTTAGCAGCTGGTTTTCTGTTTCTAAACACTGTCCTTGTCTCAGTTCCCAAGGGCCCACCCTCCACCTCAATTGCAGTGGCATCCAGTAGGGCTGGAGTGAGAGACAGAGTTCATGTGGTCTGCACAGTCCTCGGGGAGCCAGACGTGGATGTGAACTTCAGGTGGCAGTATCCAGGGCAAGAGGTAAGAGGTGTATGCTCTGCCTGAAATGGTTTGTCCTTCACAAAGGCAGTGTTTTGAATGCTCTTGCCAGTTCAGGCATGCTGGCAGGAGGAGGCAGCATATCCCCTTTGAACTTCAGCCTGTCTTTTCCTGAGAATCTTCCTGAGAAGTAGCACAGGGTTGAAGCTGGAGAGCCCTGTTAGTAAAAATCAAATTCAGCAAAGCTCACTCCTCCCTCAGATTTCCATTCCAGAGATACTTGGCCTCTGGCAGCATTTCCAAAGAAAGCCTCAGACAGGGTCAAAGCCAGCCAGCATCAGGAGGCTGTTCTAGGGCAAGCCACAAGGCTCACTGATGCCTCTGCATTTGATATCCCTTCTTTCTCCATGGCTTGGTTGTATGAATTATCTCAGCACAGAAGTTTTAAGCTTGCCCATATCCAGAAGCAGAATCTGCTTCTGCCCAGCCTCATCTGAAAGAATGCATAGGAAACACAGTGTGAATCTCTGGTCCCTTTTCTTGCACAAAATAAGATGTATCTGACTGGTGTCACCGAAGGTCTCCTCTCTTTTCCCTCTAACCACCCTCACCTGTGACAGCAGGAGCTCATTTCTAAATCAGCCTCACTGTAGACCCAGCTTGGCCTTCCAAAGCTCTGTATCTCATCAGTGCCCACCCTCGTTTTGCACCTTCCCAGGCTGCCCCCAGCCTGGTTTGCTGGCTGTTACTGGGCCAGCTGCTCCCAGTGGTTTTACAGCACCTGGTGCATGCTGGCACGTGCATGTTTACACCTCTCCAGCAGTGACTGAATGTAAACAGCTAAAGCATGCAGGTTATTTCCCTTGTTTGCTATGGATACTAGAGCTGCAGTGCAGGGCACGAGCACTATCAGCAGAGGACTACACCCTCTCACTGCACCCACCTACAGGGGTGAGAGAGGCTTTGGCCTCTGGCCTGCATCTGCCCTGGAAAGGGCTGATGTGCTTATCCACCAGGGTAAACTGTCTCAGCTCCAGCTGTGCCTGGGGATAGGGAGGGAAGAGTTGTGTTTGAGTTTCTGTCCCAACAAAAGGATCAAGTAAATGTCAGAGTAGAAGCACTGTATGCTTTTTGAAGGCTTAACATTTACTGAGAGTGTTCACATACTGAAATAAAAATCTTTGAAAGAAAAAAGGTGGGGTGGAAGGAGAAGAGACAGGACCATCAGTGTTGTTGGTCACATAGACCTCTTATGCAAGAAAAAGGAGTGATGTTCTAAGATTCACTGGATGTTTCCATTCATGCTGCTGCTTTCAGTGCTGGGAGCTCAGTGATGGTTTTGTCCCAGCTCACACCACCCAGCAGCTGGGCTCTCACCTACTGCCCGACTCCTGAGCAGAAACAGCACATTAATCCCTGCTTGTCCCTAGGTATGGTGCATTGTGGAGACCCTCATTTTATCTCTGTAATCACTAACCTCTCCCTCTTTTTTCCTACTCAGTTGTTGGTTTTTTTCTTGTTTCCCCCTGCCACTCCCTGACAATTGCATTTGCACGTTCACCTGTTGTGAATGCATACAGATCCGCCCATAATCTGATCCTGTGCAACAGTCTTCAAGGCAGAAGGCAGTTAGTTTGAGGAAAAATGGACTAGCAAGAGCCCAACCAGGCAAACAGGGTCCACCTTGCACAGCCTTTACCTTCACTTTCAGTAGGGTCAAGGAAGTTCCACTTGCTGTATTTAAGAAGTAACGTAAACTTGAATTAAATGTGCAGTATTACTTGATTGTAGGTAGCACTTAATTTTCAGGTTTAGAATAGGAGGTAGTGCTTTGCTAAGTGGCTTAATTACTTTTAAAGGTTTAAGAATTTCTATTACATTTACAACTGCCAAGAATTTTTGTATTTTTTTTTCTAAAGCTGGTAATGCCTGCCACTTCCTAGGCATTCCCTGGCTGCACTGTGACTCATCCCCAAGTTTCAGGAAGATTGGGAGCTGCCTTTGTACTGGTCATTTTGCAAGTGTGAGATTGTAGCTTTGACTCTGCATAAGTGTCTTACTTATCCTATTGCTATATTTACCTTAAGCCTTGTAGCATTCATGTTGTTAAATGGTTAATCCATCTATGCCATGAAGCAAGGGAAGATGGTTTCCACGCAGAAACCTCTCTCTTGCATTTTTTGGAAGAAAAGAGACTGCCTTAGTCTATCATTGACCAATTTCTCTTATCCAGTATTTTGTGACCTTCTGAGGTGCCAGGCAGTGTGACCTCATAACCAGTCTATTAGAGAACTCCCTTATAGAATTAAAAAAAATCAAAATCTTTAATTTGATAACAAACGTCCCCCCCAAAAAACAAAACAACCAACCAACCAAATAAAACCCCAAACCAACCAACCAAACCAAAAAAGCATTTTTTGATATAAACACTGGGGGGTTGTATTTTGGGCTTTGAAGTTACATATACGTTTTGGAAAGCAGAATGTGAGGATAAACCCAGAAGTATTTGAGAATTGTTGCTGTTTGTTTGTATGTTATCTAATATAGTGTTTTCTAAAACTAGAGGAGGAATTACTTTTCAGCATGTGACTTACAGCTATTCTCTGTGCTAAAAGAGAATGAAAGCTCAGTCAGCTACCTCATGCCACTGCTGCCTTCTTTTTGAGACATGCTTGAAGTCTGAAAATGAGCTCACACATCTATCCTGACACCTTCCCCAGGATACCTCACCTATTTGATCAGGTACCCAAATGCAACCCTAGTAAGTGGCTTAAAACTGAGCTCATGTGCAGGCTCCAGGCAGAGCTTTGGCAAACCCAGTACCTGTGCTAGGTTGTATTTTCCTTATTTGGTATAGCTTATTGGTACATCAATATTTTATGCAGGAATGTTGCTGCCACTGCCAGACAGCTTCAGTTCCCTCACTTTGGGCTGACTTTTGGACACAGGCTCCTACTCTCCAACCTCTTGCTGCAGGGTGTTGGGGTGGTGTCACTAAATACACTTTGTGGAATCACCTATTTTATGTGTGTGGGTTTTGTTTTGTTTTAACAGTCTGGGAGGCCTGTGATTGTTCAAAACTTCTGGAGATTGATAAACAGGGGAATTGGACATACTACAAGAATCTCAAAGAGTGTTCTTCTTGTGGAGGATTTTGAAGACATAGATGTGGGAAACTATGTTTGTATAGCTCAGAACCTACAAGGAGAAACAACAGTAGCTACCAAAGTTGAACTGGAGTGATGGGAAAGACTTCTGGACATGGACTGACCTGTATGTTATTTGACATGATAGCCATTAATTTTATTAATGTTTCAATGTAGCTTCTCTCTCACTGTTTCTTTTATATGTCAATGCATTCTGTGCTGACTAGCTTGACAGGCCACAACAGAGTTTACTCTGTCCAGCACCAGTCAGTTGTGAGTTAATGAAACTACCATGAAGCATTAAAGTTTAAGTCTGAACATGCACAGGGTGTGTGCATATTTAGAAACAGGTGCTCTTTGGGCTTTTCTTTGCATATGGTCTTTTCCTCAGACTCTTGCATGAGGTCAACCCGCTGTGTAGAATGTGCAATTTTAACATTAAGAGTACTGTACATGTTTAAAACAACAACAAAAAAGCAAACTAAAAAAGCCTTGTAACAAAGTTAGCCAGTAGCAGTTGTTTATTTTGCAAGAATAATTAAATTTCTGAACATTATGAAACCATAAATGTGTGTGTGCTCATTTTCATATATGTGTAAAGACAAACACAAATACAATTTTCTCTCCTGATGAAGATTAATACCCTCTAGCACCTTAATATATATTTACTATCTCAGAGACTTGTAAGCAGTTGGGTATGCTGGATTTTCCTTATGCTGTTGCATTCTTACAATATGTAGCTTGCTTACATAACACCAGACATCTACTGTTTCAGTAGATGTCTGGTGTTATGTTTAATAAATTATGTAGCAAATTATGGTTGCTAAAGGTAATTGCATTTATTTATACATTAACATTTACAGAAGAAAAGAAAAAGGCAAACATTAGAATAATGTTCAGTTTTACAGCAGAATTGTTTCTTAGGTTAATAACAAGTTCAACTTCACTGTAATAATTTACTTAAGAGAAAAGGAAAGGTATTTTCATTTACACAGAACTATACCTGGATAAATAAGCCACTGCTTCTCTCACCCTGCATTCAGTTACCAGTACAAAGAAAGAACTTGCCAGAGGAGAAGGTAAGGACTTGAAAACAATATTGTTGGACATTTTGGCTTTTTTTTTCTTCTTAATCTCAAGCACCAACTTTATGTGAGCTAGAACTTTCAATAGAAATCTACTCCTTAGTAGTGAAATGACCAAAACAAATTTAATGCAAGCCATTTTATTTACAAGGCAAGTGAAATCCAGCTTATTCTGAACATACAAGGAAGCAAAGCAGGAACTGGTCCCTTTGTCACACACTTCCCTCTGTCTCAGCCTGGATTTGACTGGAATTCCTGCAGCTTTCTTCTTCTGAAGGTCTGAGGTAACCCTCTGCTCCAGATAATTCAGACCTTTGAGAAGATGTGTACAGCACTGTTTGGAATGGTGACAGCTCTAAGTGCTAATATAAAATGGCAGCTTCCCAATGAAGTCAATGATCTGATCAGTAGTGAAGCTAATGAAAACATTAAACAAGCTTGCTGAATGCTTTTTCTGCAGCATGCAGGCACCTAAACCAACTTTAACTAAGAGAAATACCCATGGTAAAGACTGAAACGGTTCCCTGCAGGTCACATGTAATAGGCTACACGGAGAACATTCCTCAAAAGATTTTTTCATCTCTAGTCTGTGAAAATAAGATATCTAAAAAAAAAATCAAAACAGCATGCTGTAGGACTAACTTTGAAGGTGTAAGAGACAAGGTTAATCTGTTAAAATGTATCAAGAACATTACAATGTAATCCAAAGGACAAAGTAGATTATACAATTTCATAGTAATACCTAAAAAGGTCTTTGCACCATTTTTTTTAGGGAAAAAATCCTTGTAGCATGTGTTTTTTGGTTTTTTTTTTATTCTGACCAGATTAACTTTTAACAATCCTTGAGCTTCTAGATGAGGCCGTGCAATGTGTTCATTCCTTTTTAGCATTTTCATTTCTCAGAACCTTGTCTTTCCCTTTGAACTAAAGGAGTCTTGCCAGCTTTTTGAATTTCAAAGTGCATTTGAGCCTGTAATTCAACAATTGATTTCCTTCAAAGTATCTGGGAAGTGGGAGATCATGTCACCTGCCCACACTTGTTCAACAGCACAGTGGAGGCATCACTTCCTTGATGACAGTTTGGCAGGAGAGGAAAAGATGGTGTAAATCCATTGCTTGAGTATTCCCCTGAGGTGTATTGGTTATGTGTAAGCGTCACTTGCAGTCTCAAGACTGATACAGTGCCAAGGAAGAGTTTTGGTGGGTGTCATGTCCTGTCCATCCTTTCTGTCCTTGTCCTCCCACCAAGCATCAAAACAATTCTTGTAATTTGAAAACTGAGAATTCTTTTACTGTGTATTTTACATAGTTTTTATTTTACCAAAAGCCTCCTGGGCAGAGCTGATGTTACACTGCCACACTTAATTGCACATTTCCACCTAAATGAACAGTGACAGGGTAAGAGAATGAAGCCCTGGAAATGAAATTTAAGTGACCTGTCAAAGTTAAATGCCTAAAGCTGCCAGTGCTGTTATTTCCATACCTGTGTCACTGCTCTTCTAAGGCAAGGCAGCAGCAATGGTCAGAAGGTATTTTTTTCCTAAGGTTCAGTGGTTATCCCAACCTTATGACCTTTTTAGCTGCAGCTCAGCCCTAAATGATTTCCTGGCTGTTGGACCGGATCAGCAATTGGTTACTGTCTAGAAGGAATTTCCTGCATGAATTGCATGATACCAATTTACATGCAAGTATCTTTGGTGTCAGTAATGAGAAGTCTAAAGTCTTTAGTTAGCTCAAGGAAATGATTCACCTCAAATTTTATAGAAAATACAGTGCTACTCATACAATGACCTTTTGAGAAAAGTATTGAAGGTGAACCATGCTATGAACAGTTTGAATGGCAACAAACTATATGGTACAGCTGTTAAATGCCACCGTAGCTTCCTCTGAAACTTATCATTCGAGTTGGAACTGAGAGTAAAGTTGAATATCTGAAGAAAATCACTTGTTCAATTGCTTGACCTTTGGCTTATGATGGTGAGCAGGTTTCTAGCTTTTCCTGAAGGAAACCTTATGCTAAAGAAAAAGACCCAAAATATGTAAAAGTTACTGGATTGAACAAAGCCTTTACTAACACACGGTACTTAAGTTAAAGCTTGAAATACTAATACCCAGAGAAAAACATTGAAACAGGATTTACAGATTAGTAGAATTATTTAATTTGTTGAGACCAACAGGACAAACACTAAACAGGTATTTCTGCTATCTGATTTCTACATACAAGCAGTCTTCATTTCTTCATAAAAGCATTAAAGAGTCTACTTGCAAGCTGTTTAGACATGAAGAGTCTCCTGTATTGTAGAGGTAAGTTATCAACAAATTAACAGGCATTGCATTATCTACTATACCATACTTACTTTTCTGTACAGTAGCCTGGAAAAGCTTTCCCTGCTCTTGCTACAGGAAGGACTATGCCATCTTTGACCTTCAAACATTTGTGTGCACTCCGCTTTGCATGTTTCATTTGAGGCATTCCACTGCAACTGAAGTAATCAAGTTCTTACTGGTGGCTAGGTAAGTGTCCTTGTGACAAGACCTGTTACACTGCTAACTTCTAACTGTGGCTTTTCTCACACGCAGAACGTTCTGAAGAATCACAAGAAAGCTCCATCTATCTTTGTCTCCATATATCTTTGTCTTCTACTTACAAGTGGAATTATAAGGGGAAAATTTTCTAAGGATTAGCTGAACACTAATAATTTGTGCCATGAAGTTCACCGTTGCTGTTTTGCTGTGTTGAGCAGATACTAAGAGCTTTTAGTAGCTGGAAAAATGTTCTCCTTAGATTAAAGATCATTTGACTAACACAAGCAGAAGAAAAATCCTTCAGTCGGTACAAAAAATTTATTGTAAAGCATTCAGCTCAAATACATGCAATCAAATAAATCTCTTTGACCATAGAAAGGAAGAATGTTCCAAGACATACTTAAAGCCAAGTTGTAGCCAACATAGGATTTTCATAGTTAAATTTTTGAACCTCCTAGTAAACATTTTAAGTACTGACACCACTAGCAAGTGGTATGTACAGTGCCCTAAAAAGGATTAAAAGAAAGCATAATGTTCCCTAGAAATTGCACCATTAACTTGTACATTATGAGAGGTTTAAGTAAATTTAATGATGAAACAGTCAATCACAAGTTTAAATATATTACAAATTTACTTACTGTATGAGCACTGTTAACAGTCTTGTTTCTATGTCTGTGTTCCTCATTGCTAGCCAAGATTTTGCAAGTCTTAGGTAAAATAGTTTGAAGTGGTTCTCCAGCTGAGTTCCCTAAATGCTTTCCCATGCCCTTGATTCCAAGCTACTGGAAAAGACAGGGAAACTCAGCCAGCTACCAGCATTAGCTCCCCAACAGTGTAACAATGTCCTGGCCCTACTGTGAAGCCCAAGCTACTGTAAGTAGTATTGTCTAAGACTAATCTGAAGCTGAACCTGGTTTAGTGGGTAGAGAGCAGTCATCTTAAACAGGTCTGATCAAGGGTGGAGCAAGGCTATCCAATTACCCAGTTGAAGCCAAAATTCAGCATGTGGTATTTCCAGAAATGCTGACACCCTCATCCTCCAGTTCCAGCAGCTAGGACAACTTTTTCCCCTACTCTACAGAATCTCTTGTACAGGATTTTTCACCCGATGAACTGTCAAAACACCAATAGCCTGCAGTCTAAGAGGGAAAGTATGGCAGAATTAGTAAGATAAAATACACAGATACCACCTCATCCTCAGGTGCGTTTAGCCAACTCTGAGGAAAGTTAATACAAATGCTAATGCTTAAAAAGGCAAAGTGTGTCACCAGCTACGCTGGAATTCACAAATTACTTAAGAGTCCTGACAATTGAATTAAGAATGCACCTAGTTACAATTATTGCATTTTTCTCTTTGGCTTTCAAATTCGTATCTTGTTTATCCTCAGGAACAGACATGCTATTTTGGGGAAATTAGTGCTTCCTTTTTAGCAGGTAAGATGCTAGGTCTAGGCTTCTAAACCTGCAAGTCAGCTAAGAACTTCTGACCTTGAGGGCTACTGTGGTTCTGACTACAATCCTATTGACTTGAAATTCAAAATCCATTGCACCCTGCAAAATATGGCTGCAATTCAATTAGTTTTTAAAATGAATTCAAAATTGCATACTCAGGTTGGCCAAGACACTAATGAGTCAGTTGACAAAGGTCTCCGTGCCATTTTTTTACCAGCCAGAGTGATGAAGGAAACTATCCTACAGTACCAGTGGCAGTTTCTCCTCATTCCCAGGCAAGGGTACTCTGTTAAGCATGCATACTGAGAGCAGTATCAAGGAAGTACATGTCAATGTATAGTCTTCAGCTTTTATCCTTTATTACGTACACAGCAAAGAAGGCAGCATTAGACACACGCACAGTGTGTTACACCCATTCCACCCACGGCACACGCACACACGCACACACACAGCCTTAAAAAGTGTCGGTGATAGGGAACATATTATAAAGGTGGTGATCTCTAACCCCTGAGCTTCTTATGGTTAGGTGAAAAGGCAACAAACAAGTCTTTTCTTGCTCTGTAAGTGCTTTGTGCAACGATGTCCATAGAGGTCATAAGTCTTTTTGGGAGGCGTGAATGTCTTACTCCCATATTCACAGTCTCCTATCGCTGTTTTTGCACCAAATGGTTTCCAGTTATGTGTAGTTGTCATAGGCGGCTAATATAGCTCTTGCTCCTGTGATTAAAGTTAGGAAAGGTTCTGCAGATCAGAAATGAAATGCAAGCCCCTCTTTCTCTCAAGAGATGTCATCTCGGTGACACTGCAGGACTAGAGAAGTTACCAGAATTTCGTGGGGACTGAAGAGGCACAGATGAAGAACTGGGAGACAGTTTTCTTGGGCTGCATAGGTCACCATTGTGCAACTTCCACAAAAGTTCCTCGTTTTCCATTGACAGGCGTTTGTTTACTTTTGATTCTTTCTCTAGTGACTCCTGTAAAACAGCTTGCTCTGTAGAAAGTTGCCTGCAAATGGAAGATTTACATCAGAACTCATAACCCAAATTGGAGGCTGCAGTATTGAAACTTAAAGAAAGGTTTGAAAGTGCATAAACCTTTGCTTGGCTCACAACTGAATTCCAGCTTTAATAGAAGGACTGAGCATGTTCTCATCCTAGCTATATTTAAACTGGTAGCTTGCAGAAAGCAGGAGAAAGTCCCAGTAGGAAACATCCCTAAGGGCCAGAAAAAGCATCTGAGAAGTGAGGCTTGTTCTGCTTAAAGTGACACATGGCTTTTAAATGGCCATGCTGGAGCCTTTGGGTCTTGTTGCAGGCTCAGCTAACATAGAAGCTACAGATTCCTTCACACTGGAAGAGTCTGGCCTTCCATTTAAGCAACCATTAGGAGCACCTCAGAGCTGTTTTATTCATGGTAAATATTACTGTTATTGCTAAATAAACCACACTGATCTAAACTGGGGACAAATCACTCACTGAAGTTAGAAGTATGACCCAGATCTAGTTTCCAAGCCAGTAGTACTTAAAAGGGACAATCTTTGTATGATGGTATTTCTGAGATGATTTGTCTTCCCTAAAATACTGGAGTACTGAAGAACATACTAAACCTTTACCTCTTTTCAAAATGTTCCTGCTTGTTACTCTACAAAGGAATGCACATTCTAGATACACAAGTGGGGAAGAAATGGATGTGTTCTTTCACAGAGTACTACAAAATTGCATTCACCAATACTTCAGCAGAGTTTTCTTTCTTGTCACAGGAACCCCTTCCCCCTGATTAAGGGCATCTAAATGTCCACAGATATTTTTCACCTTGAAAGCTCCATGTGTTTGTCCATCCGAGCTTTTAATTCTTCATTTTCTTGCTGAACCTTCTTTAATTTATCCATTAAGATTGTGTTGTTCTCCACCTTGGAAAGAAAGTCACAATTTGAAATAAAACCCATACATGCACTCATCAGGATTCTGACTGAGCTATCACAGACCTTGGCAATCTGGAGTTTGCAGAGCTTGTTACAGTACATACAAAACCAGCCTACTTACCTTATCCTTGCATAACACTGGCACGTGGCCACTTGTGCTGATTAGATGCCAACAAGGAGGACTGGATAAGGGATCTACTCTTAACCTGCACACTGCAGTAACTTCTGCCAGTGATGGGCAGCAGTTTTAGACACTGTAGTGCCTTTTTAGACAGAAGACTGTCTGGAAATAACATGACAAATTCTAGAGTTCCCCTGAGTAAACAGCTTTCCCTATTGCTCTTCTGATTCCATGTTGCTGTTGGAGGACATTATCAAAAATAAAAGGAAAAACTGATTAAGTGGTTGATGATCCAAGACCTTCTACACTGTGGCCAGTGTCTGTTGGAAAAGATGAAGGTTTGCTAGTAATTTGCTAGTAATTGTAGACTGGGGTAACATACACTGCTGCACAATGCTGAACAACTGACATGAATGTGTTCCTTTGTATGCAAACCTCTTTCTATACTTCCTCACCAAAGTCTTGCTTAAGCAAGTATTACAACAGTGTTCAAAGGCCCCACCCAGGAGAAGGACCCTGTTCTGTCACAAATAAGAGCGTGCTAAGTGATTACAAGTCCTGACTCCAAAGTTGACTTTTTATGTGGAATTAACACACAGGTCAGGAAGACAGCCACAAAGCTAAACAAGCAGCTTAACAACTAAAATGATTGGCCTAAGCTAATCAAGACTTAACTCCATTTCACATTTGATCCCTTCTTGTTAAATTAGGATCATTTCCTTGTTAATGTTTTCCTGCAATCTATCTTCCATACAACTTGAGCAATGTAACAGGTAAGGATTTTGTACTTTGGGAGAAGAGGCTCCCAGATAATCTGTACTAACACAGCAATAGTTTATGCAAACCAGTGGTTGTCTTAAGATGTTAAAAGGTCATTTAGAGCATCGGGCCATTCTTTTCCCCTCTTGACATGTATCCCAAAGCTGTACCTGCAATGTGAGCATGTCCCATTGTGAATTCCTGTTTCCTTTTAAACAAACAAGATTAATTCTTGCTTGTAAGTCGTTCCAGCTGAAGTTCATTATAGGAACACAAGTCAGAGACACAGCCCCAGCCTGCCAGACCCTAAGGAACACTCACCAGCTTTTCCATCTTCATTAGCTTTATGTCCTGCTGATGGAGTTTCTCATTCTTGATCTCCAGCACTGCTTTCAAACTTTCCAGTTCCTGTTCCAGGTACATAATCTGTGGGTTTTTCTGAAAGATTGCCAGAGAGTTTGCTTAGTACCCTGAATTTCAGGAATAATTTAGATGTTTCTCTGCTATTTAGAAAAAAACAAAAAGTAATTATGGTAGCTAGTTACTTGTTTTAAGTGAAATCAAGTCAAACTCTAGAATAAATAACAAGATCTGACATCACTTTCTCCTCAGTTTTTGTTTGTCCTTCAGGGTAGGTGGACAGTTGCAGTTGCTTCATTAGAAGCTGTTCAGAAAACACTTAATGCACAGACATGAAAAACCCTTGTGAATCAAAGGAAGGCATGAATGCTGTCACAGCAGAACTTGTTTTGCAGGAGTGCCCAAAGGCCTTAAGGCTAGGAGTTCCAAAATTTATTTCATATTACTCATAACCCATCCCAAGAGATAATTAGAGTAAACATTTGAAGAGTTTTCAGGCACTGGAATAGTTCAAAAAAGTACCAGAAGTTTAAGTTCTGAACTTGACTTGTAGCTTATCTTTCCGGATTTGAGTCTGAAGGTAGCTGGCTCAGAAAGTTTTCAGTTTTACATTATTCTAAAGCCTGAAAATGCAATTATACATACAAATCTTGCATTGGTGCACATCCATGACTTATCTACAATATAGCAAGTTAAGACCTTTTTATTTTTCCTTTTTCTATTGTTTTCTGGGAGGTGGAAGGGAGAGCAAGAGGAGGCAAGAGCAGGGTAAGATGTGCTTTCCCTCAAGGACTTGTTTTCCAGAGCAAGACATCATTCAAACACTGCAGAGTAAAACACATTCTCTGTATTTCAAGGCAGTCACAGCCAAAAAAAAGGAAAAATAAAGTGAGTCTTAGTCTGTTTCCAGGTAGTGAGAATGGAACATGAGCAGAAATCAATCAATGATTAAGCATGTTGTGTAACTAAGTTTATCTTCAAAATCAAACAAAACTTGTTTTAGTGCATTTGGGTAAGAACACAGGTGCACTGCACTGAGTAACAGCTTCACTGCCACACCGAAAGCTCGGACAGGAGGGCAATGCCTGCAGTTTTGTGGGGTGTGGTCCCAGAAGGACAGGGTGGGGACATGTCACTGGTAACAGGAGCTCCATCACCTGCTCAGTTCGTTCTCCTGCTTGTTTTTAAGACCTGTTGCATTAGTGGTTCTTGTTTAACTTCTTTTGAGAAGTCTGTGCAAGGGTGAAACATGCTGTGCTGCCTCAGTGAAGGCAGCAGACAATTTGGTCCTGTTTGGTGACTTGAACATGGAATCTAGGAGCTAACAAAAAAAGCAATCCCGAAAAGTTTAAATGTAGTGTACAGTATGTTCAATATTCAATTTCTTTTTTTTCCCTCTTCAAGCCCAATGATCTTAAAATGTTTTTAAAGTCAGGTCTGAGCCCCCACATTAGCTACTCAGAGGAGAAGACACAGCCAAATAAAAAGACTGAAAGGCCAACATAAGTTTTTAGCAAAAACCTTGGGAATATCAAGTGACACAATCTAAATGATACTAGAGAGGTGGAAATACATCTTTGTCTTCAAAGGGCTATTGAGAATTCTGATACTGCAGAATTTGTGTTAAGTATAGAAGAGTATGCTGAGTCAAACTGGTGCTTTTCCAAAGAGAAGTCTCAAGCTTATCATGCATCTTATGCTGTCAGGAAAGCACAAAGCACATTTGCAGCTATGTAAAAGCACTTGACTATTGCTCCTTTAATTTAGGAACATCTGAGCATGCCTGTGGAATTACAGTTCAAACTCCCACTGCCACAGCAACATATTGTGGTTGCAGATTCTTCTTGTGGCAGCTCTGTCCTGCCACTAGAATAAGCAATAAAACTAAACAAAACAAATTGCAGTGAAAACTAGGGCAACTTCTTCTAGAGGCATCCTAAGTGAGTCTTTAAGCATGGAATTCCTCTTTGTGGAATAAGCAGTACTTCTGGGTATTCTGCTTCATTCTGGGTAGCCAGAAAGATAAGCATGTTTGTGTCTAACCCCCCCACCCACAACAAACCCTCTCTCAGAACACATTTCTATCCCAGGAGCATCAGAGGCAACAGCAGCCTTGGGAGGAGAGGCAGGACAAAAGTTTATTTTGAAGGATAAATCAGCAAAAAGACTCAATGTTTGAATAAATGCAATAGAAATGAGCTTTGCAGGAGTGATGCAAGCCCACACTGATCACAGCACTGGTACAACAGTTACAACTGTCCAGAAAAATGCTATGGTGCAACTCCTCTACACACAGGGGTCTTCATTTCAGCTTAGGCTATTATTTCCACCCCTGACTTAGATACTCAACAGCTTTATAGAATGATAATGGTAAATTTAATACACACCATCACAGTGCTTGTGAAAAGCTTCTGGCAGGTGAGCCATTTACAAAAAATATTACTAAGTATGGGAGCCCTATCAGGCTTCATTGCAAATCTTTTGCATTATGCAGTAAAACAAACCCAGGCAAGATCTGTTCATCCACATTACTTTGGAAGATCAAGACTTACAAGACTGGCTTTTTCTTTGGCTATTTGTTGTTTTTGTTCTTCTAATTTCAGCTTCTCACTCAGAGAGTTGTTTTCACTTTTTAGTTCATCAATTTTTTTCTGAAATGCAAATATATTGTATTGTTAGGCCAAGAATTCAGTGCACATCTCCAAACTGATTTTCTAGTTTTAAACTGTTGCAACGAACCCAGCCCTTAACAAACCTCCAGCAATTCCTGCTTCTCTTTAAAGGAATCTTCAAGCAACTTCCTTTCAGATTCATGGGTACTCTTGAGCTCTAAAACAAATTATTTTTGCAGATTTTTAATACCACATAAGACATGAAACTTCTTTTTGAAAAGAAACAGTCTGAAGAGCCAGCTACATATATATGCACAGATACAGTTGATAACAACACAGAAAGAACATTTATCATTAACTGATGCAAAGCATGTATAAAGTATCAGATTCATTCCCACTTCAGATTTGCTGATTGTCCCCTTGAATACCCATTTCATTAGTGGACAGCCTGTCAGTTTTGAGAGCATTCATGTGCATGCAATAAATGGACTTACTAAACACAGGCACATCTGAAAAAAGCTGAGTTTATGGAAGGAAACACAGCAAAAATTGAAATAATGTCTTCCACAAACGCCTAGAAAAACGTTTCTTTTCCTACTTCAGATGCCATACAGAGGAGTCTGCTCTTTGAAAGCAATGGAAGCATGACCAGTCTTCAAGACAAAAAAGTATCACTGGAAACTTAGCTATCAAGTGGAGTTGGAAGGAGGATGGAAATCACCATCACTTAAATCAGTGAGATGCAAGGTCATTTAAACCTGAGCATGTCACCACCCCCTCGCTGAAAAACACCTCTGCCACAGTGTACTGTACACAGTGTACAATATTTCTAAACATTTCCATGTCATTATGGAAAGCACACAACCATTCTTATCCTCATTTTCAATTCTGAGGTGTTTCTTACAGAACTAGGGGGTGGGAGGAGTTATTCAGTCACTTGAGATTTTGAGGGCAACTCGGGTATCTTTTACTGCAAGAAAAAGTCACTTCCACTCAAACTGTTTATAAAGTTTCATTCAACTACAATGGGATCGTGGTTTTTGCTGTATGTAAAATAAGACTTGTCAGTTCCAAAGGAAGGAATTCAGCCAAGGTTTTTAAAGATAGCCACAAAGAACACAGCAGTGGATATAATGACCAAAAAGCCAGAATATTTTTGTTTGTGACTAGCACTACTATAGCATATGTACTTAAATACAAAATACTTGCCTGAAAAAGAGGATTCATACTCCTTTTTCAGCTCCTCTACTTTTTCTGAGTGCCTGTTTTCGAGTTCCAGCTTAAAGCTTTCATGTGTGGTATTTAAATTGTCCACCTGCAATATGACAACATGATTTTTCTCCTCTTACATGTATCAACTTAACCCTTACTTAAGCATTGTTTCAGTGGCTTCATGCACTATGTCAAGTGCATTTTAAATGGTCTAGCAGGATTCAAAAGTAGAAGCTAAGCCATCTACAAGACTTGATATATGAGAATGGTGCCTTACAGTTTACCAACAGGATAATGTGTGCATCTGTCACATGCACCGAGTTGCAAAGCAAGGTCAGAGGGCAGGTGTGTTTCTATAAATCTTAAAACTCAAGCTGACTCAAATATCCCATGGAGCTCTAGAAATTACTTAAGCTGGCAACCAATCTCCACCACATTTAAACATAACTTTAAGATCTGTACAGATTAATGTGGTAGTATTTTTATTGTTGTAGTGAAGTGGAATTTCACATTAGATAAAATAACTGTTATTAGCAAAACCCAGGATTCTCTGAAGGCTCATTTGTAGCAGAAGGCAGTTGCTAGAGAACTTTTCTACTTTGAGTGTTACAAACCTGCTCCTGGAGTTGGGCTTTGTACTTTTCAGCTTCCTCAATGCAGATACTTTGGAGTTTCTCACACTCTGCAGTGTAAAACTGTTTAAGCCTCTCCTCCAGCTCAGCTAAGTCATCATGATGTTGCTGGTTTAACTTCTGCAAAAATCCTTCATAAGCAACTTGCAGTTCATTCCTGTCTCTTTCCAATTTCTCACAAGCTGCAGAAGTGGTTACTGAAGATGTCAAAAGGAAAAAAAAATAAAAGAAATCAAGTTCAATATTAAAGTCATGTCTTCACTTCCAGGTATTAAAAACAATGGACACACTCACAACAACATGGTTATATACAAACACAAATATGGTTTACTCATTACATGTGTGCCTCCAAGGGCACATGAAAACATCTTCACAAAAATATCAAATTCCATGTTTCTTAGGCTGTGAATTAATTGAACATAGTTAAGCCAGGAGCCCACATAAAAAGCACAAGTGTGACAGATTGACATGACATGGAAGAAGGAATGTCTCATGATGCACACTGAAGAGCTCCAATAAAAAAAAATTAATTGCATTTGCTACTTTACCTTATTTGATCCCATTTCAATAGAATATTTGTCAGAGTACTTCACTTTTTGACATATAAACCACTTAGCTAAATTTGAAAGGCTTAATATCCCAAAAACTATATGTTTAATGACATCCACACTCAGATATGCAGCAAAGAAGCAGTTCTAGCCTGACATGGACAGCCTGATACAGATCTGCCAATCTGAAAGGTACAGCTCATATGTTTATGCCTGAAATATTTAAATATGCAAAACAGAGAATGGTTTTAGGCAAAAAGTGCAGAGTCTTAAGAAAAGAGAAATGCTGTGCAATTCTCTTTACATCTGCATTAACACAGGTCTGCTAAGAAGGCTGCCTAGGTTTGTCTCCCCCTATTTGCAGCTGGTTGAAAGGCAAAACAGAAGTTAGTAACTTGCGTTTTTGAGTTTGAAATTCAGCACTCCCAAGTCCAGCCAGCCAGGCCTGACTAGGAGGAGTCACCCTCCTACTGTTAATATGACTGCAGCAAACGCTTTATGCAGCTCCAGCTGCACCCAAAGCCTGGAAGCAAGGTGAAACAGCATCTCTAACACAAGTGTGTGGTCACTGACCTTGAGCAAAACTGGCTCTATACAAACTCTACTACTATGGTTTAAAATAAATTAGTCAGATGAGTGGCTGCTTAAGAGAAAAATCAACTAAAATGTTAAGTTGATCTTCAAAGGCAGGAGAAGTCATGCATGCATGCACTTCACAGCAGACTGGCACACTGCCCACACAGTGTAAATATAAACTCTGTGTAAAAGCACGGGAAGAGACAAGGATTTTTGTATGGGTAGTACAGGAAATTCTCATCACCACTGTGTTTGAGATTTAAGATAAAAAAATTACAGTATCTTCAAGGACTGATTCCCAAAGCAGTGATGGGTCAGCTCAAGGGAAAGCAGCCTGCCCCAGCAGAGTGCCTAAAGTTACACGTGTCTTAGTCTTCTTTGCTATAGCTCATTACAAGCATGTGAGTAACTTGATGGATGATACCTGCACTCTCTTTTAAGGGAACTGTAAAGAGTCTTGGCCCTGCTACCATCACTTGGAACCTGCAGTGGAACTAGAAAGTGTTAAGAGAGTGAGCTGCATGGAAATCAATCTGCATGTGTGTCTACCTGAATTAGGCTTAACAGCAAGCTTAGCTATACTGGGTCTGTGTGAAAGATCTGCTGATCTGGACAGATTTAGGCCAAGCTCTTCATTCTCTGACTGGCACCAATGCAACAGAGGCTCAGCTGAAACCTACCATAACATTCTCTACAGCTCAAGCAGATTTCACAGGTTTTGCTACTTTCTGCACCAGCACCAAAACTACTCCCCTATCTTTATTCCTTCCACAAAATTCTCTTACAACTGCTTTAGGGAAAGAAAAAAAAAAAAATCAGCTTTCACACTTCTACCACATTTCAGTGGCACAAAGTTATTGAATATATACTCTTGCATTGCCACATTTTTGAACAAGTAACATTGTTAGGGGACATTGTTTTACAATGCCAAGAACCAGGCAGCAAGCCAAATGGAGGTATTACACAGCCAACCACATGCAGATGGAGCTGACCTTCTATAGCAGAGTAAGGGCAGAGCTGAGAGGCAGGCGACTTGCATGGCTCAGCTGAGGTAACTGCAGCAAAATGCTTCAAATGATCCACTTCATTTAAAACCAACAGAGGAAGAAGCATCAAATTCCTTATTTGCAAGGCCAGAGCTATTCATTTGCCTCCAGTTAGCCAGAAGAATGTGCTGGCCTATCGTTGCCTTATCTTTAAATGTCAGCACACAGAACTTCAGATGATGCAAAGCACTTCAGAAAAAAGCAAATAGCAAACCACGCCTTTGTCAAAGAAAACAGATGCATCAGTTACCCTTCAGGCAGTTTGCAATTCAGATTTATGAGAAGACTAATGTTACAAAGGCAAACAAGAAACTTTTAAAACTTGCACTGGCAGTTAAAAGTTGCTGCAAAGGTAACTCTGGCCTCCACAGAGCTGGAGGCTGCAACGCTTCCTTGCAGATCACAAACCTGACTTAAATCCCTGCCATTCAAACAGGAAGCAGAACTACTACACAACCAGTGAGCTTCCAGTATCGTGGTGGTGCAAGAAACTGACCATGTAAAGCTTCGGGAAAAACACCAACTAAAGAATTGTTAATTTGAAATTATGAGATGTCCCATAAACCAATTTAAATACTTGAGACTGAAATGTCTGCAGCAAGTATTTTGCATAGCCCTATCCATCTGCAGACTGAATCAAGTATTTTATGACTGCTCTGCTTTTTTTAAAGAAGGTTGCCTTTTTCATGATTTGTCCCAAATTTCTTAATTTGGCCATTTAGCCACTGCCTTAACCAAACTCAATTGCTACTCAACTGAAGAGTATTCTCACTGAACACATGCTAAACTTTGAAGAAAAATTTGTAACTGAAACATGTGCTCTTCCAGTAGCAAACACACATCTATTTCAACTTCTCATTCACTTCAGAGATACCTGAAGTGCATACTTCAGACTTTTTGTACACTACTACTGTGTTTCCTTTCCCTTCTTGAAGTGCTTTCCTCCAAAATTCCACATCTTTAGACCACAAGCCCTGAGGAAAAAAAAAAATCCACCAAAAAAAACCCAACAGAAAACAAATGGTCCAACAGCATTTCAGGGAAAAATCAAGCGTAGAGATGAAAAGACACTCTATCCTTTTGTCTGTGAAGTTTGCTCAATTTTACCTGTAACACTAAACAGTTTTAAGAATAGTGTATATAGAATGCTAGACTTGGCAGCCAGAAGCAATTTTTACTTCTTTATTAATATAGCAGAGCCATTAATATATTTTTCCTCCAAATATTAGTATTTTTCCTCCACTTGCCACTTTTCACAATCATACAACTGTCTCTCCCTGTATTAGTACAACACAGAGCAAGATTAATCTGTGGTTTTAGGCTTCTTAACTCCTTTACTTATAAATGAAGAGCACAGTTCTTTTGGGTGCAACCATGACCTTTAGAAATCATGGAAAGTTTCTGATGTTTGGTAACAGCAAATCTTCAGAGCAGAAATGCTGGTTTTGACATGTAAAATTACCCTTTATTTGTAACAGTTAACACGAGCCACTTGCATCTTGGGTATTTCACTACGAAGCTTTTAAAGAACCAAAATCATAAAACAAATGCAGCATGGAGAACCAGGCACATGGCAACTCCCTGCAACAGTGCAAACAGCAGCAAATCCAAACCACAGCAACAGTTGCTGCAGCTGAAGGAGAGGACTACAAAAGTTGCCTTTGTATCTCCAAGAAAGCTATTTTGTATTTTCACTAAAAGTAGCCAAGAGATAAGACCTTAGGATTGTGCAGCATCTCCTTTCACTTTTTTTTTCCTTGTTCTCATTATAAAACCATCATCCAATTCAGCCCTTATGGCTAAACTGCTTAGATAAAACATTTTTCAACTTACATTCCCCTAAAAGCTACCATAACCATAGCTCTAAGATAAAATACAATGGATTTTTTTGAACCCTGAATTAAATTGTTTGCAAACAGTAGTTATCTTCATAAAATTGTCCAAGTCACTCACTGGCCTGATTATGATTTATGCGAAGGCATTAGACTGTCTGAAATTCTAAACCAGACCAGTAAACTGTCGGCATTTTAATAGATGTGGGGGATGTGAAATGGCAATAATTACCACAAAGAAGCCCAAGTGTTCAGTACTATGTGATATTACACTGCACTAACACTTAATTGCTCAAACCTTGTATTTCACACTGCAAGCTGTATGCTCACTTAACCAGTAAGTCTGCTATAGACAGGCTCATTTCCTTCTCTCTATATATTTTTATATGTATATAGTAATTAATTCATGGTATTGGCAGAGTATCAATATTGAGAATTCTTCTACCCAAACATGCTTTTAAGTTTATGACCAGGTTTCTCTTGGTGTTACTTCCATAATGAGACTAATTATACAGGACATTAAAGCACATTGCATGTTTTTGTTATTGGGCAAGTTAGACAAGGCAGGTAGCCAAAAGAAGCCTGCTTTAAGCAACATTTAAGCAGGTATGGTTGAATAAATAATGTCAAGTACTCACTTCTCTGCTGGAAAGTAAATTTGCATCCCCTATGCTGCAAACACTACAAGTGACAGTGTTCAGGCAAACAGGCAAGTCTATGAAGTGTGGCAAGTCAGGCCCTGTCTCAAATAAGTGACAGAAACATCTACCTATCACTGAGTATTTTTAAGGATCACCTTAACCTGAAAACCAAATTACATTCACTGTAAAACACAACAGTCCCTTCTATCTGAACTTCCAAAGCATCTAGAAGATAATTTAGTAATAAAAAAGAACATGAAGGTATTCTGAAGAAAATAGTTTATCGGTTGCTGTGCAGGAACTGGAGTTGACAGCTGGGGTTTGGCATCTGGCTGCCTGTCCAGGGTACACACAGGCCTCTCCAGGCCACAGAGAGAGGCTCGCGAATAGCCATGTTGGAAGGGCCAAGGCTGGGCACAGGCTGAGTCAGCTTAGCACCTGCTATTTTGTAGCAGGACTGAGCTGGATCACATCCAGCATGGTTGCCAGGAAGCTCTGAAACAATTTGGAGGAATAGTTTCATACCTCTCAAGAAATATGCAGCCCTTGCAACTTCTTCTTACATAATTAAACAAGTCACTAGAAGTTTATGCACTAGCTTGCATCTTAAGAAGAGAAACAGTTGACAAGCAGGACATCCCTAATTGCCCCAGAACTTAAGGTGCTTATATTCAAACCACAAAGTTTAGTCTTTGTAGCTGGAGATTTTAAGGAAGCCCAAGTTCAGAACCCAGCTGTTACTGAATTTAACCTCCCTTTGGAAAATCCCATCCCCAAACACCTATCACTGCTAATACGTGCACGTTTTCAGCTACTGAGAGCAGAAAGCATTGTTTGGTAACCATCAGCCCCATGGTTGGCACAGTCACATGGTGGCTGCCAAAGACACATTCTGGGACAGGAACACATATTTAAGCCGTTAAACAAAAAGGTATTTTGGTAGAAATGGTCATATGCAATAACCCAGCAAAACAGACCATCTGACAGCAAATCAATTTGGGCTTGCAAGGTAAATCAGGGAGCTTGGCAATGTGCACAGTCAAACTTCAAAGTAAGAAACTACACCGGGCTGGGCACACCTGGTTCCTCTTCTCAGACTGCCTGTCCCCAAACTGCAAACCAACAGTCATTGGCAGTTGGGACACCACAAAACATCTACATGGCCAAAGTAGACTCAAACTGCATTTGACTTTCCCAGCAAACGTATGCTTAGATCATACTGTGAATGACAATCTACAGTACTTAGGTCAAAACAGTCTATAGAAATCTTATGTTCCACTGTATCCATTCAACAGTGCCAATAGAAAGCTGATTAGCAGGTATGTATTTAAGCAGATTAGTTTCAGCTAAAGCTACTGTTATAACAATGCCTTTCTCAAGCCTTGTCAACAAATTATTAATTTAACTTCAAAAAGATAAACCAAAACAGTTCTTTTTAAAGCTAGATAGAATTGAAGACCTGGATAGTTTTTCATTTCTGTAATTAAATCCACTCACTTTACATGCTGAGGAGAGCAGTACAGACAGGCTAGACATGTGACGTGGTTAAGACAAAAGAGCTGCATGAATATAAATAAATGCTTCATGAAACCATGGTCTGGAAACCTTACAAAGGGAAGTGAGCCCCAGGCTGCCATTCAGATGCTCTCGCAGAACTGACCCAGGAAGGTCAGCTCCATGAGGGGAACAGCTGACGATGTCATCCAGCAGCACATCAGCCAGCATCCCTGTCTGAGAGCTTTGTGCACTCGGGTGTCACAGATCCATCAGGCACAGTTGCATTTAAAGTTTTTTCTAGCTATCAACCCACTGAATGGCATATGCTTGCAATGGGAGTCTCATAAATGAGCTCAGCAGACTGCTAATCAAAGCAGGAAGATAACAAGTTTATGGAAAGCTCATTTAGGCATGAGGCATCCTTACAAAGAACTAAGCTTTCAAAAATACCCGAACATCACAAAAACCCTCAACATGGTAATGTGCAAAAGTGCTGGCCAGCTTTTGGTCTACCCATCTAAGCAGAATTTCCCTTTCTAGGTAAGTGATAAGCATAGTACCTAGGTTGATAAAGGAAAAATAATATTGAAGATGCAAGCCTAGAGAAGGAAAGAGATGTGCTCTGATAGCAATCCTTCTGAAGTCGTTTTCCTGAGTAAATGAATGGGGCTGCTCAGAGAATCCCATAAGTACATAAATAAAAAGAAATCTGGTTTATGACGTTTATAACACAACTGTTTAGTGATGCAAGAAGGCCATTTCCACATTAGAACTCTAGTCCTGTTATCACTTCACGGTAACAGAAACATCAGCTGCAGTTGATGGGGGACACGACCCTGCACCCTGCTACTCCTTCCCCTTTCTCTGCTCCGGTCCCAGTGCTCCTTCAGTCACATACTGAAGTCAGGCCAGGCAGCTCTGGCAAAACAGCACTACCAGTCAATAGTTTCAGCTGGCATAGGTACCCAGGCAGCTCACTGCATCAGTGGGGTACGGCTGCCTCAGCAGCAATGCTGGCACAAGGAGGACAGAGGGATGCAAAGGCAGGGGAAGGCCAGGCTCTTTCAAAGCCAGCCCCTGCTGAGACCCACCTGGAACAACTGCTAAGTTCAAATACGTTACATGGAGTTACCAGTAAATGCAGTTAAATTGAGCTTTGAAGTTGACAAATCCAGCCTCTGCACATTGTAGCTCAATTTCATCTTATAGCTGTCCACTAGGATGAGTTCAAAGGTTTAATCTCATCAGCCTGAAAGCATTTCCTCCTGTTAATTTTACAGTCATTCACCTACAGGTCACTAAGGCAAAAATGTAGATTTTGCACAGTATGTTTTACAAGTTTATTAATTTTTTGCCAGCAAACCTCTAGAAGACAGCATACAAATAAGTTAGGGATCAAACAAAAGCATATATGCTGTCAGCCATCCTCCCATTTTTTAGAAGTGAGTGCTTTGGTCATCAGACACGTTTTGTAAGGAGGCCCTGCAAGGCGCAGTCAGATCAGTTCCAGGAATTCGGTGAACCTGGGGTCATGCTCTCAGGGCTCCCTAGCGCTTAAAGCATCGGAGTGGAATTCAGCCAGGGAATTAAATGACTGCCATTACAATACCAGGGCATCTGTCTTCTGCAGATCTGTTTTGCTGTATTTCTGTTCTCATTGTGAATACAAAAATAAATTCTTACCTAGTTCTCCTCGAAGGTTAACTAGTTCTTGAGATAACTCTTTCCGCTGCTTCAGTGCTTCCTCCCTCTGCAGAGAAAAGAACAAAAATCCCCAAACATTTGGTTACTAGAGGTCTGAGCAGAGCACCTACCAATAATTAACTTACATGTGTTCTGTAGGAAAAACAAGAGGTAGGAGCAAGAAGCCAAGATATGACTCATTTAGGATAACAGTTCAGCTGTTATAATATACACAGATGTTCTTCTGTTGTTAAGGAAGTTATACTTTAAAACAAAGAACAGCTTTTTCCAGAACAGCTCTGCAATTAAAATCCTACTTTGCGGCAATTAATTATATATTTTATGGTGGGTGTAGCACCATAAGCCTCCAGAACAAATCAAGTGGTAGCTGTCAAGGGCACAGAAGTACAGTGTATATGTGAAAGAGGCATGCATTAAATATTTATCTTAAGCTTACTCAAACACAAAACCAAGAACTTTGCTAAATGCTCAGTCTTCCATGAAGAAAAGGCACAGCCCTGTTCAAAGTTGAATACAACCCACCCTTGCTGCTCGCAATTCTTAATGTTAAGATAGATGGTGTTTCTTATACCGAGAGAATCATAAGGAACGTGTGAACGGATCATAAAGCAGAAGCGCCCATCTCCCTGCTTTTCCCAGGAGCCGTGCCCTGGCCAGGAGGAGGCGGGGGCCAGGCCGCTGTGCCCAGAGGGGCAGCGCGGGGAGCGGCGCGGGCACAGCCGCGGCAGAGCCGCGCCGGGGCCCGGCGGTCACCGCCTCACGCCACGCGCGGAGGTGACAAGGGCCACGCGCCCGGCTGGCAGGGTGCTTCACCGTGCTCCCGGCCGGCTCCCTGCGAAACAAACACTCATTACCCTTGCTGCAGCACACTGAGAATAGAGGCACAGCCTGCTGCTGGAGCAGCCCATCTTCCAGCGCCGGCAGCCCCCCGCTCGGCCCCCCGGCCCTCATCGGCGACGCGCGGGTGGCGGCGGCACCACCGAGCCGGGCAGGTCCGGCCAGGGCCGAGCGTCAAGGCTGGACCTTGCCTCCGCAGGTTATCCTGCTTCCGCGCCCAGCGCTCCCGACAGCGGCAGACACTGCAGCTTCTGCAATTGGCACAAGCAGCCAGCGATTACTTAAAGCCACAGCCCTTCTTTTATGGAAGGCGAGCCCAGACATTAGATCGATCGATCTCTACTTTGCTCCGACGGCAGGCGGGATCACTGAGGGAACGCTGCCCTTCTCTGCTGATAACCGAGCTTATTTTAGCTGTCTCGAGCTTGCTGTATGCTGCTTTCACACTTAATTTGTTGATGCAAAAATAAGCCACAGGAGGCCTAAGATGAATGGGAGAGCCACAGATACAGCAGCTTTGCTGCTGTCAATGCCCAGGCTTATGTTCAGTAGCCCCGGTGCACACAAACAACTTGAAACTCACTTTCCATGCTTTTCCTTTAGCGAGGATACAGTAAAAAAAAAAAAAAAAAAAAACAAAAAAAAAAAACCAAAAACCCAACACAAAACAAAACAACAAAAACAAACAAACAAAACCCCAACAAACCAAAAAAACACCCACAAAACCCACTTGCCCAAAAATCACAGAGACTTGTCCACAACTGAGCACAGCAGATGAATTTGCAGACTGGTCGAGCCACACCTAAGCTGGTTCTCCCCAGGGAAAACCTCACCTCTACAGCAAATTTCCTTTTTGCCCTTGGTCACTCTCACTGCAGCCTGACCACAGGCTTACATCCTTAAGAGCACCCCGTCCTGGAGTCAGGGAATACTCACTGCATGCCTGCAGAACAAATAAAGCAGTAAAATACACCACTCTTACGAAAAACTAGAAAGAATGAGCACCCAAAACCCAGTCATGTATTAAGGTCTGACACAAGACTAATCCAAATGCGTAATTTTTATGCTATTTGCAAGTTTTAGGGAACAATTATGCACCTGTAAAGGTTGGTTAGAAGAAACTGCCGGCTCTTTACCAGAAATATTTATATTTTTGACCTTGTATGAGAAAGATTCCCTTTTCATCACTCAATTTAAGCAGTTGTAACAATTCTTTGTACACTTTACACTTTGGTAGGGCTATTATGCAGCTGTGTTGCAGTTTTATATTAAGCACTTAGAGGCTTTTTACAGTGTCAGTGGGCTAAGATTGAAAACCACGCCTCACCCTCCACAATAAATTCTCAGGAGAGCAGAGAGCTCAGTTATTGAAAGGACTTGCCCTACTCTTCCCTGCTTCTCTGCTCAGAAAGGAGAGATGAGTCATCTGACTCCAGTTCAACGCCAGTGTTCCCACTACGGACACAGCATCTGATGATGAAAATGGGAATGCTGCAGTGAGTTATTTGAATTGCATCCCTGCACACTGCAACCTGCTTTCTTCCAGCCCACTCTGTCAGTAAAACATCTCAAATTCTCCCTAGTGGCTGTACCATGCTGCAGACCCTTTGGACATGCTAACATTTTTGTTTTGTGTTTCCAAACGGGCTTCTTCACAGTCTACACATTTTGTATTTGCTTTCAGTTAAAGAAACTTAATGAGAAAAGAGCTGGTGCGATCAGCATATACTAAGGACTAACAAAACTAATTACTAAATTGAGTAACACTGACTTAGTAATCTTTTTCATGTTTCTTGCTGCTCCTAAGCTCTGTTGCTTTTTGCTGGTGTTGTTTAACCTGTTGCCTCAGTTCAGCTTGTCCATTCATAGTTTAACAAATCCAAAAAATCCAGATGGATTTGTACCACCACCTCCTGCTCACGAATACATTCAGAAAAAAACTGCAAGCCTAAAATAAGAAGACTAAGTTGCTCATATGGATAAGCAGCCCCCTGAAGTAGTCAGACTAACTAGCAGTTGACTTAGTATACACTTTTATCTAAGTTCTGAGAGAACCGAAGCTGCAAGCATGGGGGTTTCCCCAAGAAAACTTGAAAGTTTCCAAAATCTGGAATTGAAACGCAGTAAAATAGCAAAAGCACTTGAGTAATCCAGTAAGGGCCTATCTTCAGTATTTAATTTAAAGGCAGGTATGCATATGCTTTTGGCCAGAATAACCAGCAACCTTCTAGTTTATGCTTAACAAGACTCTGGTTGAAAAATCAATACCAGAAATTGGAAGAGCAGAACCAAGTTGGATCAAGAAGTTTTGGCATTGTTATCCAGATAAATCCCGCAATAAGGATCATCCTCATTTAGTTGCCAGAGACTCATGAAGGATCTTCATACCTCTCTACAATTTTTTCTGGTACAATTTATAAATGCATATGAAGATCAGGTAGATTATTTGGTATCTGTTTTTTCCTTATTTACCAAGAATCTATTGTAGGTTGCACTTTAACCAAAACATCCCCCTGCCATAAACATGGAAGCTACAGTAAGGAACGAGAACAGAGTTTAGGGATAAAAGGCTTGCCACAGGCAATATCAGAGCAGTGCACCTCTGCCACTGAATGCTACAAAAAAAGTTCTCAGCATAACAAGGGAGACTTGGACATTTCTTGTTCTGAGAAAGACTAGCCAGTTAAAAAATCCTTCATGTTCTGAAAATTTGACAAGTGCACGTAGACATATGCCCCACAGCAAAGACGCTTGGGAAGATGAGGCCCAAGGTAGAAGGCTGAAGAACACAACAGCTTCAAGAAGAAAAAACCTACCAAGTCAGGAACGGAATAAATTACCAAGTTTGTCATTCATGTTTGTTTTGTTGGCAGTTATGCAGCCCAGTTACAGGCTTAGGAGTGTTTTTCCTGGCAACTAACTGTTTTTGCTACAGCTTGAGATTCCAACAGATCAGCCTAGGGTCATTTTAGATACAAACAAGGGTGAGGACGAATCACTCTGAAGTTTCCACTGCTCTGCTTTGAAAGCAGGAAGCTCTACAAAAGTCCACATTCCAGAATGAGCAAGAGGGATATTTGTACCAAGCACACAAACAAACAGCCTTCCTGGCTATGTACCTATACCAAATCTTCACATAAGAGAGACCCAGGTTACCTCCAAGATGTCAGGTTCTGAGCAGTTCTCTAGATGGAATAGGTGGGCATTCCTCAAGAATGCCACAGCAACTTTGCAGACCACAAATACAAGAGCATAAAGTTTTACAGCAAACTGGCAACTTTGTATTGCCTTGAGAGGATGTGCAACCAGACTAACCATTCTAGGTTTCCCAGCACGCTCCTGCTCCTGGCCAGGTGGGCTGATGTTGGTATGGGAGCACCATGTTCTGCCTAATAATCAAGGCTTTGAGAACCACAACTAGGCTGCCTGGTCAAAAAGTCCTAATCAGCCTTTGTAAGTTTTTCCTCCATGCTAAGAGCTACAAGTCCTTCAATATTTACTCAACATAAAAAAGCAAATCATGGCAGAAAACAGGTTTCCAGAATGCATGTACAAATAAGCTAACACTGTCCAATCTGGTAGCAATTATCCAAACATCACGGTTCACATTTTAAACAAGCACACTCCTTTGGGAAACAAAATATGTACTCTCTTGGAGTTGTACTAAAGAAAGAAAACTTCCTAAGAACCAATAATGAAAAGTTCACATTTGCATACCAAAATACAGTAACTGTTTGCTTTTTTAATTTCAGGCAGCTCTATCACCCTGATATCTATGTGATAAGCCACCTGCCACAGTTGCCTAGCCTACCCCAGTAACAGATTCAAAAGAAGCATTATGGATCACTGCAACCAAAAACCACAAAGCACTGGTACATTGCGAAGGAAGAGACACAACTCAATTTGAGGCCGTGAAATACCCCAGGGCATTGGGCCATGTTGTGGGAATTTTCCAGTGACACAAATGGAGCAGCCACACTGGAATGTTCATCTCAGTGCTGAGATGTGACATGGTCCCTGCCCAGGGAAGGTGGAGAAGGGCTCTAACAGTGGCAGTACCAAGCTCTCTGCAGTGTGCAGCCAGGACGGGCAGCTCCGAGCCCCAGGCAAAGCGCAACAACTGAACCCCTCATGGGCATAACTGGCAGGTGGGACTGGGAAGGCTGTAATCAGCCTTCTGTTTTCATCAGCAATACACTTTGCAAACGATTTCAAGACTCAGAACTTAAAGGAGTAGAAAATTAAGTGTTAAATATAAAAGCACTGCAATGCCTTTTTTCAAAAAGCATTTTATTATAACAGACTAAATAAAATTTGTTCAGAGCGAATAAAACAAATTCATCTATGCAAAGAGTGGAAGCACTTAAATGTGTTTTACTATCATATACAGGGCCAAATTAATTTTATTCTTGGAAAGAAGAGTCTGGTTTTTGTAAGCCATTTACTGTCAAACCAAACCACAAGCACTTACTCCTAAAATTAGAGAGAAATGCTGAGCATTTAAAAACATAATAAATAAGTCTTAATAAATTAGTAAATTTGTAAGAACTTCTGTAACATGTATGTTTACACCCTATTGGAGATGTGCTGAGCTTGTATGGAAAAAAAGATCATAATTTAAATATTTTTTAATACTGCTACAGTCTCATTTGTCAACAGGATGTATTTCTCATCCAAGGAGATATTCCTCTTGGGTAGGAAGCCTTAGAAATTTAAGTCTACTTTGTCCTGTGCTGCTTCAGCCATAAAAACATGATCATCGTCATTGGCTGTAGTGTAGAAATTGAGTCACATCTTTGCATAAACTCCAGTCACTCATGTGTCATCAGCTACAGTCTGGAGGTAACTACGAAGGGACAACAAAAGGGCCATTCATATCCACTTTGCACTATGACATTTGACTTGATGATTAGAAATACCACAGTATTTCTACCAGTCCCTTTTCCTTCTTCCCTAGCAAAATTCAATCCCCTAAGTCAGTCTTCTCATTAGATATTAGCAATTTTAGAAATTGATTTCTTATAAACTCACCTACTCCATACCTCCCTTAAAACCCCCTTGCAATGTCAGTTCCTCTGCATGACTCAATGCAAAAGCAAGCTACAGAAATGAGCCAAGGAAGCAGTACAACAAATAGGATCTACACTCTTTGCTCCATGCATATTTTTGAAAGGAGCAGCAGAGTATCACTGCAATAAAATAAAAATGTCATTAACCATCTCCAATCAATAAATATGCAGTGAAATGAATACTTCTACTTTACTCTTGGCCTCATTTGTGTTATGCACTGCCTTCTTACCAAGTGAAATATGCTATCAGTTTTCACCTTGGCATACTTCAAGCAGAACTGACTTAGAAAACAGCATCTACATGATTAGCTGATAGAGATTCACTGAGATTTTTAATATTTTACTTCTTTTATCTACTAGGTACATCTGTGGAGAACCAGATGTTTTTCCCCTGATGTTTAGTGTATGAAACACTAAAGCAGAAAACACTAAAGCAGAGAACCAGCCAAACAGGATTCCTATGAGTCACTATGTATTTAGCACATTTACTTGCGGGCTCTTTATGCTTTTGCAAGCTTTACATAGGATCTTAGGCTTGCAGGGATCTTTGATTTCCCATTTAGAAGTCATGTCCACCTTCATGCAATAGCCTGCAAAGATAGGATATAATAACATAGGCTATTTAATTTCACTTCTCTATAACAGCTTATTTGCTACTTCACAGCATTTCTGAATGCTAGTATTAGTTCTTCTCACACAGAATGACTCCTTCCTTCCCTGTAGAAACTCCAATCTCATAAAAACTACGTTTACCTCTTCTAGGCAATTACTTATTTCTCAGTATTTTCTAAAGCTTTCTGTCTCAGTCCAACTCATCTGAATATGACACAGTAGCCAGGACATACCATGCACCTTTGACAAGTTATACCATCACTATTTTTCCCATGTCTATAAAGCTGTTATTATCATTATATAGTTATTCAGAATGTTGTAATGAGAGCCTGTGCTTGAGCATAATATTATATTATTAATTTCTTTTTTAAGATTGTTTAGAATCTCACCTGAAAAAAGGTAGTACAAATCAAGAAGGAAACAAGAGTGAAACATGTTACTTTCTTCTACTAACTGCTCCCTTAATTTTTGCAACAGATACCTCTATTTTGCTTCTGTCACTAATTCTTCAGCTTCTTGAAAAAAATTAATTACAAGAAATAACAAGGTAGTCATGAAAAACAGGTTCTTTGTGGAAAGCAGCACTGGTTGCCTGAAACATCAAGTTTGTTTCAATCAAAGGTATCTTTTTCCAAGACACCTTTTGCTAGGAGTAGCTATAGGACGGGACCAAATTCTCTTCAGCTGTTACCCATTCTGAATACTCAGGTGTACCAAATAAATTGCTTAACTGAGCATCTTCTAAAAGGTTATTTCAATCCCAGCCTAGTTTCACAGTAATTAATGGATTAAAATGTTTTTTTTTCTGGATGTTAGAGCTCACAAATCTTCAATCTCTTGCCAAAAACATTCTTGTTCATTCATACCACATTTTATAGAGACCTTGAGTATCATCTGAAACTTCCTTGCTTTCCAACTGCAACCTGTCAGACACAGGTTTGTAGAACCCAGGTTTTCTTTACAGGGGGAAGCTACTGTGGTATTACTCAAATACTCTCTGTAACAAAACAGAAAATATTTGCATTCCTCAAAATCAGGACAATACGTTTTGACTTCTGAGTATTTTTTCTTTTTTCTTTTTTTTAAGAAGCACAAAAATTACCTCTTACACATCCTTTTTCTCTCTCATAAAAAGTTATGTCCATATTTTGGGAAGCCAGATACACCTTGTATGAAAATTCTAATGAAAACTGGCCAAATTTGATTTTAAGTTCTAGAAAATCAAAACTAACTCAAAGACAGCTGCCCTAAACAGCAGGACTTATAGGTCAAAAGATCCAAAACTCTTGGGCTTTAGTGATGCAATGAGTACTTCTGCCCCCTAACCTAGATATGCATTTCTCATTTGATAAATATAAACATTTTCTGCTGAACTTCCACAAAGGCCAGGACAAACGTTTCTGATAGATGTGTTCATGTATTCTGAAATGGAAAAAAAAAAAAAAAAAAAAAAGCGCAACATTTTAAACTGCTAAGTTCCCAAGGAAACTGGTATCTCCACTCTTACAGTCATGCACATGTCAGGAAATGCCACTTACAACAGGTCATATACTAATGGGTAATTTCTATTTCCACCTAGAAATGCTGAAGCCTCCTCAGTCACACAATTTCTAGCACATTCCTCATGTTGTTTCCTGTGTCACATCCACAATTAGTGTTATCCACACATTACTGTCAAGACTCTATACCCTTCTCAAATGGCCTTTTCCTATACTAAGGAAACTCCTTAAAGATGGCACCACAACATTCCCATGTAAAGTCTGACTGTAAACAGCAGTCTTCCCATGAGCATACCAAGAAAAGCACAACAGTGAAACTGAGTTTCTTTTAATCTCTATAGTACCCTCTTTCACAGACACAAATTTGAAGCCCATTTCTATGGCAGAATCTGTAGAGGATTACTGAGGTCCTTAATTGGGTTCATTTATTAAACTAGAAAATAAAAATGGATATTCATAATAACCAAACATTTTACCATCTAATATTTTTAAACAGCTTAGGTTGTGGTTCTGAATGTAGCAGTTTATGCACTAAAATGAGAAGATAAAATATCTGTCAATTCACACTTTGAACAGTTACAAAGCCATTCTAACTACACGTTACCCTTTCCTTTGACAGCCAAATCTGCCTTAGACAGACAAATTTAAAACTAGATTTAAAACCAAGCTGGTACCACACTGCTAAAACAAACACCCTCCACTCCCAAAGATTCAAGACTTTATACACAGTAGTGAGCTCGAGGTTAGAACAGCCCAGCTGCAGGGCTCACACAGCCTTGAGGGGCAGCCCTGAGACAGGGGAAGGAGCTGAACACCTCTCAGGAGGCAAGAAGCAGAGGCTCAGGCAGGAGCTGCCATAGCCTCAGCCTCATCAGCTGGTGATGTACTGGGGTTTTTTTGCTTCCCAAGGGAGCATCTGGCTCCTAAGCCCAGGTGCAGACCTCTCAAGCACGCATTCCCACCCCACCCCAGCACTGGCGATTCTTCACTTCCACTCCTTCCCACAGTGAACCCACTACACGGGGACATATCCAAAACACTTTTGACATGAACAGACCTGTAAAACTAGACCCATAATAATTTTTTTCATTGGCTTCCCAAATAAGCCCAAGCATACACAAGGACTGGGGAAAAGAGGGGAGAGCTGCAAGAGCAGCATCCCCAACCTGACTTGTCACAGACATGTTAACCATGTATTTAAAGCGTCTGTGACATATCTCTTACTGAAGGGACAATAAATTTAAAGTTAATACTAGTGGAAATTAAAAGATCAACTCAAATGCAGTAGTGCTAATGTCAGAGCTCTTTGCAGTTGAAGGTTAATGGAAAACTGCTTTCCTTGGCACTTTGTGCGTTTATTGTAAATGGCCAATTTCACCATTTCCTCTGTACTGCCCCTTTTAGTTTCTTGTTTGAACTTAAAAAACAGGAAAGTAGCCATGAAGTAACAGGAATTACCAGGGGATCAGGGGAAGCACAGTGCTCTAGGAAAGACTCAACTCGCTTTTGTGATTAGTCTGCAGTTTAATACGTGTTCCTATCACTGCCAGTACACACACAGCTGTCCAACAATGGAAAACTCCATGTTCTCATCAGCCACACTATTCATTGCCATCAAATATTCTGGATGCCAGGAGGTTTTCCATCTAGCATTAACCCAGTACAACAACACCCCCTGTGAGGTAGAAATCAGGCTTTTAAGGTTTTTAAACTTGGAAGAGTGTTGGCAAAGGTAGCTAAACATAGACACACACCCACCCCCCCACCTCAAAGAAACACCGACAGATCAAGTGGGAAGGCTTTATCAGAAACAGCTGTTACTATTGACAGCTCCAAGGTAACTCCTGCAACAAACAGGTTTGAGCTCAGGGTTTTTTGAGAGATTCCTGCTCAGCTAGAAACAGCACAGCAGCATTGCTCAATCCCATTTAACCCTTTGACAGCAGCCTATCAACCTCACTCCAGATGGGCTAGCTGCAGTTTTGACAGAAATCATTGCCAGCAAGTGCTGATTCTGTTTGTAGCTATATTCCACTTCAAAAGAGCTCATAAGAAACAACTTTAATCTTTTGTGCAGAAATACATTGGGAACTCTTGGAGAAAAAAAAGTAGAAACAACATGACAGTAAAATCAAACAAATCTAACAGCCAAATCATATCCCAGTCACTTCAGCTTTGGAGTGAAAGCAGGAGAGGCTGCAGTAGATTTTGCCAAGAGGCTCAGGCTGGGTTGCCCAGCCTTGAAGAGACCGAAGTGCTCACTGCAGTACTTTACTCCATTTGGCTAGACAGCCTGTCCTTCACCCCATCTCACCCTCACACTGGCTCTGACCAAATGTTAGGACAATCTATGTCATCACCTGGCAAAGATATGCTCTTTGGCTGGTTTGGCTTTCTGGTAGTGGCAGGCTGAATTGGCTTTCTGTAGGGACAGAGCAGCATGAGAGGAGAACAGAGCAAGCTATTTCTCAGGCTGCATCATGTCACTTCACACTTGCTCTAATGGGAAGAATGGAAGCACAGCTTTGTTCCTCATGTAATCAGCTAAACATGATTTTTAAACTTTTTTTTAAAAGACAGAGAAGCTGAAACTACTTTCAGTTGGATCTGCAGTAGTTAACCTATGAGACCCTACCTCATGAGTAAAAGCCTAATTTGAAGTTTCTCCCTGAGTTTATCCAGAGTTTGAAAACTACATCAAAAGGGTCCCCAAGGGATACTTCAGACAAATAACTGTGTGGGCAGCTAAGACTGTTAGCTATACCAGACTCCACCCCTCACCCTAACAGAAAAAAACCCCAAACAAATGAACAAAATTACAACTACTCTTCACAGTATTCCCTATAACAGTGAAATCCTTCAGGATGTTTCCCACAGCTAACTAACAGATTTTAAGTATTCCTTATAGCACCACAGCAGAAGAGTCCTTCTCATCCCTATGGTACTTCCACAAGAGCAAGGCAATGAGTCTTCAGCAAGTATTGCCTTATCCCAGGCAAAATCCTTTAGGATCCTTTAGGAAAGGAGAGAGCAACCTCAAAATCAATAAATGGTATGAAAATACATCAGTGTGGCATATCTAGCTCAATTTCAAGTGTTCAAACTTAACTGTCCAAGATTACTAGTTTTATATAATTTGACAGAGGTTTGTTTTTTTTCTTTTCCGTCTGCAAAAGACTAACAAAGAGGAATAAGGAGCAAAATCACTAGTTTCTCCCATGCAGTTCTCTCTTCCCTCCTTCAAAATCACTTTTTCCTTAATTAAACTCCTGATTATTCTTAAAGAAAACTCATCTTTAGGCTAGAGCAACCTGTAAAATAGCCTACAAGAAGAAAAGTAGCACGATGGGCTTCTTCTTACTAAACATGACATTTATAAAGTATTTGCAAGTTTTAAAATGTTGCAATAAAAATGTTTGAGAGAAGAAACTAGGCCAATTTAATTGTAAGAGTTACTGAAAAAAACAGTGTGCTTATTCTACAGTAATTAGAAGATTGCACAGAAGTTTAGCAGTGAGAATTTAACTTAAAATTTCACAATATCATGTTAGATGACAGGCATCCAAAAATTTTGTATCAAATTGCTTTGAAGATCTCAAACTAGTTCCTTAGGCAGAGAAAGGTGTTTCAACCAAGAGTTTAAAAAAAACCCAACCAAATCAATCCCAGAACACTGGCTCAGAGCCACTGCTCTTAGAATTGAACCAGACTAGGAGATAAATGCAGTATTTTTAGATTAAATGAAAGCAAGCAGATACTATCCCATGAGAATGTTACATCTGCCAGAATACTAAGACAATTTAGTGCTTTTTTGTATATAAGACTGTAAAATCACCATGTAGCGGAAGAATTGAAATGAAAT
The DNA here is from genome assembly GCA_017589585.1 of Phylloscopus whistleri. Classification (NCBI taxonomy): domain Eukaryota; kingdom Metazoa; phylum Chordata; class Aves; order Passeriformes; family Phylloscopidae; genus Phylloscopus; species Phylloscopus whistleri. The sequence continues at coordinate 3,262,739 of JADMLD010001408.1, forward strand.
TGATACCAATCTTAGAACATGAGTTCTCAATGCAAGACAAATAGCTATTAAAGCCTGCATCAGCTGTGCAGTATAAACTCATAACTGTTTTAATTTCCTTCAGAATTTTCTTTTCTCAAGTTTCCAAAGCAGACCAATAGTTTCTAGTGTAGTATTAAACTGATTAAGTCACTACATATTTCAAACAGATTAGAAAAATTAAGATTAAACCACATCAGATTCATTCCACTCTCTAATTCCAGACGCATTTCTATATTTTTAATAATTTTAACACACCATCAACAATGCAGGATTCAATAAATAAAACTTTAACAACTCAGACTTTGCTCTCAGTAGCTCAAAAACATATCCACCCATTAAATCCATCCAATGTCAGATAACAAAGCAAGGCCATGTAGATTATCTGTTGAAATTAGTCTTTCCTACAAGGGCAGAACTTGAAGCATACACTTGGAAAGCTACTCAGCCTGAAGGACTCTCCAACTAGAAACATCTAAAATCTTTTTAAGAGCATGTAAAGCATGCAGAGGTCACAAGGCCTGGTGTCGTGGGTTTGATTTTTTTTCTAGCCAACTGATGCTAGAAGTATAACCTCCACAGGAAAACAGAAACCACTGGAATGGAAACACAAAATTCAATATCAGTATCTTAATATTTTCTGAAGCCATTGCTGAGAAGTGTTCAAACAATTAAAGCCAAAATTGATAAGCTGTGAGTTTTTACCTCAGACTGCAGGTGCTGGATGACAACTGTTAACGCTTCAAACTTCTGGTTACTGGACGTAAGGAATTTTTTCAGCTGCAGGATGATTCCACTCTGGGTCTCACATTTTGTTTTGTACTGTGTCAGCTCGGCTGCTTTTGTGCCAGGTGAACGTGCATCTGTGGAGGCTTGAGTCCGTACGCATGAGCTCTTGGGACTCCGCTGCTTGCCCTTGTCAACTAAGACAACAACAACGAATTAATATGCATTTCATGCTGAAATCTCACCAAAATGTAAAGGACAAGTGCAAAAGAAAGTAGTTACAAATTCCTGCAAATACTTGCTGAACTACTAACTAGGAGAAAGGGTTATTTCAGCAGCACTGCAGAGCAGGCACTATCAATCTGTTAATTCATAACACCATAACCTTGGATACAGTGTTCTGTACTTCATCCTCACCTTCATGTATTCTGTGGCACACTTTGCAGCTTACTCTTCACACTGGACTTTGAAAAAATACTTTAATAACACGCAAGGCCTTTGTCATCCTATCTATTCAGTAACTTATTTCTAACATAAGAGTTGTCCACTTTTGTTTGCAACATGGATTTCATATTTCTTGCACTCTAAATGCTGAATACAAAACCATTTTCTCTACATTTCCTTTGTTATTTTTCTTCCTTTTAAATTTTTAATTGTAAAAACTCCCCTCTCTGCAGCTGAGGCCTGATCTTTATTAACTAGAGGTCTTGCAGCATTTCTTAGTGCCAGCAATTTTCAGTCACAAGGATAAGACTTTAAAAAAAGCCCTAAAATGTATTATATTTCAATATATATTCACAGTCCTGAAATCACATTATTGATTTAATATTCTCAGTGTTCTGGCAACCTCAATGCTTTCACAGTACACAATCATCTCATGTCAGAGGAAACCAGATTACATAAATCAGCACTTGACCCGTAAACACTGTATGTTCAGGTTTCTCTGCTGCCTTCAGACTGGAAAGGGTACAATACTGCTGTGCAGATAGGGCCAGTCTTCCCCCCTTGATCACAAAGGGAATGAGCAAACAATTTTGCAATAAAAAGCTGATGCAATAGATAAATATCCCTTGGCAATTTAATGAAGACATCTAAGCAGATTACTTTGTACAGTTTCAACTTAACAAGATTTCTTCACGATAGAGTGAAAAAACCTGACAGGTGAGATCTGGAGAAAAGAAAGATAGGAACATGCATCTTGAAGGTCTCTTACAACCTAGTGATTCCGTGGTTCTGTGAAAAACAGGGGACAAGCTAACCAACAAGACTCAATCCTTTCTGAATCCCAAGCACCTGGTTTGAATGTTATCAAATGACCCTACAATCACCCCAGCAGTGTAAGTTTCAATCTTCTTGTCTCTCAACCGGAGACAGCATTAAGAACAAAAGCTTTGATTCTCAGTTAATGTTAGTCTGACTGAGGTATCAGCTATTGCATTAATACCTAAGTCTTCCACAGCCTGCATTTGTTTTTAAAGTCTTTGAAAACAGTTTTCCTGTGCAAAATACTAACATCCTCTGTGCCCTCCTTACTGAGCCTGGTATAAAGTGCCTCCCGAGTCTGTTAATTTTCCTGATAAAACCTCTCTGGGCTAGATTTTCTGCTAGTTAGAGAACTGTCAGCATATCATGCTTTATAATGTATGCTTGGAGATTTCCTTACACTTCTGCTCAGAGATGCAGACTGTTAAAGGGTGTATTTTCAATTAGAAACACACCATTGTGCAGTTTAATATTAGAGCTGTTAAAAGGTATATCAACCCAAATCAAAATACAAATTTGAGGACAAAAGGATCGCACTTGGCTGCCAATTCTAGTTATATTTACCACCATTTAACTAATATGACCACTTCTTTCTTCATTGTGAAGATATAACATCCTTTGAGTAGACATTTTTACACAAATGCCAGTTCACATCTGAGAGCAACTGGGTCAATTTTCCAGCAATCTTATGGACAAAATACTGTGTGTAGGAAACTACTGGTTACCTTCTGAAGCTCCTTCAAAAATCACAAGAGATAATAATCAAGAAGAAAGGAAAAAAGAAAAAAAAGAGCAGGGACTAGAGAATAAACACGTAGAGTCAGTTCTTCCCTTCCCTACTGGCTTACATACTCCTACTCTCTCATATATTGCACCTCCCTTCCTGAATGCTCCACTTGTGACAAATAGAGAACTAGAGCATTATTCTTGATATAAGGTATTGGGTAAATTCACTGATTCAGATGCTAGTGTCATAATTTAATCAAATATTCGAAATTAGTTTTACAACCATTTCTAGGACCCCAACACAGCTGTGTTAAGCCTGAACAATTGCACACAATTTTTACTCTGGGAAAAATTACATCACACAGTTAGCTCCCTAATGAAGTTTTACTTAAATACAGTGACAGAACAGCCAACCACAAATGACAAAAGGCTCCAAACAGCCATTGCTTCCACGTTCAGCCAGCCCTTATCACTCTGTCAGTTGCATACACTGCTTTTATCCTGCTACCCAGACCACCAAGTATTTTCCAAGAAGCTCATTCAAGCATCCAACCAAGCCAGCCCTGATACCACACTAAAAAAAGCTGAACAAAAAACATGCATAAAGTGAAACCCAGTGACATTCCTGCTGGCAATTTTATCATAGACATGTGCTATACACAGCCACTTCAAATGGTGAAAAGCATGAACCCTGTGTAGCATGAACTGCCTCTACAGATTAACACCACTGACACTATGATGTTTATTTATGGCCGACGTACCTCTGGGCAATGACAGATTGTTTCCAGGTTTGTAAAGAAGGCATGCTGTGGTGTCAAAACAAAAGCCATGCTTTCATTAAGACAAAAGCATCATGAGTCTGATTACTGATACCACCACATCAATGACAGAGTGTAATTTAAAGTATTGGTTAACAGCCCAAGTCCTTCTCACTTGGGCCTGTTCTCCTGCCACCTCTATACAGTCAGACTTGTAACGCAGAACAATTTCCGCCTTTAAATCAGGTTCTGGAATCTTCTCCAGCAGGCTCAAAACCACTTTGCCCAATGTAATTCAAAAGCTTGGTTTTGGAAGACTGAAGATCAGATTTTCAAGTACTGCATGTAGTACAGCAACTGAACAGAATCACCATCTAAAGTCCTATCCTTCTTCATATCAGTAAAGAAAAAAAAAACACAACAGTGATCTTGCAAAGAGTAAGCCTTTTGATCATTGAATCATTCACAGAAGATTTGATCTGGATCTTGCAAAAGATCCACAAATTCTCTCACTCCCTCTACAGCCATTCTACAGACGGTACAGCAGCCGACTCCTGTTCGATGGGGAGAGCATTAAACCCATTCCAAGCTTCTCCATGAAGCAAACTGTTTCTCATGCACAGCTTCTCTAGTTAAGAGCCATTCAGAAACAAGAAATACACAACTGTCAGTACATAGGGTGTGTTCCATAAAGTTACATTTAGGTGCTGGGTTTCTGCCCAATGTTTGACATAGTATTTGTCTGGCTGGCTACCTCAGAGCTTGTGTTGTGTTACTGGCTTCCTGAGCCTCCCTACCTTGTTCATTGTTGCTGGATTACCAGAAAAATCTCTAATACACTTTTTTTGGTTTGCAGAACCAAATTAAAGCCTTCCTTTGCATATCATGTACTAGGAAAGTATGTGTAGTAGTATCTACACTAAATAGAGATTATTTTAAAGCAAGAGATTCAATTTCTAAAAACAATTAAATTTCTTAAAAGCATTCAAAATAGACTCAACAAATTTCTTGACAAGCAAAAATAGAAACAACCTCACTTCTCTCTCCACACTTACAGTCACAATTGTCTTACCCCCAAGCACCTTCTTTTCACATTCCTCATCCAAACTGTTAGTTTCCACAGGTCTTTCAAAACCCATATGCGTCTGGTGTAAGCATTTTTCAAAGAAAAATCCTTGCTCAGCATTTTCTCTCGTGGGAAGATGCAGGTTGGTAAAAACTTTCTGCCTCTCCTCCATTTTCTGGAAAGCCTTGTCTACACATGTTAAATTGGTGCTCACTTCTTTGATCAGTAAGACCAGATCAGCCTGAGTATTTAATCGAGCTTCCATTTCTTCTCTTACTCGCTGGATTTCCTCAAGCACAGTTCTTATATCCAAGTGACTGGACTTCACCTCTGCTTTGAGATCTTCTTTCACCTGTTGCTGGCTCCTCTGCAATGCTAACACAGTTCTGATTTCCTTCTGAGATGTTTCCACCTCATGCTTTAGTGCCTTCTGCCCAGCCTGCATTGCCTCCTGGCTAGCTTTCACTTCTGCCAACAGAGCAGCGATGCACTCCATCCCGATCCCACGGGAGTCGCAGGTCCTCTTCCAGTGTCACAGCTTCCAAGAGGTCAGGGACATTTGGGAGCCAGTATCAGATTTCCCCTGATGGCAAAAAAGCTAGCACACAGCCCTTGGTAGGGTATCCTACCACAATTAACAGCACCCTGCAGTGAAGGTACTCGGTAGAAGTCTCGTACAAGGTGAGCCAAAGGCACTACATGAAAGACTTCAACATGCAGGGCTGTAGTCAGAGCTCTCTCTCACGGCTCAGCCAGAGTACTAATCAGTTTAATTGGCAGATTATGCCACACCTGAATTTTTTAAAATCTTTTGCTGACATCATTGTATGTGGGACGTCACCCCCCAAGCCACTCCCAACAGTCATTTGATCTGTGCATCAATCAAAATACGCCTGGGCATCAGTAACCAGGTTTGTTGCAACCCAGCCAAAACGCTCTGTGAGAACACAGCGGCCCTTCCTTTACAAGACGAAAGCTCAAAGGAAGCCTGAATCACCTGCAGGAGTCAAAAGCCAAACAGTTCAACAGTGTGTAGTTATTTCAATTGTATGTTCAACAAGGTGATTATGCACCTGCCCTGCTAATGTGAGGTTCAGGTGTACATCTGTGGACACATTTGATATTGCCCCACTCTCACTAAGTGCTCTCCTTATTCACACAGCAAGCAACACCCTTCTGGCAATCTCTGGAACAACGCAGTTCCTGAGGAAACCCTCTAATCCACAAACAATAAAGACTTATCACAGCAATATGGGAAAAATGACTAATGAGATATTTTTGCCAGGTTAAGGAGGCCAAACCTTTTAGCTACCAAGTCGGAGTGTAAACTTTTCTCTGGAAAAGCTATGGCTTCTTAGTTTTAAGCACAAAACTCTTAATAGGTCTAAGCTCCTGTGAAAACAGGTAGATTAATGGCACCAGGCTGTTAGCTGTTGTGTTATACAGCAGTTTAATTACCCAGTCACTGGATGCAGTTTGGAAAAAAATGTAGACCATGTAGAGCTTGGTCTACAGAAGGTGTCAGTCTCTGCTTTCAAAGAGGTGAGCAAGTACTCAGCACAACACCCAGCAGAACAGGACACAAGCTGGAGCTCAGGAAAACTTACACACCACTCCTTTGGCCCTGTCATGACTCCAGGATGCTTTCAGAGGCAGTGATGATCCCGAAGCAGAAACTCATACTATCTGTCAAAAACTGCAGTAACTCCCATCAGCATTGTTTTGGGCTGGGAAGCATCACTAGGAATGCCAGTAGCCCATGCATGCAGAGATCCAGGATTTCCAAATCACCACAGTGGTGCTGGCTAAAAGGCCTATCTGGGGACTCCTGCCTTCAGTGCAAGTTTACTACTGATTTGCCAGCTCTCCTCCTTCACTAGTCCAGGCACACTGATGGGACCAGGAAGGTATCAGAGATGTACCCTTCACATAGAGCACCTCATGGCTTGCAGATATTCCCTGACTATTTTGCAATCACAGCCCCTGGTGAACACAAAGTTGATGTATTGGAGTTTTTTTCCAAGTCTCTGTTCACCTGCCAGAAGGCCAGACATGGACTTTCTGACGGGATTTCCCAGCACAGCTACAGGCCACAGGTACAGTTTCTTCCCCTTTTGGCTCCTTGCCCCATTCCTAGCTAATTAGCTATCCCTGAGAGCTCCCAAGCGTTATTATTCACACAGTCACCACTAGAGACTAGTACACAGGTTGCAGAAGCCCAATCTGAAGTCTGAATCCAGGTAACATCTTTGACAAAAGATGCAGGTAGGTGAAGAGAGCCAGATAAGAGCAGTAGCAATACTACTGCAACCTTTGGCCATCAGCTGCAGTAATTCAACTGAGCAGTGCAAGTTTTCATTCCACTCTTCACTATATCTTAGTGGTTCCTAAAAATCTCACTTAGTGAACACTTGCAGAGATATTGTCAGACAGCAAAATCCATCTGGTTCTGTTGTGATACAGCTGAAAAACAGGTGAAAGGGAGGGTATTCCCAGATTCATGGATGTAACCTCCAAGATCTAAATCTGGAAACTTCAGGCAGTTAACATGATTCCTGTGTTTTTATACTAAGATAAATAGCTCAAATGCCATCCTGCCTAATTTTCACATTCTGATGATTTTAAAGGTATAGTTCCACAAAGAGTGATTCCATGAAGCAGTGATTTTAGCTGAGTTAACAAAAAACAAAGCCAAAAAACCAAAACCAAACCAAAACACCCCCACCAACAAAAAGGTTTGGGGGTAAAAAAAAGTCTCCAACTGATACCCCTTGATCCGTCTGTAGTGGTACAGGTTCCTGCAGACACTGACTCAGAGCAGAATCCTAACTACAACATCCATGAGTGCTTAAGGGAAGCCTTTCTCTATAAGCTACAGCGAAAGCCAGGGTGACAATGCTCAGGAGACTAAATTAGGTGCTGCAATTGTCATTCCTGTCCAGCATCACCAAATCCAAAAGCTGCAGCCTCCTTTCTACAAGTGTGTGCACCCACCCTAATTGCCAAGTGTTCTCTGCTCTCATGTAATACACTGAAGTAAACCTGTCCTTGGAAGCTGGTCTTTTGCTCTATATGAATACATTAATTCTACCCAGAATGCAGTCAATGTTTGGTATCTTCCTCACTTAAACTAAGACAGGCTGATTGATCATAAGGAATCTTTGTCAATTTGTAAAGATCATCCTCTTGGCATAGATTTCAGGCAGATTTCCTTTACTTTTCTGCACTCTGGAAGACACTTTTTAAAACCTTAGCTAATATTAAATTTATAAGTTAGTACTACAAAGCAAATCTTAAGCCCACAGAAGTTGCTGCTACTCTGAATTTTACAACCTGTCTCTCCAACAGGAATACTTGCTAGCTAACGACAGATGGAGAACATTTTATCAATGCACAAGTTTCTGAACCTAGAATTCATTGCCTCAGAATCACCCATTTCACCTGCTGTACATCAGCTTCTGCTCCAGCTGTCTTTATCCTTGATGCATCTTAAGTGTCTTAACATTTTTTCCTGTTTAGGAAAAAAACCTCCTGATTTCATAGACTAACAGGAATCAACCACTGTTGAGGATTTCCTCTCAAAAATACATTAAGGATTAGGGTAGAACAAAAAAGGACTTAATTTACTTAAAAACTGGTCTATTTTGTGTGAGATGTGTTTGAGGCTTTTGGGGGGTGTCTTTTGTTTTGTTTTTAAGGTATTTCTTTCACACTACAGAAACACAGAAATCTTTTAGACAATTGCCAACCAGCAAAGACAAAACACCCCTTATTTCTACAGCTCTAATTATGCCTTCCCCTCATCACAATGTGTAAAAGTTATCTGAGCAATGCAACAGATCAGCCATTTAATCTCATGGCTGCAATTTTAAAGTTTGCTTTGTGACAAGCTATGGCCATTAGAAGAGGACAATTTAAGAACATCCATGCAAATAAGGAAGCTGCTGGGTTTCATCTGCAGCAGTACATACGTTACATTTGAGAGGACCTGGAAATTCAGCTAGCTGTACACTACCACCTTACATTCTTCCAAAACTCCTGCTCTGGGCTATAATATAGCCCAGGGCAGACAAATAGACAGGAAAAGCAGTCACAAAACTAAATTAACAGTGTCTGCAGAGGACCTGGCAAGGCTGGACTTGGATGGAAGTCTTCAAACCCCCCAGGCCCTCCACAGCTTAGTCAACTGTAATTTTTGCCTGCATCCATCTTGGCAAGTGGTGAACACACACCTTCCTCCTGTGCTTCTCACAGTCCAGGCTGGTGATTGTACAAACACAGACTGCTGAAGAAGAGATCTTTTGCTCCTAAGATCTGCCTCAGGCCTGTCTGTATAAGCTGGTGCAGACAGTCCCAACTTGCTCTGTTCACACTTCAAGCATGCTAGTCAGGAGCCAGCTCTAGTTCACAGCAAAGAGACTTCATATTTCAGAGTTGTACCTGGATAATCTGCTCAACTGAAATGCTTAAGATGCTGTACCTCAGAAGCTTCTTTATCTGTGGTCTTGTCTCAAAGCAAATGGGTGAAGAGAACAGCACTTCTCGTCTTGCATCTCCCCCTGCATCAACATGATGTGAAGCCCAAGGCAACAACTAAATGCTTCCTAAAGAAGTACAGCAGCTCTCCCTTTCCTCTACTGTAACCTCTTGAGTTTCCCTTCTTTCATGTCTAATACTAGCCCATGTCCAGGAACACCAGCTTATTTCAGCTGTCACCAAATCCTTTTTGAGTTATTCTGAAGAAACCAATCAACCACCACAGAGGCTTTTAAGAAAGGTGCAAGAAGAAAATTTAACTGCAGGCAGGTGAAACCTGACCTAGATGTTTAAAGTGACTCAGCAGGAGTAAAACACACATCAGAAATCTCTCTGCCTTTTTTTTTCAGGGGTACAAAGGCTCTTCAACATGTATTTTTTAAATGCTGTACAGCCTGGAGGGGGAGTGCAGAGTCATCACATATTATTCCAGGCATTCAGTTTGAAGTACTGTTCCTGAAGTCTCTGTCTGTTCTCATTCCACTGACTTTATTACAGCACTGACTTGTAGACTCAGTCCAACATTTTAAATTCATCCTTCTTCGTTCACCATTTCCAGCCAGAACTGGATATTATCTTTATATACACAATAATGAAAAGGAAAGGGAAATCTCAGAAGTATTTATGTTCTTCTAAAACCTCTCTGTGGTTCCCATAACATTTTTTACTTTATGTACCACAGGTGTGTTTTACAGAAATACTAGTTGGGCTTTGAACATCTACTATACAAAGTGATTTTGCCTCTGCAGTCACAATGTATTTTTTCAAGTTTACAGGAACTGTAACATGTAGAACTGAATTAATTTTTCCTAGCTCAGTTGGTTAGAGCATGGTTCTAATGATAACAAGATTGTGGGTTCAATCCCTCTAGGGCCATTCACTTGGGAGCTGCACGCAATGACCCTTGTGGGTCCTTTCCACTTCAGAATATTCTGCATGATTCTTTGTGATTTAGCTAGGAAGTATCAAGCACAAATATGAGTCACATGCCTAGTACAAAGATAAAAATATTAATAAGCCCACCATATATTCAGAGATGACCACAAAAAAACCAAACAAATTTGGAATGCAATGCAATTCACAGAAAACAACTCTAACATCCACCCAATATACTACCAGTGCATCAGGGTTGTCCTGGTTATTTTCCAAATAACCAACGGTGATACTGATGCTTCATTTTATTTTTTTTTCTGAACTAGGACAAAGCCTAACACGTATTAGTTACCCATACAGTGCTACATACCACTGTCTGATGGAAAAGAAAAGGAAGATGGCAGGACTAGTTTATTGTACTAGAAAGTCTAGAGCATGGGTGTTTTGATTTGAGAGGGATTGACCATATCTACATTAATGGAACTACTTCATCCACCCTAAAAGAAACCCACTGTTATCCGTTTTTAGTGACAAAGATGACAACAAGATGGAAAGTAATTGCAGGAGGATATTACAGTGGGCTGATGCTTTGGCCAATGAGAACTGAATTAGATTGAACTACATCTCAATGTATTATCCTCAGTTTAGGTGTCTGAACTCTGCTACATCAGTTCATAGTATTCATTACAGGCAACCTTAAATCTTTGATTTCCCTAACTTTAAAATATACAATATAGTGGCAGCTATACTTATTTTACATAAGGGGTTTACATTTCAGTAAGCTTTTAGTTCAGGCATTTCTCTGATTAGGCAAAGAAACACGTGAAGCAGTTCTACTTTTTCTTATATTTGCAGCTGTGCCTTGTCATCCATGAAGTACACAACTTCCCAAAAAACCAAGCCTGGAGCGATGTTGAAGACTGGTGTCTCTCCATTCTGCTCCTATTTCCTCTGAGTCTGTTCTCTCCCTAACTCCTATACAAGAAGTTGCTCCTTACTGTCTGGTGCCCTCTACTGCTTCATCATAAGTACAGGATATGCCACATTCTTGCCCTTTGTTCTGCAGCCTCTGTCCACCAAATCAGGACCCAGAGTCATTGGGGGCAGGGGTCTCACCATGATTAGTTCATACTATTGGCAAACCCTTCCCAGATCCAATAAATTGCCCCCCCAGTAATCAAATCCTGCTCCCTTTGTTTCTCCATATCCTCCTTGGATACACTCAGAGAGTGTGTGGAATGACAGGAAGAAGCCTGGTACCGGATGTGTAGAAAACCCTCACACAAGACCTGAGTGCAGAACGATGGCAATACAGGCCCCTTCCTGTCCCAGCCTTTGCAAAGATCCCAGCCCCCACATGTTACCATGGGTGAAATGGCTGAAACACTGCCAGAAAGGAGGAAGCCATTTAAGCTGCAATGCTTGAACACATTCCTTCTTTAATACTGCAGTCCACCCACCTTGCTCAACATCAAAAACACAGGGCTGGAAACAGCCTCCTGAAACATTGACATCACTCCTTGTTGAAGCAAGGTAAACACTACCTAGACACAAAAGGCATTTCACCAGACTGCTCAATTGTTTTAAGTCTTACCACAAAACACCTTGCTGCATTTTTGTCATTGTATGTTTTCTTCCACATGAAACCCAACCTGACTTCACATAGATGAAATCACTGACTTTCGTTTCTCTTCATGCCACATTTCACACAGATACTAAAAGGCTAGCTGAGTCTTCTCTTCTGCTCTCATGCATGCAGAGCAGTCTCCTATGTTCTGGAAAGCCAGATGTGAGAACAACTGAACTGTTTTTCACCTACTTTTTAACATGCTTCCTTCCAAAAGAGCTGTTAAGCATTGCAACTTATGCTAGAGATAAACATAAAGCAACTGGGAGAGACACTGTTACTTACAGGTCCAAGTAAGAGAATTTCATAAATATTTTTTTTAATCATAAATTAAATCTATATCTATACAAAGCTTGGCTTCAACAACCCAAGAAAGGACTAGAAAGAACTCTAAACAGGACTCTTAGAGCATATACAATTAAGATTTTAAGTTTGCAAACTACTTTCTGCTGATATACTATAGAGGTCTACTTTGTTGCAGTAAAGGCAAAGAAAACAAACAAACCAATCAACCCAGAATGAATTTGGAATTTTGACTGATTCACTGAGCTTCACCTCATCAACTTGCCTGCTTCTAATTCAATATGGTAGTTCTTTCTTCACAACCAACATATTAGTTAATAGTCAGAACATATATTAGCTCAGACTAATGTTAGATTCAAGAACTTGATTTTTTTTTTCTCAGCTACTCAAAGTCCTTCAGAGAAGAGTATATGCAAGCCTTATTAATTTGCAAGGAACCATAATCTTCCCTTGAAAATAACTGTACAAAGAAGAGACTTGAAAAATAATTTTTTGACCACAAGACTAGCACATTAATATGCAACATTTTTTCTTGTACAATATCTGCAGCTATCTTGGATAGAGAGGACAGAATGGCTTTTAGTTTGAACTCAGAAGCTGTTTATCTAATCACACCAGTGTGAGCTGATGTTATATGACTCTAACAAATGTCACTGACTTAACTATGGCACTGAAATCCTGCCTAAAGGACATTATGGAAGAAAAATAGGGCAGACAGTAGGAATTTAAAGAGCCTCCAGAGTCTTGCCTGCATTACTGCCTTTGCGCCAGAAGTGTTCCTGAAGCTGAAAAAACATCTTCCTGTGTTTATGAAACTTAAAAGCCATTTAAAAACAAATTCAAACTATGATCAAATTCACTGATAATGTTCTTTAAAAAACAAGGTGACAGCACTTCTCAACACGTAGGAAGCACTATAATCAGTACTAAGTTATCCAATATAACCATACTTTATCTACCAAAAGATCACTAAGAAGGTTAATTCTAACATTTTCCCCATAGAATTGATGGCCGCAGTTTGCAATATCAAGTTACAAAACTAATAGTTAGCATCCAAATTCTCTCTTTTGGTACATAAAATTCACCTGGTAAGAGAAGCCACAAATTTCTGAGTATAGAGTATAAACCAATTCAGAGACAAAGCTAGTACATGAATTGTTTCCATGGATAAAAAAAAAAAAAAAAAATCAGTGATAATATAGGCATGACTAAGCTTATAGGCTGGAAATGAACTAAAAAGTAAAGTTCACAGTAACGGATCAACTTCCCAAATCCCTTCAAGAATCATTCCTAGCACTCTTAGGGGCTATGCAGAAAACACTGATGCAGTGGTTTCAACATCGTTGACTATGGTATCACTCAGTGACTTTGCTCCAATTATTATCTTGATTGATTTTAATCACAGCCCAAAATGGCAACCCAGCAGGCTGCCCCTCCCCAGCTGCACTGACTTCATTTGATGAGTTCAGGATCAGTCCCAGATTTGGTGTTTTCCCATGACTAAAAAATAACCAAGCAATTACTTTACCAAAAGTGTTAATCTGTACCATCATTTCCACACAACAGCGCAGAGACATACCATTACCCTCCTGGCAGATGACTACCTTGGCATGACAAGCTCACATAAGGGAAGTTGCAATAAACTTTTCTGTGTCTAAGTAAAGGATTATCTATTTCTACATTGTTTCACAGCTAAGACTCTGAGTTACTCTAGATCAGTACCGATTTTCTAAAGCACTAAAAATGTTTTTTGCATATAATCAGCCCCACTGGCCTGGTTCATGCAAGTGAAAATCACTTTTCCAATTTAAAGTTTAAGCACTTGTGCTTTTTATCCTTTTGATTACACATATCAGCACAATTAACATTAAGTCCCTGAAGAATGAAAGAAAAATTAAGCTATCAAAATTAAACTCATGACTTTAGGAAAACGTATGTAAGGAGACAGCAGAATAGCATGTTTTAAGGAATACCAACGTAGATGAACATGTGTCTAAAACTAAACAAAATTGGTACTTTAAAGCTACCCTAGCAATGAAAAACCACTTGCTGGTCAACAGAATAGAACAGCATCTTAATAGAGGCACTTCAGTTGCTGCTGGTTAAAATCATCCATGTGAATTCAATTTACCATGCTTCACTGCAAGTTCAAGACAGAAAATATTGCATCTCAAGTGCCTCATACCAGCTCTAAGTGCTGCTGGAACTCCACATTTTCAAAAGAAACACAAAATGCACTTATATACCTTGGCAGTCACCACATCAAGGACCTATTTGTGTCCTTCCTGTCATGTTAAGCAGTTTTCCTGCTATTAAGCAGCAAAGATATCTCCCCAGGGACATGCTTTGGACATTGCACACCATTGTTTCAGGAATGGCCTAAGTGCAACATATCAGAGCTTATCTGAAAACATCTTGCCAAGCTGAAAACAAAATAGAGAATAGGGTAGCATCCAGCACTTTCATTAGCTAAATATGTCTCCACCCTTTAAAAGACACAAAGTCCTTCTGCTGCTTGCTGAGCAGTTAAGGGACTTCTCTTTGCAGCCACTCCTAACCAAGCTGCACAACTGAAGACCAAACGTTGCCCAACAGCTACCACTGCCCCCCTTGAGGAGGGACTGCTTGTCATGCCTGCTGTGGAAACCAAGCAGCTCCTGTGGAGAAGGTTTAAAACATTCAGCATACCTAATTCCTTGCACTTCATGTTCCCCTGAGTCTCTTCTGTTCAAGCTAGCCAACTACAAAGATGGCAGACAGATTTTTGCTTAACTGGGCGGTGAACTGGAAGGAAGGGAGGGAAAGAAGACAACAGAAATCTTGAGGAGCTGATACTTCAGGTAAGTGTTGTGTTCACTGGGGTATACCCATAACTTACCACAAGGACCAAAACCCATATGTGAGGTTAATCTTCAAGAAAAATCTCCAAAATACTAGCACCCTTACTTGTGCCACTAACAAAGGCAGCAAGAAAAATATTCACTGCATATTACACACACACCTTGCTTTCCTTGACCTTAAATCCTAACTGAGATCCCTCCTGAAATAAAGAAATACAGGTTTAATAAGTTTATGTTACTCATTTCATATCAGGACCTTTTATCTTTTTAATTGGCAAAATTTCTTAACTTGATAAGCGAGTTAGGCAGGTGGCAGATTGTACAGTAGTATTTGTGGAAATAAGCAAGCCATATTATATTTGTTAGACAACACAGCCACGTTTATGGCTAAGAAAAGGAAATTTTTTCTAGTCTTCTGTTTTATTTGGAGTAGAATAAATTGCAACTGGCTTTAAAGAAAGTTCAGTTATTCTTTGGCAGAAAACATTTCCAATAATCTTGTTTTATGACTTAAAATATCTGAAAAGGCTTAGCACAAAATCTATTCTTGTAATAAATACAAACATAACAGTTTTAATAATTTAGATTCTTCTGATGTAAGCAGTATCTAAGAGTCTAAAATTATTATTACAGAAGCTAAGCAATTAATGAGTACTATTTGTAATACTGTGACTTTTCCACTGAAGGACTGCTAGTTCTCTTTGAGAAAAGGATGAGCTTTCATTAAAAGAATTTCACCACAGATGTTCCCAGCCGCTCTATTTCCTGCCTAACTAGAAGTATTTCCATAACATCACATACAAACTGTTTGCACAAGGATCTTGAGGAAGATCTTTTACTTGCTATAAGTGTACAAAAGCAGCACACTATCATGACAAGAAGTAGCAAATATAAATTTAACCAGGAGTTGAACACAGGATCCCAGGTTATTTAATGCCCTTGCTACAATTACTACTCATCAGTAAAGATGATACCAATGAAAGGTTTGTAAATAGCAACTGTAAAGCAACAGTTGTATCATGTCCAGATACAACTTAGGTTATTTAAGGTGAGTTATTTCCACATTTGAGTATCTGGGCAGCTAAATTAAATGGGATGTTGGATTTTTTTTACACTATTTAAAGATGCAAGTTATGCTGCCAATCAAACGCTATTTTGTTGTCCCTCTAGGAAGACAGAACAGAAACAATACTCTGTTTCTGCTAGAAACAGAACTCTAACAATACATGGTTATATAGGTGCTGGTGATAGTGCTAACTGTTTTAGTTGTTAACAGTAACAACCTTTAACTTGTTACTGTTTAATTGTAACAACACCATTCCAGCGCAGCCTTCACAGAACTTTTTTCTAGACAACAAGCCAGGAGAGATGGGGTCCGCTTGCAAATAATTTTCCAAATAAGTTAGGTTTTGGTATGATATTGGGTGAAACAGTCAAGAGCTGTTCGGAATACCACAGCTTCCTTAAAGACATCAAATCCATTAACTTTGGACCCAGGTTATTCCTATGCATCGCAATACTGATATAGATAACAATATTTTAAAATAATAAAAACAGTAGATATGCTGCTTCATTACATGACACTAAATTAATAGCAAATTTCTCTATAAACAGGAATTGCCACTTCTTGCCATTCATGGCAGTGAGAGTGGTAACTGTGGTCCCAATCTACACATTACTTAACGTAAAATGAAATTAACTAGAAATGGAAGAAACTCTACTCTCCTTCACACATCAGAGTTTTCTGTGCCAGCAAAGAAAGAAGGGTAACACAAGACAGCAAGACAATTGGCTGAAAATACTCAAAATGTTGCATTCTATCACTGAAATTTCATGGTATATTCCTGAAAAAAAAAAGCTATTGCTCTATGTCTTAGAAAGTTCAGATTAGAAGGGTTGAATAAGTGGTAACACTTCATTTGTCTGAATGCTGCAAGCCACTTCTACTATGGTAACAGATTAATTTGTACAAACTGGAAGAGGCAGATTTTAGTAGTATAAGCCTTGTTTTACCACACTGGAAATCCCCCGCAGTAATTTAAAAGCTATTCAAGTTTTTAAGTGTTAGTGTAGCTGCCTGTCATTTTCAAACCCTAACCTACTTCACAGCAATAGAACTTGCAGCCAGACCCTTTTTCACCTATTAGATATGTCAACTGGGAAAAAAATGCACAGTTAGAATATGCAGTGGTATGAGAAGAGTTTATTTATGTCTTCTTTTACATTTACTCTCCAATAAACTTTTCTTCTCTGAGGTTGAGCTTGAAGCAACAATTCTATTTATTTCACGTTGACAAATACTTGGGACATCCTTCACATACAATTAATCCCTTTAAGTGAAGAAATAACAAAAGTAAACATCTCCTGCTACAGTGGAGTAGAATGCAAGTCGCTATGCATTTGCTTTTCAGCAGAATACCAGTTGTTCTTTCTCCAGATTTTTTGGGGCAAAGCTCCCCATTTGATTCATCTGCATACTTTATTAAATATAAGCACAGGTTAAGTGTTAAAATCACATATAAGCTACTCTGTTTTGACTCTGGCATATTTTCTGTTGGGTTGAGGGGTTTCTTTTGTTGTTTGTGGGGGGTTTGGGGTGGATTTGGCAGATCATTTCTGCTGCCAAGGTTTCCTTTGAAATTACTAGTGCTATCTTCATTTTATAGCTACTGTAAACACATCCATTGGATGAGACTTGTATAGAGTACAAACTGTACTTACAAACCCCAAAACCCAGAGCCGTGACACCTGAAAATAAGAATCTCTGTTTAGTTATCATGTACATGCCTACTGAAGCTATGACCTATTAAGACTGAAATCAGGCACATCAGGCAGGTCATTTAGTACTCAGTCTTGAATAGATTAAGTCAGGAGCAGAATCTCATTGACTTAAACAGGAACATGATTAAATTCAAAATCCCCCATGACGAATGATTTCCAGCTATTCAACTTCTTTTGCTCAGAACAGATAAGCTGGCTTGACTTCTGAACTATTTTATTCTTTGGTGAGCGACACAAATATTTAACATACTTGTCCTGTATAAAATTTCTCCAGCAAACTTCTAGATCTAGAATACTTAATAGGATTCAGCGTGTTGGGTATCTTTCTATGGTGCTGTATTAAACTGTAGTGTCTGTCAGACATTTAACCAGTACTTAAGTTATTCTTCAGGGATGGAAAAAAAGCAATATGAACAGTTAAGCAACTCATGACACTTCAGGCTTTCAGAACCCCTTTTTAAGACCCCTGCTTTGCAAGACACGGAAGTAATTTTATAGTTCCCAATGTGATCAAAAAACAACTTTGGGAAGAAGTCATTGAAAAAGGATGTCAGGTGCTCAAATAAACATATCTATGATGTTTGCTTGTCATTAGCAAGGAAGTTTTTAAAATTGGTATTGCTGAAAAGACATGTTTAGTAAGCAAGACAAGAGCACCAAGTACCGTTTGCTTAAGTGACGCAAAGAAAGAGGAAAAGCATCAAGAAGGACTAGATGAAAATATTTTGAGACAAAACTGTATACAAACCTTGACAAATTCTCAACAAAAAGCACAAGAGCTTTGACTTCCATTTTCAAAGCTAGCTAGCTAGCTTTCAAAGCTCTTGTCTGGACTTTTATCTTTATACAGGAGAAAACATAAGCAACTTAAAACTACTATCTTGAATCATTCATAAGAGAATGTCTTTCTCTCACAGTTTATACAGAACTGATGATGTACACAAAGATAATGATTTACTCTGTCACACCACTGAAGCATGAAGAACATAAGAGCACTTTAGTCAGTCTGGTAAAAATCCTAAATGGTTCAATAAAGGAAACAAATATAATATTTCATCACTGAAAAATAGTGGTTCCCACTCTCCTCTGCCATGCTTATGCAATTCTGAAGTGTTTAGATTTTTGCAGTTACTTGCTGCAAGTAAGCTTTATAAATCACAGAATGGAAAATAAATTATTTTCTGAAGGTCACAGAATTCTGTTTTGCTAAAGAGGGCATTCATTATATACAGCTAACAATGCAGGTGTAGAATAGTTCCAGTTGCTGAGAAAAATTATACTTTGATGTCTGGCTGCATTTAAGGGGAAAAAAGAAACTTCTGGATATCTTGACCTTGAAGCAGTGTAAGGCACAGTCATGGAAGTTAGACACAAGGCAACAAGCTGAAAGACCTTTAAAAACACTTTAAATATAACAGCAAATTTCACCTGGATTTATTCCCTTCCTAGGCGAAAAACATCTGATTTTATTTGGCTTCCCCTGCACAGACTGCATGATTATGCTGTAACACATCTGAATTACTCTAGGTACTCTGACACCTCCACATGGATGACAAGGCAAGTAGTGCAAGGACATCCAGCCCAAGGATCCATTTAATGCTAAGTGCAATGACTAACCCAGAACAACATAACATCTGTGTAAACAACTGTGAGTCTCCACATGCTCCATGTGAAGAAACTGCATCAGGCTGCTGAGAACTACCCTTGAGTCAGACTGAATACCCAAGAACAAGTTCCATCCTCTTCCTCCCAACAGTGCTTCCATTCTAACTTCACCAAATTACTGCACTGCAACTGTCAGGCATGATATGACAACAAAAGAATCCAACTGGACCTGTGCTCTAGATTACTTTAAAATTCTAAATTTCAACAATTTTAAGCATCTCAAGGATGGTCTACAGCCACAAATGCAGTCAACTTATGCTATGATCAAAGGGAGCAAAGAATGAAATCCATGATAATGCTTATTAGAAGTGCAATCAGAACTGGAACTCAGTGTTGTTTATATAACACTCATACATATTCATGTTCCTGGATGGACCCTGAAATTCCTTCTGGCAGTTACCCCTTCCCTCATTTATGGACACACTCTCTACTGCTTATTGTGCCTATTGCTCATGAGACCTTGGAAAGAAGTCATGTCATTTAAACCACCACAAGAAAAGACAGTCGTATTGGTGCTGCAAAACTAAATATGGCTCCTCCTGGCATTTAACAACAACAACAACAGAAAATAACATTTTACGCTTTTGACATACAGAGTCATTGCCTCATGTACTGTTGCTGAGTTTTATGAACCTGAAATAATCACTACCAAGCTTCGATGCATTCTGCTGTTGCAAAAACCGCATCATTATCTATACATACTTGCCTTCTCCACTACAGACCATGACCTGGTTTTCATATGCCCTACTTTTTTGGTATACTCAGCTCTAGCTAAGCACTGGTCAGCTTTCTGCTAACATGCTGACTTCCTACAAGACAGGAGGACAGCAAAGCAGAAGGGGAAAGCAGACAAAAACCTCTCTAAGCTTCAGTGCTGTACTATTAGTCTGTACATACTGTACATAGCGAAAACACACGGAAGGTCTATTCAGCACTTCTTATTTAACGAAGTGCTGCTTAGCTAGAGCACAGGGCTTGCAATCTATTTTACATGTTGTATTTCACAGAGACCTTCAGGCAGGTTTTGCTTTCACATCCACTCAAATGAAATGAAACCAAAAAATGATTCTTATAACCTCAAAATTCTCTTGATACATGCACTGACATTTAGTTTTCAAAATTACATAAATTTCAGTAGCACTTAATGAACATTTGGAAGACTGAACATTATCTCCTCTCACTATCTCCTTTAGGGTTTTTGGTCCTGGAGTATGTTTTATGTAGAAATTTCACATTATTTACATTGTTATATGCACAAAGACACCCTTTAAATAAGAATTTTTGGCATCAAGGTATTTAAATCCTATTTTAAAGCCAACGCAAGCAACCTGCAAACAGAAGTCTACATTGTACAGTTGGACAGTTGGCCTGTATTATGTTCATAAATGCATTTATCGTCCCAGAAGAATTTTGAAGCTGGATTTACTTTGGCAAGGATAAGAAATGACAAGGAAAATGGTTTAAGCTGCCATGTGAAAAGACAGGACAGTAAGGAAAGCTGACTGGTAGCACTCAACTCCAAGAAAATAAAAGCAGAAAGGGTGGTATTCAAGTGAGAGAGGAAATTTTTGAGTGAAGAGCTTCTTCAAAACTAGCTTATGTAGCTGCTTGCTCCCATCTAAGTAAAACGCAAGAAAATTCTAAATAGTGCAGTGGAGAAAAATACTTATGCAAGATGCTCTTGGTATCTCTAGATGTCACATAGCTCAGCTCAAACAAAAAAAACAACTTCCACCCCTCACCCCCAAAATGATACATTTATGTCCTGGAACGAAGCTCACCTTCCATAAACTTGCTTTATTTGCTTTGCCTGACACTGAAGATAAAAACCAGGTCAGATGCAGCTGAGAATTTTGCAGGGTTTTTTTTGTTTGTTGTGTTCCCTCTCTGTGTGTGTGTAAGAATTAAACACATACATGCACACCTGTCCTCAGTGTCTCAAAACTTTGTACCTTTTAGGTTTGTCCCGAAACAAGAGGCACAAAAGTTTGTTTGTTCCACTTGCAAATAAGATGTATTTAGCATAACAGCTATGATAACAGATATCTACAGGTAAGTATTCAAATATTTCTCACAGACAGAAAGCCAAACCATGACAGCCTGTATTCATTCCACTTCCCTCCCTGCTTCCCCCCTTGCACCCAATCAAGATACAGAAAAGACAGTGCTCCCAGTAGATAACCATTAAAATGATTAGATAAATATTTAATAGCACAGACTTCCTGATACTATTTTTGGATTTGTGCAAGGAAAGAGCAAATCCCAATTTGCATTTCATAAACAGAATATCTTCCAAACAAGCAGCTCAGCACACACGCAGAGGCATAGAATATGAAACTACTTTGCTTAGAAGTCAGACTTCTGTCTGAAATTCAAAAACTTTCATGCCCAGTACAGCTCTTGTTTGCTAAAAATAAGATGCTGTTGAAGTAAACAAGGTATTCACTCAATGCATGCTCTAATCATCGTATTAAAAATCCACAAACCTGTATGAAATATAACAGTGCTTTTCTTGTAGCCAGAAGGCAGACGAATGTTTCGAAGCAATCCCTTTGCTGTCAGCCTTATGCGCATGTTGGATAAGGAAAATTTCGGGGACCATAACATGTCTTCAGAGCAATTGGAAGACAAACAAGGAAGAAATAGCCTCCATGTACTGTCACATACTATGTTTCTAAATCGCTACTGCCAGGAGAGAGCAATTCTTGCTAAAGAAAACAGGCTTGAAGAAATAATCAGGTCTCCATTCCTTTGCTGTTACTCCTTATGCACAGACAAGCAAAAAAATCAGTAAAAGCAGATATCCACAATGTAAATGCTGCTGGCAGCTTCTCCCCACCAGATGTTCTGAAAACAAAGCTTGTCCTCAGAATAAAACCGACTTAGTGATTTCGAAAACCAACAGCCTCTGAATTGCATCACAGTACCGATGCTCAGTCTGCTATGGGACTCTGTGGGCTGGGAACTGGAAAAGGAGAAATGGGAGGAGGAGGATGAGGAGGGAGGAGGAGGAAGTGGGTGGTCTCACCAGCTGAATATATCATCTGCCAGTGTCACAGTCCATGTAATTTTTCTTTGGAGACTGTAAGGAACATTATTTGAATATTCCTGGAGGCATATTTCAGCTCTGCTCTCCAAAAATCTTTTCAGGGTGCGCTTTTTAAAACTGTTTCTTTCAATCAAATATTATGTCAACATTTACGAGTGCTAACAAATCCAAAGACATGTCTATTCTCTAAGAACAATTCAGTATTTGAGAGCTGCTTAAGGGAAATTCTGCTTAGCTTGGCAGCTCAACACTGCAGATGCTTCCATTTATCATCAGAGGAGAAGGACTTCGGCATTAATTCATATTAAAACAGTTCTCTGCCAGCTGGGCTTTGAGGGCACCCAAACACTGAGGCAAATAAGCAGTGTTGGAGGAATTCTTACTAAATAGATGTTCTTCTCATATTTGATATACCATATCAAATAAAAAATATAAAAAGTTTTATTAAAAAATCATATAAAAAGTATCCATTACTATTTAATGAGCTGAAAAGTTTTGCACATACTTTTTTGAAGTCCACTGCCATTAGCAAAAATTAAATTAAAAAAAATTAGAAAATAAAGGAATAACTGTTTTACAGATTAGAAAATGTCACATTTTTTACCTGTGACCATGACTAGACATACATGCACTGGCCACCTTCCTGTGCAGAAAGAAACATTTCACCACTTTTCCTGAGGTTAGCAACTGTCTTACCAGGCAGCCACTGCAGCAGGGACCACCCAAGTACTCTCAGCCAATGCTGGAGAAAAGACAGTGGCAGCTCATGCTTCTTTGAGGTTGTTTGAAGAGCTGACCTCCACAGACTTTGTCACTCTTCAGAGGCAAAAAAAAAAAAAAAAAATGTACTTTTCCACTGATTCTGCACTTCTACTCTTTCAGTAAGCCCCAGCCAATGTTCTATACTAGTCATCTATACTTTTGAACAATTTTTCCACTTTCAGAAACAATTAACCCAACTTAGTTTGAAGCAGGTATAAGCCAAATCAAATATCACAGTGTCGGGACTCATTTCAGCACTGCCTTACCTGTCCCCTCTTTACCTCCACAAATCTAACTTTTATATTTTAATAGAATGTCTTACTTCCCTCAAGATGCATAACACCTTAAGCTCATAGAGCCTATTTTCCACACCAGCTAGAACTAAAAATAGCGTGTTGTTGCTGTATCCGGGTATCTCTAACGTCACGCAGAGCCCAGAGCAGTGGCAGTGAAGCAGATGCTCACAGTATGTAGAGCAGAGCAGCTGCAGCGTGGCACTGAGACAGACCCACCAAGGCAGCCTCCACAGCAGGCTGTGTGAGAATACCCCAGCATGTTTGCAAAGCAGGTACCAAAATATTTATTTCCCAGCACACTGATGAAACGCCAACTCTGAAGAACTATAATACATCTTCAGTCCACACAAAACCATTCAATGTAAGTACAAAGACAGTAAATTAGGGGTTTTTGTTTGGTTCCCAGGGCAGCCTCTGCACACAGCAGGGCATGCATGTCATTACTGCTGTAAAACCTCATCTATTCCTTCTAGTCTGAAGAGCTTTGGCACAAGCAATGTGTGTTCATCTCACTTTCCAAGAGCCTGCAGTTCCAGACTCTTTCCTAATCCAACACTATTATCAAAGATACTGCCCCTTTCTGGTCTGCATTATTATGATGCTTGAAAACCCCACTGAGCAGTAAACCAGAAGGCTTGTTACAGCACAGTACAGTAGACTTGTGTATTCACACATGCACAGTTCATTAGCACATCTCATCAAATATTAGATCATTATTGTCAAATCCTTTCTTAATTAAGGCATTTTTAGATTTCTACTGGGCTTACAGCCAGTCTTCAAACATCATTTAGCACCCAGGCGCACCAGGTTTTACCCTTTTGCCAGGACAGCCATAAGAACTCCCCTTTATTTCCTTCCTGTTCCCACATTTCTCCAAGGGAGCTGCCCTATGTAGTAAATATTCTCTCACCTTCCCAGTGCTCTCAAAAAGATGGAAACAGTCCAATCAGGCTAAAAAAACCCCAAACCACTACAAACCAACAAAACACATCCGAAAAACAACCCACCACTTCTCCCCATCCTTGCAATAGTGCTTAGGAGAAAGGCAAAGGACTCATTAGCTGTAAAACCAGAGGAGATAGAACACCCCTCTGAAACCTCCCAGGAATAGGAGCTAGAACAAATAATCTCTACAGGGCAAACATGATGAAATGAACCAGTTTGGAAACTGTGGAAGGAATAAATCACCATACAAAATATAAGCAGACAAAAGCTCTCTATGGACATCAAAATCTTGTAGGAAAGACCAAAACTCCTCTTACAGTGATACAGAAATCTACTACCACAAATTTTTACTGCCTCTTTTTTCCTGCTCTTTCTTTGGGGGAAAATAGGCCATGAAGAAACAGATACATCATATTATTTGTAAAAAACCTTCTGATTTGACAAAATGCCTTTCTAGACTCTAGAGCTGTAATTCTGTTAAACCCCAGAAATCTGAAACAAGTCTGCATTATTCAGAAGCAGACCTGACAGCACTGATAAAAAGCAACGGATGCATTCTCATCTAGTGTCATGCAGCACCTAGTGCTCAGAGTGCTCTGCCAGCAGCCAGCAAGAGGACTGCCCACACCAGTCTGAACAGCTCCCAGGAGAGACTTAACTTGCAGAGAGGTTCCTCCAGTATAATCTTTCCAGAGCTCAGTGTCACACCACAGTATCCCCACTGTGGTGGCTTGTGCATGTGCTAGCATGGTTTCCCTGGCTCAGGAAAACAGCACCTTCCACTCTTGTCTGTACTCCCATGATAGCGATTACATTTAGGGCCTCGTGCTGGCAGACTATAAAGCCAGAGTGCAATCCATGGGACCTTAACAGAGCATGCCAGGAACATGAACTGTCTACATTTCACGCATAACATGAGGATCCCAGACAGGTCTTTTTCTTGACATTAGAGAAGGGTGACAGAAAACAGCACCAGAAAAGAACAGAATAAAATAGGAAGCAATATACAAAGGACAAGACAGATTTTATTTACTAGCATCTTAGTGCTGGCTTCCCTCTGACTCCAAGGGCAGAACTTGTGATCAACATGGCCTGTCCTGTTATGAGCACGTAATTCAGTCTGGGTTGCTAAATGCATCAGCACCTGATGACACCATCAGATTGATGGAGGGGCCAGACCGTCAGCAGATTTAGTATATCAGTATATTATTTTAACCCCAGTGGATTTAGTGCCACTCCCTGGGAACATTAGCAACATAGAAAAGGAATGAAGTGCACTGGTATCTGTAGGCTCTCCATTCAGCCTCATGAGGCCAAATCTACAGTGTCTGTGTTTCTCTGTCCTTTCCCTCTCTCCTCATCCAACAATCACTAAGAATGCCATTGGAAAACACAGGTCAGTATCTTACTGTAAAAAAGTCTAAATAAGGAGCTAGATATTTAGATCTGAGAAGCCCACGTAAAGGACACTTGGCTCCATGTCACAAGACAGCAAGAGCAGTGCAGAGCAGATGGATTTTACTGGCATGCTTTACTTCAGGAAGAACTGAAGGGTGATTGCTTATGCAAAGAGAGATGCAAGAAGCAGGAACCTACTAAGAGCCAAAGGGTCATCTATGTCCTCATTTTTATTTCTGGAAAATGACTGCGCCCACTCCACTTTCCTGTGATCACCTTGCTCCAGCCAGTGCTCCAGTTTGAAAAGCTAATCATCCTGTAGGCAACAGTACCTGCTGCCACAATGCAAATTGCAGCTTCAAAGCTAATTTTAAGCTCAAATCCCCTACTGAAGAAAAAAGGAAACATCTTTCTTCCTCAGAGCAGGAACTAAAATCCTCAATAATTTACGTTTTTTCTTTCTGTACACAGAAGCTTTTAATCATTATAAATTCAGCAGCCTGTCAAACTGAAGGTGATTCTGCTGTGGATTCCCAGGCAAACTGATGCAGGAATCAGGCCAATCTGTGTCTCCCTCACGCAACAGTGGTATTTACAATATCTGCACTCCTTTAGAATTGAGAACAGCCACAAAACACTGCAAGAATGATTTTATTTTTAACTCCTGATTTAAGGGAAGTGCATTTGCAGGATGTCCCTTTCAAAATGGCATTTTGGTTAGACTTCCTCAGTCAAAATCCTACAGAACTGCTACTCTAGAACACTGTACAATATCACCAACATTAAGGTAACATTCCCTAAAATTTGAAGCTTCAATGATCTGGCCAAATGTGAAAAAAACCTCACAACCACCTCTTTGCCGTGATTCAGAAATAGGGCAGGTGTATGCTTAAGTTCTTGTGAGTTCAAACCTCAAGCAACAGAAGAAAAATAAATGCTTAAACTAGACCCATAGCCTAGAGATCTGTTAATTATTTATTTACACAATACTGATTTCTATTCACCATGCATATGCATTTCATCCATGGCCTCACAACAATACCCAGAGAGCCTCTAATAAAGAGCAATACTGCAAATAAGATCAATTTAGGCAAGTGTATGCCCTAAGACATGCTAGTGGTTTATCTGGAGAGCACAAAGTACATTCAAGATAACTGTCTTTTGCCTACCTGTGTGAGCTTTGTATGCTCTCCATTACCCCCAGACATGCAGACAGATGTACAAGTCGTTTAATCATCTTTGACACAAGACCATGAATTTCAGGTTTCTGTGACAGCTAAATCATCTTTCAAGTATTACGTCCATTTAAGCCCCTGACAAGGTCCAAGGAACTCCAGCTCCCAACATGGGAATTTTCTCCATCTATCACTTGGGCTGAGCTGATTCAATCTGTAGATATCCCTTTCAGCTGCCCTCTCTACACAGCAGCTGGCCTATCCAATATTTAGACAAGTGTGAGAAAACCAAAGTTCTGTGTTGTTCTCCTGTGTGGCTTGTTATTGTGAAACATCAAAATAAATACCAGTGAAGAGAACCACAGACATTCCTTCCCACAACAGAATAAACACCACAGAAATAAACTACAAACATTCCTGCTCTAGAAAGCCTGCATACTTCTGCATCACCACTTGTTTGGAATATGGATGTATGGAGCTGGAGAGCAAGGTTCTCACAGAAGTTGGGAACTAAATAATAACAAAGAAATCTGAAATACCTAACTTGTAATCCAGAAAACAGGTCCTTACTTAAAAAGCATTAACAGAAGAAACAGACTTTGTAGGGTGAAAACCATTTTGGTTGGGCTACAAAAGGCCTTAATGAATGACTGTCTGTCGCAACAGCAAAACTGATAAAACCCCTACCAAGTCCTCACTTGCTGGGATTTTAAATATAATCCCAACATTTTCAGTCCATCAATTTGAGAAACTGCCCACAGGATACCACTACGTCTTGAATTAGACAGCTCATATGGTACTCCATAGCAAGCCTTGAGATTTTGGAATTCCTTTGGTTTTTGTAAAAATATCTGTTGAATGTACAGGGAACAGTGCTGATTGTTAGCTCAGAACAACAGAGAGCTTTCCCAAATTTTTAACTTTCAGAAGACTAAGATTGAGAAGAACACAAGGAACATGAAAGCAAATACACTCATAGACTTAGTTGAAGGGACCAATTCTAGAATACATTAAGACTGTGTTGTCATGTACCTCTGGTTTTTTTGCATCCTATTGCCTATTTTAACAAGCAGACTACATTAGGAAAACACCATTTGTTTAAATAAAATCAATCAAACCAAAAAATTCCACTCAAAACAGATGAGTTCAGAGTGGCATTCTCTGAATATCAGCACCAGACATCTCACTTTGAAGACTTCTGGAGCATTCTAGTTCACCCAAGAAATTAAATCCTTACATCCAGTTGTTGTACTATACTTTATTTAGTAACCATGGAAAAATCTGGCCAAGAAGGCAACAGCTATTGTGTTTCAAAGATTATTTCAGGTTTATAGATATTCCCTTAACTCTTCAAAATAAATATCGTTTTATGTCCTCAATGAATACATTTATTAAGAAACTGCAATTCATACATTTAGATTATATGCATTTATTTATATAGAAATGGCAAAACAAATGCCAGCTTTCATAATTCACATGCAGTAAGCTACTCTACTTAGTAGCTTTGCTGTCTGTTTTTAAGAGCATTAGCCTGAAGGTATTCTAAGGTTAGATCACAAGACAATTGAGTCATTCAGATAGTCCCCATAGTTCACATGAATGAAAAAAACATATAAAAAAAGACTACAGACAGCTTTTTATTGCAGCTGGAAAGGCAACAAAATAGTTCAGCTACAGTAAAGTATCTGCAAAAAGAGGTTTAAGCTTGATGTCTGCTGCTTTTCAAGGGATAAAGGAAAAATATAAATTTACATTGTTCAACTCCCAGAATTTCCAGTTTGTAAAACATTAACTACATAAATGAATACAGAATCTAATCTTGTACTAATCTGCGTCACCCCAGAGTGTGCAAAACTATTCAAAGTTCTACTGCAGGATTTCCTGGCTTTTCTTTTAGAGAAGGGACAGAGACAGAAAAACTGATGAATCCAACTTATTTACAAATGCTGAAGCTCTTAACGCCAGAGACTGAGAATCCAGTCTATCCAATACATCTATATTGAAATTCCCAGTTAGAGCCAGTCAGAAGTCCCACTTCTGCTATGTGGAAGACCTGGACTTCTTGGCTGCCAGGGCATATATGTTCACATATCAAGGCCTTTTCAAGTCTCCAAGCAACATCACTGCCTGCACAGTTTCTTCTACACTTGCAAAAACTCTTATAAGCAAATACACACCACTCCCCAATCAATAACAAACCCCAAAAGATCTTCTAATCGGATACAAAAGGAGAAACAGAGCCCTAATGAGTTACTTGAGCAGATATCCTTCATCAGTTGGGGTAATTTGCCATACATTGCTGAATATCACAGACAGTCAACTCAAGACCTAAGTATTTGGCATTCATAACAATGTGCATCATATCTCAGAATAGTCTTCCCAATTTTTAAAGAAAATACACATTTTGACACAGTATAACATATAATTTTAAAACATTAAGTCTTTTTTGTTGCTGTCAAAGCGCAATTACAGTGTGATAAGCATTAGTCCTTGTTGTTCAGACATGGAAAGTATTTTGAGAGTACCCTGTCCTATCAAAGAATCCACAGCGTAAGAATTGCTTCCCCTCAAGTTTCAACAGGGATGACTAAGAACATGAAAGAGAGGGGTGTAAACTGAACCTTAAAGTATGCCTCCAACTTTTGTCTGAACGAGAGTTCAGTATTTTATTAGCAAAAGCATCTTGTCCCAGTATAAGGGTTTGAGTGGACAGCCAGAACTCACCTTTAACAACCTGTTCCAAGGGACAACTTCATGGACAGGTATATTTATACCTTAGTTTTCCATTTGAGCTTGATCAGCACTACTGCTTATTTTTGCAATAAGCCCCCTGACTGAATTTCTTCCCTCTCCCAGTGTTATAATTTCTCACAAACGGTTGAACTAAAACAAACATCCTTTCTTAATGAGAGTAAGAAAACAGAATACCATGATGGAGCATGTACCATTTTTTGATAAAGTTTCTTTGGTTTCCATGGCTTATACAGCCTTTAGTAACCAATTCTATGCTGCATACTCCATCAGAGTGCTAAAAGATACATAAATCACACTGTTCACATTTAATGACACTTTACAGGTGTATCCATTAGTTGTCCTTGCTGTGGTCCTGATAAGGATCTTATGCTGCACATGCAACTTGTTATCCATAATACACCACAGATCCCTTTCAGAGTCATGGAACAACAGGATAAGCCAAATATTCATATGCTTTATTCCCAAAATGATTGCTTTACCTTTGGAACTGCCAAACAGGATATTTGCTTTTGCTTTGCTTACGTGGGTTCAGAGATTACTGTGTTGTAACTTAATGTTTGGTCAATTACAGAGACCTGAGATGTGAATACCCTGGCATCCACACACCCTGCACTGTAATATACTATGGAGGGATTAGACATAGCTAGCTTTTTCTACAGGGAGGACTGAAGAAAAAAGGAAACAGCACTAACTTTATGCATTTTAGAGGTAGTTTTACATCTAATTCAAAATTCCATCTCATAAGAGGCAACATTTTAATTCATATTTACATTAAGACATTACAGTAAGTGCACATGAACATCCTTGCTTGAGGTTAGCAAGTTAAAAAGTATAATAAAACATTTTATTCCCAAGAAGTTAATTCTGCCCTAGCTTTAAAGCCGGTGTTGAAGAAATATACCACAGAACTTGTAGAATTTATATGATGCAGTGAACATCGCCCCTGAAAATGACAGAATTCAGAAAAAGAAGCCCTGTGAATGTGTTAACACAAACAAGAAATTAACAGCTGCAAGCAGGCAAGTCTGTCCAGCTTTACAGGGACACTAACAGTATGTTGTGGCTTGCTTCGTCAAGCAGATTCTGGCTGTGCATCACTGCTGTAAAATAATGGAAAATGGAGGAACAGCAACAACTTTAATGGAACAGACAGTATATCTAGAAAAGCCTGCTATTTTTTCATCCTTGAAGAAATGTGAAATGCAGCATTAACAACTGAGCTAGACACTTAGTTAATACCTTAATATTGTAAACAATTATCAGAGTCCCTCTGTAACAAATTAGTCCTGGGCACATGGACAGGAAATAGAAGTGAGATTGGAATTTCTGACTGGGTAAGGCTAGAAACTGTAGACTTAACTATGGCACTGAAATAAAAGAACGAAAGCTTTATACGAGCTGCAGTCATTAGAACAAAGCTTCACTATAATATCAAAGCCGAAAAGAAAAAAAAAAAAAAAAAGATAGTGGGCCTCATTCTACATGGTACTGGCTGGCATTATTTCAGTTCATTTCAAAAAAGATCATTTGTCTTTTCTTAAAATGCAAGACATTGTACTGCAGAATATCCAAGCAGTCACACAGTATTTTTATTCTGTAGGAACTATCTGCAACTGTAAGGATGGAAAAAACTTCTTAAAAATGCAAAATACTCCACCAGAGAGCTCTGCATTCATAAATGGGAAATTATACAAATTCTCTGCACAAATTAGAAATGTATTAAGTTGAATGTCTAACATCTCCAGCTTTGGAAACTGACTCAGTACAGTAAGCAGTTCAGGTTTGTTAAGACAAACACTGAAATACAGCCATTTTACTGGCAAAAGTATGAGTAAAGAGCATTTAATAAAATATTGCTACATATTACAGCCAATTTGGAGTTTATGGCTATGCTTTTAAGGCATCAAATCCAACACTTCAAAGTTATGTAGCTACATGCTTTATTAGGTCAGAAAAGATGAATCATAAGCAAAATTCTACTGAACCAGTAAAAAGGGGAGGGAACACTACTTTTCTGTAAAGTAGAGAGATTGTGCACACTAAATTTAGGGGGAAATAAAGTTATATTTTGAGACTATTGTAAAAAAGCCTAAGAGAAATTGACTTTTCTAGTTTCTAGTCCAGAAATGGATTTTCTTGCTTATTAGGAGTTACTTCAATTGAGCTGATCAAGACATTATGTTGCTAGCTGAATCATCCCCTACATGCTTATACAATAGACCAGGTCTGAGCTCTTGAAATTCAGTGTCGGGCTTTACCTAAACTAACATTAGTTCAGCCAAGTATCAATAAAAGCAACAAACAGAACAAGCACTTTGGGCAGTCTGACAGAAGCCCTGACTCTTAACAGAAAAGATCAAAGTACTCTGCTACAATTAATATGTAGACATTTGACACCCAAGAGAGTAAAAGACAAAAGCATTAAATGCATGTTATGACAACAGGAAATTTAAAAAATACTGCCACAGTACTGGAGTCAGTACTGGTCAGAACTGATTTGCCTAGAATTTCAGACTCAAATTTGCATCTGCTTGACTACAGCACCTCTTTCAGAAAGACATCTGCTGGTCACTCAGGGGACACAGGACCTTCCAGTGATCTGCAGTATCTTTCAAAAAGAGCTTTTCAATGAGTAATTAATTACAAGTAGTTTTTAATTCAACAAACACACACTGATTCTCAGGAAACTAATTTAGACTGCCAACTGTCTTGAAAAGACCTGGAAACTGCTGCATGTAGAAGCATCATCTGAAGACTTTTCAGTCTCTTGGCAGATAGAAATTAGCACCAGGTGTCTTGACTGGCGCAAACACCAAAAACAAACCCAATATGAAGTCCTTAAAACTCTGCCAGATTTTGAAACGCCATCTGCCATTTAATCAGCTGCAACCTCTCCCTCTGCCATACGAACAGACACATACATCAACATGCTCTGATAATTTCAACTTCTTATACAAATGTAGTCTACAGTGACACACAAAGACAGCTCACATCAACAGGTTATCTGCAATGAGCGTTCCAGAAAAGGAAGGCTATGTGGGATTCTTCTGTTTGCTTTTTGTTGTTTTGTTGTTTTGTTTTTGTTGTTGTTTTTTTTTTTTTTAAAGCTGCAACACATGAGTTAATTCATTACTTACTTTGGCTAAAAAGTAAAAATTACACCCAAGTTTCATTTCCATTTCCACTTTTTTTTTTTTTTTTCCGTACAGTTTAAATCTCCTTAGGTTTCACTGGAAACAGAGGAACAGAACAGACTGCAGAGCCTAAGACTTGGGTAGCCAGAAGACAGGAAGTAGACAAAACAAAACCCAGGAAAATAGGCTTTTGTCCATATTCCTTGAAACTAGAGTCAGTGAAAGTTTACAGAATTATCCATTGTGCATCTGTTCTTCCCAGAAAATAACCAATATAGTAATATAATGTATAAAATTGAGTTGCACCACAGAAAACATAAAAGGCACTCAGAAAACTCACCAGGACCCAAACAAGATAGGCTTTGGTGTACATTTCTTCCAGGAGTACCTTCAGAAAGGAAAAAAGCAAAAAAAAAATTATACTTCAAGTTAATACAGAGCAGTAGAGTTGCCTATTTTTAAGATTCAAGATTCTTTCCACAAAAGTTCCTCAAACTTTGCAATTTCTCTCTTATGATGGCTGACAGCATGATCTACAGCAAGATTTAGCATTATAAGAACTGTTTGGAAAATGCAGGATGCATTCCCAATTACAGTTATCCCATTACAATTATTATATTGCATCTAAGTCAGGTAGCACTGTTTCACTTTACTTATTCAAAGAGAACCCCAGACAATGAAAAACTATCATCTATACTGGCATTATAGTGATTTTTTTCTTTCTATATGCTACAGTTATTTTATTTGCATAGAGGAGCAATAAATTAACAACATTCTCATATGGGTTAACAATCAAGTTATATCTAAATGAAAGCACTGAGAAAGTTAACCCACTCTTACTGCGTTACTTAACAGTTATGTGAAAATTGACCTACAAACTTCACTATTTTGAAGGATATTGAATGAAAGCTATCTTTTAGACTGCTGATTGTAAGTGCAAAAGTCATGTGCTGAAGGTCATAAAAGGTCTTTTGACAACACCTTTCTACAGGCTTTAGGAATAGTGTGGATCCCATGGCACAGGTTTCATCAGGAAACAAGCTGCTTTGTACTATCACTGTACTTGTTCCCCGCTGCCTCAGCCTTGCAAATAGAGCTTTGCTGCCAAAGTGAAAATTTGGTCTTAAAAAGCTTGTCCAGAGGTTTGTGTCTATTCTTTTGATTCACTCTGGCAGAAAGGACTAGTTTTAATTTGAAGTTAAAGACAAAACAAACATCTGATACGGAAACATAAAGTGGAGTAAATATCCTCAACAGTCAGAGCTGATCAGCATGCTCTCACAAGACTCTTGCTTAAATGAAACACAAACTTGGCAAAATCTAGTCTACACTGTGTCTTGCAAGCATACAATTTTATAAGCAGGTGACAGAACATCATTTAACAGAGAGATTAATTATCCTGTATTTTTAGTCTTAATGGGATACAAGTTTCAAGTAGACAGTAGAGAATGAATGTTCCTAAAGCAAATAGGTAAGAATAGAACTTTGCAGATCCAGTGTCCAATATGGTGAACTGCAAAGAAAATGAGCCAACTATCTCAATTATTCTGAAATCATAAAGCAAAGCTGCTCCTTCTCAGAGAAAGAGAGATCCAAGAAAAAGTGAAAAACTGACTACCCAACCCCTGATTACCTCTGGTCTCACCAACTTTCCTTGCTAAGTGTAGAGGCCCAGATGATTTTGGTGTGCACTGGTTCAATGAAGCAGACCTAGTCTTGGCTCCTAAAAATAAAAGCTTATATGAACTTTAAAGCAGAACTATGTCAGCAATTAAAGACTTAGCTTACATTTTACAGTTATGTACAAGATCCAAAAATCTATTCAAACACAAAAGGAGAAACCTTCAAGAATGTTTAAGCTGTATTTAAACTTAGCTCTGTTTGCCAGAATTCATCTTGGAAGAAATAAAAAGATAGTTCTAAAAGCCTTCTCAGCAGTAGAAAACATTAGTAAAGATTTTATTTTAGCACTAAGATGAAGTTACTTAGGTCTCCAAACAGCAGCAAATGCAGCTAAGGAAACACTGGCTGAAAGAGACCTCCAGAGGCCAGATATCCACACTCCCACTAAGAGCAGGATCACCATTAAGATGAGATGAGCTGACCACACTTTTGTCTAGATAAGCCTTGAAAATCTCCAGGAAGGGTGGCTCTATGGCACCACTGTGCAAGGATGCATCTCCAACTCTACAGTTTGCAAGCATTTCTGATTGCTATATGATCTGCTGCTACTGCAAAGAGTTTGGCACCATGACCTTTACAGCTATCCTTTTCAAGTTATTGACTGCACAGGCTCAACTCCGTCAACCTCTTCTCACTGGACAGAGACCCCAACCATCTTCCTAAGTCTCCACTGGATCTTTCCAGTTTCTAAACAACCCTCTTGGTCTGGGAAGGACCCAAAACACAACACCATAGTCCAGGTAACACTGATCTGAAGGGGAATGCCAGCTTCCTTTGGCCACACTGCTCCTGCAGGTGCTGAAGGCACACTGCCAGATCACTTAAGACAATGATGTGCTGGACCCCAACAGAAAGCATCAGCTGGTCAGAAAGCCATATGATTCATGTTTGGTTCAAAGTGACTTATAATTTGTGGCAAATTCTGTTTCTTTCCACTGTTTACTCTTTTAAAGTATGTCATTACAGCAAGGCATTTGGCAGGCATCTCTTATTTATTGTTAATTATGTCAGATACCAGCTTAAAATTTAAGTCTAATGCAGGAGCACAGCATTTAATTAGGTTTATCTAATTACAATAACCAGTTCACCACAAAGATGGTCAGATGCAAGCTGATTACAGCTACGACTTAGGAAAGAGACACAGCAAGCTTATTTATCTGCTCCTATTATATCTTTAATTTTGGTCAGAGAATGACTTGTCACCCGGTGTTTGTGGCTTGAGTGGAAGACACATTGCTGGCCAATCAAGAGTTCCTAACTTGAACTGAAATAGGAACCTGAACAACAT
This sequence comes from Phylloscopus whistleri, assembly GCA_017589585.1. Classification (NCBI taxonomy): domain Eukaryota; kingdom Metazoa; phylum Chordata; class Aves; order Passeriformes; family Phylloscopidae; genus Phylloscopus; species Phylloscopus whistleri. Next base: position 3,298,405 of record JADMLD010001408.1, read on the forward strand.
TTAATACAAAGTTAGGAAGTACATTTAATGTTTCTTTTAGCACAACATGATAAAACACAATTAATTGTCTTGTCTCCATTAAAGCTTCTAATACAACCTGTAAGAAGAGTATCAGAAAAAGCAACATGAAAAGCTAAGTTTTTGTGACTTTTGCCTTCGAAAAATGGGACAATGTCATTGATCTACAGAAGACACATTCTAACAATATCTTATTCAAAATATATCCCCATCCCCCAAGGCTCTTTTGGTCCTGAATGGGGTGAAGATGATATCTGCATAAAGACAAGAACAACCATACACTCAGGATAAATTCAGAGTATATCTATTCTACAGATTACCAGCAGTGATGGGGTGTGTGCCCTGAATTTTCTGAAAGAAAACAAAGCAAACCCCATGCGATGAGACCTGCAATGTAGCAAGGTGCATTTAGTCCCTGTACCATGCAAACCTGAGCCACACCACAGTTCAGATCTCTTCGTTTCCCTGAAATACCTCTATCAATTATGGCAATACAAAGAATATTTTAGCCTTCTTATGAAGTCTTACAACACTTGAAGCAACACTGATGTGATTTTAACTCCTCTGTCTACTAACAGACTCATATACCTTTTGGAGTTGACTTCAATGAGTGCAATCTAGGTCTTGGTAACACTTTCAAAGGGACAGGCCCTGAAGTGCCATTCTGGCAGGCTGGTTTTGAAGGCCATTCTCCATTTCTGATGACTGTGGCACTTGCAGCTGCAAAACAGAATCACAAAGAATTTGCTCTAGATATATATAGTTTAGAGAAAATTAAATCATATGATAACTCAGTTTTACCAGAGACTAAAGGACCTTGAAAGAGGTTTGAGTTTATGGTCACAATGGAAATTTTTCCTTGAAAAACAAAGAAGTGAAATTTTGGGAAAACACTGTTTCAGTTATCCAGAAAAGATATGAAAATATTTCTAAAGTAAGTACAGATTGAGTAGACTTTGGATTGGGCACTAAAAAAATTATGTATACTAACACATAAAAGAGTAAGAATTCACATGGCATTTACCAGAGACAAGCAAAAATCAAGTCACTGTGGAATTGTTTGTCACAGTGCTGCTTTTCTCTCTAGTCATTGAAAAAAAAGGGGAGAGGCGGGGGAGGGGAAAGCTTTTGTCATATATTGCCAGGTTTGCCTCATGTTAGTGTGTTATTGAGACCTTTTTTTTAAAGGCAATGTGAACTACATGTCTAATATTGTTCATCAAAAGTTGGAACATACAGTCTTGAGATTATTTTATTGTCTTTTAATAGACTAGCATAAACCATGTAAGTTTACTACTTCAAAAAGATGCTTTTTGGCCACTAAATACTTTCTACCGCAGAAAGAGGATTTCCCTTTAAGAAACACACGCAACTGAAGACATCATCTTTTTTTAAAAAAAGGAAGTTGAAGCCTCTCTGAACGCACAAAAGCTAAATATTTACAAAAAAAAATCTATACACAAGGAGCAATTTGCCTAACACATCAGTAACACAGTTATTCTGTGGGAATCAGACCCTGATCAACGTTAGATAACTACAACCAATTTGTTTTAGTAAAGCACAAGGCATGAAGCAGTTCTTAACTTTTTTTGTAAATCACTAAATTAAGGATGTTTGCTCAGAATTCACTGCAAGCAGTTAACAATTGCCTGCAAACTAGTGTGCTACTTCCTCTTCTAAATCAGCAGCACACCATGGAAGTAATGCTTTGGGTGTGCAAGTAGCCTTTCAGCGCAGGACTAGTTAGGGCACAACCTATCCTATTAAAAACTCTGGAGCCAGCTAACCAAGCTATGTGCAGGAAGGAAAAAAAACCAAAACGACCCCACCAAAACCTCAGAGCTTTACAGTTTGATCACTTTCAGATTCAAAGCTGTTTATTCATAGAATTCGGAGCAGCTACTGCAATCCTGAATAAAGATGGACAGGTATGAAGAGATCCCAGCCCAGTAAACATCTGAAAACACAACTCATTAGAAGTATTTTAATGAAGTACTGACTGTACAAAAATGCTAGGATCTGCTTCTTAACTTCTGAAATGCTATTGACTATATATGTAATTATTCAAATGCAATTAAAATCCAGATTCTTTGCCTTAACCTCAGAGTTAAGCATTTTGGTATGTTCAAAGGCTAGTATTTTCAGCTCAGCACTAAAACTGAGATTACTGTGAAAAACATCTGGTTTTCAATGCTCAAACTGACTGCATACAAAATATACTTTTAGTAACAACAGCATTTCAAACCTCATGATTTCTGAACTTCTCAAATAAGAAGTCATTTTAAAGAAAAGAATTATAAAGTTCAAGTGCTCATTAGACAAAAAAAAACCAACCCCTAATGCTGCCGCATGGAATTACCAATCCAGGGACATCCCATAACAAAGGGCTGAGCTGACAAAGCAGGAGAAATGCTCTCTTGTCATTTTTTTCTCTGCTAACACACGACAAACTCCAAACAAGCCAAGTGCCTTTTTGATTTAATATTGTTGACAGGATCAGAGTAGTTTGTCATACATTTCATGACACACACAGCATTAAGCCTCCTATTCTGATCTTTGTGTGTCCCACCAATCTAATAAAAACACTTCAGCTTTACAAATTTTTTTTCTGACATTATTACATAGTAGACTAAATGAAAGAATAAAGAACAAGAACAGCACTGTACTTAGAATTAGAATAGAAAGTAAATTCCTTAGTTCTTTCCAATTTGATTCAAAGTCATAAAAATTTTACTAACATATGAATTACACATAATCTTAAGTCATTATACTCACAAAACCTTACTATTAGATACAAATAATTCTCATCAAGTGTAAAAAATTCTCTAAAGAAAAATAATCTCACAGAAAATCAGCAGATCAAAACATTGCATATATTTACCAACCTCCACAAAACAAAATACATGCTTTAGAATAGAAACAAAAGGAATACAACCTACTTCTTTTCCCAGTAAACGTGGCTAACAAAGGAACAATACAAAAGCTGTAAGACCCCACTACCAGCAATGTCAGTAAGGTAATATCATAGTGGCTTCCTGAGTCAGTCGGTGGTGTTAGTGTAGAATTGAAGAAAATAATAGGAGAAAAATTAGTTTCTGTGCAACTGCGGAGTCCTCCTGGTATAGTCATTTAAAAAAGATCTAAGCAAGCTTAAAGTCTACGAGTCTGCAGCCATGTTCAACCTCTCATATTGCTCTTGCTTGGTCTTCGTGAATCGGAGTGGAAAAAATTGTAAGCTTGAAGGCAGTGGACAAAACAGATGACAGCAGCGAGCAAATCAGGCTAAATAAGGAGTCATCTGTTTGGATACCTAATCTGAATACACTCCTTTGTTATGAAGCGATGACCCCTTCCTTTGTTACATGAGGGAGCAAAAGGAAGAGAGGACAAAGCTGCTTAGCAATTCCAGATACAGTCCTAAACCCGAACAGCAAAAGTCAACATGGCTGTCGCAGTATCAGAACTGATTTCATTACAGAGCAAGATGCACATGCATATTTTATTACACATACTCTTACTCATTTGAGGAATATGTTAGGTTTTAGTTTAATGAAGGCAGTACAGGGCGGGAGAGAAGACTACGAGAAAATGTAGTTATGTGTGGATGCATATGCACATACATAAACCACTGACGTATGCCAAACCACCGTCCTCTTTTTCAGTCCATTGAAGACAGATTTAAGTGACATCTGGCATGAATAAAAGGCCTTCGCCCAGTCTTCAAGATAGAACAGGTGATATGATAGTAGCAGAATATTTGAATGTACTTATTTGAATATGCATAGCTAGGAATGCTAATATGTCTGATAGTCAGCTATGTTATTTCCTTCATATTTTTCCCCCCAGAACTCCTAAGAACTGCTGTAGAACTTAAAAAAAAAAAAAAGCAAGTCCTGGTATTTTTCTCATTAATTTTAATCAAGATTGATTTGGTTAGGTCATACACCAATGTTTACAGCTACCTTAGAAATTACAGAAGTCTACCCATGCAAAGATTTATCTTCTAAAACAAGTTTAATTTATGTGCCTGTAATTTCATCTACATATTTTGTCCTAAAACTCTGAAATCAGATTTAAAGTGACATATAGCAAGAACATATATATATGAACAGATATAAATATAAACAGATATAAAGCAAAAAAGCATTTAGCATCAAAAAACCTGTAACACACTGTTCCAAATATTATGACAAGTAAACTATTTTGTTCAGACATATTACACTACATGTAAACATAGGAAAGTCTTGCTTAAGTAGACATGCTGGTTATGTAATGTTTCAGGATGGAAGAGAAGTTGTTCCAAAATCTCCAGTCATCAACCCAAAATCCAGGGCTCAAAGCTCCTTCAGGCAGTTCATCTCAAAAAGGAAAGTAAAGAGGCGACAAGAGTAAGACCTAGAACTAATAAGTACTACAGTCAGAATTAACACAGGTACCTCTCAGACAGGACTCCTTTCCAAAAGGATTTTTACCAAAAAGCAACTGATGTTGGCTACCAATCAGTCAAAGCCCACAACCCTCACATATACTTACAATTAGTGCTGAAATGACTTTGTTCACTCTGAGCACTGCTGACTGATGAGAGGCTAGGTGTTCTTTCAAGCACTGATCTTTTGACAGGCACTTTGGATTTGGCAAGGGATTTACCAAAGCCAGTCCATGAGGCTGGAGAATTTTTCACTGAGGCATGCTTCTCTCCTGGCAAAGACCCTACACCTGTCGATTAGTGGGGAAAGAGGAGGGAGAAATAAGAACAGGAGTAGGAAAGAAACTTAAATGATTGCTTCTTTTTTACACGTATGCCTACAAATACAAATATTTACACAGTAAAAATCCATATAAAATGGCTTAATCTACTTCCTACTGACATGGTAAAAAGTGCTGTAAGTGCAAAAAAACAGCTCTAAGGACATAAAGACTTAATAACGAGTCAAAAGCTTAATAGATTTTCCTTCAATGGAGACATCTGCAGACATAAAAGAAGTCTTTTTTTTTTCATTTTTCTAACTCACATTATGGTTTGCTGTACTGGCAATCCCACAAAAATACAACCTCTGTTTCAAAGACAATCTAAGAAAGGATTCTTCTGTTTGTTCCTCCCCAAAACAGATTCACAACCCCACTCCCCTTTGATAGAACACTCTAAAAGGTAATATCCTTTCAAGGAATAAGACAGCTTGAGAGTATCAAATGGCTTTGTACAATATCCTGAAAATTGAGTAGTTCTATAGAACTAGTTTAACAGCACTTCCAAAACCAAGTTCTTAATGGCCAGCTGGTGCAGAAACATTTTTTGCATTATGTCCAGTTTTCATTTGAGCTTGTTGAATAGAAACACCCAACAGCTAAGCTGATCAAACAGGAAAAGTGCCTTTACAAGTTACATACACACAGACTTCTCTTGCCAGCTCTGCGTTGACTCCTGTCAGCCCCAGTATCAAGATATTAATAGAGCCTTCTGAATATGGATAAGAGAAATTTTTGTACAAAAACAGATATATGGAAGACAGATTTACATTTTGTAGAAAATATTTTGTTATTTATTATAAAAAAACCTATCTAAAATATGTTAAGTTCTTATGTAACTGCCATTTTCAAGGCTGACAGTCTATCTTAATGGAAAAGAAGTAACTATAGTGTCTCAGATTTGACTTAGAACAATCAAATTTCTATTAAAGGGCATATCCTTCCCTTTATTCTTGTCACTATAAACAACATTTCAACTTGACCTAAGCTAGAAAACTTCTGATTAGCTAGTAATTACACTTTAAGCAACACTGGCTTTACTACAGGATTTCTACTCTTAAACTAACGACCAAGAAACCTTCAGTTTGTACCAGGCCCAGGAAATCATGGCATTAAGGGGTTAGACAAGAAAAACATGCCCAATGTCTGCCTTTCAACAGTAGGTGGTGCGACAGGATTAACTTGTCTCAAAACATCCTGTATGAAGTACAAAAAACCAGGAACAGAACTGGTAAAGGAAGGTATGTCCAAGCTACTTCTCTCAGTTCAGATCAATTCAGAAACAACAGAGAAACCTCACTTACAATATATATTATACCTGCATTAATATATTACATATTATTGGTCACAGAATATAACACACAAGCTGCAATGAGTTAAACAAAGCTTTGCATCGAATCTCTCTTCACAGGTGCACTTTTCCTACTTGCCATTTCCTATGCAGAACTGTGATTCTGTATATAGTTTTACTGTAGCCTGGTATTAAACCTCTGAGACAAAATTCTCAGCCATATTTTAGAATTTTTGAAAGTTACTGAAAGGGGAAATTGAATATAGGAACATGCTAAAGAGCATATAAGCTTTTTTGTGCTATGAGAACACCACAAACCACAAATTCATACTTTTTTAAAACACCTCTGAAACAGCACTCCAGACAACGTAAGAGAAATAATTGTATGTGTTTGACCAAAAAAAGTTTCTGGCACGTTTGCATGTCATAGAACAAACCAGAAAGCTTTATAAAATTTTCCACAATATTTTCTAAAGTCATTCATTAATGGGTCAACATACCAGGAAAATAACTAATCCAAACCAGTCATGAATTCCTTTTCTAAACAGCCTCCCAGCAAAACAAGGTACAAACCCAAATAACTCCCCCCAAAAACAAACAGAAAAAAGTGTCACTGTACAAACACTGTGTCTTAAGTTTGTGTGACTTAGTGAGTTAAAGTTCTACACTACAAAAGGGAGCTAGAGGAACAAATGCATATTATCAGCTGCATTTGATTAAAGATGAAGGTAACATGTTTGATTGCTATTGTGCTAGACTCATTCATCCAGTCCAAAACATACAGGAACAAAATCCTGTTTTCTTCACAGTGATTTTCACTCAAGAGAAGTAAAAGTAAACATGTGTCATAGGCTAGGAAAAGCCTGATTTTGTTCCAATCGGGGTCAGTTTTTGTGATTGACAAGCAATTTATCCAGTAAAAGACAAGCTGCGACTTTCGGCGAAATGCTTAAAAAGGCTGGGTGGGGGGAGGAGCGGTCTCTTTGTCTTCCAGTGTGGCAGGCCGGGGACAGGGAGCCGCCGGGGCCGGCCGGCCTCGGTGCCCCCCCCACCCCGGGGCGGCTGCGGCGGGCCGGGCCGAGCCCCGATGCTGCTGGAGCCGGGGCAGGCCGGGCCGGAGCTTTAGGAGCCGCTGTCTCGCAGAGAAGCAAACAGCATGGAGAAGAGGGAGAGCTCGGACGGAGTGCCCCTTCACCCTTGCTCTTCTTTTTTTTCAAGCCGAAGAAACCAGCGCACGGCTTCTAAACGACTCAGTTTCCCGCCGCAGAGCCACGTGGGCAGCCCGGCAGCCCGAAAAGTTTAACCCTTTGTTGTTAGCAGATGGACTTTCCTAAACATCATCTTTCTCTGGAAGAAGAACAGCTATAGCGAATAGAAAGACACAGCATGGAGCTACAGTCGGTAAAGGGAGAGTGAAAAGGACTTTAAGGCAAAAGGACAAGGAGTGGCCTAATTTTGGCTGGACATTTCTGGTAAACTATAGAGACCGAACTAGTTTTTTTCCTGTAACATATAAATGCTTTTGGGGGGATGTAAGGTTCTAGTTAAAGTGATATGAAGCTTTTTGCTCCTAAAGAAAGAGGAGATTTGTTTTTGGGTCTTGAGATGATTTTGGAAATAGAAGAAGAGAATCTTTGTGTCATACTAGAGGAGGCATCCTTAAACAGTACCCCAATAAGCAAATATGGCCTATGTGCAGTGTTGAGAGAACTGCTAATGGGTAGGATTTCGCAGTTTGCAGGAGTTCTTTTAAAATCCTCGCAGATGTAGAGCATGGGATGTCTATATAGAACCCAGAGAGACTCCTTTCCTAAAAGAACTGATAAAAGGTTATTTTTAAAATGGTAAAACTGGCTGAGGTTGCAGGTCATGTCTTTTTATGTTGAGTGAAGAAAGGTAAAAAACTTAGAAAGAGAAAGAAAGATGTTTTAGAAGTTTCATTTGTTGTTGTTGTTGTTTTTTCCCTTTTTTTTGTTGTTTTTGTGTGTATTAATAAACTATCTTTGTAATTTAAAGATGGGCCTGTTTTGCTTTATATTCTTCCAGTCAAATGAAATATAGAACGTGATAAAACCATCACAACATGCAAAAATCTCAGTCTTGTCTAGTACAGCATGTTCCCTATACATGATCTGCAGCAAGCCCAACTTCTCTGCAGAGGCTGGAGTGTGGCAGTGCTCTGAACTCAAACTCATCCAGTGAGCACAAGCAGTCTTAGGATGTCCAGTTTCAAAAGCAGATGAAACAGATGACCTTATCTCTTAAGTTTTTCTGCTGGTTGGTACTTTCCTATAATGTAATTACTCAAGCACTCAAATACATTTTTCAAAAGCCCAGCTTGAGGGTGAATTGAAGTCATGACAAAAGATCATTAAGCAACTACTCTAGGTATTACTTCAACTAATGGCTTTAAAGGGTTTTTCATAAGTACCACTTCCTAAGAAAGGAGTTGCACAGAACTAAATGCAAAGGTTTGGAAGACAGAAGCAGGAAGATATGGAATACAAACAAAAGTATTGGAAATGAGCATAAAAACAGGATATTTAGTCAACCATTATTATAAAGACAACAAGCAGTAGCATCAAAGTAACAGGCTTTCATCAGTTATTTAATCTAGTCATTGAAGTGGGATACCAGAAATACCACATTCCTCTACAGTGAACTAATGAGTTGGCAATTCTTTAGAAAAAAGTCTCCATGCAACAACCATGTTACTTGAACTATGTTAAAGTCTCTCTTGTGTTGGAATGGAAATAAGCAAAGAACAAAGCTCATTCTTCAAGAAGCTCTGAAGTCAGATTTCCGATCCTTACTCAAATAATCATCCTTTCATATCAATCCATCATAGGTGTTATTGTCAAGAAAAAGTTAAGGCTTCCTTTAAACAGCACTGGAGCCTAAAAAACCACACATTGACAGAATGTTGACATGAGGCAGACTGTAAAGAGAAATACATATTCACAAATTCTGAAATTTCATGTTCACCATTTCAAAACCCATCAACACATTTAACATCTAGAGCTGAACACTGAGCAACTGGCATCCACGGAGCTACATATGACACCTGGAAATGAGTGGCTGAAAGCCTTTTCCAAACACAAACTCTGGGCACACTAAGTGCAAAAGGAGTTTTTTCAAGGATACTGTTTGTTCTTGCTGCTTTTGTTTAAACCTAAAGCTAACACTAATAGTTGGTTTGGCCCTTCAATGCCTAATCTCTTGAAAATGTTGAATTTTGGATTTTTGCTTTATGCATTTCTGATTTTCCCAGCAAGTTTAAAAATCCAAAGGGTTCTGTTTTAAAAATGCTAAACTTCTTAGCTGGTGAAACAGCCCTGTCTAAGCCTACAGTACAAGGTCTTGATAAAGCACAGGGAGTAAGCCTTCAAGAAAACACGCTATTTTTTGGCATTTATTGAAAAGAGCAAGTAAATAGTGGAAAGACAAACTGGACTTTGGTATTGTTTCCAGCGGACCGACCTTAACATATGTGTAAGAGTGCTTATGGTGGCATTTTAAACAGTGTAAAGCAGTAGCAATAGTAACAGTTTTCTGATGGCTGCAAGCTCTCCAGTTTGCCTGATAAGCCATTCAGCATTATTGACTATACTATCTGTTATGCTATACATGCACCAGTGTTCCTTCAAGGAAGGAAGAGTGGTTACAGTATGTTTCGTAATTCTAAGGTAATGTCTTCTGAATTATCTCCCCCTTTTAAGGCCTCAAATTACTATCAAAATTACCAAAAATGCAGGACATAGTTACATTATGTTGTTATGAATGCTCAAATGTTCAACACAAACATGGAAAAAAACAGGGAATGTCAAGTTATTTCTGGGTCTTGAAATTTATAGGAGAGAAATTTACTTGTTTAGAGAATAACAGCTGGTCAGAGAACAGTTTATATATTAAGGCAAGATTCAATTCTCCATTGATACAGACTTCCACAGCATTCTTCACATTCCCCTACAATCCTTAGACAGGTAGCAAGGAACCAGCAACAAGCTAGTGCCAAAAATATAACTAGGTGTTAGTATCCATGCAGGTGGGTGCTCTCATGTTCTTCCCCTTGCCGCTAAACATTCTTGGACTGAAACTGGAGGATGGACCATCACTACTACAGAGCATTTATCAGCAGTTACCAACAACCAAAACAACCCTTTATTTCCCCTCAAATGATTTTACCATCAGAAGAGTGATTGGGGTGTTTTCAATTAGAGGAAGAGAGAGGAAGAGTAGGGTCTCATGTATGCCTACTGCTTAATTTCACTTTTGCCCCTCCCTATCTGGTCCAGTTTGGAAATGTGGCAGATTTCCTCCCAGTTAAACCCTTCCACAATCAGAGACTTCTCCCATCCTCATCTTCCTTTCAACCCCTTGCACTATGACCTGTCCAGCACCAAGAAACAGCCCTTCTCTTCCCTCAAGCTTGAGCTCACACCTGCTCTCTCACTTCCTGTCTGCCCATAATGATGCCTGCTGAATTTAGTTCCTTTTAGGTTTTTCCTTTTGTAGACTGAACTAGAGCAGCCCCATGAGAGACTGTCTCTGCGCAGTCATGCAGCCACCTCTCTGGACAGCAGACAGTTTTAACACCAGCTTCCCAGGCACAGCAGTGGCAAAGCTTACCCACTCCAGTTTTGCCAGGAGACTGTTGCAGGCTGCATGCTGACTTAAACAGTCCAAAGCCAACCACTAACTTAACAGAGCTACGGTAAAGTTCTGTCTGTTCAGGAGTACTGGGCACAAGAAGTCAAATCAATGTACTGCAGGGTAAGCTGAGGCAAAGGAAAACCACCAACCCCATCCAATCATGCTTTTCATTACTGTCCAGCTTTCCATAGTGCACACCCTCCGGCTGTGTTAGCCACTGAATTTGGTTTGACTTAGACTGCAGCTTTAAAACTCCTGTTATCTACAAATCTTTTAAGTTTTCTGTTGCGAGACTTTATGTGTTCCTTGAATGAAAGAGGAAGCTCACTGCAGCAAAACAAATACAAGTTTCTTCTGGGAGACAATTACGCATATTTCCCTCCTCCTTTACCCCTTCCCTGAGAGAATTCAGAAGCAGTACAGGTAAAGAATTATTTGAAGACACACCAGCATGTCCTTGCAAGCAAATGACTAGGCACCAAGAAATTCCCCTGCAGGGAAGTAGTGCACACCTACTAATTCTATTCTCCTAAAGGAGAATATTCTATAGGTACATCCACATTTCTGACAGCGTCAATATGCTGACTGTTAGAATCAGTCTCTGCAAGTACGATCACGCTTCTTGGTACAGGTACAACAAACTAAAACTTCAATGGGGCTACTCACAAAACTGCCTGTAAAAAGTCTGGGAACATACGTGAAAAATTTATTTCCCTAACTATGGTCACTGATGGCACCTTAAACAAAGGATGAAATACCCCCTTTTGAAAGCCAGTAAACTATCTGAATTACTCATAAATTCAAGTATTTCCAACTCCCTCTGCCTCTTTTCCCCCATTCCCTCCAAAATCAGAGAACCACATCCAAATTATCCAGAGATAAATAAACCAGCTTGCTTTGAAATCATTCATAGCAAGAGATCACTATCTCACAAAAACCCTTTTACTTGTTTCTCATGGTCAACTTGACTTCCAAAGGTAAATAGGAAGTATTTTATTCCAAAATACATTTTTATGATGAACCCTATGAAAGACTTGCAAAAACACAAGCAGAACCTATCCCACAGGAAGAGTTCCTTGTTAATGAAAAGAAACAAAAGAAAATAAGTGTCAAAGTTATGGTAAGCCTTTCTGACAGTGTATGTAGTCAAGGCTAAAAGCAAATTGACAAGGCTACGTTCAGATTACATCATTTCTATGGCTCCTTTCTGGCTTCAAATTGTGAACTGACCATTTTGTAGCTGAATGATCAACACCTGGGGCAGGAGTTTAGTGGTCAGTACTCAGAACAAGTAAATGTATTGCTCTAGGCAGCTTCCAGCAAACCATTCCTGTTGAGGATGTCCAGGAAGTGAGGGCAAAGGAAACATTACCAGGCAAGTCCAACTCGAGCAACTGGAGAAACAAGAAACAGCAAGTCTCCCAGGCCTTCACAATTAACACTGTTTTCTGAACTCCCACAAACTCATCAACTGGACAAAAGTCCTTTTCGATACACTGAGTTTTTCTCCAGTTTAGAGAACTGGTTATGAGATACAGAGTCACTATGCAGTGGAGATGCCCGGATTAAGAAAACCGAAGAAGAATCAGAGACAAGCTTTGTGTCATATAACAGACTACAGATCTTATGTTCTGTGGAGTCCCATGCATTAGTTTCCTCCTTCCTATACCTCTGAAGGGAAACATGCAAGTTTTAAGTTCACTTCTAACACAGGCTTTAATTAGTACAGATATATTAAAGAAAAAGGAGACTGAAAAGGAGACTGAAACCCAGTAATCTGGACTAAGAAGGACAAATAATCATCTTGGGTAAGTTTGTGTATGAGGAACTTGCTTTTAGGATGCATAAAAGAAGCTGGCTGCTCTGTAAAAGAAAAGTATAAAAAGACTGGCCAAAACTAAATTTTAAGCCTTATATGTAGACCCTAGTGCATTCCAGACTTGTTTGTGAGAAAGTATATAAACACCTTTACAAGTGACTGTCTATTCTAGGATTTTGAGTAAAGTCATGACTCTTTCAATCCAGAGAACCTGGAAGTTATGTTAAGTCTTTTTAAATATTTTGTTTCCTCTTGGCAATATGTCAATCCAGCTTTAAAGAGTCACATGGTAGATAATAGCAATGATACAAGCTGAAAAATTATTTTCAGTAACTATATTTGGGTTGGCTCCTAGTTCAGTGTCAGAACAAAGACTCAAGGACTGTGGGAATGCTTAGTGGAACTAAATTGTTTTGGTCCTGCTTCACTAGTGTTGTGCAAGGTTATACCAAGAAGTCCTGAATTACCAAGTTTATATATGTCTCCAGCTGTATGAAAACTGACTGAAACCATTTGGTTTGAATTTTCCATCTGAGAAGCCTTTCTTTGTGCAATAAACAGCAATAACGCTCAATAAGAAACTGAGTCTTAATCTGTCACTGTGTGTTCTGGTTTTAACTATGGAAGCTTCTCTCAATCACACATTTAATGTATCATCAAGCCAAAATTCAACTGCAGGAATTTAGCAATTATAAACTAAAAAGAAAATCAGTATTTCTAAGTATTACTAAACCTGCATACACATATTTTCTACAGCATTTGGGGAATTATTACTCCCATGCTGCTGGTAGTTGCAGAACACTGGAAGAGTCCTTCAGTATGACCAACTTGTCATAAGGAAAAGGTCTCACTTGTTCAAAAACATCATTAAGGAAACACAGAATTCATACTTTCAAGTTTCTCTGTACCCAAGCTTTCACTGGTCTTGTTAAATGTTATGAAAATACCCTCAAGAGAAAAAGGGAGTGACCACTAGATTAGATTCACAGAAAGGATAAGTAAAGCACAGGGCACTATACCGCTGAAGGGATATCAGTGACTTAAATCAGAGACAACAGGGTACCCGAAATGCCAAAAAACACCCCCTCGGATATCAAGGGAGATTTTTTGTTACACAGATGATTTACGTGGTTTCCATTGAGTTCTGCAAGTCTAACAGTAAGCAGAGGAATAGTATTACTGATACTTTCAGATTCCCAACGAGTTTCAATTACATACAAGGCTTGACAGAGCTCTCATCTTGACAGAGCTAAGACATGAACAACAATGTGAAATAACTTACAGTGAGAAATAATTTAAAGTAATGGTGTAATTTTAAGGCAGAAGTGGAAATGAAGTTATAGCATATCAGAAGTCTTACTTGCAGGTAAAGGTCCTTCCTTTAATGTAATTTCAGGTAGGTTGTAGTCAGCAAAAGAAGGTAAAAAAGGCATTGGTGGCCATATACATTTTTAGATTCACTGTAAATCATTTCATTTCCTATTTGATGCTGTTCAAATAATTTCCTGTGGCTCAAACTGTCACAGCATTTTTGTTCAACTGCAAAGGTAGTAATATACAATTGCTGGGCCAGGTGTGATAGCAGAAAATCTTGGAGTGATGTACTATGGGAGCACCAAAGCTCCTTGGCTTCTCCAATCCCCTTCAACTCCTCCCTTCAAGTGAGGCAAAGGCATGACTCTTCACAAACCATAACACCTCAACTGTTACCAGGCTATTACTCCTCCACACTGGCTGTGGTGCATCCAAATTAGAAGGCTGTGTGCTTCATGGGAACAAAAACAACAGTTGCTTTGATTCTGAAACTAGTTCAAAGTCCTCTACCAGGGGTCTGAAATTACATATCCCTTCCAGTAAAAACGGGAAGTCAAACATGTTACTCTGTGTCTTGAATTCTAATAAATGTTTTCACTGACAGAAAACAAACATAGCAAAAGACATACAGCCTGCCATCCAGTACTACAGAAAACTACACACACCACCAGGGAAATGTTACCTGTAGAGAGTTAAGATTTTTGTCTTAGATGAGTGTGTCATCCCCTCTTATAAAGAAAGAGATAAACAGTTACAGAAATAATTTTGAGGCTTCTAACTTGCAGCAAATCTGGAAATCTGGTCACAGATTGCAGAAATGGGGCTTCACCATTTCCCAAATCACTTTGGTACACTGGATCAAGGTGTGCTTGTCTTTTAGAGAATCTATTTCTCATTCAGCAAAAACTTCAAGTTCCAGCTAAGATATATATAAGATTGTCCACCAATACTGGTGAACAATGCTCAGCAACCATTTTGAAACAAAAAATCCAGTTACTTCTAGCCTAATATGCTCTGCAAATAACCTCACAAAAATACAGTGTTTGGGATACGAGTTCTGCTCTCCTTCTGCTGTCTTCTTTTCAGGTGAAAATCAGGAAATTCCCTGAGAAGAAATGCTTTCTATTGGGTTAGTAGGTTACCACTGAGTACTTAAGTTTTACAAGCGGGGAAAAAAAAAAAAATCAAAATCTCAACTCCTGACACGTTCTAAGGATCTTATAACTGGTGTTTTATACACAGCATTTTTTTCTTTCAGTTCTTGAAAGCCATTGTGCAAACACAATCCTCACAAATTCTTGATCATTCTAGTATATTTTGAACAGAGGCACCACTTCTGTCCCTCACCATACACACGAGAGTTGACACAGAGCTATACTATCATTTCTTTGTTTAGAGTATTTAATGGATTCAACTACACAAACTTCTCTTGTCCAATAACACAAATACTACCAGTAACTGGTTAAGAAATAGCTGCATATATGTTAGTACCTCAGGACTAACCTACAAGTTCCTTAGGATTTGGACATTTTTAAAACTCAATTTGACAAATGACTGAACAACCTAGTCTGAATTCAGTACTGACCCAGTTACAGGCAGCAGGGGCTGGACTAGGCGACCTTCGGGAGTCCTTTCCTTTCTGGATTTAGCTGGTCAGTCTGTAGTCTGACAAAATCCTGACAGCAAACAACTGTACAGCTACTGAATGATTTATCTGTGGGCTGAAGTTTAATACCCAAGTGTTCAAGTGACTCCACTGGAAAAAATAGTTATTCCCTTCAGGAATGCTTTAGCCTAAACAGGTAACTGGGTTTGGTTTACAAATTGCCACTTTATCACAAAAAGCCTATGTACAGTTTTATTTCAAAGATGTTAAAAACAGAAGGGATAAGCAGCAGTAGATATGGTTTTACCTGAAACGTGTGGTCTCATAATACGGTGGGGGTTTAGCAGCAATCCCAAATAACTCCTACTTTGCCCCATATCCCACCCCATAATCTTATCCTCTGATTTGCATCAGTGCAAGGCTTACCAGGGAGCAAGGACACATGTTTAAAAACTCCATTTGTAAGGGATGGGGAAGTTAACCAGATACAGTTCAATGCATCAAATCCTACTTTGTAGCACCAAAACACTGCGTAAGCAAGAGGAAGGGTAATATGTGCTAGGAACAGTGAGCTAGGAACAGGGGACTGCAGAAAGAGCATGGAGAAAACAAATTTCTTCTCATGTGGAGCACTAAAGTTCCAGTCTTACCAGATCACACCACAAGTTTGAAATGTTAAAGTGCTGCTTCATACTTTTAGTTTAAGCAGTCTTTTTCCAGTAGGAAAAATTTGGAAAATATTCTACTGACTACCATAACTTCGACATACATCGATCAGTTAAGGAGTGGCAGGTTTACCTTTAAAAAAATCTGGGGAGTAAATGTTTTTACTTTCAACAGCAAACAATTTCTGTTTCTTCTGAAAATAAATCTAATTTCTTTTTTTCTGAAGAGAAGAAGTTAGTCCTGTAACTCACCTATGTTTACATTTATTTCTTGTGACAGTATCATAAATCTCATCTGGATTAATAACCTAAAGGAAAGCTCTATATCCATCTCTCTTCTTCCAAGGCCATAATTACAGACAGGAAAGCTCTAGGGTGGTATTTAGAGGGGTGATGAGTTCTCCAAGAAACTGGCAGCCTACAGGTTGGTGCCTGGTTCATTGAGCAAGTGCCTCACATGAGCAAGCCTCAAGCGGGAGAATAGCCTATACCCACTTTCTTTGAGGGACACATCTCATAAAGGAATACATATACAGATTTTATAACACTTCACCACCTGCATATAATTAAGAGGACTATTTTCTACTGTTTTATAATCTTAGATCGAGTAGGTTAAAAAAAAAAAAGGAACAGGTTTTACTGGGTATAGCTGGGTGTGTACTTTCCAAGTTACAGTGCATTGTAGTGTAGTCATTCATAGACAGGCTACCTTTGCAACTAGTTAGATTGCCACATTTGGTTAAAAAAAACCCAGCACATAACCTACCAGAGCACTTCTGAATCCCTGTAATACGGTTACAGAATGTAGTTTCTAGTCATGAGATTTGAACAGCAGCCTACAGACTAGATGAGAGATTCATCCCTGCCCTTGCTATTAATCAGTCTGAGTTAAATTAGCAGCTCAAGCAGTAGTCTCACCTTCAATTATGTTTTCCCCTTTCTAGAAATTACAGACCTGTACTAAAGTTAGGTTGAACAAAATATATTATGTCCTGAAATAAGGACTCATTCCCATTGGGATAGCATGCAGTTGCTTACAAGAGCATTGTACCTGAGCACTCTATTTTCTCCTCTTTCAAGTAATTTTAGTTGTAATTTCACAAAATACTATAATATAAGCAAATATAAATAATATTTAATATTGATTTTTCCAATAGCACCGCACCCTCCTAAACACACTCCTTATGAGATATTACAACTATGAGTTGCAACCTGCCTTTTTTTTTTTTTTTGCCCCTGTATTAGCAATTTATAATTTAGACAGCATTGTATTTAAGACTGACATATAGCTCTGTACCACCCTAAAAGTCTTATCAGAAATTACATTAAGTATGACACCTTAATTGTAAGAAACTGGTTAAGCAGTAATATACCAGTGAAAAATTCTCTTACCAGACATTGATGACAGAACAGCTTCTTTGTGAGAAGGGGTTTTAATAGTGCTGGTAGTTTTATTTTCACATCCTCTCTTCACGGTTGACACAGATGGCACCATTTTAACCTTGGGAGTTAATACACTTCGTGGTGCGATTTGGTCTTTCTTTGGTATGTTTTTCCCTTGTGTTGTCCCATCTTTCACAGAAGGCATCTGTTTTAAGAAAAAAACAGAAACCAAAAAGCCAACAACTCAACCCACACACCACCATGGTGAGAAACCAAGGATCTCCCTCTGCAGCATCTATAATGACCACAATGTAAACTGACCACCCAAGTAGGAAACATGCTTAGTCTTTATCCCATTGTCTACATCTGCAGTTCAGAACTTCAAGAAGAATCTCCTGAATAGCCTTCAGCAACACAAACCTATTAGTTTGAAACTAATCACTAGTAATGACCAACACACTAAAAAGAGGTTACAGAGGTCATTTTACATCAGAATTTCTTCCTCTTCCTCCCCAAACTCTAATTAAGCCACTCAATTACATGACTACACCTAATCTTAAGATCTTAACCAACAAACTACACATGTTAATGCCCTGAGAAGTTCGTTGTCCTGTACTACGTGAAATGTCACAGCCCTTGTAATAGTGTCCTTGTCTAGGTCTTATGTCACAACAGCTTAAAATCCTTCACGTTGAGGTGCCACAAATAAAACATAAGCGCAGGCATAGACCCAGGACAGGTTTAAAGTAATTGGTTTATATGTGTGAAACATCTATGTTTCACACAGAATTCTTGCTCCAGTTTATACAGCCTTTAGTCAGGGCCACTCCTGTCAAGCCTATGAAGACACACTTTACAGTTCAGCTCTTCATGTGCTTTTCTGTGACTCAAGCTGATTGCAGCAATTTGGTCGGAGTACCAAACTTTCCCTTTTCGACTACAATCCTCATCATAATTTTCAGATGTTAATCTGTACTTTCCCACTTAAGAAGACCATTTCTCAATTTTAATCCAGCTGATTTGTCTACTGCACATTTTACAGACATTTCTCTTTTGCTTCTCCAAGTACAAGCAGAACAATCAAAATCACAAAATTTTCCTTTTTGGCAATGGAATTAATTAAAAGCATCCTCTCCAACTTTTCATACCAAAAGTAAGGACTGATAAAGAATGCAAACTCTTAAAGACTGTAGAATTAAAACAGACCATCCTTGCTTTCATGTTTACTTCAGTTTTCAAGTTAAACTGTTACTCTAATAAATAATAGTACTTATTAATTTCTTGTGCAATGTTTCCAAAAATGTTCTAAGTAGCTTCCCCTGTATACTGAGCTTCACTGGAATTTTTCTGTCAAATTAGTAAGGCCTGTCAAAAATTCAGACAATGACGGTTTTACCAGTAACAGCTGCTGCCTCCATTTCACCAATTTAATATTAGCTGTTGAACCCACAAGCCAGCAGCAGGGGAGACTCCAAAAAGCACCAAGACTCCAATTCTGTGTCCCTATGCACCTCCTGAAATCCTGGTTAACTCAACCCCAACACTCTTCCCTTCTTTCACCCTGTTCCTCTCCTTTTAACCTTCTTTCAGTGCATTTGAAAGCAGCACGTTTCTCCTGACAGGCAGCTGACTCATCTCAAAATATTTCCCAACCAACCAGCACATGCATACCTCCCGGCCAGGAAGTTTGCACCTTCCAGCTGGCTGACAGCCTAAAACCAGGTATATGCCCTCTGCATGAGAAATATTTCCTGACTACTCCCAACTATTCTAATGAGTCCCGGCTCTACTTCAAACAAATAAACTCCCAAATTATACAAAAGAAGAAAGTGAAATTAAGATGTTAAAAATAAAATGTTTCACCAACTTATTAGTCTCTGGGTTTTGTGTGAATTAATGTTACTGTTAACACATGGACAACACTAAACTAATTGTAAAAAGTCTACTTTAGTTCTAAAGCACATTTGGAAAGAAAAGATAATACTGAAACCAGCAATTTATCTCTAATGTCTATTTGAAGTTACAGCATCACTTGAATCATCTTGGAAAAAAAGTACATTAAAAACTGTATTTAGAAAACCTCACCAAGTTATGCTAGGCAATTTTACAAGGTTGACTAAATTATTACTTATTTGCTTTTATTAGACATCTTACAAACTGTATTGTCTTAAAAGGACTTTACTAAAAGAAATGGTGTTATGGAATAAGATGAAGGTGGAGACACTAAGTTGCAGTTGAAGTCAAGTGCAATCAATGTAAAACAATACCTCTTCACTGCCTTTGTTAGGGGGAGACTCCACACAGAAATCAACACTATGGTTACATTTGTAGACATTGAACCCATTCCATAATTTCCACACTGTGCAATACTGAATTTCCTTTTTTGCAAATGTACAAAACATACATGTATGAAAGCAAAAAAACTTACCAAAGGAACTGAGTGCACATCAAATGTTTTGTTTGCCATATCGTTTTCCAGTGCTGCTTCCAGAAGCACTCCCTTGTTGCTGCTTTGCTCTTTTTCACCTTTGGTCAGGTCGATGTTTTGAGTACAAGGTGTCATTAAGGAGTTTGAACTTTCTGTTTTATCAATTAGCATCTCTTTCGAGTTCACTCCAGATGCTGGAAGCACAGCAGAAGCCAAAGAGCACACCGGATGGGTAGTGCTTGTTTTGTCAATGTCTTGTGGACTTTGCTTTAACACAGGTGTTTTTGAAACCTTGTGGGAAGCGTTTCTGGGATGTGTTGTGGCATGTCCTACTTGGCTAGTGAAGAGGTGTTTGTTAACATGTATCTTATGGGACTTATTTACAGGCAATTCCACCTTAGTCTCTTTAGCTAGATCTACTGTTTTTTTCAGCACTTTTATAGAGGAGGACAATTGCCTTGGGGAACCAACCCTTAAAGTTGAGGAAACAGATGACAGTTGAGGGGACTGGGGAGACCGTTTTAATGCTGCACTGTCTCTTGGCTGTAGCACAGGTCTAGACACAACCTTTGGCTTAACATTTTTAAAATTAGGTTTGGGAAAACTAACTATCTCTGATTTCTTTGCTTTGGTTATTGTTGATGCAATAGGAGACCTGCCCATTGGTTTTCTTGCAGTTTGATCTGCACTAGCTTTAAGCCCAGACCTTCTGTTATGCCCTCCTGCAAATGCTTCACTTGGACTTAGTCTAGAAGATTTGTCTCCAAGTTCTTCCAAAGCTGAAACAGAAAAAGTCCTATTTTTTGATTGATATTTAGGAGTTGAAGTACATAGAGATAAATTGCTTTCATCAGCTGTTGGACTGAAGACCACAAAAGTTGCTTCGCATTTCAGCTCAGGCATAACCATCTTCTTTGATTTTGGAACACTGCAAGATACAGAACGAACGTTGTGCTTATTCTGAAGAGCAGCATTTCCAGAGATACTTTGTTCTTTGGTTAAAGGCTCACTAGTTTCGTTTGATACTTGTTCTCCATCCATTTGATCTACTGGGAGAAGGTGCACACTATTTACATGACTATCCATGCATGCATCGGCATGGGAATTCCCAGTTTCATTATTGTAAGGAGTAATCTGCAAGAATTTCACTTTGTCATCCTCATTAATATTAATGCATGGTGATAATGCATCTTGCTTATAAGTATCTATACATCCAGCAGGTAGTTCTATAGCCTGTGCTTCTGTTTCCGGTGATTCTTTATCAATCTTGTTAGTGTTTTTTTGATAGTGTTCAACACCTGCAGAGATGAAATTAGGTGTTCTTTCTGAACTGGTTCTATCAAATTTCTCTCTAATACATACTTCAGAAGAAATAAATGTTTCCCCCAGATGCATGTCATCATTTTGATCAGCTCTCAGATTTTCACCTGCAACGTTAGTAACATCCAATGTGCTCAGCTGGCAGCATGCTCTGCCATTTTTCAGGGACCACATGTTCTCCTCTGAAGCAGGAAGAGTTAGTACAGACTTGGAGTCAGTCTGACTGTAAGGCACTGAGTGTTTAATACCCTGGTTTTGCATTTCTTCCGTAGCAAAATCACCTTTCACTAAGCTTGTCGCTGCTTCCAAGCCACAGTTGAAAGGACACATACAAGTCTGTTCAGTCAGAGAAGACTTGCATGCAGCATCTGTATCTCCCAATGGAGCTCCTGTGCAGCTGTATTTACCAGGTGTCTTCTGCAGATCAAGTACTTGAATACACTGCTGTTTTAAAACACTTCTGAAGTCACCCTTATTTTCAAAAACGGTATCACCCTCATGCTCAGCCACTATATTTTGGTCAGTTGAATTACCATGTATCTTGGCAGTGCAGTTCTCTGAGGAAGGTTCACCTCTGTCACATACATAGCTATTTCCATTTTCATCCCTTATAAGTAAGGAAGACTTCAAGCCATTCTTTGTTTTGTCATCAGACTTCCCAACATTCATTTTGAAGGATAAATTTTAAACCGCTTTCATTTTATAATTCTTTAAAATCCCAGAGAACGCAGGTTCTTCTGAACTTTGCAGAAAAAAAAAAATCCAAATGCTTTTTCCCTGGAATGTGTCAATTGTCATGAAAGGTATTTAAAAATCAGTTCTTTGTTTTCATGTTTCCCAAGGAGATGCAAATGTTCTGGAATTAAGAAGAAATTTTAAAAAGTTAGCCAAACCAGGATTTTAAGACAGTAAGCATTCCTATGTGCCTAGTCATCAGAGCAGTAACATAGAAGCAGCACTCAGAATCCCAGTGAAGAAAAACTTCAGTCCTCATCCCTTGATGCAGAGCACTAACAACCCAAGAGACCTTTTTTCTCTGCACTGAAGGCCTTTTTCCTGCCCTTCGAGGCAGCAATGCATAGCAGAGGCAGCTGAAGCTTTTCAAAGGGTTGTTTAAGACATCTGAGTTGAAATTAAGAGAGGAGAGGGAGGTTTGTGATTAGCTCTGGGGTACAGCAGTACACTGCCCCCATGCTGGTGTGGCGGCCAACTGTAGATGCACATGGGACCCCTTCAGAGTCACTGGGAAGCAATTCTATAGCAGTTAACTGCCTCCATCTTCTATAAAGATGAGACAAGATGACAAAACAATGTCACTGTCACTGTCTGCTGTCCTCTCCAGCAGAGCAGAGCCATATATCCTCACCTAAAACCCTAGGTGAAGGGACAGGATTGACATGGATGGACAATGGAGGACAACTGGCCACACATGGGGTGGAGATGCACAAGCAAAAAACAGCACAGAGCCCTTGCCACATATAGTGACAACTTCTTAACAAGCACTAAGACTGCACCCAAGCACCAACACCAAAAAAAATGTGAATGAGGGAGAAGATCAAACTGTTCAAAGCAGCTGGACGACCTCTGCAGGACTCCATACGAAAGGCTCTTAGTACCAGAAATGAGACCAGAGGTAGGAAGAACTTCAGATTTATAACAAATGGTTGTAGTGGGTGAGGAATCTGCCAGAAGGAGGCTCACTTTCAGAGCAATAAAACCTGAATAGGTGGGAAGAAGTTCACTGGATCTGACAAGGCAATCTGGCTGAAGATGCAGTCATGGACAAAGGTCAGCTTCCCAGCTGAAGAAAATGAACACCTGCTGAACACCTTCACCTGTCTGGAATGACAGATTATACTCTCCAATCAAAGAGCAGGAAGGAGGACACTTGTCATCAAAAACAACGAGCAAACAGGTCTGTGGTGTCTAAACAAAAATGTAGACACCAGAGTGTGGTGTCCTCAAACAAGAATACTGATATAATGACATATTTGAAATTTGGTGCAGCAGGACATGTCCAACAAGATTAAGTATGGATGGTGGATGGAATAACTCATAATTCACATAAGAATTATATTAAAGTCTGAAATTATTTCACTGTTTCAATTACAGTGACAATACTGGATGCAATACAAGACAGTTGTAACAAGATCAGAAAAGATGATAATATTAATAATACTAATAACAGATTTCTGGTATAGCAAAGTTGGTTAGGCACATTGAAGAATAATTCTGTAATCATATTTTTGTAGAGGAATCAAAGACTGCTCTGTGAAAAAAGTGTGTTCTGAGAAGAGAAGCAACAATTGTTCTTTAGCAAATAAGTTTAGATCCTCACAGAAACCACATAAGCCATTCTGGAAACCACAGCAGGGGAAAGAAAACTCTTGTGCACAAATATTTTGGAAAGCGTAAAGCGAAGCTAGCATACTAAGTAGTGAAAGGTAAGTTACTTCTTGCATTATTCAAAATTCACTTTTTTCCTTAAACCTTACTTTCTTCAGCTGGAAACACAGCTTGAGTAACTACATGCAAAATAAAGCCTTTATCATACTAATGAAAAGTATAATGCTGCAGGGCCCATAAACAGTTTTGGGTACAAAAAAGCAGCATCCAAAGTAAGACTATTATAGAACTGCAAGAATTTGTCTGCTCGCTATGAACTAAACACAGAGTGGCCTCTGGCCCACAGCCTTGTCTTTACATGGCACTTTGATCATCTGACTCAGATTGAAGGTAAAAAGACCATGAAACAAGGAAACAAAAACTTCCGAGATCAGACAGCACACCTTCCTCTGCCCCCCTCCCACCCCCAAGACGAAATGACTTGTCTAGCTAAAACATCTCCTGGTTCCTCAAGGCTGATCTAGATCTTTTGCTTACCCACTACTATCCAACCCCTAAAGAGGCATAAACAACTGTAGTACCTTCACTTTCACCTTCAATTAGGAAACTTAAGGCAGATTGAAGAGTTCTTCAAAAAAAGTCTTCCCTAAAGGCAGGGCAGGAATCTGTTCTGAATAATTTTCCATTTGTTTAAGTCAATCACAGAATCAACTGCTGAGAAATATTTGCAAACTTTGCTTTCACTGTTGTTTTGACACATTAAAACTTGTTTCTACTTGTCTGGCTATTAGCCCTTAACAGAGCTTGCTCACCTAGTCATGCAATAGAAGTTAAGATTCCATTTTGATTCAGCAGTAGCTCAAATCAAACCAGAAGTCTTATCTCTTTCAAGAGCTTTCTTTCTGCAGAAAATAGGCAACTTCAATGTATCAAGACTTAGCAAGAATAAAATCCCAAGAATTTAAAGAATGTTGCATTACCTTAGAGTACATGTAGCTAATAATGCCAAAATTTGAAACAACAAAGATAGTTAAGTCAAGTTTGATTGGACTGATACTGAAGAAGCTCTAAAAAATAAAAGTAGTTTTGATAGTGAGTAGAAAATGAGGAAGCACATTAAAGTTGCGCATACCAAGGTGTACATATACATATATACATCTGTTTACTCAGTGCTCTGGACTTTCACATAGCCAGAGAGTATGTAGAAATAAATTACTAATTTAACTATTTTTAATGCAAATCTTCACTATAAGATAATCAACACTTTCATGAACAAGTTGACCAGCTTCAAACACAGCTTCAATCCACATTTAGAGTCCTGAAAGCATCCTGCATAAAAAGAGAGGTATTCCTAAGGATCAGCTATGGTATTTAAAAATCTGTAACCTAGATGAACATTGTTTCTTAAAGAATTGACGTTCTGTAACTCTCCATATAAAAATATGTTTATTAAGCTCATGAAAACACTTCCTGGTGATGAGCAATTCATTCGTTTTAGATTTGCCATAGGAGGCTGAATGAAAAATTAACCTCAGCCCAGCACCTCCTCCATGGAGGGGGGGGTCAGTAGCAGACACACAGACACAACAGTTGCCCTTGCCTAGAACACACTGTTCCTGGCAACTAGTGACTTGAGGAATTCTCTAAACTAAATACTAATAAATTTGCTTTGACTTGGTCTTACATCAAGCACTATGAATGCCTGGCCTCCACAACATACTACAGTGCAGTGCAAAACAGTTCAGCTGGTTTTGCCTTCAGTAAAGCTCAGCTTACCAAATTTCTGTGGCATATCTCAAATGCTTACACACTGCAGAAAAAGTCTTCACTACCTGAGCTCTAAGTTTTCCCCTTCCTCAACTGAAATAAGAGCTTTGGTTAACAGTAGTAGCAGTTGGAAAAACAAACAAAAAACCCCACCCCTCCCTCCCAAAACAAACGAATGAACAATCAAAAAAACACACCAAAAAAAAAAACCTACCAAACAAAACCCCCAGAAACTGGGCAAGTAGATTACCCTAAAAAGAGGAAGAATTGGCTGCCAACAGCCTCAAATCCAGGAGAAATACACTAAAACATAAAGCAGTGGGCTGAGGGCAAGATTTTGTCACTTCTACTAACCAACAAGAGGTGTCCAGGTGTGTGCTGTTAAAGGGCAAGGGACAGTCACTCATTCACTGCAAGGTAAACAGGAATCCAAACCAGCTAATTACAATACATAATTCAACCCACAGGTTGAAAAATTACTACAAGAACTCAAGTCAGTTTGTGTTAGTGCCACAATGCAGGCAGTAATAATTTATGCTTTTCCTGGTACTCCATCTGGAATTTGATTCTTTCAAGCAAATCATTACAGAGCATTTACTCAAACCCATCAGCTATGTTTGTGACGCCTGTATGAAGGAGGACATGGGGTGGGGAATAAACCTGAAAGGAGAGGGTGTGCCCAAACATGCAGGGAGGCAGTCTAGAAGTGCTCTAATTAACTGAACATGCTTTGATACCAGACAAAATGCAGCATCAGCATTCCAGCAGAAAACCATCATGATTACCACAGTCCTGAAATTAAAAACCATACAAAGCATTTTCTATGGCAATGCATTACACTACAACCAGTTTACTTGAATGTGTCCTGGCACACAACACAGTCACAGAAGTATGACTTTTTCAGCATACACCTGAAGCAGAGGTGGCATCATCCACAGCAATCCAGGCATCCCTCCCAACATCCTGTTCAGTGTTGCTTGAATATGCCCCATAAGAAAGCACTAGGAAAACACAAAATGATTCAGATAATGCTGCATTTACACTGAATTGCACATTTCAGAGCTCTCTGTGCTGCCTCATTAATGCCACATGCATTACATTAAGTTCTCATATGCTCATGGCATTGCTTGCTTCAGAATACACAGTACCACCAGTGAGTGTACTGTGAAGATGTTTATAAAAGAACAAAAACAACTAACTACCAAACCAAAAACAAACCCACCCCACAGGGTAGCTAAGCAGTATCAGTATGCCTTAGTCAAAGACATTTTAGAAGTCAGTAACCATGTTAGATACTTGATACAGTAAAAGAGAAATAATGTGCAAGTTATGTTTGCAAGCAAACATGCAAGAATTTTTGACTTAGGGAGTACTATAATTTCCAAAGGCATAAACCATCAGGTTTTGCCTTCTACTGGGCTATTTGCTAGCCTGTTTCAAGACTGAAGCAGCAGCATAACATAAAAGTTACAGCAATCAAGGAGCATTAATTTTAATCAGTTACACCTTGGCTCTAAAATATGGAAGAAAAAGTAGAAGAGCGGTTCCACTGTAGAAATCAGACATCCTCAAGTTGTGCAAGAGGTTTTGACTTCCCATAAGATGTTCAAACCATGACACTACCATCAGACTACCCCAAAACTTGACAGCTGATCCTAGCAAGTACATTGACTCTTGTAGTTCATCCTACTAGTGAATAAATGGTTGTTTGAGACAGCAATGCTAGGGCTTTCCCCAAACTTTCAGCCTCCAGTGTTGGAGGCTCACTCCTCAGAGTGCTGGCTCAATGGAAAGTTTTAAAGGCTTTCAAACCCTTCTTTTCCTTGCCCACAGACATTGCTTTGCTAAGATGAAAAGTTCTTATCTATTTAATTACTTATAAGCTCTGGCTATCCTTGTCGTCCTGTCTTTACAGATATTATGCTCTTCTCTCCATCTTCAATTTCAGACTATTTGTAAGCACATAACACACAGAGATACTCCAACAGATTTATACAGTGTCTTGATAACACAGTTCTTCCTTTAGTAATTGACAACTTTTGAATGTTATTGTTAGATAAGTTTTAGGAGAACTCTATATTCAATAGAGGAACATTGGTCCAGCAATTTACTTTTAAATAAGTAAATACAGGCCATCTTTTACTTAGATAACCAAGATACTTAATAACATCCAGTATTCTAGAGATTTGGAGGTACATGCAACCTCGTAGACCAGAGTGTTCTGGAAATGTGTATGTCTTTCCCTCGCTCTGTTTTACAGCAACTGCCAGGATGAAACTCACATAACTCACTTAAGAGCTAAGCAAACACCAGCCAGTGACAAACTCCATCTATTAACACACTGCAAGTAAGGAAGTGTACTTTATTGTCTGAGATTAAGTGCATGATCAAACAAAACCAAAGCCACATATTTGAATGTGCAGATGAGAATAGCAGTAAGCCCCTCGCTTGAATAGTCCATCACACTCTCATAACTTAACTGGACTCATTTGTAGCTTCATTAAGACAGCATTCATTGCTAAAAGTGTCAGACTACTCACAAGGTTTTCAAAGTTTTCAACTGCACACGTGGTCAGTCAAACACATAGTTAAAATGTATTTATCTGTTGCTGTCATGAACAAAGCCTGTGCGTGGTTTTCCATGAGATCAATACTAAGTCTGTTCCTCTCTAGGAACTTGCAAGAATACCATTAAGTTCTTTCTTAATGGTAAATTAGACATCACCTTTTCAGAAAAAGACTTCGGGGATTTTTTTTTTTTCTATTTTATCACAACTAAATTTTTTAGCAAAAGCATATGTTATTGTAAAAGGAAGGATAAGCTTTCAGGTCAAAATGAAAGTAAGGAGCTGAAACTTGAAAAAACAAACAGTACATTTATTATGGCACTTCCTTGCAAGGTCAAGGTTCAGGTACTTCTTTTTGAAAGACTTGATTGAAAAGGTAAGCACAAACAAGCCTGAGACTGTCAGAGCTGTTCAACAATCCCCATCAGTGTTCAAGTTATTTGACTAGATAGGGATTACAAACCAGATCACCTTCTATCACCTTCTTTGTTTCCTGGAATTCTGCTAAACTGGTTTTGTCCACTGCTACCATTTAAAGGGTACATTCATACATTTTGGTATCTTGAAGCTATGAAACAGTGGGCCAGGATTATTCACAGAAATTTTCCCTCTGATTGAAATATTAAACCCTACTGATTGAAATATTATCAGTATAAGAAGAAAGGCAGTAATGTATTATGAAGAACAAAAATACTTTGTCAACTCCTGCTAGGCCTGTCCATCTGACCAAATAATGTTTGTGCTCAAGAGTGTCCTTGAGTTTCAAGCTAGTCTTCAGATACCCAGCAATTTTCCTGATGCCTCTCATCATACATTCTTGATCATAATTTCTCATTCTCTGACAAAATTCCATCCATCAGCACCCCTGCTGCCCATTTTCCTTTAAATCAACTTCAAACAGTCAAAATAGAAGCTATTCCAAACTAACAGGTCATTCCTCCCCCTAACCTTTCTACTCTGCATTATATGCTTCTCTTCTTTTACAGACCTGTCAATTCTTTTAACTTGCCCCATGTTCTTCTCATCCTAGCTAAGTCAAATAAGTAGAGAAGCAGGTACATAGAGAAGCAGTGCAGAATACTCATTATATCTTGGATTCTCAAGATAAATGGCAAAGTGGTTTTGCTGGTGGCTTTATGGTAGTGTGATTTTTAGTGTGGGGTTTGTTTTTTTTCATTTTGTGTGTGTGTGATTTTTAAAATTTGGGTTTAAATATCCAGATTATTTAATAAATAATATTTAAGTGAAGAGTGTCTGCTGCTAATCTCCTTGTCTACAAGTACAAAGATTTCACAAAACAAGTGCAAGTGCAACAGGCAGAAATACTCTGCAGAAGCAGGGCAACATTGCAAGAGTGGTGGCTAAAATACCAGTTGTAACCTTGGGCGGGGGGTGGGGGAAGGCTGTTTCCTAAGACTGAGCCACAACTTAGCAGGTGAGAGTAGAAATGGCTTTAAACATTACCACAATGTGCCACACAGCATACACCAAGAGTTCTGAAGGTTATGTGCTAACTTGAAACTTTTCATGTTCCTGAACTTTTTCTGAAGCATCTGTGCCCACAGCCCTAGTGTGAGTACTAAACAACTTAGAGCTGACTTGAGCAGTGCTCTTTGTATGGACTGTATCAATGGAATCAGACAGTTAGAGACACAGAAAGACTCATCTGCTCCCATGAATTGCATGTCCTTCAGATCTTCACCTACAACTGAGAAGCCTTTCAGCCTTTGTCTATATTTAACACAGACATACAATATGAACTAATTTACAGAGCATTTGGAGTACTCTCAACCTGTAGTGAAGCAAGATACTGTTAGCACAGCAGTATTATTTAGTTCTAGGGGAATATTCTGTACAATGCATCTACAACTTGATTCATTTCTAAGAAAAAGCAGACCAAAATGGTAACTAATTACTGAAAGAGCAGAATCTTTGCCATGATATTGCTTTGCAGTAGAAATTGAAGAATTAATCAATATGCTTACAATTTCTCACATTAACCAAGCCAGAAATTTAACCAGCTTGCAGTTTTTGCAGACTCAGAAGTTGTTTTCTTTGCAGAAGCGGTCATTTATTCAGTAAAGACTACAGCCAGTCAAGAACAGTTTCCACTGACACATCAAGAAGTTCTACCACTGAGTTAGGACTGCACTTTTGCACAACATCATCATCATAGCAGAATTTAATTCTGAAGATGCTGCATTTGCCAATTAAAAACAGTGCTTGCAGACTTAAAAATACTTAGGTTATTGATTCTATATAGTGAAAAAAACCTAACAAAACTGCAATAAACTGGTTACAGGAAATAGTATTTTGGTAGCCAAATAGGAAACAGCATCAACCCAATTATTGGAAGTCCTAAAGGCGTAATGGTTGTTGAGGATCTTAAGCAAGTATTGCTGATAGTAGTTTAAATCCCAACAGTTCTGCCAGTATTTCACCTGCAGTGCTGTATAACTGGGATCTGGAGCAAAGGGGCAATTCACAACCATTGTTTCAAATGTTGTAGTCTCAGGCAAAAACAACCTAAATAAAACACATTTGGTTTACATTCAAAAGAATGTGAATTCTTATTTTTCCTACAAAGGAAACTGTTTCTCACAGTGAGATCAGTCCTGATACAAGAGTTGTATTCTTTCTACATTTTTTGGTTGTTTCCCTTTGGACCCAAAAGACAGAAGCCTCTGAATCCAAGAGGGACCAGCTCTGCAAAGCTAAACACAGCACTGCACCTCTGCAACAGACAAATGGCAAGAAATATGCTGTGGCAGTTTTGCAGAGCTGGTAAAAAAAAAAGGCAAAAAAAAAAAAAAAGGCAGCCGCTTGATTTATGCAACGCTATTGGGTAGCAGGCTGCAGTCGATGATCTCTGGAAAGCACGAGCTCACCGTGCTGCTGGGCACATGCTGCTTGAAAGGCTGCCAGGGCAAGGTTACCCAAGGGACCCCCTGAGAGGGATCCAGACATACAGACTTGCCAGTTGTGCCCTGCAGTTTCTCCTTGGCTCTCGGGATGGGGCTCCGTTTGAGCCCTGAGCAGCAGCAGCACCCCCGGAAAGGGGGGTTCTGCATTTGCAGGGCAACAGCAGGAGTCAGAGCTCCTGTACAGAAATCCTCCTGTCAGTCCATCTGAGATCCCACAAGAATGCTGTAGGCTAAAAAAGAATTATAAATTTCTTCCTTAAAACTCAAGTGGTACAAACTAATTTTTTAATATTTTTCCTTTAATCAATTTGCATAAAATTGATTAAAGTCAAACATAAAATCCAAACGGTGCTTGTTATAGACTACATGTTGTTTTACAGTATAGCCAAGCCTCTTCCAAAACTTAATTCAGAGAGCTGAAGGATGTTGTAACTTCAAATGTAAACTCCTCAAAAAGTTCTCCCCATTCAACTAATAGCTGACTTGACAACTTCCCACAAGAATAAAGTATATATATAATCATCACATCATTGCAGACACCCTGGAACTACAGTTATATGTCATATGGGAACATTAGCTTTGACTTCAACTCAATACTGATTAAAATTAACGCCACAGGCAGCAATAGAAGTGTTACACACTCAGTGCCACATCCATACTTGATGTTCCCCAGTGAGTTTCAGCTTCTGTGCAGACTTCCATTGGATGAGAGATATGCACATTGCTTGCTCTGGCACTGTCTCTGTGCTAACAAGTGAAAAAAAAAACCAACCCTGATTTTACATAAATTAGATCACAACCCTTAAATAACTGACGACCTAATAGAGTCTCATGATTAGCAGGCAGAAACTGCCCCTCTCTTCTGCTGGCTAGTTTTTTTCAGGAGTCAGCTTTGTCCTTTTTGCAAGTTCTGATCACACATTAACTTAGGCCATATAACACCCTCAGTCAGGCAATTCACTTACATACACGGATTGGTCCTCTGCAGTCTTTAGGACTTGCTGCCATGTATAAATTACCCAGTCTGCAATACAGCTCATCTCACGTTTAACCCTTTTGGCTTTGCTTCAGTGGCTTTTTAAACCTAATGGTGTGAAATTGCATACAAGGAGTGACAGCAGTGTGATGATTTAGAGGTCATCACTCTGATCTGGTACACCTTCAAGCAGTCATTCTACAACCAGACATCAAGTCTTCTTAGTAGCAACCTACAAAATACCATTTATTGGGCTAAAACACATTTAAGACATGCAAATCTACAGCAGTAAATAACTGGAAGAACATAGATAAATGAGCTTCTCACTAGTACTATCTAAAAATGTCTTAGGAGGAAAAAAATTACTGCAACTTCTATAGATTCTGCAAAGAGAAAGGCAAAGATTCTATTTAAATGATCCTTTATATTTTTACAATCAAAACTCAAAGGTTCCCTGGTTCAAAACTGTAGAGAGCACCAAGGTTTAAAGCATCACTGTGCACAAGTTCCTCCAAAGCTGTGCCTTCCAGGCTGTTCATCCAAGGACATAATACATATGTGTCATTAACTGAGACAGAATATTACTTCTTGGATTTACATTGGTCACAGACTTTCATTATTTAGTTCTGCTAAGTACCAGCACCATTTGGCAGCTTCTGAATCGGTCACTTAACAGTACAGAAATCTATGGAACTACCATCCATATCAAAGGCAAGTCAGAAACACTTGGGTAAGTATTTCACCACTCTGAGTGCAGGCAGTGAAACACAGGGCTAACACAAAGAAGCATACTTGAGTAACTTCATACAGCTGACATTAGTTTGGAACACAGATAAGGAACTCCTGCATTTCAGCAAAAAGAAGCAAGAAAACAATTCTCACACATGGCCATGGGTTTGGGTTACACATTGAGGGGTGGGGGGGTTAGGGTATAAGGAAGAAACACCATTGGAAAAAAAAACCACAAAAACCTGATGTTCAGGTACCTAGTAAAAGTTCAGTAAACTTGCGCAACCAAATACTGTCCTGTGAAGGGTAACCAACTTCCTTATGAAAGCAATCTCAGTTTGTTTAAGTTTGCATGACAGAATTACTTCCTCTACCAGCAGCAAGTTCAACAAAGCTTGTCAACAATGCTGCAGTTTCTAAATTTCCATCTAGAAATCCACCAATCCACAATGCACAAACAAGGGTCCTCATGTCCTCCTCAATCAGGACTCTGCAAGCACAGCTTGTTGATCAACTCTGTTAAATGCAATCCCAGAACACTGGAGCAGGCTGAATACAGAAGGGTTGCCTATGCAGGCCATGGGGAAAACAAAACAAAACAACAAAATAGACCCAAACCACGACACACACCCAGTGCTGAGTAATCTTAGAAAATAAATAGGGGAAAAAGTCATTAAGCTTCTCCTGCTAGGAGAATACATAGCCCTAACTGCCAAAAGCTGAGGAAAAACAAACAGTTGAGCCGAGCAAAATATCCAGGAGAATCCACAAGATCCACTGGATTTCTCATTTCAGTTTCTCTAATTTTGGAGACTATTTAAGAGTGCTTTCTCCCTCCTTCTTCAGCTGTTGCAGCATATTCCTTGAAGAGGAGGCTGTCTTTTCGTTGATGTTTTCCTTCAAATCCACCACTGGGGTTCTGCTCTCTCTGAGCCAAATTAAACATACCAGAGCTGTTTTCACAAGCCATTTGGGTAGTATACTGCTCACAAATGTCAACTACAAGCCATTAATGCTGCATTAGGAACTTTCTCCAGAGGAAATTGCCTCACAAGAATCAGGGGTGGAAGGGATTGGCACCTGGAAACCACTTGCTTCCATCCTCTGAGAAGTCCAGCTACAGCAAAACCTTCAGGATTGAAAAGCAGTATTTGGTGGTTAGACTTAAAATTGTTCAAAAGTTTGCTGAAGGAAGGAATAAGGAATAGTAGTCTGCAAAATAGTTCTGTGAATAGGGTGGTGACAAGCTTCCTTGGGTTGAATTTCTTCCATCTACAAGGAAGTTCCTAGTCAAAACTAGGTATACCAGAAGTCAGAAGGAAGGACAGTACCCAGGAACTGGAACAATTGTCATGCAGGAGGCCAAGGTTCAATCTGTGGGCAAATACCAAGTGCTCAAGTTAGTCCTGCTCTTCTGATCTTGCACATGATAGACTGACTGGTGCCAAGTGCTTTATTCCTGACCACTGATAAGGTTTTTCAGGAAAAATAAGATTTTTTTAATTAAAAACGAGAAAAATGTGTATTCTTAAATGATTCCATGACAGGTAAACAACCTCTACTCAGGCATACATATTGGTCTGAAAATCAAGTTGTGTGTCAGAAAATCAAGCCTACCACAGCAGAAATTGTTAGACTGAGTCCTTAGACTGTTTTCTTCACAATCATTGCAATGCAGAGAATGGCAGGTGTGAAAAGTAGCAAAAGCAACTGTTTTTATAATAGTAAACTGTACCAAAGTCTTCTGAACTGTTTCACAAAAATCTTCCTCTCCCCACCCAAGGAAGAAGCGGGAGCAACTGCCTGTTTAACAAACTTCCAGTTTCTAAAAGTTTTAAGTCCTACCAGTTTACCACCTGCCTCTGTCTTAGTAGTTGCACCAAAACTGGTGTGTTTCTGCCCATTGTATCCCTGAATTCCAAGTCTGCATAATAAGACTGAAAATTTGGGGTTTTCAATTATTCCCATCCACACTTCAAATTAAAAGTTGGCTACTAACAAATTTAAGGGCTTTGGACAAGCTACATTCATTCCTAAAAATTATTTAGGTATACAAACCTGCAACCCCATGTACTATAAAGAAACCACAATTTCACATAGCAGGTGGCAATATAAACTAAATCCAAGCCAATCACATGCTATAGCAGACAGGCTGGAAATTGTATGAGAATGCTTTCTATATCCAATATACTTGAGAGATTCTCACAGACTCCACTGAAAGAGCAAAGAGCCTTACACATAGAGAACAAACTGGCATTCACATACCAACAAGCCAGAGAGCACGCTTTGGCTTAGGCAAAGAGATCTTAACAAACACAAGAACACTGCTGCCATCAATGCCTTCTCCAACTCTGTGCACTAGCTCAGCAGCCAATTTTTAAATCTTCATCCTATCACATGGTTCAGTTATTTTGCATAGACTGAATACAAGAAACACCACTATCATATTGTGCTTACTTCAACAAGCCTGCTCAGCATTACATTCCACATGCAGAAAGAAAACGAAATAAACCTCAGTATTCAGGTTTCTTTATATGTCAGTACCTGTATTTTTGCTTATATGACCACACAATGGAAAAATACATCTTAAAAGCTATTTGACCAAACAACCACAATTCTTATCACAACCACTGATTCAGTGCAATAATACACTGGAGCTTGCAGTTAGGTTCACTTGATTGATCAGATGCCTATCTCTACCTTCAGTGTGAAGGGTAACTTGTTTATAGTGTACAAGGACAAAATACAATTCTAGGATTTAACCATAAAATACTCACTCTTTAAATAACACAAAATACATCTACTAATGGATTAATTTACTAGTGTATTAATGTTAAGTTTGCAACATCAAATATATGTGTAAATCAACAGTTAATAACAGAATGAATAATTTGGATTCCAAACCAACCACAGGTGAACTGATTCTCTTCTGAATCAAACTATATAGTAACAAAGCCCAAGTCAGGCTCTGCTAACTGACTTTGGTTCTACAGTAAGGTTCTTCAGCACCAGAACCTTGAGCAGAAGTCTGCATTCTTACAGATTCACCCCATCAGATCCATCTTGCATGTACCTAGAAGGTCAATACATTCAAAATGTTAACTACAGAAGGGGAAACCAAATATCAACTTACAGAACATTCCTGTGGTCTCACCACCAGACTTCTTTCAAATTGAGGATGCCAAGTTTCATGTCTCTCATATTACATGAACTAGACGAGTTTGACAGCCCTGGCATGGCATCCCACCTCTTTGCCAAGATGCACAGAGCCAGCTGAGGTCCAGGAAAGCCGACAGCTTCTCCAACACAACCTAAGCAGATTTAACAACCAAGCCACAGGAATCACAACTGCACGCTCATTGAACAGTAACATCTACAATGAGTATCACCAGGACAATGGGACACCCCAATACCAGACTCTCCTGACTGCAGGCTGTTGTATCTTCCCTACAATTAGAATAAACCCCAACAAGTTCACACACTCTAGATGCATGGGAAAAAACCAAAAGTTTTAGTCAATGTAGGAAGAAAAGTAAAGGCCCCTTTTTGGAAAACAGTGTCTGAATAAAAGTCCTCACTCAGATCAAAAAGGCAAAACTGGCATCTAGACTGGGGGGAAGGGAGAGCTAGAGGCGAGTGAGAGTCACAAGAATACATTTTGCTTAATAACCTACCATATTCAGAAAGAAACAAGATGCCACTACTGCCACACTTACTTAGCAAGACTATATACAGAGGAATGCCAGTCACTTGCTGCTTCTGACAGAAGGTACTTGCAGACTTTCAGGTATTAAGTGCTTTAGTTGCCAATAGTATATTTCTTACACAGAACAAATTCAGCCACTATACTGATGCAAATACAAATCACCTTCTTTCACTAACTAAAGCCTCATAGGTAAATCACAGTCAAGTTGAAAGCTGGAAGTCAGGAGGCCTCACTTGCAAGACAGATGGGCACATCTGCTTGACAAGCACACGAATGAGTTGTCACAGACAGCCTCATCTACAGCAGAGTGATCAGGAACAGGACAAGATGTACAAGAATCATACAATTCTGGCCAACAATTGGTACTGTGCAATCACCTCAGATCCCAGACTCCCTCAGATCATACTGAGGGAAACAAAGTTTGTGGACTCCACCACTGTCATCACAGCCTGTACTCTCCTTCACTCCATCTGCTGAGGAAATGATCAGTTTTGGAGAGAAATGAAAAGCAGGACGTTAGTGAACCATGACAATGGTTTCCCTTTCTCAATTTGAAAAACATATCTGTGCTTACACACAGAAAGGGGTACAGGTCAGAGTCCACAGCAGTCTTGTTAAACATTTAAGCAGATTCAGCTTAATGCACCTTTCCAGACATTTAGGCATGAGATGTTAACCCACTATGCTACAGGAAAAATCTGCCTGGCTGTCAAGGACACCTGATACCAAGCACCAGTTTCCATTTTGAGTGTTTAAATGTTTAAGACACTATTCCTCACATGCACAGACTTTCTTGCATGCACTCTTCACCTTTCAGCATCAATAAGACCAAGACATTTTATTAAGAAAAATCCTAAGCTTTTTGGAAAAAAATATCGATACCAGTCCTACTCAATGACAACAGAAAACCATAGGTGAAGTCATGAGGTATAGAAATGCAGGCACAAAACTAATTCCTCCTCTACCATTTCAGGGGAATGGGAGAATGCTGAGAATGGATACTATTCTTAAAAGGTTGTTAAATAACCTAAAAAAGAGAATCATAAATTAAAGATATTGTCACTGTACTACAATCCTTCAAAATCTACTTCCAGGATTTCTTTAGAAATAATTATTACTTTTATCTAACAGAGACCCATATGCAGACTGCTGCATCCAATATTTCCTCGTGCAAAGTTTGGGGGTTTTTACCTTTCTTCTTGAAACAATCACAGTGGAGACAAAAGTTAAGGTGAAGCTGAGGTTACTTGCTTCCTTGGAAAAAACCCTGAATCACCAAAAGATTGAGGCAACAAGAGGCAGCCAGCCCACTATCACTCAAACTGAATTTTTACAAAGTCACTGATTTGCTTGCCCCTTAAGTTGAACTCCGTGCTTGAGCACAAGATTATGCTTGTTTGTAGGTCAAGTTAGTCCTGCCTACAGAGTATTTATTACAATTCAATAATACATTTAAGTCAGTAACTGTGTTGGCTACTATTACATTTTGCAATAGAAATTTCCTCTTTTTTTCCCATTCTAGTTTTAGGCCTTCCCCCCTTTCATAAAGAGAAACAAATTACATTTCCTTTATCATCTTTAAAGGTTTGATTGATATTTCCTTTTAATTTAGAAGTCAAATACTGGTAGATCCTGTTTCAGTATTTCAGCTTATCTAAAGACAGCAGGATCAGAAAAGATCAGACACAGAAAAGCAATACCTTAGCACGCACAGATCAATGATCAAAGATCACTTAAAATACTGAGAATAGCAAAAGACCACTAAGTAGAGACCCTTTATCATCCCCAACTCTCCATTTTAAGAACTAGAACTTGATGGTTCTTTCTAAACTTCTAATAGAAAATTACATATTATACCAGTTTTGCCAATACATCAACCAGCCTTCCAGGAAATAGTGTGTCAGTAACACATGGAAACTACTTGAAAGAGGTTTTTTGGCATTTGTCTCTCAGCCTGGCATGTTTTAAGCCTTAATTGTGGAAGCCACTAACACTTCTGTTTTAGCTATAAAATTTAAAACACCAGGGAACATGGAATCAATGACACTACATGCTTATCATTCAATACAAGCCACCAAACCTCACTCACAAATACTACCACCTTCTATGTAATTTTTACAACTAAAAGATTCACTTTGAACCACTTTTAAGCAAATAGCTTAAAAATGCTAATAATCTTTTCAACCTCTAAGCAGTAGAGAATAAACTGTAAATGCCACATATAAAAGCTTGTTTGTATGTTTATGGAACAGACAATTTCAAGTAATAAATCTCAGAAGATATTTGGTGTATAACAGCACCTTACATTAGGGCACAGTAGAAAGAAACATCCCCCACAAACTACTTACAGTAGTCAAAGCACAAGCCTTTCAAAAGAGACAAGTCGAGGCTGAGTTAGATTAGTCATCAAAAGCTCTCCTCAGTGGCATACAGCAGAGTACAAGCAATCAGTGAGAGCAAGGGAAGAAGAAAAACCAAAACAAAACAAAACCGCAGAAGCCAGATTACAGAGAGTCCTCTCACGAGACTTCAGCTTTCAAAGATCAGTTCAGCCATGCAGCAATAAAAGACTCAGGTTGAGGAATTTTCCTTAGACACTCTGCCAGCACTACATCAAAAACCCTACATGCTAGCAACACACCCAGAGAGGAGGTTTGACAAGGACTTCGCAAATCTGACAAATGCTATTTGCAGAGAGCTGTTTTCTGTAAGACTTCAGATCATGTTCACACTGAGGGACAAAACCTCTAGCTAACAAAATAAGCACACCTTTGCCTGGCCGGGTCTGAAGTAAGAGGGTGGACTTTTTTTTTTGCAACTGAGGAACTCAAGACTTTAAAACCACAAACGACTGTTTTCATAAAGCCGTGGGCTACCACAACTTTAGCCCACAGCTAAAGTCAAGCTACAAAGTTACTTCAGAGCAATTGCTGTGCCCAGGAGTTCTGGCAGCCCAGCGTCATTAGTGCTGTCTGCACAAGGCTCCACAAGGTGCTGGGTGCTGAGAGCATACAGGTGCTGCCATGGCAAACACTGACCCTGTGCTCCAGGTCACAGAGAAACACACACAAGCAGGTGTTTCCCCCACTACCACTGTCCTTCCCCCATGCACCACAAATTACAACATACAGTTCCCTGGAAGAGAATTTTATATGGAAAAATCTGCAGAGCAGCTTGGACAAACATAATTTCAGCCTACCTTCAGACAGCCTGAGAAAGAACAGCTGTTTAGAAAAGTCATATTGCAACATATCAAACAATTATTCATTTTTGCCTTACAGTTCTCCCTCACCTTTTTTAAGTGACATAAACTGCAGTCTCTTAACTCCTGTCTGCCACAGGCAGGTAAAGGTGAAAATGGTGCTTCCAAAAAACTGAAGACTTTCCTTTACTGAATTAATTTAACCACATCATAGAATTAAGCTGGAAACGTGTAACTTGCTGCTAAACCTGGGCTTTTAAGTTAATTCCACATTGCAGGAAAAGTGGGAAGACAAAAAAAAAAAGGAAAACTAGAATATATTAGTTTTGTGAAACAGTGTTAAAATTACTTTCACCCTCTGAAAATATTTCTTTCCTCAGGGTATAAAAGATTTGTAATAGATACAAACAAGTTCATGTTAACAAAGTCAATTTAAATGGGAAATTATCATAGTTATATTAAACTTCACCATAACATATTCATAATTTAAATTAAGCCATTTGAGTGCTATGTACTCACTGACACTGTTTTAAACACAGACAAACCACTACCTTTGGGTACACAAATTTAGAGTTGAAGAGTTAAACATTTCAGAATAATTTCTCTTTTTGAGTGAGAACTTTCTCTGCATTAATTTAATTTAATAATTTCAGTGTCTGGGTTTTCAAGCTATAAGAAATGAAGCCAATTGAAATCTCTTAAAAGACCATAAAATTAAACACCTTTCTTCTAAAAAAAAAGCCAATATTTCAGAAAAAAAGTTATGAATCTAAAGGTATCCAGTGGATAATGTGCATCCAGCTGGTGATACAGAAGTATTACAAGAAATTAAGCCATTATCTTTAAGTGAGAATTGATAATGCATCATTATAGAAGAAGGTATAGAGCATCAGCTCACTTTTTTGCCTACAGAGAAATATGTGGAAACTGTAACACTACTAAGACGTCCCTTTAGCAATAGAGGCTAAATTAACGAAATGATTACTCTCTGAAGAGGAAACTACTCTTTCAGCTACCCAATATTCTTGGATGACAACCTCTCTATAACAATGAGCTTTGTAGCACTTAAGATCTTCAAGGTGTCGAATCTGGCAAATCCAAGTTTCTTTCTGCCTTGCAAAACTTAAGTGGACGGCAACAGGCTTTGAACTCCATCTAACACACATAGAGTTACCAACGCAGGAATATGGGACTGGAAGAGCTAACATTTTGGCACTACACAGTTTGTCATTGTCATTGTCATCTCATGGGCTCAAGTACTGACTACCAGTTCTTTGCACTTACCATCAGAAAAACACTGCATCAGAAATTTAATAGGAAAGTAGAGAGCTGACCACCTGCAGAATACGAATAGCTATCTGCAGGCTATAATCATCAATGCTAAGAGAATTGGGATTATTCAGCCTGGAAAAGAGAAGGCTTCAGGGTGACCTAATTGCAGCCTTCCATTACCTGAAGGGAGCCTACTAGAAATATAAAAACTAGAACTATTTACAAGAGCATGTAGTGACAGGACAAAGGGTAATGGTTACAAACTGAAAGACACTAGGTTTAGATTAGATATTAGGAAGAAATTATTTACTGTGAGGGTGGTGATGCACTGGAACAGGTTGAACAGACATGTTGTGGATGCTCCATCCCTGGAAGCGTTTAAGGCCAGGTTGAGGTGAGGCTTTGAGCAACCTGGTCTAATGGAACATATGCTTACTGCAGGGGGGTTGGAACCCAATGACCTTTAAGGCTCCTTCCAACCCAGGCCATTCCATGACTCTGTGATCTTTCAGAGAAAAACAAAAACAACACACAAACACACGGAAATCAGAAGGAACTAAAGTATTAAATGTATCTATTGACTGGAGGCTGAGGAATGAATGAGGCTGAAGAATGAATTGAGGCTGAACAAGCTCACCCTCAGTACCACAAGCATTCTGCATTCAGAATCACTGGCTGGTGAATCCTGCTGCTGCTCAGCTGGTGCAAAGGACAAGGCAGTGTATGTTAACCATAACCATATAACAGCCATGTGCTAACACCACCCCAAAATAAAAGCAGCATCAGCAGAAGCTTGCACACACAATCCTTCCCTCCCCCACTGTGCCAAGCCTGCCTCATCTCACCATTTACCTGACTTTTCTTGGTCCCTAGTTGAACTTGTTATGGCTTGATTATGACTAAGAATTTCTTAAAAGTTGCTCTTTAAGGTTAGTCAATACTGAGCTCTGGACTGATGTTTCTGTTTCATTACTCCCCATTTTGCCCATAACAGTCTCTCTCACGGAGATTAACATACTTTCACTCTATTTAAATACTTCCCTGTAAAAAAAGTGATCACCAACCACCTGCCCTCCTTCTCCTCTCCCCTTCAGAACAGACCCAAATTTATCTTCTGTTTGACCCATCCATTCATATTTAGCAAACTGATTAGATCTGCAATCTGCATGCTTTCCTGAATAGGCTTTTCTAATTTCTCGCCTACCACTTTTGACTGCTAGTCTTTTCCCTAAGGAAAAGTTTACCTAGACTAAGGATGCTAAAGAGTGCTGCTGACACTTGTACAGGACACTTGTACACACTTGTACAGGAGCAAGCTGACTACAAAGCAGCACCAGGCACAGATCACTGTAATCTTCTGAGAGTTAAGCTGACAGTTTGAACACATTGTTCTCCTTCATCTAATTTAACACGCAAGGGGTAAAAGAGCCTTTTTCTTCAGAAATAAGATTTTAAACCTTCATCTTAAAAGCTCCTACTGAAAATTTTCTAGCCAAGGTATTTAATGTGTTATTTCTTGAATTAAACACAGATTGTCCTTTTATTACCCATCTATAAAGCACACAAAAACAAGCTTTTCTTTGTCTTGATCTTCCCTTTACCCCTGAACCACCAGGAGGAAGAGACTGGTCTACAAAAAGCTGTCTGTCTGTCCTCCCTTCTTGAAATGGCCTGTGAAACAGTTATTTAAGAGAAAAATTCTTTTTCATTTATAAGGAAATCACCAAACACATTAAACTCTGATAAAAATGTCTCCAACTACTGACACAGATGATGTAGAAGATGATGTAGTTCACACCAGTTTCAGAGTTGTAGCACTCATGTGGAGGATGCTTTTTGGTACAGATTTCCTAATCATTTATGAGGGGATCCCCCTTTGGATCACATAAATCACATCATAGTATGAGATGTACGAATTCTGTGCTGGACATTTGCAGTGTCATTCCTTTCTCTAGGATGCAAACATGAGCTCAAGCAAATACCTAACGCTGGCCCAGACAATTTCACTTCTGTGCTGTAGTACAAATACCACACAACAAAAGTTAAGCAAAATACTAGTTTGTCTGGGAAGTTGTTGCAACCTCAAATACTTCTTTCATAGGTTTGGAGTTATGGGATTTATCCTTATTTTCATTAAGAGTTCTAAAGTGTGAGGTTTCATATCTATACATGTTGAAAAATTCACATACTTGTTTAACTTGAACTTGGGATTTGTACAAGAAAGCACAATGAGGAAAGAAAATTGTCTCCCCTGTCCAGCCCAGTTTACCTTAGCATGCCTTGAACACTGCTTCATTCTCTCAGCTACAGAGAGCATGCAGTCACCACTGCAGAATGTGAAGAAAATGAGAAAATCCTTGGGATCCTTGGCAGAAAACCTGGGTTTGCATCATTTGGCACAAGAGACAGGAAACACGCCCCGAAGTGGGATGATTTTAGCAAAGTTCTTGGTAAGCTCAAGATCAGAATCTGACTGGATTAGGGATGCAGTCTCAAGGCCAAAGCTCCCATCTCTCTTCCAGGTACTGGTAACCTAGTCCTCTGGATTAAGGTAGAGAATCCTAGAGATGTGAAGAATGCCAGGTGCACTTGCCTTTCCTCTTTAACTTCTTCCATTTCAAGTTATAAGTATCAAGACTCCCAAACTAAGCTTGAGCTTTACATGCATCAAACTTTTGGTTAACCCTTACATTCCAACCCAAAGAAAAAGAACTAAAACCCATCCAAATTTAGCAAGCTACTCAGTTTTCAACAAGTTTAAAATTCCTTCATGAAGATCAGTGTCCTTTAAGATTATTTTTACTACCCTACACTAGAACTTGTTTATACTGGACTTTGACTCACAGATGAGTGCTACCATTTAGCCTAAGAACTTCTCTAAAAAATTCCGATAACATCCATAAAAATTCCCCTCAACTAAATAGAAAAAAATCAGGCAGATATTCCTCCTTTGGGATGACACTGTTCAGGATTAGTGTTACACTATATTATTTCAATTTACCAGATCACTGCACTATTGAGTAATTTATTTATTTTTTCGGCTACCCAGGGAACTGTTTGAGTTTCAGGTTAAGCACACTCTGTTCCACTTAAATGGCAACATGCCAAATCCATTTAAATATTTAAACATTAACCTCAAAGTCACTGGTTTGTAGAAAGGCAGCTGTTGGTCCAGAGAGATTAAATTTTTCTCCGCAGTATCATTGAGCACAAAGGCCATTCTGCCTCTTCCTGAAAGTGATTTCTGGAAGAGCTGAAGAGCATGGAAAAGACACTACAGCACTCATAATCACTTCAGTGACAGACGTCTTTGCAAGAGTGGACAGACACATGTTATTTGACATTTTCCCTTTTCAACACTACGGATTCATCTTCTGTGTTTAAAAATGCTTCTCTTTTGCTTAATGAAAAACCACAGAGTTGCTACAGTTACTCTTAATAGTTTTAGATGGTATGATTATCCAGATATTCAGTGTTACTTTGAGGCACAAAGTAAGATGAATTTGCCATCTAAGACTTCTGTACATCAAAAAAGAAAACAAAATATATACACTGAAAGACTATTAACAATTAAAAGATTCAAGGACCTGCCCATTTGTACACTGTTGCAAGTGTTCACTCATAAGTAAATAGAAATGGGATGGATATGAATACTGATTTTTTTTTTTTGGCGGGTGGCATAAGATCATCCCAGGAAGTTCAAGGAAGGAGCCAGCCCACCACTTTGCAACTGTGTTGTAAGCCACTTTCTCCTACCTGCTGACCATGATTAGTCCCGGAGGTTGAGAAACTTAATTCTCTCTAGCATCTAACTGTATTTACATTTGACAACCACAAACAGTTTTATATGAAGGCATTGGGCCATTGGTTAGCAAAACAAAGCCACCATCAGCCACCATCAAAATGCAACTGATTTTTTTTTCCTAGAAGCCTCTTCCCCCACAGTTTT
Source organism: Phylloscopus whistleri (assembly GCA_017589585.1). Taxonomy (NCBI): domain Eukaryota; kingdom Metazoa; phylum Chordata; class Aves; order Passeriformes; family Phylloscopidae; genus Phylloscopus; species Phylloscopus whistleri. The sequence goes on from JADMLD010001408.1 coordinate 3,343,086, forward strand.
TTTAAGAACAAAATTCTAGGCTGCCCCTCTACAGGAAGCTTGCATTCTCTGTTTATAAATAAGTAAGCAGTTTGTAATAGCGGGTTTATTCAGACACCAATCAGATAAAAACATGCACTAAATATAACTTACATAGATACTATGGAATGACCTCTACAGAACCAGACATCTTTTATCAATTATATGCACCCCATTACAGACTAGAGAACAGAAATCTTGATCTCAAGGTTTGCCACACAGTTTCTACATAGCCTTCAATAAGAAAGCTAAACAACTGGAAATATCTGAAAGCCTGTGGTGGAGTGACCTTGTAGAAGACAAAGCTTTCCTGCTTATTTTACACTGGAAATAGCCCATTGCAGGGGAAGAAACCACCCCCACCACACAGGCTTACTATATTTAGGTGACACCTTACTAACAGGGTAGCCCCTAGGAGAGTAAAGGCTGGAGGCATGCCCACATGCCAAGCTACACCACTGAAGTGTCAAATGTTCTGCTGGGAGGGCTGCTCTAACTACTGCAGTTTCTTACCTTCACTCTTCTCAGTTTTGAGTACATTACAGTCATTCCTTTCAAGGCTCCACAGTGCTTATTTTGTCTAAAAAGTGCATTTTTTACAAATGTGTGTTTGTGACGACCACACTGTCGTAGAGTAAGGCTTACACATCAGCACAACAGTGCTATGACCTCTGTGAGGCCAGCGTTCAGCTTACAGGAGACACTGCAATAGATAGCTGAGCACCAAGGGGAAGAATTTACAGTCCTGATTGCTACTAGGCTGGGACAGGTGGAAAAAGCTCAACAGTGAAAAACATTCAGAGACCCCAACCAACACAGCATGCACCACCAACCCCCTACTTGAAGCACTTGGCCAACAGTCATCTGGGCAAGAAGGGAAGCTACTAGTCCAACATAACAACAACAAAAAACATTCTCAATCCTTCTCTTGTTAAAGTAATAGCTAAAGCTGCAATATATCTTTCAGCAGAGGCAGCATTTAGCAAGACTTCAGAAGGTCTAATGATACAGCCTCTGCACGTAGGAAACTGAAGACAACTCCTATTCAATTATCACCTTGCAATTAAGGTATTAAATGAACTACCAGCTCAAGCTGGCTGAAATTTGGAAGCAGACTTACTAACTTCTTAAGTGTTGAGATGCAGCTTGATTAAAGCAGAAGCACAAATAAATACTAGTTATGCCCAATACGACTATTATGAAACCTATGAGAAATCTATAACGCAGAAGATCTGGCTCTATGGTACTTGACTTTGAAGCCCACTTGCTGAGCAGCAGGACATTTTATTACACAAAATCTATGACACACAAACCCAAACAAGTTCATGGCAAGGAAAGAAAGGTAAAGATGAGTCCTAACCACACACAGAAACTGCTCAGATATCTTGATCTGTGTGCCATAACCCAAGACATTGTGCAATAAGGTAGAAGCAAGCTTTTACCACAAGCAGTATACATAATGAAGTGCATGTCCAAAAGGATGTCCTATCTCCTGAGAAAACTGCCAAGCTCACAAGGCTTGTATTAACTGCTACTAGAATATCAAGGATCTACAGAGCACAAAGAATACTCAGGTGAAGCAGTGGTCTGCATAACTCCAAATCTGAAGCTATTCATTACATGAGAACAGAGCAAGAACACTCATTCTGTTACTACAGATTCAAGCACACTAAAGTAGGTGACCTTCCCAGCTGCTTGGCAAGCCTCTGCCGTCCTTCCAGGCAGATACTGAGAGTGCAAACACCTAAAGGCATCCAACTGCCCAAGGCCACCATTATCTCCTGGCATCAAGGCTCCGGCTGATTATAATAATGTGTCAGCAGACAACACCCAGACAGTTCAGTTTCATAATACTCAACTACAACAATTCCTCAACAGGTCCTATGGATTGTTAATGACAATGAAACAAAGCAAAGGAAACACAGATGTGCTACAAGGAACATCCAGAGTTTTGAGATGTTTCAATACTGACACAAGTAAGGATGCAAACAGAGCAAAATATCCAAGGAACTCCTTTTGTTTAGAGAAAGCTTGCAAAGAAACAACTCCAGCAACCCACCTGTTGATACAAAAATTTCATTACTTGAAACTCAGCAACAAATAAAATGACTCTTACAGCATCAAAAAAAGTATACGGTAAGTAATCTACTATGTGACATAAAAATAACTCTCAGACAATTCTGGCAACAAATTCATTAAATCAGGTCACATGTTATAACACATATGAACTATGAATCATACCAACAGCTTTCAGCACCTTCAGGCTGTTGATGCAGCTGCTGCCAACAGAGACCTGAAAAGGATGAGATTTCACAGACAATAAAAACAGTTTGTGTTCCTTCCACACTTCTTGAAAGATAAAGGAGTAAGAATAAAGTTCTGTAACTTTGGCTTGTAACACTAAATGAGGAGCAAATAAAGCATACAAAATAACATTCTCTTTGGTGGAAATCTGCAGTAGAGTTCAGCTCCTGTAAACTTACACCTGAAGTATTACTGAGATGATACAGCACCATATAGACTACCCACTTAAGAGTATACAGTAGAGTGTAGGGAGTTGTTCAGATAGTACTAACACAAAGAAACACCAAATTTCTGCAAATTTTTGTAGATGCTGTCTAGATATCTACAATGTAATATACTAGTCAAGTCAGCACTGAAGGCGTCTTGCAGAGGTGAAACTGCCAGACAAGGCATGCAATTAGGTAAGATTGCAACAGTGCAACAGCAATCAATAGGCTTCCCAAGATTAGATAAGTCAGCCACAGAGCAATGGTTTTACAATCCTTGACGACTGATGGGAGAAAAGCAATAACCAGTGCACACATCGGGTGAGAGAGCACTGCAACAGACAGAGCCTGCTCATGCTGCCAAGAACTGCTAGGCCACGACATCCAGAAATGGTCTGCATCACACAGCCATCAACCAGCAGCATCAAAGGTGAGCTGACCTGCAACTCGGCATGGACACAGTGGAGGCAGCATCAAGTGCTTCACATGCTTAGACAGTGTCAACAAAGAAGCCACAGGACCATTAAGAGCTTCAGCCAGGAGTGAGAAATAATTATGTACATGCAGAACTGAAAGACTAATGTCCAAAAGGTGGAAAGGAGCAGTTCAGTACAAGCATTCCTTTTCTTCTTTTCTTTCTTCTCAAAGAAATAACCAGAAAGAAGGGGGACTCAAAAAGAGCCATACAATAATTCAGTAATGGTTTGAACACCAGTATATTTGCAAAACTAAAACCTGTCAATCCTCTTAGAGAAAATCACAAAGTCCACACGCAATGATGGACAAAGCACAATCTAGTTTCAACCAATGCTTTTACAGAAAAAATCCCCAAACTAAAACAACAAAAAAGCAGGACAGGATCACCTGTAGCAAACTGCACTGAGCCTTACATGGAAAACCTGTACATGGCTCAAAGACAACAGCAGAGGCCTTCTCAAGCACACTAAGTACGGTTGTCCAATCTCCACAGAAAATTTTCTGATGAGCCAGGTTAAAGGCCTGTGCTGAAAAACAGTATGAGAAGACAGAGTTAATTTCAGAGACAAGCTAAACGAGCTCACTCTTTCAGTCCAAAATGCTGAGCATAATGTATACACTCAGGAATTAAGACAGATGATCATTAACAGAAATTAGTTTATACATCCCACAAAGTGACAACCCTATTATTGCATACACCTTGTTGCAAGAAATTAGTTCTTCAAATAACCCATCCTTTCACTTTAGTGGGTTTTGGGTTTATCTGAGCTTTAATGTATTTAGTCCTTCACCAACAAACATCAGATTTTAGAAAAATGTGGGCAGCAAATCAAGATGCAACAGCTCACTTTCTATTACATTTAGTTCTCCGGTTTCTGGGAAAGTTATACACTGACTTAATGATGGGACTCAATAAAACTGAAAACTGTAATGTTTAGGTTTGCTAACCCCAAAGAGCACAATTTAAGTATGAACAAAACCAATGCAAATCAGCAGAAGGTTTAACAAACGTTTAAATAAAGCCTAGTAATGAAGATGTCAGGGAAGTTCATGCTTTGAAACAGATAAAATTCCATCAATAGAATACCAGAAGAGTTTAATCTCCAAGTGACATCATTGCAGATGACATGACAGTCCAAAAAGCACTGCCTGTGGCAGTCATGAGTGTTAAAAGCCTTTCAAACAAAATTTCATGTTATTCTTGAGTTTTTCCCAAAAGAACATCACCAAGATTCAAGAGGACAGCATCCTGACACTATTAAAGTTTTATGTTGCTTCTTAAATTAGATGGTGAATTAATATGGATATAAATAATCCTAATATTGGGATGCATGCTGCATATTTGTTTTCTGTATCAACCAGCATCTCCCAACACCTACCCCAGTTATTTCCAAATGTTCATGGTGAATGAATTTGCCATAAGCTGTATTTTTAATTGAGCAACTTAAAGGCCAAGACAGACACAAGAAAACTACCCGTAGAAACACTGCCACTACAAAGAAGTGACATTAAATTACACAGAATTCAAGACATCGAAATAATAAACTAAGCAGGAGAAGAAAATAACAAAAGCAACTCAAAATGAAAAATATATCCAATTTAGACAATTTCCAATAAAACGATCTTTTATAAATCTCTAAAACTGGACACAGTTTAAAAGTAACAACAGCTGTGTATTCTTGCTTTTGCTCCACAGAGTGGAAGCTGTACTGACCACTGCATAGCACGGGTTACCAGAAGTCCAAAAAATTTAAATAAAGCTTGCAAAGACAAGACTTCCAGTTTTATACACTGTATATATGCCACTTTTCTACAAATCTTTTTTATCAAGCTATTACTTAAATCCACTAAGCAGTCTTCCAATTATTCAACATTTATGAATATACCACTAAAAATAGTCAAGTTTCAGGCTAATTTCACCCAGAAAACTTGGAGATTCCCCCCCCTCAAACCAAAAGCAATACTAAGGACATCTGACACATCAAAACTTCATTCAGCTGGATGAAAGGACAGGCTCACAGGGGAGCATATGAGAATTTATTACAGAATGAGGTAGCATTCAGAAAACTGCAGAACTACGATCTTCTTGCAACTTGGAGCTGGAATAAAGAGCTATGGTCCTGCTCAGGAAAAGAATGAATCACCTGTTCAGTGTCATTTCAGAGGCAAGGGCCAACAACAGCTTACTTTAGATCAATTTCCTGGAAGGTCTCTGTGTTTCATCCCAAAGAGTTCAGTACCAAAACTGGGTACAAATGCCACCTAACTTCTATAACAACACTTGCCTATAATCCTGTAAATGGCTCATCAACCATCCTAGTTCAAGTTATTTCTTCCTTAAATTAAATTATTTGCTAGTTTACCCAAAAGAAGTTAGAGAACCTCCAAATGCAGATTTGCAAGACTCAGTTGCACCCTGCCATGTCTGACCTGATGTAGCACAGGTTGTAATCCTACTTCAGTTTGGAGGCTGGAAAAAAGTACTTCCCAGGCAGATTGTAATTCTGTAAATTAAAACATTTTTTAAAGAAAAATACAAACCCAACGAAAATATTATGAAAGCACTTCCTGACTTCCCTTTTAAAATTGCATCACTGGTATTTCAAATACCTCTAATAATCACAGCAAAAAAATATTTTGCTGCCACTACAACATCTGAATCAGATATTAAGAGCAAGCAACTCAGACTCTGTCCAAGAATTGATGATTCTTGTAGACTATGCATTAACAGGATGTGTGCTGTGCATATGCCAGCACGGCAGCATCTTCCATTTTTACCTCCAATTTAAAAATGGTCTCACATCATCGTCTTGAAATAGTCCAACTATCTTACCTTTAGCATCCTCAGAGTAATGACATTAGACTCACTAGAAGCATACAGGTAAAGCACCAAGTAAAATAAGAAAGGTAGATCATGTTAATTTTGAGAATGGGCACACACACCATAGCTAATGGACAAGTCAGAGTCTTTCTTGTTTAAGAGCAGTTTATTCATCAGCCCATATCCTTTACCACAATGCTCTCAGACTGCGCAATGGCACAGAGATCCTTAGTTCCCAAACCCTCCTGCAATGATGGTGCAGCAAAATCCTCCTATTTTTTTTAATTCTTCAGTCAAGATTATTCCATCTGCTGCAATTCAACACTAGAGACATGACAAGGCAGCAGCCTCAGCTACAACTCCAACAGGGGATGAACAGATGCAAAACACAGTCTTTAATGCTTGCAGCACCAACCACTCATACTCATCCAAGAGTACTATCACTCTTTTAGGAGCCCAGTGATGTAATATATCTTTTTTGGCCAGTCACATAGGTTTACTGATAGCTGATCTCAGAAAGAAAAAAGGAGCACTGTTTCACAGATCACTCCATCCAGACCTCACTGGTGTCAGCTAATGTCATAATGCCATAATACAGCTAATGCCAGCTAAACTAAACCACTATGTCCAGAACACACTGTATGGACCTCACACATTGACAGGAGATCAGGGGAAAAAACCACAGAATGTATCTACAACCGTATTTTTCATAGTAATGAAAATTCCTCCTTCAATACTCTGGTTTTGCTTGAAGGCGGCTTGTCCATTTCTTTGCTGACATGAATGGAGCAGACACAGCAGGGAAACTGACTCCATAAGAAGCTTGCCCTATTTCCTCCTGTTAGACACAGTATAGAGAGGACAGAGTAAAGGATACTAGAGATACTAGCAATACTAGCAACTAGAGTGAGGTGCTACACCACACACGCTCCAACTCTATCACCTCACCTCAGGGATTCTGCTGTACAGCTGATGACCACTGTCACTCTGAGCACACAGACAACCTCTGTATGCATTTTCACAGGGGTCTGCACTAGAGCCAGTTCATCAAAACCCAATGTGGGTTACAATATTCAACTCCCAGTGCCTTGAATGCACTAGTTTCATTTCCCTGCACAATTACCGTATCGCAATCATTAAATCCACATTTATATTAAATGCAAAAATGAGCTAGTTTGCGTTTTTTTAAAAATAGTTATCTAAGACTGCATTTTTTTTGGGAAATGTTTAAGTATTTGAACATTGCTGAGAGCACACTGGCAACTTAGCCAAGTTGGAAGGGCTCAAATAAATTCTATGACAAAGCCAAACAAGATGACAAATGTAAGGGAACCATCTAAAGAGGAATGACAACAGCGACTTGGGAGTCAATACAAGCAGGCAATTCACAGATCACATCAAAGTCATCCACTAAGAGCAGCTTCAGTTCTTCCTGATGCAAAAACTAAACAGAGTAGTAACTAAAGCAGTTTGAGTTAACTTAGTGTGAAAGGATTAATGCAATTCATTCAAGGGAAGGAGAAGTCCATGAATAAAACTAAAGTTAATATAGGTGTTAGGGATGGGAAAAAGGAAACTTCCCACTGAACAGTATGATTTAAATCCTGCCATAACTTTTTGGTACTGAAAAAGCCCACTCATGCAGAAAACTAAGACTCATAATCAATATTATTTTTTTTTACTTGGAGGACACAAAATTATCAACTAGCACTGACTTTTTCATCAGGTAATAAAGCATACCTATGCTTTATTCTGTGGAATCATCTTTGCAACAACAGAGAGAATAGGAAAGCAGAAAACAATTCTTCCCATGCTTCCATCAGAGCAACTACTGAGTCTAAAAACATCTTCGTACATAAATCAGGAAAAGCAAAAAAACCTCCACAGCGCAAGCGCTCCCTTAAAAAGAAGTAGGCTGTTATCATTCTCACTTTAATGTTTGCATAGAGCAAACTGTACAATAGCCAGTTCCACAGCACAAACACTGAAGAAGCACTAATTCTTGCAATCAAGTAAAGCAGAATAAAGAGCATTAACTTCTCCAGCTTTAACTCCAAACTACTCCATAGAATGAGCATTTCGCAAACTCGTCAGGTCATCCTCTAAATTTATGGGATAAAGGCAACTAAAAATGCTTGGTTTTCCCAATTAAACAGTAAATCAGGATACATCATGACACTAAATGAATAGAACAAAATTACTTGAACAAAAATAGGGACTTGGGGTAGGCAATCACTTCAGCAGCTTCTGTTGAATCATATGTAACACTTCTGATCACATAATTATCTCTCATCATCAAAATCAAAATACAGCAGCGGTACACTTTAGCATCTTATATGAACATGTAATATACTACATTTCTATACAAAACATATACACTTACACATGTACATGGCACACATACATGTATAAAAACATAAGTGTATTTTTGTTTCTGTAGATAAAAAAAATCAGTCCCACACTATCAGCTGGCTAATCTGCATTCCACCGTTCCTATTACAAATCTTAGCAATTATTTTGCTAGATCGTTGAGCTCATTAGCTGCTCGACATGTTAAATCTCAGCTCAATAGTAAATCCTACCAGATTTTTTTTTTAAAAAAAGCCTCCTTAGAGCTGACATTTTTGTACAAGAATCTTGGCTCTGCCTATAAAAGAAACCTACTTCTTATATACGTGGTTGCAGACAAAAGTTTGAAACCACAAAAGGAAAGAGTTAGAAGCTCCAAGTGCATTTAAAGTGCCATTACTCTGTCAAATCTTGACTTTTCCAAGGCCTTGACACTACACTTCTGCAGTTAGTCAATTCTCAGATACTGATTTCAGCTGTAAGTAAAACACATGACAATAAGGAACAATTATGCATCCAGCAGTAAGGCTTCCTATTTACTGAATCACAACTGCTCAAAAATACCATGAAACCTTTTGAAAGGGCCAGCTACTAAAAATTAAACGTTTGTTCAAATATTTTCAGCTTACGGAATCTTTACATACAGAATCATGCTTACTCTGAATGGAAAATCATATTGGGTGAAGTTTTAGCATCAGATTTACCAGATCATGATCACTGTTTCAGCCACAGTTCTGAAGCAAACTGATCTCAGCCAGAAATCAAGGTCTGCAGTATTTTAAAAGTGACTCTATGAATTTTTAGCAGAGCCTTGTTACCACACGTACAATTACTCCATAAGAACAGAGCTCAAACGCAATCTATTGCTCAGCCACGGTAATGAGCACTAGGAGAACTAAGTTAACCCCAGTGGCCGGTCTGCAGTCACGCGAACCCGCCGCTACAATGCTGCTCTCCACTTCCACCAGAGCACCCTGCGTGTCACGAGGAATAAACAGTTTTTAATACCAATCTTATTTAGCAATCCAGAGAGGGAGATCCATCGTATTAGTTATCACCATCCCCTCTGAAAATCTTAGTGATGTAAGTGATGAAGATTAAAGCTTTCCTATTCCCAAAATTTAAGTTTCACTATATGAAAAGTTTACCTCTTCTCACTTTAGAGAGAGGCGCTACTGTGTATCGAATTAATTCAGAAAAAGAAGAAAGAAATTGATTACCCATGAATATATATTCAACAGCACAGGTATCATCCAGTTTGTTAGACTTAGTGTTAACAATACTTTACATTATAGCTACTCTAAGATCTTACAATGCATAGGCAGGGACCAGTAATGGCTTATTTTACCTAACTGGAAGTCACACATCTGCCACAGTGTGAGACTTCACCTTTCAGATAATCCCCCCCAGTGTGGGATTTAACCAGCTGTACTGTCCATCACATCACAAGCATAAAGCAAACAAATAATAAAACCAAAGCACAGGCTTAGACCCCAAAGCAGAACATCACCTACAGTCCCTAGCCAGAAGGGGATGCTCAGTTCTCTGCTTTGATCATGCAGTAGAAAAACAGAGAGGTAGGATGTTTTCATGGTATTGTTTTCTGGGCATTTCTTTGTTTTGTTTTATTTTAAATATCTGCACTCTCTCACCTTGGCCTTGGAACAATGGTATCAAGTTAAAGCTCAATGTCCTTTTCAAACTCTGGCTCTGCTCTCCTTGCCAACCTTGCATGGTATAAATAGCAGCAAGCAGAGGAGCAAGCATTAAAAATACTCCTTTAAAAATCTCAGGAGTGTTCGTGCTTGTAGGGTAGGACCAGAGCATTCCGGGTGCACGAGAGCAAGCTGTAGCACATTTTACACATATCAAACGCGGTGTCAGATGTTCATCTAGATTAAAAAAGGCCCTCAAACCTGCGACAGCAATATACAATTTCCGTATCTCTCAATATCGAAAACTCCAAACACACAACTTGGGCCCGCCGAAGTTGTGACCCCTCAGCGCAGGGGAAAGGCCCCTCGGGGCGGGCCCCGCCGCAGCCGCACCTGCGCTGCGCCCCGAGGCCGCGGCTCTGCCTCACCTCGCCGGGGCCGCGGAAGCGCGGCGGGCGGCAATCGCCAAAGAGAAAAGAAGGAAAGTAAACTGGAGCAGGACGGAGCGGCGACAGTGACCCGCTTCCCCCGCCGGCAGCCCGGGCAGCCCCAGCCGCGCTCCGCTCCCATGCCCCGTTATCCGGCCAGCCCGGGAAGCCCTCGCTGCGAGAGCGAGGAGAGAAAGAAAAGGAAGGGGAGAAAGGGGAGCACTCACACTTCTGTAAGAGACAGTAAGTCAGCACTTACGGCGGCACGCACACACTACCCCTCACTTGTAGATCGGCGCCGCTGTAGAAAACTGCGCCGCGGCCGCTCTCGCCGCCGGCACCGCCCCCCCTCCGCCCCCGTGGAGGCCCCGGCAGCGCCGCGCCCGCACCAGCCCGCCCGCTCCTCGCCAGCGCCGCCGGGCTGGCGTTCGCGGCTCTCCCGCCCCGGGCTGCGCCGCTCAGCAGCCCGCGCCCTCTCCGGGCCGTCCTGTGCGAGGCGCCGCCGCCGTGTTCCGGCCGCACCTGCCCCGAAGCAGCCCTCTCACCTGGCGCTGGCCGGGCCGGCCCTGGGCGGTGCGTTTGTCGGGGGGGGGGGACCCGGCCGGGTGATGAGAGAGGCGCAGGTAGCCGAGCGGGGGAACTGGGTCAGCGGCTAAAAATACCGCACGGGATGGAGGAGGATCCGGCCGCGGCAACCGGGGAGGCGGCCGCTCCTCCTGAGGGCTGTCGGCGGGACTCGGCGGACGGTGGGTCCTGGCCGAGCCGGGGCAGGTAGTGACCTTGCTCCAGCCGGGCAAAGTGCGCTGGTTCAAACTCACAACCGACGGCGACAAAACCTGCCTGGTCTCGTTTCAGTTCCTAAACCGCGTGTGGCTTCACGGCCGGCGCGCGGGCTGAGAAGCCGTGGGATGCCCCGGTGCTGGAGAGCCGGGCTAAATCACCCGCCCGGGGCAGCGCCTGGGCCGGCCGGGCCGCATTCCGCCGGCAGGGCCCTGCCCCCGCCGTGCCGGGCTGCCATCCCTCCCGCCCCGGGCTGCTGCGGCAGGCGCTGGCTCGCTCGCGTGCCCACTGCTGCCGTCCCGAATGAGGGAGCGTGGAAAAGAAGGTCGTTCCTGTGAAGTTCCTGCAATCTATTGCGATGCCCAGGGAGGTGGTGGAGTCGTCGCTCCTGGAGATGCTTAAGAGGCGTCTTGGTCCGGTGCCTGGTGGTAGGGTTTAGTGGTTACAGTGGCAGTGCTGGGTTGACAGTTGGACTGGATGATCTTAAAGGTCTCTTCCAACCTCGAGGATTCTGTGAAGTCAGCCGAGAGCTGCCGTGGGTCTGAGGTTAGCGAAACAGTGTCCAGGTTACGTATTCAGGTTACAACAAAAAGTCTCCGGAGGTTCAGGCATAGTTCTCTTCATGGCCTAAGCTGTGCAATGACAGTCTTGGGCTAAGTTTGTGTTTATGCAGAGTGGTTTATAAATGCAAACCAGATAGAAAGTGCGTGAGTTTAGTGATTGGCCACAACTTTTAACTCTGCCGTAACTCTTTTTAGCACTCTGTCCATGGTATTATTTACTGCCACTTCTTTGGGCTCGACATCCTGGATTTCAGTTGTACTAGAGCCAGCACTTCCCTTCAGGATCTGTCCACTCGGATTTCAGTGGAGAAAGTTCATATTGTGGTAGTCTCCCTGACCCAGTGGAGTAGCTGCTGGGGCTTCAGCACTAAAGTTTTGTCTTCACAGTGGTGGCACTGCCTGGAACGTGAGGCAGAGAGGAAAAATCTTTTGCTCATCATTACAAAGCCACAAGAAGTAAATTATGCCTATGTGATTTCTGGGGAGGAGAGGCTTCCAAATGCCAGCAAGGTTGGAGACACTTACCTGGCATATCTGGTGCATGAGGGCACAGCAGCCTTAGGCTCCCTGTATGCCAACGTAGGAGTCTGTATCCAGGACAGATTTGGTGACTCCACAGGAAATGCTTTCTTGACATCAAACTAATTCCCTGACCTTCCTCTCTGCCCTCCTCTACTATATACAGTTGCTGGCTATTTATATATGTGATGAATATGATTCAGAATTAAACATGCCAGGAAGAGACTGCTTCTTTCAACCTAATAATTAAAAAAGGAATACAGCATGATTGCTTTGTTTCATCACCACATGAAAGAGAACTATTTATTGTGGTTGGCTTAGTAGTAACAAACAAAATATTTTATTCCCATCCACAAAAAGCAATCTTGTGTGTCTTTATGGGCTTCATCCGAAGCATGCTGGAGTCAGTACTATTATGTATGGGTTTTCAGTTAGCACGTGACTGCAAACCTAGTAAGCTGGATCAGAGCAAGAGTGCTTTTGGGCTACAATGCTGAGCATTGTACAAAACTTGGGCACCCCAGGAGAGTCTATATGGTGCTCCAGACCTTGGGAGGCAAACACTTCAGTAGCACAGCTGAAGCACCCTGGCATGAGTCTGCTGCTGTGGCTGAACGTGTGGAGCAAGGGACATAGTGAGATTTTTGTGGTGTCATTAGGTTACTGCTCATGTGAAACTGAGTGATAGATAGTTCACATAGCCAGCCTTTTAGCAAAGTTCACAGGCATGGCTCCAACTGTATGTATCAAGGCTAATCTCAATTACAACTTAAAAATGTCTGTCTTTGTCACCCTGGGGATGGTCTGGGAAGTATCGACTGATCACTACAGCTGAAAGCTTGTGGTGTTGATCTTTATCCTGGCAAAGATCACAGTTCATTCAGCATTTGCTGCAACCATTCCACTCGGACAGCTCTTTCATTTTTACTGGTTTTATTGTTTGTCTAGGCCTTTCATACAGCAGTAATCAAGGAAAAAGAAAACAATTGCAAACCAGATACTCAGATTTTTTTTAAAGAGATAAGAATGAGATAATGACTTTTGCTTCTCTGCCTTTTATTTTCTTCCTTACCTCTTCTGGTTCATGCATTTTTGAGTTTTATAAATGTAGGAGGAATACTGCAGGATTGTGTCACTGAATATTGAAATTGAAGGGAAGGACACGAGGAAAAAAAGAGATAGACAAAATCACTTAAATAAGGAAGAGAAATGAAAGACAAAGGATGATGAGGGGGCAAGTAGCCTGGAGCCCAAAGTAGAATAAAGCATGGGAAAGAATTGGAGACACCAAAGCAAGAGATGAATATCAGAATAGATGGGAAAGGGAATAAATGGACTAACAGAACTTTTTTGTATTCTTTTCCTGTGTCTTGTCAGTAGGAGTAGTCAGGAGCAGGCTCCACAAATGGCTCTGAAAGGTGCCTTCAGATGCATTCATACTCAAAGATGAATGTATGTCTGTCTTTAATAATAGATATGATTGCAGCAGGTATAAATAATTTGAAATAATACCAGGTAAGTTGGGTATCAATAACAGTAAAAATGCAGCAGCACAGGATGGCCAAGTCTGTGTCCTGCTGGTATCCAGGGTAATGGATAGTTTTGAATAGGTTATTAGGGAACTCGGTTTCTGTTCCTGACTCTTAAAGGTTGCTTGTGTACTTTAATATTATATGGTAATTGCCTAGGAAAGCAGTGTTGTAATAGGGATTGAAATTTAAATTTCCCTACTCCCAGCTAGGGACCTTAATTGTTGCATTGCAAAGTGATGCCTTCCTTCCCTGGTCCAATGAATGTGGATTAGTTTGTTCAGAATAACAGACTTTCAGCAGACACAATGAAAGACATTCCTCCCAGCTAGCCTCTGGCCTGGTGATGAAGGGAATTTCCTGGGAATTGTCAGATAGGACTTCGCTGTTGTCCTCATGACCCTCCAGGTCTTACATCTGCCTGTTTAGCTGATGAGAGAACCTCTCCTTCCTCCTGTCATGTTTTTGAAAAATGCCAAAATCTAAGTGCAGACCCCACTGAAGCCTAACTCAAGAATTAAATGCTTTAGATGCCAAGAAGGCTGTAGTTGGAATGTCAGTAATTGACATCTTGAGTGCTTCTCACACTACTTATTGGAGATTCTGGTCCAAGGAACTGCTGCTTCTGGTGTGGGGGCACATGGCCCAGAGCTGTGGGATAGAGGTGCAAGAACTTGGAGGCTGCAGCTCTCAACACTCCAAACAGCTTGATTGTGGTGGATTTATAGTTTGTGCTAAGTCTTATCTTGGCTGTATTTGGGAAAACATCATGTTGTGGATTTGTTATGTTACACAGCAGTGCATTCATGGGTGATTCTCTGGCATCAGGAGGCTGACTTCTGTCAGATGAAATTCCTGCAGGCTGAAGGTTAAAGCACTCTGTTGTGATGTTGTTTGTTTGTTTGTTTTTTGGGGGTTTTTTTGTTTTTTTGTTTTTTTTTTTTTTTGGTTTGGGGTTTTTTGTTGGGGTTTTTTTTAGGTGAAGAGGGGGCCAGTAATGACTGTTGATAACTGCATTCAAAATCTTTGGCAAGTGATGACTACTTTGCTTATTCAGACTACATTTAAAGTACTGCATTACAACAAAACAAACCTTCCTGCCAGCCAGTGCCAATTTTGGTTTAAGTATAGCACCACAGTGCACCACAGAAAGTCTTAATTATCTTCTGAAGCTCAATTACTAATGAATATTCTTTAATTTTTTTTTTACCACAAACTTCACATTCATATGACTTATTTGAATTAAACTGTATACTTACTGCCTTGACAGCATATTGGTGAGGTATGCTGGAGAAAATCATTGAGTGGTGCTGCTGAAAATGTTGAAAATGTCTTTGGATAGTAATTTGGGTTTGATCTTATAATTTTCCTGATGATTTTCCCTGTAATAGCTAAAAGTAACATCATTCTAAGAGTCCTTGGTATTTTTCCTCCACAGTTTGGAAAGCAATCAGACAAACTGTGTATATCCTCACAAAAAGTACTGGTGAACTGATCTCTCAGCTAAATTATTTACATGTGAAATTTTTCTTCCATATGCTTTCCAGTAAAGCAAGATTCAAACCTCCTTACAGGCAGCTCTGGTGAAGAACTAGAAAATACTCTGAATGCTTTAACAATTTAACAATTAGACTAATTGTAGTTTACTTGATCCCCTAATGTAATAAACTCTTTCCTTCACAGGCCATTATTTGTGGGATAAACCTCTACATTGTACATGTTATTAATTATTTATTCCTTCCCTTGTTCTTAAATGGACATTTAAGAATTGGTTCATGGTTTCTAGCACAATTCATAAGAACGAATCTATTCAATAATTTTAGGAAGCATTTTCTTAAGGAAAATAACATAAGTTTTCTCTTCTGTGGAGTTAAAATACCTCTTAAACTGCTTTATTCATATTAATATGTCAAGAAATTAATATAGGGGTTTTTTTTCTTTCTGATATTAGTGATTGGAAATGTGTGATATTCTTCTAGAGGATTTTAATTACATTTTTTGTAGTTAGATAAAAAATGGGCTAATTTCCCCCCCTTCTTTAGTGTTATTTCAATGAGTTTACATGCCTGTATATAGAATAAGAACTGTACTGTTCTCTACCGACTGTTACACCTTGGCATTTTCCACATACACTGTTTCCTAAGCAAACACAATTTCACAGAAGCAATTTATGCAAAAAACCCCACCCCAAATAGGGCTATTTGTTATTCTGAAAGGAAAGGAAAGGAGGGGGAAAGGTTGTATAGTGAACATGATGAACCAGCAGAGTTATCCTGAATGCAATAGCTTCAGTCCATGTGAGCACAGTTGAGAATTTAATTGCCTTTGTCAAGTCTACGGGGAAGGGATATTACAGCAAGGAGGAGGGGTAAACCCTGCAGAAGGATACTGGCTGGGAGGATGGCTGCTAGGAAAGGCTAAATCACAGATCATGGGAAGATGTTTGAGAGAGTCATGTATTGCCATAATGTCAATATTTCCAGTCAAACCTGCCCACTTCCTAAGAGAGTAGTGGTGTTCTTTGTAAATGACAATAAATAAATGAACAGAAAGAACATTGAGAATCCTGGTTTTCAATCACGCTGAACTGGAGCTGATACTTAAATAACCAAAAGAACACTAATGTGATGAGTGATTTGGTCAAAGGAGAGAGAGGAAGAGACCTGTAAAAAAAGTGCCAAGAGGTGCTAGCTGATGGGGTTACTTGATGTGATAAAGAGGTGATGTTTGACAATAAATTTCTGTGGCATCTGATAACAAATAAGAGGTGACAGTAGAGGCTTTCTCCAAGCAAGATGCTGGCAGATGAGTCAGAAAAGCTGGAGAAATGGGAGATAATCTAGCTGTTAGAGACAGCACAACAAATTCTTACCATTTTTTTTTCAGGGTTGGGTGAATTTTTTTGTTTTATTTTATTTTGTTTTATTTTGTTTATTTAAAGGAAAACTTTTTTTTTTTTTCTAAAAGTCGTCCTTAAGATCTTTCTTTTAAAGGAACAATCTGTGGCAGAAATGAAGGTGAAGATATAATTCCAAGTGACTATTTGCACAGACCTATCTGAAAGTGTGTCTTGCCAGAAAGCAAGTGGTTCTGAGCCTTTAGGAGCTGTGTCTGTGCAACAGCTCCAAGCCTTCAGCTATGTAACAGTGGTTAACACAGGACTGCAGAAGAATGATTAGCACTAAGATTTATTTAAGGGAAATTAATAGAAGGAAAAAGTCATACAGGCAGTTTCTTTCCCTATTTTTCAGTGGTTTCATCACTAGCTCACTCTAGACCTAATGTCTTAAAAAAATAAAATTCTGCTGAAGTCAAAGCAATTTCATTCTTATCTGTAGCAGGTCAGATGCTTAAATGGTGCTGAATATTACTTGCTTCTGTCACTTTTCTATGATTACAGAACACATAAATAATATTGCTATTGCATCATCCCAGTGTGAAGCTTGGATGTGAGATGAAGTTAGCAGGGTTTAGCAAGTATCATTTGCACCATGATAAATGTGGACATGGGGATGAACAGGCTCTTAGCCAGCAGCAAATACGTGGTGACGTGACTTGTTCTGACAGGAGAGGAGGCTGAGCAAACTTGCACAGGGTTTTCCAACAGCAAATGCAAAGTAATACATGCTGACAATTTCTGCAGACCAGCTGATGCACAGGAAGTTGTTAATAGGTGCTAACTTGATGGAGCTCCTGAGCTCACAAGACGATGTAATGTGTGCCACACTGCTTTTGCTTAGATCCTTTTCTATCAGTAATGGCTTCTATGGGTTTCAGATCTCTATGCATGTGAATGTGTATTTCATTAGGCACACAGCATCTTAGTATTGCAAGTTATGCCACTGTTCACACTGGCTGGAGTAGTCCTAATTAGAACTATGGTAAATGTAACAGGACAGAAACAACAGAAAAATGGGAGTAATTGTTATAAAGGTAGTGTGTACTAAACTGAAGCTTGCACCAATAAAATAGAGAGGAAAAGCTTGAAACCATTTCTGTGTGGCAGCAAGATGTCCCCTCCTGAGCCTTACTGAGACAGGATGGAAAATGCTGTGGGGGAGCTATGCTGCAGCAGCCTATTACAGGATTTAGTGGTGATTTCTCAAAGTCAGATAACTGGGGAATTAAACCCTTTCCTCTTCTCTTTCCCATCCCCTCTAACACAGAAAGATGAATTCAAACATTAATGCAAGGATAGCATGTGCTTTTGGTTTGGTGATTGAAATTGAATTATGTTCTCTATGTATGAGAGGTTACTGAGTGGACAGTAAGAGGTCAGGGAAAACAAGAAAACACAAGTCTTTTCTGCCTGTCATTTTAAAGAAATGTTATTAATCCACTGGAAGCAAGAAAATGTAATTGAATGTAGTCTTTTTTCCCTTCTGGGTGGTAAACCAAGCCACAAGGAAAAAGGTGAGGAAATACAGATGGAATTTAGAGTAAAAATAATCCCGTGGGAGGGAAAAAAAGTTTATTTGCACTTAATGTGTTTTAGCCCATGTTTTCTATAGCAGCCTAGATCACTTAGAGATCTTAACATAGACTAATTTCTGAGCCAATCCTTATTTTCCTTAGAACAGGCCTGATGTATTAATTTTCTTTCCCCCAATACTTGTAACTGATCAAGGAAGCTTTGCTAGGGAAAAAACCCTGAGTCTGTTATTCTTGGCATAATATTAATGGTTGGACAGACCTTACACAGGAAAATTTAGCCCTGTCTAGGGTTCAAGGCACTCACCTTTACAAACTGGACAAGATTACTGTTGAATCAGGTGTATCTGAAATAAGAAAAGCATTATTTTATAGGAAAATTGCAGGCTAATGAGACAGATCAGGTATGTATTATGTGTCTACAGCACTCTTTATCTGGGATTCAGTATGATTTATCTGTGAAATTATGTATTGTTGGTATTTCGTACTGTATTGACAATGTAAATGTAGTTATTAATAAAAGAGATTAATGTTGAATTCATATTTTAGGTGTGTTATTTTGGCTATTGTGCAGACTTAAGTGTTAGTTGGAAGCATAATGAATTCTAAGAAAAAAGAAAAAGCCAAGCATACATAGTTACAAAATTATTAGCATCAACAGTGTCTGGGCAATCTATTTCTTTTGTTGATTTAACTTCAGTTCCTTTTTCTGATAGGTCAGTAGCCCTGGACAGTAGGAAGAAAAGTTAAATTGGTATAGGAACAAACATATTTGTTTCTTTGTGACTAGCTACATGCTTTCTTATTGCTGAACTTTAGGCTAGCACAGATAAGTCACCAAGGTGCAACGTTGGAGTGTTTTGAAGGCAGATGTCAGTTAATTTGCACAAGGAATTTAAAAAAAAAAAAAAAAGTGTTTTCTGTTGTGATGAGCTTCTGAGTCAGAGCTGGAATGAGCAGCGGAAGAATACTCATCTGTTCTGTCCCACGTGGCGCCCTCCTTAACCACAGTTTCTTGCTGAATCTCCTATTCATGGGCATTTGTCAGTTTTTATAATTTTCCACGGTCTGAAATGGAAACTGTGGTAACAGATAGCATTTTCTAAGCCTAGAAATGGCAAGAATTCCCCAAGGAATCCCAGTATGCTTGCGTTTTTACCCCTACTTTCTATCTATCATAGAAAATTGACTGAAATATCATCATATGCACACTAACTTGTACTTCTGGATTTCATTTGCCATTTACAATGAGCAGCTTGCAGTGTTTAAAATGGGTGTAACAGGCAGTGCTCATATTAAGAGTTACTGATCCTGTCTCTGTGAATATTGGTATAATGGATGGTGGTGCCAACTAGAGCTGATTACTTCTTCCTCTTCAGCGCTGCTGTCTCCGTAGAAGTCGAAACTGCAGAATTCCTCAATTAATCCTGCCAGTCCAGAAACTGAAGACAAGGCTAAATATAGCAGAGCCTTTTGGCATAGTAAGCACTGCTTTCTTTTACATATACACACCTTGGATGCAAGCTGGCAAAGATAATCTTTCAGGGAGAACAATGGGCATTTTAAATGTATCCTGGAACACTTTTGCAGTACATCCTTCCTAGGGACAGAATTAATCATTGTGTAAAATGCTTCTGAAAAGGAACCGTTCTCCTACCATACACCTGTATGCAAAGAGTACACAAAAGCCTTAACCTCTCTTCTTACCTTGGGTATAGTTTAGGAACTGCTGTTAATAAGGTTTTATTCTAGTGAAAAACCTGAAGATTTCTGCTTATAGATGAGGATCAGACAGAACTATCAGCCTAGGTTAGTAATAGAATAAAATATAATTCTTGAATTGCATTTTTCCTAAAGAGGTTTCAGTGTGCTCTGTAAAATGTTTAAAACATATTTCCCATAAATGAGAATAGTATGAAAAAATTCAATTACTTGCTCCATGATTCAGAGAATATAAGAAGTAATGGGAAAAAAAGTTAATGTTCACTTTTACATCTTCAAATTCTAGGTTTCACTTCTTAAACTGAAAAAAATACATACTTGGGGCTTATGCTTCATATTTAAAAAATGAGATCCATGAGTCAGAAGGTTCCAGATTTTCCTTGCTTTCAAAATCTCTGTGTCCCAAAGAAGGATTCTTCATTTTGTTTTCTTCATTTGTTTTCTTACCACAATGATTTGATGGTAAAATAGGCAGTGAAATAAACACTACTGCCGTGCTTTTTTCTTTCAGAGAATAATAAAGGCTTTGCTTAAAATAATGTAAGAAACACATTTGTATCTGAGGATGTATATCACAGCATTTCCAAGAAGCAGTCTGCTGAAACTTACTTGTTTTTAATGAGTAAGCATAAGTACACCTCAATTGAGACTTTCTCTGATATCACATCAGACTTACTTTCATTTAAATTAGTGGGTCAGCAACAAAGGACAGTGAACCTTTTATTTGCAGCTGACTTCTCCCAAGTCTCATTTTACGTTTTTGGTTCCAACACTGTTCAACTGAAAGGAGATCCTGTTAAAAAAATGGAGGTGAGTAACAGAGACAACAGAGACAAGGCAGCTGCCAGACATCAGCTTCCGCTATGTGCTTCAAAAATATCAGTATCCTCTCTGATATTATACAGAATCATAATGTGGCATCTGTCCTTGTGAAACAGGCAGTCTTCTGTATTTTCTGGTAAGAGCTTTCTTTTCATGAGAGAAGTCTAGGATACAGAGTTGAGTATTTTCTTTTAAAGCTGTCTTACATGAAGAGGCTGGCCATCAAGTAAGAACCAAAAGTAAATATTCATTTAAATTATATTTCACCTGCTGAAATAATTATGGTGGTGCTGTTCTCTAAGGAAGTCTGTACTATTTCCCTACAGTCACTGTTGGATGTACCAGAATATCTCAACAGTGAATTTCATAACACTCTTATTTCTGTCATGAATTCTTCCTATGTTGGACAGCCAGTTGCTCACTCCTCTTTACTGATGGTGTTCTTTGAAAAGCTGCAGGATGTCTTAATTTCACTTGAATTTTGAGGTTGAGGGTTAATTAGTGTATACATGACAAAGACACTATGTGACATCTCTAGGGAATATATAGCCTCTTATCCCATGCATCAGCAAGTACATCTGAGATGTTTTGGGCCATTTCTCCCTTGCCTTCTTGGCTGTAGCTCTTCTCAGCTCTTGCTGGACATAGACAAATATTTTTGTTGTTCCAGTAACATGAGAAGGTGGTTGATCATTAGTATATGATGAATTACAGAGCACAGGGCTAACAGGGCTACACTCACTGTAGACTACTAAATAATGAATATGGTTGATATCTTTTTAATGAGAAAGTAGAATAACAGAAAAGGTCTGTTGTTAAAGCTGTGTTTTCTTTGAGATACAATATAAATGAGCTGATTGAGAAGCAGATGACATACCTAATTAATCCCCAGTGTAACTTTACTGGACTCCATTGATTTGCATGAGATTAATTTTCTTAATTCTTTAGGGGAGAGAAAAAAAGTTGAGAACTACATAGCAGAAAAAGTGTCCAGTTATTTTCTTATGTATGAAACTTTTATGTCAGATTTAGTAGCTCAAGTGCTTTAATTTAATGTTGGGAAGTTAAAGGGAACTAGAAAGTAGAATTTAAAGTTATGATCATGGATTGCAAATATTTAATGACTATTTTTTCCAAGTTGTATTATTAATGACTTGTTTTATTCAGATTGTGTAAACATAAGAAGGAAGCCCTTCCCTTCCTTCAGTATCCTAGAGCTTTTTGCTTAGAAATTTTAGCTTGGGAGGCTTGTGTTCATCCATATGGGTATGATTTTTCTGTTTTCTTTTTCTCTTATATTGAGTCAGAGGGTTGGTGAAACCAATTCTTAAGGTGTTTAACCCCTTGTTA
Organism: Phylloscopus whistleri; assembly: GCA_017589585.1. Classification (NCBI taxonomy): domain Eukaryota; kingdom Metazoa; phylum Chordata; class Aves; order Passeriformes; family Phylloscopidae; genus Phylloscopus; species Phylloscopus whistleri. The sequence continues at coordinate 3,365,060 of JADMLD010001408.1, forward strand.
GGAAAAGTCACTCAGAGAAATAGATGAGAACTGTGCTGAGATCTTTCAATAAGCATACTGTGTAACAGAGGTAGGATTCAGTGACAGAGGACTGGAACAATTTAAAGTAGCCTTATATCAAAAACTTCAATGAGATACTTAAAATTAAATACTTGGAGTTACTAGAAAAGTTTTAAAAAAAAGATACATTGCAATCATTATAAACCATTTTATCACAAGGCAAAGTGACTGCACATCTTTCAAGCATTAACAATTCTGACTTAGATACTACCCTACAGAGTAAGACTTGCAAGACATCCACCAGTGACTTGTAGCATGAATTTTATATTTGCTGAGTATCACATGAATAACCCACTGATTCCTGTAAGGAAGATTTTCCAGATGGGTGTATGGCATTTTGGCAGGAGATGGATTTCCTGTTCTCCCCACAGTGAATTCAGTATGGCCCAAGCACTTACTTCATCCTGCTTGTGCCACAAGTATTTACATAATCTCAGTTTCTTGATCATAAAAAGCATTCAAATGCTGTATTATTTCTGTTATGATATAAAGATGGGTCTCACTACAGTGAAGTTCCCTTGAATTTCCGGGTAGTTGAGATGTGAAAAATAGAAGATATCCCAGCAGGGAAGAGCAGTAGAGGAATCACAGCAGGAATGCAGTAGTGCAGATAAGTTAGTTCAAGAGTGTTTGGATCTTGCACAGTTTTGTTTCTGCTTCCTAATCATCAGAAGACACAAACTACTGTTGTAATGTGAAACTTAAAAAAACTCCAAACACAATTAAACTACCTGAATGATGTGTACCTCAAGTGAATTAGATGCTGTGAATTTCTACCATTTAGGTAACCTCAGGAACTCACATATTATTTCAAAAATTAGTTACGTACGAAGTTCGCCTAAATATTTTTCACTTCTTTTCTATTATTTAATAATTAACTTAATCAGGAGAAATGTTGTAGTAGTTTACAAATGTGGTATTGCCTAAGAAAACCCACGTACAGAGCACCATCTAGTGCAGGATATCACTAATATAAAAGCATTTTGGCTCATATGCCACTTGCCTGTGTTCAGTTAATTTAATATGAACTATCATGTTGCATAAAGTGCCAGACCAGGGGCTCCCATGGCAATATAATTTTGCAATTACATGACAGACCATGGATTGAAAATTGTGACCTTTTGCAAGGACAACAAAACTGGATGCACTGAAATTCAGGTAATCATTTGTGAGAACCATTTACCTGTAAGAGGAATCTGTCTATCTTCCTGCCCATAGTGTTGGGTGACATATTTATTAAATAATTCAATCCAGTTTCTTCTCACAACTGCTATTTTAGGTGCCTTAAGAACATCCTTTAGCTGCTCAGAGCTTTTGCTCAGGTTCTGCAGAACCTCAGAGCTACCCAGGTTCCTTAAGCCAGACAGTACAGGTATGCAAACCACAACTAACAGGTCTTTAATCTGTCTGTCATTAAGACAGGAAGGAAAAAAAAAAAAAAAAAAAGCAGCTTAATTCTGTATGAGAGACAGGTAAAGGGAACTTTTACACTGGTATTTATGGCTTGCTGAGGAAGGACAGAAAAGTGAGCTAAAAGATGGTTTGCTTGTGGTTTTTATGCAAAGGCCATATTTTGCTTCTTCTGCAAGCAAACAAACATGAGTTTGGCCCCAAGGTTGTTTATTCAGTGTTTGTGTATCAGCATTATGTTTCTGATGCAATCTATTTAGCATTAGGGTGGGATTAAGAAGAACTGTCTTAGTTAACTGAAGATGTAGCAGTGACAAGCTGGATTTCATCCTGCACGAAACAAAGATTAAGATGGCCCTCAGGTACTTGGAAAAGAAGAATTTTTGATGAATACTGTATATTCAACAAAAAAGATTAATTAAGCATCAGAAAAGCCACTCTCACTGTAAGGTTTTATACCCTCTTCGAAGAAGCACTTTAACAAAAATTTAAACCTCCCTCTGAGCATATGGATTTTAGCTGAATGCTTGAAGCCTTACCAAATTCCCAATTCTCAGACCTGCTCTGAGGAAACAGCAAACACATTCCTACTGATTTCAAAGTACTTCCTGGTTTTGAAGGCTCCATTTTTGCTTTCCAAGTTGGCCAGTTAATAAACAATTAAAAAACCCAAAACTGAAATAAGTGCAAATTTTTCAAAATTTAGATACAGAATACTTCCCTGGATACTTCTACTCTTTCTACCTCTGTTACAACTGCCAAAGAGAACCTACTCCTGAAGGAAAATGAGCAAAAAAGTAGCTCATTCTTTAGAGATAATGAGGAGTGAACTAAGGGAATGTGATAGGAATGTTCACAGAGCTGGCAACCTGTGGTTCGAATCTGGAGGTACCATTTCAAGAGCAAGAAGAAGTAGTTCTGACAGAACAAAATGTTATGCTTACAAGAGGTGTTCAGGAATTGCTGTGAGGAGTAAGACTTTTGGGAATGGTGAGGAGAGGTAGACTGTAGCAAGACAGTAGAGCTGAAGAGAAGAATCTCCAATGGAAAGCAGTAGGCCAGACTGCTGTATCTCAGCTCTATCAATGCATTCTAGATATTCTAGGGAAAACAAATGCTGTAACATAAAAGGCTCTGTTACTGCTCATTTAATTCATCTGGGATTGTGGTTTCCATTCTTTTACTCTTCAGTATGTTGAGCACATGCAAGAACACAGACATAGAAATAAAAGAGTGTTTCCCTTGAACAGGTATTAGTAAAAGATCTATTTTTGATTCCATATTGCTGGTAGATATCATTATGTTCTTTATTAACATGACCAACAAAACATTTTCATTGGTATTTCCTCAATTCTTCTTCTTTTGTGTTGTGTGATTTCTATGAAACAGTATATACTCATTTTCAGCTATTTGGGAACAATAGCTGAAAACAGAACAATCTAACACCAGAACAAATAAACTGGCCTGTGTTCTGCTATCTTGTAATAATAAAGACTATTTAGAACATGTTTGTACCTGTTGAGGAAATAAATTAATGTGAACAGACAAGCCTGGCAGAGGAAAGAATTCTCTTCCAACATTGTGTCTTGTCTGGTAGCTATTAAAACTTCCCTTTTGAAAATAAATGGTTTGTTTATTTAAGAACAATTATATGACCATTTTGAATTACAAGACTCTCACATGCTTTTATGTGGCCAGAAAGATTTATTGCACAAAGAAAGGCCATGGAAAAGTGGTGGAAATTAAATACAATACTTGCATATTGCTGACATTATGCTAGATGCTTCCTTGTTCTGAGGAGCATTCAGTCCAAATAAACATGTAAGTGCATTAGATGTACAAAGACAGATTTGATTCTTCTTCATTTTATAATTTACAGTATAGAAAAGGAGTCAAATTTTATATCAGAATATGTCAAAAGCACCCTAACTCAGCCAAAAGATTTCATTAGAGTTCTTATAAAGAGGATGGATTTATGCTGCAGTACATAAAAAAATCTATCATAGATTTTATGAGCACAATTTGTACATATTGAAAGGTTGTGGTTTTTTTGGTGTGCGTGTGCTAAAGACCTAACTTTCCTATACATAAATCCTCCTTGTCTTTTATTTTGGTGAAATATTATCTGCCTTGATACTCTCCAAATTCATGAGTTACTCTTTCCATTTTCCTGTGAAAAAATAAAGATTTTTTACAAATTCTACATAATGGTATTCTGGGTTTTTTCCAAATAATTAAAACTTTCTCCTCTTAGAGTAGAAAAGAACTTGAAAATCATTAAGGAAAATACTGTACATACAACATTTTTTAAAACTACTCCAAAACTTCCATCACATTATTAATCACCCATACCTACAGACATAGCAACCCATTTTAAGTTCTGTAATAAAATTGAATAAAAATACTTTATCAGATTTTCTGTTTTAGTGTTGAATTTCTCTTTCTCTCTCTTCCCTTTCCTTTCCTTTCCCTTACTCTCCTTACACCCACACAAATAGGGTGATAGACCTTCCTCTCAGATACCAAATGTAATTTGGTGTAACTAATTAAACAAAGTTCAAAACAAGCAGTTGTAGAGCTGTTCATTGGTCCTCTCATGCACGGGTACAGGGATGTGCTAAAGGCCAGAAATCTCTAGCACAGTATCAATTGATACATCAAGAAAAAGACTGGATTATCTAGAATACCTGCTTATACCACAAAAAAAAGAGACCTGAAAACCTCTGTACTGCAGATTTTCATTGGCACAGTTTTTACACTATGACATGGTTTTAGCTGCCTGACAAGCTCTCCACTTTTTTGGTTTAGGTGTAACATGATTTATCTTATTGTGTCAGATTGTTTCATATGAACTCTTTCCTCCCTCCAGTTGTTCCAAACATCCTCCCTCCCTTATTCCATGCAATTCTTTCAAGGATTCTTTACAAGTTTTTGTTTTGGGAGGATGAAAATGGAAGGAAAAATTGCCATGCAGAGAGTTACCATTCAGCTGACCTCTATTCATAGCAATGTGGTTATAAACTGACCTTTACCAAAACTTAGTTTCAATTATGTTAAGCATGATTTAAAGTGGCTGCCATGTTCAAAATTATATTTGAACAGGAGGAGAGAGCATGGAATTTTAATCACAAAAGCAAAATTATTTTAGGAAAGCAAGTTTAGTTTAGGTCCATATTTTCTTTTAAGTCTTCATTTGCATCTGCCCAGCAGAAACGGACTACATTTCATTGATAGCTTTCTAGAGAGTATTCCTATCTTCTCCATGGCAGCAAGCACTAATCAGCAACTCTTATTATTACTGGCTATTCAAGTCTATTGTAGTGGCAGGCACAAAAGCCAGGGGTAGGCAAAATCTCTACTACCATTATTGTTGTAAAAGGAAAATATGGATATGTAGCTTGAGATGGATAAAAGCCTGGGGAGCCTAGACAAGTACATAGGAAAAGGAGAGGAAGTGACTGAACAGGTCATTCAAATTTTGAGAGTTGTAAAGTCTGACAGAAGAAGAAAGTAGAGATTTATAGTATCAAGAACTAAGAACCTCTAAAATGACAGATTTTGCTGCACATAAAATACACTTCCCTCTACACATGCCTTCTGTTCAAAGCTTAGCTCACATTAAAATTAGTTGCAGCTTTTGTTAAAACTCTGAGTGTCAGTATATTGAAGTCCTTTAAAAAAAAGAAAAAGAAAAAGAAAAAGAAAAAGAAAAAGAAAAAGAAAAGAAAAAGGAAAAGAAAAAGAAAAAGAAAAAGAAAAAGAAAAAGAAAAAAAAAAGCAAGGCATTACAGTGACCAATAAGGAGAAAAGTATAATTACTGACCATCTAAAAATGTTAGATTGAAGTGTTGTGACCAGCTGTAGAAATGCTTCAGCAAACAACAGACAATCTGCTTCTCTATGCTGGATTGATTCATTGTACCCTGGTAGCATTCTTGCTTCAGTTCCCTGCCTCATTCTTTAAACCTTTTATGTATGCGATGTACACAACACATGCAACCATTACATCTCTAAAGTCTTGCACCTTTCCAAAGCAGATATGTTCCATCCACTGGGTAAACCTTATGCTTCTATTTGCGTAGAGGTTTTAATATTGTGTAAATACAATTAATTTTCATTTTTGAGACAGCACAGTAACAATACTTTTGTTTTTAAGGGTGAAAGGGTTTGGAGTTACTGTAAAGCCCAAAATTCTCCATCTTAATGAAGATGTACTTATTCCTAGGTGAACACTTGCCTTTAAAAAACAACAACAACAACAACAAAAACCAACTGGACCCATTAGCATTATCATTATACAATATTTGTATCTAAAGGTTCATAGGCTAGCTTGTCTTTTCACTTGCATCTTATAAAACTACTGGTTGAGGAATTATTCCAAATTTATACATGCATAGATTGAGAAGTAAAAATCTGCCCACTTTAATTTGGAATGGATTTCCTAAAAGATTAATTGGGTGAATCGTGTTGATAGAATATTTAAACAATATTACGTTCAAAGTCTGCAGGTCTGACCTTCATGACAACGGATTTTAGGGAATACCACCACCCATGCCAGGTGTACCAAACAATCCCGTTGTCTGTCTTGGCAGTGTAGGGACCTCTGTAGTACACACCATTCAGGTTGGCAGAGTGACACCTGGTGGGAAAGTAAAGGGAAACAGCAATAAGGCCTCCTGCTGAAAAGTTTCAAGCATTTGTTATTTATTTCTCTACGAGTCAAAAATTTTGCCATGTTGATGCCAGCCTAGTTTGACAGCTGCATAAATTTAAATTTCTGGATTCTGTGCACATAAACAACAGTTGTTTAATTAGGGAAGAACTGCAAATGTTTTTTGCTTCTTTTAACCAAAAGTGCTGCTTGTTCTTTCCATGTTTTCTGACGTTACTAGCTCTTGGAGTTTTTCCTGCTAATTGGTTTCAGTGGAAAATTCTTCCAGAGTTGTTCAGCATGGATGACAGCAGGGCATACAACAAACTCTGGGAAAGAAATACTGTTGTGTTTTTCTGTTGTTCCAGTGTAGCCCCCCCTAAGTTTTCCAGTTACACCACATGTATTTTGTGTGACAAAACCTGAATACCCCCATCAGTTTGCCTATCCATCAGTGGAATTCTATTTACAAATAAATGACTTCTGGCAGCTAATTACACACGTCTACCAATTCACTGGATCACCGGAGCTGGCATTTTATTTGACTATACAAAGTTGAGGGGGTTTTGTTGTTTTTTAACAAACTGAGGCAAAAATGCAGTTATTAAATAGAGTGGTTGAAACAAATCAAAAACCCTAAAAAAACCCCCAAAGGCTTGAAAAGGAAACAGCACAACCTTGATACTCACTTGGTTTCTAAGAGAAACAAGTTTAGATCTTTTTGTGACCATATGGAGATCAAACTGGCTGCACATTGTAATTAATCAGCTTGGTTTATCTGCCAATTCAGTATTTCATTATAAATACTGTTAATATCTAGCTGTTGAACACCATGATGGATTCCAAAAGCAGACTTCAGAAAATATGCAAAGAGAAAACATTCCAGATAAACTTTAGGAGTTTTGTTACTGGCAAATCTTAGTCTTTTTGGCTTTGCTTGCACTTCATTACCAAAGTTTTTGAGAACTGAGATAAAAACTATGAGAAAAACTCCATAGGAAAATTATCATCTATATATCCTTACTTATTGCTTACAACTTTTAAAGTCAGTTTTGATAATGTGTTAACTGCAAGCTTATAAATTGTGGACATCAAAAGTGAGTTTGTTTTTGTTTGCTGTTGAGAATGACAAACTTGCATCAGAGCTGACATAATCTTTCTAATTCTGCAATGAGCAGGCACTCTGCCTACTTTGAATCAAAACACAGATTTCATTAAAAGAATCATAAGAAGGCACACAGTAATTTTGCCAACAGCAATATGAGCCAGCAAAAAGTTTTAATTAGTGCTGGGAAGCATGAATAGTGAAAATTACAGTATTCAGTATCCAACTAGATGCTGTCTGAAGTAACTGTACATACTAAATTAACAACTGGCATGTGATTATTGGTGTGATATTGTGAAAAAACATTAATTATTCACGAGTCAATAAATACCTTAAAGATAGCCCGTGTCTCTCCTATCTTTTCAATAGGCTGATATAAAGTAAAAGCTACACTGCAATTGTTTCAAAACTACAGCCAACTCTCAACTGCCCATGGATATTTTTTTGAATAATGTATTAACTGTGTGACAGATGTGGAGAGATGGGACTTGGTTCCCTGAAGAACCTTTTGAATTTTGTCTGAATTTACTGACTCCGCTGACCCCACGTGAATGTAGTTATGGAGTCTCTGGGGTGATTGGTGGGGAAGGAAGCTTGAGTTAGTGATATCTGGCCCCAAGTTGTTGTCTAACAATCATTGCCCTGTTATCCATACATGGTGTAACTAAAAATGGGAGTGCTGGGAGAGAATAAGCTGATGTCCAACTGGAATTGATCACTCTCACTGCTTATACACCTACTGAGCTTTGCAATGCCCTGGGTGCTGGAAAAAAAGCTTATGACCTGCAGGTAGTACCAGAGTGAACCCAGCTCTGTGGATTTGCATTCAAGATAAAAATCTCTGCTGGAGCTTTGCTTACAAAAGGGGCCATTTTTCTGCAGAAATCCAGGACAACAAATGCTGAGCTGGAGTGAGACTGATGGCTTTAAACTAGCTATGAGCTACTTCCATGTGGCTTCACTTGTGTCACATCTCTTGGCTTTCATATTATCTGGGCTTTTCTGTATTTCATTAGTCCTGATAGCATAGAGCAGTCTATAAACAATTCCTTCATAGCTGGGAGCTCTTATGCAAACCAGCCAAGAGCACTAATTCCTTCTATATTTGCTAATCTGTGCATGACAAATATGTGTTTCTGAGTGCTTTTCTTTCTCTGCCAGTACTGTTCTTTTGAGTAGGACTTAATGATACTGACATTTTCTAGTATTTTGCAATTTTCAGTTTTATGTTAGGCTTAACATTAAAAAGTCAATAACAAAGCAGTGAAATAACACCATTAGTAACTCATTTTTATTATCAAGCTAGACTGTCACTTTAAGAGCATGAGCTACACAACCATAATAAGAACTAGCCTAGTAGGAGTCAGCTATCTTTAGAAGTTATGTAGCACCAACTACAAGGTATAAATAACTGTCAAGTTCTGCTGTGCAGCTACTTTTGCAAAGTGATCATTCTTTTGTCCAGATCAATCCAATACTTTTAAAAAGGCAAAAAAATTATTCAGTGGTCCAAAAGTGATTAGTAACTCAGTCTTAATGAAATCTGTGGCATGATACAAGCTTTATGTGATTTGAGGTCCAGATAGTCCTTTAAATCTACAGAAGTTCTGATTTCATGGGAAAAGAAGCTCCAACATAGTTGCCTTTCCCTTTTATATCTTAGCTTTCCTGAGATATGCAAAAAAACTTTGTCTGCATGTGACTTTTTCCAAGTCTCAAACATTCTGCTGACTGGCTATCCATGCAAATATATTAAAATGTATTAAAATAAGTAGTTAATTGTGAAACACTGAGTTAATAGCTACATCATTTCAGCTAAGGTGGTCACAGACTACTTATGAAAACAGAATTTGGCAAATGAGGAGTTAAAAAGAGAAACAAAGGATGACACAACAGAAACAATGGAGTTGATCCAGCCTGGCACCTCTTGCCAAGTGAACTGAGATCACAGTGAGAGAGTAGTATGCCTCCCTGAGCTGTATTTTAAACTCCCTATTACACAGCTAGGTTGCAGAGTTTCTCTTCATGGCTATATTTATCTAATTAATTACAGGAAAGAAAATAGCTGATCTGTACAGGCTAAGTACCAGTTTTATCCTTTCTTTTTGATTTGGTATATTGCCTGTAAGTAGAAGTTTTAAATGCTCTTGTTGAATCCTATTTAAAAAAATCTTTCACTCAGTCCAGACATGCACACTGACAGAAACTGAGTGGACACATTACCATCTCCATTTGGAAAGAATAACAAGAGTGAGATTCTGTGAAGTGAGGTGAAAAAAATGAGTCTTGATAACCTGGCACTAGTTTAGCTTGTCAGATATTTGCAGTGCTGCCACATTTGGTCTAGTGCAACACAAGAGAAACGCAAGAGTGAAGTACAGCAGGGATATATCTGCAAACTCTACATGACCTACTTGTGTAAAAACCAGTTACCTCAGAGGGGCAGAATTATCTCCTCCTCACTGCCTGATAACAAAGACAACCTGTGGCAAATGCCATTATCACAGACCAGCCTGAGATGCACAGTAGGTGCTGTCCCATCTAAGGTGAGCCTTAGTCTTACCAGCACTGAAATCTCTGCTAGGGGACAAGGGCAAATTGCAAATAAACGAACAATCTCAATCTATCTTCTACCATATGTTATTATTTTATGAATACACATGGAGCAGAATTGTTGACGGTACCCATATAAAATCAAAATACCTGTTAAACCACCAGCCAGCCTTTTCCTCTTCAGCACAGTTCCCTTCATAGTTGTCATTATCCCTGTCTCTAGTACTGAATTTCATTCCTCGATGATCAGCCCACCATTTTACTTCAGGATGAAATCCACCAGTAAGGGAATCACCAGCTGTACCAGAGTATTCACCACAACTCATCTCATAAGAATGCTAATAAATATGTGAAAAAAGAAAAAAAAAAAATCCAATACGTTTTTAGCCCTTAGCATGTCAGAGAGTGAAACCACAAAAACCACAAAGATGAACCTGATCTGTTCCATTTGCTGCCATTTTTATGCTAAGAAATGTCATGCCACTTAAACACAATGTACTTAATACTGAAAGGCTGTAGAGATGCTTAACATAATTTGTCATTATGTATAAATGACCTAATAAAAACAACATTAGGATTAGTTTGCAGTATAATTAGCAAATCAGAACATCTTGTACCATTATTGTTGGCAATATCAACAAAAATAGAAAAACTGCTTTTATCCATGTCTGCTAAACCAAATGATTCCTATCCCTTACAGAAAGTGTGAAATTAATCTATCAGAGTAAGCCACTTTTATTAGGTGGTTATTGAAAATGATAAGCATGTGTTAGAAAGAAAATATGATATTAAGGTTCTACACAAATCTTTATGGAAGTTAGGGAATATGTATGTTTATTGTTTGTCTAACAAATGCACATTTTCATTAAAACTTTTAGTCATTTTTAATATTTTATTACCTCTTCTCCTGCAATTCTGAATCTTGAATACTGTGCAAAACGCCGTTCTCCTTCAAAATCAGTTAGATCAATTCTTAAAGTATAATTCCCTTAAAAAAACACAAATTATTTTAGTTAAACTACCCTACCTCACTACTTTTCAGAACTGGGCATCACAATAGAAGATGAAAATATTTTTATCATTAATCTCTATCACCTCAGCATATTTTATGGGATTTATCTTCTTTCTTTATGCATACTAAAGCATGTATTGCTATTCTTTGCCTTTATTCATTTGAATCAGCTTAGAAAGTTTTAGAATTATTCTAATACAAATTTTCAAATATAGGAAAAAATGTAGAAAAAGATGCCCTTCCAGGTTTTACATTTCACTATGATATTTGAAGTGATATCATGGTGAAAAATGATCAATAAATGTTCACCTATGAAAATTAGATTTTTATACTCTGAAAGTAAAAGAGTTGTACTAGGATCACATCTTGGTGGCACTGATTTCCATATGATTTAGCTGGCTAAGGCAGTGGCTAAGTTTTGTATCTGCAGCATTCTACAACAAAGCAGAAGTTAGCTTACGTTGAGTGACTTAGAAAGATGGGAATAACTCTACTACTAGCCTAATCAACAGGACAGGACTAGCATTACTTCCATGTAATAGCCCACACAGCTAAAAAGCCCTGACTAAGTGTCTTGGTACAGCATATACCTGTCTCTGGACTGCTAGTGATGCTGATGGAAAATGGATAGAGACAATTCTTTTAAAGTAGACTCCTGTCTCCTGTTCCCTGTTTCAAAGGGTCTCTCAGTATGCCAGTGGCCTAAGGACAGTTTTGAACCTTTTGTTAGGAAACATACATTCAAATGTGGTTTTTTTCTGAAACTTAGAGAAGTCCATGCAGACTAACAACAGAACTCAGGATTTATGGTAACAAAAAGGGGAAACAAAAAAATTGCCTGGAAAGAGCAAAGAAACAGAAACGATAAGAATATTGTTACATTACAAATCTTACCTTGATTAGTCAAATAATGAAGATTTTTGTTTCCAAGCCAAAATTCACCATTTTTCAAAACAAAATTTCCAAAGCCTTCTTCATAGTCAGCCCAGACTCTGAAAAGTGTATAAATTACTAATTTCTCAAAAAAGCAAGTTTGTTTGGATGTTTTATAATACAATTTTAGATCACAGAATAACTCAAACTGCAAGGAACCTCAGGAGGCAAGCTAGTCCAGCGTCAGTCTCAAGCCAGAATCAGCCATGAGATCAGACCAGGTTGTTCAGGGCTTGTCTGTTCAGATCTTGAAAACTTCCAAGAAAGGAGATTGCACATTCGTTTTGGGCAACCTGCTGACTCATTTCATGGTGAAAAGATTTCTCCTCATATCCAGTCTGAATCTCTCTTGTTTCAACTTAGGTACTTTGTTTCTCATCCTCCCACTAGATATGTCTGTGAAGAACATTTTTGCTCAAAGAGCTCTCAGATTGCTTACATTTTTTTATTTTTCAGATTTTTACTAATTGTAGAAGACAATCTAGTCCTTTCCTCATCATTAAGAGTCCTTGCTCCAGCAGTTGTTAATGCATTTGGCATCGAAGTTTCCTCGTGTCAAATGCACAAGTTGTCAGAAAAAGATTAGAACAGATGTCTCACAGAAGACAGCCAGAACCAGAAGTGGTATCTCATCTGGAGGCTGTCCCACAGAATAACCATTCCTTCCTTTTATTTGGGATAGCAACTTACATACTTCTATAGGTCAGATTTAACTTAGCTTCATCTGGTTTAACAGTTCTTCACTTTGTTTCCAGTTTTAATTACCAAGTCTAGTACCTACCTATCAAAATTCTGGCTGCCATCAGAACGTCTCTGAAACACAGTCCAGCCACCACCTTCAGACATGTCACAGAACGCAAGGAACTCTCTAGGACTCTGGATTGGTTTTATTTTATAAAATCCATTTTGCTTATGGCCTTCATTGTAGATTTCTGCACAATCTGTTCACACAATGTTAATTGGACACAACATTTTTAGTCCTGTACTTACAGGCAAAATCAGAAATCAAGTCAATAATAGTAATCAAGTCATGTTATGTAGAAGTCACATGTGAACCACACTAATAAAATGAAATGTCTCTGCAAACACATTTCTTTGACTTTTGGGTATTTTTTTGTACTTGGGTTGCTTTAAAGCTTTGCTGGGCTGTAATTATTTTGATATATCTTTGAAATAATATCTTCCCACCATGAAATATAATTTTTGTTTCTACTTGACTAGCAAAATAATTCCTCAGTTTTAAGTGGTGTCACTTTTAATTTACAGTGGTACCATCCACATTAGAATCCTGTTACAACCATAAAATTACATGTAAGACACACAGTAACCTTTAAAAACAAGCATGTACTTCTGCGTCCAGAAAGTTTGCTGAAGTGCCAAAAACAAAAGTATGGAGTCTCCAGTGTTAAAAATGGAAACAATTGCGAGGCCTGAATCTCCTGTCTCTTCTACCAAATAGGTGCAAAAATATACAGAAGATTATGCCCAAAAAGTGCAGTGTATGTGTAAAATGATACCACTTTGACTTGGGACCATTCACAGTCTGGTCTGCATTGCTGTTGATGAATATAATTTACAACAATAACAAAATTCAGAGCTCATGGAAATATTACAGCAATGTAATTGTATAATCTTATATTTTTTCCTCTAGGAATTAAGAAATGAAAAGAATTCTTTGTTTATATGTAATTTACCATCAGGCAGTCATACAGAAAAGACACATAATTTTCAGCATTTCTGTTTTTCCTGGCTAAGGTAGAGCTGATTAACTTTAAGGAATTCTCTGAGTTGGCTGAACTTCCAGGCCTGATTGGAACTTTATGAACTTATATTTCTTTTCAGTGAAAGCGTCACTGAAGATTAGACATAGAAAATAAACACTTTATACTGAAAACAAATAGCTATGCCAGAATTTGGATAAACTCTAAGAGAAAACATGATTTAAATAACAGCTAAATTGTCTTTATAAAGAATGTATGATTGGCTTAGAGAAAATAGCTTTTCGTGTTCATTAATTTCTTAGCAGGTTAGCAAAACACAAGTTTATCTTAATTTTTAGCAGGTGTATATAGTATGGAATTTCCCCCTCACTATCTAATTCAAATCCAGCTCTGTTAGTATTAAAATGCTACAGCACTTTGAGAAAACAATGAAGTATGAACAGGGAAAGGCATTTTCTAAGCTATAAAGAAAGTGAAAAAATAATGGGGAAAAAATCAGAAATGGGAACAAGTTAGATCTGTTTTTTAGAATAACATTATATAAGAATAAATTGAAGCATATGCTAAGAAAGGACAAATACCTTTCAGAGAAATGTGGCTTTAATAATCTTTTCCAGTAACAAATGAGTCAGCCCTAATAATAAAAATAAACTGATCCACGATGCTGAGTACATAAACACACAGCTAAAATTTAAAGTCAGATTTACAACTGCTTTTAATTCCATTTTAATGGTCTTTTATTATATTTGATGCCTTGGGATCAAATGTTATATATATTGGTATTTCTTCCAGCAGCATAAGCACTACAAGCATATTCAATCAAGCCTATTAAAAATAATAGTAGTTAAGAATTTCTAGCACTGGACAGCTAGAAACAAACACCATCTAGAAGTCATACTCCTAAATTGTATTTTCAATCCAACTATTGTTTTGGATGGTGTTTTATTATATCAAACGTTTGGGCCTTACTGCAGCTTCAACAAGCCTTCCACTGTAGAAAGAGTGGATCACCACCAGAATGCTCGTGAAATTAGAAAAACAACTTTAAACCAGTATTTTAAAAGCTGTGATGTCATGACCTGAATCCAACTCGGTGGAAATGTTATTAAAGTGAGATGCAGATGTCATTATGTCAGGTTTATGTGTGTAAATATGGATGTCTCGGGGACTTTACAAATTGGAACAAAGTCAGTTGCTTGTAACCCATATGTGTGAATGTGAACTAACCTTGTTAGTTCTTTTTGAGATTGTTAGAACTTCTGACATTAGTCAAAGAACGGTGTTTAGAAATTTGTAACTCCTGATTAACATTTTGTAAATGTCTATTATTGGCTTTTATTTGTTGTATTGCTGATACTTAGACTTCATTTATTGTCCACTGATTGTTCTTTAATAATGCACTATTAATAAATCAGAAAACTTCTTAAATACTGATTTGATTTCTAACAATTTTTCCCTGCACAGCAGGTCCAAGTAAAAGCTGAGCACTGTGTTTTAAACAAACATTCTATGATGAGTTTTTAAAACAATAACTCAATAGGCCCAATTGTGCTAAAGCTTCTGGGTATCATTACAACAAATGGAAATGAAAAGAATAGCTTCATTTCTAACCTGAATACTGTCTTTTTCCTCCCAAGTCAATGACACTGTTTTCATCTTCTTTGTCACTGTACTGAATCTCTCTCTTCTTTAAGAGCTGTGTAATTTTTAACTGCTGCCGTTTCACACGATGCTCCAGAAGCCTCACCTGGCCCTGAAGTTGTAACTGCTCTTGAAAACATTTCTGTAAATCCTAGAGGGGAAAGCATATCTTATTGTAAAATCAACATTTTTTTGTGATATTTAACATGCGACACAAAGACCCAACCAACCAAACAATGAATAAAATTAAACTTGATTCAAACATTTTGGTCACAATTTCCCACAGATACTACATTGACTTCCATCTCTGTTGCTACGTTGTTTAAACTTATTTCATGTTACTGCATGTAATATATAAGACATACATATTATGAATGCCTTGCAAAAAAACCTTCTCTTTAGTGCTACCAGCTCTAACTGCAAAGATGCAGCAGGGGCTTTGGGGAAAAATACTGTAATACAGGCCCTTTCCTAGGGAGGCCTAGTCTCTATCATCTTCCATGCACAGAGATTTCTATCCCGTGAAGCCTGCTACTACCACTGTGAAGATTCTAAAGAGTTTTAAAGAAATGCAATCCACATGGATATGTGTTCAACTTCATAGTGCGTTTTTTGAATGCTTTTAAATGACACACTTCTTATGATAAGAATCCTAACATTGCCAACATAAATATTGTTAAGTTTTAAGCCCATTTTTGGCATGCTAAAATAGTCCCTAAGAAGCCGTGAATATACATGAAAAATAAAAGTTAAAAGTTAAAGTCAATGTTGTGCTGTGACTTGTGTACTTGATTTTGCCGTGCAGAGTGGGTGAGAAATGTGGCAATTCTGATACAGTGTTACCTAGCACTCACTTGACCCTCAAGAGCTGGAATAGCTGTTCCAAATTCTGACATGCTGAATGCATGCTGAACAATAATTGGGTTTAGATTAAAGACTGCAGTAAAATAGCCAAAGTAAACAGAACCTGATATGGAGAATTTAAATTAAAACAGTCTGTATGGTTTTAAATATATATTAAATAAATTTGATTTCAGAGTGAGGGAGAAAAGCCTTTGGAAATATGATGAAGGTTTTGCATCGGTAACAGTGAAATTTTATATAAGCAGAGTTTAGTAGCTTGTAAAAGAGCACAACTAGCACTGTAAAGGCAAAGTCAATGGGTTAGTTTCTGGAAATCTGACATGTGAGATCGAATTTGCAGTAGTTCTAAATTGGTGCTACCTTATTCATAGGGAACATTATTTACATGTAGACCTGCAATATTTGCCATCCACATGGAAGACTTGATATCTCAGAACATTGCCCTATCACACCAAACTATAGAAATGTCTGCAATAGCATACTGCTGTGCATAGTGAGGTGCACCTCAGTGGTGTCTGCATACTTTCATTTGCATCAAGCTCAGGCTTCACCCATTGTCCATGAACACTTCCAACGAATTGTTACATTTGTCTGCAATATTTAGTTATAATGAATAATTTCATCATAAGACTGTGCAGAACAATCCTGAAGACAGACTTCTGCCTTAAGTATTGCTGGAGTGTATCAGAAACTTGCTTTCATTCACACTTAACCGCAATCTAAAATGCGCGGTGAAATAAAATAATGAGAAAAAAAATATAAATGCATATGTGGCATAACTAGGCAGTTCGTCAGCGACCTGTTGGAGAGGGGAAGGTTCAGCAGCCTGTGTTGGGGCTGCCCCCGTCGGGCTGCCCGGCTCGCTGTGCGCGCTGAGCCCTGTGCCGCCAGAGGAGCTGCCGGGGCACCATGGCGATGCTTGGCCACAAGGGGACGCTGTAAGGCCAGAGGCACATTCCCCAAACACCTCGTTCAGAGGGACAAGGCAACGACCCAGTGATATCCCGAAAGTCCTGTCCTATTTAAGAACCTTCGCTTGAAAGTCTTTTTTTTTCCAGTTGTTGATAGCTATACGAGATATCATCCTTTTCTTCTAGCAGGAAACAAGCGAAGGAAATAGTTAAAATATATGGACATACAGAGGCAAAATTGCTACAGTGGCTTAGAGGGATGTTATTTGACTGTATGCACTGGTTAATGTGAGACATGTTGCATATGACAAAGAAAAGATGCACTATTTATTGTGCAGCCTTTCCAGGGTGGTTATCTCAACTGTATCTGCAGCTTCATATAAACCCTTCATGAAAGCTGAATTTTCTGTTCAGTGGGAATGAATTCAGTGGGAGATTCAGAAGAGGCTTCCTTGACAGGTGTCTGCAAATTGTCAGTCTAGTCCTGTGTGGATACAGAAAATTTCACAGGACTGCAGAGCTTTAGATAGAGAGAAAGAGATGCACAGGTGGATTGAGACAGAGTGAATAAATTAAAAAGGTATTGAAAAAATACTTCCAGCCTCACCCTGCTGAGCTAATGCTAACGATAAAAGAAAAGCTGTCCAAAAAATCCCATGTTCCCAGACCAAATATTTATTTCAATCATACTAAGTTAAGAGAGGTAAAGAAACCACCATGCCACAGTTACCAGTTTTGCTGAGAAGGTTAGTCTGTATCAGTCTTAACTCAGTCCTCACAACCTTGGAGGATATGGCAAAATGCAATAGGAGAGACCTGGAAATGCTGGCCCCCATTGCCAAGCCCTTCCAATTTCATAGACAAGACTTCAGGTGGGTAACCTCTCTGACATGTGGCAAGATCTGAGCACAAAGAGCTACCTTCCATTCTGGAAAGAGCAAGGGACAGTGCATTTGAGGAGAGGCAGCTACGGGCAGCTACGTGTGTTTCTTTCAGGTGAAAGAAATGCCTCTATCAGTTCCCCTTTCATACTGCTAAAAGCCATACCCCTGCTGTGATGAAATTATATAGTACAAGTATAGAACTTCTGAAAAAATATTATCTTACCTTAGAAAAATTTGGTATCTAAATTCAGTATGACACTACTTCATATACCACAATAAAAGGTCCTTTTCTTTGAACCAAATTAAACACAAGTCTGCAACAGACTGTCTCTAAATATTATTCTTAAACTTGCATTTTAAATCTATCTTTTGTTATTGTTTACTTAAAAAATATGAATTAATTAATAAAAAATAAAAAACTAACTATGAGCTGATTCTTGCCTGCTTTACAGATAATACACTCATGATGGGGTGAACATTGATGTATCTACACTACACTAGGAATTTCCTGATTTAAAAGGTTTTAAGCTCATAATGCTTAGGAAGTGACAGTAAATTAGAAGTGACAATCAAGAAATGACTAGCCATACTGAATAATTAAAGCATAAGTAAAAAAAATGCTTGAGCAGAAATTAAGCTTTAAAGTAACCTACATATGA
Organism: Phylloscopus whistleri; assembly: GCA_017589585.1. Lineage (NCBI taxonomy): Eukaryota > Metazoa > Chordata > Aves > Passeriformes > Phylloscopidae > Phylloscopus > Phylloscopus whistleri. The sequence goes on from JADMLD010001408.1 coordinate 3,383,464, forward strand.
AAAGTACTGTGATCTGATACTTTCTCTTCTCTCCCTGACTTCAGCCTCCTCATTGATGTCTCTCTCTGTCAACTCCAGACAAATCCCATTAGACTTTGCTGCTGCACAGCAAAACCACAGTTCTCATATTTGGAATGCCATGTCTATTTTTTCCATGGGACAATCACAAGGTAACTGTAACTTCAATTGGATCAATATGGCTTTTAGATCTTCAGTTTACCAGACTGTTCTTTCAATGTGTTGCTACACTTTTTTTTTTACAGGATAATCCATTAAAAACCACTAGAGTTAAACAAGTGCACAGCTGGAGTAACAAAGAAGTAAAATATAAATTAGGGTTCTAAGTCAGGAGCTCTAACATATTGCTATTCCATTTGTTACATATGGACCAAAGTTAAACCATTACAATGCTGAAATACTCAACAAAATGTGGATTTTACTGTGGCTGTCTCCCGTGGACAGTGGTGCCCACTGACTGAAACCAGACTGAACACAACCTGTTCTGTCTGTTTCAGTGAAGCAACTCTTTGCACTACACATTGAGAAGCAATTATCTAACAACTGCTGACAGCTCTGCTCTTGGGCACCCAGTCCCACATTTAACCAGCTGCTGCAATTAATGTGCGTTCACTTTCATTATTGTGTGAATTGTTTAGCAGCCAGTGACCTTCCATTAAAATTATTGCTACAAATTAGACTCAGAATACTTCATGAAAACTATAAAATTACAAAGTTTTTACCTGTGATACTATCTTCTATAGTTTTTAGAATATAAATTAGCTCCAAAATATCCCTATATTGAGGTTAGTGTTTTAATGAGATTAAAAGGTGAAAAGTTTGAGATGAAGTTCTAAATATTCCCAATTTTTACTCAGAAGGTCAGCTGAAGTCCACAATATTCTAAATTTAAAATAATAATTAAAAAATAAGTAGATGCATTTAACTGTGATGCCTCTTTTTCTCAGTAGGCCTCTGCAGAAATTAATATTATTTTTCTCCACTGAGCAGAAGCAATTACAGAGTCAGGTGTTTCCCATTCTGCCTCTATAAAGCTACTTATCTGAATGAAAGTTTTCCATAAAGTAATGTAAGCCACAAACAATAGTTGTAAATTCAGCAACCTCTTCCACCTAGGCAATTATGAATCAAGAATTCAATCCCTTTAAGTCTCTGCTATTTAGGACCTGAATATAAAACCAGTAAGGGCAGCCATGACATGCGGTGCAGGGTTGGTGAGGCTGGAGGTATTTTAAACTGTGGAATAAGTGTAATTTTATTAGGGTTTTCATGGGGAGCTTGAAGTGAAGGAGCTTTGATCATTGTTTCTGAGTGTGAACTATAATGTAGTTACATGGAAACAAGTAAGAATATGAAGTCATGGATCTCGTTTGCGAAAAAGTTGCATGACAAGTGGACAAGGACGGAAACATTCTGCCTACCAGGTGTCAGAAATACCACTGCTGCAGCCACTGCTTTAGGAGTTCCTGTGCTTTGCCTTTCTGTAAGTATGCTACTCAAAAATACAGGTGTTATTCTGAGTTAGCATCACCCCTGAAGGGTAGTATAATCATCTTGTGTGCCTTCTGTCCAATGTGCCTCCATGCACCATGTGGTACCTCTTTGTCTTGGATTATGGAACCAAAAATGTGTATTCTATTTCATCTGCTGAAATCAGTTGGGGAGATGTTTTTGGGTTTTTTTTTTTCTCTTTATCTCTTGTAGGTCTGGGAGGAGGGGGGTGGGGGAGTGGATGCCTTCTGATAATGGGCCAGCTGTTAAAACCAGGTGGGGCAGTGTTTCTTATTTCTTTCACTGCCTGTCCTCCCTCCAGGGGGATACTTTCTGCTAATGGATCATTAAGACACCCCCAAAGCATACCCTCCCTCCCCAAAGCACAGACATCCCCAAACTATATCCTTCTCAAAATAAAACATCCACATTCCATCATCTTATTGTGAGATGCTCCACCCAGTGGGGGGAGCCAACCATTCCTACCTGGATAAAACTGACACTCAGGAACACGAAGCTATCTAGCTTCACCCGGTTCCCGGAGGAAGACTGGACCCCTTCTGACCATCACTGGACCCCTTTTCTTTAGGATCATCTCTACTTCAACAGAACCACATCTGCCACTCCAGAAAGACTCACTTGTGGACTGCTTCCAACACCCCGACCAACAGGGTGTCAGGTTGTAGCTCTGACTCTGTCAGGGTTCTCCAAAACTGTTGTTTGTTTGTTTGCTTGTTTGGTTGGGTAGTTTTGTTCTCTACTACATTTGTACTGTTAATATTCCTAGTAAAGAACTGTTATTCCTATTCCCATCTCTTTGCCTGAAAGCCCTTAATTGCAAAATTCTAATTTGGCGGGGGTGAGGGTTTTACATTCTCCATTCTAAGGGAAATTCCAGCTTTGCCTGGCTGATACCTGTCTTTCCAAACCAAGACACTCTTTTAGGAAAGATATATTGTCTCCTCTTTCATATCAGATCCAGTCACAAACTGACTGGATTTCTTTCTTTGGTGTCATTGCCTAGTGATGTGTCTTCCATTGTACATTTATGCATTTGTTTCCTCTTTCCTTATTGGAAACTTGTCCCCACTGAACACCATTTGAAGATATTTCCTCATGCCTTCATTTTTTAATGAATTCTGATCTTTTCCATCAAAGTTCTGCCATCATGTGTAGAGATTGTGAGCACTCTGGAGGGGATGTGCATTGTAAGCACTATGGAGGATAAGGTATGCAGTATTTAGAAGAAACTCTATTGAAAATTTTAATTCTTAGAACTTACAGAGCTGCCAATGACATCCATCAAGCTAGCTACAAGGACGAAATCAATCATTATCAAAATCTTCATTTTGGAAGCTGTGAAGTAGAGGAACAAAAGAAACACTAGTTAAACATAAAAACTAAAATTTACACTTGACATCTTAAATCTTACTCAAAAGAGCCTACTTAACCTATAATTCTTTTCTTGCAAACTGTAAATATAATGTACATGCAGGATTTATTACAAATGGCTAAAACACGGTCTTATAAAATACAACTCCAAAAGCCAGTAAAATGAGAATTTATCCACTTTGTATTAGAGCTCTCCATGTATTTTAGGACAGCTATTCAAGATTAAAACTCACACATTTTATTTTCAAGGCAAAACCAAAAACATTTGAAACAAGCTGAAAAACAGAGAAATATTCCTCGTTGGTCCTTTAAATTTGTGAGAAACCTCTCTGTCATAAACAAGTAATTAAAATCTGAACTGGGATAGTTGTCCTTGATCTAAAGATTTGTGCAAATTTTGTGCACTAGGAGAGGATCAAGATAATTTTACTGTCATAGAGTAATTTTGGGAAAAAATCCAAAACAGTTACCAGCTTTTATTCTAATGGTAACAAGGATGACATCTTTAAACTGATGGCTATGGATACTTTGTACTATATGACCCATAGCATTTTAAACCCCATTTTTTCATATGAAAATTATTTTATAGGCCAAACCAATCACCACTGTATCTCACTGCCTTGCAAATATTAGCTGATAGAACTTCATAATTGTTTTGTAAGACAGACATGTGCTTTTCACAGAGGAGAAACCAAGGCATCCAATCAGTAAAATATTGACATAGATTATACATAAACTATTCTGAATTAATTACTTAAACTTCTGCAAGCTATCAACTGAGGAATCTTTTGTTTTCTTTTGTAACTACAAATACCTTCATTTAGCATATGCTAACACCTAATTGAACCTGAATATGTGTTTACTCTGCTTTTCCTACTGTAGAGTTATTAAGGAAAAGATCTCCAACATCATCAAGTTGAACCATTAACTTAATACTGACAGGTCCACCACTAAAGCATGTCCCTAAGCACCACATATACATTTTTTGAATACTTCCAGGGGTGGAGACACATTAAAGCATTCGTGGTTAGACAAAATGTAAGACTTATAATTGATATTAATGCTTCAACAGCAGCATGTGTTTATTGAAACACCAACTTTATGAAAATTTCCACTCATGTCTCTTACAGGAATTAATCTAAAATATGAGTGGAACTTTGGCAGACTTTGCTTTTTACAGTACAAAGATAAGCAAGGTGCTTATGGGAAGTATGTTTTTAAGTTCCTGCAAAATTGGACAAGTCCAACTGTATTTTCACCAATTTCTGAAAACTTCATGCAAGACATGAAATTACAGTCCAGATAAATCTCAGATTTCAACACTTAGATATAAAATACTTAGGATGGTTTTTAAAATTACAGTTATTTAAGTAAGTAACATTGTTTTGGTGTTTGTTTGGGTTTTTTTGCTTCTGTTTGCTGGTTTGAAAGCATCATATCTGAAAGCATGGAGTTTTGAGGCCTAAGTGTATCTGTATAAAGCTCATCCCACTTCTTGCACAGGACTGATGCAGACACAAAGCATTGAGGGTCCTCTGTACCCACTGACCCATGTTACAGCAGCTCAGAAGGCTTTTTAAGCATTTTGGACATACATCTATCATTCAGCCGCAAAGCACTATACTAAGCAGTTGTCCATCTTGGAAGACTCCAAAGGAATCCATTAAAAATTACCTATAAAATGTTTATTGAATGAAAATGTGAACTGAAAATCTTTGGGTAAGTTATTTCTAATGCCATAAACTTTCTGAATTTAAAATTGTAAGTTCTTAATGCTAACCAAATAAATGTTACACCATTTGAATTAGAAACTTTACTAGGATTCAGAACAAGAAGTTCTGATTTTGTTTGAAGAGGTAAATCCTATGAACTGCAGGCTTTAAAAATGGGTGATGGCGGTGTGTGTGTGAGGAATCTGCAAGAATTGCCTGGCAATGAATCAGTTGTTTAAATGTCAGAGGTTTCTGCCATGATAAAACATGGTAGATAAAACATGACAAAACATGATAAAAAAACTTTCACCTTACAACATTAGTAATTATAGCTATTACAGTCACTTCTGTTTTGAAAGCAGCTGTTGCCATCTGTTGGGATGACACTGTCTGTGACAGCAGTGACCAAAGAGTACATTAGCTGTCTGGACAGCCTGCAAATGAGCAGTCTCTGCTAACTGTTCTGACTCCTTGCATACTTTAAATATGTTCTCTGAGAAGAGGCTCTGTTTTCTTTGCTGGAAGATTCGTATTTCATATACTCTGCTTCATCCCTGTTATTTTAATTATGAAACCACAGTATCCTCTCTCACATTAGTCTTAGTATTTGAACTGTTCTATCATGATTTCACTGACTGTGAATGCCTGTATATCACAATCAATCTTAAAAAGACTCTCAATCTTAAAGTGATTGCATAAATTCACAACTACAGTACTCTTATTTTTAAAAAAGGACTATCAAGTAAATCTTGCATACTGTTCAGAGAAATTTATGTTAGCAAAAACGCAAAAAATAGAAGACTATGAGTCACAATCAAGGCAGGTAAGTCCCTTACAGCATGTATGAGCTGCTATGAGCAAGCTGCACAAAAAGAATGAATAGCTGAGTAGTGTAGAGTGTGTGCATTTGGTTTAATTTGTCATCTTTAGATGAAGTCACCTTTCTATTTAAGGATGCCTTTCTATAGAATGTTCCTCTTGTGGGAAGCTTCGTAAGGGCTAAATTTGGGAGACAACTTAGCATGCCAGCTTTAGTGATGAACTAAAACATGCTCAAAAGACATAGAGTAAAATATAATAATGTAATAATAATCTCATACATTTCTAAATTTGATGATTTAAATAAATTGGTGAAGATATTTTAATCCTGGAGTTTCATTTTTCAGAAAGAAGCTGGACAGTAAACTCAAGATAGAGTATTGATCCTGTGGCCAGTCACAATATAAGCTCATTATGAATGTAAGACAAGAGGATTATAAAGAGGGAGAATCTGAGAGCTCCATTTGGCAGATCTACCAGTCAGAAAGAGGGAAGACTGAAACAGAGAGGACACAGGGTAAAAAAAACCCATAGAGGGACCTCTAGTAGGGTAGGAGAAACCAAAATATTTGTGCTGCTGTCTTCCAAAAACAGGGAGACGGTCAAAATGACTAGGAAGAGACTGGAAAACTCAAGCTCTGAAAGGAAATGGGTGACTTAAAAGTATTTCTGTTTCTGTCTGCGCCCAGCAGGTAGACCCAGATGAGGCAGAGGACAATCAGCAGTGCTGGTCCTGGACCTTGCACCTTTAAGCCAGTTTCTCAGCAGTCATAAACTCCTCTAGTTTGTCTATCTCACAGTTGCAGTGACATGGGATTTACTGAGTGGTCAACCTTACAGTGACAAGAAAAGTGGTAAATGGGGTTAAGCCCCTTACATGTTCAAAGCACTTTGACACTACCTAAATCATCAGGTTCAGACATAGAATTAATGGGGGTAACTTTTTAATTAGTTACCCACATTTCTAAAAAAAAATTTCAGTAGAGGTTGTATTAGTAACAGTTCTCTGAAGGTGTACATCCATGGTCTTCTGTAACATGAAAACCTAAATTTCTGTTCAAGGGAAGCTTAACATCTTGCTCTAGAAAGACTCCTTTGAAAGTCAGTTCTTAAACTAATTTCTTCAGTCCTTTAAATATTTACACTTGTTATATACCTATTTTCTGACAATATACAATTGAATAAAATCCTTCACTCAAAAAAACCTGCAAAAAATTGCAAATTTTAATTCATCTCAGAAGAAACCAAAGAGTTAATAAGTGTTCAGAGACTTCCAAGACTTGTTTTTATAACACCTTTGTTGATTTAACAAAAAAACCAAAAAAACCCAACCAACCAAACAACCTCCATAAACAAACAAACAAAACTCCCTCACCACAAATTTGTACAGGGGATATCCCTTTCCTGGAAAATCTTAATATCAGACAGTAGACATGTGGATGAATTATCACACTTCACGCTAGAGTGAGAAAAACTTGATGTTATATTTTCAAGTTAAACACAAGCCCTTAAAATAAGCTGGGAAAAAAATTCCCCTTCTGTTTTAAAGAAATGAAGTCTAAGTGCAATTCTTGTGTATTCTTGAAATTTTATCCCAGGGTTACTCATTTACTATTCCAAGATTACACGTGGAATACGCATTGTACAGTTGGGCAGAAATTTTTTTCCAAAGCTATGGAATCAGAATTCTGGAAAGACATCTTCTTTCCTCTCTGTGCCTAGGCTTTCCTTAAAGGATACATGCACAGTCAATCCTATATTCAAATTTCCCCTGAATTTGATGGTTTTTCCAAGTCTTTAAATAACAAATTACTAAATAGATTTAATGAGATTAAAGAAGTTCTGTGCTATGAAAAGTTTGAACCATTAGAATATTCTTATGTTTTTTGAATTTAAGAGACAGCAAACTAGATGGAATACAGATGCCTGTTTCTGTTGGCACAGTGTCAATAAGACTTGCACTGCTAATAAATACAATAATAGTAAGAGAGAATTGGCCAAAAGGATAAAAATGACTGGAAAGTTTTTTGTTTGCTTTCTTAAAATTCAAATTATTAAACTCATGCACAGATTTTGCTTTGTTTAAATTTGGTGGTATTACAAAAACTTCCCTGTTTTCCTCATTTGAAAAATAATTCATGATTTGATACACTTTTAGGTTCTGAAAGCAGCCTTGTTCATGTAGACTATAATAATACAAATTGAGAAACTGCAGATTCAAATACTGGGTTTATTACCTACCTAGAAATGCAGGAAAATAGCTAAATCCTGGTAAAACATTCATACATCATTATCAACGCTCCACCAGTTATATGGCCTTCAAAAACAAATTACTTTTAAACCATAACTATAGAAATTAGCCAAATGTCTTCTTCTTCCCTCAGAGGTACCTTAAATGTTTACCTTTAACTTCTGGACAGAACTCAAAGTTGTTAAATCTTCTTAAGCTGATGCAAATAATTCCAGAGCCCTTCCCAAGCTGCGACTGTTTTTGCTATTAAATTCTGCAGAGTTGAAGCTTCCATCTGCTGTGAGTCACCAGGCTGGAATGCTGCTGAGAAGTTGCAGTTATCAAGACTAAATTGCAACATAAGAAGGAGATGACGGTAATTCTGTGCCTAACACAACACTTCTGAAACAAAAATAAACCAAAAATAACAAAGGATCATATTTTCCCCTTCGCTGTTGAGATTCAGGAAATTGCTTTCTGTATCATATTCAGCTTTATACTTCAGTCCTTTCCATAGGACTCTTAGGTCTCAGAGGTACATAGAGAGCATAACAGAGGTACATAGAGAGCATAACAGACTCAATGGATTTAAGAAAAAAGCCAATAATCACTCAGACTAGATGTTACATGTCAGAAGTGTAACAAAAAAAGAAATATGCTAAATAAAACCTAACCCCAAGTAACAAACTTAGTACAGATAAAGCTGAAGGGAACTAGAAAAAAGCACCAAAAAAAATCTTGTCTGATGTGTTTTTTAGTCAAGGCACTGAGAAGCACAGCATCTCAGTGACTTTGTCAGACAAAATCATTTTCTAGACAAGCTTTTTAGACCCAGATGAATACAACATAGACTGTTTTAAAATGCACTGTTTTGAGCGTTTGCCCTTCTTCTCTGCTGGCTCTTCCCAAAGAGTTCAATAAATGAGTATGCTTAAAGGAATGTGCTGGAAAAAAAGAAGTCTTAGGGAAATACCGAACAATAGCAATAAAATGAGCTTTACATTCCACAATATAAATACAGAATCATAGAATGCCCTGGGTTGGAAGGGACCTTAAAGGTTACCCAGTTCCAAACCTCCTGGTATGGGCAGGGACACCCTCCAGTAGACCAGGTTGCTCAAAGCCACATCCAGCTTGGCCTCAAACACTCCCAGGGATGGGGCATCTATAATTTTTCCACCACCCTCACAGTAAAGAATTTCTTTCTAATATCTGATCTAAACCTACTCTCTCTGTTTAAAGTCCTTCCCCCTTCTCCTGTCACTACATGCCCTTGGTCTCTCTTCATCTTTTTTCAGAATCACAGAATGTTCTGAGTTGGAAGGGACCCACAAGAACCACTGAGTCCAGCCCTTAAGTGAATGGCCCATACAGGGATCAACCTGCAACCATGGCATTATTAGCACCATCACTCAGACCAACTGAGCTAATCTCAGGGTCTTGTACTGCTCCTCATGTACCTCCTATTGAATACTAATACTTGTTGTAAACTTCCTCAGAATAATTTCTGGTGCATTATTTGGAATCTGGTTACCTGACAGTAATTCTCTTTACTCATTACATTACATCCACTAATTAAATTCATATTCTGAATTTCAAATCTTTATTAATTACAGTAAATTGTTCCTGAGGAACCTACAGTAAGAATCATTCAAAAATTCAAAATCATTCAGCAAATAATTTTTACTGAGAATCTTACTACGACTAATGACTCTTTCAAGGAGAGGCATACCTATTCACAGTGTGACTCCTAAACAATAGTTACTCAGTGGGTTGGCTCTGAATTTAAAAAGTGGAAAAAAGGCCTGCATTTTAAAGCTGGATTTATTAACAATAAATAAATTAAACTAAAGAAAGAAAATAAAGTAAACTATTTATTGAGGGTTATAAGTAGATTGCCCATCACTTGAGGGCTTTAAACAAAGACTAGATGGCTAAAAACCATGACTATGGTTCAGTTAAACAAATACAGTGTCAAGCCAATATACAGTGTGAAGTCAGAGATTTGTATTATTCAAGGTCTATATGCTACCCATCATCAGAATGGTTTTGTAAAAATAAACATACTAAATACAAGAGTTTCAAAGAATATACAAATGGAAGTCATATAAACACAAAATGAATACACGTTGGCTACACTGACCCGTTGAATACATTCAATATTGAAAGCTGGCAAATGTTTGTGAGAGACTGGAGGAGATGGCTGCCTCAAAACATTTCAGGCTCATGTGTGGGGAAAGGGGCAGACCAAGTCTTTCCCTGGCAAGGCAACACTCTGTTCCACACACCCCCTCCCTGGGGCTTGTATCCCAGCCCCCAGAAGGGCTGCTAATCCCTGGCACACCAGAGGCCATGCTCCACACCCTGCCCCTGGAGCCCCTAACCCAGCTCCTGAGTGGCTACCAGTTCAGAAGTCCCACGTGGGGAAGGGGCCCAGGAAAGCCAAAATGTACTTAAGCCAGAGCACAAGGCACACATATTGTCTTGACCCTACCTCCCTTGGGTTTTGATCAGCTGAAACACTGCTGGAACCAGGAGTAGTAGCTATTTTTGTTCTTTTCTGTATCTCTTCTCCCTTTTTCTTTCTTTTTCTCCTAATTACATCTTTCAAAGTCTGAGTAACTTAAAGTCGGATGGGTTGGAGTTTGCTTGGTTGAATGGGCTTAGAGTTTGCTAAGTTATTGCTTTGTGAAATGCTTTATGTTGATAGAATGTTGTTTTCAACTTTTGCCAAAGTTCTTTTGTTTTCTGAAGTTTGACAGTAAAGTTTCTGTGGTTTTCACCTCTTGAAGACTATCTTGCTGATACTTTCTGCCACACATCTGACTCAGGGTATGTAAAACAATCTTTGCCTCTTTTAGGAAATTCACTGAGTGAGATCTGAGGCTCTACAATGTCAGAGACCTTAATGTGTCCAGTAAATACTGGATGTTCACATAGATATTCAGATTTGCTGTTCTTTGAAGAGTTTGCACAGAAGTAAAGGAGAATGTTGCAAGGATCATTATTAACCCTTCTATCACTTTTTTCATGGAGTATTTATAAAGGATAAAATGCTGCTTTTCATTTCTACTAAATCAAGATACTTAGACTTCCTCCAAGCAAGGTAAAAACATTCAGTTGTATTATAGCCACTGTATACCTTTTTTTTTTTTTTTTTTTTTTGGATGTTTAAAAGAAAAAGCTAGCACAAGAATTTAGTGATCTTTTTTTCTGTTATACTAGCACTTGAAGATGAATACTTCTCCAAGTATTTTAATCTGGCAGAAGTTTAACAGCTTAGGGCAATCCCAGACATGGATACCACCTGGTGATGGGTGGATTGAGTGCAGATCTTAAGACATGGGCTTAGTGGATGAAAGACTAAATATGAGCCAGCAACATGTGCTTGCAGCCCAGAAAACAAATTGAATCCCAAGCTGCCTCAAGAGACACATAGCTGCAAGATCAAGGGAGATGATTTTGCCCCTCTACTCTCTGCATTGTTTTCATTTGTGTAATGCTAAGGATAAAATAGAGAATATGCAATGTCTTTCATTCTAGGATTGGCTGAGATTATATATCTGAAAATGTGCATCCAACACTATACATCCACCATAATGAAATGGTCTTTCACATATGCTAAATGGTTACAACAATAAATTGAAAATACCTTGAAATGGAATATGATGTTTCGTTTCATAACTTAGATGCTAGGCTTTTTTTTTTTTTAAGGGGTAAAAGCAAACAAACAAACAAAACAAAACAACTTCAAAACCCATCTTGACCAGTTCTATCAAAATCATGATGTCTGAGTAAATTTAACTTTGAGGGTTTTTTTATATGAAATAGTAATGATGTGGGTACTTCTATACCAATATTTTGTTTCTGAAACAGAACAAAGTTGAAATAAAAGATAAGCCAAACTCAGTGTTATGAGTTTGTAAAAAGCTCTGCATGTTAATGTTTTTAAAGGCAGCCTTCTTTTCCAAAGTCTATATTTTTTAACAGACTAACTTAAGAATTGCATGTTGTTTTTGCAAGGAAATCCAGGTAAGTAGTTATCATAATTTATGATCTGCCCATTTACCAGATTCTATTATATCTTCCCTTTTCAAGTGTATTCTATAAATAAAAGTATTGTGTATGAGGTTCTCACACATAATGCTGTGGAAGTTTGCATAGCTGATGGATGTTAAATGCCTTTCAACAGCAGGCTACTGATGAAAGTGAGTACAATTCTGTCTGGTTAAGTGGGGTTACTTTAGATTGTTCAACAGTTCACTTCAACTCTATTTACATAAGAGATGATCCACACATCCAAGATAATAAAATGATTAAAAGCTACAATGGATTTAATCAACAGTTTGGACTGCTGCAAAAAAAATTATCCACTAAGCTTTTAAAAGTTAAATATAGTTATCAGCTGTTAATATTTTATGTTTCTTTGGAGACACCTAAAAAACCAGACCCTATCATTCTTACCTCTGCATGAATAGATTCTGTGGACTTCTTCTCACTAAAGCAATTTGGAATTTCAGTATTCCTTTGGAATAATCTATATCAGTTTAACTGAGTCCCACTTAGTCAATTGACAGCAACTTTCTTTTGTGTACTGTCTCATTTATGTACAAGAATCTTGTACCAGAGTATTAGAATAGCTACAAAACAAGATCAAATTTAAAATGACATGCTCTTGGCAGTACAAATCCCTAAAGTTCATGAAATGTTGATGACTGACCTCCTCGAGGGAATTCCACTTGTTCACAGCAAAGTATATGAAGAATATGAAGAAGTTCTGTTGTATCAAACACAACAGGAATCAACAGAAGACAGCAAGATCATTACCCACTATTCCAATTCTCCACTTAGTTACTACTATTTGCTGGGGGTTACTGATATTTTTTGTCTTAGTCTGGGACATTGTTGCCTTCTTCCTGTATTTGAGCTTCTGCTTCTTTCATTGTATTGCTTATTAATATAAAGTAAGTAATATTTAATATAAAGTAAGTAATACAAAAGTAATATTTACTTTTCCAATGTCAGATGAGTCAGAGTACTACAAGCCACTACTTTGCTTACTTTTGGACAAATAAGAAGCTTCACAATATTTTAAATTTCTTCATTTTTTAGCATGCTGTCTTCAAAATGTTTGTCACAATCCTAATGAAAGTAGTAGTAGAAATAAATTGCACCAAAAATACACCAATCCATCTATAAACTTATGCCATATTTATATATTCACCAAACATATTGCACATAGAGACCAGGGCCTATTACTGCAACCTGTGCATGTGCTCCCTAATGTACGTGACCTCTAAAAGTTATATAATCACATGATCTTTTTGAAATGTTACATCAATAAATGCAATTCCCTAATGAGACCAAGAGATAAGTAGAAAAGAACTTCTTACCTGTTCTGAAGAAACAGAATGAAGGCACCTTATTTGTTGATGTATGGATAAAATATACAAAAAGAAATCCCAATTTTTAAATAATTTACCTCATTTTTGTGCAGTGTTCTAATAAAAAGGTGCATAATTTACTAGTTTAATTATCTGTCATTTCAGATATATAATACAGAAATTAGCAACATATCATTATCATGGATAATAAGACCAGTAAATTCAACACATTTAGACATTATTTTATCACACACCAAATATGGGGGGAAATCCCCAGTTCTTCTTAGAAATACAAAGTAAGTAGCCCCTCCCATCTTTTTCAATAGGCAGTAGCAAGACATTGTAACTAGCATAGATAAAACACATCACAGAGTTGAAGACCTAACAAACATCTAGGTCTGTACATATCTTTGCAGAATATAGAAAAACTGTGGACTCAGAGAAGGCCCAGAGTCATTCTAAAAAAAAAAAACAAAACACAGCAAGTTCCATTGCTTGTGTTTGTCTTCTATTCACCACCCTCAAAATAATAATAAATATGAATTAAACTATGTTGTGAGGAAGTGTATCTGGCAAAGTGACCTGCTCAAGATCTTAGTGTGAGTGCCAAGAAAAGAACATGGCCCATAATCTTCTGCCTTATTTAGAAAAACAGCTTACATATCCTGTCTTCTCCTGCCTTCTTTACACAGGAACCTTCCTGCTGGCCTCAGTTCTCCTTTTGCCCTCTTCAAAGACATCTTTCTCCTATATTCTACTTTGTATGGAATGTCTTTGGAAAGGTGCACGAACTAATCCCTCTTCCTTGGTATGGATCAATTTAGTGCTGCTGTCCATCTGTACCAGCCCTAATCAACAGTATAATTGGAACCACAAAGAACCAAATCTCTACCGCCAGAAAAAGAAAGGAACCAGGAAAGTAATTTAATTAGCAATGTGACAGAAAGATTTAGATTAAAAATCTTTCAAAATTACTCTAATTTAAATCCTTGCACATATATAAGTATGTGTGTATACAGTCATTGGACATGCAAAGCCTTAATACTTGGTTACTTCTATATTTGCAAAAACAGGATCACAAAAGCAAGTATCTATTTCAAAAGCATTATTGCCAGAGGATAAAATGCAGAACATCATAAAATTAACCAACTCTGTATAGCTACAGTGGAACTCCTTATAAAAACTTTTTTTTTTTTTATTAGAAGTCAGCACAATTGATTATGAACAAAAGGCCACATGATTACTTGGAATTTTTTCTTTTGTGGATTGGATGTTCACTGGCAAACCGTGAAGTGGCTGTAAAATGACCCACAACATCAGCAAATTTCTTCCCATTTAAAGAAGTATAAACACATATGAAAGAAAATATTAGGTGGCTTTAAAGAATTTACTGTAGCATTTATATGCTAACTATTTTAATACTGCTAAGTCTTCAACATAACTGAAGCCAACATAACTGAAGTGTAGAGAAAGCACTTAGTTACGAATATACAGGAGTGACTGATATCAGATACAGATTGCCAGCTACAAAGCAAAAAAAAAAATTAGAAGAATCTACAACCTTTTCCTCTTAGAATTTTAATTTGCAAATGAGAATTCTTGGTTCTGATCATTTCTCTCCATGTGTTGGGGCTGCTTATTTCTTTCATATTTTTGTTCTTTGAATCAATTCAGAGATAAAAATTTATGTGGTATTTTTAAGCTGTATCATAATTTTCTTTTTTTCCTGCTCACTTTTTAATTTACTTATTTGTTCAGTGTAGCACATATGTATGCTGTGACTTCAGAAATCTAAGTAATGTGGAAGTGGCTAGACAATGCTGTCATATAAAATAACTACCCAAGATATTGTGGTTTATATTAAAGGTTGTTCTTACTCACTTTTCTGAGGAATCTGCAGAAACATCTGGTTAAGTCAAATCTGTCATTTCAGAACAACTGAAGTATTTTGTTTCTTCTTGGATTATCTTTGTTGGCCAAGGAATAAACTGAAGATGCTAATGGCTACAAATAGGAAAAAAAAAAGAGAGAAAAAAAAAGAGAAAAAAAAATCAGACTATGTAATTAAGAGTACAGTGTATCAAATGTAATGTTGAATTAAACAACATGGGGGTATATCCAGATTAAACCCCATATTTGTATGTTGCTTGTGAAATTTATTTAATTTCTAAAGAGTGAAATAATACTCCTAACCTTGCCAACTTCTGTACTATATAGACCTCTTTTTAAGTATTTTTTAAAATAGGTTTTAATGGAGTCTGACTTCAAAGAGGGCAATGAGAAAAATGTGGTCT
This sequence comes from Phylloscopus whistleri, assembly GCA_017589585.1. Lineage (NCBI taxonomy): Eukaryota > Metazoa > Chordata > Aves > Passeriformes > Phylloscopidae > Phylloscopus > Phylloscopus whistleri. Next base: position 3,398,804 of record JADMLD010001408.1, read on the forward strand.
TAGGGTTTCTAGGCAGGGCAGCATTGGTGATCCCGATGTGTTCTGATTGTTGAAATAAGTCTGTTTGTTAAACAAAACTGGTTATGTCGTGTGGATCCATCCATCATTTTAGCACTTGGTCTGACTCCAGTCAGTTATATTTTACTAGAATGTAATACCTGGAGTGCATGTAACAGCAAATGTTGCAGACTGGTGAGATAATAGCAGTACCAAGAGGATTACTTTCTGCACCCTTAAGGATGTGGAAAAGATTTACAACAAGGATCCCATCCATTCTTCATTTGAGATTTTTCCTGGGATCTGACTAAGTTAGCTAATACCTATCTTCCAATTATTCCTCTTTCCTTTATTTGATTACTGTTTTATTTGAGTGGATCATCAAAAATGGTTTCCTTTTTGTCCTAGTTTCTTCACTAGTATTAAACCGGTGAATCTTGACCAGCCCAAAGCTTGGCTTTGTGGTTTTAATGCCTGTGCCTGTCCCCTTACACCTGCTTAACTTGTTTTCAGACTTTATAGGGATAAGTGGACACTTCATCTTCCTATATAAATCAACCTGAAACTCTTTGTTAATGCCTTAAAAGATCTTTCCGATCTAAAGTTATGTAAAGAAAGAAAAAACACCTTTAGCTTGTCAGTGTGCAACCATATTACAGTAGACTGATAATTTTTGACCAGTTAAATTTTGCAGCAAAAAGTCTTTGTAGTAAAATCAGGAAAAAAAATGGACAAATACTGCTTGAACCAGATACTCAATTAATTACTACATTTGTTTCAGGGCCTTTCAAAATCACTCTCCCCAGATGCTTCTCACATCTCCTCTGTCTCAGTAAAACATTAATATTTCACTTCTTCTTGTCTCCAGTCCTTACATGTTTGTATTTTGTTTCCTTTCTTTCACTTTGGAATGATAAAGTAAAATTAACAAGATTCAGCCATCAGTTGTGTAAGGAAAATAAAATTACATTGCTGACATGGCTTTCAATCCTAATTAAATTGGGCTATCTCAAAGATAATCCATTCCGTTTCTGTGAGGACACACTCATTAGCATGTCTGCTGAGGGAAGTGCTTACAACAGAGATCTTTGTAGGGGGGTTTAGTTGCTGTCTGTCTAGAAACTCATTAACATTGATATAGGACTTCCTCCCTCCCGCCCCCCCAAATATTTCTTTTATTTAATTAACAAGACATTCTTTAAGCCATATGAGTTTTACCGCATTATCATTCCCAAATCCTGAGACGTTATTTTACAACAGTAGTGGAGAACCACCTACTGGAAATTATGCTTCTTGCAGTGCAATCCATGATTCCTTAGTGCCTGTTGTATTTTTTCGAATTCTCCATTCCAAATGAAAAAATGGCTCTGAGGAGCCATTTCTAAAATAAACAAACAAAAAGAAAAACAAACAAACAAACAAAGAAAAAAAACCACGAAGATGTTTGCAGCCAATTCCCAATAGGGGTAGAAAATAAGAAGAGAAAAATCATCCTCTAAATGTCAAGCAGGAATCAGAGTAATGATGCTAATAAGCTCATACTGTGCTAAGGAAAACAGGCAGTTATGACACATAAAGGACTACACTAAAATAGTGCATTGTTACTGAAACATACTGAAGCCTTTTTGTTTCCTGAACAAAGCATTATTTTTTTAATGTAAGTTTGTTTGTTTGTTTGTTTGTTTTCTGCAGGAAACAATAGTTATAAGGGAACTGTATATCAAGAATAAGGCAGAGCAAAAAAAAAATATAGTCATTGTACTAAGGGCAGTATTTTCTCTTAAGTTCTGCTTCCACCTGCCATCCTGTGGGAGATCTGTCTAGAGATTTTGAATAGAAAGCATCTTGTCAATAGCAACACTGCCAATATTGTGATGAATATCCAAACATGATATCTGAGTTCAGAAAAATAGGACATTAGTTAAAAATGTAAAAATGCTGATAAAGTAATTTCTTTATTAGCTGTAAAATTGCAGTAGAAATTGATAATATATATTCATCACACAGAGAGCTTCCATCAAACTGTTGTAGATTGTTTTCAAAGTGATTTTATTTGTGGCAATGCAGTCAGGTAGCTTGTGGTAAAAATGGGAGAAAGATTCTGTTCTAATAGGCAGTCTTATGCTCACCTCTTTCACTCAGTATTGTCCAGAACTAGTTCTTTGATATGTGGGAATGTGCTGGAGATAACAAAATTACTTTTATTGAAACATCTTTATTTTGACTCTTTTCCAATTATTTAGTTCCTTTTCTGGATTACAGATAGATTAATGGGTCATTGAAAAGGATTTATGTATCATTTTTTTTTTTTTCTTTCTTTAGCAAAATACATTGGTATAAATCCTAATATGGGAGAGATGGTACTACATTTCCATGTTGTACCAGTAGAATGTTTCTCTAGCAGGATCAATTACGAGGCTTTTGCTGTAGAAACTCAGTGCAATGTAAATGCTGAAAATGCTGCGTTTTTCCATTTTGACAAGGGACCGTCCCCAAATGAAAGTCATAGAAATGGTACCAGCTTCACTGAAATAGAACTCCTGAGTGTGTTATCCAAGTCCAGTCCCCTAAGGGAGTAGCCGCTTCCTCATGAGGGGAAGAGGACGGGCACCCTGTGGTGACCAGTGGCTGGACCCGAGGGAATGGCCTGAAGTTATGTCACGGAGTTTTAGGTTGGATATGAGGAAAAGTGTTTTATCCAGAGGGTGGTTGCGCACTGGAACAGGGTCCCCAGGGAAGTGGTCACAGCACCAAGCCTGACAGAGCTCAAGCAGGGCTGAAGTTGGATCTTAAAGGGTTGCTTCCTACTCAGCATATTCTATGATTCTAATGACAACTTTGGTTAAATAGCACAGCACGCAAGCTTTTACACACAACTACTGTTTTTTAAATGCCAATCCCTCTATTTTTATTTTTTCCCCCCAAAGGAAAGTGTGAAGAACCTAGATGTGTAAACTCCATGTTACAAATCAAGGAGCAAAACAGGCGGACAGAAACAGAGTACTCGATGCTGCTCCAAACGAGGGCAAGAGCTGATCCTTGTTCACGCTTACGGTTTCGACGTGATTTTACTCGAATTCCAATCAGGCAAAAGCATTTAGAGAGTTCATAATCGTTTTTGTTTCATCATTTTATTTTCTAAGAAAAACACGCTCGCCGATGCCCCACCGACCTCGCAACTGCGGTGGACGCGCCCCAGTCCTGTCATGGGGCGGGGCCGTGCCCTGAGTGGAAAACTACCACTCCCAGGAGGCACCGCCGCCGGCCCTAGGGGCGCCGCGCCCCCGCGCCATGCACATTGGGACTTGGAGTTTCTTCTCCCACCGCTCTTCTCCCGGCCGCCCCGGCGGTTGCGCCGGGGATCCTCGGCCGCCCCGCGGTCCGGGTCGGGCGGGGCGCGCGGAGTGCGGAAGGGCCTGGGCGGGCGGAGGTTACCAGGTAACGGTATCTGTCTGTCTGTCTGTCTGTCTGTCTGTATCCCTCCGCCAGGGACCGCCCCCGCGCCCGCGGCGGAGTGGCGGTCAAGATGGCGGCGGCGGCTGAGGCAGGAGCGCTGTGAGCGCCTCCGCTAGCCCTGTCCCGCCGCGTCGGGCGAAGCGAGGCCGCGCCGCTCCTCCGCTGCCCGAAGGTGAAACGTTCGTTCGGGCAGCCCAGGGCCCCGAGAGTGGCGGCCGGCGGTGGAGGAGGAGGAGGAGCCAGGCCGGGTGACCTCCCCTCAGGCGCGGGGTGAGCCGCCTTCTCCTGCCCCTCGCGCGGCGCGCTGTCCCTTCCCTGTCCCTTTCCCCTGGTGGCGGCGGGGCCGCGCTGGTGGGGCAGGGCGGCGGCCCGCCAGAGTGGGGGCGAGGAACAGGCTTTGGGCTCGGAGGCAAATCCGGGGCGGCGGGGAAACCGTGCGGTGGCAGCGGGCTGTGCGGGCCGCACCCCTCGCACTGGGCAGGGCGCGTTACCCGCTCTCCAAGGAGACGCCGCCGCGTTCGCGGCACTGGAGGCGCCTTGAGCAGAGCCCGCCTACTCACGCAGCCCGCGGCGCCCGGGGTTTGGCGCCGGGAAGGAGCGGGATCTCCGCCTGCCGCCCCCGGGCCGAGAGCGCCTCGCCCGCCTCAGACAGCGAGCGGTGCGGCCGGCAGAGCCGACGGGCTGTCGCTCGCTCCGCCGGCCCCGTTGGCGGCGACGAGACCCGCCGGGCCTGGGCTCGGCGCCCGCCGTGGGATCGGAACAGGTCGGGACGGCAGAGCCTGCGGGCGCTGGGAAGGCCCCGGCGCTGGAAGCTGGAAGTGGCGGGCACACCGCCCCTAGGCAGGGTGTGTGAGTGTGCAGCTCGTGTGAGCGCTGTCCGGTGCGACAGGAGAGGATTTGCTGTGTTCACTGCTCTTGTGTGATGATACTGTATGGTTTGCTTTTAAGGCTTTAATACCCAGTGAGGAGCTCATGTCTTAAAAAGCTAAACTTTAAAAGAAATGTTTGGCCCCCATTTCAGCGTTTATGGTGCTGTGGTGGCTTTTTGCGACTGTTTTCCGTTTAATTTTTTTAAAATTGTCAGAAGTTTTCTTTTCGCAGCATTAGGTGCTCTAGAGAGCTCTTGCATTCATATGAATGCTATAGGAAAAAATTCTCGAGAGCATCTTTACTGTAGAAAAAAAGCCTTTTGAAGTACATACCTTTGTTTTGCTTGCATGTTTAGTAGTGTTTCTGTGCAATCTACATTTTGCTGTTTCATATGTAGAATATGTTTTGTCTCTTACCTTACAGGTTTCACCTGTAATCCTACATGTTATCTGAAGTTAGTATTTCTGTAGGAAGTATACTTGAAAGTCTTTTTTTTCCCTCAAATCCTTGGTAAACGTTGTAAGGCAGTAGGCACATGCTCAAAAGCTTTTATACAGATCCTGTGACTTGCAAGAACCTGAAATTGGCCATGGGTTGCTGTAGATAGATAGATAGACAGGGATAGATACTGGAAGGTAGCAAAGCTTTTAGAAGAGGATTTTTTTGTAGAAATAGCTGGTAAAGTGAAAACAGAGAAAAAATGTACATTGTTGAAATGTGTATGTGGAGGTGGAAAGCACCACTTCATGTGAAAGAAGAAAAACCTAGTTGAACCTCTTTGTGTTTTTCAACTGAGTTAAAGAGATAAAATACCATCAGAGCTCTCTGATCTTGAACTTGCTTGATTATAGTTCGTTTGCAGGTATCAAAAACTATAATAGGACTTTTTAGAAACTTTCTTTTTGGAAAGGGCACAGTTCTGTTAGAACACTTCAAAATCCGCTTGCTGGAAATAATGAAGATACTGCTATTTTTGAGGTGTATTTATTAGGGTATGTTGGTGTATGCCCAGCCTCCTTGTTTGAGAGTCCTGTTATTTAGAATGTTCCATCTGGGGCAGTGAATTTACTTCAGAGGTATTGAGAGTCTCCTACAGCAAAGATAGTTGAGAAGAGGTTTTGTGAAAGTTTTAAAAGAAGTAGATGTGAGTAGTTACTTGTATTATGTAGAGATGAATACTGCTACTTCTTTTTACAGTGGAAGGTAGGGAAAAACTACTTTTGCTATGGTTTTAGTGGAATTATATAACATGATGAGGAAACAGCTTACAGAATTGGACTGTAAACCCAGATGGCCTCTAATCTTGCTCATTATGCTCAGTGACATAGGTCAGGATACAGTGTCTGTTGAGATGTTGGGTCTTGCACATCTAAAAAGCTGAACAATTTATCTGTAACTGAAGAAAGTTCTTTGGAATCATGGCTGGTTTTAAACTGATAACTATGAATTTGCTTTGAGCGCTTTTAGCATGAGCTTCCCTGTGAATTTTTTATAGGATGCTTGTGTTTCTACATGAAAATAAATAAAATGTGAAAGGGCATTATGTTGTAATTTCCTAACTGAATCAGACAGATTACCTGAAAGTTGCACAGAAGGAACATATACTTTTTGCACAGTCATAAAGTTAGGCACATCAGGAAGTTTATTGAGTTCTAAATGTGTCTGGATTTGTTGGTTTTTTTTTATTTTTGGTATTATGTGTTGGCCATCTAGCTCACAGTTGGTACCCTCTGATTGCATGGCCTAGTGGGCACTTCTGTTGGGATGAAGAAGGGAGTATGAGTTCTTGTGCAGGGACAGTAGGGCAAAGTTGCCAAAGTAGCAGGCTCTTACACCTGTTGTGCTTGTGCTATATTCATGGTTGTAAGATGCAGAAGCAGAATGACTCCTAACTGTGTTACCGTGACCTAGGCTGGCACTCTGCCCAGTGGAGATGTGGTTATGGGGTAAGGAGCATGCCTGGTAGATCCCATTTCCTTCATGATTTAGTAGTAGGCTGTGTTTGCATAGGAGTACTGCTTTGTGCAAGAGTGCCTACTGAGAGGGCTGTACTGTGTGATTTTGATTGAATCCTATACCTAAGCAAGACAGGTGTATTAGGACAGCTTTTAAACTTAGCTCAAGATTAATCTGTTTTCTTTTCTGGAGCTGATATAAAAACAAACAAACAACTTCTTAGATACTTTCTAATCTTCACTTTTGGGTGATTTCTTCACCTGCATTCTGTGAAAATTAGTAGTAGATAGTTGCAGTAAAATGTTGAGAAAGTGGTTCCTATCAATTTCTATATTTTTATTTTTTCAGTTAAGCTTTGGATTATGTCCTGACATAGTGGTGGAAATGAGCTAGAAAAAGTAAATCTCTGCAATACTGCTTCTGCATCTGTTACAGATCTTAGGGAAAGTTTGTAGCTTTCTGCAGTGGAATTGTGCCAGCAGCACTTAGCAAATACAGTTATGTATTCTTCACCTTTTGGAACAGGCTAATCTAATTTTATTCCCATAAAGAAATACTTTAACATTTTTTTTTTTAATTTCTAATGTCAAAACAAGAAGTGAAAATTAAAACTTTGAACATCTAAGTTGCTTTATGCTGCACAGAGTGACACTGATGGAGAGCAGCAAAGCTCTATGAAACCCGCATTATTTTATTTGGTTTTAGTAGAAACTGTAATGTAAGTGGCAGGTCATTCCCAGCTTAAATAGCTTAATGTGTGGTAATGAAAGTAAAAACCCTTTCACTGACGTCTGTTTTCCTTGTATTTTTTCAAGTGTCATTCAGTACTCTGTTGTCACATCTCAGTATTAAAATGAATGTGGAAGTTTGACATACTTGGTCTCCAAAGTCACTTATTGTATTGAATAGACATCACCCTGAGCCTGAAAGTGTAGGCTTTATGAATTACAGCAGCCTTTCTGAGCACTGTATAATTTGTTTTAAAGTGAGGACAGTTGAAACCCTCAAAAAATAACAACTGTTTTTCATAGATCAGAGGTTAAAAACCCAAACTCACAACTACTATTTCTTTATTTTTTAGTGCCAGTTTCTGTGTTCTTCTCCTTGATGCGTTTCTAGTAACACAGGCTAGTAAATGGGGAGTTTAGTTTCCTAACCAGCTTTGTGTTTGCATCTTATAATGAATATGTAGTTTCCTCTCAGATCATGAATCTTTAAAATATTCTATGTGAACTGTTTATAATACAGCACATTTCTTTCAACTCCTTCTTACAGATTGCTTTTATTGATCGCTTGTCATGGCAGCAGGAGGTGGTCCCTTTGAAGAAGGCATGAATGATCAGGACTTGCCCAGCTGGAGCAATGAGAGCCTTGACGACCGGCTGAACAACACGGTAAAATTACTTCTGTTTTCCTGTTGTCATTTGATGCTGTACCTTAGAATTACCAGCTAAATCCTGTTAGTGGCAGGTAGCAATGCAAACCCCAAAGCCTCATCATGCAGGGCTTTGCATTCAGTACAGCTTTATGTGGAAAACCTGAGGTAGATGTAAGCAAGCAATGGATATAGTTCAGAGATTGTGAAGTCTATAGAGGTATTTATGCCAAGCATTTTGGGTAGATAAAGTAGCTAGACACAAAAGCATTGTAGGTGACACGAAAGTGAAAGCTATAATTTAAAAGGTTTTGAACTCCTGAAAGTGAAAGAGTCCCCAACAAAGAAGAAAAATACCTCTTGAGCTTCATTTGAAATTAATTTAGTGCATTTAGGATGAAATGGATTAAAAATTTCCTGACAAGCTATTTTTAATTATGCAGTGGAGAAAATTTTATTTTGTAAAGTGACATGTGCTCTAGAAAACTAAGTGCATATTTCAATGTGCCTTGCTATCTTTGCTTTTAAAATAGAAATAAACTCTCGCACAGAATGCAAACATTTGTTTTTTGTCTCCGTGGATAACAAATACAATTTTTTGTTCTCTCTCCTTCCCCTTAAGGACTGGGGAGGTCAACAGAAGAAAGCAAACAGATCTTCAGAAAAAAACAAGAAAAAGCTTAGTGGGGAAGGTGAAACAAGACTTACTAATGACATCTCTCCAGAATCTTCACCTGGAATGGAACGACGGAAGACCAGAAGTTCTCATAGCTTTCCTCATGCTCGATACATGACTCAGATGTCTGTTCCAGAGCAGGCTGAACTAGAAAGGCTAAAACAAAGAATAAACTTCAGTGATCTGGATCAGGTTTGTGTGAATACTAGCTCCCACTAGAAATGTGACTCCAAAATGTATTCAGTTATCTCTTAATAAAGTGACAGATGAGTAAAGAATCCTTTCATAAGTGATCCAGGTTAAAAAAAAAACCCGTTATAGGTTGACAACCAAATCAAAATTCTAGTTTTGAACTTCAGAATGTAAGGGAAAGTTCAGGACCATGGCTTTCCTCTGTGTACTAGCTGTCTTCACTTTCTTGCTCTCAGCCATTAACAAATTCCTGTGTCCTTGGAGCAGTATTTCTTACTCATCATACTTGCGTGCTACTTGAAAATAGCTGTTACCTTATTTTGAAAGTCTGTTCTTGAACTGCCAGTTTGTGATCCTGAACATTGTTGTGGATTAAGCAGAGGAGTATCATTAAAAACTGCTCCTCAGTAGAGTAGAGAATTTTATGGCACAAATTCTTGACCCATGGCTGCTCTTTTGGAAATACAGCGCATTCATCCTTTTCTTGTCCAAAACTAAGGAAGAGTATGACAGATTAATTCTTTTGGAACAAGGCATAAATTTATATTAACAATTTCAGAACAGAGGCTAGTTCATCTTTACCAAAGGTTGTTGCTAACTTCTTCAGTTGTGAAGATTCTTTCCAGTGTGATTCATTGTGTTGACTTACAGTTTAAGGGCTGAGCATAACTTCCTCTTCAAATGTATGTTAGGGCAACACATTGCTATTTAGGGTTTTAAAGAAAAGCTGGAGTTCTGAGGTATTATATTCTGCACAGATGTATGTTGCTCCTTTAGTATTGTTCTTTTCTCAAATGTACCTGGAGAAGTAGAATGCCTTTTGCTACAGTAAGGGTTGAGGTCACTGCAAATATGAGGAACTAAATTCTGAGAAACTGCAGAACGTTTTTGCTTCTCAGTGTTTTGGGAGCATGGGTTTGCTTTCTGAAAACTTTACGGCAAAAAATCATTGGCACTGTCTTCAGCTAACTTTTGGCCAGTTGGTGACTGATTAGGTAACTTTAAAGTCAGTCTAATAATACTGTAGAACTAGTAATATGAGCAGGGAAAGTAAGCAGTGTTGAGAACATATTGGATGAAAAAAATAAAGCAATTGTTTCTTTTGTTTGTATATAGAGGAGCATTGGAAGTGATTCTCAAGGCAGGGCAACGGCTGCTAATAACAAACGTCAACTTAATGGAAACCAAAAACCATTCAACTTCCTGTCACTGCAGATTAATACTAACAAAAGCAAGGATCCCGCCTCAGGTTCCCAAAAAAAGGAAAGTGGGGTATCAGCGCAATGTAAAGAGTTGTTTGGAGCTGCTCTAAGCAAGGATTTCTTGCAAAATTGTCAAGTGTCTGCTCAAGATGATGGAAGCGGAGAACAAGCGATGGATAGTAGCCAGGTATTTACACAGCCTATAAAGTCTACAAAATACTGACTCTTAATCTTCAGTGCTGCTTTCTAAATTTCTTCAAAGTATAAATCTTTATTGGAAATATTTAACTCCCTACTCTTCTGAAACTTGAAGAAAATGTGAAACCAGACCTAATCATCTACTGTTCTTTAGAAATCTGCTTGTTGGTAACAGAAGTAATAATGATTTTCATTTTAGAGGTTGATTCCCTTTTATATGGTTCCAAAAAGTGCTCTCACAGTTGACTATTTTCCTATGTTGATGAGTTCAGTTGTTTTAGCCTCTGTTGACCAGAAGCCCTGTGCTTCAGCCTTGCAAATTCCCGCATGCATAAATCTATCCTTATAGAGGCTGCTGCCTTTTAACCACTTGTGGAAGGGTGCTCATAGGAGAGAAAGTACTAACATGTCCCCCTTTCATTACTCCTTTGCTGTTGCTATCACTGTGTCTTGTGCATTGAATACGTTGCAGTTGTAGCTGAATGCATTCAGTAACTTCAGTGTCTTTGCAGATTGTGAGCAGACTAGTTCAGATTCGCGACTATATTGCTAAGGCCAGCTCCATGCGGGATGATCTTGTAGAGAAAAATGAAAGATCGGCCAATGTTGAGCGTTTATCACACCTTATAGATGACCTTAAAGAGCAGGAGAAATCCTATCTGAAATTTTTGCAAAAGATGCTTGTAAGTTTGAGAACATAATATGTTTGTTTCTGCACTGTAAGATTTCTTTAGGAGTTGACCGTTCATGTTTTGATGGTGCTACTGAGGGTGTTGATTTTGGTATGTAGTACCTTCCATAATTCATTTTTACTGCCCCCTTATATAGCTTTTGATTTGTGCCAATGAAATATTTCAGGCTAGAGAAAATGAGGAGGATGATGTTCGGACTATAGATTCAGCTGTGGGATCTGGTTCTGTAGGTGAGAGCACATCGCTAAACATTGATGTGCAGTCTGAGGCTTCAGATACCACGGTAAGCTGCCTTTTAGTAATTAAGGTAGAAATGAGGGCTTTATTTTGGTTTTTATCATGGGTCTTATGATAGTGTCATAATCTGCAGTTCAGTTAAGAAATAGTAGGTCCCCAAGCACTCCATTCAGGAGGTGTCCATGCATGTGTGGATTTATTTTCTTAATATGAGAAAAAAAGTAATGATTCTGTCACAACAACAATCTAAAGAATCTTTTAAATCTTTGTTCTTCAAAATGCAATGCAGAATTAAATGTGTCCTTTGGCAGAGAATTCACTGACTTGATGTAGGAAGAAATACCTTTCTATACAATTTTTCATCTCTAGGTTTGTTTCTGTTAGTTGGGAAATTTTTTGGGTGTTGGGTGAGGGGAGGGTTAGAAATGTATCATTAGTGGGCCATTGTCCAAGCATCTTAGTGATACGGTAGAAGTATTGACCTAACACAGAAGTTTCTCTCATTTCTTGGAAAAACAGGCACCTCTTTAGAAAATGTGTTCTGAATTTAGTGCTGAGATAAACAGTCCAATCTTCCTTTCTATTTATAAATGCTTTTTTTTTTTTTTTTAACATGATAAACATATCTTGTAGTAGATATAAAAGCATTTTGATAACTTAAATTTTGTGTCTTCCATTCTATTACACTGAGGAAAAATACCAGACAGCAGGTAGTCTTTCTGGCCAGTTAGCACACTGAATGTCCTATGGATAAGGAGAATTTACCTGCTTGGAAATAAAATGGTTAAAACATTAAGAAGGTTTTGTAATTACTTTTAGCTTTATAAGAACTCTTTCTATCCCTGTAAAGAAAAAAATGATAGACATGGAAGATGCACTTTTAACTTAAAGAAAATTAAATTTTGAAAATGCAGAAAAAGACAGGTATGTTTTTTAAGTGGTATCCATGAAAACTTGCATTTGTCTTAATATTTGCAAAATTTGCACTTAAGTTTTTTGTTTGGCCCTTAATTTTGCATCTAAGCTCTCTTTACGTGCAGCTTGACTATTTTACTTGCAGAGTGCATACTTCTGGTATAACGTTGATTGCTATCTGGAGCTTTATTGTTATGCAAATTCTAAGAATGACTAAAAAAGTCTTCACTCTTTAGTAGATGTTATTAGATACTAGTTTTCGTTATTTGACAAGATAAAGTGGGTAGGTTTGTAACTTAAAAATGCATGCTTAAGTTGGAGCACATTTTCAAAATCTAACATACTAAACTATTCAATATAGGAGGTATCTTTTAGTTTGAGTTGTCGGCCCCGCATTGAGGACAAACTAGGGAATTCAGCTTCACGAGAACAGGTTACAGACATTGATGTTACACCAAGCCCTAAAGTGAAAAGTGAGAGAGCTGCTCTGAATGACAGGGAAATCTGGCATTGTGGGATTAATAGCCAGGATCGTGGATTGCTTTCAAAGGTACATTTCAAAATGTTACTTTAGCCTCAAATAGGGTTTATACAGGCTAGTCTTCCCCATCCCCCCATCTCCCTTATGAATTGCTTCAAATGTACTTGTTACTTACAGTGAATGTTCCCACTGGGTTTGCTTATCTGTATCTAGCTTTCTTTTCACTGAATTAATCTTCTTTCCCTAGAATATTTTTTCTTTGAATAGAAATGTTTCACAACTTTTTTTCTGAGTTGTTAGCATTGACAGTTAGCATTGATGTAACTTTGTACTGCAGTGTTGTGATTTTAGATCATCCTTCTAAGTTTTGTTGTTCCCTTCTTGGGAAAGCATACTGTATATGTGACTTTCAGACACTTGTCATGGCTACATTAATAGTCTGCCAATGCACATTTAAACTAATACCAAATACAGAAAATTAATTAGAAATTAGTAGCCTTAACTTGTTCCACAAGGGGTTTTATATAGCTGTTGATATGAATATGTGGTTGGAAGGGGGAAGACTTTCAAGGGGCGCAGTGTCTAAAAAGTCTTTTTTTACCCATTATGAGCTTTTCTATATCGTTGTCCTTCCTGTGATTTAATTTTTAAAATGTCTTGAATTCAATCATTTTTTCCCCTAAAATAAAAGGCTTAATAAAAGACTTAAATGTTTTGTCAAGCTTACTTGTCCAAATGCAGAACTAAGTTTGAAAAAATTGTTAATGCAATTTTCATGAACTCAAGCAGATTTGGTACTTTATTAAAGCCTGGATTATTTAATAGGTGACTGAGACTGAGACACAGACCCTTCATCCCTTTCTTCCCCTCGTTCCTTCCTGTGCTGATTTCAGTGTGTGATCTATTTTGACTCTACTGTGTTGTTTATATGAAAGGTCAGAGTTTAACAGCAATCATCAATGTGAGTTGCAGTGCATCTTTTAGTGACACTTGGAGGAGTTTAGAATTCTGGATGTTTTCAGCTTTCTCTGCTGGAAAGTTGAGCATTCTTTAGTACTCAGAACTAGTTAATAAAGATGTTTGCTTCTATTCTGACATTTGATGCAGAGTATTTAGACTGAATTTTCTATTTTAGAAACTTAATACTATGTGGATAGAAGATGATGTTTTCAAGTTAGTAGTGTTCTTTGTAAATATTTGTTATTTTCCATGATTTCATCTGCAAAGTGCAATAATGCAACTTCTGACAGGATCAGGATCTTAACTGTGGATGTCTCATTAAAATATTTGAGTAAAAGTTTTGATGCAAATCTCCAGCTCCTAATTAGCATAGGATGAGGAAAATAACTGAGTTTTAATATATTTCAACTGCTCGGCATGCTTTCATTCTTTCAGAACTGTTTCAAAATATTGTTTGAAAATTGCCTAAAACATTCTGTTGAAAATTTGAGAGATTTTTAGGCCAGTAAATCAGTTGAGATCTTGTGTTTTGCATAGCTCCATGATACAATGCCTTATCTCGCTTACCTTTAGCAGTCCTAAAGGTTAATACCCTCTGTTATGATTTAAAGGACAGAGGGAGGCTTGGGTTAGTCTTTGGGTTGCATTAGGGCAGCCAACTGGCGTTGTAAAGAAAACTTAAACCCTCAGGAGCTATAAGCATGTCTTGCTGGTACAAGCTTCTTCCTATTGGATGTCTTTTTTGGTTTTTTTTAAATAAAGGACTATCAGAAAGGTGAAGTTGTTTCATTTTTATTTTTTCCATTAACCACACTGTTCATTTATATGCAAAGTTGTGCTTTGACACTAATTTTACTCGTTCTCAACAGATAAATGGTTATAGTTATGGTAATGTTTCTCCATCTCTTGCAGGCCAGAGATCCTCAACAGGAAGCTAAAGAGGAGTTGGAGAACTTGAAGAAACAGCATGATTTATTGAAAAGGATGCTACAACAGCAGGAGCAATTAAAGGCTCTTCAAGGAAGACAGGCAGCTCTTCTTGCTTTGCAGCATAAAGCAGAGCAAGCCATTGCTGTCCTGGATGATTCTGGTATGTGGAATGATAGTGTCTCATGTTAGCATGCTGACTGAATGATTAAAGCTGAAATTGTGAAATACACATTTAAAAGGCTTTTATTACTGCAAAGGCTCTGTTTCTGAAGAGTCGACAATGTAACATTATAAAATGATGTGCCGTTTAAAAACCCAGAGCTGATTATTGCGGTTTACCTGTAAAATCCTTAAAGAGTGGGTTTTTCTCCTAAGAATTGGTTTACCCAATGTTAAGATTCAAATTCAACTTACAACAAAATAAATGTTTTCAAAATTTGAAAACAGTGAAACTTCACTGTGTATGTAATGAAGTAATAATCTTTGGGGAAAATAAATAATATTTGTGTTTGAGTTTTCTTATGAACTATTGGTTTGTATTTGGGGGGAAATAGGAAGAATTATTTGGGTCTTTCAACTGCCACTTGAATATTTAGTATTGTTTGAATATGAACTTTGAGGCAGGGGAAAAAAAAGCTTTCTTACAAATTTATTTCTCTCATAAAGCGTTTTGAAGAACAAACTTCCAAGACTCCATTTGCAGACGTAAATATTGCAACGTACACCAATATGAAGGCTTGGTGTCCTGTTAATTTATTATTTTGAGAAAGTGAAATTACCTGCATTGTTGTTAGTTTAGCTATATTAAATAATTGCAGCTTTATTTCTAATAAGTTTTTATCAGCTTAGACAAATTGGTTGCTTTCATTTTGCTCTGACCTTTTTAGCAAAACACAGAACAAGCCTGAAGTTCTTTTGTATGGTCCTTTACAAAGCAGTTCTGAGTTGTTAGTATTTTTGTAGCAGAAGTCATCTTTCAAGAGTAAAGCTGGTGGAAAGGACACAAAATTAAGAATACATACTGTATTTTTAGAGGGTCAGTATATAGATGGTGTTGTTAAACTACACATTTTTATTTCATTGTTTTCATTTCCATAGCCTTTATTTCTTTGCTGTAGAAAAATACCTAATTTTCCCCTTTTTCCATATGCCCAGTTGTAACAGAAACTACAGGCAGTGTTTCAGGAGTAAGTCTTACATCAGAATTGAATGAAGAATTGAATGACTTAATTCAACGCTTTCACAACCAACTTCATGATTCTCAGGTCAGTCCTGAGGTAGTACTGTATAGATTTTGTCACTAGCAGTTTTTATTCTATTTAACAATGTAGTCCAGTGTTTGTCTTGCTCATCTGTGTGTATTTGCTAGTGAAGTTATCAGAGTGCCTCCCACCCTTGAAAACTCAGCAAACTTGAAAATTATTAGCTGACTGATCTATGCTTTGTGTCTCACAGGTTTCCATGAAAGTCTAGAGAAGTAGTTTCTTTATTGCAATTTAATTATTAACTCAGTATATAATCGGGATGGCATTAGAGAGTTTTCAGTGTATTTCCCTTTATAATATTCTTTGTTTTGGTGTTGATTCTGTTGCATGTAGAAGGCCCATTAGAAAGCTTTTTGTTTCTTACAGTTTATTTACCTTTTTTTGTAGTACTCTAAATAAAATGGAATTACTCTTTTTAGACACAGTCTGTGCCCGACAATAGAAGGCAAGCAGAAAGCCTTTCGCTGACCAGAGAGATTTCACAAAGCAGAAACTCTTCCATGTCTGAACACCAGTCAGATGAGAAGGCACAGCTTTTTAACAAGATGCGAATGTTGCAGGGTAAAAAGCAAAAAATGGACAAACTGTTAGGAGAACTTCATACACTTCGTGACCAACATCTAAATAACTCTTCCTGTAAGTCAGTAGAGGCAGAATTGTATTTTTTCATGAATACAGTGGTTTTAATGTGCATGTTGGTAACATTTTCTTTCAGATTGCAATTGGTCTATGAAATGCTGGTGATAAAAGCTGTGCTGGGGCAATGTTAATGTAAATGGTTTTTAATTCTGTGTAAGTTGCTGTCTTAATGAAGAACTCTACAAGTGATGATGTTAAGTGTCTATTAGCACTTTCGTTTATAGCATTGAAGTTGACTAATATGAGGATGGGATGGGTTTTTTTTCTTCAAGGCTTATCTGTAATACATCAGGCTTGTGGAAAAAAGTGCCTTATGAGCTTGAGCTTTGTGTGTTTTTATCACAGTGCATCTACATTTGTGTACTCAGCACTTCATGTGTTAGTAGCTTTTTGGCAATATGGCTTTGCTCCCTCTTTGTCAAATGTGCACTTGTGGCAGGGACTTCAATCACAGGCCGTTCTAGAGAGCCTTCCTTACCTGTCTGACTGGACTAGAGCTTTTAATGGCTCTGTGCTCTTCTTACTGATTCAGACCTCTCCACTTGCTGCTCTCACTCTCTGTTTCTAGCAGTGCATTTGAACCGGTGACATTTGTCCTGTAGCTGGAAACTTCTGAGGCGTGATCACAGCATATTCTTGTTAGCACTGAGAAATGAGGTCTTTAAGTGTCACTTGGAGAAGGACATGCTGATGTAATAGTTATGTTACTATACCCCAATTTTTCTGTATGTTTTTAATGCATGTAACAGGAGCGTATTTGGCTATGGTTTCACGTAGCTGGAAGAAGCAAACATCCAGTTTGTTTTACAGCAAAAGGACAAAAGAGCTTAGCAGAGGTGAAATTTTTGCTAGGGTTTTTCTTTTAATCAAAATTCTAAAATGTTAAATTTTTATAAAAAAGCAATGCAGCCTTAAGTAAACCCTTAAAAAAACTCAATGGGTAGATTCACAGCATGAAAGCTTCCACTTGTCACAATTGATGAAACTAAGAGGGAATAACTGAAATCTTGTTTACAAAAGCTACCTTATTACTCACTGCCTATTGACATTGCATGCAACAAAACTTAAGAAAAAAACTTTTGTTTTCTGAGGAAAGAAGTTATTAACTGCTCTTTTGTCTGTTGGTAGTATTTTCTGTTATTTTAATATAACTCAGTTAAACAGATTCCTTATTATGAATTGTTCACATAAGCTGTATTTCTTTCCTGCAGTTTTTCCTGCTTCAGGTTCTCCTCAAAGGAGTATTGACCAAAGAAGTACAACTTCAGCTGCTTCTGGTCCTGTAGGCATAGTAACTGTTGTCAACGGTGAATCAAATAGTCTGGCATCTGCTCCCTATCCTCCTGATTCCCTGGTTTCTCAAAATGAGAGTGAAGAGGATGAAAATCTAAATCCAACAGAAAAGCTTCAGTAAAAGTTCTTTAATTTTTTTTTCACCATTCCCTTTAGTAATTTGGAGTGTTACTTTTTAAATAAGTTTAAATAAGTAACTGTTTCCATGTTTTGATTTACCTAATTTAGTATTACAGACTACTTAGTAAACAATCTAATACTGTTTGCTGAATTCAGAGCTTCAAGTGGAAAGTTCTTAGAGCTTGGAAACTGGCAGTAAACTCTAAGAACTTTAAAATATATATATTCTTTTTAACTCTACATAGATTGGCTTAATATAGCAAAACAGATTAAATACTCTTTTTTTCCTCCTCAGGAAGCTAAATGAGGTTCGTAAGAGGCTGAATGAGTTACGTGAGTTAGTTCACTACTATGAGCAGACATCTGATATGATGACAGATGCTGTGAATGAAAACACTAAGGAGGAGGAAGAAACAGAAGAATCAGAAAGTGATTCTGAACATGAGGATCCACAGCCTGTTACAAATATTAGGTTGTTGTATTTTTTGTTATCTAAAGTCTTTGTAGCTGAGAAATCTGCAGCACATTATTTGAGTCAACCAGTAGTAGTTAAATCTATGCTTATTATATTAATAAAATTGCAAGTGTTTTAATTTGTGGTAACTTACAAAGATGTTTAATAATTATCTAATCCTTGGTGCCTTATTTATTTAGATTAGCATGAACATTTAGAAAATCACTATAAAACTTCAAAAATCTGTAATTCCCTTGGGTTTAAGTACTGATTTATGTGTATGGAATTTCACTAGAAGATTAGTCTTAGACTAGAGAATTGGAGTAAAAAACCTTCCCGTTTACATGAGCATTTACAGCTTTAGTCTGGCACCTGTGTGCATTGAGGATCTTCACTCAGTAGAAATGAACAGTCACTTAGCTATGCATCGTATAAAGCTTTTATAATGTAGACATACACCTGTAAGGCCTAATGTATCATTGCAGGTATAGCAGGAGATAATTTAAAGCTGCTTTGATTCTTTTTAAAAAAATTAATCTGTTGGAGAGGTGAATATGGAAAAACTCCCAATGTCTGTGTCTGGACTAGTTTTATATGGAGTTGGAGTTTGTTTGTTTGGGGGGTTTGTTGTTTTTTTTTTGGGGAAGGGGGCGGGGGGGTGGGGTCAGGACACTGATTCCTAAAAAGGCTAAAGTAAAATTGTATCCATACCAATTTTTAAAAAGTTAATATGAGTAATTTATTTTACCCTAGAAACCCTCAAGGAATCAGTAGTTGGAGTGAAATAAATAGCAACTCAAATGTACAGTGTGGAACTAATAATAGAGATGGAAGACATCTTAATACAGACTGTGAAATAAACAACCGATCTGCTGCTAATATAAGGACTCTAAAAATGTCGTCTTCTTTAGGTATGTTCTAAAATCTTCAAATAGTTTTACTTCTTAGTGCGAATAACTCTGATGGCTGCACAGAGTTTGGGAGATCCTTGTTTGATGAGCAGAATATTTAAGAGCCTGATCATTAAGCTAATAGTTTTCTAATGTCCAGTAATTACTGTGGACTTCAGAAGTTCAATAATGTGTCTTTGGTATTGTTTTGTTTCCTTCTCATCCTGTTTCCAGACTGTCATAATAGGGAGAATGACAAACACTTTGATCTACCCCAAGGTGAAGATGATGAAGTGGAAGAAGATCGAGTTAGTGAAGATTCCATGTCTACTCACAGAAGCAGCCTGGGTGATGTTGCTGGAGATGCTGAGTTTGAGCAGAAGATCAATAGGCTTATAGCTGCAAAACAGAAGCTTAGACAGTTACAAAACCTTGCTGCTATGGTGCAGGTATGTCATAAATATAAACTTGTGCACAAAAATCTAGCGTTCATTATTTCATGTAATGCGTAACTTCTGATAAGGAAAAACTACATAATGCGATGTTTAAAATGCTTTTTTTTAGGCTAGGGGAAAAGAGATACTGTTTGATTTTTCTGAATTCAAGGGTGCTACTTCTGGGGTTCAGGGGTTTTCGTGGAGGATGCTAGCCTAAGAGAACAGTGGTCTTAATATTTAACCTTAGCACTGGATTACAAAATACAAACCAAGAAGTAGATCAGTATTATTTTTAAAAATATTGGACATTTTTAAGATTATAGTGAACATTCAACACGTTTAGGTTTTTGAATCCTAGGTTTTATGACATTATTCAATCAATGAAGAAAGTTTTTCATTAAAATCTTTGGATGTTGCAACATGTTTGACTTGTAGCGTTTTGGTTTGGGGGCAGTGGTTTTATTTATTTCAAGAGTTTTGAGGGCCAGCTATAGATTGGAAGTGTTTTTAATTTAGAAAATCTCACAATAATTTAGTGATGTTAGTAGCACAATGTCGTGGATCTGATGTCCCTTCAAAAGCTCACATTTGAGCACCACCTACTATATTGTCTGCATACTGAATACTCACAGGTGTGTCAGAAATGAAAAGGCTTTATGTGAAAACTTTAAAATCAAGCACAGTTGGAACCTATGCTTTACAATAGGAATAGTATAAACACAAGATTGTGATTTCAAGATAATACTCCTATCAGAAATTTCTCAGCATCTAGATCAGTGTTGTTTTTATCATGAGATGCTAACTGTGCAGTGGTATAAATCGGAATTAGAGATGGTTCAGCAGCTTCCTCAATAAATAACCTAATTAATAGCATATCTTCAATAATTCGTATTTCCAAGACTTATTATGTCTGTGTACTCAGCAAAGATACAGTGGGTCTGTGAGCTGTGTCATTCTTGGTCACCAGTGATCTCTGCTGTTTTGCAGAGCCTTTGTGAAGAATGATCACACTGGAAAACAAAAGTGGCTTTTGCTGGAAAACAGCAGTGGCTACAGCTTTCATATTTTCAATTTGAGAACTGAAAATACAGGAATTCTGAAAAAAAAAGAATAAAGAACCAGTAGGACTGTCTCCAAAATATTCTAGATCTAGTTTTCAAGAGTAATTTTGTTATTAAGCTGTTAATAATAATATTTCACTGACTGCAGTAAATAAGCAGTCTTGTTCACCTCAGTCTCCTTCTGTTCCTCCTTCCACCTCTCCTGTTGTTTCTTCATATGCTTGTGTGTTTCTGTCCACTGAGTCACAGGCAAGTGGTTTATTCTTCCAGAATGAGACAAATCATTTGCATTTATAGTGGAAGTTTCAGTAGTTGAGGTTGAGCTAAATAAATTTAAATTCTCTCATTAACTCAATTTATCTTAAAGTCATGATGCCATGGTGATAATGACTTCTTAGTTCTTGATTTGTACTAAAGATAAAGCTATTCAGACTGATCAGTTTTGAAAAAACCAAACTAGACAAACTTGACAAACTAGATTTGTTACATTTTTTGTATCAACTTGAAAGTAGTCTAACTGCCTTTTGGACATCCTTTTAGGATGATGATCCTGAACCTCAAGGAGCACTTGCAAGTGCATCTAATATTGGTGACTTGTTGGGTGAGATGGAAGGGACAAAGCAACAACCAAACAATGTCCGAGCAAGTTCCAACAAGTTGAAAAAAGATGTGCGACTAAATGAAAAAGCAAGGTAAACCTTTGTCAGAGGATGGCAGAGCTGTGCTTCAGGCAACTTCTTGCCAAGTAA
The DNA here is from genome assembly GCA_017589585.1 of Phylloscopus whistleri. Lineage (NCBI taxonomy): Eukaryota > Metazoa > Chordata > Aves > Passeriformes > Phylloscopidae > Phylloscopus > Phylloscopus whistleri. The sequence continues at coordinate 3,419,849 of JADMLD010001408.1, forward strand.
CGTGTGGATAACTTATTTACACAGAGAGAAGTTCTATGAAGCTAAACTTCAGCAGCAGCAACGGGAGCTTAAGCAGTTACAAGAAGAAAGAAGAAAACTGATTGAAATCCAGGAAAAAATTCAAGTGTTGCAGAAAGCTTGTCCTGACCTTCAAGTAGGTAGAATGTATTTCTTTGCTGTCTTAAGGTGTTGAGTAAAGAAACATAAAATATCTTGCTCGCCATTTTTTCCTTATGAAAATCAGAAAAACATTAAAATTGGTAATACTTGTATACTCTAAGCAGGTGGACTTTTAAACTTAGAGTTCTGCTTATGTCATTCTATTTTCAGTTATTTTTGTTCAGTGGTTGGTGTATCTTAATTTCACTGTAGTTTGCCTTCGAAAGCTTTGATAGAGTCTTCAAAGAACCTTCTGTCTTTTAGCCTGAAATTGGTCTGTCCATACCAGTCGGTCACTGCTTCTTTACTTCTCTTAGTAGTCATTTGCTGGTATTTTGGAACAATGCTGTGTATTGTAAGCATGAGCAACACTTTGTTTCCCTTTAACTTAACTCTACAGGGCTTTACTCGTTTTCATTCTCTTTGAAGATTAACTTCTTTCTGTGAAGTGAGCAGTAAATTACCAATATTGTGCATGTGGAACATTATGTAATAATGCATAATTTAAGTTTTGTTGATTTCTAGGTAAGTTTTGAAATAAATATTTAGCCTTGGTTCAAAAATCCTTTTCCCAAGACACTGACTTTCTAGCCTCATAAACCCTTAACTGTTTTGGGTTTTAACTGCAGGTAGGTTTTACAAAGCTATTACACTCTATTTTGCCTTTTGCTTTCTCTTTCAGTTGTCAGCTGGCCTGGGTAACTGCCCAGCAAGTAGACAGTCTTCACAAGCAACATCAACACCAGCCACAAATGAGTGTAACACAGCTGGCAAGCCTTTATTTGAGTGTGATGAATCTATACCAGTAGGCAATGAGGTATTTCATACTTTATATACAGTGACTTAAAAAGGGTTTAGAAAGGAGAAGTTTCAGGTGGCTTGGACCCATTTTAAGTAGCTGGCCTGGGGGAGGGGAGTGGTAGCTGTTTTAACAAAGCATGTGTAACTTTTTTATTTCATTTCTGGAAGGAAGGAAGGAAGTACTGACTTGAACTGGCAAGACATTTTCCCCCAAATATAGCACTTGTTACCAAATATTGATGAGAAAGTTGAACTAATTTTGAATTTTTACCATGAACATTTGATAATGTATACTGTAGGCAGGTCATCCTTGAGAAAATAATGAAAGTATGTATTGAAACCTGATTTATCTTTGCATCTTCCTTCACCTTGTCCCCTGAAATTGTCTTTAAAAATGATCTGGATATTACTTATTCATCCTGGAAATTATGCTAGCGTTATATTCTAATTCTTCCATTTTATTGCAAGCAGTTATGGTCTGAGATGAGAAGACATGAGATTTTAAGAGAAGAATTGCGACAGAGAAGAAAGCAACTTGAAGCTTTAATGGCTGAAGATCAAAGAAGAAGAGAGCTCGCAGAAACAATATCTACTGTTGCTGCATCTGTTAAAAGTGAAGGGTCAGAAGCTCAGTGTACTCCACAGCAGAGCAGGACTGAAAGGTAAGAGCACAAGTTATTCTGTATTAATCAATGGATCTTCTGTTGTTTAGTGGGATGTGAGTGTTGGGGGCAGTTTCCTGTGTTCATCTGAGCACTGAATGTGATAATTTAACAGAGCAGGAAGTTAATTTCTTCACTTTTGAAGTGACTTAATTTAGCAGCTTGCCAGTTTTATGGGTTTTCCTAGTATATTTAGTCTCTCCTGTTCTACCAGTGGGGGAAAGAATCACTTAAGGAGAAGATGGTGCATGGAAAATGCCAGATGATCAGAGTAATTTTTTTTCATCTTTACTCATTTTATAGCATAGTAAAGCATAATACATTTCCAAAAAAGACAGTAATTTCATTTATCTGTCCCAGTATTAGAAGCAGAATGTAAGTTTGCATTGGTGATAATCACAGAATCAACTGGGTTGGAAAGTACCTTGAGGATCAAGTCCAGCCTATGAGCTGACACTACCTTGCCAAGGAGAGTCCGTGGCACTGAGTGCCACATCCAGTCTTTTTTTAAATGCCTCTGGGGACGGTGACTCCACCACCTCCCTGGACAGCCCATTCCAGTGCCCAGTCACTCTGAAGAGCTTCTTCCTAATGTTCAGCCTAAACCTCCCCTGACTCAGCTTAAGATTGTCCTCATGTCCTGTCACTGGTTGCCTGGGAAACAAGGCTGACCCCCCTCCTGGCTACACCCTCCTTTCAGGCAGTTGTAGAGAGCAATATTGTCTCCCCTACAACTCCTCCAGGCTAAACAACCCCAGCTCCCTCAGCCACTCCTCATAGGACTTGTGTTCCAGACCCTTCACCAGTCTTGTTGACCTTCTCTGGACATGCTCCAGCATCTCAATGTCCTTCCTAAATTGAGGGGCCCAGAACTGGGCACAGCATTCAATGTGCGGCCTACCCTGTGCCAAGAATAGGGGAAGAATCACTTCCCTGGTCTTGCTGGCCCCACTATTCCTGATGTAGTCAAAGTTGCTGTTAGCCTTCTTGGCCATGGAGGCACACTGCTGGCTCATGTTCAGAATGGTTTAATTCTTTCTGGTGCAGCTTGATTAATTGCAGATAGACTTGAAATTGTCAACAGGTGGTTTTAATAATTCATCATAAACTTGAAAAAAAATACTCTTTTTCCAAACACCCCTTTTCTCCCTGACCCTGCAACATTCTCTAGGACAATGGCTACCTGGGGAGGTTCTACCCAGTGTGCCCTAGAGGAAGAAAATGGAGATGAAGATGGTTATCTCTCTGATGGAGGTGGTCAGGCAGAAGAAGAGGAAGAAGATGCGTCAAGTTTGAATGACAGTTTTTCTGTTTATCCCAATAACAACATACCAGAAAATGCCTATTTTGTTAAAGGAAACAAAGATAGGTTAGTAGCATTATTTGTTGATTTACTGCTTTTCTGAGTGTGTTTGGAAGAAGCATTGCATTAACTACAAGGCATCCTTACAGCTAAGGAAAAGGGGTCTTTCTTTTTGCTTGTTAGGGAGCTGTGTGTAGTGGCAGTTTCTTGTCTGAGTCTTTGTAGCTGCAATGCATATAACTGATTTGGTGATTTCTTTCGTTTTCAGTCTTACTAAAAGTCTGCCATTGAGTTCTCCAGTTGCATGGCAGTGGCTCCTGATGTACCCGTTTGTTTTTAATCAGCTTAAAAGATAACCAATCTGTGTGAAATTTTTGCTATGATAAAGATCAGTCTCTTGAAAAATAGTAGTTCAGAGAATTAAGCTAACTCTGAAATTTTTCCTTCTGAATTGCTGGCTTCTGTAGTTGGGAAAACTATTTCTTAATTATTGTGAATATTTTTAACTCTTGTTTACCTGACTGACTTCCTTCATAACCTTTGTGTGGTTAAATGAAAATGCCATGTTAAAAATAATGTATATATCTGCAGTTATTTCTTCCTGTTTGGATACCAAAATGATTTTAGTAGACAGCGGGCTAATCAGGGACTGGACCTGTCAGTTACTATGTTGGTGGCTTCTGTTTTCATGGAGTACATGTTATATAGCAGTAATAGAAAATACTAAAAAACAAGACCCAGACACATCCTTAGCCCTTCTTTTTTGACAGTCGTAGTCACAGTCCTGTTTTCCATTTTTTGGGATAATGTTGGATTGACAAAATGGCACGTGTGATTAGCTGGCCTGTGCCATGTGAGTTTTTGATGTAAAATTAAACATAATTTGAATAATGGAAGTAACATTAGTTGTTTAATTCGTCTGATTTTGTCCTCATTCTTCAAATTTTCCCAACCCAGGTGGAAAAATTGCCGTCCCCTTTCAGCAGATGGAAATTATCGTCCAGTGTCTAAGGCCAGGCAGCAGCAAAACATAAGTATGCGGCGTCAGGAAAATTTTCGGTGGATGTCTGAGCTTTCCTATGTGGAAGAAAAGGAGCAATGGCAAGAGCAGATCAATCAGTTGAAGAAACAGCATGAATTTAGTGTCAGCATTTGTCAAACTTTGATGCAGGATCAGCAGGTAGATATGAAGAATGGTTATTTTGCTGTTCTTATTTGCCTTTTATTCTCTAACTCTTTCTAGCAATAGCTTCTGTTTTTTTTAATTTGGTCTCTGTTACATATTTTCTTTCCACAGACCCTCTCTTGCCTTCTACAGACTCTGCTTACAGGCCCTTACAGTATGATGCCCAATAATATTGCATCTTCCCAAATACATCTTATTATGCATCAATTAAACCAGTGTTACACTCAACTGACTTGGCAGCAGAATAATGTCCAAAGGTTTGTTGACTCTATTAGTGTTTAATTATGGAGTCTGAAATGCTTCAGTACGTTGAAGCATGGTTATGTGAGTAAAAGATTACAGATAATGGTTAAATATGAGACTCTTGAACTTGTGAGTTTATTATGAGCTTTTGAAATTGTATGCATTATTTCTGTCTTTTTTTTTTTCCCCACTACCTCTTTAACACCTTTAAAAGTACTTTCCTAATAATCTTCATTGAAGAGAACCGAAAGTTGGCAAAAATCTGTTGCTATAGTTATTTTTTAATATGCTTTTGTGTCTGTAGTCCTCACTAGACTACCTGTCAAGATTCTGGATTCCAGTGCTAATACACAGCAAAAAAGGTTTTTATCCTTTCTTAGTGTTTTCAGTAAGAGTTTATACTTCTTACATTCCATTTGGATGTACTACATCTGCCTTATGAACAATGATCTTTTTTGAAAAAAGATGTAATAGTCATTTTAATTCATGGCATGAAAGATGAAGGTCTTCATCTCTGTTTGGTATGTGGTATATAGGTGCTGTCCTCTTACATAATTTTTTTAAATTCATTTTAACCTCAGTTCTGTAAATACTTTGTATATTTGATTGTATCTATCGAAGTTTTCAGCTTGCTTATTTATTTAGTATTTAGTTTTTTTGTTCTTGCAAGGATGTTTAACCTGTGTATACATGATCACTAGTACAGAGCAGTTGATTTTAAACCAACTCAGGATTAAATGTAAGTAATTTTTGTCATGAGGTTTTTTTTTATTAGGTAAATAGAGGATTTCTTTACATACATTACATGGTGCAGGTGAAATACCATGAAGCTGAAATTACTTGAGTATAAATTTACAGTTTCCCCATAATATTATTTTTTCCCCAAGTTGGTATTTTTTCTTATTTTCAAGGTTGAAACAAATGTTAAATGATCTTATGCAGCAACAAGAACAACAGTGTCAAGAGAAACCATCAAGAAAGGAGAGAGGCAGTAGTGCACCACCACCTCCATCTCCTGTTTTCTGTCCATTCAACTTCCCTCCACAGCCTGTGAACCTCTTTAGTGTTCCAGGATTTACTAATTTTTCTTCCTTTGCTCCAGGTGAGTACTCCTGTAGGTGTGAGAAGTAACATGAATTTCAAAAATTGACATTTTCTCATTTAATTGTAATGTGAACTTAGTGAAACTCTGTCCCTTTTCCTTTATGTTGAAATGGTCTTAAGCAGAGATTTACTATTTATTGCTGAATAATTGTCTATTTTTACTTCAGTATGAAGAGCAAGACTCTCTCAGTATGATGTTAGTTATACTTAAAAATACTCCATGTAAGGTTTCAAATGTTCTTCGTCCAACATATGAAAGACATTTGAAACTTATACATACCTTCAGCAATCATTTCATAGTTGAAATCGTGTTCTAAGTGAACCATGTAATTAATTGGAAGGTGATTATTTCTGGTTTTCTTAGAACTTCAAACACTTGTGTTTGTTATAAATGCCTGTAAATGGAGCATGGTAACCAATTTTTGTTCCCTTCAGAGTTATACAGTAGCTGCTGACTTGGATACAGTATTCCTAATCTCTTTCTCTAATCTTTTGCTGTTGAATTTGGAGGAAAAGAGTGTAGGTATTTTACTGTATAATTCAAAGTAAACAAAACTGTCTTAATCTATTTCAGTCTTATTAGGAAACCAGGAAATAGGCATAGACATACTTTCAAATTGCAAAGTCTGTTTTCTGTTTGAGAACATTTTTAAAATTACATGGAACCTGCCCAAAAGAATACTTACATTCAGTTTGCCACTTCCATAAAGATTCTGATGTTAAAATTGAAGTAGTATGAATCTATGACTTCTTTGGCTCTATAAGTACTTGAGCCATTGGAATTTTCTTGTCAGTTTGATGGTGGCTGAAGTACTGATAAGGTCTTCAGGCAGACAGAATTCTGCTTTTTTTTGGAACTGTTGTTATTTTTACTTTCACTTTTAGGAGCTGTTTACTGGAATTTCTTGAAGGATTTAATCTCCACTGATGTAATTGTGGTATCCAGTAGTGTTAGAAACCTGCACTAAATATAAATTCTGATTGTTTACAATGCTTTCAGGATGAAAACAGTTCTTGCTTACTTCCCCACTGTATTTTTTCTTCATAATTTCATGCTGCCACACAGTGTGGCAGTCTCTAGTAAAAGTTTGAATTTTACTACACAAATAAATGAGGTAGGATCTTCTGACTCTTGTTTACTTTGCAGGTATTAACTATAATCCAGTGTTCCCATCTGGTTTTGGAGATTTTGCACATAATATTTCCCCACACAGCAGTGAGCAGCAGGAGCAACAACATCCTCTAGATCATAATACTTCTGGGAAAACTGAGTATATGGCATTCCCCAAACCCTTTGAAAGCAGTTCCTCTAATGGAGCAGAAAAACAAAGGTATTTAATGTAAAAGTGCAGTTCTCCTTTAATAATTTCTCCTCTCTTTTCTGGTGCTTGTGGGAACTCATCATTCATTAAGGGAATTTATTCTCATAGAATTACAGTATGAGCTTTACTTTTGTAACTTCTGGTTTAATTTTTTTCATTTTTTTCAGTAGTGTTCTACTTTACTATATGTTAATTAAAGTGTCATTTCATGAACATTTTAAAATCAAATGCAATCTCTGAGTGGTTTTGTAACACTTTCTGTAAGTGAAGGAAGATTTTGTTTCTATGGAGTTGTTTTGAAACTGAGTTGTTTGAATAACTAGAGGGTGTAATTTCAGTGAATGCTTATTTTTTGTGCTACTGTAGATAGTACTGAATGTTGCTTTTACAAGTACTTTGACCTATGGTACTATTTGAGCACAGCAGTAGCTGCATAGCTACATTCATGTTGAAATCAGCGATAGATGGGAAGTTCTTCTGTTTTCCATTTGGAAGGATTCTCTGGAATTACTTATTTTTAAATACTCATTTGATGTCTAAGTAACAAGGGCAGATAATTTGCATTACAGATAGACTGTTTGCCTGGTAATACATGATGTTTCCATCTGAGAAATTAGGTTATGGTATACTGAGGTTGGTCTGTGGGTCTTTTTTTTTTCTGACAGAAGGAATCATCAGCAACCTGAAGAGGAAATGGAAAAAAGATCAACTTGGCTTGATGATAGCCAAGAATTGAAAAAAGCTGATCAGTCTCAGCTAAAAGCAGGTTTTGCAGTTTCAGTACAAAACATTTCTTCTGGTCATAAAAATCAGTGTGATATGAACCGGAGAAGAGAATTTGATGAAGAGTCTTTGGAGAGTTTCAGTAGCATGCCTGATCCAATAGACCCAACTACTGTGACAAAGACATTTCGATCTAGAAAAGCATCAGCGCAAGCAAGCCTGGCTTCAAAAGATAAAACGCCCAAATCAAAGAATAAGAGGAAGAGTTCTTCTCAGCTAAAAGGCAGAATTAAAAATACTGGTAGGTTGTAAAGTAATCTTGGATACTGTGGCAAACTTGGCTCAGATTATAATCATTCGTTCCAGAGAATTTACTCTCCATAAATGAAAATTTATTATTTCTCACCTATATTAATGATTTATTATTTAAAATTTATTATTTATTACTCTCTTATAATAACAAAAATAAGTTATTGAAATGACTTCATTTTATATAAGACAACTGCATAAGGCTTTTTGGGGTTTCAGTAAATAGAAAATAAATAACCAATTGAGATACCATGATTTTAAAGGATCATGGATGCAGATACATGCAGATTTGAAATAACACGGAGAATCTTCTTCATTGTCTTCATGTTCAAACTGGATTATTTACTGAAAAATATGCTTCATAAAAGAGATGGAAAGTACTAGTTAGTATAGCAGTACTAATGGGGTTGCTGAGGATTTAGTACTACTGGAGGGCTTCAGGGTACAGAGGAAGATTTTAGTCTAGGAAACATCATTAGTAATTTGCATCTTTAATAGTGCCTTTGAAAAAAAATTTAAAGTAATAAAGCATTTTGTAAGCTGTTTCTTTATTTCTTCCCTTTCATTTCCTCCCATTAGGTTATGAAAGTGCAAGTGCTTCTAGTGTGTGTGAACCCTGCAGGAACAATAAAAGCAGACATTCTGATGACGTGGTTCATGCAAAGGTGTTCAGCAAAAGGAATCAGGAACAATTGGAAAAAATTATTAAATACAGTAGATCTACAGAAATGTCTTCAGGTACTCTTTTCTAAATGTCTAACTATTTTGTCAGCTTCTGTGGGTAAGGGACCTTAGTTCCTAGTGTGTTATTTAAATGCAGCGCATTTTGACAGGAAGACAGGGCTATGTATTTAGCATGTGGATTTTGCATTTTAATTTCTAAGGATGCTGTAAATGTAAATTTGTAAAATGTTGGATATTAATTGCTTTTGGGTGTTTTCTGTAATTTAAGTACTTGATTAAAGTAATTTAGAAACCTGTTACAGTACAACAAGCAAAAATGTAGCCAATCTCGCCCATTTATTGGTGATTTTATGGAAAGTAACTGCAAAACTGATGTAACTTTGCATAGTGCTTAAACTCCTGTACTGCATACATGTCTTCCTATCCATGCTTAAATGAGCTCCATCAAATATCATTCAAATTCAGTCTTATAACATCACATAAACCCTTACATTTTTGCCATCTGCACTGCTTTTCTTGTATCTAGATCATAAAAATTCTCTCCTGTGCCTTTTTTGGTTCTGCCAGTATTTCTGTTTTGTTTGAGAGATGCGGAAATTTTAGTTGTTGTAGCGCAGTATAAAGCTTTGCCAGTGTAGCTGTGTCCACACTAAGAGCTGTTTATTAGTACGTAATAAACATCATTGGTCAGATTCTCATTCTCACAATAAGCAGCTCTGATGTGGTTTGGATAACTAAGCAGTCTTCCTCCTGCTGTTTTGTATAGACCCTGTCTTTATTTCTGGTGCGCATTTTTGTGTTTATCACTGTCTATCCCCACTTTCCTACAGCGCATGCTAGGAGAATTCTGCAGCAGTCTAACAGAAATGCATGCATTGAAGCGCCAGGTAATGCATTCACTGCTTAGCTTCAACAATTCCTATTACCTTTTTTTTTCTTCTTTTACCTTTGGTCCTATAACTCACTGTTTAGCAGATGTTCAAGATGAGTGCTATTGCAGCATCTTCTCTATAACCAAGACAAGAAAAGCAACCTTGCAAGAAATGCAGTGTTACAAACTGCCTTGAATTACAGTTGAGAACGTGGTTACCATGTTCATGATTTAGTAGCAAATACAAATAGAGAATATGGAGGTAGATACTATATCAAAAACCTAGTTTCAGTAGGTATTTTTCATGGGTTTAAAAGTTGCTGTGACATATTAGTATGTAATGGGGGAGGGATGCAATTTGTGGTAGCTTTTCAAAGATTGAAAAAGCTTGCCTGTGCTTAAAAAATTGGTAAAATATTTGTAGATAATAAAATTGCACAGTAGTGTTTGCTGTATTGCTAATAACTTCATTAACTTGAATACTAACAATTACACATCTGTTAAACTGAGTTTTCCAAATTTTAACTATGTTTCCATTCAGCATTTCCCAAAAATGTATGTAGTAATTCGATTGTTGTGATAAAAGGATAATCCTTAATTTTAGAATGAATGGGAGATTTAGGAGGGAACACATTGTCTCCTCATACATATGTAATAGGGCTTAAGGGTAGGAGTTCTTTTGTGAGCTTAGGAGTGATACTAGACATATATGAGAATGTAATATTTACATTGGGAAAGAGTGGCTTTCTTGAGTTCAGTCTAAAGCTTTCTTAATGCTGCTTGTGGTGCAGTAGTGTGGACTGCTTCTATTATATAAACTTGAGACCTTTAGCTGTCTTTCTTGAAATGTCTTAAAACTCCATTTTCAGCGTTTAATACCTATTCTGAAAGCATCATTGTGGTGTGTGCAATAGTTGCTTTTGTAAAGAATACTTTCTAAAGGTATTGTTCAGAAATGTAAAGAAAATTATTTTTATGATTGCTCTATATTGTATTTCATATATTAAAGATTGCATAAGGGATAATCTAAGAATGCTTGCTCTTCAGGAAATTAATAAGCTTTATGAAAGCAGCTATTAGGGAATCTGCAATGATTGAGACATAATTTGTATACCTGTAGCTTGCATACCTGATAGGCAGTTGTCTGTTAAAGGGATGCCTGTCAGGGACTTAACAAGTTCCTTTATTTTTTTTCTACAGAAACTGGTAGTGATCTTTCTATGTTTGAAGCTTTACGAGACACAATTTATTCTGAAGTGGCAACTCTTATTTCTCAAAATGAGTCTCGTCCCCACTTTCTTATTGAACTTTTCCATGAGCTTCAGCTGCTAAATACAGATTATCTGAGGCAAAGGGCTCTATATGCTTTACAGGTATGCACAGAATTTTTGATTTTCTACGTGAATCAAGCAAACCTTAGATCTTTTTTTACAGTACAGATTATCTTTTCCAGGATATAGTGACCAGACATTTATCTGAGAAAAATGAAAAAGGGAAGTGTGCAAAATCACTGAATTCTGCACCATGGGTGGCATCAAATTCTGAACTCACTCCTAGTGAAAGCCTTGCCTCTACAGATGATGTAAGTTTTCAAATTCAGAAGCTACTGTCTGTTGCAATACGGCACAAAAGAACTGACACTCATGCACTGAGATGTCCAAGGCAAAAAAAAAGGGAGCAGTTTATTTACAGACCTCAACATTTATAGAATTCCAGCAGTGACCATGGATTGGAGGAAGAAAATTGTCCTCTCCAACCACACTGGTCAACCCAACAGTCCATCAACAGTCTTCTCCTTATGAGAAGAATGTAAACATGAAAGAACAGTTACAATAACAATAGATTGTTTATGTGAAAATCAGTGAGAAACTCCATTACAAAAAGTAAATCATCAGAAGGCTGAAAAAACAGGGCAACAGCTGACAGCTTTTCCTGTATTTCAGTTTGCACACATGTATGCGTGTTGACTGAAATATACTAGAGATTGAATTTTGTTAAAATTAGTATCGACTTACACAGGCTTTTCTAAACAACTAATGACAAGAGAATCAATGTAAAAGTGATGAAATATGGTAGGTACTGCAAATGAGTGATGTATCAGGGATGAATGAAACATGGAGAGGGATGTAAATTGGAAACCGATACATTCAGAAAGAGCCAAACTCCTCTTCTGAGTAAGGTCAGGGCAAGTACTGATCACATGATTCTCCAAAAATTTTTGCTTTTTTGTATTTGAAAACCACTTACACCTCTGTACAGTTTCTGTTTTGTACATGTTTTGTACTTGAAGTATTTGAAGCAAGCGTGGTAGATTCACCTGGTGGATTTATATCCTGAAAGTAGGATTGTTCTCCAGTCACGCAGTCTGATGACAAAGCCTGATACCACAAGTCACTAAAGAGAGTTGTGGGCTTGTTCACACATCTGTGAAAGTATGGTGTGTTCCTTCTTTGTATTCACTTGTCTGGTATTTTTTAGGAAACTTTCGGCAAGAACTTTTCTACAGAAGCATGTCAAGATTGTGAACAACCTGATGCAGACAATGGGAGTACTATGTCTACTTCTTCAAATTTTGAACCCTTTGCCACTGATGACCTTGGTGAGAATGATGTGACTTAGTGTTTTAAGTGTTACTCCCTCCCTCCCTAAATGCCTGCAATTGTCTGCACTTTAGTACACTGTTATTTGATTTTTAGTGTGTAATCACATGTTTTGTCCGACAAAACATAATTAAGTTGTCTAATTGTGAAACACTGAGTTTATCAAAGTGTGTAATAAAATATTATAACCAGTTATATGGAGATTTCAAAACTTCGGGCCTTAAAGTAATTTTTGTCATTGTTTATTTGTCTATCAATTGAAAACGTTTTATTTAGATTAAAAAGTGTTTTTATTCTAAATATAGGCAACACAGTGATTCACTTAGATAAAGCTTTGTCTTGGATGAGGGAATATGAGCGTATGAAAGTTGAAGCTGAAAGTACCCTTGACTCTGAGGGCTGCTCTAGTAATTTTCAGGGTGCTTCTACTGCTAAATTAGAAGGTATGCATATATACATATATTTTGCTTAGTTTTAGAAAAGAATTATAATAACTGTCAAGCTAAATTTCTTTCCTCTTTATTTATATTGAAAACTTAGCAAAGTTTGAAAGGACATTTACATACATAAGGAAATAAGATTTATTTTTTTTAATAGAAAATAAATTTTTGAAATTGGTATTTCTTTAATAGTAATGTTGAATGTACTAAATGTATTGCTTTTTAATTTTTTTCTTATTAAAATGAGGTCCGGGTACTGGTGAATGTCAGTCTGTGCCACAGTCAGGTGATGCTTCTGCAGTTCCATGTCCTCGTATAGATACTCAGCAGCTTGACCGGCAGATTAAAGCAATTATGAAAGAGGTCATTCCTTTTCTGAAGGTAAGGGGTCTTTATAGTCTGGTGTGAATTAGAAGAATAAGAAAAGTGCTTGTATAATTGCACAGAAGAGCATTATTTAAAATCTAAAACTTGCCTCTTAGAAGCAGCTGCCAATAAATGTTGCAGACTCTGCTGAAGATGAACTAAGAATTAGATGTTCCCAAAAAAAGATTCTGTGTAGCTTTTAATAGGAGAAATAAATGCTGAGGTTTTTAAATTTAATAGGGCAGGTGGGCTTGACATCAAAAAGAATAGAAGTTGCTTGCTTTGCAGCAGACAAAATTAATTATAGGAATGTTTGAGAATGTACTTCTGAAATATTTGGTGCCCTTTTGCAGACAGAACTGAGATGACTAATTAAAACTGTTACATATATAGTAATAGGGTATTTGGAAGAACACGTTTGAGTAGTTGATTTTTAGCATTATTTTCTCCTGTTTACAAATATCTCTAAAGTTGTTGAAAGCTTTTTAACTTCTGTGATTACGGAGGAGAAATGTTCTTCTTTAAAGGAGGAGAAATAGTCACAGTTCCTCCTTTGCAAGGCTGGAGAGCAGAGAAGATTGAGCTGTAAGATGCTTAAGGCGTCTCCTGTGCCCTTTTATAGTATATAAGCTTAGGTTTGTCTAATAAGGTTGATACTAAGTTTAAAAACTATATTGTTGACATGCCACAGAATGCCTGAAGCATTGTTTTTTATTTGCAATTTTTAGGCTGCATACAACTGTAAATGTCTTAATATACACTTTAATACACTTGTGTACACGGCCACAGTATATGAAGCTTCTTAGTTTGGCCAAACATTATAGGATGCCAAGTACTCGTGTACTGGAAAACTGAGATAAATCTTTGTGTTGTGACCAAAAAATCAGTCATTCATGAAGTATGTTTTTTGTGGATGGATTAGGACTTTTTTGTGGTGTGCTCTTCCTTCAGTGGGCAGGTTGTTTTTTTAATTAAAAAAAATAATTTCTATATTTGGGTTGATGGCTAGTTTTTCTTTTGAAGTGGTAACAAAGCTCGTTCTGTGATACTTGTTAGGAACACATGGATGAAGTATGCTCTTCTCAATTACTGACAGCAGTAAGACGTATGGTCTTGACTCTCACGCAACAAAATGATGAAAGTAAAGAATTTGTGAAGTTCTTTCATAAGCAGCTTGGCAGTATACTTCAGGTTAGTAGTTTTTCAGTGATGTTTTGCAACACTCAAGTTGGCTAATGAGCAACAGATAAACCAGCTTCTCTGAAGTTGTATTTTACACCTTGAACAGCATAGCTGCTGTTCTCCCTCAGCTTTGATATGGTGATGAGGTGTTACCTTTGTTCCTAAACTAATGATTTACTGCACACAGAACATCTTTTATGTCACAGCCAGGTAAGTGGGAGATGTATCTCTGGCATGTGGCTGTCTGCAAGTAGAGCTCTGGTGATGCTTTTCATGGACATCTTGTGTAAATTCCTGCAAATCTGTAGTCTGCACTTTTTCATTCTTTTTTTTTTTTTTTTCTACAAGCATGGAGTTCAAATCATGAGTGTTATAAGTTCTGTTTTATGTGACTAGAGATTCCATTTAAAATCTGTTTAAAAGACTAAAACTTTTTTAAAAATAAGAGCTAATATATACATAACTAATTTCGAGTTATTAGAAATATGAAAAATATTTAGTCTTTAAAGCTTGAGAGCCTGTTTCAGAAACTGAATAATTATTTCTCTTCACAGGATTCACTGGCGAAATTTGCTGGTAGAAAATTAAAAGATTGTGGGGAGGATCTTCTTGTGGAGATCTCTGAAGTGTTATTCAATGAATTAGCCTTTTTTAAACTCATGCAAGACTTGGACAACAACAGTATTTCTGTAAAGCAGAGATGTAAACGAAAAATAGAAACTACTGAAGTAGTGCAGTCTTATGCTAAAGAGGTTTGTTTTATTTTATTTTTGAAAAATGTAGTTTTTCTGAGATTATGTTTTCTAAACTAGTTTGATTACCTTATTTTATGCCTTACCTATGTTTATTTATTTATTTTACCAGTTGTTGTGTGATCACAGTATTGTTTGTGTAGGAATGTGAACTGGTTTTCCTCAGTAAGGGCAAGTCCTGTGTTACAGATGAGTATCTGTTACAGATATCTAATTGCATAGACTTTGTTCATAATTCAGAGGAAATGTTCTAATGGTTATATGTGAACAGAAGAAAGAATAAACAAGTGTTGAAATAGTTTTAGCACCTGGGGCCATTGAGTAATTTCACCCCAGCAGGCAGCTGAGCCTCTCACAGCAACTCAGTCCCCTCTGTGGGATGGGGAGACCATCAGAAGGGTAAAATGGAGAAAGCTTGTGGGTTGAGATAAAGACACTTGAATTGGTAAAGCAAAAGCTGCACATGCAAGCAGAGCAAAACAAGAAATTCATTCACCACTTCCCATGGCAGGCAGGTGTTCAGCCACCTCTAGCAGAGGCTCCATCACATGTAATGGTGACTTGGGAAGTCAAACACCATCACTTTGGATCTCCCCCCCACCTTTCTCTTTGCCTAGCTTTATATGGTGAGCATGATGCCAGGTGGTGTGGAACATCCCTTGGGTTAGTGAGGAACATCTTCCCTGTGTTCTCTTCCAAGAACTGTGGTCTCTCAGACCTCTTGCTTTTGGGGGTGGGGTGAGGACCAGAGAAGGTCTTGACTCTGTGGAATGCTGCTTGGTGGTAATGAAAACATCCCTGTGCTGTCAACCCTGTGTTCAGCACAAATTGAAAGCACAGCCTCACACTATCTACTGTGAAGAGGTTTTACTCTATCCCAGTGCCAGGGCCAGGTTATGCATGACCCCATTACACCCAGCTAAGTACTTTGACATACTGAAGGTCCCAGTTCATTCTCTCTTCAGGTTTGCCTGCTGGTTTCCTTGCAGTAGCTTAGTTAGCCATAATCTCTAACAAACTGGAGTAAATCCTCTGAAGTTGTCACGTGGTTGATTTGTTGGCATATGCAGAAAGAATCAGTTTCTAGACTTGGTGTGTAAAATATGTTTAAACTTTTCAGAAATATTTGAGACTGTAGGACATATTCTTGCTCTAAAAAGCAAGCTTTGGCTAGGTTTCACACCATTTACATTATTAATTTTAGTATTGCTTTTATTGGGAGCATAGCTGCTTTTTTTTTAAGTTACATGATCTGTTTACAAAACAAACAATAAACCAGATTATGTTCATGTATTTGAGTTCTGTATCCTTTCAGTTTTCTTCTAGAAACACAAATACCAAAGCAAACCCTTAATTAATTTTTAGATGTCAGCAGAAGATACTTTTTGAACCTGTTATAAACTGTAAAGTCCTACAAGTATTTTTAGGTGTACCACCAGCAATATTTCAAGATAATTTAGATATATCAATAGCAAGGCTGGTATGAGGGAGACTGTGGAAGGCCTTGTAAAGAGGCCAGAGGAACACTCTGAATCCAGAAAGATTTAGACATGACTTCCTGTTTTATCTGAAGTTGCCCATAGGGCCTTTGTTACATAAAAAGCTGGTTTATACCTGCTATTAGAAAGCATGGAACCACCTAAGATTCAGCATTTCTTCTCTCCTGGAAGACAGAATTAGGGTTAAAGTCAATGTTTGCCTCATGGCTGTAGCAGAGGTTCAGATTCAATAAAGCCAGAGATGAGCCGGAAGTGGTAGGTCCTGGTTACTTTGTACAGACCTGCACAATTATCTCTGTGTGTCTTCTCACAGCCCTCAACTCTGGAATCCTGATGCAGACATATGTGATCTTGCTTGATCTTCTGGCTCTCTTGAGTCCAGTAAAGTAACTGCTGAAAACATAGCTCTTTGTCTTGATCAGTTAAATCATGAAGTGGTTTGAGTTGGAAAGGACCTTAAAGATCATCTAGTTTCAACCCCTCTGCCATCATGTATCTAATTCTATATGCTAGATATGATTCAACCACAGACTGTAGGATTAGCCCAATATAAACATAATTGTTTAAATAAGAAGGGTTGGCACAGATTTTTTTAATGCTTTGCAACTCTAAAATTTTGAAGACATCTGTGTGAACAAAAGTCCCTGTGACTTCCTGCTGTTTTAAGATAAAAATTCCTAGTAAGATTAGCATTTCAGCCTGGCTTTCATGAAGTCCTAGTTTGATTCAGTATTTCCAAGTTATTTCAGTTTAGAACTGAAGACAGTTTGTGTTTCTTCTAGGCAAAAAAAGGTCTCCAGGTGGATGTTTGTTCTTCTGTTGAAGATGTCGATGAGGACAAAGTATGTGTATGCCTTTCAACTCTCTTTATTCCTCAGATAGTTTTGAAGGTCACTTAGTCTTACTGTTGTCATAGAATCAAGTATCTATAAGCAGCCCATTTTCCAGCCTTTAGAAATTTATTAATCTCCTTTCTGTTATTTTCAGTTATTTATTTTATCAAAGTAACAAAGTAAATTGTAATTTCTATTTCTAAGGATAGCTTAACTATTTTTAGCAGTTAACATTTTCTTTTTTAATGGTATGAAATAAGTTGATTTACTTTCCTTCTTTGGGAGAAGGTAGATGTTCTGAACTGGGACACATGGTATTTGAAGTCTCAGAGTCCAAGCCTGGCTTTGCTCTGAGTATGAGATGTTAGTGCTCAGAATTTGTGCCTGTTCTTTTTTAAGTTTCTTTTGAAAAACACTGATACCATTGGGGAAATGTGTTGTATGTGAAGTTTTAAATGGGCTGCTGCAATGTTCAGCTTTCTACAGCTAAGGGAATGATACAGGTATATACACCAAGTAGAATGTTAATTGCTTTCCTAAATGGATATAGGTATAGGAGTAGGCACATGTGGAAGTGGAGTCAGTGTTTTCTTCTAGGGCTTAGAGCTTGTGTCACACTGCTTTGGAAGTAAAAGTGGGAAGCTGTACATCACTTATTATGGTTGCTGTAGTGTAGAAGAGTCCTTTCAAGATTTGGAGCCAAACTCAGGGCTTTACTTGAGGTTCATATAGGAAGAGCAGAATTTTCTCATTCAGCAGAGACACTGCTAAGGAGATACTGTTAAAGAAATGAGACGCTGCAGTTAGGAATATTTTTACCCCTCATTTATGAGGAGCCAGGGGAGTTGCTGGAAGGTAATAATGCAGGTGTGTCTGTTTTCTTGATAATTACAAATCTAATTTAAAGGATTTTTTTAACCTAGCATGCTGATCAGTGTCAACCTTTTCAGATAATGACATGCTCAGTAGTTATGAGGTCCTTGAAAGCTGTGTCTGAGCAGTGCCGTGATCTCTTACAGGAAGTTCCGATGCTCTCCTTCAGGAGCATTGTTCTGCTGTATTCATTTCAAGGCCGTAAGGACTACTTAAACAGATTTTTAGTAGATACTTTTTAACTTTGGAGAAATAACTCCTTTATGCCAAAACCTTAGTGTAGTCTTTAGATGAACATAAAATTGCACACTATTCCATCTTTTCCTAGGACAAGGATGAGACTGAAACTGTTAAACAAGTACCAAACTCAGAAGTGTGTGCTGGTAACGGGGTGCCTGAAAGTATTAGATCTGATGCATCTGATCAAGAGGAGGATGAGGAAAGTGAAAGCGGTCCAGTGGCAATAAGTAAGGCACTTTAATATAGTTCATTATTCTGTGCTTCCACTGTAGTTTTGACCATCTAATTTTCCAACAGGATTTGCATGAAATAGTGCTGTGTAACACCTCATGTCTCACAGATTTTATAGTTAGTCCTTTGTCAGTGAAAGTTTTGCGGTACTGTATTTGCTAGCATTATGTCAAGGGTTAAATATTCCAATTAGAGGAGCTTATTTTTTTTCATAATCAGTAGATCTGTAAAAATATATTAGAAACAGATTCATTAAGTTATATATCCTGTCTCAGCTTAACTCGAAGTTTCCCAGCCTTTAACCTGAATGATGTGAAAGCTGTGCAGTTTTTCATTTAAATGTGGCTTTTTAAACTGTGCTTTTACTTTAAAGTAAAGTAAAGCTTGCATATATTTATCTATATTTTGTCCTGGTTTTTTTGTCTTACACCAACTACTTCTGGTTTGGATATCTTTACCATTTACATTTTTTGCACCAACTTGTTTAATAACTTTGATATTTCACACCAACATAGAGGTGTTTGTTCATAATATAGCTGATGTGAAACATCCAGATCTTTGAAAGTTAAGTTGTTACTGTATCTTAATCTTAAAGAATGTTTTGAAATACAACAAACATTGCATTAAATTCCCCAAGAGGATTTGGCAATTCAAAGGTGGTTTTACATTGATATGCCTTTAGGTTTATCAAAAGCAGAAACCCAAGCTCTAACTAACTATGGCAGTGGAGAAGATGAGAATGAAGATGAAGAAATAGAATTTGAGGAAGGACCTGTTGATGTGCAAACATCACTACAAGCCAGCAGTGAAACAACTGAAAATGAACAGGTACCATCAAAATTGTAAAAGCAGAACAAACCTGTGCCAGTGCACAGCTTTTCAGTACATATTTATATGTACCTTGTTTTTTCTTGTTGCGTTATTTTCATACTATTGAAAATAAAAGAATGATACAAGAAATTGTATGATACCAGTAGCTGCTACATACAAAATGTAGCATTTTTCACCTGAGTTTATTACAGCTGATGCCAAAGTGGATGGATGGACAGACAAAAAACTAATGTTTACATCTGCTATGAGAGAGGTAAAATGTTGAGCTGCGAGAAGTTAAACTTTCAAAAAAGCATAATTTTAAACCTTTAAGTAGTTCTTTCTGTGTGTTTGCTGAGATCAAGTTCTAATTCGGAGTAATTCACTCTTGTGTTCTAGCATGTCTTTTGTCTTTCCTCCCTTCTGTGATAATTGTTTCTGTAACAATGGTGAAATGTTTTTGGGTATGATTGTCATTTCACTGTTAGTTTTCTTAAAAACATTTAAATATGTGTGACCTGGTTTTGGAGAATGGTCAGCTCTTTACATATTAAGTAAGATTGACAATCTATTGAAACTTTGGTTTGATCAACAGGTATTTATGTTAGGCAAGGATGTAATTGGAACATTTTGCTTTAAAGGCTAAAACAGTAGATCTTTTAGGTGGAACCAAAGAGTTTACCTGGGAACTGCTGTAGCGAAAATGTTCAGATAAAACATGCCTATCAATATGAATGGTTTTGTAGACTGTTGCTGACTAGCTGGCAAATAGGAACCTGCTGTCTTAATTTCAAACTAGTGAAAAGACAAATTGATGGAGCAAGTGTCCAGTGTGTTTCTAGTTAATAAATTTGCCAATAAGCTATAAAGCTGATCAGTAAAATTTTGTTCTAACTCATTTTTACCTTCCCCAATAGACTTCGAACCAAGAATTGAGTAAGGCAAAAAGCAGTGAGATTTTGTCATCAGAACAGGAATCTGTTAATGTTAAAGGTAAGCCCCATATGCAGTAACTGAGAGACTTAACACTTCCATGTGAAATTGTAGATGATGAGAATTGTCTTGGACAGTGTGATACATGTAATTAAGAGAAAGATGATCAAATGTGCTGTCTTTTCGTAGAACTGTATCAGTTGCCTGGATGTACCTTTGTTGATATTGACACAATAAACCTTTCAAAGAGGAAACATGGAATAATCTTAGGTAGATGTGGTTTTGATGCTTAACATGAGCAAGAATTTTAGCTGATTGTTGCAGCTCTTGGGACACAATGGTATCAGAATTAACATGTGTTACAGTGTTTTGATGTTTAGATTTGTCTTGTACTTGGTTTTTCTGCTACTACCATTTTAGTAATTATTGATATTACTTTGTA
This sequence comes from Phylloscopus whistleri, assembly GCA_017589585.1. Lineage (NCBI taxonomy): Eukaryota > Metazoa > Chordata > Aves > Passeriformes > Phylloscopidae > Phylloscopus > Phylloscopus whistleri. Next base: position 3,440,417 of record JADMLD010001408.1, read on the forward strand.
TTTTAAGGGGTTTTTTCTGTGAGTAATGTAACTGATTAAAAGTGAAGAAATGATTTTCCATCAAAAGAAGGGAGCATTATTGGGTTGTATAAATGTCGTTGCAAACACTAGTTTTGTTCTTGGCCTTTTTTTTGTAGACTAAAAATCAATATTAGAGTGGCAAAATATTAAGGAATTTACTGTTCTGTGTTCTGTCTCCTCATACCTAGAATAAATATTTTATAGTAGGTCACTTATTTCTGGAAGTTATTTTTTAAGAACTTTTTTGAGTCAGAAATCAAGTCATATTCTCTCATGTGATAAATTGCTTATACCTAAGTCGGTAAGGGTACAAATAACTGATGTTTTACTTCAGTCAGCTTTGTGTTGTTCTAAGAGACTAAAATTCACTTTCATTGCTCATTTGTAGCTTTGGATCCTAATTTTTAAAAGAATAATAATAATCTGGCATTTTTTTATGTTGAGAATATTTTAGTATATATCTCTGCCTAGTTAAAATGTAATTCTGTGGTTTTAGGTGAACAGGATGTGACTGCAGTTGTGCCTCATTACCTCAGTGTCATGGAGAGTACACCAGCTTTAACAGTCAATAGCCCAGAATCCTTTCTAACAGCCACTGTGAAAACAGAAGGATCAAGCTTATCTTCAGCAGTGAATGAAACTCAAACGCCGGATACCACCTGTGCAGAAAACAAATCTGGTGCAAGTTCTGAAAGCTCCATGGCTGGCAGCCCTGACACAGAGTCACCTGTGCTAGTGAACGAATATGTGTGTATAATTCAGTTAAGATGCATCTAAGAGAAATGATAAACTTTTTTCTGTTACAGTGTTACTTCTGTAATAACAGAAGTGCAGTCTTGTTTTGTTTCTGTCTGCAAATTTGATATGCGCGTTGGTTTTTTTTAATGTACTTCAATAGTTTTGGAGTGAAAAGAAAACAGAACGGCACTTCTTAAATACCACAATTTTTATTAACAGGAACCTGGTTCTGGAAATGTAAGTCAAAAATCTGATGAAGACGACTTTGTGAAGGTTGAAGACTTGCCCCTCAAACTTGCTGTGTATTCAGAGGTATTTTGATATTATTTGTGGGATTGTTGTTTAGAAGTGCATACCCTAAATATCTCTGTTACCCAGACAGCAGTAAGAATTATCCAGAATTTTGAGATTTGCTTTTTTTTTTGTTACAAAGGCAGATTTAATGAAGAAAATGGAAACAGAGGCCCAGACCAAGAGTTTGTCTGATGAATTACTGGATGGAGGTGGAGCTCAAGATCAGGAATTGGTAGGAGATGCCCAAACATTGAAAGAACCTGGTAATTATTTTCTATATTCTGCACACATATTGGGAAAACACTCTGGAATGCTAGAATTTAAATATCATTGATTGAAATTAGCAGTTATTGCAGTGCTGTAAAAATATTGGGGTTTGTTATCATGCATTTGAAAATGTTGTATTGATATGAAAGGATTTTATCTTGCTGTCCATCTTACTTCTATGTTCTTTTTTAGATTCTGTGGCTGATAAAATCATAAAAATTAACATATTTAAAGTGCATGTCACAATATAATGGTTTTGAAACTTATTTAAATGGAGCGGTATTTTTGTTTCTTGTTACACAAGCTTGGGCTTAATAATACTGTAAATCATAATTGTAATTATCTGATATAATAACACTCAGTATAATTTCCTCACAGACTGCTCAGTGTTTTTGTGATAGAAACATTCAAGAGACTTTTCAGAAGAGTAAAATGTCTCCTCAGGGAGAAAGAAATTATTTTTCATATGAAGTATACCATGTGGTAGGGAAAAGTTCCAGTGTGTATGATAGCAATAAAATTTTTCACTTTCTTGAGGTTTTTTTTTTAATGCAGATACAAAAACTTAATGATCATGCAGGTCAGAGAAAAATGTTGGTTTTATTTTCTATACTATTGTGACAAAATTACAGTATTAAAGACTTCTATTTTATAGTTAGACTTGTAATTCTCCTCTGGGGTGTACAGTAATGGCATATATAAAGGCATGAACCAGGTATTCCTGATCGTAGCAGTTCTCTGGTGTTGTGCCTCCTTCCAATTCCTCAAATAGAATAAGCTGATGAATGTGCTTTTTACTGAATCATTTGCAGTGGCAGCACAGATGTTCTCCAGAACAAAGTGTGTGGGAAGGTGCACCTTTCCTTCCATTTTGATCACTGCCTGTCAGCATTGTGCTTGTCACAGCTCTGCCAACACAAGCCTGTTGTTCCCATTTGGTGGATACTGATGCCCAGGCCTGCTGTGGGAACAGTCTAACCAAGAGTATAATGCCACACCAAAGTTGTAGCTAGCTCTAAGCCATTCTTAAGCTGTGTATGGGGGAATGGCTTGTAGGTGTTCAAGCAAGCCATAGCTCAAAATGCTTGTGAGGATGAAATAGCAGTTGAAATGTGGTCATGAGCTGTTTGATGCCTTGTAGATATTAGACAATTATTTTATTCTTATTTTACAGAAACTTTTGGAGCTCAAAATGCATAAGAATAACCCGAAGATGTCTGCATTTATAAACTCGATGTATACAAATGCATATAGAAGATCAGAACTAATTTCCCAGAATTCTGGAAGTGTATAAAAAATGTAAAATTTTTAACACGCTGCCTCTTAGGGATAGGTATGTGATCTTCTGCCTGTGGCAGTTTAAACAGCTGGAACTGAATCCACTTCTATTCAGTTTTGCTGCACTGTTCTTTTTCTGTCTTAATTTTTTATTTTTTATTGTGACTTGTTTGGTAATTTTAAAATTGTTCAAAATGGTAGTTTTAAATAAAGTTTGGACTTGTCTGTAAATTTTCTCTTTTGAAAAATTTTCTTTGGCTTACAAACTGGTATGCTGAGTTTGTTGCCAGAAGTTAATTGACTTGTTGGTATGCTTGTAGCAGTTTGGTCTTCTCTTAAAACACTGCTGATTTTCTTGGGACAAGAACTTCTCCAAGTTTCTTGCATCTTCTCAAAATACAAGGTATAGACACATTACATACATACCTACATGTTGTCTTTATAGTCTAACTTGTTTGTAACAAAAGAAATTCCTGTTCATGGCCTGTGGGATTCCTTTCTATCAGCACATTTATCTGAGGTGAAGTTGAATACCCCAGGTTTGTAGTTAACTGCAGAAACCAGCTGTATTTTTCTGCATTTGCTGAATCCTTTTGGTGTTCAAAGGATTAAACATGTCTGAAAATGTTAGTATCTTTTCATAGCTAACACTTAAAATTGCTGCAACTGAAGGTTTAGAGAATCTGTTCTAAAGTGTTTGACTTTGTAATGAAATTTGGGAAACTACAATTAAAGTTAATCTTTTTAAAAAACAGTTGAAGTCAGCACCTCTGGAATCTCACAGTAAAGGTAGAATTAGAATTACAGAAAAGTAGATTGGAAAACTTTGTTTAGTTTTTCAGATCGGGGTTGCTAATAACACTAAGTCATAAAACTGAGCTAGAAGCTTATTCAGCAGACCTGCTGCATTGTAAAGATCCTGTTTACCTTAAACACAAGGCTTTTCTGAAAGTAGTTAAAAAGCACTGGTCAGCTTTAATTCAGGATTGTGTTGCTTTTGAGGTTAGTGTGATAATATGGCTTTATGCTGTGGGAGACAGTATAGTGATGGTGAAGGCTAAATATGCTTGAAGTTTAAATAAAATGAGAATGTAATTATTCTGTGATTTTTTTTCTAGTGTGTTTGGAGTGTCTAACTAGAAAACATAATCTTATGAATGAATTGGCAGATTATGGTCACATGCCTCTCATGTTGAAGGATGGAAGTAGATTAATAAAAGCTTGAAGATAGTTTAAGTTAGTCTGCAGGCTTTAAACTGCTGGTAATACTGTAGGCAGAAAAACTTTACCCTTTGGAGGACCAAGGAAATACATTGTGACAAAGGCAAACCTGTGAAATGGAAACGGTCAAAGTTCTAATTACTAATTTAGCCCAAGAATCACTCAGTCTTAAAAGAGGATATTTTTTATAAAGTAGAGTGAGATTATGTTTGCAGATTTGAAATGAGGCTACTTTATATGTTGAATCATTAAACTCTAAGCTCAAGAGCAAGCCTGAGCACTCCCCATTCTTGCCCTTGAATGGTGGGTTTAACCCCAGCCAGCAGCTGAGCACCAAGCAGCTGGTTGCTCACTCCCCAACCAGTAGGATCAGAGAGAGAAGTGGAAGAGTAAAAACAAAATAATTCATAGTTGAAAGAAAGATTAATAGGTAAAGCAAAAGCTACACATGCAAGCAAAGCAAAATGGCAAGCAGGTGTTTAGCAGTCTCCAGGAAAACATGGCTCCATGATGCATAACAAGGACTTGAGAAGATGAATGTCATTACTCCAACTGTCCCCTGTTCCTTCTTCTTTGAGCTTTATATGCTGAGCATGATGCCCTATGCTGTGAAATAGCCCTTTAGTCAGTGTGGGGCAGCTCTCCTGCCCTGTCCCCTCCTAACTGTGCATCCCCAGCCTTCTTGCTGGGGGCATGAAAGGCTGAACAGGAAAGACTGGACTCTATGCAAGTGCTGCTCAGCAATAATGAAGACATCTCTGTGTTATCCACACTTATTTTCAGCACAGATTCACAACAGCCTCCCACCAGCTACTGAAAAGAAATTTACCTGTCAAAACCAACAGTATATGGACATGAAAAATGGTATTTCTTTGGTCATATGGTCTCTCTACTGTTTCACCATGGAATGGTCAGCGGGAACCTCTTGAGGTCATCTTGTGCCAGCAGGGCCACTCAGAGCTGTTTGCCCAGGTGGCTTTTGAGTACCTTCCTGGTGGGAGACTACCTCTACTCTGGGCAACCTGTGCCATTGTTTGTTACCCTTACAGTAAAGTGTTTCCTAACATGCAGAGGGAATCTCCTGTGGTTGGTTTTGTGCCCTTGTAGTCTACTTTCACTATCCCTTGCTCAAGTAGTAGAACTGCTGAAGAAGTTAAATTCTCACTATGCCTAATGCCAGTCCTTTTACTCATGTAGTTAATTTCAGCAGAATTTGTTTCTTGCTTAAAAAGAACACTGGAGAATGTGGGAGTGAGATGGGAGAAGTAGAGTCTCGTGCTTCATACATAGATTTCTCCCATACTGATCTGGACCAAAATGAAATGTTACATTTTACTGTCCAATGCCCCTTGCACAGTTCACCACTCAAGATGGTTCTGTAGTGCCCTGAGTACAAAGAAGTGGAAAAATTATTCTTAGGATGAAAGTTCAGAGGCCAGAGTTGCTTCCCATCTATTGCTAATGTAAATTAGTAACAACTCTTCCCTTAGGACAAGGTTGCTGTGTGACACCTGTCCTTTACTGTTGTACAGTGAGTGACCTAAAAACCCAGTGGAATATGTGTATGGAATGAAACCGAGTCATACTAGATTTGGAACTATTTTCACTGTTGGAAGTAACTGTTACTTCTGAGAGGAAGATGGAATAATTTATTTCTTACTATAGATTTCATCACTGCTTTTCAAATATTATTTTAATCAGAGCCAAACATATCCTGAAATTATTCATGCTCCAAAACTAATTACATCATCCACAATGTCTAATCATTACAACAAACAACACTTGCTGTGGCTGCAATGATAATATTTAAACTGTAGTTACCTACTACAGGATTACCATCTTGCTTAAGAGCAAGTTCAAACAAAACTCTTCAGTGGTAAACTTTGAAGAACATAAATAAGAAGCCTTCATCCATTCTATACAAGGCTGGATATTCCTATAGTAGTAGTTACTCAAAGACAGACTGGAACATTTCTTGTCCTACTTTTATATAAGCATCTCTCTCTTCTTTTGTCATAAGAGACACAAGCTCAGGGTTTTCACTAATTTCGCCATATGAACAGGGTTGGCCAGCTACCATTAAAATAGGACACAGAGTTTCCTGTTCCTCCTCTTGTTCAAAGCTGCTGCCTGCTACTTTCATTCCTGCTCCTCTTGAGTGCTTGATATCCTCTTCAAACTCACTGTTATCACTGTGTGATCCATGGAGTTTGCTTTTGACAATAGGAGCCTGATCTGTGCTAGATGATGATTTGGATTCATGGATCAGAAGAGTCTTGATGATTTCATTATCAGTGACAGTTTCTTTAACATTTTCTTGAGTTTCCTCAGAAGCATTTACTCCTAATACACAATACTAAATGTTAGAGGGATGAATCGTTTACAGTTACCACAGGCATCCTACATAGATGATTTTTTTCTACTCTGGCTCTTTTTTACCCATACTAGAATTCTCTTGAAAGTACAAACATTTCTGAGAGTCTTCCACTGTAAAGATTACCACTGAAATTACTGCATGGCTAAAGACAGAAGTTTCAGGACCCACCTGACTTCTGGCTTTAGGAATATAACCTCAATCAGTCTTAAAACTAGATTTTGAAAATGGAGGTCCAATAACCACTGACACAGAATTGAAATGAAACATTGTCTTCTAAATCAAGCTCACCACATTTTCAGTGGGAAAGCTGTATTTAACTGCATTAAGGCTGCTGAATTAATTTGTGAATTCACTAAACTTACCAATACTGTTGTTGGTGAGCGTTGTTGTTCCTTCCACAGTGCTCTGTGACAACCAGATAGGTTGTCTTTCAGTGGCTTTTTCTCTTCTTTTCTTCTTGTGCTTTGAGTCGTGGACATCAGTAGTTAAGTTTTGGGTGCATGTAAGGCCAAAAGCAGAACTTCTGTCTGCCCATTTTTCAGGGCGGCTGCAGGATTCCAGCACACTTGAGCCCAACTTTGGATCAAAGCTGAATGAGGTGTCACATTTTGAAGAGGTAGAATTCAGGCATGAACCACCCCTCTAGTTCCCATTAAAAACAAAAAAAACTGAACAACAATCACAAATAAACCCCAAAACCATGTTTTGTCAGCAGGCTAGCTTTAACAAGTACTCTAGTAATTCACATTCCCTTTTACCTCTCTCAGAGGCAAGTGGTTCTGAACCATTGATTTTTGCAAGCTCTCTTCAGTAGTGCATCTCTGGATGAAGCACACTGCTAGAGAAACAGTAATGTTTCTTATAGAAAGGGCTATGAACATTAGCTGAAAGAGTAATTTGGGAAATAAATTACTTATAAAAATATATCAAAAAAATAAAAAGATATAGCAATAATTTAGGATGCCTTAGATATTACAGACTTAATACATTAAACAGCAGACTGTACTGAACAAAGCAGAATGGAGTACATAGGCTGCAAGTTCAGTATTTCAAAGGTTTTACAACTGTAAAGTTATTGGGGGGATTTGCATTGATCAGAAGTTCTAGGGTGATGTTCATACCTTTCTGATAATTCCGGTATTTCTGTTGGCTGAGGCTCCAGCAAGTCATAGGGCAGCACAATATCTTCAGTCTCACGCAGCAGCACAAAGACAGGCTCGATCTGCTCGTTGAACTTGGCCAGCAGGGTTCGAGCATCGTGCTTTGGAAATGCTGAGCCATCTTCCTCTACTTCAGTGTTGCAGTAAGTGCAGTGGAAAGTCTCTGCAACATTTTCCGAAGTGGGAATTCTCATGTTCATATGCAAAAAGAATGCAAAAAGATCAGCAGTACCTTGTTAAGCAGTCTGCAGCCTGGACATTTACCCAGACATTCTGGCTTTATCCATTTGTTCACATTAACTAGGGGAACTCAATTTTGCAGGCAAACTCGAGACAGTTTGGTATTATAAGCTTGTTATGCAAGTTAGAAATGTCTCAGAAGAGAAATTTAAGCTGGATAGATATGTCTTATCAGTTTATTTTTCTCTTCTCTAGTCTCATCTTCTCAGTTCTTAATGTAAGAAAAGACGTTTTCAAACATAAGTAGCATCTGGTTTTAGTTGTTCAAGAGTCAGAGTCAAGGCAAATGCTAAACCCCTGTATTTATGTCTTCAGGAAAACAAACAAAACTTCAAGGTTATTCTGTGAAAATATATTGCCAGCCTCAAAGTTTGCATTTCAGTAACTTGACAGAGTCCCTCCATTTAGAAGGAAGGGATGATTTTACTAACTGGCAGAACACAGATTTCGCCACTGGCATTTCAGGTTAGTCATATATAAAGCTCATTCTGCCTGGCTCTGGCATCCTTTGCTGATCCCAATACCCAGATGTCAGCACAATAGCTGTGCTCTGAGAATGTATTGCACTATGATGCCATTTTGACTCATTTTGAAATAATACTCTGTTGAGTTATTTTGGGTTTAGGGAAGAAAAATCCACAAGCTCTGACACCACTTCTGCTGTAGATGTGTAGTGTTGACCTGTGAGGAGCCTGAACTTCCCAGCCCAGGAGTGACAGAACAGCTCTGCTCTGGTGCCACTGAACTGCAAGATGCTTATTGAAGTAGGTAACTGCAAGCGGTTTTACCCATCTTGTCCAACTCTTCAGTCAGAAGGACTGACCACACAAATGGATTAACTAAGAGATACAAAACAGAGTAAAGACTGTGTGCTGTGTTCATATTTCCATATGAGGAAGTGAGACTCACAAGACTCACATGAGTTAAGATTACTCAACCAGATTCAAAGCAAAGCTGAGGCCTGGAATCTGATTCTCAACCCCAGCTCATACATTCAAGATCAATCTTCCTTTTGTTTGGCCTATTCTACAGAGGCAGCACTTCTCTTACCTTCACCTCCCAGCATCCCCTGTTCCAGACCCTCATCCCCCAGCAAACAAGAAGCATAGTCTAACATCCTTTTATTGCAAAGTTCACCTAGGAAACAATTCTGTGCTGTCAGGGTTATTCTTTAAGGTAACAGCAAATAAGCAATATAACCCACCTGTAAATGCATCGAAGAGCTGGTTGACTTCAAGGTCCGTGTACGTGCTAGAGCAAGATGGACACTTAAAAGAGGATCTGGTAGTTGAATCCCGCTCATCTGCTTCTATTTTCCGGCGTACATGATCCAGTTTGTATTTTACCACGTCCACCAGCACCTTGTAATTGATGTAATAGTAATTGTGCCTGGTGCTCTTCCCGTTGGGCCCCGTTTCAACGCGCATCCGCAGCTTCACCAGCTTGTCCGCCTTGAGCGTGTTGAGGACAGTGCGCAGTTGCTTGCGCTCGTACTTGAGCAGCTGTAACAAGTCCTCCTCTTTCACACAGGGGTAGCGGATCAGCACATCCAGGGCCAGGGAGCACTCCACATCATAGAAACCACGCACGATGTATTTGGCCAGGCGCTTTAGGGCCGCCGGCACCTCGCTGGGAATGTTCTGCTCCTCCATCAGGAGCTGAACTGCTGTCGGTGGAGAAGTGCTGTACAACCAAGAGAAGGGAGGTGAGCTGCAGCAAACCCTTCTTAGCCCTCACAGGCAGGTGCAAAATATGTCATTTGGTGTGCTGCATTTCTGCAAGTCTTCACTAAATAGAGGAATGTAAAATCCTTAACCTGCATTGGGGATGGGGGAGGTATTAATAGGTATCAGAAATTATCTAATCTTGAAGTGCAGTGGTTATCCCGAAATATTAATATCCTTTTGTGGACAAATCCACAGAAGGTATCTAGGAAAATGTGTTACAGAAAGTTCATAATCTTCCCAGAAGACAGCACATTTAACTTGCATGTCTAGTTCCACCTGTTTGCATTCACAGCCAGCCAGGTAAGACCAGAAGTAAAAGTAAAGCTTTGGAACATAAAGTTCAGGACAAGAAATCTTAGTTGGAACTGTATCTGCCTTAGTGGCAAAGCCACAAGAGGCATTTGAGCACCTGTTCACATGCTCTTTGTGATATTTCTGCTCGCTGCTGTGATCTGACAAAGGTTTTGAAAAGCTAGGGCACAGGATGTTCCAAGTTATCTGGCCCTCACTCATCAAAGGTTATTTGGGATAGCACATTTTATCCCTTAGTGCTCTTTAAGAGTAGGATTTCTGGCCATATTCCTAATCTCATTATTGAAAATGTAACTAGTTTTAATCACTCCAACTGTCCTAACAAGTTTTTAAATTGTAAGGAGGGAGAAGAAAAAAAATGAAGGTATGTTTCAACAAAGCTACATCCTAATTCCCTTCTTTGAGGCATGTTAAAATCCTACAGTAGTATTTGACACCACTGCCTCTAGCCAGATTGCTCTGCAGTGAGCCATGCAATGCACAGCCAAAGTGCTGGTATAGCCCCTGGGTCAGGAGCTGGGCTGGTAGAGGATAGCATGTTATAGCAAACTACATCCAGCCCTGGCATCCACTGCAGAGGGTGGCAAAGCTCCAGCCCAGGTAACTGCATATTACTGTCAGAGCTTCCAGGGAACCTTTATCAGAAATTCTAGTTAAACAAACAAAAGCACTTATACTAGCCTAGTACTTGGGCCATAATTAAATTTGTACTTCACAGGGTGCACCTTACGGAAAACAAAGACAATGGAAACCTGCTGGTCTAAGTCTGGAAACCCTGAAGGTGACAGCACCACACTGACCTAAATTTCCTACAGGAAAAGTGAGGGAACACTGGAATGGGCTGCCCAGGAAAGAGGTTGAGTCCATACTTCAACAGGACAAGAGCCAGAGCAGACTGACCTGCCTTTGAGAGTAGTTTTGCCATGAGCAAGGAACCAGATGGCCTCCAGATCCTCCTCCTAACCTAAATTCTTCTATTCCAAGAGAGTTAAAGTTAACAACAGTAAAGAGGGAAGCTTTGACATTGTCAGTCTGTTGGCAATCTTTCTCAGATTAAGAGCAGTATTTCTGTACGTTCTGACAAAAGCTTTCATGAATAAGCACTTTAAAAAGGTTGTTGTTTTTGTTGTTATTATTATGAGCCTTGTCCTTCCACACTGGACAGAGTCCATAGAATGGAGGCACTGTAGCCTCCAGCAGAGGCCCAAAGGAAAGCAGCCACCATGGAATGCTGTAACCCAGCCCCACAGAGGAGCACCAAGGGCAGCCCCAGCATCTGTATTGGAAGTGTTACTGCTCAGTGCATTGATACATCTCAGAAAGGGCTGGGATGCCCTCGGGGTGGATTAGTGTCCCATGGCCTCCAGTTGGATCGTGGCAGTATTAAACAAAAGAATAAAACTGTTTCTTCATCTACTTCTTGGCTAATAGGTCAGCAGAATGCTGACACCTAAAGGACTTGTATTAGGTACAGCTCTCATGACCCTTTTTCCTTACCCTAAGTCAAACAGAGAATGAAATGATTTCAAAGGGAGTGTGATAACTAGGCAATATCATTAGGGAAGAAGTAGGACCTGAACTGTAAGCGGGAGGTTTGCTGAGCTATCAATTCTCTGGATGACTCCTTATCTCAGACTGGCACTGTGTACTTGGATCTCTAAAGCAAGCACTACCCTGAAGTGTTTCTGAGCACTTCGATGTTGAAAGCTTGTCAGATAGTCTTACAACCAGGTAAAATAGTCATGGAAAGAAAAAAACCAAACAACCAAACACACAGGAACTCTACAAACTCCAGAAAACACAGAAAACCCCACCACAGTCACACAACAGAGCCTAACCTTCCCCCCTGCCATACCTAAACACGTACTTTCAATACCATGAACATATGCTGGGATACAAATGAGCAGCTTTTTTTCAAAAACAAATCCATAGAACCCACTATCTATTTGCAGGGGAATTTTAAATATGCAAGCCTTTGGTTCAACAGAAAAGGAAATGGCTTTCTTTTACAAAAATGACTGAATTTGACCTGAATAAGAGACATTCATGGAAAAAACAGTCCCCTCAAGAAATCTTCCTCTAGGGCTACAAAAGAATCAAAATTGGATGTATTTTATAATAAAAATCACTTAAAATAAAAACAGGGGGAAGCTTTTTCCACTGTGCTCTGCTATAGGTGATGTTTTATTTCTCCAGTCCACTCTGAAAACCCTCTGAGTCATTTAATCACCCAATCTGAAATCTTACAGTTCATGAAAACTACTGATTTTTTAAAAGTAATTGTGTAGTTTTCAGTTGACAGGCAGCAGTTCTCTTTTGAGAGGAGTTGGAGGCCATACTTACCAAGGAAAGGAGTAGGAAGTGTGTAGCCCTCTGCAGGGAGAAGGGCTTTAAACAGAAAACTGCTTTGCAGCTGAGCTACAGCCTGTGTTAAGGAGACAGGTATTCTACTACTCATGTAGGTGTTCCCCCCTCTTTGTTTTTCCCCCAGCTGATAGTCTAGAAAAGGTATTCTAGAAGTCAGAGTTTATCTTTGAACTTCCTCTGCTTTCAAAGTATTTATTTTTTATGAAGGTAGGAGCTACCTTCTTATTACATTGATTATTTTTTAAATTATTCAATAACTTAGATGTTTGTGTGGCCCTTTCGCTTATAGTTTATATGGAGCCACTCCCAGAAGCAGAAACTACATTTAAGATCCCCTTTTTGCTGTGGGGAACCTACACAGAGTTGCTCATTGTGCCAGCAGGCAACTATCAAAAGCAGAATTTCAAGTCAAGAGGCATCATAGCAAGTTTTGCAAGGTTTCTCTGAAGCCAGTTGCTTAATTAACATCTTTTTTCAAGTTGACTGAGAAGACAAAGTACCCATCTTACAATTTAAAAGGCACTAAGCTAGAAAGATTGGTAGGATTGTGTCAGACTTCATATAACCCTACCACTTGCAAATCAGTTAAAAACCTTATTATTACCTCTCTTGTATGGGCAGAAAACTTCAGGCAAGTGTTGTAGATAAATTGCTCCTTTCCTAAGAGCTCAAAGCAACTGCAAAACAAGCTTAAGTATTTCCCAGCCTTTTCCTAGACCTATCTGTGATAAGCCCTAATCATCACCCAGCTGGTGCAAGAGTCCCCAAATCACATTTCATTAGCAACTGAATGAGTTCAGCCTTATATATGTTGTGTCATGATGAAGCTATAAATCTTGTTGCTCAATGAATTCCACCTACAGCAGGCAAGGACTGAAAATGTGACTGCAATCTTTGATTAGTGCTTTCATTAGCATAACTTTAGAAGACTAAAAGTAACATCATCATTAAATCCTTTTGTTGTTGTTGTGAACCAAGTATTTAGGATAGGTAATTTGCATAATTTGTTTAGAAGCTATCAGGACCAAATCAAACTAGAAATTTTAATATCTTAAAGGACAAACTGGAATGTTTACTAGTTCCCACAGTTTTACTTATTAATCTTTTTAGGTGGTTTATGTATTCAAAAGGAAAGAAAGAGCAATTTTTCACTGTACTTTTCTAGAAGACAAAGTTATGGATACTGTTTTATGGATTAGACATCTCTGTTTAAAAACAATGTTGAAATAAGGCTGCCAGACATTGTACAGGGTTAAAATACTGAATTCTATTAGGATTGCAATCATTACATTTCGTGTCAAATCTGTGCCTCTTTCAGAATTTAATATATGCAGAGTGGAGGCTGATGTTTTGTAGTGACATGACTTACATCTCCACTGTACGTGTTGCAGCACGTATTGTGCTTTTGTTACTGCTGGATTTCTGACTGTCTGACTTACCAGGCGCGTGGGTCCACTGAGGACTCAAGGTGTGGGTGTCTGTCTGCATAGGACAGATTATGGGACTGGCATCTGTAATGTCACTACAGAAGGCAGTGCCTCTGAGAATTGGTGGATACCAGAAAAAAAACCCTCATATTTTAACATTGTAAGCAGGAATTTAGATTCAAAAACTTCAAAGGTTTGAAGCTGCTTTTTAGAAACTGCAAGAAGAGGTGGCTGTAAAAATAATCCTTGAGATTAGCTCTGGTCTTGCTTGTAATTTACAGCAGCAGAGATTGGTTCCATCCCTTATGCTAAGAAGAATTCTTCTATTGCTTTTTTTTTTTCCCATTAATAAGAATCCACTTGGCAGATACTCAGAGCTGAGACATTTATTTGGCATAAATCTTCAACTGCAAACGTAGAATGTCCACAGGGTAAAATTTAAGAGATATACCTCATTCCATAGAGTGGTTCTTGAGCATGATGCTCCTTTGTTGCCAGGTTACACTAGAAAATGCAGGGGAGCAAGCCTGCTTGCTGCTACCTGTTGGATTTAGTCTGTGGGAAATATTTACAATAAACAATTCCTGTGGGTTTCCTTGCCCACTGGTTTGAACAGGGAGAGTGTCGTGTAACCTCAGTGCTGTTATTCCTGTCACAGCCCTCAGCCTGCATGTGGAAATGTAGAACCAGGTGACAACAAAGCAGCTTTCTAAATTAAGGAGAGGGATGGTGTGGCTGCTAGCACTGCTTTCAGAAACAGGAAACAGCTGTCACCTGTCATGCTGTGGCTGATAACTCCTTTGGCAAGGACAGCTAACCCCCATGTAGCAGACAGAGGTGCTGGCTCAGTTCTGCACACTCAGAGCCAAGCCAAAAAAAAATGGAAAAAAATAAAGTGTGGTCTGAGAAGGTATTTCAGACCAGACTGCAGGTAGCCCTGGCACCAAAGGCCGTGGGAAGCAGGATTTGTGCTGGTAAATTGTTGTGATGTTGTGTAACACAGACATTATTGAAAGTGGGAGCTTGAGACGGGGATAGGCAAAGTCACTTGGCTGCCTTTCAAACTCATTTGGGTGACTGGGATGTTTATCTGGAATGGTGTGGGCATGCACTGTACTTGCAGGCTACTTGATAGAAAGGAGGCAGATAATCAACTGAGCAGTCTCAGAGGAAGAAATAAATACACAGTCTGATCAGAGCTTGGAGGAGAAAATTAGTGGGTTGCTGCTTTGGGGTGAAAAGTATAGGGAAGATCTTCACAAAGCACATGTGGTGTGCTTGACCCATTGGCAGAGCAGAGGCTGGTGCAGATGGCGTGGTGGTAGGTTGTGGTGCACACCTTGAGTAAATGGGATCTGTGTCAAATTTCTTTATTGTCTTTCTCGTACAGACACATGGGAGCCACAATCTGCTGTATCTTGCATTCTCCTCATCAATTAATACCAGCCCTCAGTTTAAAAAATAAAATCTCCACCTGCCTAGCTCAGACACTCAAGCATTACAAAATAAGAAGATGCCAGAATCATAGTAAGTACCTGTATGTAACCTGCTGCCATGTGCTCACAGGGCTCTTAATCACACAGTCACATATCTCCTCATTTTCCCTGTGCTGGCCCTTTCTCAAAGTCAATGCCTCAGTCAGCATGGGGGTGTCTATGTTCAGCATGCAGTGTGTGGCTCTGAGCCCTGCTTATTTTGTGAACAATCCAAACCTTCCACTGAAGTGATTAACTTCTTTTTAATTTATTTTTTTTAATTTTTCCTATGGTGCTCTGCTTTCCATGATCCTTGAAGGCTTGCTGGGATCAAACTAAATCAACTTTCTTTGACAGCTTTAGACTTTTTGCATTAGTTTATCTTCCTGATATTGAGAAAAGTAAGGGAATATTGTGCCTGTGTTACATATGGAGCTCTGATGTACAGAGTTTGAAATCAAGGCTGCTGGATAGGTTTGAGAGCCAGAACTGAGATACAAAAAAATTAGGATTCACTTTTCAGTATTTTATATGATTGCAGCATAGCTCCTGCTGTCTTAATTGCCTTTGTGATCAGTACTTCCAGAATAGAACCCCTGGTTTCACAGACTGGGTACCAGCTAGACACCACAACCTACTGCCTGTGCAGCACCTGGCAGAACTGGGGTGAGAGTTTAGTGGACCCAGTGGGTACTGAGATGTGTCTGGTCTGTAACACCATCCCTTCTCTTGCAAGAGAGATGTCTTGAAAACTGGAACAGGTTTCTCCTTTGTTGTTATGCCGTTCTCATTCTTCACAGGAACGCAGCCCATCCCGTGCAGCAAGTGAAACATGGGATCTCTGTAAAGGGAATTTTGGGATCATACAAAGAGACTGTATGATTCAAAAAGAAAGGGATATTAATAGCTTCTATTCTTCTGGCCACTTCACAGCCTGAGTATACTTCTAATGCAACTTATCTTGATTTTAAATCTGAAGAACAGTTGCTTGAGATAATATGTATTTTTAATTTCAATATTATTTTCTTAAAGATTCAGTTTAGATCTAGTGTCTGTCAGCATAATTTGAAAATATATTGTAACAGCAGTTGCTGCAGATGAGGAGGCACATTTTGATTCAGCTGACAGCAAAAGAAGGGTCAGTAAAGGAGCATACTGCAGTTGCTAGATCTTCATTGCCTGGCACTATTGTCTGTCTTCTTGTGCTGTTTTACTTCTCTTTCCTCTGACATTTCCTGACACTGGCCCTTGCCCTTGCCCTTGCCCTTGCCCTTGCCCTTTCCTTTCCTTTCCTTTCCTTTCCTTTCCTTTCCTTTCCTTTCCTTTCCTTTCCTTTCCTTTCCTTTCCTTTCCTTTCCTTTCCTTTCCTTTCCTTTCCTTTCCTTTCCTTTCCTTTCCTTTCCTTTCCTTTCCTTTCCTTTCCTTTCCTTTCCTTTCCCCCTTTCCCTCTTCTTTCCTTTCTCTTTCTCTCTCTCTTTCTCTCTTTTCTTTCTCTCTCTTTCTCTCTTTCTTTCTCTCTCTCTCTCTTTCTCCCTTCCTTTTTCCCTTTCTCCCTTTCCATCCAGTCACTTTTTCACTTCTTTTTCCCACCTGGTTCGCAGAGAAGGCATGAAGAAGGTTCATGGAGCTGGATATGGCTGTCTTCCAGCTCTCTATTTCCACCTCTCGGGGGATGATACATGTACATTTCTTGCAGGAATGTAAATGTAGCATTTTGGAAACTAAGCTGATGCAAATTATATGTAACTACTCAAAGGTTTAAATACTGGTGCAATTCAGATGGTGGGTGTAGCCTGAGAAAAGACTCTGTCTAATCCAAACACCTCCAGGTACCTGAATTAAAGTTCCGTTTTAAAACAAGATGGCCATGCAGCACTTTGCTACAACTCAGTGCTTGTGATCTAACCTTTTTTACTGCAGACAAAAAAAAAAAAAAATCTTACTGAGATGACCATTTTTCACTGAAATATAAAGAAGGAAAAACCTACAGATTTTTTTTTTCTACACTGTGTATCTGCCAAATAAGAGAAAACTTAGCAAGTTTAAAAGAAAGACAATACTAATAGTACAAAACATTAAGCAAAGACTCGAGTTACCTTAAATGCAGAATCTCCAGCAGAGGCAGTCTTACTACTGGGATCCTTCTATTGCTCATGTGTAACCCTTGAGCTAGGAGAACAAACTTTGCAAAACAAATTAGACTGAGATTGTCCCACATACAATTTATGTAATTCAGAGCTGATTCACTGTAGATCAGAAAATGTCCTGAATATAGTGCTCCTTGGTATGTAAACAGACTAGATCCTTTTTAATTATTGTCTTCTCCTATAAGTAACTGTGTGGGAGCAGATATAGTTACAAAGGACCTTTAAAATCTTTGATTCTGCCAAGCTACACTGGTCTTAAAAATGGGTGGGGAGAGCTTGAGGGAACAACCGCATGGTCCGCTTGGTTCTAGATCACAGCCTTTGGCCAACTGGTATGTTCGGTTTCCAGACTCTCTTAACTGTCAAAGGCAGCTTCTTAGAGAATGCATAAATATCTGCAGTTTTCTTCCCAAGGCAAACTGTGGCTTGTGCCACTTCTTTGCTTGAGCATTACTCCTGGCTCATCTTGTTCTTCTGGTCCAAAGGATGAGAGGCTGTACTGCTCAGAGAGCTTGGGTGTGCCCTTCTCACCAACAGTTCTGGTCCTTCAAAAGTAGAAGAGTTCATCTGATGATCCATGCCATAGGCAGCATCTTGCCATAAGCTGCTGTTGCCAGCCACTGAGGTGAAATCCAGGCTTTTTCTTTGCATTTCTTTCTCTTTGGACCTGTAGCCCAAAGAGCTGGCTATGTAAAAGTGGGACACGTTTGTGCTGAGAGGAAGGAATATTTCGTTGTTAGTTGTGGAGCCTGCCTGAAGGTCTCACCTGCTTCTTGTCCATCTACTCTCCATCATGCCTGCTCACTCCAGTAAAAATCTTTTATTTACTCTTGCTGCTTTCCTTGCAAGTATTTGCCTGGACATCTGTGGGCCCTGCTCTGGAGTTTTGCTTCTAAGCAAAGCCTTGACTTGTAATTGACTCTAAAGCAAACTCACTTGCACCTGTGTCCCAGAACTACTGCTTGATTTTGATAAGATTCAAATTCCTGTCTTCTCCTGTCCTAATTAAGTGCCAGAATTTTGCTTTTTAACATGGGAAATGACATTCTTTCTTCCTCTAAAATGGTATGGGGCTTCACTGCATGGGTTCCTGAAACCATAAAGGTGAAAAGTTTTCTTGGCACTGACTTATTTTTTTGCATTTAAATGCCAGCACCCAGACAGCTTGGTCTCTTCTTTAGTACCTTATTTAATCTAGTTTACAGTAAACTGGATTAACTCTTTGTATTTACATAAACAGTAAATCTGCTAGAAGCTAAAACTGAGGCTGGTTTTTCTAGAACTAGGCTATGCAAAAAGTAAGTATGTTTTTCTTGTTGCTCACATATTGACTTTTTTTTTTTTAACAAATTGTTTTTCACAACAGAATTAGAAAAGCTGCATATATATGTTACGTAAACTTGAAGTGAAAAGTATTTATGGCTGGTTACTTGACCTGGGAAAAAAACAAACCAAAGAAAAAGTAATCAGACCACTCCCTCGGTGTGTTTGTGAGGTATCTCAACGATGTGTGCAGCATCCATTGTCATTGTGCCTATGTAAAATAAAAAGCAGCTATGAAATCCCAGCATTGCAAGTAGCTGCAAGCATTTCTCCAGTGAAATGGTCTTAGTGACCATCATTGTGCCTAGAGCAGCAGCAGCAGCAGCAGCAGCAGCAGCAGCAGGAAGAATGCAGTAAACTGACATTAAAAATAGGTATGTCTAGCTGTAACAAAAGCAAATTAAATTTTCTGTCTGGCTTGAGAAAACTTTCAGACTTGGCATGTGAAGGTTAAATCAATAAGCAATTAATCACATTTGTCACTTTTTGTATATTTAAGGCAGACACAATAAGACAGTTGTTGGGATTTTGTTTTTAAATAGCTTTGTTTATTTTAGCCAATAGCAGCACAGGCATTCAGGCTTTGGACAGACATCCATGGAATTTAGCTGTCCTTTTGCAATTGTAAAGCAATTTCAAGTGTGGAAATGTAGATTGTCTTGCACAAGGGACATTACTTAATAACCGTGAATAGTGTACGCTGTCTTGGCTAAAGTGGGACAAGACTAATTAAGCAAGTAAACTGATTTTTAAATTACAAAGTAATTTGATTATGGCTGTTACACAACTTCATTGCACATAAATCCGAACAATCCCCTACCAGGCTGAGGTGTGCACTCAGAAATATGTGATGGGCTCTTCACAGTAGACTGCAACATCTGACTCTGTTTAATGTCTTTTATGAATCAAATGGCCCAGGAGCTGCATTTCACACATGCATTTTTTCACTTAATTTAAATTGTGTTGCTATATTGAGTTTACAGAGATTCAATATTCACAGTTGAGATTAAAAATGGACCCTGGTAGTACAATCATATCAACACACTTCTGCTTGAATGCTTCAGTTAAAAAAAAAAATTAGATGTAAACTAGACTGGCCCTTGTTTAATCAGTGGGATGTTGATTTCTGTGTGCTCTCAATTTGTCAGTGCTACACCCTCCTGAACATGCTTGCTCTGCTACTACAGGCATTATTCTAAGGCCTAGAATATCAGTGCTTCATTTTCTTCAACCAGAAGCCATGTTTCTTTATCAGCTGCTAAAATTATTTGGTAAATAGCATTCCTGTTTGTCCCCACCCCTTCCAATGCCGCTGGAAGGAGAGCCTCTAAAAAAACCTGAGTTTGCAGTAAAATGGTAACCTGGCTATTGAAACAAGAAATGATTAAAGGGTATCTTTTAACCATAAAACATGGAGCTGGAAAGAATCTCAAGGATCAGCTGGTCCAATCTAGACAGGAAGGCCCAGCACACTCTTCAGCTGACTCTTAAGTGTCCAGTGCTACAGAATCCACTCCTTCTTCCCTGAAGAGATTATTTAGGGCAATCCCTTGATACCCCCCTCTGTAGACTTCTAAGTGTTGAATTCTTACTATGGGGAAAAAAATTTAATATCCTTCAGTGTTTGGAACAGGAAGCTGTAGTATACTGTGTTCTCAACTTCTGCATTACACTGATACTGTTCTGCTTGTCCTGGCTATCAAGAGTCCCACTGTGACTGGATGTCATGAACTTGCAGGTCTTAATTGGAATGCCTTATGCAATACTGTCTCTGTAGACACCAAAGAGAAAGCAAACACTTCCACTCCTGGCAACTTTGAATTTCTGGTGCAATGGGAATATGGGTATCACCTCTTTCCTAGGGGATTAAGAAAAGATTACAAGGGAACCACTATACATACCAGCCCCTAAGCTCACTCTGTCGTGTCTTCTCTTCGTGTGTTAGGAAACACAAGCTTTGGAACTGTAAGCTACTCCCAGCAATGCAGCCAGTGGCACAGGTAAAACTACTGCCTTCTACATTATCTGCTTCCTAGGATATTAGGGTGCTACTACTTCTCTCTAAAGGACCTTTCTTCCTTAACTTGAATTCCAGACAATAGTGTAATCTGACTTGGCTTCCTTTCCCCACTTTCAAAAACACCAACCAACCAAAATCCTCCCAACACAACCCAAGTACCTTATTATGTTAATAGCTTTAACTGCTGGTTTACAAATCAGAACTCAGTTTTTCAGACACAGTCTAATTGGAAATGAAAGCAGTTTATGCTGTGTGGTATCTGACATGCATGATGTCTTAGACTGAAGTACAAAATCAGTACATGTGTACTTTGGTCACAGAAAGTATCTTTTCTTTATTGTATTAGTAATTTTTTTTTTGAGACAACGGAGAAACCTGTGCTAAAAAACCACATTTGTTAACAGGCCAAGAAAGAGCTTCAGCAAAAGTTATAAATCAGTAGTAAGACATTCTTGGCTCAGATCTTGTTTCAGGTATTTCCCCAAGACCTTGTTTCTGTGACTAAACATGACACTTGGTAGATTATTTTATAAGGGCATATCAGACATAGCCTCATATTGTACCAGAACAATAGCTATTAATTTTAAGTGCTTATGAAAGAATAACAGAATTGTATTGTCCCAGATGGTCTTCTTATACCCAATTCTTTTTAATGCTTGGTAGGTGCCATTATAACTTGCCTTCTGTAGAAGGATTTTAATCTAAATAAACCAAACCAAAAAACCAAAAAATTAACAAACCCCCAACCAACAACATACCAAGAATACTGCCAAGACTGAAGAGATCTAGAACTAACTGCTGAACTCAATTGGCAGAAATGGCTGAAATCACACCAGACACTCACAAGGATGCATTTCTTGTCAGCAGAACTGCTGGTTACAAAGCAAGACAGTCTACTGTGAGACAGGGTCCTTCATTGTTAGAAGTGCTTTGCCATTTTTATAGAGCCATTAGATTTCTGAAGAAAGGAGTTAGACTGAGTAATCTCTTTCCAGAAGCATTTTCTTGTGGAGGACTGCCAGTCTGGACAAGCAGCTTCCAACACAGGAGAGGTAGAGGGCTACCAAGGACTGCAGGGGTCTGGGCATTCCCGCAGGTAAGTCTCTGTATGGCCATTATACACCTCCATCAGCGTTGTGCACACAGTCAGCTAATGGGCAGGGGGGAGGAAGAAGAAAAAAGAAAATAAACAACATTACAGGAATTAGTGAAAAATTCTCTGATACAGCTGAACGGTTCTACTAAAATGTGCATTTACCTTCTTTAGTCAACAACATGCAAGTATGAATTGTCTGTGTTCTCAGTCAAGAATGCTGCCTCCACTTAACACAGGAACTTAACTTCATTCAAAAACTCTTAAAAACTCTTTC
Organism: Phylloscopus whistleri; assembly: GCA_017589585.1. NCBI lineage: Eukaryota > Metazoa > Chordata > Aves > Passeriformes > Phylloscopidae > Phylloscopus > Phylloscopus whistleri. Next base: position 3,462,181 of record JADMLD010001408.1, read on the forward strand.
CTTCACTTTTTTTTTTTCCCTAAACACCAAAATTTCAAGTTCAGACTAAAACTTCTTGTGTTGCAAGAATAATGTGTCTGTAGTATGCCTAAACCACGAGGTATATGAACTTGTATGTGAATTACAAAGACATAGATCACGCATTTGTTCTGTTTAGAAGGGTGCTCAAGATGTCTGCAGGCTGCTGCCTCAAACCAGGGCTAGCTATGAGGAAAGGGCTCAGGTTACTGAGAATTTTAAAGCTGTATAGCCTTTAGAAAATAGCTATTCCAGCAATTACATATTGTTTTTACAAAGTAATGTGAAATTTGTTTTTACATCCATATTTTTACCTAAAACCCCCTGAATGTACCACTGAAGCCTCCTCCTTAGATGTACAGCAGTTAGTGGTCTGCTCCCCACTCTAAACTTCCTGCAAAAATAGAAGCATTACCTTATTGAGGACAGGCTTTGTGGAGAGAACATCATAAATTGCTGGTAGGGAGAGATTCTGAAAGAAAATAATACACTGATATTAAGGGCCATTAACATGTTAATGTAAATGCTGAGAACTAACTTTTTTTCACTTCACCTAAATAACAAGATACAGCTTTAAGAGTACAAGAGACCTGTAACAGATATCAGAAGAATGTGGCTGCAAAAATTTGACCAGAGCAGGTCTTAGTAGAGCATGGCACACTTAAATGTGTTTGCTGCCCGAGAGTGTGTGTTTGCTTTCACTGGTAAAACTATCCTGAAAACACCACAAATCTTTCTCTAAGTATCTCTGTACCTTCCTGCATAATGCAGCTGCTTTCAGGAAACCCACCTGGATGAAAAGAAAGCCCAAAACAAACAAACAAAAAGAAATAAACAAAAAAACCCAAAACAAAACAAAAACAATAAACCAAGCCAAAAAGAATCCTGAAAATCCAATCCCCCTAAAACCACCACCAAAACCCAAACCAAAAACCAAAACAATACCCAAAAAACTCCAAAAAAAATCAACAAATGAATAAACAAAAAACCCACAAACCTCTCCCATGTAAAGAGCCTGCTTCTTGTAACCCAGAAGCAGAGACAAGTTATCACAAAATCATCAGCCACTTGTGTCATTACAGCTGTGCTTGAAAATAACCTGGATGCTCCTGGCTGTGTCAGGTCAGTACTGCAACTTGGGAATTTCAGACCAGCAGGATATGACGTATTTGGAGGATGTTTACCTCTTGTGTTGTCTGGTTCAGGCATTTCATTGCAGGTCCTCTACGATTATCCAGCACCAGAGGAGGCTTCCAGCGATCGTAGTTGGTTTCTAACACGTACCATGTGCCCTTCTTGATATCAAGGCTGGAAAAGAGGGCTAAGTTTGTGTTTTGCTTCTCTAAGTATATAGTGAGTACACATATATAGAATATACTATATACAGATGCATTATTTTTTTAGGCTTGGTATTTTTCAGTGATAGTAAAGAAGTTCTTGTGCAACGGAAGTCAGAAGAAACAGAGCACACAATTATTAGTGGAACCTGTCCTCTTCTGGAAGACTGAGTCATGTGTCAGGACAAGCATACTCACTCCCAGATATCCAGAGCATCTGTCCTGGATCGAGTTATCACACACCCTTCTCCAGAATTTTTTCCACCCAGAATAAAGTAAGCTGGAGCCAGCAGTCTTGTTTTTGCCAGTCTCTCTTTTGCATCCTGGTAACTGTGGGTAAGATAATGTTGGACTATTAAATACTTTAAATGGTTCAAGTACTGAAGAGCAAGTTTCACAGACCCAGGCAAAGTTTGGGTAGTTAAGCCTTTCTTCCCCTTTCATGCACATATGAGAAGACAGGATCATGATAAAGGAACACATTTAAGCAAAGCTTCTTGTCTCATTTTGTACTTAAAGTTTGATTGTTTAGAGGTGCTCTTTGCACTTTTTCTACACTTAAAAGTAAAATGATGACATAATGTGTCATATTCCACTGAATTAATTTATTGCTTAACAGCTTTGTTTCTGCCTACTTCCTACAATGTACTAGTACCTGTTGGATGTGCTTTGATGCAGAATGCTGTTACACATTTAGATTACCAACAGGCTCATCAGGAAAAAAGAAATCTGAGAAAAAATATTTGAGGGATCATGTGTGATGCTTTGCCTCCTGCTCCAGAGTACCAGCAAAACCGAACTATTTAAAGTTAAGGCCACCAGGAAGGTATCTGTATCACTGGACATTACGCATACATCTGTGCTAGTTGAATGCAAAGCAGATTAAAGGAGCATAATATTTAGAGGGAGAGGGAATACCTTGTAGCATTCTCTAATACTGTTCTTGTAAGAAAGCCCATCCACATACCATCTCTTCTACCAAGAAACCATTCGAAGATTCCTGCAAAATATCACAATAATTTGTTTTCAGACTGTTCATTTATGCTATTCCAACTTTCACAGCTGGTTTTAAAATGAGCTGTGTTTTATCTTACTCATCTGCAATCTTTTCACCATTTGTGTGCCTGTTTATTAAGGTAACTGGTTTGCCCAAGGTCTGGAAAACTTGTGGAGAAATAATGAAAGAAATGAGCATTACTCACCCACGTAACCACCATCAAGACTGAAACGCTCATTCATTGTCAGAGTGAACAAGTTCTGAAAAGCATTAAACAAGCTTCAGCCATTGCCAGTCTTGTTTATTGCCAGCAATAAACAAGAGGCAGCATTGCAATTTAGATGTCAATTGAGATTCTTGTTTGTTACACTCTTCCCCTTTGAGTAACAGACTGCAAGATCAAGCTCATGTAGGGAAGAATCTAATTTATCATGGCTTGAATAAGTAGAAATGATTTTTTTTGACCTGGCAGACAATCAGCAAGGCATGCTTTTATGCTAAGCAAGTCAGGCCTGTGGCCATTTTTTCCTCTTGATCTGTGTTGCATTGCTGAATTAGCATTTTCTTTTCCCTGCTGTATGTCACCTTCTTCTCAGACCTCTGAATACTATTCTAGTTAGAAGGCAGATTTTTAAGTCCCAGTGCTAAGCACACCCTGATATGTTACTGTTTTTCACATGGGCATGCAGCTGCACACACTGCAGTCCATGCTACTTGGAACACAAAATTCAAACTCAAATTTCAGTCTTCTCCAACTAATGTTTCAGACAAAAACTAAACTCAGCTACACTGAATCATTTTCAAAATGGAATCTTCCCAATTTATTTGTGCAAAAGACAAAAATAAATGGATACAATGCAGAGATTTATGCCAGAAATGCTCTACATGAAGGAAGACTACCTATAATAGAAGACAGAGCATGTAGAAAAGGAGAAGTTGCATTAGGTTCCCTGTAACGCTGATACAGTTCTGTACAGCTGGGTTTTAAGATGTATTGAAACCCCAGATTTCAGGTGCATATTAAACAAAAACCCAACAAAAAAAAATCTTAAAATGCAGGACTGCCTTTTCCAAGAAAGGTTGGAGAAAGAATTAAAGGGCACAAGTATGCTGTTTCATCTCTGGGATCACAGCATTAGCTATTAGCCACAGCAAGAAACTCTAACCACTTTAGCACTTTGTATTCATGCCGGTTCACATTTGAAATTCCATATTTTTAAGAACTGTCCAAACAGAAACATTTCATTTAGGCAATCTCCTTTCACAAGGAAGGGTGCAGCATTGTTTTCTTTTATCTGTCTTCAACTAGCTATGCTGTGCACCAGAACAATTAAGTAATCATTTACTGGAAAACATTCCAAGGTAGAGCATGAGAGCAGAAAATTTAAATATGAAAGTCTGAAGCATTTGTAACAAATTGACAAAGCTCCATCCCCATACTTACTGGTTTGACTCCAGACACCATGCCTATGTATCCTGCAAAATTTGTGGACTTGAAGACTGTTTTGTTGTTTCTCTGAAAATCCAAGAGTACCACTAAAGGCTTCAGTTCCCGAGTTAACGTCCAGGAATTATTTTTAACATCCCACCTGCAGGAGACAGTACAGCATTTGAAACTTCCCTCTCCCAGTAGTTTTCAAAGCTTCCCTTCACAGCATGGAGACATCCTGTCTGTGATGCCTGTCCTGTGATCTTACTGACATCAGCCAACATCACTGCTCTGCAGTTACCTGAGCAGCACCAGCACGGAACAACTAAGAAGTCTAAACGCACAGGCAGGCAGCGAGAAGAACTAAGTTTTGTTTGAACCAAGAGCTCAACATTGCTCAGGATTAAACAGCACCACCATCACAGCTGGTTTATTTTGAACACCTAACTTTGTTCTCTACCCTCTGGCAAAGGGAGCCATAGGTACTGCCTGTGACACCAAACCTCAAATTCTTATTTTTCAAAGGCAGAAAAGAAACTATGTATTACTGGATTTGCTCTACATGAGGGGAAGTACCAATTCTAGTTTCTAAGATGAGCCAGACCAGTTTGTAGGCAAAAGGTTGATAAAGAGCACTCAGCATACTGTTAAATTCTCTGGAAATAATCCAGACTCTGGGAGCAGCTTTGAAAGTTTCCTTAATTTTCAGGACGCATGTTCACGGTATTTCTGACAAGTGAGAGAAGTCCAACACAAGCCAAACCAAGGGACAGGTGGAATCACAGTAGACAACAGGTGACAACACGGAATCACTAGTAGACAACATGTGAGTTTTTAATAGGTAGGTAAGAATTTTAATAAAGATGAGCATTTAAATTCCAATTGTGCATTGAGCATCACCTGGATGAGTGATGTTACAAAATATATTGCGGTATTAAAAGCGAATGCTGAAATACCTCATCATGGGGTATGAAAGGAAAACTGATGAATGCTGTGCAACAAACTACAGAGTTTGTATGGAAATGAAGAATGATAGGAAGTGCCAGTGGAGCACAGTGCTATAACTGCTGGGGAGGAAATCATTAAAACACCAAGCCCCAGTCCAATCCTGCAATTTCACTGCATATATTACAAGTGATGCTTCATCCCAACCTGTAAAGAACAAGATATACTGTGCCTCAGAGATCAGGTTACATGGGCCATTCCTTGGTTTGAGACAGTTTGAACTGGTGCTGAGAAAAAAAGTAAATAGCAAAACACAACTGTTCTTGATGCACTTGGGGCAGTTTGACAGAAGATCAGCAGAACATCCTTATCTTTTCATTTTAGCCTTTTTCCACAACACACAATGAAAAATTACTTGTCACAGTCTTATGGACATCCAAAGAAGACTCAAAGAACATATGTAGCTATTTCAAGTTCAGCTTGCTTTTTTGGGGGCTTAAAAAAAAAAAGTGACAAGTTTAAGTACTTACCCTAGGAAGAGTCCAAAATCCAAGTTTCTGGCATGGTACAGTTTCCCTAAACAACAATAAATAATTAAATACAATTTTCCAAAGAAATAGCCAAATTTCAGCTTAGAAACCCAAGAAATGAGTAAGCAGTCAGATACCTGGGAAAGTGGGCAAGGAAAACAGCATTCTCTACTTGCCCTTTTCATAACCACAACATAATGATGGCTTTTTATTGGTCAGAGAAGTGTTTTGCTGTAACTGAAATCAAGTAATCTTGCATACTGCCGTCCATCTCAGCCTCTAATCTTTTCACATTATCTTGATGCAATGGCAATACCCTGAGATTCCTCTAAATGTGAGATGTTTGTAAGTCCTCTGAGAATCCCTTAGAAACTTCCTAAGTTGGAACAGGTGCAGACAAGGACTGCTGAACTAAGTAGGAGAATGAAAAAGTCTCTTTTCTTAGAAGAGACTGTCCATTTTCACTACCAGCATACACATGCAATATCTAGGAACTAGATGCAAAATTCTGCATGGCACTGAGAAAGTTTCAGGTGTGTAGCTGGTGTTTCCTTCCCCTAGAAAAACAAATACCACCAAACCAACCAACCACAAAAAACTCCCCATCCAAGAAACCAAACCCAAATTATCTTTGAAAGTGTTTTTGTCCATTTTTTTTAAACCTAAGACACTTTTGAACTCTTATTCCTTTTCTCAAGGAATACCGTTTATTATCAGTCCTTAGGGATTATTATTACCTTTTAGTCTGTTTAATAGATCTTATTTCCTGCAGTTGAGAGGACTGTATTTCTACACCTGGGGTGGACCCTCTTCTACATAAAAGAAAACTGTTAATACTAGTTTGGATTGCATTACCTGTTTTATCTTCTGCCACTATTGATGTACATACAGTAAAAATTTCATAAAAAATGTTAAAAATAACGATTTCCCCTAGAAAAAAAAAAAAAAGAAACAAAGTTCAATAGTTTGAAACTTGCCATGAACAGAAAAAATGGTTAGAAAAAAGCATAGTGCAAAGTTCAGTATTCTGTAATATTTCTGTTAAAAATTTCAATTTAAATCTCCTTTGATCTTTAAAATGACTGGTTCACCAAAATCAAGAGCTTCCTGAAAGGCAAATAGAGTGATCAGACCCTGACCTTCTGCCTTACCATGCACAAAGCTGACATGCTACAAAGTCATTGCTACTTCCTCCTCTGGAAACTTCAAAACAAGCTATAAAATTCACTTTACAGAAGAAAGCTGCTATATGATGTACTGCTACTGCCACTTAAGAGCTGCTGCTAGCAGCAGGTGTACTGCTCCTGTATGAGTGAAGCAGTGCAAACAGGCAATGGTCCTTCTCTGTCTCAGTTCTGGAAGAACTCAGTGTCTACTCCTCACCTGGAATGGCATTCTTTTGCAGGAGGTACAGAGGGAGGCAGAAGGACATGGACCACAAGGGAAAGAAAGCATAGCAGGAAATTGAGCTTTGACTTCTATGTCAACAGCAGACACACAGCAGAGTGCAAAACCAACAAGAACAAAGGATTCCCTCAAATTTTGGTGCACGGGAGCTGAGACTTGCTCCACTTCCCAAAATCTAGGAGTGAGAACTTACAGCTCTACAGAGAAGTCCCAGTCTGATAAAAGGTCTATGTGATTTGTTCCATTCTCCTCTAAAATACTGTTTTTGTTTAGTGTGAGATGTAATTTATTGCTTTAACTACTTAATTAATAATGATTTATTAAAGTCACAGATGTTTAGAACTAACTGCATATTGGTAAACACACTAATTTTAAATGAGTCTGTATTCCTAGTTCTGTTAATAAAATGTTGGAAACTGTTACCCAAAGGAATCCCAGATGAATTTGCGATCCCTTGGAGTTCTTCATTGAAAGGATAAGGAAGTGTGGCAGTCAGATGTGCCTGGAAGGAAAAGTTTTGTATGCTAAATGTTTAAATTAACAGTATTTTGTAACTTAAAACAAATGTCTCCTCAATAGGCACACTTTTCTCACAACTACTGAGTGTTTAACTTCCCTGCAGCCTGTAGAACTTGAGGATGTTTGCAGAGTCCTTTGAAGACAAGTATACACTTAAGGGAAGTAAAACTTTTAACTTACCAAAACACTGACGTGAGCAATGGACATAAGCACCATCTGTCTTAGCACCAACTGACAGAAAAGTGAAGTAGGATTTGTGTGTATGAAAAGCTCAACTGCAATGGAGCTCACTGTCAGTGTTTATGGGCATCCCTGACTTTCACACATGGCACCTGTAAAAGCTGCTTTTATGTGCACCCTACTCAGGCACACAGGGATATGCTGTAACTAAAGATGGGGTAGAGATCTGTCTCTAACCCTACACTGCTTTCCCCTGCTCCATGCCAAAGCTTACTTTAATCAGAATCAAATTAATTTTTAAGGTGAGGCCTGGTCAAAGTTGTCCCTGTAATCAGACATTTATTACAGTTTTCAAAACCTGATTTTATGGTTCAAAAGAAGTGGAACATGGTAAAAAAATTCAGTCAAGTGTTTTGCTACAGTAACTAAGTCTGCTGCATATTTGTCTAGTGTTACTAATCCAAACTTGAAAAAAATCTTAGGAAAAATTAGAGGAGGAAGAGATGTGCATTTTTTGTTTGATGGTTTCAGTCAGAGTAGACAAGAAGGCAAAACTTCAGAGTGATTGTTTGAAATAGCATTTTTGTTCTGTTCTGGAAGTGGAATTAAGAACTTGTAAATTAACAACTTTGAAAGTTCTTAATTGCCAGATTTAGAAACATTCTAATTCTGTAGTCAGAGTATACAGTAGTAAAATAATTAAGCTGAAAATACTTACTATTTTGTTATCCACTATGTCAACAACTTTGCCACTGGGGAAGAAGGTATTTGCTATATCTTAATATTCTGGACCACGGTCTTCAGCTAAAAAGAGCAAGGGCTTTTGTTGAATAGAGGATCTTAAGCATAAGAATTGCTAGAATACTAACAGAACTCTATGACAGACTTTTGAAAAAAACCACTTTGTTGCGAAAAATACATATTTAAATAAAGTGTTAAATGTCATGTTCTTGGTGACACAAATACCCCCAACTCTCCACTAGAATCACTCTTCAAGCTTTCTCCAAGTAACTTTCTTGATTAATTCCAATGTGTCCTTCTACCAGAAATAACAAATTACAGGAAAGCCATCCTCATCTTCTGCTCCTTTGAACGCATTTCAATGTTCTGCACTCTCCTATCTTTCAGAATGTTAATTTCAAGCTCTTTGTTTAAGCACTGATGTTACTGAAGACAAAAACACTCAATAAATTTCTTATTAAAGCACATGTTTTCAATTTGCAACAGGTAAATGTCAAGCAAATAGGAGTTCCACTCCATGTGATCTAACTCCAAAGTACACAAGAGATAAAACTCTTCAGAATTTAAGGTGCAACCTGAAGCCTCCAATGCCCATAGGCTTAAATAAGACTTTAAAAATAAATATTAGCATGTAAGTAGAACTTGTCTGGCTTTCAGAGTGAAAAGGCCAAAGTCAAGGGATACAGCAAAAAGCCCTGGCCTTGTCTGAGAAATTAAAAATTACTGACCTGAATTTTCAGCCTTTTTCAGGACAGCTGTTTTAAGTTGTTTGAAATAGGCTCAAATACTAAAAAAAATTATTTGTGCTATGTAAACACCAGTGCTACAACCAGCATTCCTGAAAAGGGCAGGAAGTTCTTAATTTCCCCCTTGCCAGTTCATCATCTCACGCAGCATTTTGAGAGAAACAGGGAGAAGGGAACACTGCTCAGTCTCACTTGAGTTTGCCAAGGCTGCTCCTTTGGTGTATTGCTCTTCATTCTGCACCACTTCATGACTAAGGAGATTTGATAAATGGAATGGCACATACTTGTTTTTACACCTCCACATCCCAAACACCAGTGTCTCTATACCTGCTGCTGCTATCTTAAGTGTTAAACAGAAAAAAAATTTACCCAAGCAATTATTTTGGACTGGAATCATATTAGAAAAGTCAACTGGAAATATTATCCCTTTCAGTCCTTTTAAAACTTTTCTCCAAATGAAAGGCTAAGTGCTAGTTTTACATCTGCTAAGCTTCAGAGCAAGCTCTGCATTTCTTACCTCTGTCTTCTTGTCGCGCATCAAGTCATCCCACCTTTTGCTGGGAGGTAAATCGAGATTTATGACATATGTGGGTATATTCCCTTTGAACCTGAGAGATAAACACCAGAGATCAACTTTAAAGAAAGCTCTGGAAAAACATTTGACAAAATAGGTGCTTCCCACCTCTAACTAGCATTTTGTAGACCTGCAACACGAACAAGTTTCAAAAAAAAAACCAAAACAAACCGTGTTCAGACTTGCAAATCACAACTTCTCTGTAATTCGCTAGACTAGTTCAATCAGATTACTTACGTTGGTCCTGAAGGAGGGTACATTTTACTCCTGCACTCTTCTCCATACTGCAAAGACAATGAAACATTGCTATTTAGCTTCTTTGTTAAAACACTATTATTCTAGTAGACTTAGTTTTGAATTAAACCTTTAGGACTAGTCAGTTAATTCAAAGTCTCGGGACTTCTGGAAGAGGAAAATAGAAGAGGAGGGACTAGCAGCAACTTCCCCATGCTGTCTGACAGACCTTTAGACAACTTGCTTAATGTAGTCCAGGGCAAGCACAAGGGTATGATAAACACACAGACTGTATATATTTTTACTCCATGTGATTTAATGAAGACCACTTCAAAAGCATATTCTTTATATAAGTTCAGGAACCTTAGATCAGTATGGACCAGTCTGTTCTGTTTGTCCAATTCATAATCCCATTTTAGAGTGTCATTCCTAATTATCTTTAGTGTTAAGCTGCACTGTGCAGCTGGGGCAGGGAAAGCATCAGGAACTTTGGGCAATCCCTCAGCTGGTGGAATGAGCTATACAAGGCATGACTTTGGATTCAGTGTGGAGAAGTGCTGCTGAAGTGGTGCTAAACATTATGTGGGGTGCAATTCAGGAATGTAACTAAAAAAATATACCTTCATTCCTGGGAGCATGGCTAGTTACAAATGGAAGTTTTCAGAGCTACTTTAGGCATACTCAAAGTGAATGCAAGGTTGTTTTCCTATTAATTACATAAAGCATGCATATAAATATATAAACATATGCATATACATGCCATAATTATAATTCTATGTTTTACCCAGTGACATACAAGCAAATGCCTACTGGCCACCCACACTTGTGCTTCAAGCCAGTTGACGGCAGGCCAGATTTGGTCCCGAATCTATGTGAGAAGTTCAGTAAGCTCCTCAGAGTATAATATATCTCACTAAGAAAAAGGAAAGGTACATGTGCTGTCCTGGGAGCCTGTAGAAAAGCTCCCAAAGCACAATTGTTTGGAGACAGAACACAAACAAAATACCGAGCAATCCTTCCACCACTTCCCTTCCTCCCCACCACTGATTTCCAGTATTTATTAGGCTGCATTAATTAGATTACTAGTGTGTCCTTATAATGCATTCTGGTTCTAGTGAAAACTGGAACAGCATCTCCAGCACCCACGTAACTGGGACAAAGAAGTTAACTAATGTCAGTGTTCTCTTTGGGCTAATCTCATTACCTGTTATTAATGCATTAATATAGAAAACACAATGTCTTACACAATGCCACGGACTTTAAACACTGGCCCAATTTGTTACAACTGGAAACAGCAATTCTAAACTGGGATTGATTTCTGTGTGTTATAATGTTATCTCTTTCTACTGTTTCCAGTTGGTGGGAGAAAGCATGAGATGAATTTTGGTTTTCCAACACACAAGGTGAAGGTACTGTGTTTCCTAGATTTCACTGCAATGCAGTTACAGCCTTGGCACAGCTGGAACAAAAAGTCAAACACAAAAGGCCATTTAATTTTCAAAGTGAGGAAGCGTCAAAACAAGGAGGGTAGGAGGGATATCAGATGACTAATTAGGCAATAGAAGTCAGAGGTTTTCTGCAAAGCCAGACAAATGCTTAACAGTATTGATGCAACTGTCTTGTGCAATTTTCCATCCTGCAATACTAAAATCCATCAGAAAAAAAAGTGGTATTACATATACATCCTACTGCAATGGATGTACAGATTTGGACCTTCAGGAAATACCTCCATCAAAATATGTTCCCTGACACATAAAGCTTCTAACAAAAAAGTTATCCAAAGTGGATAAGAATTCAGTTGCTCTGTCAGTAGAGCCCATGGTCACAGAGGAAACAGTGGCACCTGTGCAAAACTGATTTCAGAGGATTTTAAGCTAAAGGTGCTAAACGTTATGTCACTCCTGGCACCTTCCCCTGAGATTTTAATCCTGTATCTGCAGCTATTTTTATCTTCCTAGTGCTTTGAAGCCTAAGACACAAAAAAGGTGAGGAAAGCAACAGTTAAAGGGAGAGAGAACAGAGAAAATGTTCCCTCCTTACATGTAGTATTTTTACATTTCTAACCTATGTATAAAGCAAGATAAAGAAGCCAGTAATTCCTAAAACGACCTGTACATCTTTCAAAACTGATTGAGGTATCTGAAGAAATTGGAGATTATTAACTGTTTCTTTAGGTTAACTATTACATCAGGGATACACAGAATATCCTGAGTTAGAAGGTACCCACAAGGATCATCAAGTCCAACTCCTGGCCCTGCATGGGACAAGTCCAAGGTCACACCCTGTGCCTGAGAACACGTGATCTCTGATAGGCAGTGCCCCATCACCCTCAGTGAAAAATCATTCCCTAATATCCAATTTTAACTTCCCTGACACAGCCTCAGGCCATTCCCTCAGGTCCTGCTGTTGGTCAGAAACAAGAAGAAATCAGTGCCTGCCCTGTGCTTCCCCTTGTGAGGAGCTGCAGACTGCAGTGAGGTCTCTCCTCAGTCTCTTCTCCAGTGAGAACAAACCAAGTGACTACAACAGCTTTTGTGTATGGCTTCCCCTGGCACACAGGCAGCAACTTAAAAAGAACGTCAAGACAACCAGAAAACTGGAAGTGGGCTGTTTTGTTGTTTTGGTTTTTTTACACAAAGGTCTAACAAGAAACAAAAGAATTGTTATCTTTTGCAACCAGCTAAAGATTAACTGCAAAGCTTTCTGAGAAGGTTAAAAACAAAAAAAAAGATACCTAAAGAATTTTCTGGCAGCAGCAGAAAAAACATCAAGTGCTTTTTACAACCAGAGTAAAATGAGCAGCTATGAAGTTACTACTGTGGTCAGGGGGGGTCTCCTCTCTGCAGAGGCTTGACACTGGAAGAACAATAAATGCTGTCTAAGAAAAGCAGGAACATCCTTCCAGCATGACAGAATCACCTTCGGCTTCCAATGTAACACACCAGAGGTCACCCCCTAGAAAAAGCCATTGGAAGCTGGACCCAAACAGCAAACACCCAAACCACTATAAATGTGCTTTTCAAATATGCATTGAAAGAGCAATACAGCTATTCTTGACTGGTGATTCAATGCTCCCCTTGTTTTGCTTTTTAAAATCTACTCTTACCAATAGGTTGCATATCTTGATTATCTTATAAACTGCCAACTTTCAAATTGAGGCATATGTAATGACACAAAATCAGACAAGTGGCAGCACAGGATCGAAACACAGTGGAGGAGAAGTAGAACATGGTGTGGTTCCCCATGATGGAAATAAAAACTGGCAGTAGCACAGAACATTTATATTTTGACTGTATATAACAAAAAAAAAAAAAAGTGGAACAGAAACCAAGTAACTAGCAAGCTGTTGAGATGAATTGGGTGAACTGTAAAAAATATCAAGTACTAACAGTTATTATTGACTGCAGTACAGAAAATGAATGCATGGTTTAATGACTGCTAAGTAAGTATTTTGGCACTTCGCCTGATTTCATGAATATGAAATAGACTGAATGTTGCTTATCCAGTCTAAGGAATACCAGCACTTTCTTTATTTCTTTATTTTTGAGATAGGCCATCTCTGGCATCCCTCCTTAACATTTATGTATATTTTTCACTTTCCTATGTAAAAACAAATAGAAAATTACCTCTTGGAGCTATTAAATATAATTCCATATTTTCAGTCAATCTGTTATATTCAGGATCTTTTGGTCTATGAACTCTGTGTTCTAACACATTTTTCTCTGCTCCTGTTCCGTGATGGGATGATGTCAATGCAACACTATTGTGCTGCAGGAGTCCCAGTGCTGTTCACCTTTCTGAACACAGAGGTTAACAGTACTCTTACAGTACTGAAGAAACAGTGACAACATAACCTAAATCACAGTTTGGACAAAAAGGTCAGTATGGTCGAGGGGGCCTCAATGAAAGCTAAAGGACTGACAGTCTGCATCTCTGAGATGTAATTCAAGGCATTTATCTTCTGTGTTCTTTGTTAATGAGATGAATGCAGTGGCACTTAGGAAGAATTCTTCAGCAAATGATGCATCCCTGCATTTCAAACAAAAATAAAATATCCAAGCCTAACAGCTAGCTGCACAGTAGCACAACCTGCAGACTGGATACACAGCGGATATTGTGCAAGTGCAAAGATGTACCAAGTGAAATCAAATGCAAATCAAGCTCTAATGCTACTACTTTGCTGACAGCTGGCACTTTCTCCTATGACTCCACACTCCAGGATACTTTTGGCTAAAATTCTGAAGGTGTTTTAAGCTGGAGATAGCTTATAGTGTTAGGAAGCTGCTCTTGGCCGGTAGAATGGGACTGGAAGAAGAGGGGAGAGAGAAAAGCCCAATTCTGTGTAGAAAAGATGCTAAGGGAACACTGGCCATCCAGATGTCCACAGTAATTTCCTGCAGCTCTTCCCTTTCAGAAAACCCATATGAATTTTCCTGAAATCAATGTAATTTGCTAAAAAAAAAAAAAAAAAAAATAAGGCAAATTGGAGCAAACTAAAGAATAAAAGAGATAGTATATTCCTAAAATATTTTAGAATATTTTGAAATCCAGAGATATTTAAAATCTGTCCTCTTCACAGAGGACGATTTAATTTTAGGAACTTCAAGAGATGAAAGAATGCTTCGCTGCTTCAGGAATACACCAGGAAGCAAGAGCAACTGTTTACATGCCCAGGAGACGGAAACCAGCCTGCTCCAAACGACTACCCCACCTTTAATTCCACTAAAAATTAAATATTTCACTTACTCAGTTTAAAACAAAAACAAAAACAAAAAAAAAAAACCCAAAAAAACCCCCAAACAAACAACAACAACAACAAAAAAAAAAAAAAAAAAAAAAAAAAAACAAAAAAAACCAAAAAAACCAAACAAACAAACAAACAAAAAAAACCAAACCCAAACGGCCGAAAGAGCAAGAAACGACACACCAAGCCCACCTGCTCTACGCTCCTCCCCTCGGGTGAACTACAGCAAACACACTCAGCAGGGTCAGAACCGTGCACTTTATTAGCCAGCCCCTCTTAACTTTCCCTCTGGAAATCGCTGCTGCGCTGTGACAGGACAACACTGACATTACAGACGCGCACGAAAGCGAGCGGAGGAGCGAGCAAGGACTTGTACAGCAGCGCCGCGGCACAGCCCCTCCCGCCGCCGCGGCCGCGCCGCTCGCCACAGGAGCCCTGCCCGAGTCGGGGAGCCCGTGGGGGCAGCGAGGCGCTGCCGCGGATCCACACGCGTGCATTATTCACAGGCTCGCCCGGCCTCCCGCGCCGGGAAGGGCGGCGGCCGCATCCCCCCCGCTAGCCCCGGGGCGATCCGCTCCCGCCGGCCCCGCTCTCCCCTGCCCGTCCCCCGCCAGGCTCACCGGGTCCGGCGCCCAGGCGGGCATCGCCAGGACGAGCAGCGCCAGCAGCGCGCAGCCCCGGCCCGCCATGGTCCTGCCCCGCTCCGCTCCGAGCGGCGCTTCCCGGAGCGGCGGCCACATGACAGCGCCCCGCCCGCCGGGGGCGGCGGCACGGCACGGCTCGGCTCGGCAAGGCCGCGGCACAGCACGGTCCGGCCCTCCCGCCACCGCCCCGCCCGTGCAGTTGTGCCAAAGCGCAGCAGTTCATTTTCAGTCGCACTTCCACAAAAGGCAACTTCCGCACAGGAGAGTCTGAAATAAAATCGCCTCTCTTTGGCAACGCTAAGAGAAAACCCGTGGCACCAGTTTTCACTTTGGCAGTACTGCGGTTTTTAATTGCTCTGTGTCCTGCAGAGATTTTAGGCAGGCCGTGTGGTGATGCCTATATAACTTAGGTCAAGTTACATGGTGCTTATATAGCTTGAGTTATAAGATATCAATATAACCTGATACATCTATATAACCAGATATAAATATAACCCGAATCATAGCCTTTTATACCTATATAACCTGATATAAATAACTTTCTATACAATGTAATGGCTAGTTTATGGTTAACTAGTTGCTTAATGCTGAATAGACAAAAAAAAAAAAAAAAAAAAAAAAAAAAAGAAAAACCTCACCAGGTGGATGGCTTTAGAGGTAGGTAAATATAGCACTAATGAAAAATTGGCAAATGTAAAGCCAATTAGCCACAAAACAAAGAATTTAGACTGGTTGGGACCTGGGCAGACCAAGGAACACTGTAACTGCATGCTCTGAAGACAAAGTTGAAAAGTTCAGATGTGAAGAAGACCTTGGAAGCCTTCATCAAAGACCCCCGATGACCCCTGAATTGGGAGGCGCAAGCGCAGTGCAAAGTAACTAATAACCATGAGATCATACTATGTAAATTAGCTGCAGAGAGTGTGTGGTGATGTTGCAGTGACACGGTGATACTGAGCAATACTTACTGTATAAATACACCACAGCATTTTACAAAGGTGGGTGAGTTAGGTGGAGAAACCCCCCTCACCACCAGTGCTGCAATAAACAAACACCTGCCCTGTAGAGATCAGTCTATGGGGATTTATTTCCAGCCTATCTTTTGAGCATCAGTTGTAATGAAAGATGCCCAGGCAGGCATGTTCTTGAGGAAGGATTTTTCTCCATCTTGTGGCTTAGGAGTGCAGGAAGCAGGCAACTGGGGAGACAGACTAATGTGAAACACAGGGGTGGGATGCATCCATCTATAAGCACCCTGCCTTCTAATTATTATTTAAATGGTAACTATTTCAAAGAATTGGAGAATAGTTTGAGATCATCTAGTTCCAAGCCCCCTGCTATGGGCAGGGCCACCTTCCACTAGACCAGGCTGTTGTAACATCAAGTACAAACCAGCAGCCAAATTGGGTGTGTACTGTCATTTTATGAGCATTATCATTTTAGTGTGAGCAAATGAATGCTCATTAGTGTGTACGTCGGCAACAGTTGGTGGAAGCACCTTGAGAAAGTACTCAAAACCTTGCAGGATGCCTGTGTTCTAGCTTGTCTCATGTGCTCTGTGCAGTGCCTAAGACATGTCATGTGTTTTTAGGCACACAGAAAAGAAGTGATGCTGTCTTTACATCACGCCTTAATTGCCTGTGCAATTAACTGTCTTACAAAACCAAGTGGGGGTGGCAAGAAAAAGAAGGGAAGTCCTTGGCAGAAGGTTGACTGGAAAGCTGCATGGAACTGCAAAAAAATAAAATACAGGAAAGGATAAAAAATGTAGTGTAGTGTGGGAAAGCCTTGGGAGGAGAGCATGCAACAGTGCAGGAAGGAGCCAGCTCAGAGCAGAAGCTGGGAATTGCACGGAGCTTCAGATACCAAGGCAGAAAAACATTAGGCACTGGTGAAAGAAGATACAGAACCAATTTGTGGATTTAGAAACTGAGGAAAATTACAGTGTAACAGGATAAACCTTGAGATTTTCATGGGATGTTCTTTAAAAACAGGAGATCAGGCAGTCTCTATAGGGTCTGAAGAATATTTTCAGTTGAAAACAAATACATGTAAGATAACAATCCTGTGTTTACTTACACATGTTTGAATATACTATTATGGACCATGGTAAGAAAGACTCCAATTAAGTTGGTCCTGCTATTTTCTGAACATCTGCAAACCCTTTTGCTCATCTTTTATATCTGGGGCAGACAGCTGTTAGGAACTTCATTATCTTTGTCTAGATGCTTTACCATCTTTAGTACATTTTTAATAGGAGAAAATAAACAATGACTTTGGAAAATTAAAAACTCTTTCCAAATGCTCTGAAGACAAAATGATGCCATTGTCACATTACACAGTGTACCTTTTGAGGCTCTTTGTGATTCTGGTTTAGTTCTTTTGCTGGTAAAGAAATTCTCAGTTTAAGAAACAGTTATCTTCCAGCACCAGTCACCTTCTCTGGCTATGGCAATTCTGCTGTGTTCCTATTACAATGCCTTTCCTTCAGGGTCCACAGCAGCACCTCCATTAGGCCCTCCATTTAGTCTAGGTTTCTTCTGTCAGTTTTCAAAAATCTAAGAAGGAAATGCTTCTTAAGATGTGCAGTTAGCTTGCTAACTGTACTGACAGCTGATCTCACTGATAGTTAGCACTTATGTCCACCCTTCTGTTCTCTCATACTCATCTATCCAGGATTGTATTACCACTCTCCAGCTCTGTTTCTTCCCCGCTAAGCAGAGGCTGCCCTAATAACTTCCCCCCTTTTTTTTTTTCCTCTGTTTCAGTTAAAGCTCCTTGTGTTAACACTACTGTCTGGATGTAGTATCTTCAAGATTACTCCATCTTCCCAATGTTTACCTCCATTGGGAAAACATCCAAAAAGACTCTTCATTGCAACAGTTAAATACACACACTGAATTTCACAGTTTTGTTACATCTTTGATTTCATTTTCTTGGGACTAGATTTCCAGTGAATTCCCCAAATCCCTCTTTCTGTGCTATCTCAGAACACATCTTCTCAAGACTCTGGTGTAGCATTAGTCCCAACATACAGGGAAACCCCATTGCTACTAAAATACCCTTATTCTCTGCAAGCCTGCCAGCTCCTTGCCACTTCTAGTACTTCCTCTCCTCCTTGGGGCAGTCTCATTTCATTTGCTCTGCCATTGCTTTTTATTTCACTAACTCACCCGTCTGTGACAAACATGCCACTCAGTTCCATTTTTCCCTTACTATCACTTACAGGTTCTTTCAACAAACTGTATTCTCCTATTTACATAATATAAAATGGAAAATTCGTTTTCAGGGGTAATTCTCAGGCTCTTATTCTGCTTCTGAGCAGTCCTTTCAGCACCCTTCCCCACTAGAGCATGTATTTCTGCTTCCAGGTGTATCTGTGTTTGAGTAATCATTTTTGTAGGCATTTCTACCAGGAAAGTTTTTATTCAAAAAATATATTCTTGAAAGAAAAACAGGTGCTGTAATATCAATCTATTTCCACCATCAGCACTCACTTCAGATGTATTTAAGATTTACAGTGACTGTGGATCAATGACATCTGCAATAAACTTCCAATAGTTACTCTGGCCTGCAGCCTGCTCCTTGCAGTGCTATCTTTTTTTTTTTTTTGGCAGCAATCCACTTCCAAGACTGTGATATTCCCATGGTTTGTTGTACATCAGTCACATTTCTGGGGAGGGACATGAAGCGTGGTACCTACAACAACTAGTTAATGAGCTGTCCTGGGTTATGGAATCAAAAATGTGTATTCTATTTTCATCTGCTGAAAGCAGTTGGGGAATTGTTCTTTATTCCTTGTAACTTTGGAAGGAGGGGGACGGGGGGAGGGGCGGGTGCCTTTCGGTAATGGGCCATCAACAGACTATACCCCCGGACTATACCCACTCCCCCCAGAGCCCCATCTGCATGCATGGTCCTATTGTGGGATGCCCCACCCAGTGGGGGGAGTCAAGGATTGCAGGCAGGAAAAACGGAGACGAGGGGACGGGAGTTCACTTGCTTCACCCCGATTCCTGGGAGGAAGACGGCACCCCATCTCATCTTCGCCAGACCCCATCTCATCATCGCCGGACCCCATCTCACCATCACCTCACCCCTGGACCCCTCCTATCACCCCTGGACTCCTCCTCATCACTCCTAGACCCTTCCTCATCACTCCTAGACCCTTTTTTGGCTACAGGATCGTCCCTGCTCCAATAGAGCCACGTCTGCCACCCCAGGAGGACTCACTTCTGCACTGCTTCCAACACCCTGACTAACAGGGTGCCAGGTGGCAGCTCTGATTCTGTCAGGGCTTTCCCAAATTGTTGTTGTTTGTTTGCTGGTTTGGTGGGGTAGTTTTGTTTCCTACCACATTTGTATTATTGATATTCCTAGTAAAGAACTGTTATTCCTATTCCCAAATCTTTGCCTGAGAGCCCTTAATTGAAAATTTATAATTTGGCAGGGGTGGGGGGTTTGCATTCTCTATTCTAAGGGAAACCCCAGTTTCCCTGGCAGATACCTGTCTTGTCAAACCAAGACATGAGCCCTAATCCCCAGTCCTAGACCACACTAAGGAGCTCTGGAGAAAAATTACTAACTTTTTTTCTCCTTCTCTTCCACAGTAGACCTCACAGCTATGCTGCATTTTTATCCAAGAATTCCTGACTCTGGCCAGGAACATTTGCCAAGAATCATCTATTTATTTCAGATTTTGTCCAAAAGGCAACTAAAAGCCAGGGAGCTTTCTCTCTGGACTAAATCAGTGCACAGGCTGTCTCTCAGGGCTTAAGTTACATGGCAAATAGCTTACCATTGTTAATTGATATACCTTTAATTTTTTGTTGGAGTCATTCCCTTAATACAAGCCAAGATTTCACAAGTGATACAGTTGACAAGAGTTTATAACTGAATTATTAACACTTAAGAAATTTTTAATACAATTCTGAAGATACTTAAAAAATGCCTTAAATAAAAAACGATTATAAAATATTTTACTCTTTTTCAATTTGATGCTGCCATCAAAGTTGCAGAAGAACATGGACCAGCTGGATGTCACTTGCAGTATCTATCTGCTTTCACTTTAGCTCTCCTGTATGGGAAGAGTGAATGAAACAAGATTTAGATTAAGACCAAATACAATTACACCTGGGTGTTTTATTTCCCTCAAAATGTTAAGAATGCATTGAAAGCAATTTTTCTTAAACTTTGCTTCAAAGTACATTCAAAGGCCTAACCACACTTTGGATTTGTTAATTAACTGTGTTTTCCTAAGGAGATAGAACTGCAGTCTCTAAAGTTAACCTTGACTTTCGCTTCAAATCATTGTAATTGCATTTTGTCTCCTCTGAGGAATGGAATTCAGATTCAGTGTGATCTGAAGCTGACCACCTGTGAGAGCCCAGGAGTGTTCTCACATCACTTGCAATTATCAGAAGTAGTTTTCTGCATTCCACCCCCTGAATTAATGCAAATATTTATACTATATACTGACATAAAAGGCTTTTAAAATTCAAGACAGTTTCTTTAGTCTCAGCTCTAAAAAAATTCCCACTAGGTAACATGAAGACTGAAGTCCTTAATAAACACTGTTTCTCTTTAAAATGCAACTTCTGCCTCTCCAAAATCTTCTGGTACCATAGGTATTGAAAAATGTTAAAAATTAGCTCAATTTTCATGATTTAAAATATTAAAATATGATATGATTAAAATATTTTTATATGATATAAAAATATTAATCCTCAACAACTAAAAACTGAACAACCTAGTTAAAGATTTCCAAAAGAACTAATTTACAGGTAAATTCAAACCTGCAAACTTCAGCTAAAGAAGTGAAAATCCAGGATTTAAAAAAATGGCAACCCCAAGGACTCAGGCATAACACTCACCAGTGGAAAAACGCTCAAGAATCCCTGAAATCTAGCCCTCTTTTGTACCCCAGGTTTTACTGTTATTTCCATTTCCCAGTAATTTTTTAATCAATACATTATTTCTAGCACTTTGAAGTACCTGTCAAGTAGCATTTCATGAAAAGTGCCTTCTTTCCTGGCTTTTCTAAGGGCTTTTGTATCTTCTTTGCTTATTTTAAGCTTTTTGTCTTGAAAACTTTGGAATTTCTTCCTGTAAGGGGGAAGAAAAGTAGTAAAGAACTGAAACATTTAAAAAACTTTATTTTCCAACACAATAGCTGTTATAAGAATCTTAGCTCCTATTAAAGCAGCAGATAACTGACCTAATAAAATCCAGCAAACCATCCCAGTACTAAGGTTGCACTCAGGCTTCTGTAGTTTTAGTTTTTTGGCAGTCTGAGTAGGAATGAGCCCCTATGTGACTAGCATGAAGTGGTTACAAATCCTAAAGAGCCCCTTCTTCAACTACTGGCATAAGAAATCAGGGAGCAAAAGCGTACTGGATGGAGTGGCAAGGTGCTGGCTGTAGGGAAGCTGTAGGGGTTTTCTCTGTGAGAACAGGCCAGGGACTGCCCAGCACTGGCTCTCAAGACATCAGGACACAGCCACATCCACAGCAAAGCTGATGGCACCCCTGTGAAAGCATATTTAAGATAAGCCAAAATGCCACACAGGCAGAGAAGGAAAAAAAGCCCTGAAAGTGCAAAATGGCAGTGTGAACATCAAGCACAGAGAAGAAGAGGAAGGAGATGCTTTAGGCACTGGAGCTAATATTACCTTCCAGTCCATGAATAAGACCATACCAGGGCAGGGACAAAGTGGGAAAGGAAGGGAGTGGCTGAAAGAAACCACAGTGTATTGACCTATAGCCCATCCAGCTTGGAGGAGTGGGCAGAAGAGTCTGGAGTGAAGCTGAGCTTGGGAGATGGGAGAAGAAAAGGTGGCGTTTTTAATTTTTGTCTCTCAGTATCTACACCTATTTAAAAGGAAATGAATTTAGCTCATTTTTCACAGTTAACCCTGGGACAGTATCTGGTACAGCACCTCTCCCTTATCTCAACCAATAAACTTTCTCATCCTTTTTTCTTCCCTTGTCCTACTAATGAAAAGTGAGTGAAAGGCTGGATGGGAGTTGGGCCCTTCCACCAAAGATGGCCCCAATTAGAAGCAAAGAAAGGTACTTGAGCCTGTTACCAGCTCTAAAGTACGTACACATAATTGATTTCACACTGTTTAACGTTTCCTTTGTCTTCTTGTGGAACTTCATCTTTCTTCTTAGCTTCTCTTTCAGCACAAGTACGAATCTAGTAATTGAAAGCAAAAAGAAAACACAACCAAAACACAATAGAAAACACTTGTATTTTAAAAACTGTAAGTTACAGGTTAAAGATGACAGGTTAAAGATATCCTTCATAACAGAATGAGAGTCACGGTGACTTTTCAAGGTCATGGTTTTCAAACTGGTTAACCAGAGACAAATGCAAAAGTAAGAGCTGCCTGAACTATGGGAAATGT
Source organism: Phylloscopus whistleri (assembly GCA_017589585.1). Taxonomy (NCBI): domain Eukaryota; kingdom Metazoa; phylum Chordata; class Aves; order Passeriformes; family Phylloscopidae; genus Phylloscopus; species Phylloscopus whistleri. The sequence goes on from JADMLD010001408.1 coordinate 3,484,635, forward strand.
TAAGTGCAATCCTTGATACTACGGTAAGACATAATTGCCTTAATTTCAAAGGAGCACTAGTACAGTTCTTAATTTTAGCAGGGACAATTCAGAGGTTGACTTAAAAAATACTATTGTTCTGCCTAGTTAAGTCACCTGTCTCTACTTGGAAAGACACCTATATTTTCCATGGTCAGATAAAGCCAAGATGATCTTTTTAGAGTCTCTTAAAAGATCTCCCATTCTGGATCATTCAGGTAAACCCTTCTCTGCCCCTGATTCTGTCCTGGTGATAATTCCTCTCTTCTCTCCCAAGCTGTTTTGAACTACCTGGAAGATCACATAGACTCTTGTCCTCCTGAGTGGTAAAGTATCTTTTTATCTCTACAGGAAGTACTGAGAATTTATGCAGCTCTGGAACTCATTTACCTTTCTTGCTGATCTTGTCATCAGCAAGATCACTTGACAGCTTATAGGAAGCAATTATAACTGTATTAACAGAAAATCATAGCACACAGATACGTGCTTGTTTGAATATTCCTGCCAATTCTGTATTAATTGCAGAAGTTATAGATTACCTTTATCATTTCTTCTTCCCCTGCAGTTTTACTTTTGGCTTCTATGTCCCCTCTTCATTACATCTAATAAAACGGCTGTTTGCTGCTAGTAATGCCATTTTCCTCTGCAGAAACAATATCACACACTGTAAGTACAATGAGGTTGTATATAATCCTTGATTTGTAACATTTATCCTCTACAATACACCAAAAGTCTCTGTAAATGGGTTTAATTCTTTTATGTATGGATAATTCAATAGCTAGGCAGCAGACTTGCTGGCTCCTTCATTTTTAAGATGCCTGTAGCTGCCAAAATGCAGCTACTGAAGTATTTTAAAAACTTTCAATTACAGTAAATGCATTGCAGTTGAAAAATCATAAGTTACAATATGAAAGAGATTGAAAAAGGCTTTTACTTCATAGACAAAACCCATCTACATAGATAAACTCAAAATACAGTCAAACACTAGTAACATCAAATAAACTATTCCCAACAGCTTACATCTTGGAAGACAGGTTCCCACTGCTCTCTAGATCCTATTGCATCGGAACGTCCAACAACAAGTCCGTCTGAATTTATACCAAGGTATTTGCCATAACCAGACTTGAGGGCAATCCTCAAAGAGAAAACACAGGAAAACAATAAAGAGTACTTTTAATTCATGCAATTCACAATATCCAACAGACACTTTTAGTTGTAGACAATGTATTTCACAAGAGTATTAATGCCCTCCCACAAAATCCAAAGATAACAAGTATCAAAACTTGAAACATTACAGTAATTACCTTGTATCAGACAACTTTACTGCTGTAAACTGCTCCGGAGGACTAGGCCCTTCATCACCTGAGGAATCAATTTTCCATTAGTTAAGTAGGAAGTATAAACATAAAACATATTAGCCAATAAATACTGCAGTATCAAAAAGAATTAAACATTGACCATTTCTAAATATACGGAAAGTATTTATTTCATTAATATTCCTTTTTGAGCATTCACTTTTAAAAAAAGCAATGCAGGTGCTCATTTATGTTCATATATTTACAGTGCTTAAAGCAGGACACAAAATAAAGATGATCCTCATTGAAAGGAATTTATAATTGAGAATGTTTTGTAATTCTCCTGGTGGCTCTGAAAACCTTAATCTCCCTGTACTGTTACTTCTTTCATAACAAAATGCATTACAGTTCATCTATGCTAACTCAACTCAGTATCCTAAAAGCTACTAACTTCTCCATCCCTCAAGGCCAAACTAAGAGAATATGGCCATTGTTGCTCTGATCTCACTCTGAAGGTGAAATGCATGCACTGTCAGGGTTCCTAAACAGCCCATGTCAGAGTCATGGCTCTCAAATTCAAAGAGCAAGCTAATTATCCCAGCACTTTAGTAATCCTCTTGTGCAGTGACAAGTATGTTAAGACAAGGATGCAGCAATAAGCACTAAAACTCATCTACCTTGAATTTCACTCTTCAAGTGACACCATAAACATTTTATAGGTTTTAATAAAAATTATACTGCTTTATATCCAGCAAGGGGTATGGCCTTTAACAGGTAATCATCTCCAGTGCAGTTCAATTTATTGCACACATAAGCCAGCATGAAACTAGATGAGTGAAACTGATTGGTAGTCATTAGGTTTAAGTCATCTGCATACTTTGGCTAGAATTATTGCATTTTTTGTAGTAAACTGGTTTTAGCTGTAACACTGCTTGCCCTGAAGTGATGCTAGTTCTATGCTTTTAGGCATTTCATTATTAAGACTCTATTATTTTCAAATTTCCTGGAACAAACCTTTATGTGGTGCTCCAAGTGTAAACAAGCCATTGTCGAGGGCATGGATGTAAGCTCCTTTATCCATTTCTATAGCTATAGTTCCTGTAATTTCACCAAAATTACTGACAGCCCACCAGTTTCCTGTAATACAAAACCATGACAGTTTATTAAGAGTATCACAACTTCTGATTACAGTAGCTCAAGAGTTATATCTCTGTGTCTTCTTTGAAATTTTAAATTCAAAAGATAAAATTGCTATAGCTATCTCGCAATCTTTGTGCATTATTTTATAGTCCAGAGCTAATTTAATGGTGCTGCTGCTGCTCCAGAAGTCCTGCTCTTCGACCTGCTGTCATGCCTAGTTACAGGCTCCTGTGCTTTATCCCTTCTCTGTGTTAGTCCACAGACCAAGCTGATTCATTCAGCTGATGCAGCAAAGATACACCTCATAAGGAAAATATTTCTCCCTCTGGATCTGTCTCCTGCAGTTTTGGGGTCATATCCATTTATTAGGTTCTCCAGCACATGAGAAACAGAGATACTATTTCATCTTGCTGTTAAATATGTGAGTTGAAATCTTTAGACCTCAGTTGATCAAACCAATCTGGGTTTGAACACGCAATTCCTACAGAATGTTACCAAAGTTAAAGGTAGCCCTTCTCATGTGAACAATTTAGAATTATGACTCTTACATTTTTAACAGTAAAATTTTCTCCTTGTATACTGTCTTACAAATATTTTCTACCTCATTAAAATAGTAACACCTTTTTTTATTACTTATAAAAATCTGAATCCATCCCACTGGTGTCACAAGTTCCGTTTGGAATCTAGGAAGATCCCAAGATACAAATAATATGTTGCGAGAAATAGTTATATATCTCTACAGGGGTTACGCTTGCTTTACAAAGTCCTATAACGCCCTCTTTAGCTTCTGCCACATCCCCTACAGCTTCCACACTGTCACGTAACTCCTGGAAAGCAGCTCACCAACAATATCGAGCTGCTCTGCCGCATCCTCTTCCCTTTTCCTTTTCTTCTCCTTGTGCTTCTTCTTGCTGTAAGGGGAGATGCGAAGAAGTGAGAACGAGCCGCCCACCCAGCCCTGGTCCCGCCCGGCCTCACGCCCGGGCCCTGCGGGAGCGGGTCGCTGACCCGGGCCGGGAGCCGGCGGCTGCTAGCCCAGCCCGGCCCAGCCCGGGGTGCAGGTTCGGCGCGGCGGGCAGCCCGCTGCTCACCTCTTCTCTTTGGACCCTTTGAGGACGAGCTTGGTGGATTTGACGCAGGAATACTCCGCCATGTCGGGATCCGGGAAGCGCGGGCGCACGGAGCCGCCCCGCCCCCGGCCGGGCGGAAGCCCTGAAGCCGCGGCCCTTCCTCCGCCCGGCTGTGGGCGGGCACCGGCCGCGCCTCGGGCACCGCACGTGGGGGTGCTGCACGGGGATTTGAGCGGGAAAATAAAACAGGAGGAGGTTAAAGTGGCATTTAAACAGTCTGTCCCTGGGCGCCTTTCCCTTCTAAGTCTGGCTTGGCTCCATAGGTGCAGTGCCTGCGCTCTGCCGGACTGCAGGCAAAGAGCGCTAAGGAATGAAGAGCCCACAGCTTTTCCAGCCCGTGCCTGTATATTGTAAAACACGTCATGGACACCAGCAGAGCCCTCGGATGTGAGGGCAGCAGACCTTGCCTCTGGCAGGGTCACACGGGAGCTGGACACCTGGATGTGCCGGTGAAGGAGTAAAAGCTTCCAGGGACGCCTATGAAGACCGGTTGGGGAAATGCAGCTTGCAAGTCAGCCAGGTGTATCATGCTAGGGGTGAAATGAGGTATGACAAGTTTTTCCCCATCCTGTTAGCCACTTGGTTTTCCACAGAATAAAATCTGTTCCCCCTTGGCATATAACAACCTTTTCTCATATTAACCTAACACCTTCTAGACAGGTACCACTACTCTTTGCTTGGGGAACAGCCTTACTAGCACGTGTGTAATTAAAATCCCAATTACAATAGTAATTTTTGTTTAGTTTTCAAAAGTGTTGTTCCTGCTTCACACTCATGAGAGGGGAGGCTTCGTGCCCAAAAAGTTGCCTGTTGATTATATTACCTGGTTAAATGAAAAATACTATCCCTATCGAGGCTTGTTGTACATGTCTTGTGTACAGGTACAGAGATGCTTGCGCTGCATTGCTTCTTTTTGATTTCCAAGTTAATTTCCTATCTATGCTTGCAAGTTTTCAGCACCTCAGAGGTATCTTCTACAAATAAGAAATGAGAATGTCATACATATTTATGTCAAAGCTTTTAAAGTCATTTTCAAAAGCATGACCAGTTGATAAAGCTTGGTGTGTACAGTGTCCCAATGAATGACCCTGAAGTTGGTGGATGGCTGCAGGTGCTTTGAATTTCTCTCTGTGAGATGACACTACCTCTTATTGTAATTTGTGAAGCTGGAGTAGTTACACTTGTCGTGTAAAAAGAAAACAATGGTAATAAACTTCAAGGAGGTTTTGCCAAGTCCCCCATTTTGGAGCTTTGGGGATATTGAGTTTGTCAGCAAAAGCAATACCTGAATCAAGCTGCTGGTCCATGTAAGTTCAGAATACTTTTTGTGTGTAGTTGTGTGTTGGATATGCTACTTTCTTGCTAGTAGGTAGGAAAGTACCTACCCTCTTTTCTGTTTCAATTTGTTCTCTTTTATGTTTCAATTTTCCAGGCTCATGCAGGCATCCTGACATTTTTGCCCAGCTTCCTCTGTGTTGGGATGCATTGCTCCTAAGCTTAGAGGAGGTGATCCTTGACTATTAACCATCTTTCTTGAGTGCCTCTTCCCTCCAGGGCTTTATCCCGTGGTACTCCCCCAAGCAGATCCACAAAGAGATGCAAATCTCTTGCCTGAAGTCTGGGGAAGACAGCTTGCTGTTCACCCTCCTGGCTGCCCTAAGGACATTGAACTCCACCATTTCATGGTCACTGCAGCCAAAGCTGCCCTTGTGCTTCACGTTCCCCAGCAGCCTCTCCTTGCTGGTGAGAACAAGATCCAGCATAGCACCTCTTGTTGTTGGCTCTTTCACTGGGAGGAGGAAGTTGTTGTTTTAGTCAATATATTCATATGTCTCCAGCCCTTTGGGATTCACTTCAAGCCAACTTCAACAGTGAGCAATTTTAGCAAATACAGTTTCAGCTGTAATTGACTCTTATCATTAAATACTTTTTTGCTGGTTCTAAACAGATATTCCTATAAGGCAGATATTTTAGTAAAAGGAATATGAAAGAGAAGAGAGCAGTTACATCAAAGTCAGAATAAAGCATAGAGGAGATGAGTGAAGAAGGAAAGAATGTCTGTCAGCCACCCTAGCATGCTAACTTGCCCTTCAGTGGTTATTTTTGGGATCTGAGTTCCTTTTAGGCTTTGATTCTGTAGAGAGAAAATCTGCAGGAGTTCATTTTGTTCTCTTTACTATAACTTTACAACTTTATTTATGATAAGTTCTAAGTTTTTGACTGCTTAACTGGGCAAGCTTAGTATTTATGGGGTATTTGTACATTTTTTGTCAAAGTGTACCTGTGTTCACTGATAGACTATGACCAGCACTTCACAGTACACAAGCACCTACCTGAGAGGTCAAATGAGGTAGGAAGAGGTAAGAATAAAAAGCATTTATAAGAGATGTAATAACTTTAAAGTTACTAAGAGTTATCTAAGATGGATTATCTAAACTGGATTTTTGTTGTGTTTTCTTTTTAACTTTTAGAAAAGCAAGAACAAGTAAAGCATTTTATGTTTTAAAATACATATTTTTTATCATATGCCAGATGTGCATTTTGCTATTTGTCCACCAGATGTTACTATAGCCACAAAAATAAATGCAGATTAAGAAGTTTTTGGGGAAAAAAAAGTGGTAGTTTTATTTTCATTACAGATGACCCTTACATAATCATGATCCTGGAAAGAATTATGCATTTTGTATAGGGAGTAGTCCTGGTGAGTGCAATTAAGCAACTCATTTAGTGTAAAATTGATTGTGATTGCAAGCTTTCTTAGGATGGTGCTATATCAATTATGTTTGTTATTTTCTTAATTTGCTGTTCTGTTTCCCTTCTTCTGTTTTATGAAGAGAAAGTAGGAAAGACAGAATGACAGAGACAATAAATATCCTATTTTAATAGAAATGTAGATTTTTTCAGGCTCCCATAACATACGATATATTTTCTTGTTAATGAGTATAATTTTATTTAAAATTCACGTATCTTAGGTTTCTTCTTAAATTTAATGACACCAGCAACAGATAGGCATCATTACAGTTTATGCAGAAGATCTTTTCCTGCAGGGAAAAGTGATGAAATCAATCTGAAAACTGTATCTAAAATGGTACCACTTTAGAAAAGCTATTTAGACTAATTTGCCAGTTAGTATTTTTGAAATTAAAACATTTCCAATATGTCCAGGCTGTGGTTGTTTAAAAAAAATATAACAGTTCATTTTCTTTATGGCATTGGAAATAAATGGAGCCTTTGTGTTTGCAATTCTAGAAAACAAATCACTTTTTTAATGACTGGATTTTCCTGCCAGCTTGGAATTTGCCGCATGTGCATTTTATTTTGAATGCCTAAAGAGTGAAATCGTTTGCCGTCTTTCATGCAGATGGGGCAGATTGGTTGAGGTGTCATTTGCAAAATGTGCACTTTCATCATTCTAGTTTGAAGGGGTTCATTACAAAAATGTAATAGAAACCCAGGACTGATGGAAGTGAAGGGCTGAGATTGAGCATCTATGGACATAGTCTAGTGTCATAAGAGCCTGGACCCAAACTTGGGTGCTTTGGGGTTTTCTTCCATCATTAGTTATGCTAGGAAATCTTAAAATACCTCCCCTAACCAGAGAAACTTGAATTAGCTCTCTTGATAGCCAAGCTGACAGATTACATGTTTGTAAGTGTGGGCCCCTTGTGAAATATCAAAGCTTTGACTGATGTAACAGCCAAGATCGATATAGTTTTGTTTACTCATTTACAGGAGGAGTGAAATCTGATGTGAGTTAGAGCTAGAGCAACTGTATTTTAATTTTTCCCCAGTGGGACAAAGTACATACTCTGGAAGGTTGTGATGCTTTGTCATAATGTTCAGCAGCAGTTGTGCCAGTGTTGAAGCATCCCCAGGACATGATGGTGCATACCACAGTGGCATGACAGATGTAAATAAAAAGCTAATTTGATTCTTAGCGTTTTTAATACTGCATGCTGAAAATGGTTTCATTATAACTTCCAAATTTTAAATGTGACCAGAAATTATAATTTATTTATTTATTTTTTTTAACCTGAAAATGTTGTTATTAGATTTTTGGCACAGGTAAATAGATAGTCTCAAAATTGCATTTCTCCTACTCAGGTTATGGGTCAGTACTTCGAGTACTTGGGAAATAGGAAGGGGTTCTCAGCATGTCAGGGCAGGATGGAGCCCCAGCTCAGATCCCCCAATCCTCAGCATCCCTGGAACAGAAAATGTGTGTTGGTCTTGACTTCTCAGCTTCTTCTGCTTTGCCTGATGACTCCCTCACTTTCCTCTGCTGTCACTCTGTAAAGTTTTGTAGTGAGGTTTTTCTAGCTGGCCTTAATATCTGCTTCTCCAGACACTGAGATCCTGCTCTACAGTGTGTCAGTGAGCACTCACCAAAATCCCTTTCTGCTGGACACTGAGGGAATGCAAAAGAGAAATGAAAAAGTAACTACAAATGTACAGTTGTTTCAAACAGGTGCCAACTCTCTGTGGTGTTTACTTGAGCTCAGACCCTCTGGTTTCTGCTTATCATCCCAAATGATGCATATGTACGTCTTCAAATTCTGTTATTCTTTTCTACTAAGTGCTTTGCATTTTATCCTGATGTACTAAGGAAATCTTTTATATGCATATAAACACTTTTGTTTCTCTGTCTGTTAGTCTGTTTCATTAACAGTACTTTTTTTTTAAACTGGCCAGATTTGTACCTTTTTAACAGGCACAATCACAACAATGGTTGAAATCTGATGAGTTCTGAAACTGTTGGAGATAAGTAGAAAAAAGATCTGTAACTTCCCTGACAAGGGGAAGGGTTGCAATATAAATTCCCATCTTACTAGAGGTGGGAGAGAACACTTATGCAGAAATGAGTCTATAAGAAAAACTCCTAGTAAATCTAGGGCACTAATGAGTGAAAAATCAAACTGCATTACTTCCAGTGCTTAAAAAAGCAACCTGTTTCTCTGTACTGTAATTTCATTTTTTATGGGATGGAAATTTGATTCTGTAAGTTGAGTGTATGATTTTTGACATTTCCTGACAAATAGCTGGCATATTTGATGCAAATGTGGCTGAAACCTCCTTTCCTTATTCACTGATACTGTATGGAAAATACAGGCTAAAATACAGACTATAAATTAAACACAATAGAATTTTTGTGGCATGTTACCTGCTTTGTGTGCTATGTGTTCATATGCAGATATTTCCCTCCCTGGGACACACATTTTCTTGTCTCCAGTGAGCCTTATTTCCCTTGTTATATGTGGCTGAGTTTGTATCTCATTAGGAAAGCCGCAGGATCCATGGGGAAAGATTTTCTATTTCATGTATATGTAGCACTGTTGTGGTTGTTCTTTGTTAGCCTATAATCAAGTTTAATTTAAATGCAATTTCTAACTAGTGCCTTTTTTAATTATTTAATTCTGTGTTTAAAAAACGTTTTCTTCCTTTTTGTACTTTGTTTGTGATTTAGTAAGAAATAAACAAGTGGTTGTGACTAGTTGGGCAGATTGTATTCACCTTCACAGCATTTCTTCTGAGAAGGGACTTACCAAGGATAACCCCCCCAACCCCACAATAATATGGCTTCCTTTTGGGCTGTATAGTTTTCTTACTCTGTTTCCTCTGAGACTACATGGGTGTCCTTTAAAATTTTGATGGAGATATGGATTGGCAGGACTTAAAAGAAGAATGAACCTGTGGCAGGGTGTTCATTTTCAGGAATGCTGTCCTCATGGCCATAAAACTGTACCCTTTCTCTTTGTAAATTATCTTTCCTCTCCCTCAGGATTGCCATATAGTTTCTTTCAGCATTTTTTTTTCCTAACAGAACTGGAGCATATACCTGCTATGATTGTTTGCATTGCCCATTTGAATTTGAAGAGCTATTATGAGTGATTTTCTTCTCTTATCCTCCATAGTCTCTGATTCTGTGTAATTTGTCCTGAATGCAGATGCTCTTTCAGAAAAAGGAAATTGTTACTAATGCAGTGGCAGCGAATATCTTGTTAAAAAAGCTTTTGTGTGGACTTAGGAATTTTGGAGGTGAAAGGAAGACCCATAGACGATTGCATGAAGAATAGTACAGTCTAGGTAAAGACAGAAAAAGCTTTTTGCTCTGGAGGGAATTCTAACTATTCATTATCCTTGTCCACTCACTTCCTTGTAAGTATGTAAAATCTAAGTTACATTGGATCCACTTGGTCCCCCCGCCTCCTGGGCCAAATATAAAAGGTGAATAAATACCTTAACTCTCTTGTTCGTTTTTGATGGTCTGACTCAGATGGTCCTACTTGTTTATACATCCAGAGAGCTTCCAAATGTTGACAATATTTATTAGATTATGAGGCAATTAGAGATGAAAGGAAAATGTAGAACTTCATAGTCCTTGCCCTCATCAGGAGTATCTCCAATATCTTGTAATTTTTTTTTTTTTAGTTTTGCCCATCACATAGCTAGTAAGTCTGGTTTGCCCAGCTTTTTGTCTTGTACTTTCTAAAAGCAGCATAAAACAGGTTTGCAGTCATCACCTTTTTGACAAAAGGTAAATAAGGTTTCTAACCCATAACACAGTATGGAAACTGTTTTGAAATACAGCAGCCAGAGATGGCAGCATTCACCATCCTAATGCTGCTTGACTTTTTTTTTTTTAAAGCTTCAGTAACTTGAAGGATGAATGATTTAAAAATTTTAGCTTCCAGTGAAACAGTACAGTGCAAACCAGAAAGCCTGTCCCCCGTGGATATGAACAGACATAAAACCTGATTGTAAAGGTTTAAAAATTTGAAAGGCAGAACAAAAGAAGAGCACACCTATATTTCTTTTAAATTCTGCATCTAAAGCCATTGTTGTGAGTTTTGGAGCCTGACTAATGAATTTTGAGTGCTTTGCATTGGCAACATCTGTTGGCTTTTGTCCTGTCACAGTAGGTAAGTGAGTAGGAGTTGAAAGTGCTGATCTTTCCATGTTCTGATCCTGAGAGAAAAGGAAAGGGAACATTTCAGTATGCATCACCTGTTTTCAGGCTGTTTTCCCCACAGCATACTGTTGATGTACATCAGTGCTTTTCATATATTCTGGGTGCAGCACAAGATATTTTTTCCCAATTTAGCTTTATTTTGCTGAAGGGGTGGCTACTGCTTCTAGAAATCCCAACTCTAATTTGGCAAAGATAAAAACAGTCTTTTTGCTGTCACAGCTTCATGAAACTACGTTGTGACAAGGCATCATCTGGTTTAGATCTTAAAAGGTGAAATCTGTGAGACTGGCTAAGGTGTTTCAGTGCATCCCAGAGTACTAGGGAATAATCCAGGAAGGATTTCTGACATGTGCAGTAGATGGGGTGTAATTTGTCCAATTAACTTCTTAACAGAATATTGAGCCTTACTATATCTTACTATGCTTTGGCCTGTTTGGAGGGTGGAACCCTAGGAGTTCTGTGAGTGTGTGAGGATTTGCTGTAACTGGATCAGATCACTAGATGTGAAATTCTCCCTGACCTTTTCATCACTAATCCTGTGATGGATCGAAACTGGTCTCAGTTCTGGTTACATTGGGGTCCAGGGAAAAAATTCAACATTGGTAATGTCCATTGATGGAGTTGCCTTTGTTGCAGATGGCCAAGATCTAGCTCAGGTTTTGTCACTGCCTGAGGTGCCCAAAACTGCCTTTTCTAGGAGGTACAAAATGTCTAGCTCTGCCAGACCCATGAATGGGACATATTTTTTTTTCCCCAATATCTAGTGGAAAGCCACAAGTAGTCTAGTTAAAAAACAAACAAACAAACAAAAAAAAACAAACCAAAAACCAACAACAACAAAACATACTGCCCTGTGATAGCAGCAGTCAATCTGTATATCTATGGTCAGAGATGTAGGATATGCACAACATAGCACTGCACCTCATTTTCCCCTGGAGTTGGAGAAAGACAGACTCCCTCTCCTGAGCAAGGCAAACAGTCCTTCCCCAGCGAGTACAGAGGCCCCCTCACCTGGGGACTGGAGGCAAGAGGACAGCAATTGTATGTGGTTGAAGTTAGAGTGAAAACAGAAAAGAGCTATGGTTCCTTCCCTTGCCCCCTCCTCACCCCTCCCAGTGTAATGGAATGTAGGGAACATGGTCATGTTGTTGAAATAGAGCAAGTTTGTAGTGTAGAAATAACACTTGAAGTCCTGTGGTATGAGACAAGGAGTAAGTCCTGCAAGCCAGGCCACTTAATAACTCTTCAATGCTCTTCTGCTGTGCTGGGGCATTAAAAAGAAGAGAGGATGTTTATGTAGAGGTCAATCTTCTTCTCAGGGACTGGCAGAGTGTGTAAAGGACTGTCCTTCTTGTCCTTCACTAAGAGTGTGGTATAGTCAAGTATTCCAGCTGGTGGGCCACAGTCAAGATTCACAACCACATAATATTTTCAAATATTGTTTGAAACACTGTTCATGCAGTTTACTTCAACAGTCTGGAAAAATTCAACATCAGTTCAGACTTGCTGTTCTCCTATGTCATGCTTGGGTTGTGGCCTGAGACAGATTACACACAGGAAGACAACAAACATAAACACTGATCATGTTGTGACCTGAAATGGTAAAGGCAATGAGAAACAAAAGCACCCTGTGGGATCAAAATGAGTCCAAGGCATGGCATTTATCAAAAAGCAAGGGTTTGTAGCAGTGTAAGACCCAGCTTATCCCTACCCACTCCTGCAAGCAGAGCCTTTGTCCACCAAATGGCAGTGACAACTCTAAAAGGATAAAAGAGAAAAGAGTCTTCTGCTGTGTGGGATCCCCTTCCTTGCTTTACCTAGCAACTATCCCACCATTCTCACCTGAAGGTGCTAGGTCTTTTTCTCCCTCTGCTTCTCAGGGTGTGGGTGCTGATAAGAGATGCTAAGAATACTTGCAGGTGGCACCTCTTGTTTCCTCTCCTGCATGTGGAGGCACGTGACAGAACTCTCCCGGCTTGGTGCCAGTGATGTGTTTTTTTAAAAGAGCATCTAAAAAGTATTTATGGCTTCAAATGTGATGCTGGATTGAGCAGCAGTCAACCATTTTATTTGTTCTGCTCTCCCCAACAGGTAGATATATAGTAAGACTGGCTATTGAATTTACACTGTCTGTGTTAATTCTGAATTTGTCTGTATCAGGCTTACTGCTGTGACTAGAACCTCTAACAGATTGACACCTGCTTTTGTACCTTACTCTGCTCTTCTCTGGAGTTGATGAACTTGGAAGTAAATTGTGTTTAAGCCTTGGTAGCACTGATATGTTCATGGAAGGGCATGTCAGTGTGGGAGTGCAATTCAGGTGTAAATAACCCGGAGGTGCTGGGATTTCTTAAAGTTTACCTGTGAGTCCCTAGCTAGTGGAAGAAGGAGGTGCAGCTGGAGAAGGCTGTTTTTTCAAATGCCTGCTTTGATATTGGTGACAGAGAACTCATTTTATCTGAATACATAGTGCTGTCCTACACCTTCACAAAGCATCCCTCTACTGAAAGGCTGGGGAATAATCCTGGTTGGATTGATGGTGTGGTTTTGGCTACTGCTGGGGTTGTGGCCTGTTCTTTGCATGAGAAAGGCAATATAGTCATCCTTTAGGCTGATGTCTGAAGGGCAGATCCTTGGTGTTTCCATTCTCTTCCTCTTCCTGAAGTGCAGTAAGATTCTCTACACAGGCTGTATGCTCTATGGTGTCTTCATTTACCCCTGAAGCTCACAAATATTTTGCCTTCTATGTCTTCCCATCTCCCATAAAGCTAAAGACATCTTTATATTTTTTGTTTGTTTTTAAAATTGTTTTAACATTAATTTGGCACAGATTTTAAATCTGTTACAAACCTGGGAATGGAATCAGGCATTTCCTCAACTGTGTGCCAATTTCTGGAGACTGTGATGTGTGCATCTGACTAAGAGACAGATCCCTAGTGCTGGGACCATACAATACATCAGGCTATTATCTCAAAATGGTTAAATGGTATTGTGAGCTTTTGAGTTTTTGAGAGGTCATTTGTGGCATAGGGTGTGATGGACAAGTGGGGATGGAAATCTGTCAAAGTGAATCAGCAGCCAGCTCCATCTTGAGGGGAAGATACTGGCAGACTTTAAATGCTGAAGTCAGTAAGCAGGTAGAGAAAAGAGTCATAAGAATACCAATGAAGGGATGTTTATAGGGCTGTTTAAGTTCTAGTGAAATACCAGTAATTTAACTAGAACATTACATGGAAAGGATGCAGCCCTTTAATCATGCCAGTAAAAATGACATGGATCTTGAGGCAAAAGCTTTCAACCTAAAATAGAAACAAGGGAAAGGACAGTATGTGATTGGGTTAGTATTGCTCATATTTATGAGTTTCAGTTAGCAGCATCCTGTAGATGTATTTTCTCTTAAAGAGAAGTTGTAAAGGTGAACTATTTACTGAAGTGTTTTGAGACTTCATTAGGAAGACTCATTTTCCTATTGTGTAGGTAACTTTTTAGCTTCTAAATCTATGTATCAGATCATGACTAAACAGGATAATGCAGACCTATGGATCAGCCCTATTTGTTTTTTCCTGTATTTCATTGACTGCACAGAGGGGGTATGTATGCTGGGAAGTTCAGATCGAAAAGCTGTTCTATAGCCTGGCTGGAACACAGCCCTCTCTCTAGTAAGCACTCAGTATTTCGCCACAGGTGGTGCATGCAGCTGATAGTTGGCTGATTGGTTTGTGGTTCTATCAGCTTCCATTACCTCCCTCAGAAGACCAATAAGGGCATTATTCTGTTTTTCCAGTGTTGTGCAAAGCAAAACAATGAATGCTGAATCAATAAAGTAATCCACAGTTTAACTGCTCTAAGGCAAAGAAAAAGCATTTTAAACATATCAATTATTTATTTTTATTAAAACATTTTAGTGGCACCATCTTTTTGTGTTTTACTTGAAATATCATTTGGATCCCATTTATGTGAAAGGCTTTATTTGAAACTTTTTTTAGACTTAATAGATTAGTTTTAGTAGTGAGCCAGTTGGAGTTAATCAATGGAGAACAACTGTACAGAGGTTCTCTAAGCTAGGCTGGATTTGAAGGGTTTAATTTTAATCATAGTCTGAGAGCTACAGCTGCTTCATGTTTGTTTAGTAATAGAGTTGATGAGCAGCTAATTTGAAAGGAAAGCTCAAGCACAGGTGTGAAATTCCTCATGGGTGTAGGAGAACTGGCCTTGAATGTAAGAAGATGGTGCTGAACATATTGCTCTACAGTAAGGCAAAGAGATTCTTGTGTAATATTTCTAAACTAGCACATGTGACATAAATCCTTTGACTCAAACATCCTTCTCCTTTTTATCATACCATTTAAGTAATCATCTGGTATGTCAGAGACCAGGATTTGATACCCTACTCTGGTTCTGATATGTATCTTCAGGTTCCAGGATTTGAGTCCTAGCGAGAACAGTGCTCTGAGCAGGTCTTGAATTTTTTCCATGTGATGCTATTCAGATTGCCTATAAAAATTAATAGCAATTTGATTTGAGGAACACCAGTTACTACTGTCCATTCTATATACATATAGAGGATACAGAGACGTGAATCCTTATCTGGTCTAGTTGTCTTCATGCACCTTGTGGGCAGGGAGGATGTAACTTCTGAAGAAAGAATTGAAAACACTTTCTCTGGCGTTCCTTACTCACCAGGTTACAAGCTCTGTGGGCTGTGTGTTTAGTCCTAGCAAACACTAATCTTTGTAAAGGTCCTGATTTGTGCTCCATGTTTTACTTGCTGTGATTACTGCAGTGCTCCTGCAGCAGTTGCTGCGAGTGATGGCTCAAAGATGAGAATATTGACTTTGACAACCGTCTCCTTAACGTCCTGTGAGTGTACAGGCTACTGAGTTAGGAAAGCTGAGGAGATAATGTGATTTGCTCTGTTCCCTAAGCCACAAAATTGGTAAGCCGTGTAGCAGGTGAAGGGGCTGCCACTCACGGGTACTGCTGTCAATATTGAACACTTCTGCAGTTAGTGTTTGGGTGATTTCCATGGAGCAGGATTCCCTAGGAATGTGTGAGACAGGTGTTGAGACAACTGCTATTGCAACGTGTTGGAGTTCCCATGTGCAGCCAGTCCCAAAGCTCCAGTTTACAGCAGGCTAACATGGAGGGAAGAGCTGGATGAGATTCAAGAAAATGTCAGGAGAAATTCAAACTCATCCTAGAAGATTTTGACCAGAGTACATGTATAAAAAACAGAGCTGGTTCTCTAGTTCTGCAATGTAGGGACAAACTCATGTTGGTAAAAGTATTCTCCAAATTCATGTGAAAAGCAGAAAAATACTTAACACATTAGTTATTTGAATGACCTCTGTATTTTCTTGATAAGATCATAAGCAAAAATACTATCCATTGGTATTGTAGTAAAAATTTTCTGTATGCTCCAAAATGATGGGCCCAGTCTTGGCGGTTCAATGCAATCACCAGACTGGGGTGATAAAAAATCAGTTCTTTGGCTTCTTTGAATTAAACAATTAGGTTCTTAAAATAGTTTATTGTTAGTGAGGAATGTTAGTGGCATATCTGTTAGGTAGTTAGATGTTAGTGTACATCTTATTGCAGACAATACATGAAATGAAGGCATACAGAGATGTACAGATATTTTGAGACTATGCAAGTCAGTGACAAGGTGAGGCAGTGATGCAAAAAGTCTTGAATTTAGTCTTCTGTGAAGTAATCAGATTCACTTTATTTCCCAGTGCTAAGTAATGCAAATCCTTTTGGGGTTCATTGGACATTATTATTAACTGTATTTGAGATGAAGATCAATGAGGAGAGAGACATACTTTTTCAATTATGGGAACCTGAGTTGCTGCTGCTGCTGCTAATTGACTCAGTTAAAAATACTTTCCTGCTCTGTAAGAGGAGCTTCTATGATTTGAAACATATTTAGATACTTTTATAGCTGTGGATTACTAAGGTGAATCATGGTTCCACACTGCTTTAATATTGTCCAGTTCTGATGGAAGAGGGATTTTTTTTCCGGCTCTCTTGATATTTCTGGTTGTCATGGTATTGTACTGTGACAAAATTGATTTCATTTCACAGAATTTTCTTCATTTTACAAAAAATGGAGAAACTGATTTTGCTGATATTTTAGTTCTGTAATGCCTATCATTCTTAGAGAAAACTGTGTTGTGAAGGGCTTTGGATGCAGTAGTATGAATAACATCCTGTGCCTGGAAGGCATTGTGAGCCACCGGAATCAATCCAAGAACCTTATCAAGTACAAGTAAACAATAAAATGAAACCCATTTATCTGAACCAGCGGTACAAATGGACACTCAATTTAACCCTGTCAATGCCAGCACAACAGCAGGAGAAAGTTTTAGGCTTCTTCCCTTCTAGTTTCTCTTGTATTCTGTGTGATGTTAGGCTTTCATGGAGGGAAGGTGTGTGCATCTCTATGCCCAGGCATGCATGTAGATGAACTCTACAAGCAATCTTCTGTTTCAAATAGAAAAATCAAAACTTTGTTTTTAACTAAGGTTTAGAGAATTAATACACCAGCATGAAAAAAGGTTGTTTTTCATGTGATTTCTGACTCCTAACATAAAAATCAAAACCCAGTCCCTGACACAATCCTAAATAACTCTGTTTGTATGACTTGCTTTACAATAAGAAAGACTAGATGGAGTTTGTGTGTTTTGAAAGACTATCTGAAAAGCAGTTTTGGCTTCAAATGTGGTATTAGATTGAACAGCAGTCATCCATTTGATCAGTGCTGCTCTCTCCAGCAGGCAGATACATACTAAGACGATATTGAATTTACATTGCTGTGTTTGTCTGTAGCAGGCTTACTGCCATGACTACGACTTCTAACAGGTTGGCTGTCTGAGTATTTGCCTGCTTTTGTGTCTTACTCTCCTATCTCTGAAGTTGATGAAATTGAGAGTAAGTTAAGTGTAACTTAGTTTGGATATGACTTGCAGTGCTTGACTGTGCCTTAATAAAGCCCCAAACAGATAGTTTTTTAGACACAGCACAGATGCTTTTCACTGTGCTGTTGGTAGAATAGTTGTTTGGCTAGAGGCTCCAGAATCTGGGAAATTTTATAGTTATGACTAACACAAAATTATTAAAAGTTAGTTTTATATTAGCTTTTATTAGTACTTGCATACTAGGGTTATTTTTCTGCCTGATAGCACTGTAAGAAGAAGAGATGGTTTTATTTCAGCTTGTTTTCATTGAGTATGAGTCTGCTGTGGTCCTGGCAACCTGCTCTAGCTCACCCTTCTTGAGCATGCAGGTTGGACTCAAGGGATTGGATCTCAGGAGATCCCTTCAGAACTCAATGATTCTTGGACTATGAAACAAGAAGCCAGAGAAAGTAACTATGGATTATGTTATCATGAGTAAATTTAATTTAAATTCAATCATCAAATAATAGTATTTTATCAATTACAGGAGAGAATACATAGTACATTCAGCTGTAGAATCATAGAATCATTGAGGTTGGAAAAGACCCTTAAGCTCATCAAGAGAAACCATAAACCTAATTCTGTCAAGTTCCCTACAAAACTCCAAGTGCCACATCTATACTTGCTTTAAATACCTCTGGGGATCGTGACACAACCACTTACTTCCCCGGGCAGCCCCTTTCAATTCTCAGTAATACTTTCAGTGAAAATTTTCCTAATATCCAATCTAAACCTCCCGGCACAACTTTCTACTGTCCTCTCTCCTGATACTTGGGAAAAGAGGCTGTCCCCCACCTTGTTACAACCTCCTTTCAAGTAGTTGTGGAGAACAGTAAGGTTTTGCTTGAGCCTCCTTTCATTTGGGCTAAACAACTCCAGAGCTCAGGAATTTGAATGAGAACTTAGGAGAATGTATTGGTATTTAGCTGGATGAAGCACCTTGGAGAGAATTTAGAAATTAAATAGCAGTGCCTGTAAATATACATGAAGTGTAATTAAGTGGAAATCAGAAGGAAAAACTAACTTCCTTTAAGATGGAGTTTAGCAAGTTTGTAGAAAGCATTCCTGGGTGGGACATCCATGGTATCAAGGGAATGAACTTAATTACCCTGGATAAGTCTTCAGCCATTTGTGTTCACATAGATGATTCTCATGAGAATATTGGCCGAGAAATCTCTCATTTTGTTTTTCAAATCAGTACCAGTAGACAAGTAGGCTGTTGTGCATTACAGGTTTATTCTATCATTTTCACAGTTTAATCAACAGTATAATTTTGATCTGGTAACATCAACATGTATGGCTTTAAATATGTTATAACATGTGACTTCTTCAGAAAGCAAAATAGTTATAGCAAGAATTTAGTTGTTCCAGCTCTAGTAGTTAGTATTTAAAATGACTTACCTTGCTGTGTAATAAATTTTTGAATAGACCATGGGAAGATGAGTTTTTCTGATTTTGTTTCTTGGTTATAACCAAGTCATAAACACTTGGAATGGGGATTTGGTACAAATAAAACATCTAAAAGTTTTGATGCACATGAGAAAAATGCTATGTATCGCCTGTATCCAATTACAAAAATTACTGAAAGATCTGCATGCAATTTCAGATGTTCACTATTTTATTTCCTCAAAGTAAGCAGTAAATGCAACAAACAATGGTGCAGCCCCATGTAGCATGTGTATAATTATAGGTAAAGCTATATGCGAAAAAAAGTTTGTAAAATGATGTAAATCAAGGTAAATGCTGAATATGTTCCAAATGAAAGTATTTAGTAAAGGAAGTATTATGGTGTGTCTAAGGAATATGCAGTAAATGCCATTTTTGGGGTTGTTCTCTGTTGCTAATACAAAAAGAAGGATCCATGATGGTGAAGTGTCCAAAGAAATCTAGCCTGTAAAAATACTTAAAGACCTGTGACAAAGTGACCTTGGGAGTCTTCCAGATGCCCTCCCAGCTGCTCCTGCACTCCACCTTCTCAACAGTACAGAGGAATTAAAAAAGATGGAGAAGCTTGTGGCTGAGATAAAGATAGGGGACCATTACCATTACCACCTTGGGCAAAACAGACTTAGCCTAAAAAAAAGACAGATATAACACTACCCTCCCCAGTTCCCTCTCTTTGTCAGGCTCAACTTCACTCCATTCTCCTACCCCCTCCCAACCCCCACAGATGCAGGAGGATGAGGAATTGGGTTACAATCAGTCCAACACAGTTTGTCTCTGCTGGTCCTTCCTCCTCACACTTTTCTGTCCTATAGGCTAAAGTTCTTCAGTAAGAGATAGCTCCAACCTGGGACCTTCATGGATGTCCGTTCCTCCCAATAGCTTGCTCCACCAGGGGTTCTCCATCGGCTGCAGTTTTGTTCAGGGCACACCCACCCACTGCAGTGTTTCCCTTCATGTGCTGCAGGGGTTACCTGCTTCACTCTGGTGCCTTTCACACTTTGCACGGAATTTCTGCTTTAATATGGTCTTCTGGGCAGGCTGCTGGGGGATCTCTGCTCCAGCCTTGGAGCACCTTTCCTTCCTTCTCCACTGTCCTTGTTTGTGGGATTTTTTTTCCTCACTTCACTGTCTCATAATTACTGTGCAATGTTTTTTTATCCTTTCTTAAATAAGTTATCACAGAGATGCCCCCAAATTGCATGATATCCTCAGCTGTGTTCTGCAGTGGGTTTGGAGCTGGCAGTGGTTTCTCCTCACACCCCTTGCCATGTGAAACCAATACTGAACATCTCCTCAAGTCTCTGACGTCTGCAATAAAACCAAAGCAACTTGGAATAATAGCCTGAAAAAATTGTTGAAAGGGCAATATACTGAACTACTGAACTTTATTAGAAAAATAAGGAAATTAAATGCTTTCTCTGGTCCTTATTACAGTTTTTGGCATTAATCAGTTTCAGTTCATTTCTTGGCTGGCAAAAGTAATAGATGATTTTATTTTTCTTTTCATACGCAGGAGTAGTTTTGATGACCTATTTTATGTAACACTCAGAAATTCCTTCACAATTTGTAGTCTTTTCAAGTCTGGGATATTCTCTCTCTCTCTCTCTCTCTCTCTCTAGTACTATTAGTGTTTGTGGCACTTGAATATATAGCAATAGTAATAAGATGAAGAATGAGTTTTCTTAATTTGAAAGCTATTACTTTGCAAATGAAGTTCCATTCCCATCCTGGTAACTTGTTTTGTAGATGGGAAACAGCTGAGACCACTGCAAGTATGGCCACAGACACAATATGTAGTATGTATTTTTCCAAACATACTGCGTATTAAAAAAAAAAAAATCATCCTTTTGGTAATATGTGTTTTGATGACAGTTGGTTTTAGAAGGCACTTAAAACTAATACAGGCAAACAGTGAGGATTTCACACTGGCATTTGGATAAGCTCTGTTTGGCAAGGCAGTTATCATACTTATGTGTCCTAACACTTTGAAACATGGCTTTGGTCTCTTATCTACTTAAAGTAAACTCTAGTTTAAAAATTGCTTTTCATGCAGTAGTACTAAGTATACAAATTCTTAGCTAAAGGGAATAGTTGATATTCTCAGAAGGATTACCCCCAAAACTTCTTCAAGCTCTCTCCTATGTTATGACACATCTGTTTTTTCAGTCGTGGGAATAAACTGAAATATTTGGGTGACAGTTTATTTTTCAGAATGATTTGTGAACCTGAACTATGAAAAAAACAATCCCTAAAAATCACTGCTTACTTTTCTTTCTGACCTTCAGGTAAAAATACTGAAGACATACATAGACGTATTAAGACAATTTTAACAGATATTTTAAAGCATTATTTTTGCAGGTTTTCTCTTACCAACAGGTCAGTTTATCCAAACTGAATGATTGAGACAGAGATATTTCCTTTTCTTTTTTATCAAGGTAAGTGGAAGTGATTAGAGCAAATTCTGTCATCACTCCTTTTTATCTTGAGTCTTTAATAGGTTGGTTGTGTCAGCACACACTCTAGGTCAGCCCTTGATCTCTTCAGGCAGCCATAGGCCACCCCTGTGCTTAGAGAGATGAGGTGAGGTAGAAAGGTTTTTTGAGACTGACACAGCATTGCTAGCTGTTACCATGTCTGGTATTCTCCTGAATTTCCATCTTTAGGAGTAATTGCAATCAGAGCTTTAATTTTAAGTGAAACCTAAAGACTCCTAGTCCCTGTTTCCAAGTTAATTCCATGCATTGATATTGCTGCTGACCATGTCAGAGGACCACAGTCCTCCTTTAAATGCTGAGTCACACCTTTTAAAAGGCAGATAATTTGCCATGTCTTCTGTTTAGAAATGTAGATGTCTAGAGAAGAAAGGGTTTCTGTAGCACTGCAGAGGATCCCTGAAAAGGGAAAAGGTGCTTTGGTTCCATGCAAGATGCATATGTGCCTTACAGCTGTATGTACTGCCACGTGATGATTCCTGAGCTGGAGTCCAGGACTGGAGGAGGTGCATTATCTGCCTTTCTGGTGAATGTTTTCTTCAGTGAGTATTAAATCTTGAACATAAGTTGAGAAAAACTCATTATGTTGGAATATTGCTGAAAGCAATTCAAGACAAGAAAAGTAAATGTTAGAAAAGAATGAAAAGGGAGCTTGTGCAAGACTTGTCTTTGAAACTGCATTTACAGTAAAATTCCTGCAGCTCAGTATTCTGCAGCTGACTACTCCAGCTTTACCTTTCTATTAACCTACAGGTAACTTCTGTCAGAAAATCAAATGGGGAAGAATGAGTGTTCAGAAATAAATCAATTTTAAAGATTGAATGTTTGTACTCATCACAAGTTAAGTAAATAGACCATCCATTTCCAAGTCAGTCTTTTACCCAAAGACTGACTTGGAAATGGATGGTCTATTTGCATTTAGGTAAACATTAGTTATGGGTTATTGATATTAGTAGTTGAAATCCAACACTGTACGAAGTGCTTTAGCAACAAAGACAAAAAAGATTCTTTAAATGTTTACTGTGTGGTTAGAAAGTTTAGATGAGAGGATAAATGAGTTATATTGAGATGCATTGTAAACGAGATTGAGCGGATACTGCTTTAGAATTTTATGATTTACTTTAGATTTTTATGTCTTTTTTAGTGTTGATGATTGGTTCAGTCATAACTTTTTTCTGTTCTAGAGTGTTGTAAGGTACAGAAAGAAGGGCAAGTATTTATGTGAGCTTGTGAAAGATAAATGATAAATATAATTTTGTTCATAACTTTAATCTAGTTGCAGCCCACTTTGTCAAATATACATATATTTGCTAGGCTTTAGCATTCCTGGACCAATTTCAGCCAATCTGTGATAGGAGGGAATTTAAGCAAATGGAGACAAGCAAACCACAGTAAACATGATATAGATGCAGCTTCTCTTCCGAGTTTGTGATTTACAGCCGGTACCAGAAGATACCTAAGGTGATAAAGTGAGGAAGGTACACTCTTCAGTAAAAGTGATCCAGGACTCTAGATGGAAGGCAATTTCCTTTAAAGACTAAAAATTTCAGTTCAGAGCTAATTCTTGCTAGGTATGTGAGAAATTCTCTTGTTGCTTTTTATTTCATAAGACTTTTTCTTTTGGAAATGGATTATTCTCAGAACAGCCTTCTTCCAGTGCTGTAGCTATCCTAGGGAGTACACTTAGAGCTTCTAAAATAAACAAATGTGGATTTTTTAAAGATTTGGTTATTTAAACATTGGCACTTTATTTTCTGTCAGGGATTTGGATAGTCCCATAGCATATGTAACAGAGCATTCTTGTCAGAGTTAAACACTGCCAACATTTGCTTATGCTGGCGATCCCAGCTGTGTGCTTTCAAAATGGAGCACACAGTGGGCCAAATCCTGCTTGCTTTGTTAGATAATCAGCTCTGGGCCAACAGGTAGGAATTGATAAAAGGGTTTTTAGAATTGAATGCATGAACTGCTACAACTCATCACCAAGTCTCAATTCTGCTACTGGGGCTTGTGTCCATTTGCCTTTGGATGTGATTGATGTGAATCAGGCATAAAAGAGTCTGGAAAATGCACCTCACCATTGATTCAGTAACAATTATTCTGAACTGTTTTAGTAATACAAGAAGGGTTTTTTAAACAATTAACAAATTGAGTTAATAGATGCTAAAATCTCCCAAGGGTACGTAATTTAGCCATTTGAGGAAACTGCATAGATGATGATAGTCCAGGCCACAGGAGGGCTCTGGACTCTGTGCTTCCACAGCTGACTGTCTCTAAAAACAAACAAGAAAAGGGGTAATATTTTGTAAGTGCAGGTACACAGACAAGCTGTTAATATTGTACCTTGAATCTTTTGTAAGACAACTTTATTTTGTCACTAGGTGATCACCTGTATAGCATAGATCTTGGGTTATGACTGTGTTAATGAACAGGTACTGAATAGCTGCTGTTGCCCACTCTGTTTGCACACTAATTCATCCTGTGGTAGTTAGGGAATGAACAGTACCTATATAAAGGATAATGATATGGATCACAGTCTGATAACAACTAGCTCTGTGAAGACCTCTTTATCCCAAGTCCTCCACACCTCTCTTTTTTGCTTCATTGAAGGTGTTCTGCTACTTAAACCTTGTGCAAAATAGATTGAGCTTCATCCCCTGCATTCAAAGAAAGGCTATTCAGCCTATTGAAGTCTTTCAAAGGTCACTTAAAAAGCAGTACTTGACAAACTGAGCTAAAGCAGTGGTTGCTTCTGATTTATTAGTTTTCACAGCAATCTGCTCCTACACGCTTTTAGTTTTCTCTTAGGCATAATTTGTTGTTTGAGTCTGTGTTTGGGGCATGAATGGATCATGAACAGCCCTGCTGAGAAAGATTTGGGGGTCCTGGTGAATGAGAGGCTGGACATGACCCAGCCATATGCACTTGCAGCCTAGGAAGCCAAACATGTTCTGGGCTGCATCTAAAGCAGTGTGAGCAGCAGAGCAAGGGAAGGGATTTTGCTTCTCTGCTTTACTTGTATAAGATGCCACTGGCATTACCGAATCCAACTGTGGAGTCCTCAGCAAGGGAAGGGTCTGGACCTGTTGGACTGGGTTAAGAGGAAGGCCATGGAGATGATCAGAGTGATGGAGCACCTCTCCTATGAAGATAATCTGAAAGAGCTGGTCTTGTTCAGTCTACAGAAGAGAAGACTTTGGAGGGATTTAATTGCAGCCCCTCAGTGTTTGAAGGGGCCTTATAAGAAACGTAGGACAAACTTTTTAGCAGGGCTTTTTGCAATAGGAAAAAAAGGTTATAGTTTTAAACAGAAGAAGGGTTGATTTAGGTTAGATCTAAGGAAGAAGGCTTTTACAGTGAGGGTGGTGAAACACTGGAACAGGTTGCCCAAAGAGGTGGAAACATCCTTGGAAACATTCAAGGTCAGATTGGGCGTGGCTCTGAGCACTCTGGTCTACTGGAAGATTTCCCTACTCAATGCAGGAGGGTTGACTTTTAAGAGTACTTTCCAACCCAAACCCATTGTATAATTCTATGTCTCAGAAGGCAAAAGATAAATTCTCTAATTTAGCTTGAGGCACTGCTTTTAGAGTATAGTACAGCAATGTGCCTGTGCCTGTAAGTGCATGGATACATCCACATCTTGTAAATATGTGCAGGGCATGACTTGATGCAAACTCTTTACCAATTTAAGATTACGCATGAGAAACATGGAGACAGAGGCAGTTTTCTATATTTATTTATTTAAGTGGAGCAAAAGGGTTATTTTCTTTGCCTAGAGTAACTGTGCTTGACTTATAAAAGAAAAAGTTGTACAGGGGGAAGCTAGAATAGGCAAAAAGTATGATGTGGTCTGCTCCTTGAAATATGACTGCAGTAGAATGGAATAGTTTGGTTGGAAGGGACAACAGTCATCTGGTTTAACTGCCTGACCACCTCAGGGATGAACAGAAGTTAAAGCATATCATTAAGTGTGTTTTCCAAATGCATCTTAAATACAGAAGGTTGGGGCTTCAACCACTTCTCTTGGAAGTGTGTTCCAGTGTTTGATTATCCTTGGGAAAGAAATGTTTCCTCGCATATGAAGATTTTCCTTCCTAACATGTGAAGATAAAGAGAAATAATGACTGGATACCCAGTGGTTGCAGTGAGTGTTTTTACACAATTGAGAAATCTGATGGTAAAAGTAGTAGATAAAAATATAACTGGATCTGCTTTCAATTGGAGGGTAATGGGATGTTGCAGAAGAAGAAATCTGAGAGGAACTTCTATTTCCCTGTAGTAGTCCTAGTTTTGAAAGCAGTTTTTACCATTGGTTTCTTAGCTGCCCCCTGACTTATATTCTATCCCATGTTTTGTTACTCTTCTCACCTGTTTCTCAATACTTTATGAGTGTGTAAGGATTGGCAACATATGAGAAGGTGAAAAACAGAGGACCAGCAGGATGTAGGAAAAAAAATCAGGTATGAATTATGAGAAATCACAGCTTTTTATTGTTCACTTCCCCATTCTCAGTCTTCAGTTCAGTACTTCTGTAACACTCAACAAATCAGTGTTCATCTTTATTGTTGCTTAATAGTCAGTTGTCATACGTGGTGAATATGCCAACAACCACACAGCTTCACAAGCTCCTCTGATCTTTAGGAGTGGCAGAGTGATGCCATGAGGAATCAAAGTAATCTGTCTTTAAACTGCAGAGTGTAGTTTCATATGTCAGGGACACTTAAACAGTTCTCTTTATTGCTTTTTCTTCCTCAGAGCAATGCAAGCATCCAGGTTTCTCATCTATGGTACTTTAAACAAGTCCAAAGCTGTTATCTGAGAACCCTTGTTGACAAGACCAATTATTCCCACAGTTACAATATCTCCTTTTTTTTTCCTTTGGTAAAAGATGATTTTGGAGGGCAAAGGCTTTTATTTAATCTCTCCTCTCTCCTCTCTGGCAAATGCTAGAATAGATCCTAAGACTGAAATAGAGATAGGAAAAAAAAATTAAGATTTAGGGTAATCTTCCATTCTGTATATTGATGTGCAGGCTTATGCGTACAAGATTCTTGTCATTGTACTGTAGGATAGTTGTGGTTAATCCTATTTCCCTAGCAAGTAGTTTAAGATAGTTACCTGCAGCTTTAATATCTGCTTGCTCTCTTCCCTGACAACTATCAGATCAATATAAACCAGAAAGCAGTAGCTACTTTTGGCATTAGATCTGTACTGTAGGCAGCTCATGCAGTAGTGCCAGGAAATGATTTAAGAAGGATGTCCAGGAACTCAGTATCTAATTTTGCTCTGAGTGCTCCCATATCAACACTCTACCAGTGTAGATCATAAGCAGAGGCAGAGATGACAAACAGATGTTTGGTGAAGAAAATAACAGCTCAACCAGATGAAATAAAACCACAGGACCATAAGTAGCATAGTGTCACTGTGTCACTACTGCACCATCTTTTCCCCTTTGCACTGGATCAGTCCAAGCTTTGTTTGACATAGCCTGTTGCTTGGCATGGTTGGGTGTTTTGTCTCAGTGCTCGATGGAAAGGCTATCAAAATTCTGGCTTTCTTCACCTGCTGCATCAGCAGCATTCTTTCCTAGTTAGCCCAGCATCTGTTGTCTGCACTATGTCAAATTGCAGGTGCTCCTGCTTCTTCTTCTTCCATAAATAAATATTGATGCCTGCTTTTGTAATGTGCTCAGAGACAGAAAAAACCCTTTCTCAAACAGAGGTAAGTTGACTCCAGAAGCATTTCTTTGCTGTCTTACAGTCTAATTGCAGTTGCAATAAGACATTATGTGTCATCTTGGAGCTTAGAATCTCTAAACCCCTTGCAATCAATGCAGTCTTCAAGACACAGGAATTTGAAATGGAGAATACATCTACCCTTTCACTTATGATGCAAATAACATTACAATATTAAGTGAACCATCAAATATTTACAGGATGCAGAAAATAGTAATATACACGGAAGTTGCAGGTTTAATTCCTCTGAGTTATCTATTCCCATGTCTGCACTGTAAACTGATTTCTAGGATGGGTTTTGAAATCCTTTGGTTTTCTCTAAGGCAGATGACAATGTTCTCTGACAATGTTCTTTCCCCTGGGAAAAGTTACCTCATTGTGCTTCTTTTTTCTTCTGTGGTGATGGGCACACACAAATCTGTATTTTTGGCATTTTAGCTTCTGCATAATGAAAGAATCTATCTTATGTTCTATTATATAGAACATAATATAGCAAATTAAAGATTTATCAGATAAGTTTCTAAAGCAATGTCTTTTAAATTTCCAAACAAAGGGAATGGTGGAATGACACAGAAACGCTCAATTCCCTTTACCTACAAGGAACTTTTTCCTCTTCAGGATGCTAGAAGGAGCTTTGAAATTCTGGCAAAGATTATCCTGCCTACAGCAGAAAGAAAATTGTATTAATCTCCTGCAGAGATGTAATTCTTTAGGTACTAATGAACTGCTTTTGTATTATAATACAAGTAACACAAAGATGGTCTTTCCTTTTGTAAGAACTATTTTAAGATTTTTCAACCAGTACAGTCAGATAAGACCTATTAGAAACAATCTTAGGTATGGATTGAAAAATAAGCCTCTCCGTTAATAAATGCATGCTGTGTAGTCTTTCCCCTCCCTATTTTGTGAAATTTTGAAGTACTAGAGGCTGATGGAATAGAGTGGAGGATATGGTGTCATACTGGAAATAAGAAATGGAAGAACTTGTGTTTTGGGAACTAATAATTTTAGTTAATGATTAAAAACTAACCATTTTTTCTCCATTTTCTGAAGAGGTAAATGAAGTTCTGTGTGCATTAATTTTCGAATTGGCCTGCCAAGCCATGCTGTAGCTGTGGAGTGATGTCTCAGTGAAAGACCACTTGCTAATTCACTGACCCATATCCTGTTCATCAGACATGATGCTTAAATGATTATCTAGATGAAGACTGTTAATGAGCTCCTGGGAGCTTAGCATTATTAACGAAAGAAGAGCAAGTACTGCTGGTTGTCCACACAGCAGTTGTGTAGTTGTAATATCCAATTAATATTTAGGAAATACTTTGGTCTTGGATATTTGCCTCATGCCAAAAAATAGTTAGCCAGAGAAAGTGTTCTTTGTCTGGTATTGAGCACAGAAAAGCATAAAGGCCAGACTGATGCGGTCTGAATTTTTCAGTAGTTATGCAGTTTCAGTATATGCAATTTAATAGTTGCTAAGTAAAATACAGTAACATTTAAATACAACAAGATTTAAAAATATGTGGAATTGTGTATCAAAAGGCTGTTAATATACATGATACTTTCCAGGCAAATATGCATGAGGAGTTACTAATACAAAGACAGGAAAGTGATTCAAGGGCTTTAGTACAGGCTTAGGTGAAAGGATATTCTGAGAATTAATGTGTATTCTGAAACTGAGCCCCTTTGAGCCCTGGGGCACAAGTAATGGGTTTTCTATCCTAAAACTCTCCAGAATACAGACCTTACTGAGCAGATGCATGAAAGTGGATTCAGCACTTAACACAATATGTTGAATAGGATTTTTTTAAATGGGAATCATAAGAACAGATACGTACTTGATGCTTTTTTTCCCTTTGTGCTTTTGTATATTTTCTGCTGCCCCCCTGTGTGGGTATCCCCCATATGTTTTTTCTTCATTCCTTCTTTTCAATTTCTTTTTTTTTTTTGGTTATGATTTTTGAGGGGAGGATCTGCTTCCATCCTTTCCTCTGCCTTTTAGTATTCTTAATAATAATACAGAGGGTTTTGGCAGGTATAAATTGGAACCAGCAGTGTACAAGGTACTAAACTCACACCTTGCTCTCTTTACTCCCTTAAGTAAGTAATATGTCTAGAGAGAATACAATGGCAGATAATTGGGAGTTATTCTTAACAACTACTCACTCTTTTTCTATGTATGTCTTTTAAAATATTGGGTAGTAGAAACTGTGAGAGAATTTTTTGTTCTCCTCAATATTGAGAGACAATGACTAGAAGAGAATTAATTAAACCTGGCTAAGGCTACATAAATTATCATTGATTCTTCTAAAAAGAATAGCTGAAATCTTTGTGTTTACATTGCTAGGAATTGGACTCTATAATCAGTATTCTTATCAATACTGATTATGATCTGTTGGGTTGCTGTGAGTGTTGTTTCAAACCTCCAAGATGTGGTAAGTAAAGAAATAAACTAATTCAGGAACTGTGAATTTGGATGTTTCAGGAATGTTTCCCATGCTCCGTAAAGCTTAGGCAGTATATTTGTAATCCAGTGTATTTATACATAATTTTGGGGTGAATAGGATCTGGCAGGTATTTTCCTGCTTTTGAGGAACATATTCAGATACCACAGTGTTGATATACATTAGTTTATAAAGTAGAGAAAAATCTCCAAACTTTAGTTAAATTTTAAAATATGTTGTACTTTGAAAGACAACAAAGATCCGTTGCACTTATCCACTAGAAATCAATGGTCTTCATCACTGATACTGAAAGAATGAAATGTTTGTGGTTGCTGTTTCGTTTTCTCCTGGTAGTTTGCAGTGGGTCTGTTAAAGTGCTTCTCTCTCCAAAAAGAGTGATTAAGATTGTAAACTAACCTGTGAGGGAAGCTAAAAACCATACTTTCTCCATGTTTTACATGTTGTGAATGTTTCTAGCCTCAACTTTCATGGACACTTCTCATTTTACATCTGGACCTGCACAGCTGTATAAATTAGTCTAACTTGATTTAATTGAGGTATGTATGCTAACAGGGCTTTCCACCAGCATTATATGTACCTCTGTACAGTGTATTATTGTCACAGGTGTGCAAAAAATGACAGGAACCTGATGAAGTCACATCAATCAAATCTGACATTAGTGCGCTCTATTTTTAGAAGTACATAAGCATGTGATCTTGCCAGCTAGCATGTTCATTCCTGTGTTAAGTCAACCAGTACTGCAGTAGGAATACTGTCATGATTTAATGCCAGTATATGTGACCCTGTGCTAAGCCAGAGGGACGTACAACGCCCACTGGTGGTTGCTGTGCTCTGTAATTTAATTCTGTAATTCAGTAACGTTTAAAAAACAACTAAATAGTTACCACATGGTGGAAAATTAGCAATAGGGGACTCAAATTTTCTTGTGGTATTAAATCTGCACATGGAAAAAGTTAAATATCATCCTCAATGCTATCCATGTGTTTAGTCACATTGAATGAAATGCTTATAAAGCATGACATTATTTAATTTTTATAAGGTTTCCCACAACCAGTAAAATTTATTGCAATTGCTTTGAAAAGCTTTGTGCAGGTGCCTTTTGAGCTGAGCTCACTCAAGTCAGAATATCACACACACTATGTGCAGTTAGTCACTGGATACATAGTATGGTATTTAAGTAATCCCATAGTAAATTGACTTTTAGTAATCCAATAGTTTGGTGGGATCGTGTCTATATAGCTCACATACAGAAATACTGAAATATAATCTTCAAAAAAGTGTGACATGAGAATTTGCTATGATGAAGAGTCTTCTGACATTGTACAAGGGGGTCTGTGGTTCTCTGTAAGAGTGCTCCCATTTCCTTATTTCTTTTCTCATCTCATAGTCCAGGGAAATAACTTCCGGAATACCAACATCTGCACAGGAAAGGTACTAGACATTTGCTGACCTGGGTTTAGCCCTTCACTGATAAGTGCCGGTACTGATACCTCAGGGATATTCATTTCAAGAGTCGAAAGGGAATCACTTTTTCTCTTTTGGTTTTGAATATGTACTTGAACTTTCCTTTTCTCTCAGTGAAAAAACTATTTGGTAAATTGAGGTAGCGTAGTAATTTGCTGAGTATCCAAAGTTGGGATGGCATATTAATTGAATCTTGATATCTCTTTATCATTCCTTTTGTGATGTGCGTGATTTCCTTGAGTTTGAATAGCAAGATTCCAGGTTTTTTCTGTCGCTGCTGTGATTCTTCATCATAAAATACAACTATCTCTCACATGGGTATTTTTGGTACATAGATGATATTTGGGAACTTCTTGATTTTTCAGGGATTTAGAGTGAGACAGCATGCCTATATATAGAGTGTAGTTTTTTTGTTCACAAGTAAGTTGGGATTTGTTCCCAAAATCCCAAATTAAGCAAGAGGTGCCTCCAAGGCCTGAAGCTCAGTTCCACTGCTATTAATATCTCTACCTCCCTCTGAACAAAATTGATGGTACCTGCTAAGGGAAATTCCAAGGCCATTTTTACCTTTCTGAATCTGTGGCAGAACACTATAGAAAACTGTCCATAAGGAGAAAAGTGAAGTTCTTCTCTACCCTTTGGTTTATCAAACTTCTCTGCCTGGTGACTCAATATTCCAGCTAGGCTTTCCTAGGAAGAGGGAAAAATGCACTTTGAGATATCAGTAGAAAGGCAAGTGAGGATCAGAACTGACTATTTAGCACACACGTGCACAGATGTCTCCCTTCTGTGGGTTAGAGGTGGCCCATCCACCCATCTTAGATGTATTGACGTGAATGAGCTCCCATGGATAGGATAACTCCCACCATGTTAAAAGCATGTCCAGTAATTAAGCATCAATTCAGTTAAAGGGTTTAGAGTCAAATTGGGTAAGGAGGAGGCTGTGGCTGGTCATTGCCTGCACCAGGGTCTGCTATTGGCATATGGCTCCACCTGCTTGATTCCTTCTGGGCTGCAACCAGTGCGGAGCCTGTTGGCAGCAGAACACAGCAGCCACCCAGGCTGGCCCCTGACTGGTGAGGTGGCATAAGCCCAGCTTAGGCTTGGGGGTCCCATGGGTAGTGACAGCACTACCCCCCCATGCTCCTGCCAGACTTTATCTGGTGTAACCACCTTGTGGGTCAAGGCTTATGCTACTCTCAGTTAATACGGTTTCCCCTAGTACTCTGGTGATGGTTACTGTGTGAATGGCTAACCTGGTAACCTCCCGAGTCCCATTGCAGCTATTGACTTTTTGTTAGAATTCTCACCTTTGCTTGTGATAGTGAGGACAAACAATGTGATGGCAAGAGAGATTGTGGCTATTTAAATAGGTGAATGCATGGTAGACTAGGTGTCAATTTGCAGCCTATCCTTTGTATCCAGGAAGTATCTGTATGCCTTTCTTAGACACCTAAGGCTAATAATGTAAGTAAATTACTTATTATTGGAGCAAGCACCGGCAATTTAATTTACATTTTTTATAGGGAGCAAATACTTTCCACTGGGGTGATTACCACAGAATAGCTGATTAGTTCCCAATCTGTGATTTAACTGACATTTCAGTAATTTTTTTCTCCATCCATTCTCTGAAGGCTGACCTATCTCCAGTCTCGTCTTTGCCTATGGAAATTAGAGCTTGATCAATCTTTCCATTGACATTAGTGTGCTTTGGATCAAGATTTTACCCTTTTATCTGTGTTAATGTGAGCCCTTGTTGCTCTGAAAATGAAGTCTGGTGATCGCTTTCCATCAAGTTTTAGTAGCTCTATATCTTGGTAGATATTCATCTGCTTGTGGTAATAGGTTTGATTTTTTCCTGATGTTTTTTCTAGTATTTACTTGTAATAATAATTTTAATTGTAAAAATAATTCTCTTACTGCATACCCAAAGCTTGGCCAAAGGAAGACATTAAAAAAAAAGAAATGTTAGTTGGCTAAGAGTCATTAAAAACAATAAGGACAGATTCTTACAGTTGTCTGTGTATTGAGGAAGAAAATCTGAAGTCTCAGAGGTACAGTTCAATGTACTGCAGAATGATCAATACCCCTTGCTACTCTTCCAGTGATAATACCTTCTTCCCAGAAACTGCTTTTGGCTGGGAGTGTTTAACCATATATCACCCTCAGACAAGTGGCAGGTGATCAAAGCCTTGAAAAGCTGCTAAATGTAACTACCTAAGTGTCAGTGGTTTGGATATATTTTTTTCCCAGCCACAGCACTTTTTTTATTTTGAGTTTCTTTAATGTAAAAATAGAGCCAGAGCAGAAATTGTCAGAAAGCTGCACAGTGCAGCCACTGCACTTTTGAAGCTGGTTCTAAGATTTGAAAGTCAAACAACCAGAGATGTCTTCACAAGCTAGACTATGACAGTTGTTCTTCACAAATAGTGATTCTGTGGTGTAGTGCCCTTTTCTCTCGTGTAGGCACACACCAATGAGGAGGTGATTTCCAGGGGAGTCTGAAAATATAAGTGGAGGTTTAGTAACAATATTTTTTAGACATTAGAGCACTCTTTCAGTATTCCTTTTCTGCCCGTTGAGAAAAAACTTCCCAGCTTAGAATTTCCTATCTGAAAAAATACACAGATGAGACATAAAAACTGTATAGAAAAGAACACAATAGGATATGCAAACTGTCCAGCTCACCTACAACCTTTTACTGAAAATGACAGAAATCACAGATTGTCTTTTTTTTTTTTTTTTTTTTTTTTTTTTTTTTTTTTTTTTTTTTATCAAGAGATCCTTTATGGCAGAACAGGAAATAGTGATCTTAGGAAATAGATGTACATAATGCAGGTAGAGAAAGATAACATTTGTTGACTATAGTTAGTATTGTTGTTAATAAGTTTACTTGTGCTGTGCATCCTCATTATGAAAGTAATTCAATTCAAAAAACTTTTCAAGTCCATCTCGAGGGCCAAAGCACTAAAGCCCTACAAGGTACACAGTGTTTGTTTTACAATTACAAGAGAAACATTTTTTAAGGAGTAAGAAATTGCAAAAATTGAAGCATTTCAATTCCCCTAAAAATACTGTCCAGAAAACAGAGGCAGTCATAACCCAGTTTTGGGGTGAGCATTCTGTTGGGCTGGTTACTGCCATACTCAAATTATTCATCCTCACTGCTGAAGTTTGTATTTACACCCTGAAACACATGAGTTCTTTTAAAGAGACAGCCTTGTCATACTGGATTTTTTGACTGGAAAAAATCCTTTGAATGAAACAAGTGAAAATTAAAACATTTGTATGACAGACTGAAGTGGTTTGCCTATCCAGGATGTTGTGCTGGGAGGTTTCCTGTGAGAGCCCCAGGACTAGCATTGTTTTCAGTAGAACGCTCATTTCACACTGGAGTACTGACTCAGAATAATTCTTCCATTTGAATCAAAATGTAGAAGAGGAAAGCCTGTGATCTGCAGAGAGAGCATTGACTGCTGAGGAGGAGGCAGAGCAAGTCTGCTGATCTTTTCCACACGGCTGTGCTTATTAACATCTCTGAATTGCATACTTGGTGGAGGTTCACTGAGTATCTATTTCCTTTCTTCCTCTGCTCTCACACTCCCTTGGGTACTTGACTGAATAATGATTATGGTATTGATGCCTGAATTTGTCTGCAAATCTCCATGGAAGGCATTGTGAAGGAAGGTGGGTCAGGCTGGAACTATATAAATGCCAGGTGAAACCTTTTGCTGAAATCAGTCGTTAAAATGATCATTTAGTGGGATTGGAATTTTAACTCGTTCATCTGGACTCTTTGGATTTATATTTTTAGCCTTTTATATGTGGGAAAAAATAGTTCTGTGAACTAGCAGACAGATCTTCCTTTGTGATTGAGCACACAAATAAAACATGACACTTGCACCCTTCACAACTGTTTTCACTTGAGGGGGAAAAATACTGTGATTATTTCAAGTGTTTTGTGATTATAATGTCCCATTTCTTTAAGCCATATCTGCTGGAGGGTTAGGTTTTGTAAGTGTGGCTCTCCACTGACATAAAACATACCCAGATAAAGACACAGGGAAAGAGTCTATACTGCCTAATTCAATTGTTTTAAAGTGAAGTTGTTGTGTTGTTTTGATGGTTCATATTCTCTCAGCACCTGAGTAGGAATATTTTATAGTGAGACACCTGTTCTGTATAAAAGTAATGCAAAATTGATAATATTTCATTGCATTTGTGCCCACTGAAATCTCCATGGAGTTCCAGAGGGATTCCACTCCTTTAAATGGCTGCTAGGAGGTATAAAGCCACATGCCTTTAGTATTGCATGACTGGCTTCTTTGAAGGGAATCTGGTTCTATAAAAAATTTAAGTGATCATTTAGACAAGACATAATTAAGTGAACAGAACTAATGAAACACTGGAGGAGTATCATCAAATATGAAGTTCCAAATGCCCCCCAATGGGCTCTTGCTTGATGAATGACTACCCAAAAGCACTGGCCTCATCTTTTGAGAACATGTATTCATTTATTTTATGCTTCTTTAAATAACAGGGCATCCATGATACCTTTACATATTTCATTAGCATACATTTCAAGCTCAGAGTTGCTCGCTGAAAAATCCAAACTGGAGTCAATTTAGTAGAGATGTGATTTGTTCAGTAACTGAAAATCTGCCCTACTATTACAGGCTTTTCTAAAAGTCTTATTTCTGAGTATGTAGGCAAGCTCCTTTTGTTCATGTCTTTCTACAGGACAAAACTTGTCATGCACTGTTATTAGCTGACTAAGCCTCATCTTCTGGAAAAGGGCCACTTGAAAGTACTCACCTCACCCATACTTCTTATGGAAATTAATGCTTATTGGTGAATTGTGGCTCTGAATCTGAGGGAAACCTGGGAACAAGTTTTTGTAAGTGACTTTTGCTCCTCTTATATAAACTATACTATGTCACAGTCAGGGTCTGTTAAATTACAGTGGAATAACTATGGCCCAGCATTGGAGTGAAGCTCAGGAATAAATTTTTCAGTATTATTGTGATGGCTGAATTTTCTAGGGAAATTGCTTAGAGTTTTTATTCCAATTTATGCACAAGACTAGAAAATACCATCCCTCAGAAAGAGAAGAAAGGCAAACCATAGGCAAGTTTCCACTCAGATGAGCTCCTTCATAGCAATGGAGTTTTTGCCCTCATCTATTCATCTTTGGTAAAGCTGATGCCATTCTTATACGTGTTTCATTCTACCAGTATCATTTCTAACAGGCAAAGACTTGTTTTAAAAATAAAACCTAATAAATCCCCCAAAATTTTTGGGAGACATTTTTTTTTCATGCTCTAACTGTCAATAGAAATAAAGAAAACCATGGCAAGGAGCAGGACAAGCTGCATTTGTGAACCAGCACTTGGCATTTTTACCCATGAAGGCAAATGCAAACGATTAAAATATGAAGATGCCCCAACTCATGTCACTCTCCCATATCTGTGAATACAACTATTCCAAGAGAGGGCAATAGAGTACCTAATGGCTGAGATGTCGTTGGATCTTTCATTTTCTGAGTGATAGATCACAAGAGATGGTAAAGGTCATAACAGATGTAATTTGTCAAGTGTTCCCTTTATAAGCCTGCAGTACATTTTAAAATATTCCTCTTAAAGATACCATATGGGGGTATATGGGGAAGCAATGTTGAACAGGACAACAGGAGTTGCAGGAAATTTTCAGCACAGAAAAAAACTCACCCCTCAGTGTTTTGTAGAATACAGAAGTGGCATCAAAAGTGGGGAAATAAAGTATGTTTTAGTAGATGAAGAGCATTCTGCGGACATGACTGTAGATTCAAGATACATTTCTTGAGTGCTTATTGATGGTTCTTTTCACGCTCTCTTGGTGCAGTTGGAACTACTCTGCTTTCCTTATTCAAGCAGAATAATGTTATTCTGATGTAGAATTCTACTAACCAAAGGGTACAGAATTCAGAAACAGGAGTTTAAAAATCTTATCAGTAGAATTTAGCTAAAGAGTATCAAAAGTTGTGAGTATTTGTATTTAAAACTGGCTTTTTAAGTAAGATCTCAGAGCAACATGTTTAGGAAGATCAGTGATGAATTTGTGTTCTTAATTTTGTGTCAGTCACAAAACTACAGCTACCAGCTAAGATTGTGACATCTTTTGCATATATGCAAACACACATGAAGACTATATATAAGTATAAAGCTATTAGAAGTAGCTACTGACAGAGGTGTGCCAATGTCTGCCTGTTTATTTTTTTTTTTTCAGAGTCTTGATTTTAAGGAGTTGTTAGGCAGTCTGTTTTCTCTAGGAGAAGCCCAGCAGTTTATGCATGATATTTAGCACCAATTAAAAACCTAATACAAGAACAGGAACCTCTCATTTTTTTAAGTTCTTCTGCAGCATCAGGGTTTACAAATCTTTCTAGATAGCAGGATTTTTTCTCCTAAATATTAAGGGATGCTTGAGTTTTAACTGTTTGTTCACCAGCTTATGTTTGCCGTTGAAACCAGAGGGTTTAAGTGCAATCTGCAGTATTTTAGTCTTCTGAAAGACTGAGGAGTTCTTTTCAACACCACTGTGATGTGAGTGAATTGTTAGTGACACAGTTGACTCAAGGTTCTTATGTACTAGGACTTTAACTGCAGTGATCAATCTGCATGTCTGGACTCATCTCAAATGTCTCTTGTCAAATTCTCCCTCATGTGCTCATATAAGCATCACTGTATATGTCACTGATTCTCAAAATATTTCTTAGAGTATAGATATATACAAAACTGTGAAGAGCTGGTGAGTATTCCTAAAATGGCAGCCTAGGAATCTTTAGAAAATTGTTGCATTTGATTCAAGCAGAGAATCTTGTTTTTCTTTTGTTGAGCTTAATCTTTCTGTTCATATAACATCATAAGTACACCTAAATTTGAGCAAGCTGTGAAAATTTTCTTTTTTAATGCTTTTAATTTTTTTCAAGGAACGAAGGAAGAACACAGATTTGTCAAGGGATGTTAGATATTTTTTGCCTCCTTTCCTGCTGCTGTTTTAGGAATCATATCCATAGCTGAAAATGATGTATGAAATGGTTTTACAGATACCAGTGGGATTTTGCATGTAATAAATGAAAAAAATAATATAAACAAAGTCTTATCAGATTTTAAAGATGCTTGATATTTCTCTTTGCTTGTGTTTACATTAGAATTCTACACACATACACACATTTCAGTGGATTATCCTTTCACTGGGTTTCTAGGCATAAAATGTGTATAACTGAGAATAGCTCTGTCCCCTGCAAAGCAGAAAGCCAGTGTGCACTGTAGCAAACTCTATTAAGTGCATTTTAAGGCTGGTCAGGTTTCAAGAAATAGATAGTTTTATTCTGAATGAAAGGTAATGAAGAGCTAGACGGTGGCATTGTATATGAAGACTGATATGATGTCTCTAATTTAGAGTTTCAAATGCTGGTTTCTGCTTGTGCTAAAGGAAAGTTGCTCTTTTCCTGCTTAACACAGGTCTTCTGGTCCCCTCACAGAAATAAAAGTAATGTAGTGACATAGTTAATTGATTGCTCATTTTCTAGTTCATTATTACTGACATCTGTTGGCATTGAGAAATCCTTTAGGAAATTTGGAGAAAGATTTCTTTCTTCCAAAGAACCTAAGAAACAAAATTAGGTAGATGTGAAGTTGGCTTAGGTAACACTGATGGTTTTCCTCTTATTTAAGTCTAGAGATGCCTGAATACATAAATCTAATGTAGATGATAAGACAAAGATGAACCTCAAGATATGAATGAGTTGGGAGTATTGTGTATCTTAACATCTATCCAGACATGACGGAAACTGAGGGTGTGTAAGAGTAAAACCAACCATTTTAGCACTCATTTAGCTGAGGAGGAAAGACATTTTTCTTACCATGTTTTCCCCTGAGTGGCAGCAGGAAGCACTTGGTGTTCTTTTGGGAAAAGGCAGATGGATTTTACAAGAGATTAATCTAGAACAGTGCTTGCCAGAAATGTCACTTAAAGCACCAGATGGGATCAGCAACAGGGAATTTGACACCAGCAAGAGAGCAGACATTTCTGTCTTA
This sequence comes from Phylloscopus whistleri, assembly GCA_017589585.1. NCBI lineage: Eukaryota > Metazoa > Chordata > Aves > Passeriformes > Phylloscopidae > Phylloscopus > Phylloscopus whistleri. The sequence goes on from JADMLD010001408.1 coordinate 3,523,827, forward strand.
GGATGTTGGGGTGTTGCAGAATGTCCTGTGTGATATCAAACTGGTAGTCTGAATGATTGAAATCAACAACGCAATTAAAATGTGAGTCAGTTAGATTGTATCCTTCCCCATTTTCCTATTGGGTCCGAATACTTTCCTAGATTACGTGTGCTGTGTCCCCTGGTTCTGGGGGACACATTTAGGATATGTGCTTGCATTTTCAAGAGACTCAAATTATCTACGTATGAGGTAGCAAGAGCGGAAAGCTTTATTCTGTTTTCTGTCCTTTAGAATCTCATGTGTGCAAGGCTATACCCGTTGAATATCTCCCAGTATGGTGAGTTGGGAAATTTCTCTACTGAAAACAGTCTTCAGCAACAAAAAGATTAACTTTTCTGTTCCACAAATGCAAAATATACTGTCAAAAATGTGTGTCTGTCAGAGTTTATCTGTATCAGACTTGTTTGTCAGCCAGGAGCTAGCTGGACTTAGAGATTTCTGCAAGTCAGATCAGGAAACTAGAATGTGGACAGTGTGAAATTCCAGAGAAAGCTCTGGGAGTTACTGTGCATGAACAGAATAGTTGGTCTTGCTAGTGGAGACATAAAGAAAGGTTGCAGAAAGAATCAGATGGTTAGAGGGACCATTTTATCAAAGAAATACAATATTCCTGAGAAGGCACTCCTTGGAAGGAATGATGACTGATTATTTCAAAATAGTAGGAAATCAGTAACATTTTGAGCCAAGGACAGTTCTTTAGGTCATTAGAAAAGAGTGCAGTAAGGCATATCTCATAAGCAGAGAAAAAAGTTCCACTGGCATTTAGCTTACTTGGAAAAAGCAGCAGTGGAAAGTGAAGAGGTGTGAGGTGTTAAGAGAGATTTGTTAATGCCAAAGTATGGAAAATTCTTTTTTGTTCTCTCTAAAAGCTGCATTGAAGAAAGAGAAGTGTGAAAAGAAAGGCGGTACAGGAGAGGGGCCTAGGAATGTCAGCAGATTAGAGGAGGTGGTAATGTCTTCAGTGTGTTTTCCCATCTTAAGAATGAGGTGTCTACAAGTGTCAAGTTTAACCTTTTGTACAAAACAACTGTTACTTATAAAAATGGCAAAGAATGTGGGCTACGATGATGATTCTACAATGGTTTGTAATATTAACAAAGTGCTTTCAAAATGAAAAATAATAGATATTAGCTGTTTGTGTGCCATACCCAGCTTTACTCACTTTAAATGTTCTGTGTAAGGCACAGGCAAACACTCGTCTCTTTTTCTTTCCAGGAGGTGTGGCCAGTAGTGCAATGATTGCAAGTGAAAAGCTCACCAACAATGTCATTGCTACCAAAGTGGGGAAAATTCTTTTTTTGTCACGTTTAGGACATTGTACTTTTAATTTTGGTCTGCACATGAGGTCTCAAGAGAATAAATTTCACAGCTTATAGTTGAATAATTGGACACAAAAGGGTACTTTAAACTTGAAACATATCTGTACATTGATTTGCTTCTGTTGCATTTGTGATTTCAGTTGTAAATATTGTCATTAGAGTAATGCTAAGTTACCAGAAATGACAGAGGCACCAGCAGAGGCGGTGAGCAAACAAAATGAAACTATTTGTCCTCAAGATTTAGGATCAACTAAAGAATTTAGACTTTCAACACTGTCTTGTCAAGTCTGCTAATAAATGCATTTGAAACTAGATCAGGTATCTCTACATATCACTGTGTAGACATGGCCCTAGAAGCAGGGAAGTCTTAAAATTTAAAGCTTAGAGCTTTTGACATGTTTATGTCTGTGTCAGCAAGGAGTTATGGGCTATTGTCAGAATATGTCTGTCTGCTTCTGAAAACAATTCTTCTTCTTCATTAAATGTTCTAGTATCAGTCATTTAGTGAACCACTAATGTCAATAACCTTTAGATTAATGGCTTTGAATTCTGCATCAAACAGTAACAGGAAAGCCACATATGCCACTACTATTGCAATGTTGAGAACATGACAGCCTGTCATGAGTTTTTTTTTATATGATGCTCCTCAAAATAATAACAATTTTTCATGCGGTTTTGAACTGGTACATAGCATTTTTAAAATTCTCTCTTCCTGTGTTGCTTGCTTAAAAAGTCCCCTAAACTTTTCTTTGCATGTCAGAGATTTTCCTGCTTGGGAAGTTTTCCCTTGTGTTCACTTAGTTTGTTTTATGAAGTGGGATTCCTTCTACTTCTCTCTCAGTGCCAAATTTCCTGATTAGTGTAGCTCCAAGTGCCAGAAGGAAAATCTTTCTAGGCCTCCTGTGCTTGGGCAGGATCTCAGTGGCTGTGTACTGATGTGGCTCTACAGTGGCCCTTTGGATTGAGGAGAGATGAGGATGTTACAGCGAGGCACCGCCTGAGCATGTTGGCTGATACAGAGCTCCCCATTCTGGCAGTTCTCCTGCACCCCCATGAATTGCAGTTACAGTTTGAGGGTTTGTCTCAGTGGAAATTCTGTTCTCAGGAAACATTTGCCTTACCATCCGTGTGCCAAGCCTTATGTTCGATGGGAAGAAAAGGATTTTCCTGTCAGTGTCCTACTTAGACTTGTAGAGTAAACAAAATGCTGTCTCAAAAGAAGGTTCAGCAAAGCCTGAATTTTGATACTGAAGAAATACTTCATGGCTATTGCATAATTTCTTAGCCAATTCCCCCTGACCTTTCATCTTCATTTTGGAGAAGTATTCTAAGAAAAATACAAAGCTCTGAAAACATATTTTGCAATATTTATATGAATGTCATTACCTTGAGGCAAATCTAATGACTATGCAAACACGTGGTGACAGGGATTAAAAGTAAATGACATTTGGTTTCATATTTAGTATGAACTTTGCTTTGTTTCTTTTTAAACCAAGACTGATTGTGTGAAATAATATCAGTGATAAATTGCACAGTATTCGTTAGAAAGGAAGTGCTCGGGATCTCATAATCTTGATTATAAAGTCTTTCAGCACATGAGGTCTAGCACTATTCGGCAATCAAAGTATCTTAAAGTCTTCATAATTTTCTGTGTACATGTTCACATTCCAATTTAATAAAATTGCAGCAACATCAAGTAATATGGTGATTATGATATGGTGTTGCAGTACTCAGTGCCAAAGATGTTAGCATCCTGATCTCCACATGCTTCAATTGTAGAATACAGTGTGTCTGCCTCAGCATGTATATTCTCAACTAGAATAAATTACAGACAAACCCAAAATCACTTTCAGTCTGAGTGTCTGCTGTACTAATCACTAGAAAGAAAATAACCATGAACAACAAATGAACTTCAAAGACATGGCAGCTGTGGGATCTGTGAAATTAGGAAATTGGGACAGCTAGATAGAAGCAAAAGAGATGGAAGTTGCTTCGATACATTTCAGGTCAACTGATGGAAAACTTTGGAAAGAAATCAAACTCTCCATTCTAGCTTAATCAAATCAAACAAGGTTCTTTTTGTATCTGCTTGTCTGGCACGTTTTAAAACTGAATTAAAACAGCAAAAGAGAATTGCAGGAATTATAAGATACGTATAAATACATGTACATGTGGTAGTATCTGTGATGGGTGATATGTTTTTCTCCCTCAGTAGTCACATGCTAGCTAGCAAACGTAATAAGGCACTATTATTTTTTCATTTCAACTAATTCAGCCTTTTCTGCTAATTTTCTTCCTCAGTCCCCCTTATTTGATGTACCAAAGTGATGAAAAAGCTTCAGGAACAAATAAATAATAAAAAGTATCTGTTTTGAGTTGCCTGACGGCCTGGCATTATTTGGACAAGCTGTATTTGATGGAAATACAATTATATTTTAATCCATTTAAGTCAGTCAGAGGGCCACAGGGCTTGGTTCAATATGAAACCAAAGCATGTATTTCATTTTAAGCATGTGATTAAACCTGGTTGTATGCTTAAAATTAAATGTTTTGCAGGTTAGTGCCTAAAGTAACCAGGTTGAATAGACAGAAATACTGAAAAACACAAAGAAATTAAAGTACTTCTTTGGTTTTATTCAAATACCTTTTCTTTCTCTGAATCCCTGCTTTCTATGACCTCTTAACCCTTTCCTCCTCCAAACTGTGTCAGAAAAAATCCATCTTCCATAAGAATGTGCCATAATCAAAAAGCCAAAGTCACGTGTAATGCAGGTCAAATCCTTGTCACACTTGTGGCCTTACTACTTATGAGCAAACACAACTATTCAGGGTTTATGTTAAGAGTGCAGTTATATATTTTTTTTAATGATTATTAGAAGAGCATCTATTCTTTTGCTGTTGCCATATTATGTAGATATTAGAAAACAAAATGATAATATGTGATATCTTACATAGGTATTTCATACCTTATACTCACAAAACTCAAGGGGTCAAGGCCATTTAATACTGGCCAAATCCTCCCCTTAGATTACTGGTTTCAGAAGCAGTGTACTCAGATTCTACATGTTGAGATTAATCAAGATAACAAGGGCAAATTTCTTTAAAACACAGAGAAGAGCAGTCAAAAGGATGATGACAGAACGGCAATGAAGAACAAGAAAAGGGAAAATGGTGGAAGACAGATTTAGGTAAAGTAAGGTGGAATAAAAGTAAATCTTAGAAGAAACTAAAACTGAGAGTCCAAAATATTGGCAAAAAATCAGAATAAGTGTGGGGTGAATTAAGGAAAGATAAACAGAAAAGATGGGGCATGTTGTTGTTTAAAGTATAGAACTTGGTGCAAGAATCCTGTGATAATGTGAATTAGAGTGTTAGATCTCAGAAGGTGTGGCTGGATTTGAATCGTGGTCATCTTGAGTATAATGACAAGTCTCACAAAATTGTACACCATGCCTTATATACAAAATAGCAGCAAACTATGCACAAGATTTAGTTGGCTGTAACATTTTTATATGGCTGATGTTGGGATTCTAAGACCAAATTCTGAAATGCCACAGAAAAGTAAAAGTTTTAATGGTTTTCCAAGGTAATTAATAAGAATAATCATGGCATGTAAAATACCATAAATATTAAAATATCTTTATTTTATGAAATTGGGTGACTTAATGGTTCAGAAATAAGTTCAAATTCAATAGTAGTTTTCTGTCTCCAGCAACATACTGGATGAGAGAATAAACAATACTTTAAGAAAGTAATACTTTAAGAAGTATTCTTTAAGAATACTTTAAGAAGTATTGTTTATTAAAGTATTATTAAGTAATACTTTAATAAACAATACTTTAAGAAAGCCACATTTGGGAAGTTATTGAAATAAATAAAGGGCTCCAAGTTATGCATTTTATGTTGTATGTCGTATTGATGTTGTATGTTGTATTGTTATACTGTTTACCATGTAATTGAAAAGGTTATGCTGTTACTTACCTGTTATTTCCAACTGTTTGTGTTGGATCTGTACCCTCAAATCTTAGTTTCCTGTGTTCAAGTTGTGTATTCCCTGTCCCCAAATCCCGAATTCCCCTTACCTTCCATCGAATTAGGCCTCCGCTGCTCCCTGCTCATCAAACTGCTAACCCCGCCCAATATGCAAATCCAGAGGCTCCCATGATGCACTGCGCCAACCCGAAATCCAGTTAACCCCCCAAAAAAACCCCTAAAACAACGAGCCCACCCAAAATCTGGACCTCCGAAGGACACTGCTGGGCGAGGAGGACATCTAGCCATCTGTAGAAAGCTTCACCCCAACTCACCATAACCTGAAGAGTATTGGACAAAGGTGACACCCCTGGACTAAACCGAGCCAAGCGATTTCCTAAGAACTCCTGTGAGGATGGAATCCCGACTCTGCAGCACGAGCAGCAGACTCGACTTGCACCTCCTCCTCCGTGGTGTCCAGTGGGAGCAGCGGCGGCTTGCGCGGCTCCTCGAGCCCCCTACCCAGAGCTGACTTCTAATAAAGGCCTTTCAAAAGGAGCTGGTCTCCTGGCCCATTTTTAACAGTTATGGTTGTTAATTAGATCTTAAAGAAATAGAGGGACTTAGGCAGTGGAAAGAATACTATATGGAAGTTTTTGTTTGTTAAAGGAAATTATACAACATGGCTAAAATTAATATGAAATTTTAACTTTGTAAGGGGTGAAAAATCATACATTTACTAAATGCTTGATTCCCGCTTTCTGTCCTGTACAAACACTTCTTAATTATGGAACAGCTGTTTGAAATGAATGCCACCTTGTTTCTGCTGTTCTGAAAAATCTTAAGAGCTTGTTTCTCTGTGAATTTTCTCAATTACTGCAACAATGACAGCTTCATATAGTGTATTTTTTATGAAGCCACCAAAAGTTTTTTTGATTTTCATACACCCATGGATTCACTCTCTTTTATCAGCCTAAATCAAACAGCTGCTTTTAGGCAAAATTCAAAGATTAAACAAAATATTTCAGTATGGCTCTAAGGACCTGCTGCATTGAAGAGTGTGCTTGTTAAGCATAACAAACCCAAAATTATTGCAGCCTGAAGAGGGCAGTAAAGATAAAGCTTTATTTTCCTTAGCTTTTCGTTGTTTTCAGTGTATGCTGTATTCTGAAAGTGCATTACTAAACAGTGCAAATTTACAGGTGAAACATATTTCTGGAGCTTTGCTTCATTTGTTTAGTCTGGAGAAGAGGAAGCTTAGGAGAGACCTTTTCCCTCTACAGCTCCCTGCAAGGAGGTTGTAGACAGGTGGGTGTTGGCCTCTTCTCACAGGTAACAAGTGACAGGACAAGAGTAAATGGTTTCAAGCTGCACCAGGGGAGGTTCATTTTGGATATCAGGAATAATTTCTTCACTGAAAGAAACTCTTCCTGATTAAGATTCTTCCTGGTTAAGCATTTGAATGGGGTGACCAGGGATGTGGTGAAGTCACCATGCCTAGAAATGTTCAAGAAGTGACTGACCATGGCACTCAGTGCTAGGGTTTCGTTGGAATGATGGTGTTCTGTCAAAGGTTGGAGTCAGTGATCTTGATGCTCTCTCCAATCTGAATGATTCTATGATAAAATATATCCTCAGGTGACTAAAATCCTGTGTTGGGATTTATCTGAGGATCTAACTCCTTCATGTGACAATGCAGAACTGGAAGGTGTTCATTACTCATGAAAGTAGATTGCAGGTAATGAATTCTGTGAGCCACCCTTGCTTCAACTGGGACATCCCCTTAGAATGAAACAACATTGAATTCTGGGTTGGGTTAGAAGAGTGATTTTGCAGATTGCCAAAAAAATGAGATGTTGTTTTCATGTTTTGTCTTAACCATTTCAAGCTCCCTTCAGAAATGGAACGGTGGGATTTTATAAGAGGAAGAAGGTTTTATACTTTTTCCAGTCATCTGTCTTAAGAGCTTCCTGACAGCCAGGTTTGTATTGAAACTTAGGTAATTTTCCTTGTGTTAAGGGGCACTGAATTTTATATGGTAAAAAATTATGTGTGTGTTGGGAGGAAACTGTAATTGCAGAACAGCAGATATCTAAATTGTTCTGAATATTCAGTATGTTCCTTTCTGACTAGGCATTGTTATTCCTCAGGAGCCTGCTATGTGCTTTAAGCTCAGGAAATAACATACCTTTTTAAAGCTGACAGAAATATATGTGTTTGTGTACTTTATTTGTATGAATACACACATGGCTAGTATTATGAAACTTACTTTTAATAGTACTTTGTACATACAGATGTAGCGGGCTTGTGTGTGTGTGTATTTATATGTTGCCATATGGCTAGAGTATATTATCCATACCCATTAGGAAACATCTTTGGAGAAATTTGGGCAAAAAATAGGAAAGGAGCTTGATTTCTCTCCTTGAAGAAGATAACTGACAGAAGATACTGATTTAGTCAATAACTTTTAATCAAACAAATGGTGCTGAAATGGGTGATCCATTAGTAAAGCAATGTCCAGCCAATATTTGGGTTGACAACGTAGGATTCTTAACATTTACAGACATTCTCCCAAACAAGTCTTGCAACTCTTCAAAGCAGAAACAGCTCAGGTTGTATTCAGATCCCTTCTCTAGATAGCAATGCAAAGACTGCCAAGTGCCCTCCCCATTACTGAGTAGAGCTGTGTCAGGGGTGCACAGGTTCTTTAGAGTCCTGGTAAAGAAATAAGGTAGGAATAAAATCCATTGTGAGGGGACAGTACTGAGAGCTAAGAAAGAAACAATTTTCCATCAGGAAATTCAGAAAAGGCAGCTTAAAATATAACATGGAATTCCTTTAATTTATGAGAAATAAAATATTTCCTGTTCATGCCAATCTCTTGAAACTTGTAAAAAAATTAAATATTCTAAGTTGAAAAATTCAAATATTTTCTGAAATTATGAAAATGAAAAGCTTTTTGGGGAGAGACAGCATTTTCACTAGGATGCTCTTTTGACCAAGACTCCCTATCCTGTAGGGCATTTTCCTATAAAATGTAGTTCAGTCATTTTCAAAGACCTCAACAGGTTTTGGTTTTTTTTTCCTATTTTTTTAAAGTAGAAAGTCTTCCGGTCAGATGTTGAAGCAGGTAGTGAGCTGATACAAACTGGAGTGGCTCCATTGAAATACAAGAATCAGCTGGCTGAGGAAAGAGACCAGTACAGTTAAGCACATTTAATTGTTTGGAATGGCTTCATTTTGCTTGAGATTTAGCATTGGAAAAATCGTAAGCAGAAGCTGAAAATAGTCCTTTCTCAGACACAGTTCAGTGAAACATTTAAACACATGCTTCAGTTCATCCTTGTTTAATAATGTATTTAAATAATGTGTTTAACTTTAGTCACATGCTGAAGTCCGTTTCTTTCCAGGGCTTTTAAACAGAGCTTTCACTTTTACTTATATTAAAATGACAGAGTTGTCCACTTGCCAATATGTAGCTAAATTATATTTCTATTTTTAAAATGAGGTACAAAGACATATGAACACTTTCTTCTGAGGAAATATAAAATAACACTGGAGTAATTTCTTCATATCCCAGAGTTTCCACTGACTGTATTTATTTGCTGTATGTTTCAGGTGCCAATAAACAGAAACAAGTGCAGATTTGCTTGTATTTATAAAACCCACATGCACCCTAGTAACCATCACAGAGTCATAGAATCTTTGAATCATGGAATTGTTTGGGTTGGAAGTGACCTTAAAGATCATCTTGTTCCATCCCCTCTCTGCCATGTACAGGCGCACCTTTGACTAGTTTTGCTCAAAGCTCCATCCAGCCTGGCTTTGAATGCTTCCAGGAATGGGGTGTCCACACCTTCTCTGGGCAGCTTGTTCCAATGTCTCACCATCCTCACAGGAAAGAATTTCTTCTTAATTTCTAATCTAAATTTACCAAAAATATCTCTTCTCACGGTAAGAGTGTTATGATATGTTTTGGCCAGAAGCGAGAAAAGATAGCACATGTTAACCCCCTAGAAATAGGTCACTACCTGCAAATAAGTTGACAAGCATATTTTTTCTGAGTAGTTTTACCTGTATATTGCAAGCGGCCTTCTTTGGGTTCTTTCCTCTTTTCTGAAATCAGAGATAGCACTTTGCAAGTGAAGAGGTGCCCAGTGATGATGGCAATACAGTGATGATGGCAATACAAGTATGTAATGGAGTGTCCTAACCTTTGGCCCATTGCCAAATTAACTTAAGATCCAATTAATCAAGATAACAGCTTTTTGTCTTGCATGATATGAGCCTGTTGACAATTTCTGTCTTTCAGTTATACTGTGCATAGCCTGTATCTTTCTGTATGGCATCTGCTATAACCTGGATTTTTGCCAGACTGAAAGAAAAGTGGTTATTTTTCTTTTTAGCTGAAGTAATCTGCTGTTGATTAGACTTGGCCCTGTCAAACTTTCATTGTAGCACTCTTACACTGACTGTATGTCTGGTCACAAAACACACCCCAATTCTGTTATTTAGATAAGAAATGCAGACATTTGAAGCAAAGAAATAAGTATAAAGTTGGTGATGTACTAGATACACTTCAGCTTTGCTCTGAAGCCATGCTTCTTATCATTTTGATTTGAAGTAAGCTTTTTTCACGTTTTTACAGAAAATTATTTCTATTGCTTTAAAGTAAATATTGTTTGTTTTTATATAAAAATTCTATTTTTATACACATTTTGTTAGAGCAAGTATCTGTTCTTATACTACCTTTCAAGAGAATAATAAAAGGATTTTTTTTCTTTCTTAGAAGTAAAATTTATACTGCTATAAACCAAACTGTTCTGTGATGCAGTTTTCTGTCTCTTGTTGCATTGCTTCCTGTGAGACTCGACTTAGACAGGGCTCAGATGCTGAGTGTATACTATGTTAGAAAGTGTGGACTTTAGCAGCCCAGTAAAATGTTTTAAAATAGGACAGTAGGCATTCCTGCAATATGGCAAAGCCCTACCAGACTTCAGAAAAACTTTTTTTAAGATTAAAAAATTAGGAATTTTTTTAAGGTCTCCTATTAGGAGTGTGATATGTATTTATAGTACCCTCAGGTTCTGCACCATAAAAATGGTTAAACCTTTAGTCCTTTTAGTAGCTCACAGTTTTATTACTGAAGTTATTTTGTAGATTTTATGCTTGGAGCAAGGTCAGTGTATTGCACTGTATAAATTATTCTAAGTAATTGCTCAGTTATTTTATAGCTTAGTCACAGGATATTTTTATTATTGAACATAGTCTTTTCTTTAAGGCTGGGAAGAGAAGGTCACTATAAATCACATGGCAGCTTGCCATTTGGGGTTTCAGCTTTACCTGTGATAAGGATTTAATAACAATCTGGCCCAGACACCAGTTCCCTCTCAATTACCTTTCCACATGGGCATTAGTTCACACTGTTTATTAAAAACTCCCCTTGTAGTTGTTTTAATGGAGTGTTTCAGATTAATGGCCCCTCTGGAGTTTAACTTCATTGCACTTCATTAAAGCTAGATTGTACAAAAGGTTACTTCAATTAAATCCAGAACTCGACCTTAAATTTGTATGGATTTTTTAGAAAATGTGGTAAAATTTCTATGCCAATCCTTTGAGATTAACAAGGCAAAATCCTTCTTAGTGACTGAAGTTCAAAATACATTATATCTGTTCGAAATTCGCTTTCAGATTAATATTCAGATTTCAGGAGATTAGACGATGAAAGCAACTGAACAGTGTATGATCTGTAAATGAATTGGCTAAGCAGTTTTGCTAGAAATTGGACAGACTAAGGAAACTTGAGCACTTTTTCTTACCTGTCAAAACATTTGCTGGATGTTTCACAAAACTTCTGTGAGAAAATAACCATTTATCCACAGTGCAGGTGAAAGTGCTTGTATAAACAAAACTCTCATATTTTCTCTGCAAGCCCCACATATGACTGCTGAATACCCTGCCTCTTTTGCATGGGTAAACCTTCCAGTGCAAAAATCTTCTCAATCTTGCCCATTTCCTTTCCAAATGGCTTTGCAATAGCAGGTGTTGGGAGAGGTATACCATAGTAAGGTGGAATAAAAGGTTGATGCAGAATTTTGCTAGCAGTGAGGTCAGTTGGTTTAGCAGGGAGAAGAGGAACAGTGGAGTGATGATGAAGTTTTGTTAAAGAAAGATATTAGCTTGCTAGTGTTTTGAAAAATACAATGGTTTTGATGTCCTAGAAAACAGGGCTGAGATAGTGAATTTGGTGGGGTGGAGAAATACAGCAATCTAGGGTAGGACATTTCAAGAAATACTATCATAGCAGTTTTTTTTTTTTTTTTCCTTTTACCTCAATTCTCGGTAACATTTTAAAATAGAGTGTATTTGCAGCAGAGAATAAAATTATATGTGTATGTGTTCATATATTTTTTCAATTTTAGCATTTATAATATTGTTACTACGGTGGACTCCTGAAACTTCCATATAGATCTGATTCCTATTTTGCTAAGGATTCTTCAAACTGTGAAATGATGTGGGTTTACACAGTAGTTGAAGACAGTGTGCAACACATGAGAAGCAGCAGAGAAGTTGTGTATACAGTATTTCTGAATTGTACTACTGGGAAGAAATGGCCTAGCTCTTGTAAAAAATTGGTTATGTTGGACAATGGATATGGCCTCCTGGGGAAATGGGGTAGACTTGAGCCCAGGATCTACTGGGAGGTAAATTAATTTATAAATTTTGAGACAATCTCTTGCATAAAGGTGCTTGTTAGACATTTCTTTTCTGAATGGTGACTTGGCTTAACTAGCTAGCTAGTGTATATTAAAGAAGAAATTCTGTCCTCTAATGATATAAATCTGGAAGTCCAGTCTGCCATATTCCTGGGTATAAAATAAGAATTATTTTATATAATCTAAGGCATCCCTGATTAGTCTGGGTTTTCTTGAGTATCAGAGTATTCAGTGTTGCTTTTAATAACAGTCTTCCCTCTGAAATTCTTGTCACTAAGTTCCCTCAGTTCTTCTCAATAGGTATAGTAATCTCTAGCTTGGCAGAATAGATGATTTTTTGTACTAAGAAAGCTTGTAGCAATCTCCTGTTAACAGAATTAACAAATCAGAGGGGAAAAAGCAGTAGTTCATACTGTATCATTATCTAAATGAAAATTTTAGAGTCTTGATATTTTTTCACGTGTATATACAGAAACAAAGAGCAAAGGCTTATAGCATTCCATAGATTCACACATACATCCTGTAATTACTGAGATTAGACAAAGATCTAAATATTTAGCATTAGACATTTTGGAGTTATTTTTAGATGACTCAGCAGTTAGTAAATGTTATACTTAAATTTTTTTTTGAGAAAAGTTTATACAGATTTACATAAAGCAGCATCTGTCATTATCTTGACAGCTAGAATCACGTATTTTTTGCTAAGGGGAAGTGTATTTCAGATGCAAATTATTATTAGATGTGGATGTTATATGTATCACAGTTTCAAGACAGAATATTGCACAGCCTGCATCTGGAGTGGGCACAAGAGATCAAAACACATATTTTAGGCTTTCTATTTCAAGATCATTAGTATTTAAGATGTTCTTTCCAAGTTGTCACATCGAACATGTTTTCTCCTAACACTTTTGGGTAAATTCGTGGAACTAAATAGAACAGACTTTTGTCATTACATCTTTCTAAAGTACTGGGAGATCTCTTACTCATGACCCACAATCCACAGTCAGACCATCCTGATTAATGTTGTGAATTCTCCCCCGTGATTTTAAAGGAAAGAAATCTGAAATCTGAAAAATGAACCAACTGCCCCACAAAGTCTCTTTTAAGCCATTAAATACTGTCCATCCTTAAAATTGCTTGTTAAATAAGCACTTGCTATTTTTAATCAGATAATACAAAGAGCTGTTTGGAAAACCCTAAGTGTTTACCTATATTCTGAAGCACATGTTTTTTAAATGAGCCAGCTGGACTAAGGGTGAGTTGGCAGTACAATATGTTAATACAAAATCATAAATGAGATAGATACAGAAAGTCGGTAAAGGGGAACAAAACCACATTTCCCTCAATATAGGAAGTAGAGGACAGTCTGTTGACACTATCAAAGGACAGACTTGGTACATATTAAGATGCTTTTTCATGGGATCTGTAGTTAGGTTTTGCAATACACTGAGATAGGACTTCATGAAGAATAAATGCATTTAAATGGAGATTATGCAAGTTCGTGGAAGAAAATGTGAAGCAATGTTTTGATGAAACTGTCAACTATTGGAATCTAAAATCTGATTGCTGGAACATGGAATGGCAAAATGAGGCAAGTTTCTTCTGTACTTTCTCTTTTTATGCTCTTTCCTGTAGCTTTTGCTACTGGCCTCTATGCAAGACAAGCTGCTGCACTAGTTACACTTGTGGCTCTCAAACTCACTTTGAAGTCAGGTCTTGGCTGTGGTTTTGCAGTGGCATTAAGTGACAGCACTGCTAGTATGGAATTCACAGAAAAGGGAAACGTGTTTGGAGATTTTTAGTTGTTTCGTTGTTTTTTTTTTGTTTTAATTCTTGAGCTTTCTCTGTGCTTATTACCTTTACTATGGTATTGCTTCTTTTCTTATACTTTGTTGTGATTACACAAAATGCTGAGGCTGGAGCTGTCATCACATGTAGGTGGTGAAATGACTGGTATAGCAGCTGTCTTTTGAGCAGGACTAGAGTTTTATGTGTGGCTTACTTCTGCCAACTCTCTGGCTTCCTGCTGATTTCTATCTCTGCATGGAAGTCATCTGCCTGGAGCGCAACACAAGCATGTCAAAGAGAGTGCTGGTAAAACAAGGTCCAGTATGTCCTCTGAAAAATGAATCTATTATTGTTTGTCAAACTGCTCTGCAAACTGGGAAATTAATCTTTTAGTTTCAAACCACTACACACAGAGCTCATGACAGAATGAGAAAGACATTTGTTAGAAATTGTTTATCAAATAGGAAATCTCTCCTCACTCCCACCGCCTGTTTGAACGTGCAAAAATTTGGAGAAGGATGCTCTGCCAATCCAGCAATGCTTTTAAGTGCATGCTTTCCTTCAAACACAACTTAGGTCTTTGGTGGTGATATTGCTGTTCATATATTTTTACATTAGAGAGTGAGTAAATTCTTTGTGATTCTCTGACCTGGAGTACATTGGCATTATGCGAGCTTTTGTCTGTGTATATCTCTGACAACGACTGAAACAGTTTTCAAGTTTTTCAGAGTACAACATCCCTCTTCTTTCAAGGTGCCAGCGTGTTACAGCACATCATATTGATACTTGCCTCACGATTCTGACTCCTCACAGGATGCTATGTTAAATTCAAGGTCATGGGGTTAATCTTCAAAGTCCTTAACAGAATTGGTACATGTTACCTCAGAGAAACTCTCTTTGTGAATACAACCTCTCCTGACAGCTGTGTTCCTCAGGAATTATGAAGCTGTCAACTTCAAGGGTGAAGCCTGAGAGGGCAGAAGACAAGACCTCCTCAGCAACACAGCCAAAGCTTTGGAAATTATTATCTGAGTAGATAAGAATGACCACAAATCTCTCTGTCTCCTAGGCGAAGTATAAAACTCACTACAACTTAGCTCCCATGGGCACAACTAAAGACAATAAAGATAGAGGATAAAAAGGTTAGCAGTAAGAAAAGGAAGAGCAAGAGGAAAAAGGAGTGAGGAGAAAAATTGCTCTCATGTTGCTTTCTCAAAAGAAAAGCATTGGTTCTGATTTGAGACAAATAAATAGTGGGAATTACTTCAGATTACAGAGATGGCATTTAGGTTTGTTCATTAGACTTTAGTATTTAGGCACCTATTTTTGTGTTCCTAAGCTGATCACAATTTCTTTTTAATGTAATAATAATACATTATTACTAATGGAGTGCATGGCTGAACAGCTATGTAAGGCAAATAAAATTACAGGTAGTTCCTTTTAATTATTAAACAAATGTTTTGTGGCTAATCATATAAGAATATGTCAGGTTCCACTAATTGTTTTACAATGCAGGAAGATCATGAACTCATACATCAAGATGAGAATGCTTTATGTACTTATAGGTAAGAAAAATATCAAAGCCACTAGCATGTTGTGATCTGCAACTTTTATGAAGTAGGACTGGCCTTTTATCTTTCTCTGTGTTTTTTTGGGATTGTCTGCCTTTGAAGTCAATCAATATGCATAGCTCTTGCAAATATTAAATGCTCATAAATCTGTAGTGCAACTGTACGTCACAGAAAGAGAAAAGAAATGGAAGCTTTGGATGTTAATGCTATGAAAATGAGACCTATAGGAAAAAATACCCCTAAGTAAGTGTTGCTTTTATACAAGGGGGATCAAGTGGCACTTATCTGCTCTGAATGGCAAAATCTTAACATTTTAAATGCTATTTTCTTTGCAATCAGACACCTATTGATTAAAATCCACAATCTCCATCCTCCCTGTTGGAAAACTGGTACTTGAAACCAGATACTTGGCCATAAAAATATAAGTACTTCTAAGATATATTGTTGCTAGGCTGTAGCTTATATCAAACCTATGTTTCTGTTGACTATGCCCTGCCTTTAAGGAATGCTTTACTGAAATAAAGATGTATAGAATGTCTCCTGATGCTTTACTTCAGCTTTTTCCAGACATCATTGCTACTTTACACCAGCAGGTCATACTTCTGGTTGGTAGCAGTGACAGTCCTATCTCTCGAGGTTCAAGGACATTTGTGCCCATTTAGCATCCCCTTAAAGACCTATGTATGAAACCTACGGAGCAGAATAAGAATTCTGCTGCTGACAGTACTTAGCTTTTAGTTAATGCTGAATTTGATCCATTGCTAAGGAATAACTGGGATGCATATAAATTTAAAAGCCTCTTTATGAGCACAGAGTAATGCAAGTTCCTTTTCTCTTATGATAAAACATAACAGATTCTATAAAATTAATATATCTTTTTCCTAAAATAGCTTTACTGTTGACATTATAGCTTCTTGAGAAATTAGCTGCTATCTTCTTTCATCTGCAGGCAAAACACCTGCTACTTGTAAGTGATTGTTAGTTAAATCACTTAAAAGATTGGCACTTGTTTTAAATGGCAATTAAACTACTGCATTAAGTCACATTTGTTTCTACTGTACTAAAAGTTCAATAACCTAGTGTACCTTGATGTGTACCACGTTTCATAGTTGCAAGCTACAGGTCAAATGTAAAGACACTGTAATAACAGGTAATAAAATATAGAAATTGCCTGGCCTGTCAAGGCCTAGACATGCAAAGCAGTGCAAGACTGCTGGGCTTGTGGCTCTTGCACTTCTGACAGCACATTTCTGCTGTTAGCTGTAGGTATTAGAGTCAGAGATGGCTGAATAGAAAAACGTGTTTGTCACCTGTTCTCCATTTGGCAGAAAGTAAAAACATTTCTGAGTAGTTAGTATAATGACTATTTTTGACTGCTTTCAAAGTTGATTAACAAAAGAAAATGTACTCATAAATATACAGCTTAGGAAGGCCTAGGGAAAATGATTAATTTATTCACAAATAGCCTTCAACCATCGAAAATTTAGGTTGCTAAAACCCCTCTGTTTCTTTTAGCTTGGAAGAGAAAGTGGCCTTTGTTAGGATCACACAGCTCTATGTGTACCCTCTCATTTTCTGTATCTTTCAAAGAGGAACACATCTTGTCCTGTAAAAATACAAGTGACCAGCTTACCTGAAATATATTGGAGTTGTGGTGTGAATTCCTTAATGTCAAGCACAGTACAGAAATAGTTAAGTATTGAAGAGAAAAATACAGTTTACTGTGCTGTAGGCATCTCTTATGGCATTGGATGAAATACAGTAAGTTCAGGAAATTGCTTCCATCAGAAAACCAATCAATTTTGGGTCTATGCATAACACAGCATATCTATTATTGCACTAAACAACATTGGACTTCCAGTCAATGCTTCTTTCAAAATATGCCATAGAAAGATTTCTGTACAAGGAGATAGCTTGTGAATTGTCCTGTTGGAACTGCTCAGGGGTCTAAGGTATTTGTAAAATGCAGTTAGTGCTTAAGACATATTCATTTTGATCAAAGAGGTTTTTCGGACTGACTCACCATGTGGACACACATCTGTTAAATGTCAGACATTAGGTTGTAGTACCAAATAACTCCCGAAAGAATCACTTTACATTCCCCACAAGTCACAACTTGCATTATATTCAGCTTTCTGTTGCATAAGGATTTGTTCCTAGCAGGTTGTATATATGTGTGAGACAGCAGGGGCAAGAGTGATTATGATGAGTGTTGCTGTCAAGTTATCATTATGCTTACTACCCTAAACAGAGGCACACAGCTCTAGCACCTGCCTACTCCTTTCTTGTAAACAGCTAGGATCAACTGAAATATATTCTGACAACAAGACCTAGATTAATAATTACTTTTGTTATGCACGCAGAGTTGTGCCTTGCTTATCTTTTATGAATGTGGTGCAATAGTGCAACACTCTGTGTTAGTTGGCAGATTTCCTGTAAATGAAAAGCCCATCAGATCAAAATTGTACTCTTTCTCAATTTGAAGCAACACCAAATGAACATTCTAGCAGCTGAGGCTTTCAAGGGGGAGCAGACACCATTGGTTAATTTGCCATTATTTCTCTGTAATGAAGTTTAAGAATAACTGGATACCTAATTGCTGTCTGTGTGTGAGATTCTGGTCTTATGGCTTTTTCCCCTATCTGTTTACAGGTGAAATAATCTGGATTTTTTGTAAATGCTTGTGTTTTTTGACTGCACTGAGCCTGTTAGTGGCAAAGGTATATCCTTACTCATGATACTTAACGACATGTCATTAAATTAATGACAAAACAGTGGTGAGAAGTTTATCCCTGGGCTTTTTTAAAGTTGAAGTTCTTTACATTTCATTGTGATCTCAGAACGAAGGCTGTTATAAACTTAATTATGAAAAGTAAAGAACAAAAAAGGACTAGGGAAAAGGGACAGGGACAGTGACAGTTTGTAATTGATATTTTTTCTTCTGCTGATTTTGATCAGAGCAGTAAAACACAGACTGATAAACAGAATGAACTGCCTCTGCTTTCTCTTAAAATTTTCTAAGATATTTTATTTTCATTTCAATGCTATAATGAATTAGTAATTCTCAGTATCATGTTTTTCTGCATAAATATATGGTGAGTAGAAAAACTTATTGGTTTTTGAGGTGCACAGTGATGCCCATGCACTTTAGTTGCTGTTAAATATGCAAGCACTGCAGTGGCAAACTATAGGGTAGCCTTTCTACACTGGCTAACTGGAACCCTTGATTTCCATAGATTATCCTTTATTGTAACATTTTAAATCTATCCTTTAACATAAATACTGCTTGTATAATTTTCTTTTTGAGAACTACTAAGTTTGTTACATGAAAGATACTTGTGACAGTTTTTCATGAATATTTACTTTAATTTTTTTCTTGTTAATGAAATAATTGACCAAAAATCATGTTTAGTATTTTATCCAGAGGAAATCCCATGAATGTACTTTGGCAACCATTTCTGCAAGGAGTAAAGATTTTCTGGTACCCTTTGGGATTAGAACTCTGGATTCGTTCTTCCATGTGGTGCATGTTTTCCATGCCACCTATGATGACTGATGTCAGACTCTATCAGGGTCACAGTTTTACTGGTTTTTTGTGTCCAGAGAGCTTGTGGAGTCCATATGTTAGTCCAATCAGGAAGCATAGTGTTTTTATAGAGTCAGATAATTACCTCCTACGGTTCTGTTTTTACAGGCAGAAAGTAATTTTTAAGCATTACCTGACCTCCCAGTTGTGGTAGATTTTAGGTTTTCCATCAAAACCAGTCTGCTCTCAATCCCTTCTGCATGTAATTAATTCCTCGGTTCTAATGACCCACATCTGTCATGATGAATGTGACAGTAATTCAGTGGTGTTGTAAGAGGCAGCAGTCACATTACAACTCACTGAAGATAAAGGAACTGTTTCTAAAGTTAGATCAATTTGGTATTTAAATGTAGCTTTATGTGGGAAATCTTGTTTTTTCAACCTTTAAAATGAAAATTTATTCTCTTAATTTTGCAGGATCTCTTTTACTACTAGGAGCTTAACTGACAGTATGTAGGGGATACAGTGAAGGTTAAGACAGAAAGAAATCTTACTAAATAGAAAGAGTGCATGATTAAGGAGAGCTAGTCATATTCCTTCAGTCAGAAATTAAAGGGAGACAGACACAGCAATTTTGTCAACTGCTCTGTAGATATATGCTCGGAGATATTTTTTTAAAAAAAACATTTAAAATTGCATGTGTGAAAATGTTCCTTTTGAATGGAAGGAACTTTTCCTTTTCCAGAAACAGGAAGTGTTGGTGATACAAAAAACCTGAAAAAGATTCACTTGCTCACTAACCTTTCCCTTTTAAACTGTATTAACTTTAGATGAAGTACATGCTGTCACTTTAGAGAACCTTATGAAGTATAGAAGTTAGGAAACCATTGAATTATTGACTGGCAGAAAGAGAGGCTTGAGCAATATAGAAAAGATGGATTGAATCTCTGCCTAAAGATATTAAGCATCATGGTCCTTAGTGAGAGATATTCAGCTATAGATCCATACTGATTTGGGTAACAAATACCACTTAGAATACCTGTATGTCCTTCTTTTGTCTCCCAAGACACAGCCTTAGCATGCAGCTGTGGATGTTTGGCAACATGAGACACTAAAGCCTGAAATGTCTAATTTGCCTCTTGCACTGATGCTACTATATCATTCTGGTAGATACCACTTCTGATTCTAACCTGTTTAAGGTATAAGTGAGAAGTGAATAAAGCTTGATGACTTCAGGAAAAGTCCATGAGCAAGAGTACTGGGGTGTTCAATTCAGGCCCAGGATTTCTGCATAGGTCAGTGAAAACTGTCATTGCTTATGTTGCTTCAGGCAAGGGAAGTTAAAGTGCAAATATGGTAATCTTAATTATCATTCATAGGAACTTATTAGATTGTACAGATTGTTAACTTTCCTGGACAGAGAGCCCTGCCACGCTTTGCTCTCGTTCTAGGGAAGATGGAAGGCTGATGCCTTCTGTGATTTCTTCCCAGCATATAAAACTTGTCTTTAAGATATTTTAACAGAAATTGATTGTCAAGGGGTGAGATGGGATTGATGGGGACAAAATGTAGTATGGAGTGTATTCCTTCTTCATTGTAACGCCACAGTCTCAGTGTTCATTTAGGCAAAAGATTTCCCTTCCACAGCAATTTACTTTAGTCTCTGCAAAACGTTTATCTTCAGAATGAAAGATAAAAACAACAGTCCCTCACCATTTAGCAGATCCTAGTTTTACCGCATACTAGGTTTTTCTTTTTCATGCTGTTTTCTGCCTTACCAAACTTGTCTTTTATGGTAGAATCTGACCTGCTGTAAATGAACGATATTAATAGAGCTCTGTCATCCTACATTGGATTCATAGCATCTATTTTTGGCTCACTCTTCTCCCAAGTACATCAGTAATCTTTATATGTACTACTAGTAAATTCATTCATAGATTTGCTGAAGGTTTAAATTCTTGTTGATACTGATGCTACTTTATCCATTCTCTCAAAGCATGGATAAGGCTATATAAAACAGGGATGATGTAGTGCCATTTTAAAAAACATGGCAGTTTTTCAGACTTGGGCTCATAATATCAAAGTGCAATAAGCTGTTTAAAGAGCTTGGACTATATGTTTACAGAAGATATCAAACTCCTAAGTCCCACCTGGTAATGGTTTATGGGGTAATACAAAGTTGCATTACAAAACCTCTGCTCATTTTTCTTACCTAATCGTGGACAAAAGTGCACTAAGTTTTTTATGTTGAAATTTGCTACGAGTCTGAAATTTTGCTCATTAGCCTGCCCAGTAATAGCCTGTACTCCTTTTGTTGCTGGAAGAAGCTTTCCTTTTCTTGGTACGTGTTCTGAATGTGCTCTGTTACTTGAGATCACTGGAGCAGACAGTGAAGATAGTTTGCAACATCCTCTTTCTGCAAAATGTAGCTCAGTGTTTCGAGCTCTTATTGATTAGATCCTGTCATGTCAGACTGGATCAATTCCTTCCCTTGCATTGAAAGGTATGAAGACACTTTGGATATGTTTCATGTCACAAAAATATTTCTTAGAATCTGAGTTTAATCTTGTTTCAAATGGAAATATCTTCTCTCTATGAGTCAGCATAGAGAAGAGCCAACTGTCATTTATTTTACAACCACTTTCTAAGTATTGTCAATTAATTTTCCTTTCTTCTTCCTAGATGAAATGAAAGAATGTAAATATCTTTCAAGCTGTAATCTCAAATAACAGTTTTTTTCCAAACTTGTTTGTATTTTTATTGGTTTTCTTTTGGACTCTTTCAAATTGCTATGTGTTCTTGGTAAAATTGTTATCTAAGACAAGGCACATTTGTTTTATCTTAGGGCTCAAAGCAGAAAGTAAAGTGAAAAAATTATTCTTATATTACAGATAAAATTCCAATTAGAATATTTGAAGACAAATTCCAATATTCTGCACTGCATTTTCCATTGTTATTGCCTTAGTCAGTTCATGGCTGATTTGCATCTTCTTCATAGCACCTAACTTAGGCAGATGTTCCAAATATCGTAACTGAGCAGTGGATTTCTTCACCCTGAGTATGTTACCCCTGTTGTCATGAGTTTCAGCTTCTGATTTTGAATAATTTTTGCAAATGTTCATAACCATCCTGAAAATTAAGTTGAATTGAAAGTGTTCTCAATGTTGTTCAGCTTTATTATCTGCAAGTTTTTCACTTTCTATTTCCATTTTTCTTCACCATCCATGTTGCCTGTCAATCAGATCATCAGTGAAAATATTGACTAGAGGTAAAGGGTTTTTTTGGTCACTGTTGCCTGTTTGAAATGCCTTCTCACTTTGACATGGAACTGTTGAAGTCTGTACTTGGGAGATTTTTAGAGGGTTCTGCCATGTTACAGGGAATTAATGCAGACCAGATTTTCTTAGAGTACTTAGGAGAATGCCATAGAGAATTAAAAAAAAAGCTTATGTTTATCACATCTATTGCTTCCCTGTTATCCATTAGCTTGCAACTCTGTCAAAGAAATAAATTACGCCAATTTGATACAACCTTTTTTCTTGACAAATCCATGTCATATGTTTTTTATCATCTTATTATTCTTGAGGTGCTTATAAATGACTCAATAATATGTTCCAGAATCTTTTCAGGAATCAGTTAGGCTGTCTCCAATTCCCCAGTCCCTTCTTTCTCTCCTTCTTAAAGATGGTACCAAGATTATCCTTTTACTGTCCCCTGAGAGTATCCAGTAAATTTTAGAAAAATCCATTAAAGTTTGAGGGACTGTTTCACTGAGTCCTAAAGACAGAACCTAATCAAGCCTTGCAAACCTGTGTACATACAATTTATCTGAATATTCCTTAACCTATGTTTCTTAACTTGGCCAATTCTTCTGCCCCCTTTAAAAATACTTGGTTGCAATTCACCTTATTTGTAAAAAAATAAAGCTGTTTTATAAATTAACCTTTTGGTTACCATCAGCTCACCTGGCTTCCCTGAGAAACAGTCAACCTGTATTTTCTTCTGGTTTTGTCTTTTAGTGTATTTGTAGGATCTTTTTCTGCTTCTTTGTTAGTTGATTGGTGTCTCAGCCTTTTTATTTCAGCTCTGTGTGTTTGTGCTTTATATTCATAGTATACTTTCTATAGTTCTTTTTGACTTTCAGAGTTCCTAAAAAGGTCTTGAGGTAATCATTAAGGTTGTAAAATTTTTTCTTCTTATTGAATTAGTTGGAAAATATGATTTTAATGTTGCGTCTTTCAGAGATTTTGGTTGCTGTCACTCTAGTTGATGCAGTCCTTGCAAATGACCAAACACAGATTTTGCTTTAAATTTTGCTGTGGAGGAATGCTATTTAGGTGCTTTTGACAGCTTAAAGCCATGAACTCTGTTATTAAGTGATAGATTCAAACTATCTTCCACTTTCTCCCATCAAAAAACTTGAATTAAGTTTTGATTAGATATGAGCTATTTTTTCCTCCTTTACATTCTGTATTTAATTTCTATATAAAAAATCTTGGGTTTAAATAATGATGTCTGTGGCTTTGTCAGCATTCAGGAATATAAAACTATATCTTTTTCTCAGTATATGTTAAATAAATCAGTGAATTTACTTGGCCTTTACATAACATCCAGGATTCACACCTAATTTCCCAGCTTGTGCCAAATCAGCAAGTGTTGCTGGGTAAGTGCATTTGTTTGTGTTGGGTTTTTGGTGTGTTTTTGTTTCTTTGGTTGGTTGTTTTTTATTTTGTTTTGGTTTTGGAGGGTTTGTTTTGTTTTTTTTTTGGTGTCTGTGTGGTTTGGGTTGTCTGTAATTAATTTTAGATCTATTGCAGAAGTCATTCGAGGCTTCTTAACAAGACGACCAATTTTAAGTGTGTTGTCTCCAAAGATGAAAGCTTTGGCTGGGGCAGTTCCTACTTGGGAAGTGGAAAAAGTGAAAAATGGAGGTAAAAATTATAGAATAATAGAAAGGTTTGGGTTGGAAGGGGCATGATCTAATTCCAGCTCCGCTGTCTTGGGCTGGTAGGATGGAATTCTCTTGAAGAGCTCTGAAAATTATGCCCTTGCCTTTCATGCTGCCAGGAAATTAATTTTTTAATAGGGAATACAAAGGATGGAGAGGGTTCCTCATTGGTTACAGACACAAAGAATTCCCTATAATTCATTCTTGCAAGTGGTGTCTACTACCCTATGTCCTGAGTCAGAAAGGGCTCTGTAAGTAGAATGGTATAATTTTACTTTCTTTTGGCAATCAATTATTTTAGGTGGCCTTTTTCTTGGCGTATGCCTGGTAAGGGTTTATCTTAGTGGGAAATATGTAAGTTATTTTCTTGTTACTTTAGATGTGCTGCAATAGATTTCTCTGCAGAAGTAGCTGTAGCCCACAGTCAGCCAAGCATATGAAAATGAGTGTGACAGTTGTTTACTATGAACAGGTGCTTTTTGGAGCCTAAATTTTTGTGCTTATCTATGTGCAAACTGAGTCCATAAAAATGATGACTCTAAATTAGGTGAATCATGAATTTTCTTTGTGCTTGCTGCCATTTTATAAATCAAATAATCCAATGTTTCTCCTATTCTCAAATTTCATTGTTAGGTTATCATTGTAGACTACAGTTGTTTGGGTTTTTTTTTTTTAAGATCTTTAAAATTGTCCTGAGATTTATTTCTGTGAAAAAGTGCTGTACATCTTGAACTTGTTGTTGAGAAAACTTTATGCCATAAAATTGATGTAAGGGTCAACTGTTTCTAAATATTTAATGCCAAAAGGATTTTTTTTGAAGATGAGATGGTATTAATACACAAGATTGTGTTTGTTAAGATTCATCACTCTTAGAATGGCTAAATTTTCTTGGACATGATGATAGATTTATTATATCACCTTTACAGAAATTTCGCTTGCCTGCAAACTTAAATTTTAAGTATTCAGTCCTCACTTGCTCTTCACTACGAGACAGAAAATTGCTGTGCTTATCCATTTTGTATCTAAACTTAAAGAACTGTAGGGAAATTGATAATGTCTGATTAAGTAATTGTATCATGTACAGTGGAAGCCATAGGATGAGAGTTGGTGCTGATCAGATCCTTTTCTAAAATACTTTATTTGACACAGCATCAGATGAACTGATACACGTAAATGGAGACAGAGGGAAAGATCTGCCTGGACAGATCACCTTGAAGGGTTGAGCTCTGTGGTTCAGCACGTCACTGACATTTTGTCTTTTCTATTCACCTTTGCCAGGTCCACAAAAGCCTTCACTGATTGATAATCAACAAAACAAGAAAATTCCCTTTTCCTAGGACTCTTCTCATAGTTTTGCCAGTGGACACTGGATGATGAAACAAAACAAGTAATTCAGTGTAAAAGTTCAGAAAGAAGATTCAGATTTTTCTAGTTCTTGCACTTTTATTTGGGTCATCACCTAGTAAGAATGAAGATGTCAGGAATAGGAAATGTACTTTAGAAAAACTATCCAGCAAGGCAGATGGAGAACTGAGATCATGGTGAACAGCAGGATCTCCCAGCAATATCAACAAGTATTGTACTTATGTCAGCAATGTTCAGCTTTGATGGATTTTGCCCATGCTGTTCTTGCCATCAGTGGAGGTTGTCATTGTTGTCTTATGAGAGAAAAATAAGTTTCTTTGTAGAAATGTCAGCCTAACATGTCTTGACACACCTCTGATTTGCTTGTACTGAAGTATTAGTGGCTTTGTGTGTTGTGTGTTGATACGTGCTGTGGCACTGTGCCCAGCATCTTGCAATTAGCTGTCACTTTGCATCTTCAGTTTTGCACCTTAAACTGAAGGTAAGAGCAAAAGGAAAGACACTGTTAGTACAATATCTAGATGGATTAAACACAGAGAAAACAAAGAAGAAAAGGGGGAGAAAGACATTAAATATTTATGAATTCTTGCTTTATACTGCTTATTTTGATGCGAGTTCTTTAGTCCACATGAGGCCACATACTATCCAAAGAATTTTACTTATTCTGATGTTTTGATTTTCATATTTTAAAAACATTTTTCTCAACAGTTGGGTTTTGTAATTTTTATATACCTAGGAGAGTGCGTAGTAAGAATGGTCTTTTTTTTTTTTTTGGAAGAAACACAGAAGTGAATGCAGGTACAGATGTAGTATGCAGAATATTTAAACCATGTGCCTTAGCCTGCCTTTTATCTGTCAGTTTACCATACTTCAGATTTTATTTCTGTGGTGCAGCCTTGGAGCTGTTTTTTCTATTTTGCTTACATGACACATGGGCTAAACTTGCACCTTTTTCAGTGAGACCTGCAGGATAAGCTTTCAACTTCATGTTGTCCTTTGCTTATCCTGGTAAGAAACTGGACGTCAGCTTGTCCAACACAAAATGTGAAGAGCAGATAAACAATTAGTTATGTAGGCTTTTATTCCCCTCAGTTGTTGTGAAGAATTGCATCACCTAATATGCTCAAAGCTTCCACCACACCCAGTGCAGGATCTGTCTAAAGAGGCAGCACTACTCTGTGAATGCTTAGAAATCCGAGCACTGAAGGTTATAGGGAGAAGGGATGGAAGGCAAAGCTTAGGTACAGCTCAGATCAAGAAATCTGTACTTACTTGCTTCATCTTCAAACTCCACCCTAAGAACCTCTTTTTACTAGATTTTCACAGCATGTTTTTGAAGCAAGTGTAACTTGTCTACAGTCAGGCCTAACAGTATAAAAATGTGTAACTTGTCTTCAGTTTTAACTTGAGGTTCTGGAGAGCAGCTGAGCCCACAGATTCCTATTGAATATGCATTAGTTAGTACTGGGTAAACACATCCCATAATGGCACTTGTAGTACTGGAATGAATTAAATAACTTTAACTCATTGCATCTTTCTAAGCATTGGTTTTCCTTATGTTGAGAGGAAGCTTACAAATATTTTGACTTCAGAATGAATACTTCAGGGACCTGATTAAGTAAAGAGAACTGGAATTCCATTTTGAAAGAAAGAAGAGAATTTTGCCAATTATTTCATCAAGAACTACGTAGAAGATAAATGAGTGGATAGATAAATATTATCCAGTAGTTTGCTTGAAAAACTGGCATACCTTTCTCCATCAAAATGGAATTTATTGCAATAGAGAAAACCTAGAATATTTGTCTTTGTCCCCCCTCTACCTTCTGGGAAACTAAAAAATGGTGTGAATAAAAAAAAAAAAAAGACAACAACAAAAGAAAAGAAAAGAAATCCTGTAAAAATTTCAATAAAAATACCTTCTCTCAGAAGGTAGATATAATCTCAGTTTTTTATCTACCTCTATTTTCATATTCAGATATCCTAACCTCTTCTGCCTGCTGTAGCTCTTCTCAGTTTCATTCAGTAATGCTTTCTCTTCCTCAAATGCCTGAATCTCTTTCAGGTTATCATTCCAGGGCCACAGGTCTGTTAACAATATACCTTTACAGAATACATTTACTACTTTTCCAAGTGAGCAAGGCTGTCCCTAGGGTGGAAACATAATGCAGTCTGACACTTCTCACTAGGTATCTTGGGAAATCTTTCTTTTGCTCCATAGATAGTGTATGTCTGTTTAAGCAACAGTCTCCACCAGTGAAGCCTGTCTTCCACCTGATAATTCACTTCAGTGGGAATTGGATGTTCTGAGCAGAATGTAGTTACACATATCAGGCTTATAGGTCTGCTACCACACATGTTAGAGCAAGTAATAAAACAGCAGGATAATAATATAGGGGGATAAATCCTCTAATTTTCAGTATCTTTTGGACTGATCTAATAGTAACAAAGTTGTTCTAGGAAAGAACAACCTGCTGTGAAATTTAAAAGGATGGATTTCCTAACTGTAACATTGCTGTGTGAAAATAAACCTGTGGAATGAAGTCAGAGTGTCAGAACTTCTGTTTTTAACATAAAGACAGCCCACTCTTGCCTTAAGTTTAACAAGTGGATTTTAGGTGTTCAACAGCTGGCATGCATGTTCTGAGAGGTAAAGAGAAACCTTTGGTAAGGGGAGGAACAATGTATTTTTAAGATTTCCTTAGGAATAGGAGTTTAGAAAAAAACTTAAAAAAAACCAACAGTACTGTCTGCTTTTCCTTTTCTTTTTCTTGAAATCTTTTAGAGCTTCCTGCAAGGGGTGAAACTGTGGCAGAGTTCCTGGGCTGTGGCCCAGCCAGAAGCCTGGCTGCCTGTCAGTGTTATCTCAGCTGGGAGCACATGTACTCATGATGGCTCCTTGTTGTCTCAGCAGAGGGATGCATGAGGCATCAGAAAACCATACAGGTCTGTGAGTTTGAAAAAACTATGTAATTCTCTAGAGGAATTTTCAACTGGAAAACTTTTTCCTATCTTCACATATGTGGGAATATTTGTTGTCACCTATTCTAAAATAGGTGGACCAGATGAACTCAGAAGGTACAGTGGTTGTCACTTTAATTTCAGAGTAAAAGGATTCCTCAAGTGAATCAAAATAATATGCCCTCTCGCTTATTTTTTTTTTCTAAAAGTTGTAGTCCCAGCTTTACCACTAGCTCTCTATACTCAGCTGTAATTGCTCAATATGGTGAGCAAATGCAAAAGAAGACAGTGACCTACTTTAATGAATGGCGAGATTGGGTTGGAATTTTATGTTGCCTTTTGCAACCCTTTTTCAGGGACCAAATCCCTCTACTTTTAGGTTATAGGGGTTCCTGTTTCATAGCTCACTTTCACTGATTTTGCATCTGTATTAGAGTGACAGTGGGATGAGTTTGAGTGTCCTTATATTATCATGGGTTATAATTAATTTATTAATCTACCAAATTAATCTCTTTTTCATGCTGGTGGATAGCTTTAGTTCAATACCCTTTATGTTTTAAAGTTTGCTCTGTCTTCTTTCTATTGGGTGTAAATACTGGCAACTGCTCAAGCTGAGACAGATGAAGGAAATTTTAATTACCTTGAGGGAGTGAAGATTGCTTTTTCAAACATAATAGACTATCACTTAAACTGGATTATTAGCCTTTCTATTTTATTTTTTCAGAAGAATCAGCTGTGTTTTTAGAAGATATTCAGTTTTATATTACACTATTATTATTAAGACTTACATTCTGCAGTTTGCATTTTGTCTTTAAATTTTGGCAGCTGTTTTGGATTTTTAAAAATCATTATTTTTTATTACTTCATATTGCTGAGCTTGATATTTTCTAACACCTTTTGTCAAATACAGAAGATAATGCCTTTCAGCTTTTCATTATTAAGAGCTTTTTCTTTTTTTTTTTTCCACATCCATGTTTTTTTATTCTTCCCCATTTTTCTATTTTGTAGGTAGGTGTGTGAAAGAAAAAACCTAACAATCTTTTTGGCAGTATATTGAATATGACAGCAGGAAGGACAAAGATAAAATAATACACACATACCAGTTATTTGAACAATACAAGCAGAGAAACAATGGGTTTGTTTTAACCACCAGGGAGCAATGAATTTGTATGATTTGTCTGCTAGTAATATTTCTGATATAGTCTTGGTTTTTGAAAAAAAAAAAACAAAATAAAACAAAAAAACAACCAAAAAACCCAAGCTTGGTATAAAGGCTCAGTTTGAGGTTTTTTGTCTTTCTCACTCAAATCAGTATAACCTTTTCTAGGATCAAACAGTGCTAACCATAGACAGTTACAAACATGTTTGGAATAAATTAGCTCATAAACATTTTATTCTCATCCCTTAATGGGGAATGCTTCACAATGCACTGTCAAATATGATGAGATTTCTCATTTAATGGCTCACTTTATCAACGTTCTAGTAATTGCACTTTTAATGGCACAGTGTTTGTGTGAAGCAATGGTGACATTCAGTGCCCTGTTAGACTACAACGTGATTGATCCTCTGCAGACGTTGCTTAAGGGTCTTATAATTCATATTCTCTTGTTTTACAATGGCAGGTATGAGAGAATCTGAATATGCAATGAGTTAATCTACATCAAATATCAAGTTGCTCAAAATACTGAATATATTTTCCAAGCATATGATCACATAAGAATGATCTGAAAATATTTTTCCAGCTAACAGTGCTCAGAGCTGCACCTGGGCGTATGGGAGTTTATACAGGCTTTGGAAAAAAAAAATCTGGAATAAGCTGCATTATGTGATATGCAAACTCTTTATAAGCTTTTCTAGGTGAGGGGTTAAGTATAAAAAGCTTTATTGGCAGGAGTTTGAGAGCTATCTTGTCATCAAGAGACACACACATGATAGTTATGAATGCATTATTTGTTAAACACTATTGTATAGAAATTTTAAGGAAAGCTACCTTTTTTAGGGGGAATACAGTTCTATTTAAGTGAAACAGAGAAAGCTGTTCAACTTATACTTCTTGAATTAGTCTGCATAGTTTCTTGGAATTAGGAAGGGAAGATGTTCATCACTTAGGCCCTCTTTGTTGATCTTACATGCAGTAGTCTTCTAGTGCTTAAGTCCTTCAATGTTGCAGGTAAATCTGTCACAGTTTGACATGACCATACATTTCTGAAGTATAGCTGTGGCTGCTGTCTTTCTAAAATGCAATTATTGGATGATGTTTCCTATTGATTAAGATATTTGCTCAATATATAGCAGACCAGAGCTCAGTTGTTTTCTGTTGTGTTGAGAGTAAGGACAATCTTCCTGTTGCATTAAATTCGGCAGAAAGTAAATCCCCTTGCATTCCACTTGGTGACTTGCCAATTTATTATCACAAAAATAGAAAGAATTTGATTTCTAGCTCTGAGATGTGTGTTTTTAATACTGTTTTACATTCCTCTTGGGTTACCCTTCCTTCATTAAAACACTTTGCATCCTTCAGGATTGCATACTCAGCAGGGAAGCAGCAAAGCTAGAATATATATAACTTAGCAAGACTCTCATCAAGCTTACCCATGCCCCCTGACACCCAGAGCTCAGGATCTACTGTACATTTATCACACTCCTATTCAGCTGTACTGGCTAGGTTGCATTGTTTCTGCTTCCTTTGCTAACTGGGGGCTTTGCTGTAAAGTCATGGTCTAGTCTGTATGTTTGGATGCAAACATCAATGGGCAATTAATCCCAGGTGTAAACCAGTTGAAATCAGTAGAGGTAGATTGCTTGGAATAAATTATTCTTTCTTTTACATCTGAGCAGCTCTGCTGATTTCTATTGGGCACCTGAGGGCAGAATTTATTTCCTGAAGTCTGTTGCAGAGAGATGCAGCTGTGTGAGCTACCAACACCATATTGCAAGTGGGCTGAACTTCCTTTTTGTGCAACAGCTGTAAGAGGATGGGTCAGCTTTTATATTATGTGTCTGCAAGTTTAGTCTGGTCACAGAAGATTCTTACTCCTGCTGCTTTGTTCAGTTCTTGTGGTTGCAGAAGGCTTGTGCCAGTCACTACCACCTGGACTGCCAGGTCATGGCCACCTGAGGCTCTCACTGTTCAGCTGCATCCCTCCTGAGCAGTCTAATTTCCAATATAGTCCCTGCCTTTGTGTTCCCCAGACAAATGCACTGACATCCTGCTTCCAACTCCAGCTTATTGCCTAGATGCTCGTCCACC
Source organism: Phylloscopus whistleri (assembly GCA_017589585.1). Taxonomy (NCBI): domain Eukaryota; kingdom Metazoa; phylum Chordata; class Aves; order Passeriformes; family Phylloscopidae; genus Phylloscopus; species Phylloscopus whistleri. Next base: position 3,555,279 of record JADMLD010001408.1, read on the forward strand.
CCTGTACCCCAGGTTTGGGTCCCTATGCAGCCTGCAGCATTGGTTTTATGAGCTGAATGTTATACCTGGCATAGGTGGAGAGCCTGAGTAGCAGATGCTTTTCTCAGTTTTCTTGGAACTGATGTTTTATGTTGCACATTTGATTAATATCAGATTAGTTTACCTTATTAGCCTGTGTTGGGATGTGTTGCTGACCCATATCTGTTTTTTTATTTGCCTTACTCTTTAATCTGTTATTCTACTGCATGGAAACTTACTGAAGCCTGTAGAAGACTATCAATTTCCTTGTAATTTATCACATGTCAGTGAGAGAGGTTAATTTTGATGGCAATTAATTTATGGCAAACATAAACAACAATTAAACACTATTTGTATATTAGTGTTAACTACCATGCTTCAAAGGTAGCAATCATCTTAACTTATAATTAATAGAAACAAATTGTAACAGTGGAGAGATGAAAAAAATTAATTCGATCTCTCCTGTTTATTTAATGTAATAAAAATATAATGACTTAATTGATCTTTAGCTGCTATAAGTAAAAGCTAATGACATAAAATGAAATTTAGATACTGGCTTTAGGGAATGATTTTTTTCATGTAATAAAATATAGTGCAATGCACATAAGTGAATACTTTATGTTCACCATTAATGGAATGATGTACTTTTCACTGTGGCAGGATAAATACCTATAAACAATTAATATAGGGAAGTCTGCTTGTTTTTAAAAGCTAATCTCTGGCAGTTAAGTGCAATGGGGACACATGTTGCTAAATTAAATAGTTATGGAAAGAACCTGATAGGGGATATTTTGTATCTTGTCCATTGACTCATCCTTCAGGACACACACAGAATGTCTTTGGTATCACCAAATGAAAACTCTAGTGTCTCCTTGTAGTTTGATGACCTTTAAAAGTCTTAAGGGACTACTATTAATGTGACTTTTTTTTTTTATTTTTAATGCTAGCTGTAACATGAAGACCATTTTAATTTACTTTAGAAAACTTTTGTTACATTTTCTGTTTTTTTGGATGTGAAAAAAGGTAAGATCAGGCAAACATCAGGGATTCAGGCAGTGGCAACCAGCCTGGGCTATGTTTCATCACACAGCAGGAAGATGGGTGCCAAGGGAGATCATTAATCGCCATTAATTTCATGTGCATGTGCCATGAGATGTATTGACATTTTCAGAAGTGTAAAAGAAAAACAAAATTAATTTATTGAAAACTAGATAAATTCAGTAATTTTATTTACATTCACAATTCAGGTAGAAATTGCTGTCAAAAAGAAAATGAGGGAAAAGCATCACCTCCATTCTTTCTGTGACTTGTAATGAGCAAGTTAAAATTAAATTAAAGTCACTTTGGTTTTCATTAAACTAGAAAGAAATATAAATATTTTAAGTATTAATCAGATTTGCAATTAAAATTAAATAAATGAGTCAATGAATCAGCAATCATGTTAGACTGAAACACCATCAGGTGAGCAATTTTAACCACTCAGCAATGGTTAACCCTGCTATGTGGTAATGACAATAAGTCCTTTTCTAAAGTGAAAGGACTACTATTTTTCTGTAGTCTAACATACCAGAAAAGTACAGCCATTAATGGCACTTAGTATATTTTTCTTTCATGAATTTTTTATTTGTGTTTGCAACCTTTTATTTAATTTTCTCTGTATCATTCTGTGCCAGTTAGTTTCACAGTTTAGTTATGCACTGTGCGATTATTTGATTGATGTTCCTGGTTTTGGTTTCTGTTTTTCCCAAGCCAGGTGGGTATTTAATTGCTGAGAAGACTCATGGAGCCTCCCCTGGATGTTAGAACACTGTTATACTAAATGGCTGAAGTTTCTCTTTACTCTTGAAAAGATAGTATTAATAGGTTTTCTTTTAATTGAGGGTAGTATAGCAAAAATTTTTATGAAAATGGTTACTCCTCCAGTTTCAAGTCTTAGCTGTCTATAATGTTTGCCTCATTTTTACTGGAAGTAGTGCCAGCTTAGTTGACAGGTCGTTTTCATACTATACATGTCTGCATATGTGAATATTCATTTCTTAGAACAGCCTCCTGTTGTTTTGTTAGATTATTTGTCAAAGATTAGACAATAATTTTATGAATAATGAGATCTTTCTGTGGCCAGAAGTCGTTCATGTAATACACTTTACTGACTGATATAAATCTCAAAAGGAATCTTTTATTGCAGAAGTGTCTGAAGAAACACTAACACAAGATACCACAAGATACTTGGGCGTTTTTTTTTCCCCCAAGGACTGAAAAACAGAATTAAGAACATCGTTGGTTTTGTTTCTTTGGTTTGATTTCCTTTTGTGAATGTGTGTGTATTTATGTACCAGAATGCTCCTGCATAAAATGTACTTGGTTAAGAGTAACTATAAAATGAGGTTCAGCCTTTTCTTTAAGCTCCTAATGTGGCATTTAGTCTTGTTGAGATGAAGATATAAGTTAACTGGTTGTCGTTGTAAACCAGGAAGCATTGTATGAAGCCAAATAAAGCCATTAAATTTGGCAGTCACAGCTTTTTCAAAGCTAGAAGCTTCAGAAGCTTTTGCCAGATGATGATGACAATTCTTCTGTGCTTGAGTTAGTTTTATTGCTTCATAGCCAATGTCTATCTTCTAGGATTGTCTTTGGTCTTGTTCCTAGAAGAGCTTCATGTAGCAAAGTGTCCATCACAATTAGGATAGGCTAAAACAGAGGGCTCTGTCACGGAGGCACTTGTTGCTGTTTTGAAGCTCTCTGGTGTTGTTCAGTCCACGTGACTGGAGAGCTTCAGTCCAGATTATTTTCCCTTCTCTTCCTCAGAAACTTGTGTAGATCCCCTATCCTATTGCACAAAATCTGTGAACGGTCATCTGATGGAAGACCAGCTTAGCGACTTTTAACATTTGAGTTTTTTTCTCAGTGTTTGCTAGTTTCTCTCCAAGTATGGCAACAGCCATGCTACTGTCTGTATTTGTCATCCAACTTCAGCCAATGGTTATCACTCACAAATAAATTACCACTCTTCTCAAGAAATCAGTTAAAAAATTGTAGTTAGAACTGTTGCAGTGCTTTCCCTAATGTCCCTACATGTTCTTCAAAGGGTTAACATAAGCAGATGTTGTGGATACAAAGGTAATTTACCTCCTCCACAAATTCTCCAGAGAACCTCTCTGTAATTGGTAGAAGGAAGTGTGTGGATTTACATATTTGAATGGGCTTCTTCCTTAATTTGTAATCTGAAGAAACATTTGCATTTTTTGGTTCTTTTTGAAGAGTAGTATGTGTTGTGCATATTTGATACAGACTTCAAGGCAAAATATAGGTGGCCAGAGGTAGATTAAACAGCTCAGAGTGGATAAAGTCACCTTAGATTCAGTGCACCATCAATTTCTAGAATTCAAGCAAATGTCCAATAAGCAGGCTCTTGCTTTTTTTATTCGAGGTAGATTCTTCCTAACTGTCTGGTTGGAACTGCTCCTCTATATCTAAATTACGTATGTCTTGAAGTTACTACTCTTGTTTCTCATGTCATTACAGTCAATCTCTTTCATTTTGGTCAAAAGAGCATTGAATTACATTGTATAAAGTGGAAGAGCTCCAGCAGGAAATGTGCAGAGCAACTGCAGGGGCTGTCAAGAAAACATTCACAGAGTTTAATAACTAAACAGAGGCTAGATATTTTAGCAGAGAGAGTAGGAAGAATACTTCTGTACAGGCTTAATCCTGTAGAAAATGGAGGCATTGGTCAAGTAGTCTCAATTTTCCATGCGATACCACAGGAACAGTAAAAATGTCATCACCTGAGCTTAATTGAAACAGAGGAAAATTATGTGACTTCAATAATAGCTTAAAAATTTTTCCTGTTTGTAGTGACTTTAAATTTTTCAGAGAATGTCGATTAGTCATTATTTCTGGGACATTGACTCCAAGACACTTGGAGGCCAGTGCTCAGTAAGTTGGGAACTGTAGAAATATGTACTATGTAGTAGTTCCCTTTTCAGGTAGCACTGAATTATACCTTAGCTGTTGCATGGACCCTTGATAGTGTAAGCAGGGTAAATTAGAAGTAGTGCATGTAGTTTCCTCTGTGCTATCTTGTGATTTCCCTGGCAACACCCCTGCAGATAGTTTCACTGACCTGTGTCTCATGCAGTGATTGCATCAAATTACATGTTAGTTGCCACAGTATGTACTCCCTTCTCCAGCTGAGATTTTTTTTCTTCACCTTTACACTCACAGTGGTGTGTAACTGCTCAAATCAGATTGCATTTCAAGCCCAAGCTCCTTCTGAGTAGGTCTCTATCACTGTATGTTGACACTTTGTAATCACGTCAGGAATCAATGTAGGCTTCTTTTTTTTTTTTTTTTTTTTTTTAATTGACAAGAACAAGATGAAATATGAAGTTAAAATCAACTTCCTTGAAACAGTTGTTTTTCTTTCAGATCAAATCTTGATTATTGTAGCTCTTGTGCTGCTATTAATAGCTGAAAATGAAGTTTGATTTTTGTCAGTTTTGTTAACAAGACCTTAAATACTCTCCAGTTTTGGCAAGCTTTGATCAGTGTTTTCCCTACAAATAAGCTGAAGGCTCACTCCTGGGCAAATTTCCCTGTTTTCTTTATTTCTGTCTCAGCATACCCCTTTTGAAAGCAAATTTCCATTTGATAAACCAAGCTGCTTAGAGCTTATCCAGTTCTTTCTTAGGAAGCTGCCAATTTGCTTCTTATTTGAAAGTCCTTCTTTAAAATTCGTTCTGCTTCTCAGGAATAAGATAGCAGATTTTCCACAGGAGTTTGTTTTTCAATCCCTTCCCTGTTTTCCACCAAGCGTACTTCAGCAGTTTTAATTTGTCGGTAACCCACTTATGACTCAGCTCTGCTTTATTTGCTCAAGTTTTCTTTTCTCTAGCATGAAGATGTAGACTCTCTCTCCCTTTAATTATAATAATATAGATAATTACCATTCTGTTAATTTTTTTTTTTGCTTGTCACTATCAAAAGAGTTCTGAAACCAGGTTTGATTTAAATCTTTATCTTTTGGTTGCAATTTGTCTTTATCTTTTGGTTGTAATTTAATTGTGATTCTTCATTCAATGATTATTAAAAAAAGTTCATCATCTTCTGTTACATTCCACTGTCTGCCATGTAAGGACCCTCTGAGTGTGTTTTTGCCACTGTAGCTCCATGGAAACAGCAGGTGGGAGTGAGTTTATTGTGCTCATCTGCTGTGACTCATTTTACTGTGGCAGTAGGCCTTGTTGTGTATAGGATATGTTAGTTTAGGCCAAATATCTTGTTAATGTCAATAAATGGCTTTTGAACTGCATCAGCCTGTATGAACCTCCATCCAAGTGGAGTGAGAGCAACTGTTTGCACCTGTCTTTGGAAATGCTCACTTAATTCTTTCATCGATAGTGCTCAACCACAAGCTCTTCCTTCCAGATTTTCCCTAAACAATCTGAAGCAATTTCTAGGCTATTCTGCTAGACTGCAAATCTTTGACATTCAGACAGACCTGGCTGGCTTGACAAACACCATTTGTTCAGACCAGGTTAATTTTAAAATTGTAATTTCATCAAAGCTCAGACACAAGACTTAATGCTTTGGATTCCTCTTCAGAGTCTGAGAAATACTGTGAGTGTAGCATACCCCACTGTCATACCTGTCTCCTTTGAACTTCCTTTTAGGCTTCTTTACAGAAGACCTAGCTGAATATGAGATTGAGTGTTCTGTGTCTTAAATTCTTTAAGTATATTTAATAAGCCCATAACAGTCTGTACACTTCATAAGAATGCTGAGGAAATTGCTAGCTTTGAATTAAAAGCTATAGTTTGTGGTCCCTTTTTCCTGAAGAATCAAAAATATGTTTTACATTTTAGCAGCACAGCTGCCATTTTACGAGTAATTTAGTGAATTTTTCCCAGAACTCGGAAATCTGGCCTTTACTGGCTTTAGCCAGACTCCCAACTCAGTGGAAATATTTCTTTTAATTTTAATTAGAATTAGTGCCAATAGATTAATTAATCAACAAGTAACAAATTGTGAGAATGGGCCAAAACCTAGCACTTGATAAAGTAAATATGAAGTTTTCCGTCAGTAGTAATAGAGTTAATCAGTTTGAGAGATATGAATATGATATGTGAATATCATAGGTGAGATATGAGAGTGGTATTGGAATCAGTCTTACGATTTGCTATTTCTTAAAAACCTTAAGGCAAATGTCAACTGCGCTGCCAAAACATTCCTCCAATCTGTTATCTGTAACACCTGGAAGGAGAGACTATAACATTTTTAACTGTGATATAACAGTAACTTAGCTCAAGTTTCTGTCAGCCCTGCCCAATAAGCGTGACTGCAGGTTCATGGTACTAGGCTGGAATAAATTCATTATCTAGTGGTGTTTACCTGATACAAATATCTCCTGACAGTTCTGTACCCTGGTTATGTAGTTACAATTATCAAGAAATGCAGGATACAATTATAAGCAAGCCTATGCTGTATACATAAATTATGATTTCCATTTTAAAACCACATATGAATTCAAATATTGAGAGATCACTGTTTTTGTACCATTCTGAGCTCTGAAAGTGGCCTTCCCTCTATACAGAACTTGCAGCAGTTTATTCTGTGGTTTGCTCAGCACTCACTAGGCTTCTTGAAGGAGGTTGAAGAATCTTTGCAGTGAAGGGACAGTATTCCGACAGGTACTAGAAATCTTGTAAGTTTTGTGTGCTGACTCCACACCTATGGCACATGTTTTTATTTTCTTGCATATCACTGAGTGGGCATGATTTAGCTACTTAATAGAATAAAGGACGTCTTTTTAGCTGTAATAGGGACAGGAGGTTGGAAAATTTGGATGAAAATGCTGTGGTCTTTCATAATACCTTCATAATTCCTTCCAGCTGATTTTTCTGATTGTCCAGTTTTCCTCATATAAATCAGAAATATATTTGCAGTTTGTTCCAGGCTAACTTAATCTATGTCTATAAATTGCTTTGAGATCTTTTCAGAGTAAGCCTCCTAGAGCTACAATGTCCTTTTTCTTGATAGTTTAATTTTAATGTTAATTTTCAGAAGCAAGACAAAACATTGTGTCTTGGGTTATGGAACCAAAAATGTATATTCTATTTCATCTGTTGAAAGCAGCTGGGGAGATGTTTTTCTTTATCTCTTGTAACTCTGGGGGGATGGGGCGGATGTTAAAACCAGGTGGGGCAGTGTTCCTTATCACTTTCACCACCCGTCCTCCCTCCAGGGGATATCTTCTGCTAACGGGCCATTAAGGCTCACCAAGGACACGACACATTCCATCATCCCATTGTGAGATGCTCCACTTAGTGGGAGGAGCCAGCCATTCCTACCTGGATAAAAACTGAGACATAGGAACACAAAGTATCTGATTCCACTGGATTCTCAGAAGAAGACTGGACCCTTCTCACCATCTCTGGACCCTTCTCACCATCACTGGACCCTTTTCTCTCAGGATCATTTCTACTCCAACAGAAACACATCTTTCACTCCAGCAGGACTCACTTTTGGACTGCTTCCAACACCCTGACCAACAGGGTGTCAGGTTGTAGCTCTGACTCTGTCAGAGTTTCTAGGACTGTTGTTTGTTTTGTTTGCTTGTTTGTGTTTTTTTGTTTGTTTTTACTACTACATTTGTATTGTTAATATTCCTAGTAAAGAACTGCTATTCCTATTTTGTTTGCCTGAAAGCCCTTAATTGCAAAATTATAATCATTTGGAGGGGGTGAGGGGTTTACATTCTCCATTCCAAGGGAAACTCCAGCTTTCCCTGGCAGATACCTGTCTTTCCAAACCAAGACGCATTGCTTTTCCAACATTTTTCTACAGTGCTAACAAGAGTAGCTAAGGAGAAAAACCTCCATATTTAATCATTCTTTCAGGATTGCTATGTTTCAAAAAGGAGCTTAACAGCTTAAATTCATCAGTCTTTACAAGAGCAGTGCAGGTTCTGTGAGTGACATTTCTCTAAAGAAGGCTTTTCAGTGAGAGTCTGCAGATTTCAAAAAGTCTTTTGTTGTTCTAGAGTCAAGGTCATGCAGCCTTCCTAACCAACATGTGAAGAAATTCTGACACATACAAAATCAACATAATAGTTGTCTTTGATGCCTTTAGGCAGTACTAGTAGTTGGGTATAATTTTACATAGCTGACAATTGTTTCATTGTGAAGTTTGTGAAGAAAGACTTTCTTCAGCGCTTCATCCTTCTTACCATTTTTGTTTTAATATTGTATTATGGTAGATCAGCCTTCTTTTTTTACTCCATATAATTATTCTGTTGTCTCTTGATACTGATCTTGAGAAGCAATCCGTATTAGTACTACTCTTCCTTGTATGCTCAGGGAGAGTGAATAGTTTTGGACTGTCACTGTATGTTTAGGATTACATTTTTTATCTGAACAATAACCAAGTAGGAAAAAAAAAAGCCTTCATTTTTTTTCTGCTGATGTTTATCCATTCATTAACTGGCAAAGCTGATGAATGAGTAGTCTCTCTAGAGGAAGAGCATGCTTCCTTCCCAGTGTAGACAAGGTGACCTGGTTATAACCTGTGTGATTTGAGTGACAGTTCAGCTTGCTCTAGTTGTAGAATTGGATCAATGCTAATAACAAGTGGAATGAAGAAGGCTTATAGATACAATAATGATCTCCCTGAGGCCTTTCAGGGGGGTAAAGAAAAGCATGGTTTTACTTTTATCACTGCTCACATATTGAACTGATAGCTGAGTCACGTTTTCTTTAAACTGAGAATTAACAGGCTCTGTAAGTGTACAATGTGCCTTGTCATATTTACAGTCTTAGCCTTAGTTGCCTAAAGACCAGCTCTTGAAAAATTGACTAATCTAGCAGTAATTCTCCAAAGTCTCACTTTGTTATGTCCCAGCACAACACCTTTTGTACAATTAATAACCTAAAGTCAAGTCTGAGTTTTGTTATCTTAGAACATTTGTGAAAAGTACATCTGTGGCTAGCTATCTAGAATGCTTAGGGGATGGTACATTTGTGCCCTGAAATGTAGGTATATCTGTAATAGCTATTGCCAGATTAAGCAGTCTGTAGATGTAGACTGCTTTGAAAGCAATTATTTATACAACACATGCAATAGAGAAATTTAAGAGCTGCTGTTACAGACCTCACTGTGATTAACAGACTAGATCTAGTCAGGCAGCATTTTTAGGTGTTTTCTGTGCTATTCAAATTATAAAACAGCATTTTCAAGGCTGTCCTTATTATCAAAATGTTTCTATTAATATAGTTAGAATGAGTTGCTGAGATAATATTTTAGCAGAAAAAGTATGGTGATACTATGGTTGGTCTTAATTATCTGCATTAAGTACTTTACACTGTGAAACAAGAGAAACATCAATTGGCACAGACTCTAGTAAAACAGATATATGCTATTTCAGTAGTTGTTCCAATTTGTAGAGGTTTATAAGGATACATTTATTCTGTGACATTCATACCTATTTCATGTTTGCAATTTAAAAATAAAAAGAATCCAATAGAATATCCTGTTATAAGCACCTAATGGATTTAAATAAAAAGGTGAAAATAGTTTCCAGCATAATTAAATTGAGTGCTGTGGTATTATACTGCAAATGCTCAGTGGAATTTGAAGCACATAGGAGGAAATATGCTAAAAGCACAGTAATTATACAATAAATCTCTTAAAATATCTACATTAGTGGTCTTGGGAAGGGAGGGATAAAATAAACCCCTCTGCCACTGTGAGGCCTGGAAATACTAGCAAGTGTATGTTTCTTTTAGAACCTCTTGAACAAGAATTGGGCATTAGGACACGGTTTTACTGTAGTATCACCCATGCTTTTCCCCCACTTTTTTATTAGATACAAGATAGTAGCAACTTGTGTGAATGACAATACATAGAAAATGCTGTTCTATCAATTAAATAGGAATGTAAACATGTGTGATTGTATTTTTAGAAGTAGTAGGATATGCCACTGTATATATATTGAAGAAATCTCTAATTAAGATAAGAGATAAAGGTGCAATGAAAATAGTTTGTGTTGTTGTAATTAAGGACCATTTATAAGAAGTATTGACTTGAGACTGAATTTAGATTGCCTTGGCAATCTTTGTTGTTGCACGTCAGCTTCTGAGAGCTGTGTTTTGTCCTTGTCTCTGTGACCGAAAAGCTATGAGAACCCCAGGACACTGGTGTGTCGAACCAAGTAGCGCATCAGCATGAGAGAACTGGCTTCAGCACCTTCATGGACTAGCAATATAATTACTCTTTTTGGGTCAGGCTCTTTAAAGTAAGAATAATAGATGGTTTCTTTCCTTGGAATTTCAGAAGTATTTGTTCTAAGAGTGAAGAAAACTTGTGATGAAACTGGCATTATGTTGCCAGTTGCCAGGAAAATTGTAATGTGTTACAATTAATGTGTCCATATATTTAAAACTCATCCTCTCTGCCTGTGCCTCTGTGGAGATTCGTCTTCTGCTTCTCTCCTTTTTGCTTCTGTTTGCATTTCTCTGCCCTCTGCTCTCTCTGTCTAGGTCCTGCAGTGAGAGCAGGCCTTGCAGGTCATTGGTGTGAACAGGGAACCTGTGCTTTTCAGGCACGATAAGTACAAGGTCTCATTCAGTCTGGAAAGTTCCAGTGTAAGCTCCCAGTCTCAAAGAAACAGAGAATGTAGATTTGTTGATATAATAATTTGAGGGGTATCCATTACCAATTAATTGTTTTCCTTCTATTTCTAAAATACAATCCCAATATAGCAAAGGTTTTGGCAGTGTACCTTTTCTCTGTTTTCTTTAATATGAACTTCATTACAGGTTTAAGAGGAATGAAAATAGCATTAATTAATTAGCATGCCAAGCCCTAAACTGAAACTAAATCTCTTTCAATGTGTTAAGGTTGTCTGTGTTTTATAGTGTGACAGAATTTGGAAGCACTGGTTAAAACAATACTGAAGACATAAAAGTTAGTTATAAAAAGAACTGTTTAACTTAATTTGTTTCACCTTTGTATGTGGAAAAGGAATAGAGTAAAATTGCTACCTGTAGTTACTGAAATCCAATTTTGCTAACTAGTTAATTTTTAACTCCTTCTACCCATCAGGAAGGAGAAAAATGGAAGAAGTATTTTAAAATTAAATTTTATTTGAATGTCTATTTAAACAAAATTTTGACTATTTGGATGCCTTAGGGATATATATAATAGACTTTATGAGACATTGCATTGTTTAGTATTGGTATTGGATTTACAGGCCATAGAAGAAAGAGAACAGTGGTTCTTTGTTGAGAAAAAAATACCATTGTGTCAGATTACCCACATTTTTGTGTACCTTTTCCTCCATCATCTCCTACATTAAAATTTAACAATAGGCCTTGTTAATAAAAACTATGATAAAATAGATAAAGCAGAGTCAGAAACTTAGTGCACTAATGTTGACTTCTAAAAATCATGTAACATGAATTTATTGACTTTTCAACCTAATGCAATTTAGTCATCATCCAGGTTTGAGCTTTCCATGTGTACAGGCGTATGACCTGTAAAACTGAAATTGCGAGTCTGAACTTTGCCATTCATCTCCTGCAATTCAAAGAAGTTTTAATGGTAAACACTAGCAGGTGTTTATTACTAAACAGGCAGTTAAGTGTTGGACAGGATCACTTTTTTGTCCCAAAGTAGGAAATAGTTGCCAAGATGAAGTACTGAAGTTAACATGCCTTGGCAGAGCAACAGGGAGTTCTTTTGAATGCCCTGTCCCCAACTGTTTGCCTCTCACACAAATGGAGTATTGGGTACACTTCGTCTTCAGCAAATATCATCATGATTCATTAGCCATAATGCAGCCAGTCATCAAGCAATATAACCTAAACTTACTTCTCATGAGGTTGTGAAATTCTGAAGGAGAGAATTTATTGTGCTATTTAGAATGTTCTGCCTTCCTAAAACTTCTGACCTATTAATTTCAAAAGCAATGAAAATGATGTCTCAGCTTTTCTCCCATCTGTTCCACCCAATAGATTTTCGAGTGTTGAGTGCAGTGAAGCCTAGGTAATTACCTGAAATTATTTGCTACTACTTGTGTGTTCTTTTGTGTTCTAAAGAGTCTTGTTTTCTAATAGCTGTGGTGCCATGCTCACTGAAATATTTGAGGATGTTCTAGGTAGTATTTAATAATAAATGAATATGATTTTATCACACACAAATCTTGCTTATGTTACCAATAAGAACAAAATTAAATTTATAGATTTTGATGTTAATTCTCATGCAGATTTTGTTTCCATTAATGTTTTTCTCACTTATTGGAGAAAGGGATAGCAAGGAAAAAATGAGTATTTTGGATAAGGAGATTTGACTTTGTTTTGATTCCTATTTAGAATATAATTTTTATAGAGTCAAGAGTCTGGGCATTCGTTTGTGCTGTGGGACAAGTCTTAAATGAGGCAAACTAACAGGTTTTCTCTACCACGCCTCATATTTCTTCTGCCTCAACTGCGTCCTTATACTCTAGCTGATGTTGATGCGTTAACTTGTGTGCATGAGGGAAGAATAGCTAATGCAGATGGCTCGCTTGCCAGAGAAGCTATACCATTCCTCATGAAGCCCTATAAATTCAGTGTCTCCTGATGTGCTGATACAGGTTTTGAAAAGCATGTATGGGTCTAAAAATTACATATTAGACTGGATTTCCTTCTAATATGGCATAAAAGCCTCCTTGTACTACTGTGCTTGCTGCTGTGCTCTAAAGATGTAAACCTCTTGTCCTTGTATCCTGTATTTGCTAGATTTCCTGGAATGTCAAGAAGAAGCAACCATTTTTAAAGAGTGGAGGCCTAAGGGATTTGTGTGCTTTGTCTTATGCACATTCTTATTTAAATATTTTGGACAAATCTTTTATTGTTTTTTGTTACAGTTTAAAATTAAAATCTGTTGCTTTCATGGAAATGAAAGTTTCATTGTGATACTCACTCAAACTGGAGGTGTGCCAGCTCTTTATGTCTGAATCCTTGCTGAAATACATACTCTTCTATTTTTTGCTCTCTCCAAATACATTACATTGACTATAGTGTTGTTTGTTAATCAGTTTTTATATAGTGCTGGCACTGTGTCTTGTGAAACCCTGGCTGCAGATTCTTGCATTGATACATTAGCAACAAGAAAACTGACACCTGGCTGTTTTTCAGGAATATATAATCATGTTTTCTGATCACTTGCTCCTGTGGCTGTCTTTCAACATGTAAACAGAGGGACAGATTCAAGTCTCAGCTACATCACTATAAATGTGAGACTATCAAAAGAATTCTTTTGAATGCAGAAGTGAAAATAAAAGCTCATTCTGGTCATACAGTTAGTTTTTAACATGAGGGGAATAGTCAGAAAAATTGGTTTTTTAAAAATAATCCTGCAGTGGATTATTTTATATTATTTCAGATTTAAATAGGTGCTTTTTATGTCATTATTGGAACTGGGATTGAGTATCTGATGGGGATTTTAAAGTTTAGTGACAATATTGGTTAAAGGAAAAAAAGATTTATCAGAAAACTATGTACCCATTTGTACATTCATTCATGATTTTATCTTTGGATTAACATATCTTTGGATTAACATATCCAGTTGGCTGACCTACGATAATGACGCCAATAATTTAAAAAAATTGCTTAATTATTCTTTAGTATGTTAGTGTTTATTTATTTTTCAGTGAATGGCAGAAATGCATCTTTTAAGGGAAAAACAGAACAAAAAAAGTACTGACAGTGAGATAGATGAACACTCTATGCTTTTTATGGATTTAAATCATACTTCCAGGGGAGTTTTTATTTTCATACTTACATTCCAGAACACTTCAACAAAGATGTATGTGGATATTCTTTAAACATTCTGCCTACAGAATTTGCATATGATAATCAAGTTTATATAACAGTTTATATAACATACCAGGTACCAGTTTATATAACATATGTAATAAATTTCAGTGCAAAGCACTTATGAGAATGGAACTCTCAAAGCAGGTTTTGGGCACAGCATTTTTTCTAAACCCCTATCTAAGTGCCTCAATTAATGCTTGAATTTTCAGAGCTTCTGAGCAGACCTAATTTGCTTTGAAGTCATATGAAGCTGCAGAATGGTCTTAGCACACAGAAAATGATAAAGCTGAGCACAAAACTTTGTTTCCTGCTTTAATTCAATTCTTCAGCCACAGAACTATCCTTTTGTTTTACTATCACACAGTCAGAATGAAATGTATTCGGTGGAACTGATGTACTTAAATTAAAAATGAAAGGTGTTTAGCAGTTCTATTATTTGTGATGTTGCCTGCTGTGTGTTTTTGTACTTTGCTGTAATTTGCTTACTTATAATGCTGTCTGTGATAGCCTTCCTCATGTGAATATCACTTTTTTTCTGCATGAAGTCCCATGCATTTGTTGAGAAAGCATGGTCAGTGTGGGCTTTACCAGTTTAAATTAAGCAGTGTCATAGAATATTGAATTTAGAGGAGAGAGAGGTGAGAGACTTACAGCTAATTCATGAATCTAGTAAATTCCAGAACTTTATCAAGAGTAGGTGCACATGGTTTTTCTTCATGGAAAAAATATCATTTTCTGTGAAAAATATCTCACTTACTGGTAATCTTATAGGTAGAAATAGATTGTAGTCTGCTGGAATAAGAAAATGAGCAAGAGTCATCAAAGTACTTTTAAAAATGAGACTTAGGGTGAAAGGGCATAGATGATATCCAAGTGGTGCTATGAAATCTGTTTTCACTAGATAGTAGCCCGAGAGTGGCATTAGCAAATGTTACTGTTCAAGCGTATCCTAATGAACTGAGACAATAAAGAACTGCTGTTTTATTATCTTTGTGGATTCTTTCTGTGGCACTTGGTAATCTAGGGTTAGATAAATTTTGCATTTTTAATCAGAGATTCAATCTCGTGCCTACTATAGAGCAGAAAACTATATTGTTAAAAACACCAAGGATAAATTTTTGTGCTACAGAACAACTACATTAGAAGAATTGTATTAATGCGGTGAAGTCCATCTGCAAAGTTACAAAATGTCAAAGTGAAGGCTGAAGGTGCACTTATGTGCATAATCTTTTCCTCAGATCTTGGTGCTTACTTATTAGCTGGAATGTGCATTGTGTATAAATATACAGTATTAGATACCCCTCTCTGAAATTCTTAACCTACATTGAGGTTTAGAGACTTGCATCCTGCTAAAGCATACAGAAAAAGGGTTCTGGGTGTTTGAAGCTTTAGAAAGTTGGGACCTACACTTGTCACTGAAATGTGGTACTTCTAGAAGGTAACTGTAATGAAAAACGCAGAAGAAATATTGTTGGACAATATATTATGAAAAGGCTGGGAAATGACCATTTCTTGAGAAATTACCAGATGGATGATTTCTGACTGGAACAGAATTTAAACAGTCCCTAGAACACCGTCTGTCATTCATATCTATTTTGAAGTTGGAGTTTTAAAATCTATGCTGATTACATAGCTGTGTGCATTTCAGGTAAAGTCTTTTTTTCTGAGTTTGAAACGTAAGTTAAGCAGTGTGAACCTGTGTGACTAAACTAATCACATCTGCTTATTACGTGTTTTCTATAACAGTTCAGGTTATTAAAACAGAGTGCAAAATAATAACTAATGGAGTTTCACTAAACTAAAACCATTTCAAGCATTAAAAAAAAAATTGTGGACTTGTGCATCATAGGCATCAAAGTATACTTCCCCAAGATGTCACTAACTGGAGTAAAGATTAATATCTACTTAATTGAAATCCTGATTATTCTTTTTCTTCCCTTTAATTTCACTTTATTCATATTGATTTTTTAAAATAATCCTAAAATAAGCTAAAATAGAAGCTTGGCATTTGCCTCTGGTTGCTTCATATGTGTTCATTCTCACCAGTGAAAAATTTTTATTATCTTGTCTGTTATTTTCGTAGTCTCCGAAGTTCATGCCTTGCTGGTATATCTTCTGTAAATTTTCTGTCCTGTTTCTCATATCTTAGAAAAGTATGTTGCACCACTTTTCCCTTTAGCTAGCCTAACATTTCATTTTACATCTCCAATAGATTTAACTGCTTTTGGTGATGTTTGAGTTCATGCTACAAAGGTCCTTAAAAGGGATTAATTGCAATAAAAAAAATCCCAGTGTACCGTTTTGACATAATAATCTATAATGCTTGAATGGCCATATAAAGGATACTGAAAATATGAATGCTGGCATGACCTACATCTGAGACAAAAGCTATTCCCTTAGGGAATGGAGATAATTTGCTTTTGTCTCATACATTATACATCTCCTCTTTTACAGACCTTATCCATGAAAAATATTTTTTCTTTTGTACCAGAGAGTTGTTAAAGTTGTGAGTAGAGTATTAGGCTAAGTTGTTTGGGATGTTAACATCCTGATAGGATTTTGGCAGTCTCATTCTTTGTTTCCTATTATCTATTCATTATTTGTTTTTGTCCTCAATGCTTTTCTCCAAGTGAAGTTTTGTGTTTCCTCTTTTATTTTTTGAAGAGTGAATGATATCAATTCCTTTTTGGAATGATACAAAGGGATGATGCAAAGAAATGGTAAACTTTATAAACAAAAAAATAAGCTGAAAATATTTCACTGATGCAGCCATGCCAGTGATTAATTAGCCACTTTACGTTAAATATGCAACCAACCTTCCCAAAACTGATGGATTTCTAGACAGATAGAGTCCAGGGCTGGCCTATTCTAAGGTACTATGTTGTCTCTTCAGACAGGACTTATGAGCAGAACTTGTAGGTAAGGGAAGAGTTCAAGGTACAATGGATACACAACCCTACAAGAAGAAATCATCTCTGCCACAACACTTAAAGGAATTGTCCCTTTATGACAACAAAGCTTCTAGGGATGGATTTTTCAGCTACTTTATGCTGAAGATAAAACGATATAGATGAGCACTGTGCTAAATTGTTAGCATCCTCTTTAAATTGTTGCATATTGTTTTCCTATTCCAGGTTGTAAAATAAAGGAAATTGGGCAGGGTCTTTGAAGGTCATGAATCTCAAATTCTGCATCTCCTACTCTTCTAACTAGACATGTATTATGTGGGTTAATTGATAGGGAACTAGACTGTTTTCTAGATAGGAAGCAGATGGAAGCATAGTATAGTAGGTTTCTTGTTTGTCTTTCTGAAGGTACCTATTTATTTCATAGACACTTCTGCTGAGATACCTCCAAGTTAAGTTTTTAATTTGAAACCTCACCTATATCTCATCACCTAGGATATTGGTTTGAAAAATAATGTGTGGAAAATAAAATATTACATGACAATTTAATAAGCTTTGGGGACAAATGATGTTCAGGTGAGCCAACTCATCCTGAATGTGTATCCAGTTGGTAAAATTGCTATGTTACATATTTCACGGACAGTAGTATTTTTTTAGACAATTGTGTTTATGGTGTATTTATTGTTAGGTTCTTTCCCATTCATCGTTTTACAGACAGGATGTGAGTATAACTGGTGTGGATGTAACTGTGGACTGAAAGATGTGTATTTCATTTTCATTCTTGTATAATTTGACAATATTTATATGGCTCTCTTATTTGGATATTTACATTTCTATATTAATAGGCAAGTATTTTTTTCAACTATCAGTAAAAAGAGACATTGATGCCACTGTATCTTGTACAATGTCTACAGCATCTAACTTAACAGAAGTACTTACAAAGTATTTTACAGACGTGTTTGGTTTCATCATTATTCAAATCACAGTGTGAAATGTTTTACAGCAAAGGATCCAAATGAGTTGTTATGAGAGTGCCATGGGCTTACATGAATGTTTTAAACTATATTGCTTGTGTATTAACCTTAACATGAGAGGAAACACTGGATCATTGCCTTGCTGTGGGATTGTCAGCTTGCTGTGTGAAAAGCAGCGGCAACATGACAATGTGAGGAATGAGTGAAACCAGCAGAGAGTGGCTTGAAAGGCTGTCAGCCTCTGCATAATGTTTGAACAAATGTGAAGAGGGAATATTGTTAGATGATGTATGTGACGTATCGGAGCCTTGGAAATACTGCACTTCTATCAGATGAGTTTCTGTGTGCGTCTAAGCCATGAATATCTTTCATCTGCACCACACTGTCTTAAGTGTGATGTGCTGGATTTCCTGCCTCAGAAATTCCAGCAAATATTTTATGGGTTTGGGTTTTTTTAGCTGAACTTCAGTTTTTACTCTTTTTTTTTTTTTTTTTTTTTTTTTTTTGTCTTTTAAGCATTGGCTGTTCTGGGTAACTTTATGATTAGGATTATGCGAGGAAAGCTAAAGGGGGAATAACAGCTACTTTTCCTCTTGTGAGAATAACTGGAGTACTTACAAGTGGCTAAACACATTATGTTAGAGAAATT
The DNA here is from genome assembly GCA_017589585.1 of Phylloscopus whistleri. Classification (NCBI taxonomy): domain Eukaryota; kingdom Metazoa; phylum Chordata; class Aves; order Passeriformes; family Phylloscopidae; genus Phylloscopus; species Phylloscopus whistleri. The sequence continues at coordinate 3,573,682 of JADMLD010001408.1, forward strand.
CTTTTCTTTAAGGGCTAATCGTGATTGGCAGTGCTAGCCATTAACAAGGTGTTAAATGTTACAGATTCCTGGTAACTTCAGTGGGAATAGTATTTAAGCCTTTAAATTGCACTGGATGCAGCAAATCTGTAGTGTTTATGATCACGAAGGCACATCACTGCTTTTTCTTTTTTGTTGTTGAAGGTGGGAATTGGTGAAGGATGTATCCTGTTCTCAAGGGCATCCAGTGTGAGTTGCCAAATAGTAGCAAAGTAACTTCTGGATAACTCAATATTTGTTGTGTGTCAAACTACAACCCTGGAAGTTGGACCTTTGAAAGGCAATGGTGTGGATTACAGGAGAGGTGTGGAATGGTGTGGATTACAGGAGAGAAGAAATAATACATACTGCAAAATTTACTTTGATAAGAGTTTTCATATCTGATATGATCATTGTGTTTCTAAAACAGGATATTGCTGCTTTGTTGATATTTTTAGCTCACTAAAGGGCATTTAGTTCATAGTGATGGGCAGCAACTCTATGAATTGTCCCACTGACTACATTAATATTACACCTTTAAGTAATGGTTCAGCAGCAGGACTAAGTCACAAACTTGTGGAGTTTGAAAACTCTTGGTCAGGGCCTGAGCCTGCCATTTGTAAAACACTAATTTCAGCTCTTGCTTGTGTTGCCTTAAAGAATATAACCTGCTGTTCATAGACTTTATTTTAAATTCCCAGCTTTAACAGCCTTTGGAGTCTGCTCTTTGACTGCAACAAGATTATGATTGTATGTGGGAAGAACCTAAGGATAGTGGAACAAGCCATCTAATGTCCGTTTTAAAGAATCCCCCATACTTGGGCAATATTCAGTAATAAGGTGTTCTTCCTATCTCCCATGTGGCAGATGTCATCTTCTGATTATATGCTACTGTCAGTCAACTAATTAGGTGTATTTCCTCCTACTCCTCAGGTAGCCTGAGGTAGCCATAAGCCAGTAATTGGTGAAGACGGTGCTGACAACATAAAATACTTAGAAAAATAGCGGTGTTCACAGCAAAGCTTCAAAATTTGAGACTTTCAATGGCGTTATATTAATTCGATTTAGACAAAGAGCTCCACATTTGTTCAGATTACTTTTTCACACTAATTGGATACTCTTCAAAGGCTTAATTATAATTTTGAAGTTACTTTTGTGTCCTGGATAGATACTGAAATGCTAATATCTTCACAGCCATATGCTTTGTAGCGGGGGTAGTGGTTGCTAATATTGAAAATTTAAAATACCGGGCAGTGCTTCTTACAGCAGACAGAAGGAAAAAAACAGTTCAGCATAATCTTATTACTGTAATATCTGGTAATCTCTAGTGTGATAGGATCTTGCTGTACTTTGGCAGCAGTATTGTCACACACCCTCTGAGTGTTTAGAGAGGTCATAAGAATGAGGCAAAAATTTTGATTGGGGGCCATAACTTCTCTTCTGCATTGTCAATCACTGGAGGATGAACTGAAAAGAAAAACCTAACCAAACCCCTCCAAACAATAACAACAACAGTAGCAACAACGATAACAACAATTGCAACAACAATAATAATAGAATAGAAAGCCTGTGCATATATGTGTGTTTTTGGATGGAGGAGGAACGGCATCATAAACTGTAGACTCTGCATCCAAAATACCTGAGGATCATTTTGCCTGTGTGCTAAGCATCTGTAGTAAGACTGGGCATCTTTGTGTTTGAAGGAATAACTTTCTGCCGTCTGAGCTGAAAGTGTTGTTTCTTAGTCATGATTCTGGCAGCTTAGGGCTGAATGTCACTAAGGCATAGCTGGACAAGAGGACTTTGTGGCTGTAGTATTGCCCTGTGAGAGGAAAGAAGAGGAAATTATAGCCATTTTAGGCCCTCTATCCTTTCCTAATAAATCTGGCCATAGGTCCCTCCATAACTGACACATAGTTTTGCACCTAACAAAAGAGCAGAGGGCACACCAGTGAATAGTTGAGGGTAGTGTAAATAAAGTATTTGTGCATGACTGTGTTTCTATGCTTTTGGGTCTTAGCACTCTGAATATGAGTGTTTTCAATGGGCACTGTATCTGAAATGATCTGCAGCTGACCTGGCTTCTAGGTGTAGTTTACAGATTACCTGGTAACTGCACAGAAGACCGATCTCTTTCTTTCAATAAGCCATTAGGATGATTTTTCCCACAAATTTTGAGGTAATTTCATTCTTTGGTTCTTGGAAATAGTCTGATTTCCTTGCTAATATGTCTTGGTTAAGCTTTACACTTTGATAACAGATGTACTTTATGGAATAGCTGGCAGATTGCACTGGAGCTGTGCAACTATGCTATAGTTTGTGATTTTTGATTCCTGCAGCTGTTTATCCATTTAATTGACAGGTATATACCATAAGACCGAATGTAAACTGGTTGTGTTTGTAGAAATTACTCAAAACCATAGCAAAATAAGGTTTCAAAATTTTAGCTGGTGGCATTCTCAGAGTTTCTTTCTGGTTGCTTCCAGAAGTCCTCCCTGGTTAATATACAGATATATGCACTTTGGATGAGATGTGCATGTTGTGGTCCATTCGATTTTAAGGCATCTGTGATTTTTTCAAAAAGGAATAGACAGTAGACCTTCTGAAGGGGAAGAGGTAATCCAACAGATCCAGGCTGTTCCTTTTAGGCCTTTGTCAGAGCCAGTTAGATCTTAATTGCTGTATTTTTACTGCTTTTAGCAATTTACTTAGCAGGTCTGTTATCCTGAGACTTCGAAAGTCTTCAAAAATTTCCAATCATCATAAAAAACCAGATCTGAGTGTATAGAACTCCTACACACATAAACCAGAAAAATTTGATTCTCTAATGTTGCTTTTGGGGCCATATTCTAATACAAATGGCCATATTCTACTGGCCATCTAATTCTACTTAATTCTAATTCTAATAATAAGAATTCTAATTTTTTTATTCCCCAATGAGTATTATCTTACTCAAAAATTGTTGTATTTGGAGGTGGAGTAAACAAGCTCTTGATATTAGTGAAAGTGATAAACTCTGGCAGAAAATGTATTAAAGTTCTAGGAAATTCAGCTGTTTCATTAGCTGCTTTGTGACCTGTCCTAAATAAAGCATGCATATTTATTAAACATACTCTCCAAACTGGGCTATTATTTGGCTGTTTAAATATAAATGTATCTAGTCCCCTCCAGTGTTGAATGAAAGTTAGAGAACAGGAAGACCTGCAGGAACTGGCTTTGTTACAAACTGGTAAAAAGGATGCCTTCTCCCTAGAAATACATTCTCCTGAATAGACAGTTTTAATGTAAGTCCCATTGCTTTAGCAGAGGGTGCATATTATCATACTCTGCCTACTGCCTGGTGCTCTTGTGTGCAAGAGCTACACCTTGTCTGGTTGTCGTGGGACCATGCTGCTGAGAGCTGTCAGGTGAGCAGAAGGCTGGGGATAGAGTAGGGAATACTGCCTTGTGATTCCTGAGTAGGCAGGGGGAAGAGGAAGGAGGAAGGCAGCATGCAGCGTGGCAGCAACAGATGTAGCCCATCACAGGAGATTTTGCTGCAAGGTGGCAAAAGTTTATGCAAATAATGGAAATACTGAGTGGAAAAAAAGCCCACTTACTTTGAAGCTCTCTCGACAGACTTTTCAATAGGCACAGTTTTTCCATAAATTATTGCATACTTCCAGAAGTACATAATATGACAGAAGGGTTTTTGGCTGCTTTTTTTCTTGTGCTTCCAAATATTTCCTTGGAGAGTGTATGTGGACTTTCTGCTGAGTTCACATCAGCAGTTTTTGCTAATTGTTCCTGATGCTTCTCCATATTGTGAACTTTTTAATGGAAAAGTAGCAGCAGATTGCTGTCCTTAGAGATGAACAAAAATGTCTGTTGATGTGATCTAAAAAGAGAAAGGGTAGAAAATAGTACTTAAAATGAATGTTTCCATTTTAGTGCATACAGAATGAGAGGTTAAATGACATCAAACAACTTAATAATTGAATGAGAAGTCACATTTCTTTCACAGTTTCTCCTCTTAACTTGCCTGGATTTTTGCTAAAGCTGGGTTACTGCTGCGAAACTGCTTACTGGAGAATCTGCTTTTGCAGGGATGCTGACAAATGAACTCTGTTTTGCACTGGCTAGGTCAGTGACAAGCTGTGACTCATAAAACTTGGTTTTGTTGGCTTCCCTATCAATCTGTGCTCACCCATTTTATCTGTGAAAACAGTCTGTCATGAGGGTTGTCATTTGCCTTTGGCGGGTTCACCTCCTTGTCACATATTGTCTATTAGGTGTAATAGTCTATCAGGCATAATGCTGGACACCATTTATCTACAAAAAGTAATGGTTGTCTCTTCAGAAGGGAAAAGAAATTAGGGCTGGAATTGTTCAAATGTCTGAAAGAGGCTCACTGAGTAGTTTCTGCGGAACTGCTCAAAGTTTTTACTTGCTATCATTCTGGTATTGATTAATAAAGCAGGCATTTTGTGCATTGAAGAACAAGAGGTTATACACACTTTTGTAAATCAGCCAAGCATCTAGAACTGAACAGGCGACTGTTTCACTTTAGCTGAAAGTTGGCCGTGGGATGGAAGTGACCTTTTTGTATACGGGACAAAAAGAGCAAAACCAAAGGACAAGTGGAATACCTGTGACACTTTTTGCTGAAATACATCTAGATATCATGGCCTCTAGGGTTCAGGCCTCTGTATACAAAATTTGTGAAGATTGCTAAGTAAGTTTCAGAGAGATGTGGGAATTTGGACTCCTCTCACCTCTGCCTTATTTGTTAGTGTTTTCAACTATAGTCTAACAGCAGTAGGTGGAATTTTTGGGTCATATTCCACAATGCTTATTTATCAAGAAGCTCCTGATTTGGGGTTTTGGTACCTTTTCTGCAGGCTGCCAAGTCCTTTATTGAATCTAATTCTCCAGTACATGCTCCACCTGTGTCATGTGCCACAGCTTTGGGGAACAGCCATTGTACAGTATATGCTGCAGTGCAGATAGACCCACCAGCTGGGTACAAAGCCAGACTCAGGGCAGGGGATATAAAGCCTTTGTAATTATTATGCTCTCACTTCACTTTCACTGGGCAGTTATTTTGAAGTGATTTTCCATCTCAGCCTGGTGAGCAGAACTGTTTGTGCAGCTTTCCTCCTGAACTTTGTGGCTAAATTAAGAGTTTTTCACTAGGGTCATATGAAACCTTTCATGACCCCAAATGATACAGCAAGTTAACGCTCACATAGGCTGCTGTCTTATATATGTTTGGGGTCTCTCGGAGAGCAACACCTGCACATAGTTTTCATTTTTTTCCAGGAATCTTCCTGTGATAGGGTGAGTAGTACTACTTTCCTTGGCCGTGAAAATTTGCCAATTACTATGCCATAATAAAAATTTTTCATCGTGATGTTGTCTTCTTTCATTTTTATGCTGATGCTATAGTTATGAGTGTCTTTGAAACATGACCTCTCTGGGTCTTATCTTTTTTTTTTTTTTTTGTCTGTCAGGCATTAAATAATGCTGCAAAATCAGATGTCTCTGAACACAGAAGTGAAGTTGCTAGTTGACTATTTTCTTAAATTTGTTGAGAAGTATTAGTCCTATTTTTCTAACCTTTGGTTACCTCCAGTTCTACTTCAAACAGGTGTTTAGTGGTTACCTTTGGTTGAGGATTGTTTCTTGTATGTATAAGGAACTGCCTTTTATCGTTGAAATCTTGCTAGATAGTGGGTATTTCTTTCTATCATGAAAAGAGGCACTTTTCACCCTGCCATATTGTGGTTTAGCTTACAGGAATTCTTTGTGTTGTTTTAACAAAATCTTGACTATTCTGGCTGCAAAAAAGCTCCCTAATCTTATTTCTTGTTCTCCAAATCATGCCATACATCAGTGCAGTAGTTTTCCATAATTAATAATAACTAATTAGTAGTTTTCCATAATTAATAACTAAGCCTAGATTGATTTTTATTTTTAAGTAATTTTTTAAATGCAGGGCCTTTAAAAAACTTATCCAAATTGTATTTATAGTTGACTTGCTCATGATAAGTACAATTTTGCTCTTTTTAAATCCGTAAGTATAAAAGTGCTTTATTCCATGACGATATTCACAGATTTTTTTAAAATTTTGCTTTCTCCATTTACAAAAATCATTTATTTAGACTGTTTATTTGCAGAAGACAGGCAAGAAGTAGAAGGGTGCTCTCTACCTTTGAAGAACCAGGAATATGTATCAATAGGAATATTACTGCAATCAGACATTCATGTTCTGTGAGCTCCAATGAGAAGAAGCTCTTGGTTTTTAGATTAAAATGAAATGCAACATTTCTGCCTCTTTTTGTACTTGTTCTCAACCATTTTTATCCCCTTCTGTTCTCTTCAAACTCCCAAATTCTCATGTACCCCAGTAGCTACTTTATCTCTTGCATGTCTTTGTTCCTACCAACCAGTTCCTTTTCCTCATTTGACTCCTAGTGTTCATGTGTTAGATTATAGTCTCTTAGTTTCTTTTCACTCTGTAAGTTCCTTCCCTGCCTCCCTCCCTTTTCTTCCCTCTGGCTAGTCCTTGTACTCTTAGCATTTGCTCCCTAGGACATAATATTTATCTTTGGGTAAGTATACACAGAACTTTTTCTGTAAGGCTGGCTTTAAGACAACTTTGCTTCAGTAGTGAGCAATATGGAACTAAACCCAGATGCCATAATGACAAAGTTCAAAATTTAGTTTTGGCAAATGCTGAGAATATGAACTCATGGCTTCAATTTGTGAGACAAATGATCTCGGTCTGGCTTCCCACTAGCAGAAGCTTCCCTGTTCCTTCTGTGACATGTTAGAGCAGACTTTAGAGCAGTTTTCAAGTGAGGCCTGACGGGCTTTCATTCTGGCCAACTGATGCAAGGTGGTAGCCTTAAAATGGTAAACACAAAATGCGGAATCCTGATGGTGTTGAAATGAATGACAGGAACGTCTACTGACTTCGTCAGAAGACTTTCTAGGGATTGTTGTTTCTTTGGACTTCAGGGAATTGAAAACTGGGTTCTGGCATAAAGAGAAAACACTTGTATACATTGCATGCCTTTCAGACCTTTGAAAAGCCAGAGCTTACGGATGTTCTTTTAATTACTGGATGATGTTGTACAGGAGTGTGAATCTGAGGTACTGCAGCCCTGGTGAGAAAGATGCTCAGCCAGCTGAAACTGATTTGTATTGCACTTTGAAAAGGCAGCATCGGAGCCAGCCTGGCTGTTGTTAAATTGCTTTCTAAAGCTGCTATTGTAAGTAGCTGGCTGTTCAGCTACAGAAGAATCTGTCTGTAACCAGGGATTCACTTTTATTTTCCTGAAACGGGTTCAGACAAACCTTTATGATTTCCCTAGAGAAATACTTTATGTTCTTATTGTTCATTCCAGGTGCATGGCTGCAGCCATACACCTTACTTCCTCACAACAATTTACTATACATGTCAGCATTGGCTTTGCTGCTGTGGCTGAGATAATTTGTTCTTTCTCATGAAAGGAAAGTTAGAATCAAGGATGATGAGAGAATCTCATATTTCACTCCAACTGAAACCCATAGGGAGAAGTTAATATTATACAAGACTGTCTAATTCTGTTTAAAAAAAAATCCATATCAATTGTAATTTTCCCCCCACAACAGCATCTGTGAGGTATCTTAGAGAAACTGTGTGATTCTCATGGGGAAGAAGAGGAGGGGATGGATTGCTTCTTTTTCTTACTAGTTTTTGTGATTCTCACTATCTTTTGGAATAATAATGGTGATTGTGACAAACCACTAAGCTTTGAAAAGAGACAGCTATGCTTCTGTGTACAACATGGTGACAACATTCAAGGAAAACATTTTCCTCATGTTCAGATGGTACATTATGGACAATCTATTTCTTGCCACTACCCCCCCTTAATAGTGGGGTTTTGACACTTTTTTTTTTTTTTGGCATAAGTGAGGAAATGTCTGAACCTAACAGGATATCTGTTTAAGTGCAGAAACCTGAACAGATAAAAGGGAGGGAAGAAGGAAGATGGAAAAAGAAGGGGGATCTTAAGTTTTTCTAGCTTGTTCAAATTTATTTTATACCATGATAATAGCACTGCTGGTAAATGTTTTGAGAATCAGTATTTCTGCCTTCCAAATAGTTCCTTTTTTCTCAATGTTTTTATCCAGATTTGAGGGGAGGGCGTATGCATATATGTGCATCTATATGTAAAATCCAAATTGCCCCTAAATAATAAATAAGGAGAAAACTTGTGCTAGACCCTGCAGCTACCACCAAGTGGGTTCACTAAGAGCCAGATTACTGCATCACTTTTCAAATTTTGCAGCAAAACCCCAGAAAGGTGGCTCTGAGCATGTGGAACCATGGACACTAAGATTCCTTTTTCTTTGGTCACATGGAAGTCCAGCTGGGCCATTGTCCTTGGCTTTTGAAGTCGTGAAGCACTAACATTTAGTCCATTTCTGGTGGGCTGTTGTGACTTCATTTTGAGTCCTGTGGAAGATGACTCAGAATGATGCTGAGCCTGAAACATTTCAGCAAAATAGTTTGGACTTAACTAAGTAAAATCTTCTGATCAGGTTTTAAACTAATCTGGGTCTTAGCATTTAAGCACTACATTTCCTGAAGACTGACTTTTGAGAAAATAATTTATTGCTCAATAACCTGTGGCATATCTACTGTAAGTTCCTTTTCACTGTTTATGTGCAGTGCAAAATGGAGAATAAAACCTCTTTAAATAATTGTGGGCCCTCTAGCGGTTTTCCTGGAGCTGCATGTTCAGAAAATTACAAGACTGAAATGTATTTTAGTTTATGTATTCTAATATTTGCTGGTCATACCCAGCAAAATGTAGTTGTTTGGATTCCATTGTGTCCTCTGCTTATTTATATTAATGAACAAAAAACCTTCTACTCCAAAAATCTTGCAGTCTAGATGGAAGAGAAATGTCGGTCAGGTTTCTCAGTCCATCAGCAGTCAACAGCCATAGTTCAATGATTTCTCACAGCCAGCAATAAACTGGCACCTCTGCTGAAAGAAGTAGTCTCAAATTCCCATTTTCCATGATCAGTGTATTTTATTTTTCTGCCATCATCTCTCTTGTACAGGTACAATGGGCTGAACAAGGAGCTAACAGGAAAAAAAGAATAAAGACCTAATCCTACTATAATCTTCTCTAATACACATACTCACATAAAGTACATCAACTGATTAAAAAATTAACAGTTTAAAAATTACTCCAAAAGTCTGACAAGTGCTAACTGCACCTTAGTCACTGTTAACTTGCATATATAATACTTTCTTATGAGATGTAGGCTTGCAACCATCCTTTTAGGTAGAGATAACAGACTGCTCTTTTGGCAAAGAATAATGATGTGATTGACCCTGTAGCAGGACTTTTCCATTTGATCACCTACAAAAATAATACCTTTCTCCCTATAATACCCCCCTTTTTTTCTGATTCTGTTTTTCTCTCCCCTCAAAGAGTTGCTGCCAGAGGAAAGTGCAAGAAAGCCAGCTGTAGTAGAAAATTTGATTATGCAAATGTTGTTTAGAGTTTGTAGAGAGTTACAGAAGATTAACAGTGTATGATGTGAGAAATGAATGCAGCTTCTTTTTCAGGATGAATAACTGCAAGTTAATGTAGATCTGTGGATGAAACATTCAGATAAAATCAGCAGTTGTGTTCTTCTGCCTCCCTCCTTCCAGTTTGCCTTTGTTTTTTTGCCACATACTCTACAAAACTCCCATCTTTGAAGAATCTGAAGATTGTAAAAATGTAGAAAAGTACAAGTGTCATAGATATTTGACCAGAGAACAGGCTTTAGTGTCTTTTATACGGGACCTGGAGGGGATGAAATAGTAACTGCAAGTGACAGGTTCACAGCAAGTAAAAAGAGATACTTCACACAGTACAATGTAAAGTTGTAAAAGGTTATTGTCCCAGGATTTTGGGGATATTAAAGGGTTTAAAAATTCATTAGATATGTTTATGAAAAGAAAATCTATGAAGGCTGTTGCCTGTGGCTCAGAAAGTTTGGAAGCCACAAATCATATGAATCAAAGGAAAATATTCTAGAGGACTACTTTTGTATGCTTCTGTTCTTACATTCCCATCTACATCTGCTGCTGACCACTGTCAGAGACAGGATACTGTATGGACTTGGCTTGGTGTTCCTGCATCTTTGGAAAAAATCAGGTTTTGTCTTGTATTTTAGTTTTGTATTTCTTTCAGATCCCTGCCTCCAGATGAGACTCAAACCACAAACACTAGGCTATCCACCAAGGAGTTCCTAATATCATTTCCATCATAGTTGAAACCAAAAGGAAGCATAAATTTCGAAGAAAAGTCTTGCTGAATTCTTTCAGACCAAATTAAAACAACCAGCTTCCTCCCCAGCTCCCTTGCCTTCTGGAAATAACAAACCAGTGAATGAAGACAAATACATTCTCATTGGTCCTTAAAGATTTAAGCTTTTCCCTGAGTGAAGATAATGGATCTTCCTTAGACAGGATATCTTTAGGTTTGGGTATTCTGTCAGGCTGCAGGCTCTCTTTGGGTATGCGCAGATTGAACTGTGTCCTTCTTGCTTTCATTAAAATGTTTTGTGCTAAGCACAGTTCTCCACTTCAGTGTCCTTGGGAAGTATTATCTTTGTACTACTTTTGTAAAGAATCAGTATTGCTTTAGGTATCACAGTCCTATTATTTTGTGACAGTCTTTGTTCTTCAGACCTCGTAGGCTTTTAGCTTCTCCTTTTCCCTTGATAAAATACATGTTGTTTTTTTTTTTTTGTTACCTGATTTTATAGAAAAGTTGGCAATATTAGGTACTGATATGGCAGGAATTCTATTCTTGTGATAGCTTCTGAATCTTTATAAAATAGGGTTATGGGTTTTCATAATAACATTTTTTCTCAAAATTTGTCAATCAGGTGATAACTGAGTTGTAATAAAAGCAAACACATGATTTTCAAGCAGTCTGATTAAACCCCCCTGCTTTGATAGCTGTTGAGGTTTCATTTTTTAATGTTTGAGATCAAACCTTAGTATAAACCTCAGTATTTGTATGAAGAAGAGATAATTCATAAGTATAATTCTTTCCTTTAGAGTATGAAGTTGTCATGGTTTAACCCCAGGCAGCAGCCAAGCCCCACACAGCCACCCGCTCAGTCCCCCACCAGCAGGGTCAGGGGGAGAATTGGCAGGGTAGAAGCTACAAAACTCATGCGTTGAGATAAAGACAGTTTAATAGGGAAAGCAAAAGCCATGCAAGCAAAGCAAAACAGGGAATGACTTCACTGCTTCCCATGGGCAGGCAGGTGTTCAGTCATCTCCAGGAGAGCAGGGCCCCATCACACGTAATGGTGACTTGAGAATACAAAAACCATTACTCCAAGCATCCCCCCTCTTCCTCCTTCTTCCCCCCAACATTATACACTAAGCATGATCCCATATGGTCTGGAATATCCCTTTGGACCCCTTCCCTTGGGTTCACTGTCCTGGCTGTATCTCCTCCCAACCTCCCATGTACCCCCAGCTTCCTTGTCATTGTGGCAGTACTGAAAGCAGAAAATTCCCGGCTCTAAAAGCCCTGCTGAGCAAAAATATCTCTACATTGTCAATCTTGTGTTCAGCACAAATCCAAAACACAGCCCCATACCAGCCACTGTGAAGAGAATTGCAGCCAAGCCCAGCACAAAGTGTATTTGTGGTTGACTTAGTTTCCTGCATAACGAAGTTGCATGATTTAAGGAAGACAGTCACTGGAGTATGATAAGCATGTGAACTGTTGACAGGAACGTTTTTGATTCCTGGTTATTCACAGCTAAATGGCATAGTCCTGAAGAAATGTTTTAATCTCTCAGTGCTTCGGTTCCCATCTGGATTGTAAAGGTTTTGATGATAATCTCCTTAATGATAAGAGATGCCATGCATGCTGTGCATTCAAGCACAGAAACACGTTTGTTTGCACTGCTTGTAGTTCGTAGTGTCTGAACTGCTCTCTCCATCTTAACATCTGGTGAAGAGGATTCTAAGGAACAGGCCCAAAATGAAGAAAAAACTGTTCTATTTGCTTTGTTGGAGGTGGAATGTGGAGTAGAGCTGGAGTAGCAATGAGGGAGTTTGAAAAATGAAAAATAAATAGGCAGTAGCAACAGCAGAAGCAACAACAGGAAGACTTTGAAGGGAGAATGAGATCAGCACTAGCTGTAGTTGAAAGAAGCTGTTAGACTCATGATTCACTGAAGAGGTCTGCAGCTGGAAAGTGTTCAGGAGGAAGACTATATTAAACCATTAAACAACAACAAAAAAGACAATGTATAAATGGTTTACTGTTTTGTCCTTACAAGTGTACTACTTGTGCTGCCTGAAGAATGAAAAGCCTGAGACTTTGCAAAACAGGTGTACTTCAGCTAAAAAAGTGAGATATGAATGCTTCTGTCTATAAGCCTGGAAAAAAATCTGTGCTTTAGTATCAATACAGTGTAAATTTTTATGAATTTCTTAACTTGAACTTGGAAAGACCTATTGAAATCCATTAGAAAGAGTTATTGAATTTTGCTAGCTTGTGACCTAATTAAAGTTTCAAAATAAATTTTTCTTTTTCTTTCTCTGTCTCACTAGGAATATGACAATCATGCCAAGTAACCCTTTGGCACATGTATTGAGCTGTGCTTTTAACAACTGAGTTGTACTTGCTCTCACTCATATTTTTGGTCTTCAGTCACTCAAATATAACATCTGCCATTTTTGTGGATCAAAAGCTTTCTGTACCCTGAACTTTGTCTCTGTTGATCTTAATTGTTTTATGCTGCATTTTACAGTTTGTGCCTTAGAACACAGATGGTAGATATTTACCATATATATAAAATTATTATTATGCTGCTCACATCACATGCCAGGCCACTGATGTAGTAAAGAAGGAATGCCTTGATCTGCATAAATCTGTTGCATACATTTTCAGTCTCTCTTAATATATATTTTTTCACCCTTTCTTCTGCTCTAGTTTTGTATCATATTTTATAAGAACTCACGCTGGATATTCCCTTGTCCAGCTGTATATTAGAACTTCATTAAGTATGTATTGCTTTGACTAGATGTTTCCCTTTCCAAAGCTACCCCATTTCAAGCAAACTGGGGTAGCTCAATTCCACATTCCAGGATGTTTGGATCAGACATATCCTGACAGATGTCGTCTTGCAACTATTGAGTATTTTTAAAAGTAAAAATTCAGGGTTTATGTAGTTTCAGAAAAAGCTGTTGTAGTTTATGCACTAACCCAATGGCTCAGAGGCCCTATGTGCACATTTAGAAGTTCTAGAAGCTGTTAGTGTTGAAGCTTGTGTTCAGTATGTGTGTTTTGCTTCCAGATGTGCGATATTCTGCTATCATGTACAGGTCTGTTTCTACCTTTCTATTCTAGGATGCATTGTATTGTTCCAGTACCTTTCAGCTATGGTCATAATAACCTTCATCCTTGAGTGCACGTTAGCAATCATCTTCTCTCATAATAGTAAGATTACAGGATATGCACATAGGTCCAGCCAGATGTGGAGAGAGATCAAACTATTGTAAATCCAGCCCGCCAATACCTCAATATTAGTAGTTTACAGTAACTAAATGTATTAAGATGAGAAAGGAAAACAATAACAAAATGAAGTTCAGTCCATGTGTCCTTGTTCATAGAGCTAATTTAATCTATAGATAGTATTTCCAAACAACTGTGGTTATAGCTGTCTGCTGTTACACTTCTCCAAATGTTCTGTGTCCTATTAGTGCTACATGATAGTATCAGCAGAGTTATTAAATTTCTGCTCACCACCACAATATATGCCTTTGAAAAGCCACCAAACACATAAAGTGTGCACTTTTGCAGTTATTTTATTTGTAGGATTTCTGTTTCACTGTGCAGCTTTACAGTTATTAAAAGTATATTTAATCTGTTCAGTTGGCTGTCTCTTGAGTTGCTGTTCCTATTTTGGTGTTGCTACTTGGTTGAGTTTTAAAGCATTTTTCATTCATGAAGCAGGAGCTAATATGATGTTACATGTAATAGAAACTCTTAATATGTATTCACATTTTGGAAACATTGTAACTTGGATAGATTCTCATGGCCTAATTTTAAACTGGTTTATGTCAATGCTGTTCCATCGACTTGGCAGAATTCAGTTCTCTAAATGCAATTATATATGTGTAACTGAAATAGATTTTTCCCCTTTTGTCCTGTTTCTGTTCTCAGTTACTTGCACACCCCTCATAGAGCCACAAAAATGCAGAAGTAACAAGCCTATTATTTTTCAAGGGTGTCTATATAATGTTCCAAATGCAACTTGGTAGCTACATATATATATATATATATATATATATATATATATACACACACACACATATATATATATATATATATATATATATACTTAAAATTTAATTTTATATGTTGGTACGTTGGTTTCTTGGACATCTGGGGTTCTTACCTGTTCCTGCTGTAGAAAGAATTTTGTCTGTTAGTTTCATTGCCATGCTAGTACCTCAGCACTTTTCCACTACATTGTTCTTGATGCTCTTGTGCTTGCTACAATGCTATACTGGAGTTTAATGATAGTGATTAACAGGGTGATTAACAGCTGCTTTTCAGGTAAGACCCACATATGTACACACCTATACATGCATGTGGCAGGAAACATTTAATAAAAATGTACTTTCCAGCAATTTCCTATTTTTTAAAAAATTTTTGGTTTCTAAAAAATGGACAGAGATAAAATGAGGTGCAGTTGTGCTTTATTAAAATTTTGGCATTAAAATCTGAGCACTTTTAGGAAAAATTTCCTAGGTTTTGTTTCATCAAAATAATTCAGCAGTAAATATGGGAAACATCCTAACTACTCCTTTCTTCTACATTTTCCCTTCACATAATTTTCATTACATCTATCTATGGTTAAAGCAGCTGATTCAGGAAGACAACAGTTTCATGGCTAGAAATTTTCTGTTACAGGCATCCAGTTGTTAGAAAAGCTCCTGTGCAGAAACCATGTGTGTTGTGGGCCTACAACCATGGCAGCTATTCAAATATTAAAGAGTGGGGTAAGTGTTACTTGTATCATGTGCTGAGAGTGTTTCCTATGTTCTAAGTAATGTAGATATGTCTACAAGTAATTCATAGTTTGAAATCATAAGCAGGTCTGAAGTAAATAGGCTAGCCTGGATGGTAATAGTTTTAGTGTAGGTATGGGCTCAGTAGTACTTGGAATATGTTAAAAAACCCACCAAAAGAATTGATGCAATTTGGCATCTGACCATGGTTACTGCTGTCTGCTTTTAACAGAGCTGCGTAAGCACCCTCCTTTGGATCTGTCTGCAGATCTGCAGCACTTTGGATCTGCCTACATAAATTGTGGCTGTATACTTTCAGTGCAGTTACCTTTGTGAGATAATCACAGATTATCCTGTGTATATAGCTGTCCTTCATGCTTTCCTCATTGTAAAGTCACCACTCTGCCACATTACGCTGTGAGATAATATGTGATACTTTAAAGCGATGCGATAAGCATTTACTTATATTTTCATATGAAGAGTATTAATGGGCAGTCCAGTTCTAAGGTGGAATCATGTCTCTTACTTGAGTAAAACTCCATCTTGGTGTAACTTAAATTATCAAAAGAAAGCCCTCATGTGGTATATGCTGTTCAGACAACATGATCGTACTGTCTTATTTAAGTACTTCAGCTGAGCTATTTAGTTAATTGCATAGACAAACATTCTGAATAATTATGAGCTTTTTCTGATGATGATGAAAAGTAATAATTTTATCATGTATAGGTGGTAGATAGTAAAAAATGGGCAAAAAGAAACATGGAACAGAAAACAGTGCTAACAAAAAATAAAAATACAATGTTCATAATTTAATGTTTCTTCAATGATCACTGTTTTGACAGCTCTACAGTGCTGCTACATTAACAAAAATCAGAGCAAGTATTTAGTGAATTTTTTTTTTTTAATCCAACATGTTGCCTATACAGCTTCACTTTCATATGTTAAATGCCAATGTGCAGTGGTTAGAGGCTTTAGGTGACTGCAATGCAGGAAAATTAAACTGATTTGTAAAAGTGTAAATTTCTTATAGCTACTCTTACAGTTGTGTTTAATCTAATTCATAATGGGAAATCCATTATATATATGTGTATATATATATAAAATGCTTTTAATAATATTTTCTTTAAACATTATTAGGAAATCATTGTTATATCTTAAACTATGTCAGAAAATCTTGTAAAAAATGGAAGTAAAATAGGATTTTCAGAGAGAAATGGCTCATGTATCAGCATGGCAACAGGAGTTTCATTGTGTATGATAATATCCACATATAATTTCTTTAAAGCCTTTAGAAATTTTCTGTGTATGATTTATGAAGTATTCATTGCCTGTTTCTGCAAGTTCTGGCAGTAGCTACACTAATTGCTGGTCTATTTTTTCCAAAGTAGAGCCCTTTGTGGAGGTTATCTTACATTTAAATTGCAATGATTGAACTATTAAGCAAATTTTATTTAAGGAATCTACTTTTCTTTTGCTTTGTCACCTCATCTTTCTTTTCTGTTTTAGAGCAACATTATCAACGATTATTACTGTATTACCAATTGCTTCTATATACTGATACTAATTTCATAATAAATAGTTGTCATGGTATGGCATTTTTCTGTGAAAGAGATAAAGCAAATTGAGAAGTACATCTAGGTTCTTTCTTGCTTAGATATGATTCACTGTGTAACAGCTTGGTGATTGAAATAAATCCAAGGAATATAATATCTGCAGCCAATGCTCATAAGATAGTCAATGTTTTGAATCACTTATGTGTGCTAATTTAAATGAATTTATTTTTAAGACACTACAGTGACCATTAATAATTTCTTATTTAATTGATCTGTTGCACTGCTTAATTGTATTTTATTTAGACTCTTACTTGCCCTCATTTTCCCATTACTACTTTGCAGTAACTTGTTATGATGCATATTTTTGAGGAAATACAGCTGGCATTTGCTGCAGAATCTTTGTGGGTATCTCCACCAGCTAGATAAAATCTGTTGTGTGTAATAGTCATGTTTGCAATAACTATGAAATTCATGGCAGCTGCAAGCACTTTACACCCTAAAAATGAAGCCAAATGTATAGCAGGGAACAGTGTAGTTGGTAGTAGACATTGGTAGTGACCAATGTCTGCATGAGAACATTGAATTTAGTATTCTGCAAACAAGGGAGGGAACACATGAACTGCAGCAAATGTACGAGAAACACACTGGCAACTTAAAGTATAACATGTTGCTTTTCAGTTGTTAAATTAAAAATGCACTTTTTCTTTACTGTACAATTGACTTAAGGATCCTTTGCAGAAATATCTGCATAAAGTCCTCGGCAAGTGCAAACTCAATAAAATACTTGAGAAAAAAGGATACAGCTCCCTCTATCTTTAGGAGTCTTTTCTTAATGGGATTTACACTATGTGATGAAAGAAGCTAGGTATCCTTTCTTGCGTGGCCAGGTCTGTATGTAGCTTTCTTTCACTTAACTGTTAAAGTAGAGCACAAACAATAGAAACTAATGTGCATGCTGAAGTATCTTTGTAGTGATGATACAATGGTTCGTTTAGAAAATCTTACTGAGAACAGACATTTGCCTGGATCACACTCCAAATAATGTAAAAACTATTACTGGTCAAATAATAAAGATGTGCACTTTAGACCTGAAATGCCTGATGCCTGAAGAGGTCAGGTATCTCCTCCTACTGGCTCCTTCATCACAGTTTATTTGTTTGGCATGAGGTGTGTTGATGGACACTGATTTGAAGCATAAACAAATTAACTTTGCAATTGGAAAGATCACAAAGTTAACACGATTGAAGTGTTAACTTTGTGATCTTTTTTAATTGCAGTCTGTCATCTACTGGCCATCTAAAGATGGTGGTTTCTTGTTTTATCTGAGGACATGCAAATAATTTTAATAGGATTAAAAAGGAGAAAATCAGACTCAAATACGCCTGAAACCATTCAAATTCTGATTGGAAGAAGCATTTTTTTTTTGTGCACTTCCTGTTATAGTGGTAAAATTGAAACTAGAAATATATGTATTTTTCTGAGTTGTGGGGATTAGAAAAAGGAATACAATTTTGAGTTTGGAAGGTGAATGAAAAGCCATCTATGTCATATTTCTTTTCCCCTTTGCTCAAAGGTATAACAAAAGTATGGTAGAGTTCCCATAGAATGGTTTAATGATGGAAAGGGTTGGAATGCCTATCTGATAAACATTTACAGATGGATGTACAAAGGCAATACTTCAAAATGTAAAAGATAATCAATGTGAATAAAAATTTGGCTTTGAATACTTAACTGAAATGTTATTACTTCCTCTATGTGGTGTGTTTCCAATTTGGAAAAATAAAAACCCAACTGTGAGCAGGAAAAAAATATATCCTTCAATAGTGACTCCATTTGTTGAGAAGATCTAATGGTTTTATTTTCATGCTTAATGCCTGTGAAGTTGCACAGACCATAATTTCTAAATCCATCAGGAATACCAGTGGTAGTACTGTTGCCTTCAAAACTATCTGTAATGGATTGCTTGCTTTTGATTTGTAGAGTGACATGGCAACCAGGATTAACTTTCACCCCCCACCCCTGTTCAAACATATATATATTTTAGACCCCATTAAAAAAATTAAAAGGGGAAGTCATAACTGTTAGGTTAGATCATGGGTTTGAGTTCTGGATTCTAATATCCCTGCACCCAGGCTGTTAAAACTGGGAGACTGATACTTAATGATGTTTCTTGCCCTTTGTTCTCCCATCTAAGCTATAAAGCAGATTTGACAAGCTCTTTTAAAAAGTGTTTGAAGAAAAGAAGAAGACAAATGAGAGACGGGAGGGATAAAATAGATTGTTGAGAGATGCTTTGGCATCTGAAAAGTTGGAGAATAACTTCTGAATTTGGCAAGTCCACAAAAATATCTTGTATTTGACACAGAAAATGTATTCTTCTTTTGATTAAAAGATAAGAGCTACATGGATCCTAGGTTTCATACCTAATTGTACATACATTTAATTCTATCAAAACACATTTTCTTTATGTGAAATATTTGAAATCAGTAAATACAGAACACAAGACATCATTTTAGATGTGAGAAAACCTTAATGAAATGAGGTGCTAATAAGAAATAATTGTTTCTAAAATAATGAAAGGAGCAGTTCTGAGTTGAAGTATGATGTTTGTATTTGATGTAACATCTCTTAGCTTATTATATTACAATATGACGTTTAAACCTCATATTAAAAAAAATAGTTGTGGTGCAAAGAAGAGTTAGGACATGGATTAAAGAATTGGAAACCATTTTTTTGTTGTTGTCTGGGATGCAAAGAAATCACAAATGCAGTGTTTTCCAGTTTTCATAGGAGATACATAGTGGAAGACTCTGTAGTTTAGCAAAGAAAGTTATAGAAAGTCATATGGCTAGAATTTGAAATCAGAAAATTTGAGAATAAACTAAATGCATTTTCATTAGAATTCCTTGCCATGAGCTACTATGTGTTCTCTGCCAAAGAAAATTCCAAAATCAAAGGGTTTCTTTAGTAATAGTATTTTTTTCCTGATAATTGAATTCAAACACAGTTGCTGGATTTTAAATGGACAGTAATTTAGGGCAGCTTGCCTCTTGCTTTATGCAGGATAAAATGAATCATTGCACAGGTTTCTTCTTGCCTTAGAATGTGTTACTTAGAGTTGATTCTTAAATCTGTCTCAGGTTTTTGTGCTGGCATATCTTCATCAGAGCAGGTATTTCCTAGGAAGAAAGAAAATAATAGGCAAACAGGAAATCAGAAATGCATGATAATCTACTGAAATTATCTTTTCAGTGTGGTCAAGTGAAGAATAGACTAAGGAAAAACTTTCCAAATTAGAAAACGTTACTGTCTGAGCAATGTCTACCTATTCTGAAAAGCCTGTTACCAAAAAATGCTGAAGTGCATTTATAAATTTTTTTTTCCTGTCTTTCTATGTATGACGCAGTACAAGTTCAAATCTACTGTCAATAGTGCTTTATTCAGAGAAATTTGGATTTGTGCAATTGTTTCCAGAGTCTTAAATCTGAAAAACACAGACTTTGTTCATCTCCATCTTGCTTGGTTTCTTCTTTTTCTTTAGTCAGGTCGGAAAGTAGTTCTAAATTGCTTAGTTACATTTGCTTTAATTCTAGTCTCCTTAATCTTTTCACTTGTCCCATAGCTACTTAATATGGCATTTCTAGGCAATATTCCAAATCTTAAAAATATCATCAAGATACAATTTTTTTTTGGTCAGGCATGAAATACAGCTTGATTATCATTCAGTATCAAAAGCTAATCCAGTTGAAATAATTGAAGTAATGGATTAACAGTGCAACATAATTGTTTTGTTTATATGTGTATTTGGCTACATCACAGAATACTCTGAGTTGGAATGGACCCACAAGGATCAAGTCTAACTCTTAAGTGAATGGCCTATACAGGGGTTGAAGCCACAACCTTGGTGTTATTAATACACCGCTCTAACTAGCTGAGCTAACCTCAGATGAATTCATGTCTCATCAACTGCAGACTTAAAAAACATGAGGTAACCTTTTCTATACCATTAATGAGTCATTTTAATACATCAGATAGTTCAGAGTTGCTTTAATAAATTTCAAAGGGAATTTACTAATAATTTTGAAAAGGAGAAGAATATCCATTCTTGTGTAAATGTGTAAAACTTGGGCTACTTGAGTAGCGTATCAGTTTAGCAGTTTAGTCTCTCTGCAGGGCCTTCCTTCCTTGGAGGGAGTCAATAGCTCCTCCTAGTTCTGTATCATCTGTGAACATGCTCAGTATCCCTTCCAGTCCTTTGTCCAAGTCACTGATGAAGATGTTGAAGAGCAGAGGGGCTCTTGCGTGTGGAGACCTGAGGAACCCACAGGTCCCCAGTCTAACATCACCCCATTCACTGTAACCCTTGTGCCCAACCCATGAGCCAACTGCTCACACATTGCATGATGTGTTTATCCAGCTGTGTGCTGGACATTTTGTCCAGAATGATACTGTGAGAGAAAGTATTGAAAGCTTGATGTTTAGAGGAGGATGATTTAATTTTGCATACTTCTTCTAAATCAGTTAAAACATCATGGAACAATTAAGCATAAATCTACTTGAGATGTGGCATGTTACTTCTGCTGGTTTGGTAACAAATATACCTAATTTAGGAACAGCAAACAGCAGCACTTCTTCAGTACCCAGAATCTGTTCCATGAACAGACTTGAAAAACTTTCTAATCATGCTCAGTCCATATAGGACCTCCTTTAATGGTGGCTCTGCAAATTAGCCATCAGGGCATTTTTTTTCAGGTTTATGACAATGTACAATTGAACAAGGACAAAGAGAGTAAGTAGAAGTCTAGGAAGGTGAGATTACAAGGAAGCCATGCATCCCATACACTGATTTACTCCTGGAAATATTCTCAGTAATAGTTCATAAGTAGTTTTTACTGAAAGGGTTAAAGAGTTATCCAAAGTTGGACTTTTAAACTCTTATGTGGAAGAATTGCAGAAATATGTTGCAGGGCTGAAGCCTAGCAAGTGAATCATACCTTTCAGTGACTTTATTTAGAGACAAAACAAACATAAAACACTCACAAGATCTGCTTATTTTATATTTACAAAGATCGATTTTACTCTGTTTTCTCAGAGATGGCCCCAAAATAAGAGGCTCCTTTGATACATGTTTTAAGAATTCCAGACATCATCTCTGCTTGTTTCAAATTCCTTTCCTTGCTTCTTCCGGTCTTTTAATTGGGAAAAAAAAACTTTTTTTTTTTTTTTTTTGGTATCTAGTCCTTAGTGTAGAAAAAGCCCTTTCATTAATTTTTTAAAATTTAAACCAGCTGCTGTATTAATGTTCTAAATGACAAATGCTGCAGCAGCGGCTCTATCATGCAGATTGTTAAAATATGTTTAAATTATATTATGTGTGCTAAGATCCAAAGGAGCGACAATGGCATGTTGAATCACAGAGTGCTTCTAACCCCCCTCCAAAACCCCACAAAACCCAAACACCCCTCCCCACCCCAGACCCCCAACTCCATACAGATTTATGTGACTGTCCCAGAGGTCCTGAATTAATAATATGTAGCATGTGCACAAGAATGATAGATGGAAGAGGAATGGCTTATGTCTCTTTTAAATACTGCATTGTAAAAGTTGTACCGATACATGTTTGTGAGACAGGTCCTGTTTCTCTTGGTTTCCTGAAGGTTGCTAATCTCTTGGGCAGATAAAGAAGTTGGTAACTTCTGAGGTTTTGGATTTAAGAACCCCTGTAGTGTACCTCATACTTTGAAGCAAAGCACTGAAGCACCATTAAATTTTAAAATATAGTTCAGAAACATTAAGTTTTCTTATACCCTGCAGTTCTTGGTACAAATTACTGAATTTCAGGTTAGGGTAAGGGGAAAAAAAACCCCCAAACCACGAAGAACTAAGTAAGTTCAAATCACCAGGAATTAAAGTGGGAGATAGGGATTGTAGTGAGTCAGTCTGTATTTTTCTGTAGCTGAAAAGTGACAGCTGCCTTGTCTCAAAGGCTATTTTGCATTTAAAAGTGAAGATTATACAGACAACACAGAAACTGTCTCCTTTCCACTCCATATTCAGCTCATAGAAAAAGTTCTGTAGCTGGGGAGAAAGAGTTTGGTGAAGGACTTCAATTTTTTCACGTTCCTCCTTATTGCATGTAAGATTAAAAAAGGGCAAAATTTTGAATAGTGATATGAGTACAAAACAAATAATTTCATGTTGATAATCTCAATTTCTTCTCTTCAAAACGACTGTAAGTGTATATGTTCTACAAAGTCACTTCAAATGGAAATGCACTACAAAATGGGGCAACTGTAATAGAATAGAATTGTGGAATGGCAAGGACTGGAAGGGATCTTAAAGATCATCCAGTTCCAACCCCCTGCTTTAGGGGCAGAGACATCTTTTACTACATCAGGTTCTTCAGGGCTTCTTCCAGCCTGGCCTTGAACACTTCCAGGGATGGAGTATCCACAACTTCTCTGGGCAACATGTTCCCATGCTTCAACACACTCTGAGTAAAGAATTTCTTCCTAATATCTCATCTAAACCTGCCCTCTTTCAATTTCAAACCACTGCCCGTTGTCCTATCACTATCTGCCCGTCCCTCTCCCTCCTTTTCGTAAGTCCCCTTCAGGTACTGAAATGCTGAAGGTTTTCCTGGAGGCTTCTTTTCTCCAGGATGGACAATCCCAGCTCTCTCAATCTGTCTTTGCAGAGAGGTGTGCCATCACTCTGATCATTTTCATGGCCTTCTCTGGACCCATTTTAACATGTCCATGTCTTTCTTGTGTTGAGGACTCCAGACCTGGTCACGGTACTCCAGGTGGGGTCACTAGAGGGGCAGAATCACCTCACTTGGCATGCTGGACATTTCTCTGTTAATATAGCCCAGGATACAGTTGACCTCCTGGGCTGCAAACACATTCTGTTGGCTCATGTCCAGCTTGCCATCTTCAAGAATTCACAAGTCCTTCTCTGCAGGGCTGCTCTCAATGACTTATTGTTCCCATCTGGATTCATGTCTGGGATTGCCCTGACCCAGGTGCAGCACACTGCACTTCCTGAACTCCATGAGATTCTCATGGGCCTACCTCTCACATTTGTCCAGGTCCCTCTGGATGACATCCCGTCCTCTTGCTCATCTGCGTGTCATCTGCAAACTTGCTGAGAGTGCATTTGGTCTCACTAGGTCATTAATGAAGGCATGAAGAGCGTCAGTCCTATCACAGAGCCCTAAAGGGCCTCCAACTGGGCATAGAGTCATTGGCAACAACTCTGTGGCTGCATCCATCCAGCCAATTCCTTATCCAGTGAGTAGTCCATCCATCAAATCCATATGTCTCCAATGTGAAAATAAGAATGTAATGTGGGATGATATTGAAGGTGCTACAGAAGTCTACGTAGATGGCATCTGTTAGTCTTGTCAACCATTACCATCACTCCGCCACAGAAGTGGCCAGCAGATTGATCTGGCACAATTTGCCACTCTTAGTAAAGCCATGCAGGCTGCCTTGGATCGTCTCCTTAGTGTTTATTTCTAATATGTCAGTGGGATGTTTTGACATCATTACAATGGCCTTCATTTAATATTAAATGCCACTTACACCTCATTCTGCAGTAAGGAGAACAAACACAGATCACCTGGGGAAGGAGGCAACCTGAAACGTGTCTTTATCAGGGAAGTGTGAAAGACTAAACTACCCAACTATTCAATATGTTGAAGGTCATTCCTAAATCAGTCATCAGTCTCTGAGACTTAATTTGAATAGGGATTCTCAAGATGCTGCTTCATTGAAACATTCATGTGTGGCAGAAATGGTTCACCAGGATGGAATTGTGTTTGAACAGAAGTTGCATTATTAATCAGTTACTGAAAACTGTAGGTTGTCATAGTGTATTTTGGAGAAGTTGAGTATTGTGAGATATGATGACCTTCTCTCAGTCAAGCTATCATATAGCTGGAAACCTGAAAGTGCAGGGAGCAGAAGGCTTTTGGCACTGTAAAATGAAATGTGAAAGCATAAAAACCCCTCAACTTAAAGAGGCTGTAGAGCTCCATTCTAAAATCTGTCCAGCACAGTTAAGTGAGTGTTACAAATTTATTTAAGTACAGAAGAGCAAAGAAAACTCTGTGAATAAAATGGGCCAAACCCAGAAAGATTCGAAATATACCCCAGAATTTGATTAAAACCAAATGAGGTTAGATGTTGATGCCAAAAAAATTATATATTTTATTTAATAGGAAAAGAGGAAAAGAGAAAGAAAGAGAAAAGAAAGAAATAGAAAGAAGAGGTGTCTTTGGGGGGACAGGGAGAGTGACAGGGTTAGGTGTTGGAACATATCACTCCTCTGAGGGTCTTAGTGATGTCTTGTTGCTCCCCTCCATCTGGTCTTCTTGGTGGTAAGGGTCCCCCATGCCAAAATGTATAGAATCCAGTGGATTAATGGACACTTTGGGCAGGCGGGAATGCGCAGGTGCCTCCCTTGCAGGGGACTAGGTTTGACACTGTCCTTGCAAGACTCTGTGTCTTTTGCATCATTTTGCATTACAGGCAGTGCTTTGGTGCAGGGTCTGGGGACCCCTTTGGGCATGGGGAGGGCCTTTGATGTGCCACGGCACCCCCTCTGCTGTCATTCATGTGGCTGTCCCATAGATGTGGCTTTCCCAGGGTGGGGAGCCCCCACAGCTGGGCTGGTCTGCACAGCGGAGGATGGGAGTTCAGTGCCTCTCACCAGAGGCTTTTTATCCACACATCCAAAACCTCTCATCCTCCCCTGTTTGGTGTGAGGGTCTGTTCAAGCCTGTCAGCAGCCTGGGGATGTGGTCTCCACCCTGAGGGTGTGAGGCTTAATCCTCCTGTGAATCTCTTCTTCTCCCCCAGCCCAGACCTGAGTCATTTTCTCTTATCTCCATCAACTTGCAGTCCAGGCCTATTCAGGGTGTGGTGGTCTTCCACACAGCTTTTGTTATACAGTTTTGCTATAGTAGGCAAAAGTCCTTCATAAAAATGTTTAAGCCATAAACCATAACATTTCAGTCTCTGAGAATGAGTCTTACTGGAATCAAACAGTACAGGGGGATGCATCGCAGTAATCATTTGCTATGCTTCCTTGCAGAAAGATCAAATAATTTAAAGAATAATCTTTCTTTCATAGAAAATGTGAAGGAATGCACCAAAATGCTGCTTGTTTTGAGCCAAAAGCAATTTCTTTTCTGTATGTAGATGTTAAAATTCTATTTTTCTTTCTTCTGGTATTAGAGCTGATTTTTTTTTCATCAGAGTGACAGTTTTCTGTTAATGTGACAGCTTGATCAGTTCTGTCATTTTGTATCAGTCCACTAATTAATATGTTGATTCTGTTTTTGAGACCAACCTTGAAAAAAAAGATGTTTCTGATGGCTTAGGTAACAAGCTGAGATGTGCAGAAGCTAGACATGTGGGACAGAGAGACGTCTGTAACAACAGTTTGCAATTTAAACATAAGTAATAGAGAAAGTGATAACGTTTTACACTAGTTCCTTACAGTCTGTACTGAATGGCACCTTGTGCTGAGTAAGAATTGCTGGAAACTGGCTAGTAGGTTTTTCTTTCCCAGTATGGCCAATCTATTTTTGCTG
Organism: Phylloscopus whistleri; assembly: GCA_017589585.1. Lineage (NCBI taxonomy): Eukaryota > Metazoa > Chordata > Aves > Passeriformes > Phylloscopidae > Phylloscopus > Phylloscopus whistleri. The sequence goes on from JADMLD010001408.1 coordinate 3,599,939, forward strand.
AAGATCAATATGGGAAAGCAATACCAGCAGGCATTAAAGTGTAAAAGAAAGCAAAAATAAACCACCCTTCAGGCTTGCAGACAATGAAATAGTGCATACTTATATAAACCCTTAGTTCTCCTGAGCTCCTTCAGCCACAGCTGAGACTGTGTAACCTCTGCAACAACTTGTGTCTTGCTAATTATATTTTTATAGTCTTACACTCTGTATCAGTTTAACTTGAAATTCAGCACTCCCTTTGTTTTCGCTTTTCCACCCTATAAACTGTTATGGCCCACACTACTGAAGTACTGGGCTTCCTAGGAGAACTCAGTTGCCTGCAGAGGCAGATGTGCTAAATGGCAATGCAAGGATGATTTGTCGAAGCAGATTTGGGACGTGACATCTGATACTACCTGCAGCACTGTCAAGGGAGGAACATTGTCAACAAGCTGTTAAAAATGACTTCTAATGGCTGAGCAAAGTAGATGAAACATCAAGAAAATCACTTTGTTCTTTGTTCTTATTGATTGCCTAATTTAATTGGCATAGTTTTATTGAATTTTTTAACAGAACAAAATGAGATTTTAATGTAATCTCACTGAGGTTGGTTCTAATTAGATATATTAATTTATTATGACTTTCTTGGTTAGAAGAACTAAAACTCATTAATTTCTTTCAATGAAGTTATTTTAGACAAAGTCCCAAACCTTCCATCTATCTGTACTCTTGGTTATATTGGTATATACTTAGTAAAAATATACAGAAGACTGAAGAGACCAAACAACTTTACTTATTATATTGAAATTCAAATTCTAAACCCAACCAAAAATATTGAAAACTTTTGATATTTTACAGATACCATTCTGTAAGCTTTTCAGGCGTTGATACACCTGTGCCATCAACCTCTGCAATTGTTGCAATAAGAGTGAGACAAGGCAAAGTAGGGTTCTTTGTTCGCATAACTTTTTAAGGCCTAATCAGTTTTCAGTTTCATATTAATTCTTGATGACTTAAAAACCCAGATGGCAAAAGAAGATGGCAGTTTAATTTTACTGGATTAGATATTGAGTGATTTGCAATACACTTTTGCTTTCAAGCAAGTTGCTTGAAATAAGGTTTTATACATTTAATTTCATTCTTACAAGACAGTTTGGATCAGGAGTAATCTTGAAATTCTCTTTTATCATTGAAATATGATCATTTCTTTCCAAGGTTTATGCATTGACCACACATGAGCTTTATTGGGACCATGAAAAGTAGGGTGGAAAGTTTATATAGATTCAAAGAGCTGTTCTATACTGAGTCTAGAGATGACTTTGCTGCCTGTGTCATTTGTGGGATGGTAAGGAAATAAAAAGATTTGTTAACACTGGACATTTTGGGATTTCCAGTCTAAAGTTAGAAATATCACAGTGGTTTGCTATTTATTCAGTGACACTCCATTGTAAACCATATTTCTCAACAAGAACTTGCATCTTACCTGGAAAGTGTGGGACATACTATAATCAGAGTAACTCAAATGCTACTTGAAGAATTCAGATAAGTCACGTGATGCTGACCCACACATCCCTCTGGTGATGAGACAAAAAAGCTGCTGAAAGAGAAGAGATGAAGAATTAACTGCTTTCTTATCTTCATTGGATACTTCATTGAGTGTTAGTGGTATTTATTTGTTTTACAGAAAAGCTGAGCTTTCTATGTGTAAAAATTGTGTGCTTTATACGGCTTTGTTCATTTACAACAAACATAAAGTGACATTTTTAGTGTATTTTAGTTCTTCCTGAACAGAGCCAAATGGCTTCAACAGAATTTCAAATTCAGGTATGTAATTGTTCAGAAACAATGTCTCTCTCTATAAGTTTAATGTAACAGAGGCATAGAAAAGGATTCAGATGTCTCTCTTAAATACCTGCTATGTAAAACAGTTGCTGGAAATGGGAAATAGACTGAGAAAGAAGCATTCTCTGACTCTATGAGACTCTATCACACTCTATCTAGTGTGATTGTGAATTCTCTGTGAATGAAATGGCTGATTCATTGATGCACTGATAGAGAAATTACTTTTGAACAACCAATGTCAGTGAGGATAATGGCAAACTGGGGAAGTCATTAATTTGGAGCAATGTTTTAGATATTTACTTTGATTCGTCTGGAGCTGGTGTACTCAAGGATGGTTCACAATTCCAATTCCCCAGCATTGTGCTTTCAAATCAGTAAGTGCATGAATGTTGACATTCAGACTGCTATATCTGCCTATGCTCTAAGAGGCAAATGAGAGAAGTTGGCTCCAACTTTGAATTATTTTGGTACTTCTGCAAGTAGCATTAGGCATTGTGTAACACTGAGGTGGCTAAAGGCAGTTGTGTAAATATGGGCCTTTGCTTCTTTTTGATGAATTCCTAAAGTGTAAAATACCAGTAATAATAGGGGGCTAATTCTTAGTTTCATAGAAATGTTATCAGAAAAATATGTTTATTAAGTGTGTGGATATGCTAAGCATATTAGTGTCCTAATAAAATGTTACTGATTTTGCAGCAGTGGTCTATTACATAATTTTTTTTTTTCTTTGATTCTTAATTTTTTTATTTTTAAGGTTCACATTGATTAGAAGACCATATTATGCTCTTAATTTCTCAAATCAGATTTTATGCATTTTTGCTGACAGAACATGTCCACAGACACGTAAGACACATCGAAAAATAATAAATCTTAGAATTTTGGAAGAGAAGATTATCTACTAACTTTCAGCTTTTTGTAGCCTTCCAAACAAAACTCAGAAACAACAAAATGCAGTGGAATATGAGGACTAGCTGGCAGTAGCATTTGTAAGTGGGTCATTGTTAGCATGTCAGGAGTGTGTCTAGATTTCTGCTTTGGTGTTTTACTATATGGCACAAACCCCAGCTGGGGCTTGCTTTTTCTCCTGCTTATTACTCTGTCTTTAATTGGACATTGGTCTTACAGGGCATGGTTCTTGCTGCTTCTGTCTTGCAGTGTTTGAAACACAGTGTAGGCCTTTCCCCCTCACCTTGCATTCTATTAGTGAAATAAGCCATATAGGAAGATGGTATGAGAGAGAGTTTCCTAGGCAGAACTAGGAAAAAAAAACAACAACTCTTATGGTTAGCTCGAACTCTTCTTGCATGACACACAGACATGTTTCTGCTAAATCAGACTTGACTGAACACTTGCAACAGGCTGTGAATGCTCTGATGTTTGACAGCTCCTGTTTCAGGTTTCCTTCAAGAGAGCATGGTTCACTATCAACTGATCCACCCCTGAAATTGAATCTTAAAGCTTTCTGCAAGTACTATGCTATGCTCCCATCATGTAGGAGGGAAACAGTCTGTTGCTCATTCTGACTGTGAAATGAGCCAGTGCTATGTGATTACCTTTCAGTTTGACTCTGGGAAGTAACTTGAACCTCATCAGACTGTGCATTGTTTGGTTTCTCTGTATAGGTGCTCACTCTTTTCACAGGCTTTCTGAAGTGTTGCTGTAATTGTTGATTTGTGTTGATTTTTCTTTTCACATAACACCATATGCTGCAGTTGAGAGATGCATTCATAACTTGTTTTCACACACACTAAGTCCTGAATCACACACACATTGTCTTGATGCAATTTCCTTTGACAGTCAAGAAAGCCTGCTACAGTTGTGGACGCGTTAAAAGGCAGAAACCAGTAGTGAAAACCTGACAAAATCTGTATAGCCTAAACAAAGGTGGAATAATATAACAAATGTGTAAATGAACTTGTGATAATTTCCCATTTGTGTCAGTTCACAAAATGAAATAACAAAAGTTAATGCAAAAAAGGAATTAAATAATGCCTTAGGTGAAATGTTTCAATTTTCTTGGGAAAAGAAGTGATGTATTAGTATCACTGGGAGAAAATTATTGTTCCCATGAAAAAAACAACAACAACAGACTCCTAAACAAAAAATGTTATCATAAATTTGGAGGAGTGTATTTATGGATAATACAAAAAGTGGTAGGTAAGTCTTAGAAAAACAGTGTTTGTTCAAAGTTCTAAGTCAATTTCAATCAGTAGGGTGAGATTTCTGTGTTTGACAGCTCGCTTTGTGTCTGTCTCTGATGGGGTTTTAGAGAAAAATGAAGGACATATCCAAGGCTAGGAACTGCCAGAGATGGGACCTGAGGCTAGACTTATATCCATTCTGACAATACCCACATTCCTAGAGCTCTCCTGCCTTCTACCATTCTCTGCATCATTGGTGGACACAAGCTATTTTCTTTAAGTCAAGTCAATAACTTGGCCGTTATCAAAACAACTTGATGAGCTGGAAAGTCATTTTGCACAGCCTTTTCAAACTTAGAGAACTAAATTCAATAAAAGCACCTTAGATCTTTTGGGAGAAGTGACAGTCTAATCATTAAGGAACATGTTCATTATGAAACACCAGAATATATCTCACTGAGAGCAGGAGGAGATATATTTGGTTATTGAGCTTTCTTTTCTTCACAAATTTTGTCAATACTTGTGTAGGGAGAATGAAAGTGTTCATTATTGTGAGACTTACTTTGTAACCAGGATGTGCTTGATAAGGATAAGAATATATTTATCAGTGGAAATTCTGCCATACCATATGACTGCCATCTATGCAGTGATGATTTTTTCTTCTTGGTGTTTTAGCTTCCTTAAAATCACAGAAAGTTTGAATAATTCTTATTGAGGTATGAATGAAAAGCATCATTAGGGTTTTTTTTTTCAGTTATTTAATATAATTACCATGCTTCTTTTGAGTAAGTCACAGTGAGGGAGGTAGACACATTCTGTTCCACTTGGCTACAACATTGCTTGGTTAGAATAATGCTTGTACTGTTTACTTGTTAGGATTGTTAAGACATTATATTTTCCCCTGAAAGGGGTGTAAAGTTTGGACTCCACTTCCCAAAATTCTTGTTATCTGGTGATCTGATTCATCTTGTAGGAATAGGTGGTCTTTTAATCACTGAACCTCCATCTCACTCTTATGTCCTTAATTCTGGAACAGCTGAAAAGGTCAGTGCCAATCTGAGTCTCTTCTGCTGCATGCATCTGTAGAGCACAGGACTTATCCTTTCTTTTTCCCTCTCTGAAGAGAGCCTTTTCTTGCATCTCAAGTGCAGTAAGGGAGAGAAAGGGCATTCCGTTTTGTGAAAACCTTTTCTACTTCAACTCTTTTTTCATTCTGATATAGGTTAAACCTCCAGCTTCTGCAATTCTCTGTTAAAAATGAGACTGCTGTCAGTGGCTTGCAAGAGGTCACAAGACTGATTGTTTTGGAGATGCATGTCCTGGAGTGTTGGGAAGCTGAGGAGCTGGCAGAGCAATGTAGAAGGCAGGGTCTGAAGAGCACTAGAAATGCCCCTCTGCAGTTGCCTGCTGTGGGGAAGGAAGTGCATTTTTGGCATTTCCTGTTACTTTGTTAGAAAGATGGTGGGTGCTTGGTGTATGAGGGTCAAAACAAACGTGACAAGATTTTCTCTGCCCCCTCTCCCCTCCTCCACTCCCCTTGGATCCATAGGGAGTATACACAGATGTCTCAGCTGAAGAGGAGTGGTGGTGAAAGATTACCAGCCACAATAGGGGAAGAGGCCAGTGACCTGGGTTGAGCTACAGCATGTACTGGCCCCACAACTTTGAGGTAGCATTGGATTAAAAGCAGTAATGTTGCATGCAGGTTATTCTATATGGGTGCATTTTTATCTCAGCCTAGTGACTCTGTTTTCCCAAGTGCTGTTTTCTTCTTTTGTAGGCAATATTTATATGGAGTGTACTTTGCTTTTTATTAATTGCTTGTGATAGTGACCTGGGATACCTTAAGGTGCAGATAGTGAATGTCTAGTCTCATTGCTTGGTCCTTTTATTGAATTTTGTGAAGTTAATAATTTAGCAGGAGCAATATAGCTAGTCATGATGCTGTTATTTCTGTAGTTTCTGGTGTCTCCTGGAATAAAAGTTAGGACCTGGCATCAATTGTTTCTTAAAATGAAAAAAGCCTTTTTAGGCATAATGCCTGGTTAGCTGTTTACTTCTTAAGAATGTATGTGATAAAATATCTGTAGCATACATACCCCCTAGCCTATATTGTTATAGCTGATAAATTCAAGGCATCTAATCCAAAGTCATGCTCAGTTTATTAATGACTTTTTCAGAAGAAATGCAATCTTACCACAAGATTAAACAACTGACTTTTAGCTCCCAGAGAAGAATGTTGTTTTACTTTTGAGAATCTAATATATTGAAAAGCAGAACTTAATTGCATACTAATGTCACAATAAGAAATTCTGATTAAAAATCTTAGAAGTTTAGGCGTAGGAGGTGTGGACAAAAGCTGAACTTCTTTCCTCATAGGACTTCTGATTTTTAATAGTTTTAAAGTATTTGCTGTATTTTTAGAGCTAATTTATCATCTCCTAGATAATGCATTCAGGGCTTTTCTAGTGCTTGATTTATCACGGAGACTGGTATCGAATCATTTTGTATTTTAGTCCAAGCACCATGAGGGTAAAAGTGACAAGGCTTCTGTCATTGATTGACTACTGCCAAATCATATTTCATGACTCTGTTCACTGGGTGGTTTTTTGTTTGTTTTGGGGTTTTGTTTGTTTGTTTGCTTATTTCTAGCATTTTTCTCTTCTTTCTCTCACAGTTTGTATATTTTGTAACATTTAAGCAGCTCCTTTAGATGAAAGACACCACATTTTCTTCTTGGCCTACTGTATGACCTCTGGCAGTTGCTTAGATCTTCTGTTCTTTGGTTTAATTACATGTAGAAAGGAGAGATAGTTACACCCATTGGCAAATATTTCAAGAACTGTTCTTATACAAATTAAAAAAAAAATTAAAGGGTTGTTGAGGTCATTCAGGAGAGTTCCAGCCTGATGATTAATGAAAAAACAAAAACTGACCCTGCTGGATGGTCAGCTCTACAACTTCACTTGTGGTTTACCGAGCTTCCCATTTTGAGCAGAAGGTCAAGAACAGATAAAACTGTGAGTGGATGTTGAATTGTGTCTCAGATATTCTCCTCAGCTTCTGTTGAGACTGGATATCAAGGATCTATTCAGTAGTATATGTTTTTAAAATTTATTACAAATAGGGGACATTGCTGTTTATTCACTTTAATGAAACCAATCAGGAACCATAGTAAAACAGTCTTGTTATTTCCTTTTATATTATGTTTAAGTTAAAGAGTAATTCAATTGAATTAATTTAACTTACACTTAGAAATCACAATCATATTTGAGACTCCAACATGGTCTTGTGCCGACTTTAACACCTGAGTTACTGGCTGTATAAAAGTAGAAGAGAAGCTGAAAGCAATGATGAGTATGTAGCTTGCTATGCAGTAGCCTTTTGCCATTTATATACCTGGGCAAAAACAAGAGACAATTTGTGGTTCTAATGTATTTCTGAGAAAGCAGAGAGCTGTTGACTCTGCAGAAATAAGAGGCTTTTAAACATTTAGTTAGTACAGCTGTTGACGGATTGGCGAAATGTAAATTTGAATGATTGTTTTAATCCTGCTAAACATTTTCTTTAGCTGATATCAAGTATTTCGTGCTAAAATTGATTTTACCCATGAATATAAATCAATCAGCTTCTTCCAGATCACTGCAACCCATATTGTCTGTAGGCAAAAGCATATATGACAAGGGCTAGCAGCAACTGGGTTAAATATTGATTTTTGACTGTCTTCTTTCCTAATAATCGATCAACAAGACATGTGTGAAAAATTCTTCTTCCAAATTGTTATTAAGTATTTCTCCGGACAGCACAAGAAAATACTGAAAAGGTTTATTTTTATTTTTATTTTTTTTTTACTTTTACAAGTAGTGTAGAACAGGTGATTTCAGACAGCAGCCCAACCTCATAGACTGTTACCAAGAATAAGACCTGTGGGGTAGAGGCAATAGTTAGGGTGACATTTCCAAAATAGGCATCTTCTTTTCGAAACATGAGGTTCAAGGAGCAGCTATAGAGTTCAAAATTTTTGAAAGCACTATACGACTAATATGTCTAATGTGTCCAGATATTTGAATTTAAATTGCCTCTCTTGTCCTTGCAGAGTAGATGCTGCTAGTATTTCATTGGATGTTCTTCCATTTTTTTTTCCAATAATGTTATTTATTTAAGCTAATCAATGATTCCCTAAAGCCATTTGAGATGAGACAGCTTTGCTGTGGTCCTAGGACTTTATTTGAGATGACTTCTGCAAGAGGTCCTGCTGACTATGCTTATCACTTCGGTTGTGCATCTGCAAAAGTGATTTGGAAAGTGGAGACCTCTGTTGCTAGTGATCTAAGAGGTGAGGACAGACTTCAAACTCTCTCCATGTGTCTTAACATGCAATCAACCTTAGCTAGGAGAAATCTAGCTAGCACATTTGACAGCTAACTCAATACTCGTGGTGCGTAGAGTTTGGTAATCCTCTGGAATTCCTTGAAAAAATGTGAGTAGTAAGAGAAAAGCCTGCCTAAAGATACTGTTGGTATTTAAAGAAGTGAAGGCATCTACTGGTGTTGTCTATTCTGATTTCCAGAACACTGAGAATGGCTTGTGGTTTGAAATGTGTCCAGAAGTGAACAGCTTCTTCCTTGTGCTCCTGAGCACCGCTGTCATTGTTTGGGTTTCAAGGAGAATTTGAAGAAAAGTCTCTACTGTGTCTCAGTTGTCTAAGGTTCTGTACATGGCTATGGGGAGAGCTGATGAGAATTTCCACTGCAGTATACTATGGAGAAATCAGGAGGAAGTACAGCTGGCAGTAAAAGACTCCAGCCTTAAAGGTAACTGCATGTGATGACTGGGCTTAGGCAGAGCTTCCTTTCATAATGGCCTGACCGTTGTGCATTGACTACAAAAGGATATTGGGTGAATGGTGTGGGCAGGATGACTGACCTTTTGGCTGGTTATTTTGATGGGTACCATAATGCAGTAGCTACTTAGTTCTCTCTAGTTCAGGCTCTGCACCCTAATCTGTCCAATTGCCTTTAGAGTTGTATGAGTATTAACACAGCATAACCTTTTTTGCAGCCATTAGTTGTGCTTTTGAAAGAATTCCCTCCTAACCACTTCTCTGTGGTATGTTAATCCTTTTGAATCCTGAGCAGCAGTTATGACACCTTGCCTCTTACTGTGACACTGATTGGTTTCACACACAAATTAAACAGGTTACACAGAGTGATGAATAGCATGTTTTAATGCAAGACTCCTGCTATATTGTCAGACAGACAGCAGTACAGAATAGTAGCTTAAGAACTCCAAAAGGATTCTACCAAGCTAAGTAAAGTAATAATAGGTGTAGCTTTCCTGCTTAGTTTTCATTGAAATTAATTCACTTGCCATGGTTGGATTTTAATTTGTGATGTCATTGTTCCATACTAATACTGAAACTACCACCTCAGAGAATGACAAGAAAATGTTTTTGTTTAGATAAATAAAAAAATCTGTTTGTCATGTGTTACGATGGTGATTTTGTATTTAATGTATCAAAATGTTTAAATATATGATGTTCATTCATCTGCATTTTATTAATGCTACTATGATATGCTTTCTGAAACATTTATTTTCACTTATTTTTAACCAGCACAAGCATTTATAGGATTTTGGTTATACATTTTAGGAAAACAGCCTTGTCTTTAACACTGAAACAAACATACAGCTTCATACAAACATACAGTTGATAAATTTAAGTTACTTTACTAGTATGCATTTTATAATGCATCTGTGCTGATTTGAAGTTAACTTCATGTGAATTTAGACTTCTAAGCACCTGTCAGCCACTACATTGTCATGTTTTATTTTTTCCTTATTAATATAGTCACTGTTTTAACATTTGTTAAATTTTATTGTTAAATGAACTTTATGTTCATTAAAGTGCAAGTTTAAATTTCTTGTTGGTCACTGTGGTTGCCCTGCAAAAAAAACCATCTGGGTCTTTTCCCTATCCCCTCTGTCTCTCCTGCTCCCCAAGTCCAACTATGTGGGCTCCAAATATCTGTTGTTTTGTTCTACTCTCCTGCTTTATATAGAGGTTATTTTTCTATGTGGACTGAAAAGTTGCATGTATGATTGAGAGACTGAAATGCAGATTTGTCTGTATGAGTTGCACTTTGCTTTGGTTTCCCTGGTGGAATAGAGTGTAGGAATTTAAATGCTTTCAATTTTGGGTCTAGACTTGCAAAATAATGAATTACTTTCCTCTTTTTAGGGATCTGATGATTTAAGGAGTAGAAAAGCAAAGAAGTCCTAGCGAGTGGTCTGTGGCACATTTGATTTGGGAAATCTCTTTCAAAGGCTAAAACAAGAGTTGAAAAAAGTTTCTTTAAATGTTTATCTGTTTATTTTGGTTCATACCAGGTCCTCAGATCTCTGACTTTCCTTATGAGCATTGGATTTTTTGCCTCTAGGAGATCAAAAGGCTGATATTTTTAAAGCATTGCAATTGTTGTCTTTGTGAGCATAAGCTTTCCCTTTGCCACAGCCATGCTTGGCTTTTAATGTTCATTTAATAAGCAATTTAATGCTGACAGAGTCAGATTTGATGTGAGCCGCTGGCTTTGCTCTGGTTTAGAGAGTGCATGTGTGCCTTGCCTGCTTTCCTGCTTGGAAAGGGTGACATGACCTTGAGAACTGAAACATGCCAAGACACTTGCCAAGGAGTGAAGCAGGGCAGACATGCCATTCAGCTATCCCTCTGGAGACAGCCACACTTAGGCTGTGTTAGAATCATTACAAAGGCTTAGCTGGGAAGTCTGTGGCTTTTAATGCCATTTCATGGTAGTAAAACTTGTTGTCCCACCAGCTAAAAGAGTGGGTGTTTTAATAGAATAAGCATTTGATTAATGAAACAATGTGTACTGTACAGAAGAAATGATCATAAAAAGCTGCTTTTTAACGGTCTAAAGTACCTTTTGCAGCTTGGAACCTTTTATCACCTTGTAAATCGCCCCTTGAGATGAATAGTCCAAGTTAGACGAGGCACACTTCCATTACCAGCATATCCTCCTTCAGATATTATTATAGAGCTTGGGCTGCAGCTGCTTCAAAGCTGCTGTTCTCACCAACACATTTTTACATCTTGCTTTCATTATGCCAAGGTGCATTCTGTGTTATTGCAGAGGCTTTGCTTTTAATAATCTTCTTGATGAAAACATTCAGACCTGAGGGAGGTCCACTATTTCTCCTTATCCTTCTCTTACAAGGTGGTGACCATTTTTTGCTACTTTTGTTCTGTTTTATAGATAGTGTTCAAAGGTGCTAGTTAACAAGACTTAAACATACTCAGGAGGAGAGGAAAAGGCATAATAAAGCCTCCTTTAAAGCGAATATAGGAGAGAGCATAAAGTTATGTCATTTTCATTATGGAGGATTGAAAACTTCTCATTGCTTTCAGTGGGAGTATAAGCAGGAAAATAAAAAACATGACCCTAACAGCAAACAGATGGCATTCCCTTTTCTGTGATTTTGTACACTTTTGAAGTTGTAGAGGAACCACATAAGCAGTCATGCTTTCAATTATTTTCCCCACTAACAGAGGCAGACACAAAATTTATTCGTTTTTTCTTACTGATTACTCTTCCATTCCAGTCAGTGTGTCTGAGTTCTAAATTCTCTTATGTGAAAGAAAAGGAAATAAACTTCAGAAACTTCTTGGCCTCAAAACCAAAAGAAATATTTACTAAGTTTAAATTTTTAATATGCTAGCCTCTCTCTTATTTTGCCCTTCTTAGGAATTACAATGGATGTTGCAACGGTATGGCTTCAATTTAGTAGAGATGAGCACCCAAACCCAGTACTTTTCCGTAAGAGGCATCTCTCCACAGAATTAATGGAAGACCCTTTCAAGTTCCTGTTTTTTCCCTTTCTCCATTGTTGCTGATATACAATGAACATCCAAATTTAATCATTTTCCTTGTCCTAGTTTAGGGCAAGTTTGGGAGAAAACCCCTGAATAAAGGTCTCTCTGGGGAGCAAACCCAATTGGCCCCTCCCCCAACTGCTCTGGGAAAGAACTTCCTCAGAGAAAAGTGGAAAAAACTGTTTATTTAACAAAGTGCCCACAAGCATAAAGAATGAATAATATAAAACAATAAAATCTTTTGTTGCTCTGAAGTGAGATGGTAAATTCAGAAAGTCTGTGCTGTGGGTAGCTCAGCTTGCTCAGTCTCTTATCAGTCCCTCCGGAGGTCCAGGCCCTGGCAGGCCGCAGGTGAGAGCTCCTTGTGCTCCTGTGGGTTTTTCAGTCCAGAGCAGGCTTAAACAGTCCCAAGGAAAAAAACAAAACAAAACAAAAAAACCCCAAACAAAACAAAACAAAAAAAACAACAAACAAACAAACAAACAAACCCCACCAAAAAAACAAAAACAAACAAAAAAACCAACAAAAAACAAAAAACAAAACCACAAAAAACCCCCCAAAAAACCAAAAAAACCCAAACAACAGGGAACTTCTCTGCTTCAGCTAGCTAAAACTAAAAACAAAGAGATCTCTGCCCTGCTGCTGTCTGTGCCTCAGACCAGCACACAGTCTGGAGAAGGAATGTATAAGAGTCAGGCAGTTTTCTCAAAACAAACTCCACACTGCTTCTTTCCCCTCTTCGCTCTCAAAACCAGTCTTAAAGGTACAGAACTCAATACACAGCACAAACAGAAGAGATGATTGGGGATGTAAGCATCATAAAGTCACCCTAGACCATTCCACCCCTTATCCCCATATTGTCAACTTACCAAAACTAATATATGTTCTAGCTATACAAACACATACTTACATACATATATATACATATGTATACATACATACATATACATACATGTATCTATATAAAAACAATATACAGCTACATACAGACAATGGCAGTGACATTCAGCAAACAGTGATATTTACACATGGTTCTCACCCAACAATCAGATCTCCAAGATACACATCGTGTTGTTCCATTTCTCTGCATTATCTACCATGTGCAACCTGGTCCCTGAGCGAAGACAATCCCATGGGTTTGTATGGGTTTGTATGTACTTGAGGCAGATTTGATCCAAACTGTCTTCCCTAACAAACCTCTCACATGTACCACTGGAACTTTAACTCCATCTACTGTAGATAGGAGCTCAGACTGGGCAGGGCCTGCTCTGTTGGTGAAACCTTGGGTGTTAACTAACCAGGTGGCCTTTGTTAACTGCTGCTCCCAGTTTTTGAAAGATCCCCCACCTGGTGCTTTCAAGGTGGTTTTCAACAGTCCATTGTATCTCTTCACTTTCCCAGCAGCTGGTGCATGGTAGGGGATATGGTACACCCACTTGATGCTCCCTAGCCCAGGTGTTGATAAAGCTATTGAAATGAGTCCCATTGTCGGACTCAATCCTCTCAGGAGTTCCAAAGAACTTGCTTTTCAAGGCCTGGAATGGTGTTACGGGCTTTAGGGTGAGGCACAGGGTAGGTCTCCAGCCACCCAGTGGTGGCTTCCACCATGGTCAGCACGTAGCGCTTGCCTTGGCGGGTTTGGGGCAGGGTGATGTAGTCAATCTGCCAGGCCTCCCCATACTTATATTTGGACCACCGTCCACCGTACCAGAGGGGCTTCACCCGCTTGGCCTGCTTGATGGCAGCACACGTCTCACAGTCGTGGATAACCTCTGAAATACTGTCCATGGTTAGATCCACCCCTCGGTCTCGTGCCCACTTATAGGTGGCATCTCTGCCCTGATGACCTGAGGCATCATGAGCCCATCGAGCTAGGAACAACTCTCACTTGTGTTGCTAATCTAAGTCTGTCTTTGACACCTCTATCTTTGCAGCCTGATCTACTTGCTCATTCTTTTGGTGCTCCTCATTAGCTCTACTTTTGGGGACATGGGCGTCTACATGGCATACTTTCTCAAGTAGTTTCTCTACCCAAGTGGCAATGTCTTTCCACTCATCTGCAGCCCAGATTGGTTTTCCTCTACACTGCCAATTAGCCCTTTTCCACTTATCCAGCCATCCCCATAGAGCACTGGTCACCATCCATGAATCAGTGTAGAGGTAGAGCTTTGGCTACTTCTCTCTTTCAGCAATGTTCAGGGCCAGTTGAACAGCTTTGAGTTCTGTGAGTTGGCATGACCCACCTTCTCCTTCAGTAACTTGTGTGACCTGTCTTGTGGGGCTCCATACGGCTGCTTTCCGCTTTTGTTTCATCCCTGCAATGCGACAGGAACCGTCAGTGAAAAGAGCGTAGCGTGCTTCTTCTGCTGGCAGTTGGTTATACGGTGGAGCTTCTTCAGCACGTGTCACTTGCTCTTGTTCCTCTTCATCAGTGAGACCAAAGTTTTCACCTTCAGGCCAATTTGTAATTATCTCCAAAATCATCTTCATCTCAAAACTAGAGATCTCCTTTCTCCCTAGGAGCAAAGGGCTTCATATCACTTTTCTTCCTCTGTTCAAAATTCTCCATTAAATCTCAATTATATCAGTCCACAAGCTAGAACCATGCATCCCCCCAAACAGCATTCATATGTTACAGGAAAATAGTCCACTCTCCATGGTTTCACCAGAGAAATCCAACCAACAAGGCAACTCCTCCATCCTTCCTCCAATTAGCCTTTTACTCTCTCTCCATTCCGTTTCATGCCGTGTCTTCTCTGTTTCGCTCTGTCCTTTTTACTCAAAAGGAGGGTTAGAGTTTTAAAAAGTCCCATCTGTACCAGGAAAGAGTTAACATTCTCGCCCGGGCCTGCAGATGGTCACACGATCTCTGCCAGGCAGCAGTTTCTAGGATTTTCAAAAGGTGCTGGGATGGGGGAAAAGAGAACTTCACCACGAGGGACTCCGGAGCGCCCGGCCGGGGGATGCCTCCTGCCCCCCGGCCTCAGTGACCATCGGGCCAGGCCTGACCCAACCGGGCCCGGAGCTGTTATTGGGGGGGTAGGGGGCAGGCGGACATCTCCCGCAGCTCGGCCGGCTCAGGGTAGGCTTTAAAATTAGCTGATGTTAAGCTGCAGCCTCTCCCTCCCCTGCCGGGAGCTGATGGGGCCCGGCCAGCCAGGGCCGGCTCCCTCCTCCCAACAACAGGGGGGCGTGGTGGGGCCTTGGCAGCCTGGGCTGCTCCACAGAGCCACCCCGACTCAGTGTAACCTGCTGGCAAGCCAGAAGGAAAAGGGGCGGCTTGGACACAATCAGGGCTTGGACACAGTCAGGGCTTGGACACAATCAGGATTTATCTGGCTGTCTCCCAAAGTCGTATTCAGTGTCCTCAGTGGTCAAACAAGTATCTAGAAGTGGCCTCTGATAGGTGCCTGTCCCTTCCAAAGCAATTACAAGGTCCTGACAGGGCAGTATTCCATATTCCTCTTTAACTAAAAACCAAACTGTGTTAACCCATGACATTCTTTCACAATAATAGTAAGAAATCTATTATCTCCTGTTACTACTAACCTGAAAGCAGGACCTTATAAGAATGAATATGATAAATCCCCTAAAGACTCTAAAATGGAAACACAACACAATGTCAAGGCAATTCAAATTAAAATAATATATTCCCAGTATGGCTTCAAAATAGCTATTGTGTTTCAGAGTAATGATAAGCTTAGAAACAAGAGTATTTTATGTTTCCCTGTACTTTTATGCTAGGGTTTCAAAGCACTTTACAGCTGTAAATTAAACAGTGTTATAGATGGTGGGGGGAGAAAGTCCACAGTTTGTACATGGAGAAACAAAATTATGGAGGGGACAATATAATGTAACCCATAGTTAGGGGCAGAAATAGGAAGACAAAAAGATTTTTTTGATTTATGTATCTAGATTTTGTGAGCTTACCAGTCATCCCTTCCAAAACGTATTTTTGTGTAGTTTTAGAAACTATTCTGCAACTACCAACACTGATATAAACCAGTGGTCACAGGAAAGGGAATGAGATATTTCTCGAGTAAGATTGCCTACTCTGCCATTGATTTTCTATGTACCTGTATCTTAACATTGGTCTGTAGTTCACTTGTCCTTTGTAAACTCATGCACTGATATCCTTGAAAGAACTAGATAAGTGCAAACAGGTTTCTTTCTGTACTGAAGATGCCAGCTGATAGCTGTTATATCTCTGTGTGCAGGTTCTTCTCCTTCATCATGCTCCAGAGGTGACGATTAAGAGCTGCATTTTATAGTTTCAGAAACCAATGGGAGTTTTTAGCAACTTTTGTTGTCCTTTTTTTTTTTTTCAGACCCTCTGGGTACGAAATAAGAAGCAGCTATGGATATCCTGTACAGGGCTGTTGGTAATAAATGTTACAGGAAGCCTCCTTGTGACATACAGAGTGATCTGATTTCTTTTTTTTTCTGGACACCAGGATGGTACTAATCTGCATACATAGATTAATACTTCTACATTTTAGCTAGCTACTATAGGCCTTGGCATGGCACGTGTCTCATTCTTGTCCTGGGATGACTTGGGCAGGTCTGAGGGATTGTGCCTCTTCAAGTCATGGGACATGAATGGTTGTCTGAGATGTAGTTGTCTACACTGTATGCCTCCAAAATTAGGTTGCTTCAGCCAGCCCTATTCCTGCATGGTGTAGCTTTCTTTTGAAAAATTGTTTTATCTATAGGCCTTGGCTAGAGTAGTTAGAATCCCTTTTTTGTCCTTAGCTGAAGTTCGAGGGCAAAATCTTTGACAAACACATTAACCAACTATACCAAACATTGTTTCACACAGAATACAAAGAAAATTAGTTAAATCTGAATTGGCTGACTATATTCCCTATGCGTTATAGCATTTATAATACTGCATTTTTACCAAATAATGATTTAATAACCTGAGCAGGCCTGTTGGTTTTATTTTTTTAAAGTCAGGCTTTGTTGTTTTGGTTTTTTTTTTTAAAGTTCTTTTAGCCTTCTGATGTTTTATTCTTGTAGTAAAGTTTCTTACGCGCTTTTCATGTAAATAATGATTGTTTTGCATTCTTTTCTAGAGGAAAAGAGAATTGATAAACTGTTGAATTGACCAGCGTGGTTGGAGAAGACAATTTTCTTCCTCCAATCCATGGTCACTGTTAGAATTCTATAAATATCGATGTCTGTAAATAAACTACCCCTTTTTTTACCTTGAACATCTCAGTGCGTGAGTGTCGTTCTTTTGTGTTGTATTGCAACAGGGCTTTTGTGTGAAGAGCCACTGAAACCTCTCCTTTCTTTCCTCTTTTCTTGTTCTATTAATATCCAGGGTATTGCATCCTTGATCACAGAAATATTTCAAGAAAAACAATGTAGCAGAATTCCCTGGAGTGAATCTTCAGTGAAACCTTCCTGTCCTAGTAAACTGTAGTTCCTAATTAGAAATAAGGCAATGTGTTTTCCTTTCATTAATTTTTCCATCCAGTATTTTTTACTCTGGTCTTTATACATCATACTCTCTGAAGTTTCCTGTTTTGATGAAGACAAACAATATTTCAGTGAAATGCTGCAGGTTTTTTTTTCTAAAATGTATCTCTATTCCTCAAGGTTCAAAAATAACTCCCCACATGCTTTTAGACATTCTAATGATCAGTTAGTTTGCAGTGTTAATGATATTGGATTTAGAAATGGTCCAAAGAGACAAATATCATGTATGAATGTAATGAGACTGGAATTTTGAAAGAGAATTTTAATTATTTTATTATCTCCTAAGAGAACTGAGGAGTAACGTCTGTGTTAAAAAGGTTTTGCTAGAAAAAAAACAGAATCAGAGTTAAGGATGACTAATGAGTCTCCATTAAGGCAACAATGTCTGTTATAGCATTTTTTTTCAATGAAGTGAGAATAACTTGGCTCTATCAATAGGTTAGTTACATTAATAAAATTTGTTTGTTGATTTAAAATCCCTGTCATTAAGTACTGAGCATGCTAAGAACTTCTGGGTTCCTCTATTTGAACAACAGGAATTAAAAAAGGAGATAAAGCAGAGGTATTTTTATTATGATCCTGTCCAGGTTTTCATAGTTGCAGACAGTAAAATTAATATGAAAACATATGATAACTGTAATCTAAAAAATAACAATTATCTGTCTAGATATGAAAGGCTTCATCTTGCACATTCAAAGAAGCAAGTCATTTTAGACCTCAAATGGAAGTCTTCCTGTTGAATTCAGTGGTCAATGGATTAGGCATTTCTTACATTTTCCCCAGCTTCTTTAAATCTACAGCATAAATAATCTTTGTGGCTTGGAAATGATGAGGAAAATATTGATCTTGTAACTTCAGGATTAACAAGAATAGAGAGGAACTTCCACAGTCACTGAGAGATTGATGGCCTTGAACTCTACAGAGTTCACTGTGTGCTACTTGGGGCTAGCTCACCCTTTTGGAAACAGATTCTTATTTCTGATCATTCTTATAAGGTTCATTCTTTTTTGCCATTCTGTCTGTCTTTTCAGCCCTTTTCTTTTCATGTGAACTTCCCAACATAGTTAGGTGAGAATTTTAAGGGAGTTGGGAGTTAATTCAGAGGGGTTTGAATGCCAAGCTGCTGTGCACATCTCATTTTGTGTCATGTATTCAGCAGGCAATTTACATATATTTAAGATGCATAAGATGATAGAATTCAAGTTTCTCTTTTTACTACCTCATGGAATTTTAATGATTTTTAATATAAATGGTAATTGATATGTAAAGCAAAAATAATTCATATTTCAGTGTTTGGCTAGTGTATTTAAAAGCAAATTGTAGTAAACAACTAGGAGACAGTGAATTAAGCACTATGATTTCTTTAGGTTCTCTGAGAACATGTATTAGTAACTGCCAAATGTTAATTTCATGTCCTTCTCTAGATCCTATAATGAAAAACGGTGAAACCAATTTAAAAATCTATATTGCATTTTTGTTGACAGTTTGTAGAATAAGTTTCAAACATACGGGATTCCAAATACTTTTTAACATCTGTATAATAGAGAATTTGTAGTAGAAACAATCATGGTGCCAGAAATACTGCAGTGATATTGCTGATAGGACTGTGACTAAATGAAAGATGATGCACTGATACATTATCCTAAAAGTGTAGTGAACTCGTGACTAGTGAGTCACTTGTGTTTGAAATTCTGTTCTTGACATCCGACTATTCAATAAAATAATAGAATGTATATAGATATTTTTCCCTTGATCTCCCAGTATTTTGGGATGTGCTTTTGAGCTAGAAATGATTGCCCTAGTTCCCTGAATGTCTACAGAAAACCAGACAAATGAGTATCCAGTAGCCTTAGACTTGCAGCTTTCTCATAAAAAAAGAAGTCCTCTCTGATAGATGCACCCCTACCAAGGCTGACTGCAGCAGATTTAATTTGATCTTTCAAGCACAGATTAAAAATAGTGTTCTTGTTTCAGTTAGAACATTACCACTTAAGCTTCAATACAATAGGAGCTTTTTCATCATCCCAAAGCATGCACTCTCAAACATTTTAACTGACAGTTGTTTAGTATTTGCATTATCTTTTCCTGATTGTGCATTTTTCACCAGAGACAGATGATAAGTTTACTTGAGAGAAGATCTGCAGTAACATCAAGAAAAGGCTTCGTATTCTGTATTACTGGGGACTGCAGAAGAAATTGGTGATTGCATTAAAAGAAATTGCATTAAAAATTTGTTGAATTTTCCATATGTAGGCATTTTTGCATATTTAGCTGATACTGTTGTTTTGCAAGGAGGCAGACAGCATCAATCTTGTTTTAACATTAGAACCAAAGTTGTAGAGTTGTAAATGATTCTTCCAGTATTCATGGGCCAAGGAGGATGATTTTTGCATGGATTAAGTGTAGAATTAAAAATTCATCCTGTCTGTGAGTAAGTACACAGATGTAAGATCAATTATTTGGAAGAAAATAAGGTATCTAAGGCCAAGCCCTAAATTTATTTGCACCTCAGATAGATCTGCTAACATCCACTTTCATATATTTTATGTCATGTTTTAATTTGATTAAAGTGGAACAGTCTTCTCAGGTAAGAGGTAAGTCACCATCCATGAAAGTACTTAAAAGCATGGTTTAGTGGTGAACTTGGCAGTCTTAGATTTGTGGTTGGACTCAGTGATCTAAAGGGTCTTTTCCAACTAAATTATTCTGTGAACATGGGTTGGGGCTTGAGAACATCCCATAACAGTCCTTGCTTCCACAGTGGGTTCATACTATACTGTACTGCCCAAGGGAGCCACTGCCTTCTGTTGTCATGCACAATGTAATGCAGACTTATCAAACTGTGTTGATGTTCTGAATATTTGGCAGAGTGTTGTAAGCCGTGAAGTGTGTTCAGTTATCTTTGTTGGTTGTTCTTCCTCTCCCTTTTCTGTGTGATCAGCTGGGTGGATGGGAAATGCATAGAAGTGGCCAGTCAGTCTAGATGGATGGATGGATTGGCTAAGGCTTGCGTGCTGCACAGCACTGATATATTTCACATAGCCTATCAGGCATTAAAATTCCAATTTCTCATATTTGTGAAAAGTACTGTACTGAGAGCTAAAACAGCACTTACAAAGACTGCTTTCAGAAAACGAAATATTAATAATTCACCCTGTCTAATTGTAATGGATCCATTTATCTGTGGGTTTAATGTCTAGTCCCATTAATAAAAAACCAGTCTGTATTAGAACCATCAAATCTGTCAGAGAAACCATCAGCATGATTGTATGGTTGAATTTTCAGGTCTGCAATGAACTTTGTATGCACAAGTGTATCCTTGTGATCTCTTAGCTTTTAAACCCTTGATCCCAAATCCATTGTATTCAATGAAAAAGCCCTCCCAGCCTTCTGCAGACTGAAGAGAACAGTCAGTGTGTTCCTTGTAATCTCTGTTCTTGGCAGAGGTGCCAAGGACAATGGATCCCTGTAAAGACTTTTTCCTGTCTTGAACAGAAGCATTTCTGTACACAAATACACACTCTGTGCCCATAGTTCTGTCCATATGACTGGAATGGCCTACAACAAGTGGAGAAATGCAATAGGAGCAGGTCTACAGAGCAGAATAATTGATCTCAAGGATCTGACATTTATGTTACACACATTTCCAAAGTTTTAGATTAGTTTAGTTTAGGCGTGTTCCATAGGTGATAGTGTGCTAGGTGTTCTCCCAGACTTCTGTCTCCTCATTTAGTTCAACTAGAAGGGATCCAGTACTCTCTGAGACCATTCTGTTGTACAAATAGGGGTATGATACATGGAGAGAGAGGCAAATACACATGAAAAGCATGTTCCTGATATCAAAACACTTGCATTCAGTGTTGGCTTGATTTGAGCTGTTTCTTGACTGAAGAAGTAAAGTCTCAAGATCAAAACAATTTAATAAAAAGACAGATTAAAAAAATAGCCATTGATTTTCAGATTATGAAATTTTACTCAGAATTACTAGACAATTATTTCTGTAATAGTTTCAGATTCTCTGATTAGTGTAGAGTATTTTTACTATAGGTGCTGGCAGTGTGTGTTGTGGGTGTATGTATTTGCATTTAATGGAGAAATCTAAGGATAATGCCAGACGGGAGTGCCCTTTAAGGCACGTGAGCAGTGAAATCTGATAACAAAGGAACTGAGTTTATGTGGATATTGAGAAGTATTTCTTTTATTGAGATGAAGTTAGTATTTGTAGTGCGAAGAAGTAGGCTAAGAAATACTCAGTACAAAACCTTATTATGGAAGTATTGGTCATACTGTTTTAACTTTCCTCCTGACCTAAAATATTATGATCCCATTTCTCAGCTTCAGTCTAATCTGATGGTAGTGGAGGTATTTCAAACATTCTAAGTCCCTACAAGTTTGTGAAAATGTGACCTTGGGTAGAAGAAGTACTAGCTGTCTGAATTGAGGAAAGGCTGCAACTAAGCCCTCACTGCACAACAGAGTCCACACCAAAGGAAACCAGGAACTTGGGACTTTATTAGGTACAGGAATAGCCACTCAAACATAACAAAATGCTCATCAGTTATTCTGTTAAACATGAAAGTTTAATTTGCATTAAGGTTTTTCTTTTCATCTTTTACTGTGAAAAACTAAAATTAGGAAGCTGAAATTGAGGCTTTGTATTACTGAGTATCAGTAGGTTATCTGTTCTCATTGATTGAAATGAAAACAAGGGTATTGCATTTTACTGTTCTGTAACTTCTAGTCTATTTGTTTTTGGTGATTCACTGAAGCAAATAAGCAAGAGAAAGACAATGTAGTTCCTGAAGCCATGTGTAAAGAATACTACCAGAAGTCAGGAGCTTCAATGACACTGTAACTGAAATTTGCAGTTGGAGAGATGCTGGTTGATGCTATTGCAGGCTTGCTGTTTCTTTTATCTACACATAGCAGCAGTGTTCATTTGAAAAGGAGTGTTGAATGTATCAGCAGCCACTTGACAAACTCTGCTCTGCATGAATCTCAGAGTCAGTTTTAGGAACAGCAGGTTAAATGTCCACATTTGTACAAATAAGTGGGTAGTGCCAATTTTCCAGAACTCATGCAGTTGGAAGATGTTTGCATCCTGCTTCTACAAGAATTCCAGCCACCAGAAGTTTCCTGCATTGATTTAATTGGGAAATATCTTATTCAGACATCTTTATCTAATTTCCCTGACAATTGTTGGCTGCTTTCCCTTACTCATGAAAATACAAATTCACCGAAAAATTGTGGCACAGAAATAATGAGAATGACTTCTGGTTGAGATGACATTGTATGTGCAGCTCAATTTATTAAATGCTCTGAAATGTTGATTTAGAAAGCTGGAAAGAACATCTCCTGTAATAAAGTATGTCCTTACAATATAGCATTAAAAGTGTCTGCCCAGTTGGGGAAAATATATTTCTAATAATACCAGGTTGCCTTCCCAAACACTTACTTGTG
Organism: Phylloscopus whistleri; assembly: GCA_017589585.1. Taxonomy (NCBI): domain Eukaryota; kingdom Metazoa; phylum Chordata; class Aves; order Passeriformes; family Phylloscopidae; genus Phylloscopus; species Phylloscopus whistleri. The sequence goes on from JADMLD010001408.1 coordinate 3,622,733, forward strand.
TATTTTCATTCACAGTACAGCAACAGATGAAGTGGATTTATTTAATTTTGCTTTTCAGCATAAACCCTCAAGATCTCAACTTTCCCACTCATTTTTTAGAAGTTACCATCTGTAAGGGAATTATTATTCAAGTGTTATAATTTTATAATTTCTCAACTACCAGGTGGCTAACATTACAGTTTTTTAATTTGCTTTTTTTCACTAAAATATGGTTTCTCGTTTGAGTTTGGTCTGAAAATTATGCCCAGGTCTGAATAGATATATAAAAATGAGAAAGTTATAACACTGCCTAGTGCTTGAAATTGGCATTAGTTTAGACTGGTTTGGACTGTGTGTCATAAACCTCTCAATGATGACATGCATCTAGGGGTGCTGATTCTCATGTACCTTATTCTGGTTTTATACCAGCTCCTTGACTGTATTGGAATAACTTCTGATTTATAAATACCAAATTTATGGCTTCTGTGGATTATCTTAAATTAGTTAAATTAAAATGAAATTAATCAAAACCAGTTTGGAAATGTTTTATCAGAACACCACATGCACAGTATTTTTCCGTATTACAGATACTCTTTGGGCATTAGAAATTCTTTCTGATACAGTGTCTGCATACAAGGACATGCAGCTCAGCTGATCGAGTTTTATGTTAGTTGTAATGAACAAAATTTATCCCATTGCTAACAGTTTTCAAGGTTTTGTGTATTTAAGCAATTCTACAGAAGCTAGCAATGCCATTTTTTATTAAGTATCCCATTATCCTTTCAGTAGTTGCAGGCACGAATCATTATCTTCACTTTAGAAAACTGATACAGATATTACAATTTCCTGAGGAACAGAGTAGCATCTTCTTTATTAGAAGTCTCTTGATTAAATAATATGAGATTCTGCTAAATGTTCTTATTTGTAGGCTCAGGATGTTTAAAAGTTAAATGTTCTTTAAGGATTGTCCACTGTTTGTAAACATCAATCCCATCCATACATATTAAGGAAAAAAACTAAGGACTGGATTGTATGGAGTGTTGCAAAAAGATGACTTTCCAAAACTCTGCCTTGGGTGGTAAGATGATGCACAGCACTGGATGTAACACTGTCTCCCTAGCAAACACCAGAAATATATGGTTTATATATAGGGCTTTACAACAAAAGAAGGATAAACTAAAAATGTTTAGTAATTTTTGCTCTCCAATGACAATTGTGGCATAGAGTGCTAAATGTCCTTAGGAAAATCTGACTGTCTAAAATCCAATTGCTACATTCTATAAAATCCTCACTGAAACAGTTGAGCTATTTAGTTAAAGAGAGAGCAATGGAAAGAGAAAAGATTTAGAATAGCTAAAACTTGATAGACTTGACAGACTTCTGTTTACATTTAATCCACAGAAATATATATTAAAATATTTTCTTTCTATATAGATAAAGAATTATAAAGTATTCCAGTTTTAAAACCTTGAGGTGCCTGTATAAAGATAATTATGTTCACTTCATGTTTTATTCTGTGTCATGGTTTGTAATTTACTGGCAGTGGTGGGCCTTTGGTTAAGAAACGTGTCTACAGAATGGGTATTTGCAGATCTGATGTTGACTCATTGTCTTAGATCTTTCTGTGCCTTATTTCTCTAAGCTAAATCTGTGGAAAAAAATTTTGGTTTTGAAAATGCTAAAAAGTGATACATATTATATGCAGTAAATACTGCAGTCCTGTGTCAGATGCTGCTGTCCTTAACACCAATTGAATAATCAAGATTTGGAACAGTCATATGCAGATTTTGAGCAATGTAACTAGACTTTTTCTCACTGTATAATGTGTTTTAAACTAACAACATCCCACAGTGCTCAATAGTTGACCTGTTATTTTATTTAGCTTAAATCAAGGGTTTAAAGCAGCAAGACTATTTTGCTCACAAATTTTGTGTAATTTAAATTTTTTTTTTGTAATTCCATGGAGGTTATTAATTTTGTATGCATGAATAAAAACTTCCAGACAGCAAAATATTAGTGATTAAAATACAAATGTTATACTCTAGAATCTTCAGTGAAACTATGAGTTTCTCCTTAGTTGAAGAGGGAGAATGATAGAGATAGTATTTAAAACAGTGAACACGTGAAAGACAGACATCCATGATTTCTAATCTCTAGATATGAATTCAGATACAAGTTTGTTTCTTTACCTGCAAGTGTAAAGGACAGATAAGCATGTTTTTATCAGTGAATTTGGCTTAATTGCTTTCTGATGGTATCTAATACTAGTGCTTAAACAATTATATTTCTATTAAAAGGTAGGTTGTAACCTCAGGTCTTCTACTTCCAACTTCAAAAAAAACCCATTAGAATTTCTTTTTAATTTTAAGATTTGAAATCTGTGTTGTAGTAAATGAAGTCTACAGTCACACAGTGGTTATATTTAGAAGTGTTTGTGGGGTTGGTTTTTTTGGGGGGTTTCTTTTTTTTAATGTAAAGAGCAAGAGAGCTATAATCCTTTCTGTTATGTATTTATTGAAGAATTTTGGTTTTTCTTTTCAGAAATATTTGCTGGTGCTAATTACTATTGTTCTAAATACATGTTGGCATATTATTTTATGATAATCCAAGAATAAAAAAAAAATTACCAAATGGGCATGGTGATTGCAGAGAACAAGTTTGAGTTCTCACCTTGTCTATTCTACATCTGTGAACCCCATTCTTTGTATTTTGGGTGAATGTCCAGAACTTCAGGTTTGCATCTGTGATGTGGTCACTGATGTTCTCTGGTGAAAATGCAAATCACCTAAGTTTTGTGCAAAAAGAGAATGGGAAAACCTCTGAGGTCTCAGAAAGCTCCTGGAAGGCTTCCAGGCCTCCTGAGTATATGGGGAAGTTCATGACATGGTTAATATCACCCTAATAACTGATCAGCCCGTGGAGCCTATTCCTACCATCTTTGCTGCAGTTGTGCAAACTCAGAAGTAAAAGGACCAAAAGAGCAAGAAAGCTTATGAGACTGTGGAAACTCAAAGGGATGTTGAAATATTTGCTTTTCTCCTTTTCTCCTATCTGCTAAAGCAAAAAAGAAAAAAAAATAATTATGAAGGCAGTTTATCGAAGTCATTTATTAATCAAGCAGTGGGGAGATCTTTTTTGTTCCCTTGTATTTTTTAGGGTTGAAACGTGCCCTGTATATTTAGCAGACCCCAGAACAGTGGGTTTTAATTAAAGGAGTCTGGAAATTTATAAGCAAAGTTAACCCATTTCTTTGTACTGCTGTGATTCAGTTAGAAAAGCTAGGACTGGAAATGATGAGCAAGTAGTTAAAGTAACTGAGCAATAAAAAGAAATATCTCCATCATTGTTACTCTAGTGAATCAAGGTTATCGTAAAGAAAAAATAATTGCATTAGAATCTCAGCTATTGCATTTAGGAAATAATCTTAGAACAAAAGAGGAGGAAACAGTTTGTGATGCAGGTCCAATTTACTACACAGTTCCTGGAAAACAGATTAGGGTTTTTAAAATTTATATTGAGGCACTTTTTTTCAACCCCAGAGTACAATGCAGCATGAATACAATGCTGACTAACATCCTGGGCATTATAAAATTTGGAATCTGCTTGCCCCTGCATAATTTCACACAGCAAAAAGAAATCAAGAGGGATTAATTCAGTCTCTTAAACTTAAAAGGTTGTTCTAAAGGTCCCCTGTCAGCCAGTCTTATTCTTTACCTCTGGGTGATGGCTGCAAGAAAAACCACCTGGCTACCTTCCTTTCACAGGCCTGTGGACTTCTTGATGTTGCACCAATGTGTCCCCATAAAATAGCATGTGTTAAGCAAACAAAACCTAATGTATTGGGATCTGCTATCCTTTGTTTTAGGTTATTCATGAGAAACCATGGTAAAAAACCCCAAGTTAACCAACCCTTCCATTCTTTGAAAAGTTTGCTGGTAGCAGGGCTTGCCTTGTCTGGTTTCTAATGTGAACCAGCAATCTCACACTTACTGTTATTTCATCTACTTAAAACCAGCTGCCGCAGACTAATATGAGCTCCATGTAGATAAAAAGGTATCCAGATTGGTAGAAGCCTTACTCTCTGGTTACTTTACTTCTCAGGCAGAATCCTGAGGCACAGAGTAATCTGAAAACACTTCTCACTGAAACAGCACATATTTCTACTGCTTAGCTGTGAGATCGACACAAGTACTCCTAACAATCTGTAGTTTTGTTTTGCTTTTGGAAATAAGAAATTCTTTAGCTGGTTGTCCTGGCAAATAGCCTCTAAATTCTACATGAGAGTAGGAAAATGAACTAATTTTATATGCATGTAATATTCAGGGGGCCTAGTTTCACCAAATAGCTTTATGTAAAATTGCTTTTTTCCCCCCAGTATCCATGACAAAGGCAATAAATATTGAAGTCTGTTCTTCATCAATTTTACAGTAAACTCATCACCATGTGATAGACTATGTACTCAGCTAGCTAATCAGTGTATCAGAAAATTAATTCAGGCAGAGCACCAATCCAACAGATCTTGCCTTTTGCATATGCATTTGGTCTGATTACTGAATTTGCAGAAATAACTCAGTTACTATCTTCATGTGGATAGCAGGAACTCACAGAACATGAATATTGCTATATATATAGCTATATATGGCAGTGGTATCTCAATTCTACTTGAAAAATGATTGCATGATATCAGACAGCTTACACTGTTATGCAGAAAATCAAATTAATAAATGAAGCTGCTCTACCTTAATGCTGCTGAGTTATTTCAGTTATTCTCTGTTAATTTGGAACTTCACACATCTTTTGGACTTGATTTTTATATTACTGGAGTACAATGACCTCCTAAACTAAGGTCTAGCCTGGCTGCCATCTCCATAGCAAACATGTTAATACACAGTTTTCCCTAGAGAGAACACAAAGTAGGTATTGTCCCCCACTTTACTAAAGAAAGCCTGAAGTGTCTCATAGTTTTAAATGGTTTCTCTGGAAATCTCTTACACAACCAGAAAGGGAAATCTGGATTTTCTCAATCATTGCCCCATTCTTTATTGACAGAGAATGCTTTCTTTTTGCAGAACATTCTGAGTGATGCTCTTCCCTTGTCAGCGTCTCTGAAAATCTCCAGCTTTGCTTTCTTGGTTTTTATAGCAGTGGAGCAGGTTGACTGTTTAAAGTCTATGATAGTAAACTGGGAAGCAGAAGATGCTCTCTCTCTCTGAAGGGAAAGGTTTGTATCTTGGGCCATGAGGAAACACATCTGAATAAGTCTCCATTGGTTATTGGTCCTTTTATGAACAAGATTGAAGCATTATTCTTCTGTTTCCTTGACCGGTTTTCCACTGAACTTACAAGAATCTGTCTATCTTCTTTGGTCTTCAGCTTTCAAAGAAGGACTTGCTTATCAGTGGTGGCAACAAAATCCGGCAGCTTCTCCAAGAGTCCTGAAATAAGACATAATTATTTCCACTGAAAGTAATATTTTGGATTTCACTTCAGACATTTTAATGCAAAGTGTTATGTGAATTCCTTATGTTCTCCAGCATTTTTGATTCTGTTCTTGTTTGCCTGGATGATGGGACCCTCAGGCAAATAAGCTAATTGCAAGGGTATATGAACTATAACCGGGAGAAAGGATTATACATTTATTAGTAATACGATCACTGGTAATTTTTCTACAGTTTCTCTTAACTTGAACTGATAAAAAGCTTAACCTAAAGTAGTAGAGTACCAAAAGGAGGTCAAAAATTACTCCTCCAGGAAAATACTTTGTTTTTAGTTAGACATACTTTAAACGCTAATAGTGTCAATTAATTTGATTTACTTTATGCAGTTGGCAGCTAAACCACTTTAGAGGCTCCAAACTTCAATTTTCTGCAGACAGGCAAGTGGCCTAGAGACCATCTTCATTGTGATTAAAAATGCATTTTAATTCCTAAAGCAGTTGGGTAGAAATAACTGTAAAATAATAAAAGTATTTTTTAACAAGTGGTGGAAACAGGCTTGTTGAAAAGGTATTTTTTAAGGGTAGTGAAGTTGCAATTTTTTTCGGTACATTCATTTCCTAGTGTGGACTGCAGATAAAAAACAGTTCTGTTTCATGATTTCAAATAAACCATATTCCGTAAAGAAGCTTTGTTTTTGCTGTACGTTGTGACAGTTCTTTTACAATGTTTTCTATTACACCCTTAAGCATTGTCACTTGATTGTTGTAATGTTAATTACCTCTGAAAGTTCCCTCTAGCCCTTCTTAAGAATATGAGTAATTGTAAATGCATCAAAATGACTTCTGTCTTATGTGCATTGATTAAAAATAAATAAACTTGACCCAGGAATTAAGCAACAATGAAATATATAATAGTGAAGCGAAAAGGCTTTTTTTTTTCCTCGGGTTAATTGTGTATGTTATGCTCACAGTGAAACATTTTTTACAGCAACAGTAGTGTCATACATGTGGGACTAATGATGTTATCTCTTGAAGGAATATAGTAGCTTAGACTGAAGGAGTTTCTTTTCCTCCTAAATATGGTGCTTTGCTTTACACAGCAATTCAGGTCAGCCCTATGATTGTATAGTACAGGAGTGCAGATGTCCTTCCTGTCTGATTCCCCAAACCATGTGTCTGAGTAACTGATGGATTTATGGTATAAAAGATGTTATTATGAACTCAGTGAAATCCATGAGTCTACATGTGAAGTCAGCCTTTCTCAATAAGTTCTCAAATGGTCCATGGACATTAGATCCTGTCTTTTGGATATAAACACTAGAAAGGCCCTTCAGGCTCTCTAAACTTCCCATCTTTCAAGGCACCCTAGACCATTTCTTTTATGTAATGTAGGACCCTCTTTGTGCACATGACTGAGCTGTCTAATGTGGCTCCTGTGGATGTTTTCATGAATATTTTTCTTCAGTGATGTGAGTTCCCGAGAAAAATCCTTTGTCCTTTCTTTCTGCAGGATCTCCCTTAGCTGGTTCTCCTCACTTGGCTGCTGACTCCATTGGCCCCCTTGTCTCTCTCCCCTGCCTCTGCCCTCGTGCCTTGGAGGCATGGGTGATTTCCTTTCCACCTTGACAGTAATCCATCTGCACTCTCCTTTCCTTTGAGGAAATCTTGGCTGAGATTTAAGGATATAAAAGATATATATAAGGAGACAAAGATTTAAGGATATAAAATAATGACTTTTTGCATAATAATATAGCTTGTAATTGTTAATACTGCTTTTATCAGGACTTCTCTCAGAGCAGAAAATCTTTTGTGTTCAGGACACAATATGCTATCTAAAGGATGGACACAGTATGCACAAGGATCATATTTATTTTGCCTTGCTTAATGTCTATTTGATTAGCATTTGACAAAACAAATATATATAAATTAAACATCTGACTTTTAGTTTCGAGATCATAGTACCCCTGACTGCAGACTTTCACAAAACCTCTCAGTGGGACTGGAGTAGACATACTCCTACTGTAAAAGAAGTATTCTGTAGTATTGAACAGTTCTGGCAAAGATTTTAAGGAATGAGGATTTCTCTCTATGTATGCAAGGGAACAGTAGGAAAGAATTTTTTTTTTTTTTTTAATCCTGGGAGTAGGGGGAGGGAAAGGAAGCCTAAAGCAATTCTTCCAATACTTTTTATTTAATATTTATATCAGAGAAGTGTTTTGAGTTCCATCAGGCCAGCTTTCTGCTATGGACAGATTTTTCTGTTATTTGGACAAAGAAAGCTGGTACCCAAATATGAAGTACAGTGCCTTGATACCTCGACTCTGGCACATGGGAATGCATCTTTGTATAAAGAAATACGGGTCAGGTATTGCTGTTGTGTTTTTTAATATGGGCATAAGATGTTTAGCATACTATTCTTGTCACTTGCTGAATTCAGAAGCTTAAATAATACTCCTTTAACTGGTTAACTGGTGAGGTCTCCAAGGATCCTGAGACATTTGCTATGTGATATGGCACTGAGAAAGATGCCAAAAGGATTGAACACTTGTTTTGTTTCCAGGTTCTGATATTAGTGGTCCCTATTCAAACATGTTATGGCATGGAAATGTTCTGCTTGATAGGGAATTACAGAAAGCAAAAATGAGATAATTTCTTGAAACTGCTGTAAAGGACACTGGGTGCAGAGTAGATGCTGTGTAGGGAGCACAGTGCCATTTGAAGTTCAATTTCCCTTCCAGTGAACCCCATCCTGTACAAGCCTCCAATAATGGATTGAAGTGAGAGAGATGAGTGTAAATTATAGTTTGCAAAAGACATGTGAGATTTAGACCAACTTTGGGCCAGTTCTTGCCCTTTTAATATGTCTCCTTTTACGTCTTTATGAGTAATGGAAACGCATCCCATTTATTTACATTTTTATCTCTCAGCAACATTTCCCTTGATTCTCTACTGCCTACTGCTTTCTGTAATGATAATTTTGCAGCTTCCACTACCAGCCACATATGCTATTGCTTCCAATCTCTCATCTAAAATCACTGACTGACAGGTCTGACAGAAACAAATAGCAGATGTGTTCATAGATATTGTGTTTGAATTTGCTTTAAAGTGTTTTATCCCCCCTTCTCTTCATTTTTTTTTCCTTTTTTTTTTTTTCTGGTTCAGCACCTTTTTCTGTATAATATAATAATTCCAGTTTGCTTGGTATGTAATCATAGGTCACTATACTAATATTATCACAGCTGTGGATATAATGTCATGTTATTTCCTTTGGAGTATTGTGTGCTTCTGCTTTTTTTTTTTTTTTTTAAATATACCTCTATCATATTCCTTTAATTCCTTTACAAAGGAATGTTTGTCAGTTTTCTTTCCATACAGTATGACAGGATAGGCCAACAGCATGCCAAGTGGCTTCTAGATCTCTTGTTATTTTAATTCTCTTGTTAATACATGCACTTTTGTAGATACCAGTAGATCCCATCTGTGCCCTGGTTGAAATACTACAAATGACGCAGATGAAAACTACATATTAGCAGAAATACCTGAGGAAACTTGGGCAGATTGCCTTTTATAATCTGCTGGCTTCTTGTTCCAGCTGGACAAACCACAAGGATCCTTTGCTTCAGAGTTTGCTGTCTCTGTGCATTGGCTTAGAGTTTAGATTTGGGAAGATCAGAGTTGTTAGTATTTGTCCACTTTTTGAAGATTCTTTGCTTCTCATCACATAAAAGCTTGCTTGAAACTTAGTAGTTTCTCCAAAATGAACATTTTTTGAATATATTTGCTTGTACCCTTTATTAATGAAGGAAGTGTAATTGTATCAGAGATACTTTATGTTGAATTCAAACTCCAAAGATAGGTAGGTATGTGAGGCATAAACCAGTTAGTCTTAGGCTGAACTAGGTCAAGGAAATAGGCCATTTTTATTTTTTTTGTGCAGTTACTAAAATCCATCTAAAATATTAGTAAGACTGGTAGTAATACCATCTAATTACACAGTACTTTTATTGCAACAGCTGGTGAAAAACCTTATCTGGAATTAAGGATTAGTATCTCCATTTTGAAGAAGGGGAAATTGAGGCAGAGCATTAAACTGGTTTCTTCAAGATGATGGAATAAATCAATAATAACAAGTAAATGCAGATACCATCCAACACAGAGGTCTGTCTCTGTTACTGGGATTCCTATCAGGAGAAATCTGCCATAGTTTGAAAGTGAAGTCTTGTAATTTTTTAATGCTTAGAGGTAATCATGGGCTTAGCACCTTCATGAGAGAAAGAAGAAAGGAACTGGAATATGCACCTTGATCCAGTACAAGAAGATTCTCTTTAAGTATACTATGTACTTATGGTGAATTTGCAGTTTTCTGATATGAGTGTCCATTTGGGAATCTGTCTGTATGTTATGTCGTATCTTGATCCTCCTTGTAACACCCTCAGCAAAAAGCAGGAGCTGCATGAGGGTCATGCTTGTGAGTTGCTTCAGTTCAAATTGCCATCAGCGAGGAAGTTACACTCCTGTATTTTTCATTGCCATTACACTGATGGATTACCTTCTGCTCACATATGTGAAAAGGTTATTTCACAAAGAGGCCATTTTTTTTCTAGATGTTTAATAGTACTGGTTATACCAGATGTATACCATACGTAACAAAATAAGTAGCATTCTTCACCATCATCATCACTATGAATCTGTGGACTTTTGATTTGTGAAAGAAATTGGCGTGAATTGTGATTTGAAGAAGTACAATTCTTTCCTGTAGCAGAGGGGAGGCTGCAGAAGGGGGTTGAGGAGGCTTGGTGCTTTGTTTTTGTTTCACTCCTGCTTTTCATCTGTTCTAGGGCCTGGCATGCCTTTGCTTTTTCAATTTTAAAGATCATTTACTATTCAAAGTGTTAAAAGTTTAGTTTTAAAACCTAGAGGTAAGAGGCTAAGCAAATGTAGCAGAGGGTTTTTGTTGTCCTGTCAGAATCAGGTGAAGGGGAGATGAAATGGAAGAACCAAAACACTTTTCTTGAGAGTGGAAAGCCTGCTGAAGTGGGAATATCTGTGTGCCCCATAGCAGCTTCACTGTCACCTTTCTCACTTTAGGGTGGCAGGTCTATGAGGAAATGAGACAGGTCAACATATGAAAAGGTATAACAGGGTTTTGTAACTATGAAGAAAGAAATCTGAAAGTTTGTTGATGGGGGGATGGGGAGAAGAAGGAAGCACAAATTCTAGATAAAGATTTATATAATTTCTCAGTCCTCTGAATTTGGTGAGTTCACTAGCAGGTTATCTGTCACCATCTGCTTTAGTCTGTTTCTAGGAGCTTTCATTGGTATGGATAAAAGTTATGTTAATGAAGATGGCAACACTAAACCCTAGAAGCATTCATAAGAAAGAAAATTCACTCTGGGAAGAAGTTGTGGGAAAGCGTTTGTGGTAATTGGCTGTGTTGGAGAGGCAGGGAAGAGAGTATTTCACTTCCTACTTTGAGACTTCCAGGAGGAACTGCTACATTATTAGTAACCCATTCACAAAAATTTGACATTAGAAGGATTTTAATTTAAATTTTAAATGTAAAGCCATTTAAAAATAGCTCTGTATAATAGCATTCTCCCTGAAATAGCAGGGAGGATGCGAAATCAGCAATTCAAAGAAGTGAGATCCTTATGTGATCAAATATTACTAAGGATATAATGGGCATTTGTTTCTTCATTCTTTATATAGTTTAGAAAACTTTGTTGTAAACTAACTATGTATGTTTTTTTGGATGGAGCTGACATAGTTTGAATACAGGTATTACTCCAAAAAAATAGTTGTTGTCATTAACTCATGGTGTAGATTGGTGGATGAACAGAAAGGTGAGGCAGAAGATGGAGATAATGAGAGAGACATAATAAGTATTCTGTCCCTTGTAACCAGTTCCCACAACCTGCCTTGGAAAGCACATTGGATAGTTCCTCTGCCATGCTATTCAAGGCAACAGGAATAAATCAGCTGTTTCTGTCTTGGTTAAGAAAATCACTTGAGCTGTTTAATGGTATGCAGGCAGTAATACTGGGTTGGCTGGATTCTCACCACGTATGCAATACCTTGCTGACCAGAGGATTTCTGTTGTCTGCTTGCTATTCTAGACTTTTTTCATGGTGAGTGACATTAAGACAGCATTGTAGAAAAGGCCTTTGATTATTCTGTTTATTTATTAAAAAAAAAAAGAAAGAAATTCTCAGGCAACACAGATATTCTGGGAATCTTGTTGTTGGAATGCTTGTTTCCCTGATCATCAGTTTCAGTATTTGAGGGAGATGGATTGTAATGAAAACAAATGGATTAAATTGGCTGTATTGTCATTGGATTGTAGTAGTGTATATATGTATGTGTGTACATGCATGTGTATATATGTTGAGTTGAGAATATCCTCAGGTACAATTAATAGACGTTTTAAAAATGTTAGTGATCAGTTTTCCATTTTAGCATCCTTTTTTGACACTGTAAACAAATACTGATGCTGACGGATTCAAAGGATGGGAAGGACTCTAGATCATAGACCATCAGATTCAATGCCAAATAAAATTTCAAACCAGAAACAACAAAATAAAATAATTAATTTTAAGGTACTTTAGACTCCCATAAAACTGTATAGAAGTTCCCCAGAAAAATATAGAAGTTCTTCCTTTGCTAACAAAAATAAACATTTATATTTAGTTGCTTTGGCATTTTTGCAGGGCAGTTTGGGCCATCTTATTAACTAAGATTGCAGTCAATTATCTGCTTTATTGAGTATTTGTTTTCATTTGAGTGATCTTTGTACTGTTTGCCAGATAATTTTTCTGTGGTGAGGAAACTCATTAGAGCTCTTTCTCTACCTGCTTGCTAGAGTCTTACTCGTCTGAAACTGAAAATTCCAATTAACGTGATCTGAATTTGATTGGAGCTGTAAACAAGTGCAGCTACCTTTGCTTCATTAAAATACGGAAAATCATGTGCTTTTTTAATTATAATTTATAATTACTTTCTTTTTTCCCCTGCTTGATGCAAATAGGAGCTGGCCTTTATTCTGACATAGAAGGTGCAGCATCAAATCAACAACTTTATTTTATTGCATGAAACAGATGGTGAAGATCACAGATATTTCCAAGAAAAGACAATGTAATTTCAGTGCTAAATTACCCTTGCTCAAGGGCCTAACATCCAGAAGTTGATAGGGAATACAACTTTATGGTGTATTTCTTGTTCTAGTCTAGGCTTAGCTCACTTGAGGCTAGGAGAGATTGAATCTTTGTTTCATATTGTTGTTTAAAAACTCAAAACCAGACCACAGTGTAATCATTGATAATTTCAGAGCTGATTTCAGTGTATTTCATTCACTCAGTGGTTTGTGCAATTTATTACTGTGTATAAGGTAAAGAAAAAGGGGATCAGATGGAAAATTCCTGGGCTGTTTAAACCAGTGACAAAGCTTTTCCTGATACATTGGAAAAGATCTGTGCCACTTCCATAGTGTAGGGTGACAAACATTCTGTGTCTTCAAAGGCATTTCTCATTTTTGGAGAAAAACAATAGCTGCTTTTCTTCAGGGACAAACAAGAAAGCAGTGTGTGTACAGCCAAGCTTTCATAACAACTAATGTAAGTCTTTCGTCCTGTGAAGTGCCTAGAATCTTGATTTCAGAGTAAATATTTCCCTAGGACTGGTATGGCTTTCTGTGAGGCTCTAGAATATGCTTCTACTATCAGCTGCTGTATAGTTTGTAATTCTTGCTTTCCCAGGATGTTTATGTCTAAGCATCTATTCTTTTTTTAATTTTCTCAGGTGAGTTACAGAACAAGGGAATCTGCCTATACCCAGGTTGGTATAGGTCCCCACCAGCCTGCCATGTTTGTCAGTAACTGGTAAGAAACTTGGAGATACCACTGCGTTTAATGAAGTCAGCCTGTATGCACCCAAATAAAATGCTTTTTGCAACAGAGCGTGCCTGCAAATATCCTGAGGAGAGGCCAGGTTGATTTAAAAACTTCTCTGCTGGGTTACTGTTTGTGATGCATCCTGTCTAATTGAAGTAGCATGCCATTTTCAGTAAGCCGGAAGCAATATTGGGTCATGTAAATATAAATTTAGAATGCACCAAAGAACTTCCCAGCAGTTGTTTGTATGTTGTTGGCCCAATTTTTGATGCTATTCCAGCTGATCTTTTTAATCAGAAACCTGCCAGGGCTCCTGTCATTTCTCCTGCCCAAGCTCCTCAGCAGGCTGCTTGCAACCACTTTGGAGCATGGGATTCCAGGTTTCCAGGTCAGTTGTTCTCAGTGGTTTAGCCATCACTTTGTATTGAGAGGTTGTAATAAATTGCCATGAATTTATAGACTGGCTTAATTGGGATTTTGTGCTTTATGCATAATTTTTTGAAACAAAGTAAAAATTACATTTTTGTTGCAACTAATTAAGGCTTTTAAAAGTCTGCTGGGAGTATTTCTACATTTGCTTAAGTACAACACCTTTAAGTGAATTTATTTTTCTCGTTTTGAGAATGTATCTAAGACCTTCTAAACTTAGCTGGAGTATATCCAGCTTAACTTAACTTTAGTAATTTAATTGAGACACCTAATTTAGGAGCATCTACCTATCTCATTAAGTTCCCTTTCAATTTAGTATAGACACAGTCCAAATAACACGTGGATTGCCTTCTGTATGTGGATCCCTTTCCTCATAGCAGAGGAGAATGGAATGAGATTGCCAGAAGTTAAGAGGCACAGATCTGTGGCAAAAATCATATTCTTCCATTTTAATTTAGATACCTGCTTTTTTAGTTTGATTTTCCACTCTGCTGAGCACCCAGTGATTCGTAGAGGTCTTGTTTTTCTTTTCTGTCAATAGGACAAATGCGTTCATCTAGTTGCTTTAATATTTCTGCAAACATGCTGTAAAGAATGGATGGCAGAATCACCACTTTCGAATGACAGGTCGCTGACCTCTTTTTAAAAGTTTTTAGAGCCTTAGCTATAGTCATGTAGCTTGGAAAATTTCTGATCAAGTTGCAGTTAGTATGTGTAAGGAGGATCAGATTTCGTACAGGTGTGTATTCTCTCACGTTGAGTTGAGCAATAATTTCTTTAACCATTTCTTTCAGTGCTAAGATTTTTTTAAATGAAGTGCGAAGTTCTTAAAAATATTTCCACCTTTTGCTTGACTTGACATGAGGGAAATGAAAGGATGGTTTGTAGATATTTTTAGTACAATAATTTTTCTCTCTAGTCTTTGTTCACCTGCAAAGTGACAGGGTTGCCAGTTACCACACAAGTACCTAGGCCAGTTTCAGTATCTGTTAATTTGGTGATGGTACAAAGTCAGCAACAGGACTCCAGGCTGCATAATGCTGTATAATATGCTCCTGCAATGCTCTTAAATAATATGTACAGTTTTAGGAAATACAGAATAGATTTGAAACTCCTAAAGTTTTTCTTTTCTAACTGCACACAGTTTCAGTGACTGAATGATACTGAGTCTGAATTAATGATAGAGTATGAAAAAGTCTGTCTTAAAACCCGGCAGAAGTACGTGTGCAGTCATTATATCATTCCTATTAGTCAAGGGCAGTTTGCAGTGAATTTCAGAGGGAATTCTTGTGGAATGGAATGTTTAAATTGTAGGAGAATGGCAGCAGTTCCCTGCAAGTTTCTTCCTGATAACATGATTGCTTCAATGGTGCTATTTGAGGGATATTGAAACTTTGTAGAAACTAAAGGCAAGTTTAATGGTTACTTCAATGGGGGTCAGGAGTTTCTACTCCATTCTTTAACTTCTATAACAGCTATTCAGTTTGTCAGTGATTGTGATGAAACTAATGAGAGATCAGAATTCTGACTGTGCAAGTTATTTACATTAATAATGCTCTTTTCTTTCCTCTTTCTGAGGGAAAATGGTTATGGCAATGATTTTAAAATTAATGTATCTATGGAGTCACCACAGTTAACTCCAAGGTTGCATGCTATAGATTTAAAATGTCTTGCTTAAGAAAAAAAAATCCCTACACCAGTCCTTTGAAAGAGTCTAGTGCATTGCGTTGTAACCAAGTCTAAATACACATGCTTTTATGGGATAATTTCAACAATAGGTACCATCTGCTTAATGTGTTCATAAAACAAAATATTAATTTCCTGGTAAATCAGTTGTAAACCAGAAAATATTATTATTATTGCAATAATTTTACATAAGATAAATGTCTCAGTGGCTCAGAAGGTTAAAGTTTAGAATAAGAGCTGGCATTTACTTTTCTCTGCAATTTGGCTAAAATTAAATTGCCTGATCATGAATCCAAGTCATATTTTTTCTTTCATAAAAATAGAAAAGACCTGGAAACAATCTGCAGACCACCAGGATGTCTGAAAGTTATTTTCCAGTTATAAAAATAAACTAGCCTTGAATTTATTCACCATCTGTCAGTCTTCTCTTCCTACCAGGGAGCTGAATTTTCTGACGGGTTACTTGCAGTCGTAAGGAACAGCTGTAGGAAGCAAGGACACCAAGATTGCTCTAATTATATTAAGACACAGAGCGGCTTTTGGAAATTTGAAAGAGTTCAGTTGTAGTGTCTGGGGAAGGGTTTAACATTTTCAAGATTCTCAAGAATGCACACACTTCTACCATGTCTGAACCTCCAAGGGTTCATTCAAGTAGAATGGAAATGGGCAGAGTGACCTTCCATTACTTAATTTTCCTCTGCATCAGAATCTGTGCAGGGCTGGAAGCAGTACAGGTGAAGCAGGAGACAGTATTAATCTTATTAAGGTAAATATTGATGACCAGAAGAATGTTACCTTGCCATCATAACCTTTGGGGACCTACTGACTTTGGTTCTCATTAATGGTATGCTATTCTGTTTGAGAAAGAAAAGCAGGTGATTTTTAGCCCATGCATGAAGTGATGATGACTGTTTGTAGTTCGGTGAGCTGTGTCACGTGTGTAGGAAGAGGCTCAGCAAGTTCTTTCTGACTGCCATCAGGACACATGTAACAAGATTAATGTCACCTCTACTGCAGAGAGGGATGTAATCAACCTGTTTGTATTCTAAGGTTTTTGTTTTCTATTATAATTATTATAAAAATAGGTCAGAACTCAATAAACAGAGGTAACTGCATTTGAAAAAGCCCAAATCTTATTTTGACTGCCTGAGATTCTTACTGACAGAGAGGTGGTTCAAGAGTGGTTTCTCCTCTCAAGAACAAAACAAGCTAAGAAAAAGCTGAAAGGCACAACAGAAGCATCTCTGTCTAGATCCCATAATGGATTTGACTTCAACATAATAACTAATTAATGAATGAAAGGACTTTCAGACCAAAACTTATGACCTTGAATTGTAAGAATGGCCGGTTAGATCTCCTTGGGAACCATTAGAAACATAAATGGAAAGCCTATTCCTGTATTGTAGACTCTGTAATAAACTGAAGAAAATTGCTTTACAGGATGAATGAAGTGCAAGAATAGTTAAGGAATTATTTGAACAGTATTTCCAGTTTGAAGATAAATTATTTCTGTATGTGTCTTTCATCTTAGTTCTTTTATTTGAACAAAGCAGCTTAAAATTACCATGACGTATTCAGAAAACTGCTGACAGACTTCAGGTCTCTCTACACCAGAATATGCAAAGAAAAAAGGGAGGCATGAAGTATGAAGCTATGCTGTCTGTCAGACTTACAGAAAGACTGGGCCCTGCACCAGATTTATGAAACAATGCAAATAACTTCCTTACAGAAAAATTGGAAGTACATGTCATTTTTTTCCTAAACTTTGTATGTATGCTTTTTCCAAAGCCTTGCAGCACAAGGGTGTCTGTTGCACAGCTTCAGGTACTGTGCAGTTGAGAATATGTATGAAGAAAGGCTAGATGGCTGACAAATAATATATTCTCCTAGAGTTCATTTGTGCTAGTGTGACCCATTCTTCTGGTGTACCAGTTGTCCTGCTCACAGCAGAGGACTCCTGTGAGTGTCGGGGCAGAAAGGCTGAAGAACTGAATGCATGACATTTTATAAAAATCTAAGGAGACAGGTCATTATTAGTACATTAGAACTACATCTCTTTTCTTCAGTCCCCTTGGCATCACTTCTTGGCATGGAAATTCTGACCCTATTAACACTGGCTGAGTCTGAGGTTTATTTCTGGAAGCTTTTAAAAAATGGCTGGGGAGTACCTTTCACTTTTAGTCACATACTGTGGCTTCTTTCTCATGTCTTAAAGTTGAAAAAGAATCCCAGAGCTCTCCCTGGCCTTATGTGACTTTCATGTGAATACATCTATGTTCCTAACCTTATCAACGTTTTGTGGTAGGTAGAAATAGCCAAGTGGTACCTCTATTTGATAAATTTCAAAAAGCTTTGTTCATATCCCAGTTCCTCTTAAACGTCCCTTTTTCAATTCACAACTTTGCAGGCTTTGCAAATCCTTAGGCTTCATGCTGTGTGCCATATTTCATCACAAATATGATGACATGAATAGCTTATTTCTGAGTCTTCAGGTGTTTTTATTGTGAAAGTCTTTGGGGCAAAATTACCTGAATTTACAAGTATTTGACTACAGAAGTCCTCCTTAAAATATTCTGTGCTAATCCAAATGATCTTTGCTACTTCCATTTAGGATTTCCTATGGGAAAGAAATAAATGACTATGTTACAACAGTACCTTTCTTTCTGGAGTGTTGTAATTTAGATTCATCCTTTCAGCTGCTTTTAAACCTCATCCATATCTGTGTCACCTGTATCATATTTTTATTTTTAATGTCCATAGAAAAAGTACAAGTTAGATCTGTTCGTGTCTTCTGGTTAGTATGGCTCTCAGGTTTCTGAATCTTCACAGTTACCATTCTAGTTCCCTTCCTCTGCAGTACTGCTTCTAAACTCTTATGCATGACCTGTATACTGGACATACAAGTCTTTCTTGAAGTATTAAAAAATAAAATTTTCTCTTTTTGGTAGAAGTCCAAAAATCTTGCTGCAGAAAAAAAACCAAACAACTAGTCTCGAAATATTATCAGCTGACTTGTCCTAATCCTTGAAGTTTGAGTGATCCTTAGCTTTATCATTTGATTGTGTGAAGCTTAACTATTAATAATTAATAAGTTTTCTTGGATATACTTGTAGAAATATCACTAAATGGGAACTTTTCTTGCAGAAAAGAAATAAATAGAACACTGTGATCTCTAAGGAGCAAAGGATTCCTGGAGCCAGCTTGCTGGGAAGCAGCTGAGCAATAGCCAAGATTAATTTGTTCTTTAGATCTTGGTACTCTGAATTTCCCTACTACTCAAGATTGCTTTGGTGATATTTATTATCTTTTTCGCACCAACAGCAACTTTAGATGACATTTTAGAGGTGGTAAAGAAATGAACTTCTCTAATTTGTAATAGAAGTTATGGGAATCCAAGTGAACTTTTTCAGGAGACAAAGTTTATTAAAAATGTGCAGATTGACCCTTGAATTGTTATTTTTTTGCTCAATAAAAGAATTGGGAAAACCTATGTATTTCAGTTCAATTTTGTCAAAATGAGACATATCTACTTTGGTTTCAGAATTCAGCTTAATTTGAAAGCATATGCATTTATTTTTTAATAGCAGAATGGATAATGTAATCCAGTATCTTCATTTTAATTTTTACAAACGTTTCAAGGTGGTTTGTTTTATTTTATGGAATCAACCAGAAAACTCCCCAAAGTAATTATTCACATAGCTCAAGGAATAGGTGCCCAAGTTATTTAGACTCACTGCAAACATTTGATAAAAGCAGCTACTTGCTTTTATTGAAAACAAAATTTCTGTGAAACAAAAAGAAAGGTACTGTAAAAGGAATGTTATTAACTTACTTTTGTTGGTTTTTTGTCCTCACTTTTCAGAAAGAAATGGATGGAAAAGTCAGTTCATGTACAGAAATCTCTATGACATTTCTGGCAGATGATGAATACATGGATGACAGTGAGAATTGTTGTATTAATGTTATCTGCATTACAGTGCAGATACAGCAGAAAGGGGGCAGAATTTATGGGACTGAACTAAGTGAATCAAGATCAGGCAATGATTAACATTTGGACCAGTGGCTTAAAGCTTGGTTTCCTAAAATTAGATAGTTAAATCCAGGTTCTGGACTTTGGTTACTTTCAAATATGTCACTTGATTTTCTGGGTTGCAGAAGACTAGTAGTTGTCATTTAAACCCTGCTTTGTAAACTTAGGTTGGTACTCAATAGTTTTTCATTACTAATGGCTTAGTTTGATATTTCGTTTGTACATGCTCTGTGCACTTGTTTGAAAGCAACTGTAATGCACATAGTTACTAAAAAAGAGTAAAGAAGGAGAGTTTTGGTGGAACTGCTGAGATACTGACCATCTTAAAATAAACCGGTAGCAGCATATCTGTAATGAAAATCCACAGAGAGACTGAATTTGCAGTTGGAAAGTCCAGACTGAAATGCTAAATCTGTGCTACAGCAATCTAGAAATTATAAAATGAATAAGAGTGCCAAGAAAGAAAAAATAGAATAAGGAAGAGACTGTGAACAGTTTAAAAAAATTGTCTCAAGTATCTTTCATTTTTCTTCGTATGATTTTCATCTGATTAAAGGAGCTCAAATCATTGCTAGTTAGACTTAGTAACCAGACAATTAAATAAGATGAGAAATAACAGACTGAAGAAAGATTTGAAAAAAGTTGGTCTCAAATTTCAAGAACACAAGATTGTACCTTTCTGCTGTTTGCATTTAGTATTTACACATTTCATCATTTTACATCTTTCTGAAATATAACTATGCCACTCTTGACGCAACATTTTTAGAACTCAGATTAATGTTAAACTCATACAGTTTATTCATTATTTTAGAGTTTCATGCCACTTTTTAACCTAGTGTCACAATAATGTTTAGTAGCAGTAGATGTAGAAGTGGTATTTCAGTGACCATTTCTAGCTTCTACTTTTTCTTCAGAATTGGAAACATTCTAGAGTAATAATTTTCACCTGTCCTCTGGGGAGCCTAGAGGAGTTGAAATGGTACTAACTCTTGGTTAATTGTAAATACCAAGCAGTGAATTAGTGAATAGACTGGCATTGAGCTATTATTTGTATTTGGTCTGGACTCAGTGATCTTGGAGGTATTTTTCAGCCTTAATGATTCTATATGTTCTGTATATAATATAGCCATACAGAACTCAGCTTTTCAGAATATTGTGAAAGATAGCTTGGTTGACAAAGAAACAGGAAGAAATAAAAGCACAGATGACAGTGGCATCCATATGAACATTTTGAGTATTTTAATCCTCACATTAAACCCATGGAATGAGGATAAAGTTCCCAAATGCAAGCAAGAGATACATGAATTCTTCTAAAGGACTAATCCTGTGGACAACTGACACACATACGGTGTAAATTCTATGTTGTTCATTTTTTTTTTCCAGTCCAGACACCAAGCTTCTAGCAGTTCAACTGGCAATGGAAAATTGTTGGATAAGGCTTGCCCATAAAGCTGGTCCTCAGTCAGATGAAAGTAATGCAGATTTCCTTAATGTTCTCAATAGATCAAGTTAGCCAGCCCTAATTTACGTCAGCTTTTGATCTAACAGAGTTTATTGCAGATTTTTTTTCTATCAACTCCTTAAAAAAAAAAAAAATCCTGCATCTTTCTTCCACTTTGGTTACACAGGCCTCCAGCCAACCTCCAGGTGGAGTACAATTGAATGATGTTATAATCTACAGTTGCATCTCACCCCAGCAGCCTTTTTGACTTAACACTGATACTCCTAAATCTCAGAGGTAATCATTTTGATGGAAAATATCATAAAATAGAAGATGGAAAAAAAGGCTAGAGTTTAATCCACCTTAGTCCCAGATTTATTCTGAGCTGAGACGGGTAGGGTATGATGGCTAGTTTGTACCAAGTATAATTTTATATACCTTGTCAAAAAGTGCTTCCATCAGCAACTTGTGTGGTAGTAAACTTCAAATAATGAGACATTTTGGAAGATTCAGCTTCATGACTAGCCTATAGTAGTATTTATTTGTTTTGTGGAGAGATCTGATTTAATGTTTCACTCTGAACTGCGGGTAAAATTCTTTCTGTAGAGTCCTTCATTACTCAATCAGTGCCAAGGTCTTTGATGAGGGTGTTGAGAAGCCTAGCCAGGATGGGAGAACACACAAGAGAGTATCATGCTTCTGCAAACAACAGAGTGGTTCAGTCAGAAAAGGTTGGCCAGATAAGTCTTTAAAATGACTGCAATCCCATAACTGCCTGGGAGAGGTCTGTCAGTACTTCATGGCTTAAAGTGATGTAGGACAGTGGTCTAAATCAAGGGTATCATAAAGTTTTTACTAAGGTTGTTTTAACAAGACATTAGAAGTGAAGTGCTTGTTTTATTGGTCCAGTTACACTCTGTTGGATCCTGGCCTATTAAAGGATCAAATTCAGTTGCTTTTTTCAGAGGAAGAAATAGTTAATTTTCTTGCTTCTTTCTTCTCAGCATTGTTTTTTTCCGTGGCGTCCTTGCTCAGACATTTGGCCTAAGATCAAGAAATTTATGTGGAAGACATTGTTCACATCAGGCCTTTCATAAGAATGGCTCAGGGAGGAAATATGGTCTTGGCTTGCGACTTACTCTGAATATAAGAGTTACAATGTGAAGGAGTGATTCACTAGTTGATTGCAATCTCCATATAGCTTCTTTCTGCACAGAATTTTTTTCAATATCAGTATCCCTTATTTGTCTTTCTCTTGACATTCACTACGTAAGCTTCCATAAGGAACTGATATTGGCATCTGAAGATGTTACTTTTCCTGTCTTTCTTTCCTTTTTAATATATTTGGTATTGCTGAGGTGGAGAGGGAAGAATTCCATGTATTGGAAGTTATGATTCAGGTGTGCAGTTTGAAAAAACAAATCAACAACCTGATTTGGACAGGAAGACTATGAGCAATTATTGAGACACTGCAGGAAATTTAATTAAAAATAGGATTTTTATGAGCAGTGTTAATGCTTGCTGCCTCAGCTAACCTGACAGTAAAGGCTTTCCAAGTGACAGTGACATCTGGCACAGGATCACATGTAGGAATTATGCAGAGGTAATAAAAATTACTTAATTAGCATTGCAAATAGTATTCCAACATTTAGGGGATGTCTGCACATTTGCATACAGATACATAATTACGTAATTTGCAGCTGTTGTGTTTGTTCCATAAGACCTTGCCACATTACTAGTAGAATATGTAAATCAGGAATTAATCCTTTTTAGCACCTATTTTCTCAGTGGTCCATAAATCTGTGGCAAATTATAGGAACTTGTGGACTTCCTCATCCTGGCTCAAAATTCAGTGGGAAACAGAACTATATCCCTGGGCTTACTTGACTCTAAAGGTCTTTTAAGAGGTTTGTAAAATGTAGCTCCTTAATTGTCAGATTTTGATCCCCATTCATGTCTGATACCTTAGTTTGCAAGGTCATGCTGCAAATCTCTTTTGGTATATTCTCTTTCAGTTTTAAAGAGAATCAAGTTAATATTTATTCTCATTAGTACCTTTCTGATACAGGTAATTACCTTACATTAAATGTAAACAGAGAAGGCTGGGAGGGAAGGATATCTGACCAAACAACAGTGTTGTATAGGTAGATCATTAAATTCAAGGTGAAACTGGGCAACTCAGATGCCTAAAAAACAAAACTGGACAAAATTATTAGCTAATAATTTCTTAATACATGATTTCTCAGTGTAACTTCTTATAAGTCCCTTGTGTGTAAGATTTCTTTGCCTGGATAAGCTTGAACAATTTTCACTTAGGTACCAACAGAAAAAGACATGAAAAATGTTTATCCAAACCAGCTTTCTTGAGATATATTTTAATATTAACTTTTGTTGTGTTGATACATGGATATTTTTGTAGCACATTTCTTGTATTTAGCTCTGGGGAGGTTTGCAGTGATACAGTCGATTAACAAAAGATAATTCTGGCTACAGAGTTTGAACATACTGAAGTAATATATAGAGGAGTTTTTCTTTGTTTTTATTTTTAACATGTTTTTGAAAGTGCTTTTAGTATAATCATGCCATTGCCTTTTCCATGTAATGGAAAATTCCCCTTAGGCCTGAGTCCTGTAAAGAAGAAAGTTCAAAGCGAGAAGGGAGTTCAGAGCAGGTTAGGTGATAAAGCATCTTAGAAAACAGTGATTGTGCTCTCCCCCAGGAGAACTTCATTGTATCCAAGTTTAATTTGTGCTAGGAAATTGACTGGATTGTGGGCTGTTAGTTCCTTTAACACTCTTCCATTAGACAAAAACAGTTTGCAGTAATGTAGCCTAAAGTATATTTTTCTTTATTGACTATATAATACTTTTTCGTTATTTTTTCTTGTAATCTAAGTGACATGTGCAAAATGACAATCTGTTTATAGAATAATTATAATTAACAATGAATATGTCTTTAAGGGTTTTTGTTGCTGTTTTTAATGAGGATGAAAATGGGAATTGAAAATCAAATCTTTCTGCCCAGAATGACTGATCTACCTTATAGGCATTGTCAGCAATAGTTTTTATGGAGAGAGGGAAATTGTAGTAACAGAAAGAATAAAATAATGAGCCTTCATAAATGCACTAGACAAAGATGGGAGCAACAGATGTTTCTTTCTCTTTAAACTGTGTGTGTGAGCACAAGGAGAAATGTTGTTCTCTGCTGACTGCTCCAGCAGAGTGTTGCTGCTGGTAGTGGCTCTATTAGAAACGGAGAAAATGGTCTTGCTTCACATTGCTGTAGCTACACCTGGCTTTCTACAGTTGATCCTTACGTTCTCGAGGAGAGTTCACTTAACAGAGGGTGAACTGGGGCTGGCAGTGCAGATGGTTCTGAGCTCTGCACCTCTGACTGCAGAATGGGAGATTTTGGGGACTCAAATTCAGAGACAAAAATTCCCGATGACTCCAGCCTGGTGCAGCTTAAATGCTGTAGGCTGGCATCTAGCCAGATCATATGGGGAAGGTGTCTTAGCTCAGTGTCTATTTTGCTTCTGAGCACAGGCTCCCAAGGTAGCACGCTGTCCCACTGAGCCCCAGAGTTTCTTTTAATGTCTTCAATGATTTGCACATCTCCAGATGAAGCTGAAACTTAGGCACTGTCACCTCTTCTTTCCTGCTCCACCCGCTGTCCCTCCTTACCTGGCTGGAGGTCTAAATGCTCTGTGTGTGGATTCCATGTGCTGGGTCTTGAATCATTTGTTAAGGAGCTTTTTCCAGAAAAAAAAACATGTGGAACAATACTCTTTAATGGAGAATGAATGGTTGTACCGAAGTGCCAGAATTTGGGAATGCTTCAGACTGCCCAGGCAGTGGCTGACTTTGTGTTTGCCTGCTGTGCAGGACTAGGGACAGGCCTTGTCATGGACCAGGACTCCCTGCTACTGCCAGACACAAAGAAAAGACACAAAGCCTCTCCTCAATGAACGTGTGTGCCTGAGAGTCTTTCTCTTGTCTCATATGAGGTATGAATCTTCCAGCAACAGATAGAAGATGCTTAGGACTAATGGTGCTTCCTTCTCCTTTTGTTTTCTGGTTCTTTTAGCTACAGTTACTAATAAGTACAGTCATAGAGGACATTCTCTTGAATTTAAGGTCCATAGCATTTTTTTCTCCCAATTAAGCTGTGCATTTGTGAGATGTACAGCACAGTTGTTTCTTTTTAAAAGGTAGGGGAGTTCCCAGTGGTTTGATCTGTTTTCTGATAGATCTTTTTTTACAGCTTGAAAAAGATTTTTCTGCAGATTATAACTGATTTATTTTTGTCAGTGCCATGCCACATACCAGTTCTAGGCCAAACCAATTAGAAACATATATCTTTTGTTAGCTGAACAAATCTTGAGATAACAAAATGTAAGTCTGGAAACCCAGACTTTTGCAGGAAGCAGGCTGTCTGGAGGACTGTGATAGAATGTCCTCTGCAATGCTAAAGCCAGGCAGGAGCTCACTCACAGCCTGTGACAACCTGTGTGCCTACAATTCTTAGGGCTTATTTGGAAATTTCAGCTTATCAGAGGCCTATCCTGATGTAGGACCAAGGCTTTTTATCCCCCTGGATGTTCCTTTGCTATTATTAGTAAAGAAAAGACTATATATAAAGTCACTTTTTATTGAGCTGTTGAAAAGGAACTGTAGTTATATATGTTTCTGCAACTGCTGGCGCAGTCCTGGTCTTGTCTGTCATCTCTAGATACTCTTGTTTTATGAAACACTGAAATCACATTGTGCAAGCCAAAGAAATAATTTCCTTCCTTTCACTCAGGAATAGATGGTAGAGAAACTCCACTATCAATTTAATTCATCAGCTTCACTGGCTGTATTTCAAATTTAATGGTTTTCAAATATATTTCTAATTTGCTGTTCAGAAAATTAAAATAAAATTCCCAAATGCCTTGCCAAAGGCAGAATTCAATACATACTAATCTACACCTCAGGAAGGCATTCAATTTTTTTTTGTCCATAACTGCACATAATTAGTGTGTCTGCAATAAGCATGTAATTTTTATTATCTGTGAAGAGTTTGGCAGGGGGAATACATCATTACCTGCACATCTAATAATGTGCAGTGCTACAATTCATTTTCTGAGATGCCATGTGTACTGACAAAAAACATTGACTTTATCTCTCTCTTTGTTTTTTTATAGACATATCAGAAGCCTAGCAGTCTGAAGCAGATAAAAAATAAGGATGGACAATAAGTTGGAAAGACATTTACATAAACAGTGAGCAGTAGTGAACAGCAAAAACCAGTCTGAAGATCCAGTGAATAACTGCTTATTTCAAAGACTCGGGGAATGTCGAACAACAACAACAAAAAAGTACATTCTAGGCACTATCCAGCAACCTCGAATATGGATCTGTAAGTGGTTTTATCCACATGTAAAATAGCATAAAAAATGGCAGACTATTGGGACATAAATAAACATACCATTGCTTTTTATTGTTGGCCTTTGGGACATACAAAGTACAGTCTTAAATATACAACTTTATTATGAAATGGGTTTAATTATCTCAGTAAATTATGGACATAAATGAATGGAATCATTTAGAAGAAGTAGCTACAGACATGAAGCAGCACTGAGAGCTGCTTGGATTTGTGTATTCATTTGAAAAAGGAATCTTTGTATAAGGAGTAGTAGTACTCTGGAAAAGGTTGTGTAAGGAGGACAGTGATGAAGAGGACAAAACTCCATGAGGGGTCATTTTCTGAGAGTAACTATGAGAAGAACTAGGCTAACAATTAGAGTCCCTAATCTGTGTGGGATTCTTTCAAAACACTGTTTTGAGGGACCAGCAAGCCAGTCCTGCCTTTCCGAGGCACTTCTTGGGATTAGATTTGTTTTTCTTGCAGTCAGTAAAGCCTCAAGAGTGTTCCTGGAAGCCATGTAGACCATGAAAAGCCACCACAGGAAGACTTGTCAGCTGTGAGATGGCATCTGGAAGAGCTGAAGGGTGGATCTGCCAGGAGGGACACTGTGAATATGGCTATTCCTGCATTCCTGTCAATATAGCATAAATCCACACTTTGAATTTGAGCCATGGACATAATTTAAGCAGAAAAATGAGATTTAAATTGTTATATTCCTTCTATCTGAATGGAAACCAGACATTTCTGGTGCTGTTCTTAGCTGTTTTAATTATTTCTTCCTCCCATTTGCACTGAATTTGAAAAAGGGGAAAGAAAATTCTCATAAAACAAGAAGTACCAGTAGGACTTCCATGAAAAGGAAGTTGTAATTAAATATTTGAGATGAAAAACTAAAAACTCTTCAGCTGCTAAATGTCCTGTATTAAACTTCAGAGCTATAAGTCTCTTCTTCAGGTGAGAAAGTTGTCTGAGTCCAGCTGGAGTCTTGTGACACCAGTGGTGGAAGCTGATCTTCCTTGCTAATGGAAATATGGATTTCTGCCACACACCATTTCTCTTCTTCAGAATCTAAGGTAATCTTTCTTTGAGAAATGTATATTTTATTGATTTGGGTTGCTAAGACTGTTTTTAGACTATAAATCAAATTCTGAAGTTATCTTACTATGAATACAGTTGAAAAGTTGAACTTTTCTGTCTTAGTGGATGCTAAAATAATACTTCAGTGTTCATAGGTGTGCCAGGAAAAAAAAAAATCAGCTAGTAAGTTTATCTAGTCTAGTGACATGAATTGGCCCCTTTCTTCCATGATCTGCAATCAGAATACCTTGTGATTTTTCAGATGTGTAAATGGTCTGGTCTTCTCTCAGTACTTCTGACAGAGAATTACACATATTTCTCTGTATAATTACTGTTAATATATGTTGAATGTGTATAGCATAACTTTTTTTGTGATGGATTGTTTTTGAAAAATCTGATCACATAACAAAAAAGAGCATATACAATAATATTTTAAGATAAATGTCCTCTTTTGCAGCTTGCACTGAAAGCTTTAACATAAAAGGATGATGAAAAATTTGAGACAGAAGAACTATTTTTCAGGATAATATTTTTTATGCTCAGAAGGAAATATTACCTGATTTTCAGAAATCCTCTGTTGATGTCTGCTGCATGTGTACATTTCTCGTTACCTATTAGAGCTTTCATTCTTTGCTTATGTTCAATTTTTATTATGACTATCATTTGAGACTAATAATACAAAGTAATTTTTTTCTGCAGTTTTTGGAAATATTACTTTTGATGCCTAAGCCACCTGATTTTTTACAGACTGAATGTTCTGTGCTGGGAATGAAAAAAAAATGCAGTACTCCAAATGATGAGTTGCTATGTAAAATCGTTGCCTTAAGTCCAATTTCTCTTTTCTGTCTTTGACTACAAATGTTTGTCAGGTTTTTTCAGGGACTGAAATGATGCTTCAGAACTAAAGATATAAAGAATGCTAAAGCTCTATTTATTAAACAAATAAAAATCACAGAGAGTTCTGCCATTTCCCCTTTTTCTTTTTTTCAACTTGCTTGGCTAATGCAGTTACACAGAAGACTAGAAGAAGTTTACTAAAGAAAACTAGTATATGAGTTCCATAATATTACAAATACTGAAAGTTTATCTAGAACTGGTTTTTTCTCACATAATTATCAGTTGTTAATGCTTATAAATGGTTATTTATGCATAATTAGATACTAGATATATTTTGAGGACCCCAGATGATAATTTTAAATTGAACTCTTGGTTTCATTTTCTGAAAGGGGGCCACTACTTTGTGGGTTTGGGCCAAACACAATGCCTGAGATGAATTGTGTTATTTCAGAAACAGTAGCTACTGGTAAAAACAGTGAAAATTGAAATTCAAGGAACTGTTTAGTGACATAAATACCAATAAACTACAAAATTACAGCCCGTTCCTCTGAGTTTCTATGCACCAACAGTTAGTCTTAAGTGATTCAATCGTGACTAATTACATATTACCAGTCCTGATCTTTAACACTTCAATCAACCTTTAGTTGTGCTGTTTATACATAATTTGTCTCTGTTTATGGGTTTATGTGATAACTGTGCCAATCTGCATTTCATTAAAATTGACGTGGAGGTGGTGGAGGCTTTCTCACATAATTTTTTTTTTAGATACATCTCTTTATTTTCTCTACGTCTTTGTTTTTGCTCTGCAGCTTCTTTTACTGACTGCCGTAGAGTTCAGTGGCCTTTTTTGAGTTGCTGTGAGGGAAAATGGGGAAACCAAACATCTCTGCAATCCAAACACAACCAGTTGCATTGGACAGCTTGGAGTACTGTGAAGTGCTGAAGTGCATGACGTAGATGTCACCAGCAGTAGGGCAACTGGACACGGCAGCTGTATCAGCTGTTATGCTGTAATATATATATTGAGCTTATGCTGTATGCTGAGAGGCAGGGTTTGCAGTGTGGATGATATGAGCTCAGTTATTGTGACAGCTCTTTCTGGGCTCTGGAAGAAGATTACATTGTGCTTCCCTAGGCCTCCGAGACATGCCAGTCTTTTGGAGACTGCTCTGGGATCAGTGGATCATCTTTGCTGTGTGGAGCAGGTACACCCTTCAGCCAGAAAACCCATGGATGTCAATTCTACATATGGAGTCCTCACAGATGGGAAGAGCCAGATTCCAGACAGGGACACCAATAGAAGCCACTAATAGAAGGGGAGATTTTCAAAAACTCGTAACCAAATGCATTGTTCATTGGATTCTCTGACTACTAAATCAGAATTGGGCACTTTCTTGCAGGTGGGAATCCTCAGACAGGGTTGCCCCTCTTGAAATTAACCTTCTAAAACATATCTGCTTTTTTTCAGTAGTCTGTGGCCTAGAGACCAAAAATTTCTGTTTCTTCCCTGTGAGCAGTATCTCTTTTAATTCATCATTTGTTTCTCTAGCTTCTGGCTGTGGTTTGTGTAAGTGGTATCCTTTGCTTCCTTAATAATGTCACTTGTTTTGGTGAGGCTGGTAGATATCACATCCTAAATGTGTTTGGAGTATACTGACAAGTTCAGACTTTTTTTTATGAGATAGCTGTATCTAGTTCAGTTAAACATTTAGAGGGGCCTCCATGATATTTGTTTCACACAGAATCACACACAGAATATTCTGAGTTGGAAGGGACTCACAAGGATCACTGAGTCCAACTCATAAGAGAATTGGTTTGTTCTATGGCGTGGCACTGTGAGAGGATGAAGAGATAGTGCTGAAGGCAATCTTGCCCCTGATAAATTGCAGCTGTACCAATTAGCAGAGTGGGAACAGCCTTGCCTTCACAGCTATGTCCAATAAGGATGGGAGTTATAAAAGAGTGGGTTAGCTGGTTGAGAGGTAGTTGGAGTTTGCTGGCTGTGCTGTGAGGAGGAAGGGACAGGAGGCCATGTGAGGGACAGACAAGGTTAGCTGGTCCTGCAGAAGGAAGAGAGAAAAAGCCAGTGCTGCATGGAGCAGCCCATGGGAAGGCTGCAGAGTAAAGGTATGAGAGCTCTTAAGGTAATGAGGCACTGAGGCTGTTGTCAGTTGTGAGTTTCCCCATCAAATGGTGCCCCATGTGAGGAGTGGGTGACAATATGATGTGGCTTATTTTTTTGTGGGAAAGGATGCCTTAAAAACACCAGACAGCAGCAAGAGTGGTTTAGGTATGTCGGGGTATAACACTGAGGCAGAAGACACCTGCTCACCTGCAATCTTTTCTTTGACTTCAATCATATTTTCTTTCATTTGTGGGTGCAAAACTGGATCTTATTAATTCTGGACAGAAAAGTGCTGAGTAGTCTGGTGTGGTGACTGCTTTTGGCATCATGCAAAGCTCATAATGCAGATAATTTTACTGTTTAAGCTACTTGTGTACTGTGCTCTCCCCCTCTTTATGAGCTGGTGTCTTGTATCTCTGCTTGTTTAGGGACACTGTGCTGCACTCCATTTCATAACATGGATGTGCTGTCAGGATTGTCTGTCTGTGTAAATCTAGTCCAGGGTGTTTCTTTAAAACATTAAATCCTCGTGTAGAGCAAAACCTTTTGGGTTAGACCTTTTTTAGAATTAACTATATCAGCTGTGAATAGATCAGCTTCAAGATGAACCCTGAAGTTAAGTGCTGCAGGTTTTAGGCAGAATTCAAGTTTAATTGTGTGTGGGGGAAAAAAAAGAAACAGGAAATATTTTCAGTTTTCTGATTGCAAAGATAACCTCCCACTAGGGGTCAAAACCAAACACTTATCCATGTTTATGTACTTGAGTTATTGTTCTTGATTTTAAAATACCTTCTAAATCATCAGTTCTGATGGAATTGGTTGGGTACTGAGAATTTCCAGATGTACTCTGCAATGTAGTTTGCTGATGATAGGTCAGATATTCCTTAAGAAAAAAGTAGCCTGTTTTTTTGCTGGTTTTGACTGTGAAGTTACAAATTTCTTTTTCAACAGGGTAAATGGAGGTATAAAATATTACCATATGATTAATGATAAAAACATTTCTGTTAATATTGGGTGTAGGATCACAAAATGCTTTCTACTTGGGAGTAACTCACAGTTTCTGAGGTTGTTCTAAAACCAGTGTGTTTTAACCTCATGAGCTGTTTTAGGCCCAATGACTCAGTTTGGAGTTAGCAAGAGGTAGGAAATTATTTCCTTGTGTAAAAAAGGATACTGCAAGGGTCCTGCAAGCAATGGATTTTGAGGTGTTAAAATAACTTCTTAAAAGCAGTAGTTTGTAATTGAGCAGGTCTCTATCTCTCAACTGCTACTTTTGTGTGAAGAGAGCTTATTTTAGGTTGCTTTCACTTCTGTATCCCTGGCCAAATCGCTGTGCTGAAGAAATGCAGGAAGCATATTGTGGCACTCAATTTTCCAAGAAACTTTTGGACCTTTCTACTGGCCTTTCAAATCATAGCAAACTGCAGCAGGGCAGCCCTAATTTTTTCTTGAGCATTTTACATTTATTAATACTAGACTATACATACATATTTTTAGAAGTAGTATGCACTTGGCTGCCAAAGTAGCCTGTTGTTTTTAGAAATACCAGAGATGAGCGCTAAATGCCATAGTGTACCAATTCTTAATATTTTTTTTTCTTATGTGTAACTTACTGAAAAAAGTAGTTCATAGTCTTTGGATCTTAAGTGACCTTTTTTTCCTTTAAAAGAGAGATTGGTACATTTTGCATGGAAAAAGAGATACAACACATTGTAAATAGTCTTCATTAAACTTAATCACAGTCTGTATCAGTTGGTTGAGGTGGCAAGTGATACAAAAATGCATTTTGTTTAAACTGATTTTAGTTCACGGATGAAATTCTTTCTGTGGTAGCGAGTGCTTAGGAACTTATTTTTGTAGAGCAAGTGGGAATCTGTTAGAAATTATCTCTAGATAAGGTGCATGAGCTGCATAATGAAATGCTTTCAGTACCAGACAACATTTGTTTCTAATATAAAAGTAGTTGGACATGAGAATTGTCTCCCTAAAGTAGTTCTTGGACAAGTGATTTCCTGCCAGCAAAAATGTTTTCTAAATTTTTATTGAATTAGTTTCCAATTCCTGCAAACTAGTTATTCCAAGATATGAAAATCAATTCTGACATTTCCATTTTTAACATTTACCTTAGCATCTGTTTTGTAAAGAGAAAAGTAGTGAATTGTACATGCGTATCTCTAAAAACTTGTACCTGGATGTGGTGAGTAGTGGATGCTTA
Organism: Phylloscopus whistleri; assembly: GCA_017589585.1. Taxonomy (NCBI): domain Eukaryota; kingdom Metazoa; phylum Chordata; class Aves; order Passeriformes; family Phylloscopidae; genus Phylloscopus; species Phylloscopus whistleri. Next base: position 3,655,287 of record JADMLD010001408.1, read on the forward strand.
GGAAAATAAATGAGAAACAAGAGAAATGTGGCTTTGCTTTGGCCTAACAACTTCTGGCAAGCAGGGGGAGATGGCAGGCACGCTGTTCTTTTGGATGGCCACCAGTAGACATGCTATTCATAAATTTGTCTTGCCTTTTTTATAATGCGTGTCAATATTAATTTTCCACAAAGTTCTTTGGCGATGAGTTTCACTGTGGAGTGTGGGTGATGGGTGATGAAATCGTGTTTCCATTTATTTGCTTGTCCTTGAGTGTTCTGTACCTTGCGCTGAAGAACGGAAGGTTGTTATCTATTCACTTTCACTGCACTATTCATGGATTTGTAGCCTTCCTTCCTATTCACTCTTCATTAGTTTTCTGTCTAATAAATATAAGAGCATCAATCAGAATGGGGAAAGGAAATGAGAAGTCTCAGAGCATGCATTGTAGTGCTTTGTGTTTGGAAAAAAATTAGAATTTTCTGATGAGTGGTATAACAAAAAAAACCCCACAGCTGACTAAAATCTATTTGTGCTGTGTCTACTGGAGTAAATTTCTTACAATGTTAAATTTGACTAATATTAGTCTGTAATTGTAGAACATTATTTTCTTAGTGAGTTTAATCACATAGAAAGGGTTTGAGAGACTGGTAAATTTCAGAAATCGTCTCCCTTCATGTGAGACAGAGAGTTTACAGTGCTGAGGTTGCCTGTTTAGAGTGAAGGCATTTAAAAAATCTCCAGTAGTTATGTAGCCCATCAGATTTCACTGGTGAGGAATCCTAGGTCACATCCAAAAATTCCATAATTGCCCCCAGAAGGACATTGAGATAAAAAAGACCAGACTCAAACATTCACTTTTCGGTCCTGCAGGGACTTATCGTGAGAAACTTTTAAAAGTCTTGCTTAGAACTGACCTAACAAACCTTGAAGCACTGCAAAATTAAACACAGTAAAAAGAGCTATTCAGATAAGTACAATATTTTTAATAAATTAGTTTGTTACCTAAGTTAATCTCCTGATAGAAGTTTTACAAAACTAAAATAAAAGAAAAATCCTCACTCTGAAGATTTTGGGATTTTGTATTTAAACTTAAATTACTATTTTTCTTCCACAATCAGTTTATGGCCTTTCTTCTTAAACCAGGAGACCTACATAACAGATAGGTTGCTAAATTAGTACCTTATGCTGGCGACCTAAGTTAGATTTGTGCTAGCATCCTTCTAAAACATCTGGTACAAATCCAGTAGGATTTCTTGACCACCACTCACTTCCTGATGGTCTACAAATAATACAGATACTTGGACTTTTAATTACAGCATTCTCTATTCAGATGGTATGTCTCAGAATATGAATCTTAGGTCTTTGTCAACCTGGAGAGCCAGAACTGTGGTCTAGGTCACTGGCCTAATATTTAATAAGTGACAGTGTTTACACTCTGAAGTTTAAGCTTTGGGGTTAATTTGTTGGCTTCAGGGTTAAGTTGGGTTAATTTGTTCACTTAGACATTGCATGGCCTGTGTTGTTCTGCCATTAGTTCTCCAGCTAGACTCTTCTGGAGATTCAAACTAGAGTTCCTGATGCTGAGAAACATTAAGGAAATTACAGGGATATTCACATTTGTAATCAAGCATCAGTATTTAAAAAACCCCCAAACTGCTAAACAATATTTTTCCTAAAATAATTTGGAAGCACAATATTTTTCGATTAATGACTTGCTCTTGAAAAGTATATAGACTTGATATACTTAGTATCAAGCCCAGAGAAGAGAAAAATGTTGTTTTCAAGTGTATTTCCCTCCAAATTTCTTGCCAGGAAGACTGGAAAAAGATCCCCAGCTTCCTGACTCTATCAGACATTCATTGTTTTTCTACCAACTAACCTTGAGGTTTCAATGCTGTGTGGGTTGAAATCAACAGAATATTAAATGCTTATTAGAGAGCTGCTGTTTTATTTTGTTGTATGAATTAATGTCTGTGCAAATAGTGACTTAGTGTTTTGAATCCTCATGCAAAGGAACAAAAGAATAGCTTGGCAGATGGGCTTCTCAGGAGGTACATTTGACAGATAATCAGTAAAATACAATTCCTTTTATCTCTGCACATATACAGAAACATAAAGCACTGTTCTGATAATATCTCCTTCCTTTCCTCAGCTCAGCAGCTCCATGTTTCAATCCAGTGTCCAACCACACAAACCCCTGTGGTGATAAGTGTTGGAATATTTTATTACAGGTTGACACAGCTATTTTAGTAGATTTTTATATTTGAACTTTAGTAATATATAATGATGTTTCCAGAGTGGGTAGGAATACAGAAATGGTTTGCATCTCCAAGTCATTGAATCCAGTTTTCTGCTGCTCCAACAGTAATACAATCTAATTGTATCTAATTTGATGACATTTTGTTTAATCCTGCTTTTGAAAGTTGTCCTGTCAGCCCAGTGCTTAAAAGTAAAAAGACTGTCTTCCATGAGTCTGATTAGTGATTTGACCATGGATGGTAGAGTGCCATTGATCCTGACACAGTAGTGCAACTCTTAATTTTTTTTCCCCAGCTCTCTCTTGGAAATACCTCTCTTACACATTCCGCATTTGTCTGTTGTCATACCCAAATAATGCCCCTGTTTCACAGTCTTCCAATGACTCTATTATACTGACGTCTTCTTCCTTCTTTTGTGGTTTCAAATATGAGATCGACCAGCTTTGAATGAATAATTATTTCTTATCCATTCTGAACTGTATAACCTTGCATATTTTGCAGTTGTATTTAATCCCCTGTTTCCTTCTCTAGTGTTCCATTCCTGTGTAATTCAAGTATTCCTTTTTGCCTTTTTGATATCTCTTTGCATAGGCAAGGTTTCCCTAACACGTTCACCACATGTCCTTGGCACATTTTTCTCTTATTTCTTTTTGTACCAAATACATTAATGAAATTATTAAACTAGGAGTGATACCCTGAGAATTCTGCTGTATTCTTCTGGCCCTATACATCTTTTTTTACCACTATTTCTCACCTCAGTTTTAATAGTTTTAGTTCCTCTCTTCCTTCATTATTCTATTAATCACTCTGTTTTCCTGTTAATTATTATCTAATCTAATTAATAATCTCATCTCTCTGGAATTGGCAGGTATTTGACTTCATGCTTAACTATTGATTAATTGATAGTTCTATACCATCTCTGATGGGATATGAGTTGACTTATCACAGAAAGTCAATTTTCCACAGAAAGCTTTCAGATGAGGATTGTGTGATTCATTTCCAATAGATACTTGCTACCTTCTGTTCATCTAGTGAAGTTGAAGACAGCTCCTTCAGATCATCACTTCAATGCAGGTTTTCCAGTTAATTGACAAGCAGGGGGAAACGAAGAGATGAAAAGACTTGTAAAAACTGAAGAGACACACTGAATTCACCTGTTTTGTGTATTATTTAGGAAAGTGCAAATATGACATTTCTCTCTTTTTTTAAAATAGGTATTTCATGGACATTTATAGAATGATTGTGTTCTTACAAAGCAGAGTCCATTCAAATAGAAATCTACATATATTTTGCTCACTAAGGTGATAGTCAATGTGTTTTTCTCTTCTATATTTTGATTTTAAGACATACCAGCCCAAGTAGCTGTGAAGTATGCCAGTTCTGAAGGCATCACAAGCACAGGACGTTTTCTCAGTAACCTTTAAATAAAGATGGCATTCCATAGTTTTGTCTTTTCCTTTTAGATCTGCCCTATTTTTGACTTCTGCATAATTATTCTCATGTGAAATAATTAGTTTCAGCTATAGTGATCCCTCTTCATATACGAGGGAAGTTCCTGGCTACTGTAAGTCTTCATCACCAAGGCTAATTCCCTTATAAGTAGGGAGCTTCTTCTTGGATTAAAATACCGAACAAAGATGAAACCCACTTATATTATTAATTCTTTTGACTTCTGTATTCCAGTCCAGGAGGCAGCTGTGGAAGTCTGTGGTGATTTTGATAGCCTGCCATTATGTTGTTTTTATCCTCATGTACCTCAATGCTTAGTCTGATTATTGTTTATATCAAAACCAGTAAATGAACAGCTTTGTGTTCATGCTTTTAGGACAGCTTTTACAGCCTGAAAACTCAGTCGGTATTCATGATTTCCCTCTCCAGAACACCTTCTCAAGTGCTTATTGAAGAAAAATGAATGTAATTATAATAGTATAACTTCTTCTGAGATAAGAGTTCTGAATGTTTGTTTAATACTTTAAGGTGCTGGACCATACGACTCCCATAACTCCAGGAGATTTAAGGCAGCTCTCCAAAGAGTCCAACACCTTGCAGGACTGGAACCTCACTGAAAATTTTTTGGCTGGCTGCGTTAGGCAACTTATTCTCTAACTTTTTGTGTTCTTCATGGTCTTCTTGTGTGGATTACCCCACACTGCACTCTCATATCTCTTATTTCTATGTAAGAGTCTGTGTGTCTATCTCAGTAAATGCGTCTATTGACATAATCATGTCAGCTAAGACTGAAATTCTCTGAGGCTAACTGGAACTGTTAGTATAAATGTTGTTACAATAACAGAAGAGAATTAATTTTGCTGTTATGTGGGGCTTGTGATACAAAGCAGAGCTTTCTTGGCATAATTATAGTCATGCTGGATGTGCTGTGTTAGTATAGGGTATTGTTGTAATTCCTCACCTATAAATTGCAGTGCGGTCATTGATGATTCTGCCCAAACCAAACAGATTGTCTCTGTAATCTGTCAGAAATTACTCTTTCAGTCAAAACAAAAGACCCAGAGACTTGTACATGCCTGGCCTCCTGAAAAACACTGTCCTTTTAAAGACTCATTGCTAAGGACACTAAATGTGACACATCTCAGAACAGATCCCTGTGGTCTTCTGTCCCCTAGTATGACTCATTAGTCACTGCCTCATGATTTCTACTTTTTCAAATGTACTCCAAAGTCCGTGTGCAGAAAGAACTGAATTCTTGTGTAATTGCAGGGTTTCTGAGAGACCTTGTCCAGTTCGGTTACAAAAGTTTAGGCTAATAAATGTTAATCTATCATGTGTTCTCCATGGCAGATGGAAGGGATTAGAATTACACAATTATATACACTTACCATTAAGCTGTTCTGCTGGAATGGGACTTGATTCTGAATAATCACCAGTAGCCTCAAGTCAGTAGTGAAAGTTGTCACTTCATAATGTCTTTATTTTTTGCTACTTATCTTAAAGGGGAATGTAGAAAACTAGATTTAATCTCCTTTGGAAATAGTATGTGTTTGTAGCTGAAGGATGTTTCAGAGAAATGGTTGCATTGTTTAGACAGTGGCATACATTAGGCTGTTCTCTTCAAGTTTTTTTTGCCTTTAGTATCTCAAAAGGCTTAATTTTAATCTTCATTCTAAAACATTCTGTGAAAAAACTGGAATACTTTTGATTTCAGTAAGCCTGTTATTTTTCATTTAGTGTGGCAATGGATCCATTCTCCTGTTAATGATTATTGAAGAGTATTAAAAAACATCTATCTGTTCTTTCTTGAGCTGACTGACTTTATAACAGTACTTCTATTTGAAACCAGTGCTTGTGTACCATATTTACCATTCTGATGCTTAGTACCACATGTTGATGTAAGTTATATAACTATAAAAACAGGTGATCTGTGTTCTTTGCATAAATTTTTAGAGCACACTATAATGATCACACATGGCATGAGCCACCCCCCCAATGTATTAAACTGCAGCAATTTGAGACCTGATGCTCAACTGACTCCCATTTTTCAGCTATCCATGGTACCAAAACAACACAAAGCTTTTTGAAAATAAGCACATTGAGTGCTATTTTTCTCCTTTCTAAATATTGTCCAGAATTTTTTATTTTGATCTGTGATGAATAATTTATTCAGCTTCTTGTTGGGAGTCGAAGGAAATTCCTTAGCTGTTCAGAAATCAGTGCTCAGTATTTTAAGAAATGACAATATAGTGTTGGTATAATTTTCTAATCCTTTACCTATTCCTTGGATATCTTTTTGTATGTACATAAATACTACTTTCAGGAAGGAGAATAGAAGGAACTTGTGTGTTCAAGGAAGGTGGAGTAAGTCTGAGACAGGTGCAAGGAAGGCTACTGGGAGAAAATGGAGAGTGCACCATAAGTAAGGAGGCTGAGGAGTTGTATTAACCTTAAATTAAGGGAGATTAGAAATTATTTATCTATCCATATTCACATATGTAGCATATAGGCTTTGAAGAACAGGAAAACAAGAAAAAAAATTAAAATAAATGACAGTGTTGGCGCTTGAACAACTACATTATTCCTGGGTAGAAATACACGCTACTTCTGGAGCACTCAGGTGTTCCAATCACAGTGGTAGATCAAACCCATGTTCCAATAGACTGAATTTCAAAACAGAGTTTACCATTTTTATGTGATGTGGTTGTAAAGTTGTGCGTTGGACTGTTTGCTCTTTTGCATCCTTATACTTGAAAGTTATAAAACCAAGAAAGTCAAAAGGAGCATTTATGATACCAGGGAAAACAATTCAGCTCCCTTCTGTGTCCCATGCATATACAGAATGCATGAGAGGAAAAAAAAAAAAAAGAGGAGAAAGGAAGAAAATCTTCTCATTTTCAAAGACTGTGTCATTGTGTAATACCGATGAGATGGCTGGGTTAAGTATGCTCAGGCAACCATAACTCATCTGACAGAAATAATTTTTCAGTCTAAACCACTCATTTTTGATGCAAAGTCATCATGCAGTTTTACACTGCTATTTATAAAACAATATCTTCCTGTACAGAACAATAGCTACTTGTCCTATGTGCTGGAACTTCGTCCCCAGCTGTGAGATAATGAAAGACAATTGGCATGTAAGAAGGGGGATTGGGAGCATCTTAGTCTGGGAGTTTGGGGAGGTTGGCATCATTCGGATTTCCGTACTGCCACTTGCATCTTGTCTTCAGAAGAGGTAGTTCTCAGTGACAAAACTGGGCAAGTAATGAGGACACCAAACATGTCTTTAAAATAGTTGTAGGTTGTCAAGATTTTTTTCCTAGTCTTGCGACTGAGGGAAAAGGAAATGAACACAGGTAAAGGTATAAGGACTATCACTGGAGATAAGAACAGGCTTTTTCTAAAACACAGGAAGTTTTGTCCTCCCAAAAAAAATGGATGCAGGTAGAGTTTGATAAACTGTGCAAGTAGAATAGCAGGCAACATATATTTTGGAAATACACTTGTAGTCTAATTCCTATCTCACACACACACATACACACACATTGACTATGTCCACTGAATGACAAATATTAGGTCAATTTGCCCTTAAGAATGATAATAGAATATGTCTTATGTTTGATGACAATGATTTTCAAAGCCACAAAAGGAACCTACATTATTTCTACTCTCTGTGAAGGGAATTTGATATTCAAATCCCTTGGAAGAGTTCATTTTGATATGACCTAAATTGATAGATTTTTGACATTTTTGTCCATCTCCTTTTGAAAACTATTTAATTTTATGGTTTGATATTGGCAGTGCTGTCCTATTGATTTTCTTCTTTTCTGTCTTTTTCTCCTCTTTTGATTGCATACTCCATACTACTCGGGGAAAACTAGTTTTCTAGGCTGCGTTTGCTGGGATAGACTATCCGCTGTGGAACTTGTTTAAAATATGCATTACATTCTCCTTGACATGTTAGCTGGTAAGTGTTGCTTAAGATCAAAGGTGTCTGATTTAGAAAAAAGCCTTGTAAGTGCCCTTGACTGTGGGTTAATGGTACCATCACTTAATGGTACTTGTCAGTGAAGGCAGCCTGAAGGATTTGTAAGAGATGCAACTGACCAAGAATGAAGGCCAGAGCAAAAATGTGTGTGCAAATACTTGAAAGAGGAACTGTCTTTTTGTCCTGGGAAAAGAAACAAGCTGTTTAGAAGCAAATTGAATAAATCTTCCTTAGTGTCCTGAGAGAGCTTCTAAGATGTTTTATTTAGAAAAATACAATAGGTCTGCTTTTTTTGGTTTTCAAGTATAAAGAAAATTAATAATAGGAAGGATGCTCTGTTACTGAAAATAATCTAGGTATATGGTGCATAGGGTTTATGGTCTAAAATAATGGAGATGTATTTAGCTGTTTTATTCCTTTAATTGTTGTAGAATATGCAGAGTTCAGCTTGAATAATATGAATCCTGTGGCATAACATTTCTCACCATTCTCCATGCAGTGTACTTGGACGTGCTGTCCATTGCTGCAAACTATGGCTGTGAGTCACTTGACAACATGGGCCAGCTCTGTCCCTGGAATAACTCTGCTGAAACTAATACAATTAGCTGTTGGGTGAGCCTTTCCATTGTGTGCAGCCCATACAATTACTTCAAAGGTGATAAGAACTTAATTAACTGTCTTTGAATTTTCAGCATAGTTTCCCTTTCATTTACAACAGCTTTTCTGCTGATTGGTAACACATGTAAACATTGACCATGTGTTGTCAAACTCTTTCTCTTTGTTGCATGACATCCTTTTAAATGACTAAAGCAGAAAATCATATATCATTGCAACTAATGTAATCTCTTTGTCCTTTTGCTCCCTCTCATACGACACTTTTGGTACATTCTGTCCTCCAGCGGAGAAGTATGAGGCATAAGCAGCTTCTTTAGCCTTGATAGGAGAACAAGTAATATCCATTAACATTAAAGAGATTTCAACATATGGCTTGAAGTTTCCCCAGAGATACTATATAAATTTAATTGAAGTCATCATTAATAATGATTTCCTTCGCCTAAAACCTTGAGCTAAAACAGCAGAGCTGCCTTTTTGAATGTATGGTTTCTGCAGGTGTGTATATTTCAACTGTCTTTTAATTAATTTCTCCCTGATGAGAAAAGTGTGAGTTGGAGGGAACAGGACAATTTAATCAGTGGAAAAAAATACCTATCATACTTTTGAGCTTTTGTGAGGGCTGTGTGGCACCCTGGGCAGTCAGCAATTAGCTGCAATGATTTGTAACATTGCTATTCCCAGTTGTCTGCTCTGCCCTTCTGCTAGACACCCCTATCTGGTTGGTGGAAGTGGGAGAAGGGGCCATTTGCCCGTGTTTTGACTATTCCAGACTACAGTTCAGCACTTCATGTTGCTTGTGGGCACTGTTGGACTGAGATGTGTCCTGGTCATGCTAAGGTGCAGTCACATCTGCATCCATCAGAGAGAATTCAGAGTAGTGTAGCTAGAAGCAAAAATAGCTAAGGGCTCTACCGTGCTTTGCTCTCAGACTTCTTTAATGTACAATTCTGAGGGTAAAGAAAAAGGACTGTTCTTAATTTGGGTCACCCAATCTGAGCCAGATAACATAAGCAAAACCAGCAGAGCATATAATAAAGTTATAAGAGAAGTGTTAAATTATAGGGGTGTTGGCGGGGGGGGAAGTAGGCTACTCACTGAAATTAAAGCCAAGTTGACTTTTTTTTTTCATTGCTCTTTTAACTAACTTTTAACCTTTTTTTCATTGCTAGCTCACTTGAGTTATTCAGTGATTGAAAACTACTTGGGTTAAGACTGGGAAAGATTTGTTTTAGTATACACAAACATTTGAAGAATTGCGTTTTCTTACTTTATGATGCTAAAGACTTTGTGTTTTGTGTAAAAAAAATCTGACTACTATTGTATAGGTATCTCTTGGGTAGATAATGTGTAAAATGAGAAAGGTCTTTAACACAGTTGAGAAATGAAAGCTCATTGTTAAAAGTTGAAGCAAACCAATTCAAATTAAAGAAATAACTTTAAAGGAGGGGTGTAACTACTGGAATAAAATTCTGTGAAAACTGATAGATTTTTCAGTTTTCACATCTTGAGTCAAAATTGGATGTTGACCTGAGAGAAATTTTAGCGCAACAGAAGTTATGTTTATTCAAGTGTGAGTTGTGGACAACATTTTTCATTAAAATAAGCTAGTTGGGTGAAATTTAAAGGCCTAATATGTAGGGAAATTCACAGCAGATCATCTGAGTTATTCTGATGTCAGCATCTGTATATGCGTGAAACTACTTAGAAAATTGAGCAAAGCAATGAGATAGCATTTACAATTTTATGAATAAACACCTCACTTATGATAAGCCTCTCAATGTATGTGCAGCTGGTCTCTTTCTAAGCTCATTTACACCCATTAAATGAGCCTGATTTACCCTCTGGTGAAACCAGTGAAAACCCTGTTATTCCCTGCTGATTTTAATAAGCAACTCCTACCCTATTGATGTTGTTGTTATAATATTGCATATCAGATAGGCAGGGGGCAGTTGGTTTTAGTAGTTTTCAAGTAACACTTCCAGGGAGGCAATCTCAATAAAAAGTAGAGGGTTTGCACACTATGATGAAGGCAGAGCAATCAATACTTACACTTGCTTACTGGTACTTTCCTCTCACTGTACAGTATTTCTGAATTTTCGTCTCTGGCTCAACCAGGATTATACTTATCAGTAATGCCACAACCCCAGATAGTGTTTCATTTTCAACTTTCCAGGGTTGTTGGAGTTGAGCTTTTCTATTTTACTTTTACAAAAGGCATGTTTCATCTGATTTCATCCACTGTACTATGTAGTGTGCTGCCACTGCCTGGCAAAGCACACAGTTGGCTCCTAGATGTGCCCTCTCATTTCCTACAGTGTCATTCTTGTCATGAAGTAAACATTCCTCAGTGGAGAGATCCTTCTAGTTTCAGTTCCAGTGTCACTGGCTGACACATCACAGCTCTGCCTTGGATCCCAGCTGGTGGGTGACAAGGCTGGGTACTAAAACCCTCACTTGGCCGTAACCCTTGCACAGCGTGTTGTTGTACAGCTGTATAAACTGTACAGCATGGGCTCAAATGTGTAGGATGATATTTTTTATTTACAAATAATAACAAAATTTGGACATCTAGTATTTCTAGTGGAATAGTTGTCTTGCTTCTCATTGCTTCATTTTTAGTTGGGTTGTGTGCTAATAAACGTGACACTTGTAATGATTTCTAACCAGTTTGTGCCACTGGACTAAAATTCGTATAAACTTTTAACTGTTTAAGACAAAAATCTATCCTGATATTACAAAAATTTCTCAAAACGAATCTGAATTTCTGAGAGTCTGTCTTGAAAATCTGATGTTCTAGTTTTTATAGTATGTTGCATTGTCACCTTATTCTAAAGTTCATGAATTAGGGACATGAAAGATCACAATTATGTCCTATTTATCAGACAGCTATATCAAAAGAAACAGAAGTCATAGATGTACAGAAATACCTATCAGTTGATAAAAGCGTGGGCCATGCATCAGGCCAGGATAGGAGAGCAGTATGGATGAAGCTTATGATCGCAGATGTTGGGAAGCACTTGCAGGTGAGCAAGTGCCTGATTTTGTGCCTGTTTCTTTTCAAGCTACAAATAGACTCTTGTCGGACTGTAGTCTACCTTTCTAATTTGGTCCAAAACATTTTTTTTTACTTTTACTTAGCTTTGGTGCTTGAAAGAAAAAAGTTGAAAAGGGTAAAGCCGGTGGCACATTTTTAAAACAAAGGCATTACATTACGAAAGAATTGTGCTTTCACTGAATAAAGATATTCTATTTCTGAACCAACAACTAAGTGGAGAGGCATCAAGTAAATATTTCAACCTTCCTTGCCTCAGTTTTATGTAAAGTAGGATAATTCTTGAGAACAACGATTATTTAAGGGCTTTTTAAATCATTTTACGTGATAAGGTGTTTTCTTGTCCACAGTGCACATAGAAATAAGTAAAAAATACTGAATGTGAGTTATCTGATCCAAAAGAGACTGATCTAAATGGTGTCAATGGATGGTGGCAACTTTATATTTTTGTCATTGCTGAGTATTCAAAAAGCCTGTACAGCAATGAAAACTGTAGTTTTGCTGCTGGTTGCCCAATAGGAAGTGTATGAAAAGGCTGTGTCATTTTGTATGGCCCCAAACCACTAATTTCAGGAGCGATCACTTTTTTCTTCCTTGGATAGTGTCAAGAAGCAATTGAGTTGTGCATTCACATGTTCATATTACTACGTCATAGTTCACATCACTATATAATTTAGTAAGTAACGCCTTTTTTAGACAGAAATAGAGATCTGTTTCTTGACCAAAGGTGTTTCTTTTGAACAGCTTCAAGGACAGTCTTGTATTGGTTGAGCAAGATTTCCCTGTGTCTATGTAGTAAAAGTTAATTAGTCCTTTTCACAAATGCCAGTAACCTTCACGTCTAATAAGTTAACCCTCCAAAAGAAAAAAGTATATATTTTTAAAGAAGTAAATACCAGGATGTCTTTTATTTTATTTAAATGGCTGCTTTCCAATATTTTGCTGTTTCTGTGTTGAGCTTTAAAACTACAGGTATTTTTCTAAAGGAGCGAACTGTCCTTGAAGTGACTGGTTTTATAACAAAAAGGTACAAATCTTTTAGATCTTGCTAATTTTTCTGATTTTTTCTAGTGTTATTCAGATCTGCTGAAGTGCTAATAACTGGTTAACTGACTTAGCTGCTTTGTCAGCTGCTGCACTCAGTCTTCACCAATGAGCTTCACTCAAAATGAGAACTGTAATAATGAGAGAAAAAAATTGGGTTATTTCAGCAATTGGTTATGGTGAGTAAAATGGTTTAAAATGTATGTTCTTGCTTCCTCACACACAGCAATCTCACAGTAGCACTTAATGAATAGATGTGAAAACACTGCTCTTGCTGCAGGAGTAAGTCTGGACAGGCTGCCAAAAAATTTTGGCAGAAAAAGTCTTAGTCTTTTGTATAGGTCAAAAGTCAATTCTATTGAACATTGTAACACATTGCAAAAAGCTTCTGTCCTTTAAAATTTCTATTGAAGGACCCTGTTGCCTTAAAAGTTTTAATGGTCTGAATAAGGGAGTAATGGCATAATAATTAATTACCTCTTATGTAAGGTATTTCAGCCAGAGATTTCAAAGTCATGGTTATGTCAGAACCCAAGTACATTAAACCCCAATGTGGATTCTTTCTTTGAGAGGTAAAGTAGTTTGAAATTACCAAGGCTTAAAATAAGGAGGATTGAACAGTGGAGAATCAAGGCCACTTTATTTCTCTGAGAGCACTGGGAGAAGGATGTAATGCATTTTAGCTTGTGCTCTTTAACTGCATACCTGCAGTGAACATATTTTAACACTTCTGAATGCCTTGTGGGACAAAGAAGCAGAATAGTGTCTCAAAGTGGGGAGCCCACTTCTTTTTCATCTCCAGATAATTCTGTAATAAACTGTAGAAACTAAGTAGTTGCATTCACTTTCAGTAATTTTTTTTTTGCACTCTGATAAAGAGGTTCTATGACTTAACAACCATGAGCTCTAACCAGCAGTAGGCTCACAAAGCTTGCCCATGATAGATTAACTTAAGCAGTTATTAATGCTTTTGTAGAATCTTTAGGAATGTGATATTAATAAGAAAACATGGAAATGTCATATTAGAAAGTGAAACAGAATGGGATACATGAAATCAAAAGTTTCTGGTAAAGTCAAAAGATGTTCTTTTGTTCACTTCAATGTGTTTGATTTTATTCAGCTTAGTAAGTTAAAAGGTGCCAAGATTTTATGTAATTCCTGTAAAATATCCTGATTAAAATACATAAAGTACTGGAGAAAATCCCTTCTAGCCATTAGTGGCTACCGTGCTGTCTGATAAGTGCCAGCATCAAAACAACACTTTACAACCCATGAGAGGATACATAAATCCATCAAAATTAGGGGAGGATTCATATCTCATCTCCCTATCTTCTTTCTACTTCCATTCTTCCTTTTGAGAGCAGAAATGAATCAAGTACAAGAAACTAAACAGAGATAAATCCTTTAAATGCTTGTCCTTTGGAGTATCTGTTGAAGCACCCTGTTGCCTTAGACATTTTAATGGTCTGAATAAGTGTCAATCTAAAAAGCTTATTATCTCCAGAACACAAGAGTCTCTGAATGTCTGTGGTGAGTTGACTCTGGACAGGTGCCCACCAAAGCTGCTCTGCAATTGCCCTCTTCAGCTGCACAGGGGAGAGAAAATATAATGAAAGCATGTGGGTTGGACAAGGAGAGATCACTCACCAATTTTTTTATTGTCATGGAAAAAATTGACTTGACTCAGGGAAATGAGTTTAATTTACTCAGTCAATCAGAGCAGGATAATGAGAAATAAACCCACACATTTACAACATCTTCCCTCACCCCTTCCTGCTTCCTAGGTTTATTTTCACTCACAAATGCTCTACTTGTTCACCCCTCCAGTTGCACAAGTGTACATGGAATTGAGATTCTGGTCAGTTCATCATACACTGTCTCTTCTGTTCCTTCCTCCTCAGGGGAAGGATTCTTCACACTCTTCCCCTGCTCCAGCATGTGGTCCCTCCCATGGGAGAGAGTCTTCCATGAACTTGTCCAGCTTGAGTCCTTCCCACAGGATGCAGTTTATGGGAACTCCTCCAGCATGGGTCCCTTCTGTGTGGTCACAAGTACTACCAGCAAATCTGCTCCAGTGGTGGGCTTGTCTTTCCACAGATCCTGCCAGGAGCCTACTGCAGCATTGGCTTCCCATGAGATCACAGCTTCCTTTGGGCATCCACCTGCTCCAGCATGGGGCCCTGCAGGTGGATCTGTGCATCCCCGTGGTCTTTCATGGGCTGCAGGGGCACAGCTGCCTCATCATGGGCTGCAGGAAGATCTCTGCTCTGGTGCCTGGAGCACATCCTCCCCGTCCTGTGCTGACCTTGGTGTCTGCAGAGTTGTTTTCCTCAGTATAACTCCTCTCTCTGCCTGCTGTTCAAGTTTTTGTTTCTTCCCCTCTTGTTAACTACATGATCCCAGAGGTGCTACCACTGTTGCTGATGGGCTCAGCCTTGGCCAGCAGTGGATCTGCATTTGAGCCATCTGGCATTGACTCCATGGGATACAAGGGAAGCTTCTGACAGCTTCTCAGAGAAGTCAGCCCTCTCTACCAAAACCTTGCCATGCAAATCCAATAGAATGCAGAACATGCCTTTTGTAAGAGAAGCATATTTTTGAAGAAAACACATGTTTCTGTGAATACAGGGTTATCCAAGCATCCCCCATATACTGCTACAAGACAGTTTATCTCAGATTTCTCCATGAAAATTGTCTCCAGCCACTGCCAGTTATCTCTTGGTAGCATTTATGATACTGTAGTGATTTAAAAAGACTGAAACAATATGTAGGATTGATTTCTCTGTCCTACTGTAGAGAGAGAGAATTTTCATATTTGCAGAGAGATTTTAAAACTTACATGTGGAATGTCTGACTTCCTAAAACAGATTACTTGGCTTTCTTTCTGTCTAAAACAGCACAATAAATTAAATCTTTGAATTTTCATAAAAGGTATAACTTGAGCATGTTTAAATAGACACTGATGACTAAAACATGATAGTCCCGTTTAAGGTTGCAGGGCTATAGCTTATTTTAAAGAATAAGAAGTCCATTTCTTGATTATTTTTTTCACTCTAAAATAATTTAATTTCAGATGCTAAATATCTGTAAATCCCATTAAGCTCAACTGTGGATATTCTGTTCAGAACACCAGCTTTGCCAGCATAGATCTCCTCTAGAAATGGAAACCCTATGTTTGAAGTCAGTTACAGCATGCTTTTTCCCAGCTGGTAATGTGTTAAAAATGCAGCCTACCATATGGATATAGTGCCGAGCTATGAGAATTCATGGCAAGTGAATTTGGAAGTGCCCCTAAAAAAATTGCCATAAAGGGTTTCAGATTTGATATTGTTTAAGCCTTTCACTGCCTTGTGTGAAGTCTGCAGCGCTGAGAAGATGCAGAAGGGATGGGAAGGAAAATTGTATTAATTTGTGTAGTCCCAAATGAAAACTTACCAGAAGACTTTGTAGACAACAGTATTAACAATTTAAAACTACTTTTCCAAAATTTGCATGACTGAATATCTGTTGTCTAGGACCAGAAATCAGTATTATTTGTGGCATGTGCTCACATTTGCTCTATTTGGCTATTTAAGAAAAACATTGGTAGCCTCCTATTAATACCGTATGTGTATCTTGCCTATTTGACTCCTTCTCTCTTCTTTCTAAGTGCTTGCAAGGTCGTGGTAGTTCCAGGGCTCATCTTTCCTGGTGCATACACCAACAGATGGAGTGAATAGAGGGTTACCATTGTGGTAACATCCCTTTTTTCCATTAGTATATTCAGAATTATCAGATAAAACTTACTGCAAGCACAAACTTCATACTCATGTAGCCTTTATCCTAAATTATACTTCTGTGAAGCAGAGCAGAAAGCAAATTCAGTGGTTTAGCAAAAGGACGTTTAATTAAGCGTGGATGTTATCTGGTCTCTGTCAGTCTGAATCATGAACAAAACTGTTCCACTACACAGTACAAAGTTGTTTTCAGACTTTTTGAGAAACCCAAGATTGATTTTTGTCTTAGCAGAAGAAAATGCCAGGGTAGATTATTGTTTAGGTTACAGAGGAGAAAAAGTACACAAGCAGCTCTTAGTTTTATATTTGTTTCTGCTTTAGTTCTTCCTTTTAAAAATGTCATACTGCAATTAAATAACAAGTATCTGCTGAATTACTGAAGAAGTATAGGAGGAACATCATCAGTGATTTCCCCACGATATCTCGGTAATTTCAGAAGGCTTTGGCAAATAATCTTTGATATATTATACTAAGTAAAAATTTTGGTGTTTAAAGAACAATTAGGTATCTAAGGACTTCACTATGGCAGATACTGACTGCTAGAACCATGTTTTGTTACTCTTGTGAATGAGCATCAAGAGCCTTTGAGTCTTAATTTTAAAGCACTGTACACTTTACCTTTATGCTCGCTTTACCACACTTGAAGAGCACGTACAACAGGTAAAACAAGGCCTAGAATCATATTAGCAAATTCAGGGTCAGGGCTTTCTTGTCAGTTGTTTCTTATTTGGTCTACATCCAGTGAGATCAATGAGTACTAACATTATTGCCTTTACAGTAAGAAAGCCAAGGGGAAGAAAAACGTTTTCTTTCTCTAAACATCATTGTCAAAGCACAGTTGAGGGACTGATGTGAGAAGTATACAGGCTTCTTTTTGTGTTCACTTTAACTGAAATGTATTGCAACCTTGAATGCTAGAATGATGAACATGCTACAAAACATGGATGTTAGGGGGTTATAGGTTTCCAGTAAATCAGACTTCTTTCTAAGCACTGAATTTGTAGCCTTCCTGCTGGGCTGAGTAACAAAAGCATCTGTTACTGGGAGCAGAAATCATTTTTGTTTTACCAAAACTAAAGACAGAGTCTGGTTAGGCTTAATCAGGAACCCAACCAAGTTGTCGTGTATTTGCCGCACATCAATAAAGAGCTTTTTGTGGTTTTTGAAAGAAGTGTTTTTTGTTTTTCTTATAAACAGAGCCATTGTTATTGGCCTTCTGTAATTCTTCATTTGTATGGATTTCAGAAATCCAGAAATAATATGTATAAGGCTTGACTTGCAATTTTAGTTAGCCTCTGATAGGATGCAGCAAAAGCCTGATGTAGTGTTCCATTACTTTGATAATTATTAAAAAGCTCTGGTGAAATATGAGCACATCTAGTTGTGCAGGGTACTTAGTGAGACTTCAGTATAGCCTGAGCATTGCAGATTATCACCTTTATAAAGAAGCCCAATGAGTGTCTACATTCTCTAGGCATGTGTCTGATCATGAAATTATTAGCTAAGAATAAAATAGGAAAATAAAAATAGAAGAGCTGTTGATTTAGTGAACAGGGTTTGAAGAAAGTTTTAGATCTCTTAGGTACTTCTTCATGGAGGAATTTGAAGGAAAATTAGTTACTGGGTTTCCTCTGCAGGAGGGAAAATAAAAACCCATGAATGGATCATCTGAGTGTAGTAGGCATGTGAGGAGCTTTGCAGGCAAGGATGACAAAGTGATTTTTAAAACTCTCAAACACCAGGCAGTGCTAGTAGAGCCTTTTGAAAACTTGAGGAGAAAACTGAACAGTCAAGGGAATTATTAAGTTAGACCTGTAGGAGAGAAGAGAGCTAATTTGAGAATGGAAACAGATGATTTTGAATTCTGAACAACCTGTGGTCAAAGTAAAAAGGGTTCTCTTGTAAGCTGTTTCTGTGGCTGCCAGGAAAAGAAAAACTTTCCTTTCGTGATGATGACTTGTAGCAATGCCTGTTTAGAGTAGTGTTGTCCCTCTTACGCTGTTTATTCAGACCAAACTGGATCTGCAGCCATATGTACTTAATTGTTAACCTTGTTATTACCCTTTTGTGTAGAATGGGTCTAAGGTAGCTGGCATACCTGACTCACCAAAGAATGGCATAACACTTCATATCTTTGAAAACTTCTTGAAACGTCTTTATTTTCTTGAAAAAACTTCTTGAGCAATAAACCAATAAATAGGTGTCTTGCTTAATTAGAAATAAAGTTGCAAAAAAAATAGTAGAGTATGGGGGAGATAAAGTACAGCTATTGCTTTCTTGTACTTGAAGAATTAATAGGCGAGTTTAGAAATGGTTGTATTCAAAATGAGCAAATTCTGGTCACTATAAAACAATTTTTGTTGGATTTAAGTTGACAATTATGAACTAGTCAAGCTAACCACCTGTGCCAGCTGAAATGAAGACTGAGATATTTTAGATGCATCTTGCATTTAAACTTTGCCAAAAATAAAAATACCAAGAAGAAACCAGCTGGGATGTATGACCTGTACATTAGGCATGCCTTGTGAACTTAAGAATTCTTTTCTACAAGACCTGCACCTTTTTTTCTTTTACTTTGATGTAACTTGTCCATCTCTGTCAAATCTGTCTACCCATTTGACATAATCTTGCCTCTGATGTATTGGAGGAGTAGACACTGCAGCGGATGAGAGTTTCAGCATATTCCCTTAATGCATATCCCATTAAAACGCAAGAACTCTTGAGAAACTGCTGAAACTACACGCTTGTCCATGCTGGATCAGAGGGCATATGCAATTTCCTGGCATTGCTCACTCATTCAAAAGAGCAGCACCATTTTCTACTGGTAACAGACTAGATACCTTTTGCTACTCTATTGCTAGTTCATGTGAATTGAATGCTTCAAAGTAAATTAGTAACTGTAAGTTTTTAAAAACTCCTAAACGTATTATGTAATAGTACCAACACAAATAAAATAAAATACTAGTGATTTATGTGAATTTATTTGTACAAAAGAAATTGTAACATGAACTACTACCATTTTTAGAAAAATATTTTTAAAAAATCAATTAATTGCCCATTTATCATACTACGTTATTTTTCAGTTTTATGGAGCTTGTAATCTGTCTCTGGTAAAGACTGTATTCATAGATACTGAAAAATGTCTAGAGAATTTCTATCTCAGATCAAATAGGAGGAAGCATATGACATAATTCTCAAAAGTCTTGTGAAATTTCCAGCTCATTTTGTGAAATTTTTCATCCTTACTGTTTTTATATATTTGGATAAACAGTTGGAATTTGGAGTGCCGGATGGAATGAACTACAGTTCTGAACTTTTCTGCAGTTCATTTTCAAGAAACCGGTATTTGGCCCAAAGTGTAAACAACGTTTTAATCTTATAAAATTATGGAAAACAGTTTTGTTTTGTTTTGCTTTTTCTAGCCTTAAAAAGAGGTCTTCAATCCCAGAAAACAAGAATGAGATTTAAAAAAATCTAATGTTTTGGGTGGGAGAAGAAATATATGAGGAAAAAAAGTGACTTGCAGAGGTGCATTGCATAAAAAATTAAATATGTGCCTAAGCAAACAAATGCAGCTAACTGTAATGTTTATATTTAACATACACATAATAATGGAAACAGTGATATTTTTAAAGATGCATGTTTACCATTTTATTCACACATCATAACAATTCCATATCATTAGCTCTACATATCTATGAATATCTCACTTCTATGTTACAGATAAAATGCCATTATACACCATTTGTTGGGGGCTGAGTCCTTATTTACAAAAAAGCTCTTTATAAAGCTACATTTCTTCACTAGCATTTCTTCACTACTCAGTCTGATTTCAGTAAGGTCTGTTGCTAATTCCTGGCATTATAAGTGTGTTACTGTTCCTGGAGGGATCTTCATCTTACTTTTGTTAATGGGAAATGGTGCCCATGAGTAGAAAAATAATATTGTTAAACTGGTAGCTAATCTATTTTAATATCCTGATTTTTTAAATTTTTCTACCAGACACACATTTCTCATTTAAATAGAGATGGTAGAAAAGTCATATTCTGCCATTCTTTCGTTCATCTCTTATGTGACTTTTTTAACCTTCTGGTTCTTGCCTTAACCAGGCAGTATTTATTTGCCTGCTTCTTATTCCCTTTAGGGTGGCCTGCATGTCTCCAAATGTTTTGGAGATCAGGTCCTCATGCCTTCATGCTAGCAATATAGTTTTTGGTGTAGATGCTCTGTAGTCTCAGAGAAGATGACTTCAGTAAACGGAAACAGGTCCTTATATCACTGCAGCACAAAAGTCATAACTCAAAAAAATGAAATTGGAATTTGTCTAAGGCTGAAATTGCAGTTGTGCCTCACTCTTATTTACAAGCAATACTTTCATTTCCTATACATTATTAAGTAAGATTTTAGTAATCCAAATGTTCTATATGGAATGTTACTGTGTAATCCATGCTTATGGACCTGCTCTATATTTCGTATGGCATAAACAGCTCTCCTCCTTTTCTATAAATCAGTGAAACTGCAAATAGTGTGGAAGAAAAGTGGGTAGCTTGTCTAATTACAGAACACCAGGAAGATCAGAAGAGAGCAGCTCTTTAAATGGACAGACATAATGCTTAAACCCTGATTGTAACAAGGTAGCATAATACACAGTTTGCCCTTCCCTGGTGGCAATCACTGTAAAAAGGATGAGAAATTGCAGAATCATCATCAATTCTCATTAAATTGTGCAAACTTCTATATACATTTTGTGAGTGCAGTATTCATGTACACCCACAAATCACTACATCAGCCATTTCTTTAATATTTGAATGCCAAGTTCAGTAAAGAGATACCTTATTTGAATATGACAAGAAGATGATAATTAAAGAACAACTTTAAGGACATACATTTTTTTATTTCCCTATTTAAAATCTGATTTTCCCAAGAACAACGTAAGAATGGTTGTCGTGTTGTAGAGGATTTGCTGTTACAGAACTGTATGGGAAACTGTGATTCTGTAATATATAACATTTAGATTGTGATAAAACAAAGAATAGCAGTTTGAAATTGCACTGTTACCTATGCTCAGTAATTGCTTGTGGATAGAAGTAGCTACCTGAAAATGTGAGACTGTTTTTGTCAAAACCCTGAGGGTACTCCCCAGGTTAGAGCTTCTCTTGCTTCCTTCCTTCTGGTGCAGATGAGTTTGTTTTTTCATCACAGAAAGTGAAGTGATCACTTGTATTCCATATGGGGCCTCAACAAAATTCTGTGTTTTTGTAGTCCTGGAATAACACTGGTTTGAAATGCTTTTTTTTGTCTAAATGTAGACCTCTGGTTGCTCTGTATTTGTGAAAAAAGACAAGTGTGGCTGCTCCAGCTGGCTTTCTCTGTGTAAGCAGCTCAGGTGGGAATGGTGCTGTTGAGGTGGAGGGGTGCTTAAAAAGGCCTCCAACGTGCAGGTTAAAAAGATTTCTGGAGGCCTATGGTCTAAGCATGTGACAAAGATGAAGAAAAATGGGAGAAATAAACAGTGACAGAGGGAACCTGTAAGGTGAATCTGTAGTGCCATTTTCCTGTCTTACAGGTTAATGGTAATCTTAGGTTCTTATTTCTGATAAAGGTCTAGTTTATTAGCTCATAACTACAACAGAACAAACAGCTTAGACTCTCTCCCTTTGTGATTCCGTTTCTTCTTCCCATCTGTTCAATTGGCTATTGCTTTTTCTATAATGGATCCTCTGCAGTATTATAGTTCATAGTTACGTGAAGCAAATGAAAGACATTATGAAAATGGCAAAGCAATGAACATTTCTCTTTGCTAAAACAGAGTTTTAGCTTTTCCTATATGACATGAAAAAACTTGCTTTACTTTAGTCTTTTTTGATGCTTTGAACTCATAGTATGATAGAGGAATTAAAATTTGAAAATAAAGACTAGAAAGATTTTTTGATCAGTGTTGCATTCTGATTTATAAGTGCTTTGGATGTGGTGAAAACCTTTAAAATTTCTGTTCTTATGACGTTGTCTAGATATTTATTTCTAAAAATACCACACTCAAAGTACTCTTTCTTCATGTTGTCAAACAGTATTAAAATACTGGGGGCATTTAAGTGGTTCCAAAGAAATAATGCTATTTTCTATGTGAAATAGTTTCATCATGGTAATTCTGCAATATTGTAATATTCAAAAAAGTGTATCTTACCAAGGCACATTTTATTGAAGAGCAAAGTGTAAAGAATTGTGTTTCTATGTGATTTTTTTTATGGTGGAACAATTTATTTTATGATTGTGATGCTATGTGTGGCAACAGGAAGTGGCTTGTATTTGATCTTTGCTACATGCCCAGAGTGGGTTTACTGGTCAGATACTTCTTTCATATAGCTTAAAAATTTGCCATAGGCTGGAGTAACACACCTGACTTTTAGGGGTTCCTTAGGGTGGTTGGGTTGTGTGAGATTTCAGGGCATCCTAATGTTGTGTGGCAGTGATTTGTTATATCGGTGATGCCAGACCCTGTGTGAGTTCCCAGGTCTCCAAGAGAAAATAATGTAGAAGAAGGAGTAGAAGACAGTGAAAAGAAACCTTCAGTGAGATAAGGAGGCAGAGCAATAAATCTTGAGATTTACAGATGGGATGGGCACCTTCACAGAAGTGCCACAGTGCCCTCTTTTTCTTCTTCTGCATCCTCCTCTGTTCAGTGAATTCACTGAGTTTATGGCCACGTAAACTCCATCCTGTGAGGTAAATTATGCTGCCATCTACAAAGAGGTATCTGTTTGCATTTAATGCCTTGCAAATACTGAGCAGTAGTTGTGATGTATTATAACTACTTAGCAGTTTATCACCATATGCTATAACTATCTGTCCAGACAAAAGTGAAAGGAAAAAAGGTCCTACAAATATATATTTTTGATATGATGACAAATCCTTTAATTAGAAACCTCTTTTCCTTTTTGCCTAAAAACCTTTATATGGCAACCTTCCCTCCAAAATCCCATGTAAGTACCACTGTACTCAGTGAAGTGAGGTGTAGAATAAGTATCAAGTTGTAATTGACTGGTATGTTGAAAATACTAACTGAAATGGCAGAAAATCAACAGTGTGTTGAGGCAGAGCAGTAAACTCCAGTAATGAGTTACACTCTTTAAATTTGCTGTATGGCAATATATTATTAATTGGTCATTTATAATAAATGCATACTATCAAATTTGTATCAGCTAGTCATATAAATGTAATTACGTTTTCATAGTATGCATTGTTATGAGTTTAAGTTTTGTGGTTTTCTGTGAGTACTTGTCTCTATTGGATAAACTTTGATGTATAGTACCTGGTTTGAGCTGTACTCCCCTGGTGGTAAATGTTAGTGAATGTTTATTTATGGTTTGATTGTTAAGCATAGAGGATGTGCACTAGCTAAGTCTTCATGCTGATTCAAATAAGAATCTATACGAAGAGTTCCCAGAAATAAAGTTAATTCAGTTTCTCTCTTGCATCCACTTCTGTTGTTATGATTAAGGATTTTCTTGAAAACATTGAAGAAATATGTTTTTAAAAAGCGTTGAATGGAGAAGGGGTTGAAAGACTGACCTACTGTTGTCTTCCTTCACTTCTTATGTACTTGATATTTAGCAGAGAAGATGGGACTTTTTTTTTTTTAAGTGTTGGAGAGATCCAAGCTCTGCAGATTTTCTCGGCTTGATGGCAAAACTAAGACATTTAAATTTAAGTTTATTTTTAGGACTAAGATTTAATATTTTAAGCTAAGGCATTTAAATTTAAGCTAAGACAATTAAATTTAAGTTTGAATTTCACATGGCAGAAGACAGAAGAAGTTAAACAACAACGTGATATGGTCTTATCGAAAAGAAAAGATAGTCTTAGCAAGTTAGCATTGAATTAATTGAAACAGAGCAATGTTGACAAGCCTAAATATTCAAATGCATAAAGCTCTCTCCAGATGCCCACTACAAGTTGTATCTTTGAAATAATAACAGGTTTCAGAGATTTATCATTTGTGTTCTGATATTTGGACAACCAGAGTCCAAGCTTTCAAACACATGCTATTTGTTGGAAATACTTCCTGTAACTTTTCATGGAATAAATCCTGGTTAGCTTCAAGTCCTCATATTTTCCCTATTCAGCTTCTCAGTCTAAGTATTGCTCAGTATGCTCTTTAGTTTGATCAGTGTTCCTGGAGACAAGAAATGCTTCCATTTAAAGAGAGGGTTATCTAGATTTGTAGTCCTTTGCTGTTAGCCCTGTTACAACACTGGAATTTCCAGGCAAGGTGAAACTAAAAAGGCAACAGAGATGTTTGACTAGGTTCACAGCCAGCAAGCAATTTTTAAAGTTTTGAGTAGAGCAGCATAGCACAGAATAGTTCCTGTTGGAAAAGACCTACAGCAATCATTGGGTCCAGCTGCCTGACCACTTCAGGACTGAGCAAAAACTAAAGCATATTAGGGCTGTTGTCCAAAGCCCTCTTCAACACTGGCAGGCTTGAAATATCAAACACCTCTCTAGGTAGCCTGTCCCAGTAACTGCATGGCACTGGTTCATAATATCAAGCCTAGTTCCAAACCAGTAAATGGATTCATTTTGTGAATTATTCACATTTGCTTATAAGGGGTAATTTTCATTGCTTAATTCATGTCTACTGGAGATAAAAGTAGGAGACCATGTTTACGTGGAATGCTCATGAAGTCTACTAACAAGAAAACTTACAACATAGGCACAAGGTATAAAGAAGTGTACAAGGAAGCATGTTCAACTAACATCTCCCAGTAAGTCTGGAGTAATAGAAAGAAGAATCTTACCTGTTAACTTTGCTGATAAAATTGGGGAAGATAATAACATCATGATTTTATTATGAAAACAGTAAGTCCTGTGTGTGCAGTTTTGGGTGCCACAATATAAGGATATAAAGCTAATAGGGAGCATCCAAGGAGGACTATGAAAATGGTGAAGGGTCTTGAGGGGAAGCTGTACGATGAGTTGCTGAGGTCACTTGGTCTGTTCAGCCTGGAAAACAGGAAACTGAGGGGGAGACCTCATTGCAGAAATCCCTCATGAGGGGAAGAGGAGGAGCAGACACTGATCTCTTCTCTATGGTAACCAGTGATAGGACCCACCAGAATGGCATGAAACTCTATTAGGGGAGCTTTAGGTTGTGTATTGGGAAAAGATTCTTCACCAAAGGGTGTTCGGGCACTGAAACAGCTCCCCAGGGAAGTGGTCACAGCACCAAGCCTGGCAGAGTTCAAGAAGCATTTGGCAGTGCTCTCAGGCACATGATGTGACTCTTGGGATGTTCTGTACAGGATCAGGAGTTGGACTTGATGATTCTGATGGGTCCCTTCCAGCTCGGGATATTCTGTGGTTCTGTAATACCAGGACATTCATTTATGTCTTTGTGCATGTACAGACATACAGACACTGTTCATCACCAGTCTCCATCTACACTTTCTGCAAATTATACTGTAATCTGGCCTACAGTCATCTGTTTGCAATAACTGTCTCAATTTGATGTCATCATCCTTTAATGAAATTATTTTATTTCTCTTTACATAAAGAAATTGCACAGAACAGTTAATTCTCTCCCATTTTCATTTCCTCAAATCCAAAAGCAAAACAACAGCAAAACCATTCCTACAAATTCCAGATTTAGTGCATATAGAAAAGGAGTATCCCAGATAATAATAATTTCTTAACTGCTAAAATGAAACTTTTAAAACATTGCTGCCTCTGTTTAGATTTACAGTTTTGTGTACATTGATATGCCCTGGGCAGTTCTGAGTTCTATCTGACCTTTAACTTTTCAGTAAAAATGTTAATCAGATTTTGGAAATTATGCCCACCAATGTTCTTTTTCCCTATTCTTGCCAGTTTTCTTGAACTTAGCAGCTGTTCTTTGAACATATCTGTAAGGAGTCATGGAAACCAAGACAAGAGGAAGGAGGGTGGTCTTTAAGAAGCTGTAAACAGCAGACAGATGGAATACGAGAACCTTCGGGATCATTAGAGAGACTTTGCCAGTCAAGAAGTTTGGCAATTACATCAATGTCAAGGAGATGCTTACAGTAGTGTCCCAGGTTAGGGTGTTCAGCTCTGATGCACTTAAACAACAATTTTTGGACATTAAAGGGGAGACAAATATAAGAAAAGATTGTCTAAGAATTACAAACCATGTTTGCTCAGTGCGTAGCTGGCTAACATCCTGAATTTCTTTTTTGTTGTTGCTTTTTTGTATGTTTCATGTGTGTGATATTTCCCATTTGTATGAAAATTACATAAAACCACAGAAAGAGTTAGGGAACTTGCTTACTGCCTTGTACCTAGACCCAGAATTTACAAGAAAGCATACAGGACTAGATGTTTTAAGAAGCTCATTGCTGATTGACAAAAACATGTAAGAGGAAGAGGATCATGCTGTATTTACTTCTTGCTCCTCCCCTGCATGTCTCTACTGTTGACACAGGCGGAGACAGAAGACTGGGTTGTTTGAATCTTTCCAATGAAACAGAGTGTCTTGTCTTATGTTATTCAGCAATATATTCCCTATTTTTTTGCAAAGGCTGGCATTTTTTTTCCAGAATCATAAACTGTGATTTTTAAAGATTGTGAAGAGTAATTTATAAATGGAAGTACTATAAAAATGCAAAAATACTATTTGAAATTATGTGATCCTTTTTTAAGTCCAGAATGTGCCCTTTTGGTCTGTGTAGAGAGGGATTTATCTACTGTGATGTACCCACTGATGATAAGAGAAAGAATAATTATTGAGAGAGATTTCATGAAAACAAAAGAGTACAGCTCTGTCTGCAAACCATTCAAGATACTTCCATAAGCTATGGCAAAAATCTGCGTATTTTCTATAGCTTCAGCGTGTGATGAGGATTTCTTTATATTTTTAAAACTGAATGATCAGGCCTTCATTAGGCCTGGTATACAAGGTGTAAGGCCAAAAATACTGCAAAACCACACATCTGCTTTACATGCTCATTTCTCTAAAGATATCAAGGTCTATTTATTGTAGTCCTTTCTCCATTTCAGGAATGGGAGGACAATAATTGATAGAGAGTGAAAACTTCTTTCTGCTTTCTCTGTGGCAAAAGCGAGATAAAATACTCCTTGCTTCTAATCTGCCTTTGGTCAAGCAAAGTCCTGCTGACTTAGTTTTGCCTGAGTAAAGGCTACTTAGTTGTCCTTGGTTATTATATAGCTTCATTCTCTCATTTAAAAACATTTGAGCCTGAAATGGGCTCAGAAGAACAGAATAAATTACAGGAGAAACGGAGAGTGGCTGAAAAGAAGCCTATGCCTTTCCCACTAAAAGGAAAGGCAGATACCAGCATGCTCTTTATTAAGACTCGTGTGTTTTCTGCTGAGGGAAGATAAGACATGGGGGAAGAGAGAGTAGAAGTTTAAATTAGAATTGATATCAGATGCAACGATTAAGTACTGACGATTTTTCAGGCTTTGGAATGGTTCCCATTTGCAGCTGCAAGGCACTGCAGCAGCTTTAGTATTTACGAGCACTCTGTGAGTACTGTGACAGGTTTATTATTTGTTGGCTTTCTCCAGCATTGCACAGTAAAAATTGTTTTCAAGGAGTGTTCAAAAGTATAGCTGGCTGCCACTGTATCAAACCCAATCAATCCGCCAATGTATTTCGCATTCTTGATTGATAACTGGCTCGGCAGTTTGGCATTTCAGGGAAGGAGTGGAAGGGGAGCAGGTCTCGACAGTCATTAATCCTTTTTCCCTGAGCCTCCCTTGGGCAGCTGCTTGTGCCATTATCCACATTTCTTAGTGCTGATTTCCACAATCCCATGGCTGCTTGAACCACCACAAATTCACCGCTGTCCCTTTCACTTACTGTAGACCTTTCATCACACTGGACTCAGCAGCCCTCCTGGGCTGACAGTGGTCACTGGAACATCTCTCTCATTTCTTTTTAAACCTAGGCCATTAATTTGGTTTCTTACCTCAATCTCCTTTCCTCCCTCTAAATTTATGTTGTTCCTTACTGAGCAAGAACATTGGGGGTATGAGTGTACTTCCTTTAAAATATGTCTGTGTGGGTTGGGGTGAGAGATGTCGTATGGTAAATTGAGATTCTGTCCATTTGCTATTCCATGAAGCTGAATAAACTATGTTAGCTGCTGGGGAGATAGGCTATTTATTTATTTATTTGTTTGTTTGTTTGTTCATTTATTTATTTAAATGCTGCAAAACTGTGAGCAAGCTCACAGTGTGCTGACTGAAATGTCAGAATTAATTAGGACAAACTGTTTCTAGTGAGGGGGAAAAAAAGTCATCTGTCATTATGAGGAGCAGATATCTATAATTAATTAGGACCTGGAACTGTTAGAGAGAATGGAAAGAGAGACAAAGAGAAAAAACCCCCACATTCCCACATTTTTCCTGTGTTGGCTTCATTGCATCAAGGATACTGAATACTCCAGATGGGTTTAAAAAATACAGATTTGAGCTCCCCACTGAGGATTCAGGATAAAGTCTATCTGTCATTTGCCAGCAATCTGGTGTTATGTGTAGCTGTGCTGCTGGGAGCACTGTCTCATGTGTATTTACTATTATATTAAAGCACAAATGTCTCCTCCACCTGTCCTCTAAAGAGTAATGTGTCCTGGACAAATCTGTTCCATATAATCTATATTTAACTACCCTTATCTTTGAAGGCAGAATCCACATTAGGAAGGAGTGAAATACCCAAATGAAGGGAATTAATTGTGTGAGGAAAGGGAATTCAAGTGAGGAAGGCAGTGTGAAGAATTTAAAGGAGAGGAAACAGAGACAAGGATACAAAGAACCTCACTGGGAAATTATGTAAGAGAGTCAAATAATATGAAAGAGTTGAGCACGCATAGATATCCTCCAGTGTCTCTATAAATTGCAAATGAAAACCTTCCCCTGAAAACCTGTCCCCTGAAAGCTTTTACCTATGTCAAAGGCTCCATTGAGGCCACTATAATGACCATTCCTTAATCATATTTGTGTTAACAGTTTACAGGTCTGAGGCCAGCTAACTCATGAGAGCCTTATTTCATCTGAGAAAATACCATGTTTTATGAGGAGAAATTAATAAAGGGCAAATACATGAGCTGTTAATGCATATGGACAAGAGGAGGTTTCATGTGGAGTTTGGATGCTGCATCAACTTGGGCAAGAAATTAAAAAAGATAATCAGTATTATAGGAGAATACTGCTTCTAGTGAAATAATCTTGATCCTGTGTTAGG
The DNA here is from genome assembly GCA_017589585.1 of Phylloscopus whistleri. Classification (NCBI taxonomy): domain Eukaryota; kingdom Metazoa; phylum Chordata; class Aves; order Passeriformes; family Phylloscopidae; genus Phylloscopus; species Phylloscopus whistleri. Next base: position 3,684,694 of record JADMLD010001408.1, read on the forward strand.
ATAGAGCTTGATTCCCTGTGTTAGCAGAACATCAGACTACCTGGGGAAGTGGGCAGGTTATACGTGAAATTATCCTAGAACTGGAATGCTGCTCCAAAAATAGGTTTGTGTTGAGGCAGTGCTGGTGGGAGATGGGTCTGTACTGTCTTGAGCAGCCTTTGCAAGCAGTATTGCTGCAGATATTTGAGGCAGCTTGAAAGAAGCATGGTAAATTTAGCAATTTGCAAAAAACCCCACAATTTCTTTGTAAGAGGTGGAAAGTTTGAAGCTTGGCTTCCTGCGGGTTTATATCCCAAAGTGAAATTGTTGTGTGTATCCTTTTGTATTCAAAAGGGATGACCTAATTCTGTAGCCTGTCTGCCAGTAGAGGCACTTCAGAGTTTCCATTTCTCTTCCATGCTATTGCATTTTACCAAATTTACAGGGATTCTAACACATTTGGGAGCCTCATCTCAACTTAATTTGAATTGGTAAAAGGATACAGAAATTGTTGGGGAACAAAGGGTGAGGAAACATGTAAACTGGAATAAATGAATGTTTACATAATAATGTGCAAAAGAATCTTTTGGGGATGTCTGTCCTATTGAATGATTTCCCTCTGGTTTTTATCTGGTATAAGCCAATACAGCAAGATGAGACCTTATTTCATTTTTTTCCCCTTATGAAAAAGTAACACAAAAGAAGGAACTTGATTCTTCATATTGCTCTCCCAAACAGCCTTTCAGAATTCTGGCCAAGCTGTTCTAATACTCAAATTCCCTTGTTAGAGATTTCTTATTCTCCAGAACAACTCTCTGATCTGAGTTCTGCTCTGCTATTAAATAGGCCATGCAAGGAGGGATGATGTGGAAGACCTTGGCTGTTGCCTGGACCGCTTTGGAGAAAAAAGTAGTGCACTGTAACAGTTCGAATACATTGCAAGATTCTAAAAAGGTTGGATTTAAATTAATCTGTGTCCTTCAATAATGAATTGTATGAAAATACAGTCTTCTCAACACATGTATATGCTACTTCTCAAATATCAGAGTTGGAGAATTGGGGTATTTTTTGGTCTACACACTAGTAAAGATAATGAAGAAATTAAACATTTGACTTGGCTGTGAGTACCCAGTGAAAGATTCCATAGTTACTGTACATTTATTGCAAAATCTTGAGCCTTTAGCAGTGTGTTCTGAGTATCAGGGTATGTCAGAATATTCACAGCTTATTATTGCTAATAATACTGACAGGTTCATCAAATTCATCTTCTTAGAGCTAGAGCAATTTATTACAACTTTTTAACCCAAAGGAGTTTATATAATTGATGGATTTAGGTTACATTGCAGATAGAAAATAACCTTGAGAGATTTGGTGCTGGAGCTGAATTTGATAGAGCTGAAGTGCCATTCACCTGGGGGTTCAACAAAACTGATAGCTCTAAGTTCTGTATAACTAATTTAAATTGTTTGACTAAAGTTACATTTTATGTCTTTAATATAGGACATGCTGATTAGGTCTGAGGGAGAGGGAGTGGAGAACATGTAACTTAAATAAAACCTCCTAAACCAGTAGAGATTCCCCCCTGAGGAATACTTTTTCCTTTTATTTTGAATGTTAAGTGATAATTTTTCTAACATTCAAATAGGATCATCAGAAACCAAACTCAGCATTTCCACAGAAGAGAGCCCTTTATTCACCAAGATGAATGGAGTCTATGCTGCATAGGTATAAAGAAAGAGCTTTGTGTTAAAATAAAGACTGGAAATTATTGTACATGTGCAATAGCTTTTTTTTAGGGTAAAATAGTGCTTTCCAAAGGACAGCTGAAGAACTGAGAGGTTGAGTGGCTTGACTAAGCACCTGCAGTAAGTCACTGGCAAAGCTGTGGCTAGGGAGTAGACTGTTGGATCTCTGGTATATGGAGTTGTGCTGTTTACAAAACCCATTTCCTTCTTTGCAGCTCTGTTTCTTCAGTCCTGACTGTGCCTTCTTACACTGCAGTATGTGGTAGAAACTAGATCCAGAAAATAAAGAAGAAAAATGAGAAATTCAAAGCAAAATGTAATACCATGGAAAGATAAAGTAATATTTTCTGGTTTATTATTCAGGTGGAGTAAATAAATTATGGTGATGTTCCTAGCAGAAAAGCAGGTTTGAAAAAAGGTGTGTGGTTGTGGTTATTATTGTTATTGTGTTGTTGCTGTTATTTACAATAAATACATTATTTTAAGTTCAGTAAGGGACTGGAGGTGAAGAGTGGGACAAGAGATTGAGGAGGTGGAAAGGTGATTTCAAATGTTCTCTGGTTTTGAGGGAAGTTTAAGCAGCCAAAGGGGTTCCAGCAGAATAGAGATTGCAAGGTACATGAGGATTGAGGCAGGCATAATAATCTTGTATGAAAGGAAGCACCCTGCTCAGAAGTGTTAAAAGATTGGTGGGAGAAAGGTTATGTTGAATGACTCTTTGTTTCACTGAATTATCCTCATGCAAGCATTCTCACATCTACTTGTCCTTACTCTCCTCCCAGAAAAACCCCACAGGTGGGACTCATAGACCATGGTAGAGAAGCTAGCCTCACTGAGTAGTATTTTCCTTAGGTGTGAACTCAGGTTCTAGATTTCTTGGGGCCTTTCCTGAAGTATTTTATCTTCTTCCTCAATCTTATAACTAAGACATCTTGAACATATTTTGGAAATGGCTTGAAAAATCAGAGATGAATGGAATGTTCTGGGTTTCTCTAGTAATTCCATAAAATATAGATAAATTTTAAGAAGTAGATATTGTAAAGGATCCAGATAACCAGCAAGATATCCAGGATATCTTGCTCCATAGTAGGGAATGACTGAAGAATTCTCAGATACTTTTATTTTCTTTCTTGGATATTATTTCCCAATTGGGTTTTTTTAGGTTATTTTGTTGTGTTGAGAATTTAAAAGCAGTGATGATGGTGATAATAGCTTTTTCACTGTGACATTAATTCAAACTTATCTACACAAATACTGGCAGATCTTATGGAAAAAAATCCCAGTGTTAGCTTTGAAATAGTCTTGAGTGTGTTTTTTTTTTGAGACAGCATTAGATGGTTCTCATCCAGTAGGGTGGCAGAACGGGCTCCTCTCCTGAAACATCCTTGCTGAAGGAGGCAGTGTCAATACAGAACCGAATGTAATGGAGGTGATCAGTTCTGTTGACTGATATTACCTAAAGGGGTTTACTCCCTACACATCTGAAATGGAGAGGTAACAAGTATAGTATATCAGCTTTGTATTTTATGAATCCAATACTCATGTCACTCTGCTGGTATGTGCCTTTGCAACTTTTTATTTTGGAATATATACAGCTTGGTGTTCTCTTCTATGTAATTTTTGTCTAGAATAATTGGTAGCCAAAAGCCTTCTATTCAAATAAATCACGTGTCTTGCTCTGATACTTAATGTTATTGTAGCTTTATTCCAAGATTGGAAACACTTGTATTTCTGTCTGAATATTCTAAGTACAGGTCTATTAAACATAAGACATGTTAGCATAAAGCTATATTTTCTGATGGAGTATAACACTCATCTACATGAATACAGATGTACATACATATATATTTATATGTATGGATATGTTAATATTCAAGTTGAATGATCATTTGTTTTCAAAATTCCCTGATTTACTATAAATGTTATATTATTATCTCTTTAAGGACTATGTTTGTAACATCTAGACATTTTCCACACTCCTTGTCAGATGTTTTGCTCTGCTGCCCTCTTGTTTTGTGCATAAAGTTCGTATGTCACACCATATCTTTCACATCTATTAGGGGGAATTTGCTACGTTAAGTGGCCAGAAACCACAGATTTCTCTCATTTCCTCTTCCAGGCAAAAGCAGCATAAGGGAGCTATTTGACTAACATTATCTTTCTTTATTTAGAAAAAAATCTTAGTGTTTTCAGAAGTAAAAGAACGCTGATGCTGCGTAGTAAAATTCTGATAAGGCTGTAATTTCCATGCAAATAAACAACTGAGTGCAGTATACTTTTAGCTTTTAACTGCACAAAAGAAGTTTTACAAGTGATGGAATGATGGTCTTGATGTCCTGACCAAATTAGGTCTAGAGAGTGCTAAGTTTTTCCTGTCAGTGCTCTCCTGTGGCTTCAGTTCAATATGCTATTTTCTGACAGTTCTGAACAAGTCCAATGGCTTTTGACCTTTTCATGCCAATTGGATTTTTTTATTGAATTAGCTGTTCCTGAATCATGCTGCTTTTCAGAGAATTGTTGCCCAATATTTTCAAGTGATATGGCTGTGAAGCTGTAATTACTTTCTGCTTTGCTCCCTGTCATTTCTGTATGTAGATGTACAAATACTGAGATGGATACTATGATTCCAATCTACTTTTTGATAAGGTAATATGCTTACTAAGGAGAAGGTGTTCCATACAGATGAGATGGACCTCAGTATAGATTGACGAATATTTTTTTTGCATTTTTTTACAGAACTTGGTTTATAAAGATCTTGTGCTACTTCATGGCTTACAGGGCAGGAAAAATAGTACATCTTGTATAACAAATGCACACATTTTCATACTCTGTGCCTTGCTGTTGTAGAAGTCATTTAGCTATCCAGAAAATATATTTTTTAACCTTGGACAAAATTCTTAAATATTGCAACTGAAGAAAAAATTCTTATTGACTTAAGTGAGCCTTAGACTGAGCCTATAAAAGCAAATCTTAGTCATACCTCTAAACACTAAGAATACAGTACAAGTGGTTACTGTACACAGACCTACAGAAAAAGAACTGAAGTATTCTTTAATATATTTTGACAGTGTGTTTTTTTGATATTTCTCTGTCCTCTGCTATTTACATTTGTAGATGAACTTTGAGAACAATGTAATTATTTGGTTAGCATCTTGTGACTTCCCATCCATTTTGTGGGTAGCATTTTTATTTCCTGGTCTCAAAATGCTATTATTTCTGGTTCCATCCATTACAACCATAGCTGTGTGATCCTCAGAGAGGTCAAACCCACATTTTGGCATTTTTCCTCCTTCAGCTCTTTTATTCAAGTTTATGGTACTGATATGTTCATTGTCTTCAGATAATGTACAGTCCTGTCTACAGAACAATGCACAGTGAATATGTTGTCTAATGTATCATTAAGCTTTTGGTTCTCTGGCTACAGAATGAAATGCTGGGCTCTTAAAAAGTAACCTATATTTCAAAGTCAGTGTTTTATTGAAGTCTTTAGGTAGTTATTAGTGCTCTGAAATATTGAGTATTATAATACAGGGGAAATTAGTTTAGCTATTAGAAAGATAACAGTACTGCAGTCCTGGTAACTTACGGGATAATTCTGTCTGTTCCTAAGCCCATACAGCTGGGTACAGATTCTCATAGAGTATATTGATTTTTGTCTTTAGGTACTTCTGTGACTTCAGTAAGAGCTTTGGGAAGTAAAAGACAAAAAGAATGACTTAGGTGTATAAGGTTAAAATTGCTACTGTGACATGAAGTACATGATGTGGCAGGTACATGATGTGGCAGGTACAGTGTAACAGTTTTGTTGTGCCTGTGTAAGCAGAAGCAGTCAACAAGTGGATTCTAAGCTAAGATTGAACATCTACACTGATGTTTATACATATGTAATAGAATTGATGCTGTATCCTCTTCTGATTAGTGAAAAAATCTGTGAGCCCAAGTTACCATTGCAGCTATAATTGTTTCAGGCCACTGTGAGATAGAACCAGACTATCAATTTCTTCCTGCTTTTTCTGAATTCTTCATTGTTTTCTAATAAATGGAGCATAGTGAGGGAATTACAGTTCATTCTGCAAATTTTAAATGTCAAAGTATTCTTAAGTGTGGTTTAAAAAAAAAAGAAACAGAATTTGTTACTATAAACAGTTATTTCTAGTCTCTTTGGAGATACTACATATTTTATTTCTAAATCACCAGTATGTATCTATAATGAAGCACTATGCTATGGTCTATGATATGACTTTAATTTTTACATGCTTACCATGTTTTTATGTAGCCATGTATTTGTCTCTCAGTTCCCTCTCCTTTGTAAACTATATAAGAAATTTGTTTTAGAACCTACTAGAATACAGTAACCTACTAGTAGATAGAGAATAGAACTTACTAGTAAAAAGAGAACACAGAAAATATGCTCATCATGTTGATCTTGTGTGGGTATCTTTCCTATGCTCTGCAGTTGATACCAGTGCATCCATAGTGTACATTTTAAAGGACAACTTAGATGTTTGTGCTGGCTTCTAGAGTGAGAAAGCCATTGTCTACATGGTCTTGAAAGGGTACAAAAGAAGCTCAGGTAACAATAATATGTGAAAGACATTTTTAGCATGTTTTAAGCGTTGAGAAAGAAGGAGTGTAAACAGAAGTGCTCCATCTCAAAATGTCTGCTAATATGAATGAGGAGTGTGTTGTTGGGAACTAGATAGAGATGTGCAGAGGAGATAAAACAAGTATGGGAATGAATCCTCTAAACTACTGGTTTACAGTAGGACCTTTCTTTTTCTGAGTTACTGGAAGACACTGTTGCTGAGCAGTATGCTTCATCTGCTACACTTTAAATCCAATAAATCCCCCCTGCTACAACCTTTTGTGAGAGAATTTGAGTAATGAGCAGGAAGTGAGAGTTGAACTGTGGTTACTTAATTCAGAAACAGATGAAAAAGATAATTTATACCAACTCTGGAGAATGAAGAGCAACATTTAGCAGCGTTCAAGAGGCGCATCCACTGAAGCAGCTTCAAATTTGGGAGTGCAGGCAGTCTTGGCATTCTTACAGCGCAGCTTGCCACTGTACCCTCTGCTAATGAACTTGGCAGTCTGTCTCCAGGGTAATATTGGACAGTTCAGCCTGACAGCTAGAGAAGTGCGGTAGAAAATAATACAGAAGCCTGAGTCCCACGTTAAAAAATGCAAGACGTTTAAGGCAGTGATGTCTAATTACTGCAGTCCATAAGCAATGAATCTCTGCAAATAACCTATTTCACATAACTTTATACTTTGCTCTTCCTGTCAACTTCATCTTTAACATTTAAATTCACATTGCAATTTATGTCTTGCAGACCAGCTATGAAATGGAGGTCACTGGGTTAGGACAATTTAAAGAGAGGACAACAGAGGGACAGGTAAACTCCAGGCAGAAGTTCCAGCACAGCAGAGATATTAGGGCAGCCAGAAAGTCAGGGATAGAGCTTGATCAATCCTTGGAAATCGCTAAGGTCAGAATGTTAATGTGTGAAGCCTGGCATTGATATGGAAAGTACATTTTGCATACTGTTTTCTAGTCTTATTAACTGACTTAGAGATTCTTGTTTGAAGATGAAGGTGACTGACATGAATATGAGTATGTCCTCATCTGAGGACATGAATGCATCTGTATGTGGTATAATTGGAAGTGGTCATGATGCTGAACAAGAGGAAACAACCCTGCAATGGCAAAGAGCTTTAGGCTATCCCACATTTGTGTCCACCGCAGGTATATGAACTATTGCTATTTGTTTAAAATTAACAAGGTTGGAGACCCGGTAAAAATTTCAAAGAAAGGAAAATTCTGAGGATAGATGAGAAGCTGATCCAAGGAACCAGTTTTCTGATTTGTTGAAAGGGAAGAGAAAACTGATCATAATACTGTAATAGACATAAGAGATGCTTCAGTTGTATGACACATTTCAGGTTCCTGCCAAATGTTGATCTGAAGGCAAAACTACCACTTGCATGATCTTTTACAAATACTTTTGAAACCTTGATCTTGCCAGCACTATTTCCACCTATGGGTTAACACAAGCCAGTCATTCAGAAGTCAGTTGATGGGATTGAGTTTAACCTGGCATGACTCACATGCTTTGACTTTCAGAAAGCCTTTTTTAGTGCATTCTGTGGTGGATTCATTGGTAGTGATCTATTTACAGAAAATAAAGTAGTTCCAAGAGGAAAAAAGCCAGGCATTAAGATGCATATATATTCATACTGTAGGCACATGCAGAAAATTTCGATAGTACAGTGTGCTTTATGAGTGGTGTCTAAGTGTCTGGAGGAGTAATGAAATGATCTGTTATTCTAGTTTTAAAAAGACTAAAGTTCTGTTCATGCGCCTGATACAGTGTGGGCGTAAATAAAGTAGGTTTTCAACATTGTTCTCTCAAATTAAGGAGGTGGCAAAGATAAATTAATCTCTGTTCTGTCAAGAAGTTCATGCTTACTCTTTTCATGCCTGCTGTGTATAAGGACTGTGACACAGGCTGACAAAGGCCTATGTCTTTGCAGCTATGAAAATGGTATCATTCGATTATTTTCTATGAGAAAACAGGGAAAATATCTTACAGAATTAGTCTGACTAACTGTTTAAGAATAGTTCAAGTTTTGGATTTCACATATGCCAGGCATTTTACTGAGAGTCTGGTGGGACTTCCACTGGTTGGCTCCAGTTCTACAGCAATATTAATTAGATGGGAAGCCAAGCCCTGATATCAGAACACACAGCAAACAACAAATAATACCAGTTTCAGGCCAGCATTGTAACTGAAGCTATTCTGGCCATGTACATGTGCTCCCCTGAGCATCTGCTGCTCCTTTGCCTGGACTGAGACCTTTACGGTCAAGAACAGGACCTCTTCCACTTCTGTGCAGGGGAGTGGGAGTGTGGTCACGCTCTCAGGGAGCAATTACAGATGCCAGATTATTGCAGTGTGTGGATGGCAACCCGCTGAAGTAACACGTCTATTTTATGAGTTGGACCAATGCTTTTAAATGAGCTGCTCTGACAGACACCTGTCAGAGCTGTGGCAAAATTAAACCTTTATGGCTTTGGCATCTATGGAAACACTAAACGGGATATTATAAACAGTGTAAGATCACTAAACAGAATATTATAAATGTAGGATGCTATAGGCCACTTTATAAAGCCAAGACTGAGAGGTCTTAGCAGAATAGAGAATAAGAAGGAAAATTCATGGAGCTAAACACTGTGCATTATCTTTGATTGAAAGGGTAAGACTGCAGGGCTGGATTGAATATGTGTCAATAGTTAAGAAAGTTTTGTTAGCCAGTGGGAACAAGATACAAAAAAGCCTCTGTATGCTGACAAGTCCAATAACAACTTAGTCAGCAGATGGTTAATTGTTTGGGTTGTTGAGATGAACTGATGCAAATGTTTGGCTTATGAAATGATGGAGGAAACGTTCATCATCAATAGGAAAAACCTTAAAGGGAAATTCACAGTACTGACTGTATCTTCTTAAATTTTCTATTACTGCTCAGCACAATGATGCCTAAATCTTGCTAGATGATATCTAGCAAAATATAAGTCTGACTAATAAATAAGATTTCCAAAGCTAATACAGAGATATACTTCACCTCTGTAGGGAGGTACTCTATAGCAAATAAAGTGAAAGAAATATTTTGTCCTGGTGACAAAGACAGAATACTTTATAAAAAATGTGTGGGGTGAGCTTAGCTACCCTATTCACTTTTATGCAGTTTCTATTATAGAATAAAAAATGATGTGCTCTTAGTGCTGACATTCTTTTAACTGTCCCAGAATGCTAGATCATAATAATTTTTATATTAGCTCTTTATTTCCTCTAAATTTAGTTGTAACTATTGCCACTATACTGCTGTCTAAAAAAATAATTCAGAAGTATTTTTCAGCAGATGGTGAGTTGGAATATAGTTTAGGATGCTTTGGGATCTTCCTAGTGAAATGTAGTATGCATATTAAATGTATACTAATAGCAATTATAAGAAGTCTCTACTTAGCATACCTGCTCATACTGCTGGTCTACATCTCTACAGGCAAGTTTGAATCCTTACAAGTTATCTTTGGAAATGTAGTCGATCTAGGGGAGAATGGAAATATGAGGCTTCTGGACTACAGCTTCTCTATGGTATGGAATCAGTCCAGCTAAACACAGTGCAAGTGATCTTATAGAGCAAAAGAGAATTTTTTAATAAATTTCTCTTAAGAGGAACAAAAATATATTGAATTTTGGTTTGCTTAATAATTAATCTGGAAGGCAAGCCAGAAGAACATGGGCATCTCTTTTACAAGGGAAACCTTCAAGGAGCTCTAGCTGTATGTTATTGAAAAATGAGCTTCTCTGTTGAAGCTGCAGAGAAGGATTTTTTCTAATTCTTACATAACTAATATCAGCAGCATTAAAACAAATACTAATTACAACAATTTTTTAATTTTGTTCCATGAAAACAACAGCTCCACTTGATTAACATACAGTTTTTAGTGACAAAATTATGAGAATTACGAATTACGAACCAACTTGTGTCTGTAGTATTGGCAGACTGCTTGTCACATATGCTGCAATTTATTAATAATTACATTATTAAATCTATACAGTACAGAAGAGTGAATTAATAGTAATTTACTAACAATAGTGTCATGTAGACACCTCTTTGTGTTCAAGATTATGAAGGGAGATTGTCCCAGGCATTACATAAATGGTAGATAACTGGAAATCTTTACTGATATTTGCTTTTACTGTTTTAAATGTTTTCAGATTTTCCAGTGTAATGGTTAAATTTCAGAGCAAATCAGTATTTTTCAGTGCAATGAAGCAGAGTGCCTGTCAGCAGCTGAATCCTGTTTTGCATCCTCTGACTTTTCGTATCTTTTTCAGCTCATCTCCATTGCTGCCTTTATGCTGTCCCCTGTCCTTGAAAGAATCTCCCATGTGCCTTTTTTTTTAGTTCTTTTATTCTTGTTTTTAGAAGCCTACTTGTTCAAATTCTGTCGTTTATAGCAGATCAGTCACAAAAATGATTGGCACCACAGCAGAGTTTGGCATGGACAGAGACTTTTCAGCTAGCATCATGACTCTCAGCTGCAATGCTGTTTAAAATAAATTTTGTATCAGACAGCAGATGGGTTTGCTGTCAGGGAGCTAAATCTAGTTAATAGGTTTTTTTAAGTTTTTTGATACAGCAGGTTTATTGCAGGACATGACAGTTTTTTAAGGCATGCTTGTAACTTGTACTCCTGTGGAGCTATGGGGGTAATTACACCTTAGGCTTGATGAATTACTGAGTAGGGGTAACAGAAAGGGGAATATCTGAAAACAGAAGAAGTTGCAGTTGGCGCAGCTCAGGATTAGTTAGTTATATCCAGGATGTGTAGCAGGCTTCAGCATTTGAGGCACAGGAAAACCAGTGTCATAGGTATCTTGCTGCAATGCTGAATAGAAAATTTTAAGCACCTTGTGCAGTGGTTTTTCCACAATGTCCGATGTTCTTCATGGCTTACAGGCTCAAAGCTAACAACACTTAGCAAGCAGTGAATAGTAGGTGCTGTTGTACTCTGTGCTCAAGCTACTTGATAGCTTTATCAGTCACCAGCATTTTTAGGGAAGGGGTTACTATCACAGGATCATGTACTGAATCCAAGCATTGCTTCTAACAGAATTGTTCAGATCAAATTTAAATGTTTACACCATAACTTGTTTTAAGCAAACTGCTTAAGGAATTTGGCTCCAAACTGGCCTGACTTTTTTTTTTTTTTTTTTGTCACAGGATGCATCCTAGGAGCAACTCAGAAGCTTTGCTGACTATTTCACATTTGATAATTTTTTCTTAATTCATTGAGCAAAGATGCTCAACTGTATCATTGCTGTAAGCTAGCCTTGATATAAAAGTTAAATAAAGAGCCTCTGGTAATATTCCCTGCTTCTAATTTCCACTGTTAATACATTTATACTTTTTGTGTTATGGGACAGACCACAAAGCAATTTTAGCATAGATCAGCAGGATCCTGCTAGTGCCACTTGCTCCCTGTGGTCTGGTGCCCATCCTGCTGTCCCCAGTGCAGGAACAGGGCAGCTGAGGAGTAGAGAGGGACATCCAGGGCAGCCTCAGTAACCATGGCAAGACAAGGCCATGATGAAGAGGACAGGCACAGGCTGGACCTCCTAGGAACATACTGGGGACTTCAAGTGCTTAAAGTGAAAAAAAATCCATTCCTTGAATAAAATATACATGTTCAGAAATATATTTTGCATTTTCTGGTTTGCGTATAGCATGATCCTGGGTTTGTAATATAATCATATGATTATATGATGCAGATTTTTGTTATTTACAGATGACTATTTCTTCATGCTGGATGTATTTTATTTAATTGTAATTTAGTGTTGTAAGTCATAGGGGTTATAAAGTATTTCCAATAGAAGAAATTTCATTATTCCTGTAAGTATTTTCTTTTCCTTTTCAAAAAAGGGATATTTTCATATGTCTTGAGTAAGAAAATAGTCTTTGCACAAAAAAAATAGCACTTAGTGTTTGGGGATATTTACCTGACATTATGCATAGCCATGGTGCATATGTACTGCGTCTCTTAGGAGATACTCAGTTCATGCCCTGCAGCAGATCCATAGCAGCAGCACCTTTCAGGAATTGTAGATGTCAGGCATGACTTCATTTGTTTCATCATTTAGAGATACCTGGTGTTGCTCAGCCCCAGGAAGGTCTGTGATCATGGGAAAGTGAACTAAAGTAAGACAAGAGAGAATCAGAGGTAATTGCTGTTTCCTTAGGAGAATGTGGGATATATTCCAAAATGAAATATTTAGATTTAAAATTGGTTGATATATGTGGCTAATATGACAGATTTCTTTTTCATAATTTTATTTATTTTGTTCAAAATATCAGTGCCACCATAGTTTGTGTGGAAAAATACTTGCTTTTATATTTTTAAGTAGTTCTAACAAAATTGTTTCTTTGAAACAGCTACATCTCCCACATACTAATATGAGTAAAAAAAAACTATCAGTCTATGAAAAAATTACTAAATAGTGTGAATAATATACTGTGAAAAGCAGAAACACTGCAAAAAGAATAAACCTGACATAAAGGCTATTTTTTCAGTGCTATTTTAAGAAAATCCCTAAGTGTGGATACCTCTGCACTTATCTGGAGAGCAACAGTAAATATCAGTTAGGACTCACAGTCACAGACATTTTTTGAAGGAAGAGAGCCAGTGTAGGTGGGAGCAAACAAACGTACTTCTCTAGAAGTATGATATGGTGGCCTGCAGGAGTTTCTTTTATTTTAAATTTTAACATTTAACTGAGGTACTTCTGCAGCAGAATAGACACCATGTACACAGAGCTCAAAACTAGTTGCAGTGGCTGTATGGAGACATAAGGTACATAGAGTTCTTCACCTCATCATTTCCTGGAAAATATTATGTACTGGAAAAGTCCTCTAAACCAATACTAATCCTGTCCTTTAATACTGGCCTGTGGCTCTTTAGGCTCTTTTTTTCTTGATGTTTCCCTTTAAGAGCAACATCCCCCTTTGAAGCAGGCTGACATCCATCACAACAACTCTGTTGTCAATGTCATACCAGTTTTAATTTCAAATGGCTGAAATCCTGATCCCCTAATAGAACAGTTACCACATGAATGAGCAGATGCTGACATGGGGAGCATCTGATGCTTTATAAATGAATGCCATCCAAGCAAAACATCAGCAGGATTGGATATGTTTAGGAAGTTAAACATCTGCAGAGGTGACTTGCTTGCAAATTGTTAAGAGTAAAAGCTTGTCAGAGAACCTTGGCATACACATGCCACTCTGAGTCTAAACCTCCTTGGGATTGTATGTTAGCATCAGAGATGTGTATTCCTAAACATTTTTAGGAAGGTGAACTCCTTGAAGTATATGTTCACACAATGGATCTAAGCAGAACTCCAGCATCAAAACGCATGCTGTGAAAATCTCAGCCTAGACACCTCTGATTGCCAGGAGGTAGTTTGAAAAGGTTCAGTTCTCCATGTTTATACCCCCATGTTTTAGAAGGAAGGGATTGTGGAAGTGCCCCCTCTATGCAGGATGCTGCAATAAGGCTTCCTGACAAATAGAAACACTTGTTATAAAGCAAACATTATGTTATGGAAGTAAACATTTGGAAAGTTTGTATGTAGGTTATGTTTCCTGATTACGTTATGCTGTCTCTCTCTCTCCCTAGACCAACACAATTACTTCTAAGCTGTTATAGACATCTGGAGACCCCTTACACCTCTTCCTGAGTGAGCTGTGACAGACCCCACATAATATATTCTTGTTTAGAGTAGGGAAAATAATGGCTACGGGCAGAAGCCAGATCTGAGGCTTTTAGACAGGGGCTCTGGCACTGAGGTAAACAGAAGGCACTGCAGATTTCTGTTTCTAATAGCTACTAAGTAAAAGTTGAAGACAAACCAAACTTGAACTGGAATAATTAACCCAGGAAATTCTCAGCGGGAAGATGGTACACTGACTAATGTGTGAGCAAGCTTTGTAAATAAAAGGCTTTAAAACTGCCTGAGGTTGACTATAAAGAGTGAGGCATTGCCTTTTTTCAAAGGAAACCAATTTGCCGAGGGTTGCTTCGTGAGGTTGAAGGGGTGCTTCTTTTAGGTTACACATCACAAATTAGAGTTGCCATTTGAGAAATAGAAGGTGTATTGATAGTAAACAGGTGGCTGCTGTTCCAAGGAGATTTGTTTAGTACCATTTTATGACTGAGCCGATGCTGTGACACATTAAGTGGAACTTGTCACTCTCCCATCTGGTCTCCACAACTGCTGGAGGCGGAACCCATTTAGGAAGTTGTACATTTCTTGCAGCTGTTCCTGAATGTTTCATAAATAACTAACAGAAACCACTGATTCATTTGGCTTTATTAAACCTATCTTAGGGAAATCATGTCATTGTTCATAGAGAAATTTGTACACGTTGCATGGCATTTAAGGGACTTGTTACCAAATTACAGCGCTTTACAGCCTTACTTAGTGCTAATGGGAAAATTGTGAAGTACAGATCAGAACTTCTTTTGGCCTGATTATAATTTATCTAAATCACTACACTTGATAAAGAGTCCTTCATGCTAAGTAAAATGCTTTTTGCCAGTGGAACCCAATGGTGTCTTGTTTTCATCCCCCTGTGGATGCAGTTTATCCTTGGGTCTTATCTGGAGGAAACAGTTGTTGCAGAATGCTGTGTTCACTTCATACATCATTTAAACTGGTTTTGTTATTGATGAATTGCTTTTTTAATTCACAGATGAAAGTGAACATTATAAACAAGGCATTCCCATATTAGCTTTTCAGTGCTTTGCCCAATGGGCAATTTAATGCGACATCAAACGCGATAATAGCTGAATGACAAAAAGAACCTTTCCCATGCTTGTTGGCTTCTAATAGCTTGATTTCATTTTTAATAGGCTGTTAATCTTCAGCTAGTGTTTTGCTCTGTATCAAACATTTTGCTGCAGTAAGCTGGGTTGTTTGTCTACTTTAGGTTTGTGTTGTGTTCAGTTAACACTCCCTTTGGAAGGCATTTGGTGTACATAAAATGCCTGAGATTGACTTTGCAGTAGGAAATTTTGACTCCCCTTGACAAAACTTTCCTATCTGTCATGATGTGACAGCCTAATAAAATCACTCATGTGCTAAGTTATAATGATATCTAATATGTTGACAATAAAAGAGAATCACCTACTGAATTCAAAGTAAGCAGTGTACCGCATAGAAAAAGGGAGACACCATTGGGTGTAAAGGAGGTCTTAAAATGTATTGCTGACTAGCTTAGGGAAAAAAGAATAAATACACTACAGTGAGCTGTATGACCTTAAGGAGACACACTTATTTCAGGTACAGTTACTGTCCAGCTAGCCTGTTACATCCACAGTATGTATGGAAAGGCTGTAAAAACTGTGGAGAGCTTCGTGAAGTTTATGCAGATTCTTTTTCTAGATGAAGGAAGAATGTTACTGATGGGTTTGTGTTATGTTGAAAGACAGAATTTTTATTTTTGCTGATCTGCAGTCTGATTTATTTTGGATACTCACTTGATATCTTTAGGTACTAAACTTAATTTCCTCTCAGAACTGTCACTAGCCAGAGATACCTGAGTTTGAATGAGGTTCCATTCTCTGATGTCAGTATTTTCTTGACTGACAAATGACTGTCAAAGAGATAGGTAAAGTCCTTTGGTACTTCCCTCCCATGCTACTCAGTGAGAGTCATCAAAGCATCCGGAAATCTTGTCTGGTGTGCCAGTGGGTAATGTTCTGTTACTTCCTCATCAGGTGCTGCTTTTCATATTTCCACAGATTATTTCAAAGTTTTGAGTTTCCTACAGACTACAGAGAGAGACACCTGCTGATTTACTGGACCTGGTCCTACTCAACTGCATAAGTGATCAATTGCCCTATGAAAAGCACCTGTTGGGATGGGGGAATCAGCTAGTGTCAGAAAACTGCTCCAAAACATCTGCTGTCCCCACCTTCCCTGTTGGATAATTTCAAGCTCACAGTTATTAAATAATATCTTATACCTGTTTGTGTCCTCAGGTGAAATAATTTCTCCTCCTGCCTCGTGCTTACCTAGTTAGTGTTTAGTAATCAATTAATTTGCCTCACTTCAGGCTTTCATTGTGAAATGTGTGAAGTGATCCTCAGCCTAGTGGTCAGCTGAAAAGGTCACAGAAGCTCAGATCTGTTTTACAGTTCAGATCTGTGATCAGTATTGGATGAATTTGTTATTTTGCTTTGGACCCAAGCTGAAAGCATGAACCAAAGGTAAAGGTGTTTCTCCAATAGTATGGCTGATGTCTTCCATAACCATCCAGTTCTTAGCAGTATTTATTTCTCAAACATTGTTACAAGAGTATCTGCTGCTGGATGACTGTAGGAGACCTCTAGCTCTGCTGTGATGGCCTGTCTCTTATATTCTTAAAGTGTTGTAAAACAAATCAATTAATCTTGATACATGCTAACTCTATTTTTTTCCAATTGAAGCACTCCATACAGGTGTTTCCTGTACCTTTTCTTCCTAATCAGTATACCTCCATTCCAGTCCTCTTGTGTTTTTGCTGTTGCTGCATAGTTAGCTAGCTGTTTGGCATCAGTAACATTTCCATTTTGTTATTATCTTTTCACTGTATAGAAAAACTTCACATATCTTTCAAAGCTATGACATATTACTGAACCAGATTAGTTGTTTCAGCTCACTTACCTAGTATTACTGTATCTTTTTTTCACCTCTAACATTTCTTTATTTAGTGTTGAATCTCTATTTGCCCTGTCTTCTTCTTCTTCTGCTGTATTTAAAACTTGTAATTATCAGAGTTACTTCCACTTTTTCTCTTCTTTTCTAGTATAATAACTCTTATCTCTTAACTCTTATACTCTTATCTCATTATATTCCTACCTTTCAACATGTCTCAACGTGCAAGAAAAATCTAAATATCTTCCTCTGGGTCTCATTAATTAGTGTTGTCTTCTAAAAGTGTTTACACAGAAGACAAGATTTCCTTGTCTTTCTGTTGTGTGGTGGGACTATTGATAAGAGAAATCTACTTCGCTGGATATGAAGATTAATTTTACACATTCACTTTAGAAAGGAGCTACATAAAAGTAGTTACTAATTTTCCTGATGGAATCTTAAGGGACCTTAAAAACTTGTCTTCTTACATAGTCAATCTAATGAAAATCTTACAGAAAAATTGGGGCACATCATAATCCAAATTTCTGTACAAGCAGTCAGTTTGAACAGATTATCACCAGTGTCAGAAATAGTTCAGAAACTGGTATAATTTGATAGGTCCCTAAGTTTTGTGATGAATGGACTAAGTGTAATGATGAATATGTGGGTATTTAGTCTTCCCTTGGCAACGAGTTAATTGCAGAATCCTCATGTCAAACTGCAAGATTTTGCTTCTACTTGGGGCCATTTTAGACTTCACTTTAAATCATGTATGGCATTTCAATGGGTCATAAAGAGTAATAGTTTTCCTTGTCAAAGCATCTTTCAAACAAATCTGAAAAAGATAGAGGGCTTTGAAATGGAAAAATACAGAGCTGATTTATAGATGCTTGAAAAAACGCTTATCACAGGCTGAATAAAATCTGCAGTACAGAGACATATGTTCTCCAGAATGTATTAATCACTGATAATTTGGCTTTATCATTTCAGAGTATTTCCATGCAAAAGTGCACCTTCATCAATAACTGGTTTCTGTTTGAGACCTAGGCTAAGTATGGTTTTTACATGTGCTCTGACCAAACGTGTCAGGAATGATTATCATTAGTGTCATCATTTGCATGTAGTTCCCATAATATTGCTTGTGTATGGGAGTGGAACTCAGCAAATGGCTTTCCATAACACCTTCTGAAAAGAAACTGAACCTGAGCATGTTCCCTTATAATCCTTCTCTTACTAGATAGTTTGCGTATAATTTACAAAATTATTGTTTTCTCTGTTTGCATTTCACATGTAGTTGTCTGTTTTGATTTCATTGATTTCTGCTAGATCTGGTCTTCATTCTGCTGTTTAATTATTGTCCCAATGAATGTTCTCTTTCTGTTTTCTCACTAATTTTCTGGGTTTTTTTTCCTCTGGTTGTTTTGATGGGCAATAAATGACAAGTCAGATTTTAATTCACTTACTGGCTTTGTATGTAAAAGATAATCACATCACATCATGTCACATCTAAAATTTTAGATATATTTTGATTTCCATCTGATGGATCTGCAATTCTATGTAATGATTTGCTTAGCCAGTTTTGGGTTTGTCCTCATTTTCAGCATTTTTCAATATGCAAGCATACACAATATGATGAAAAATTTAATATGAGGAAACAAAAATGAAAAAAAGAAACATGTCCTGTCATATGCTCTCCAATTAAATTCATCCTACCTAAATATTATCAAAAATGCTATGTAGAAAGGTATTTTTAAATGGAAAATATTGCCACTTTATATATCGTGTTTTCCCAAAATATGACATACTAAAGCATTCAATTTCTTTAAGTGAGGTAAGCAACCTTTGTCTGCTAACCTTACAGATGGAGCAGATTTCAAAGACTGTGATTCTTTCAATTAGAATATATTTGCTTTATATTGGTTATATGAAAAAATAATGTATTAACTAATAGAAGCATGGCATCACAAGTAATATTTGGCTTAAAACCATTAAATATAAACAAAAGGTTAAATCGTCTTTGTCATTCTTCTGAGAGTAAAAGACTGTCAAAGAGATGTTTTAAAATACTTTTCTGCAAATATAACAAATTGAAACTTTTAATTAATAAGAAAATGATTACATTTTCACTTTATCCACATTTCTAGGATTCTAGAAATGATTCCACATTTAGAAAAATGCAGTCAATTTCCATTCTAAAAGGCTATATACTTTTAAAATGTTCCACTACAGCGGATCTTCACTAGGTACAAAAATAAAGATGGAAATTGGCAGGGGAGCAAGGATTTGGACAATTCTTTTCATAAGACTGTGATACTAGTTATCTTTGAAATTACATGGAATTTTTACAGCCTAACTCATTTGGATACACGTTTTTCTTCACTACCCAGTTTCATTTCTCATTATCTCACTGATGGCTGAAAACATTGCTAAGTAGAAGTGTAGGGGTCTGCAAGATACATAACCCAGATGAGGATATTGGTTGTTCCGTTTGCTCCCATATTTTGATTGCTGCCATGGACTATTCCCGTTTTTGTCCATACCTCTCCAGTGCTGTTGCATGTCTACTTTCACAGTACCACTTCCTAGGTAAATATGACTGATAATAAAAGTATAACTGTGTAACATTTGATCCCAGCTAGACAAAGAGCCTAAAGGTATAAAGGTATCATTTCAGCATAGTTGTCGCATCTCACTCTGCTGAGGCTTATGCCCCAAGGTGCAAATACCTCTGGGTTGAAATGGATAGGATCACCTGAGCTTTCAAATGCCATGCAGAAAAAGGCACCCTGGAAGATGGAGTGTGGTGGTGCTCTCACAGACTTGTCTGGCATTTCATCAAGATCTGTACATCCAAAACCTGTTGAACTGTTGTAGATTTGTCAGAAAACCAGACATGCTTAATACTTTAGCATTTCTGAAAGCCTTGCTCAGGCTATACAGACACAAACTCAAGAATATGTGTACTTTCAGCTCGGGGAACTGTAATGCAGTGGCTGTAAATCTGTGTATATAACACAGCACTGCAAATGCTGTGCTGTTGATCAAGCCCATCTTGATATAGGAATATCTGTCTCACAATATGCCTTACATATTGGTCTGTGGCTACTGATGTTTTTCTGTCTTTTTTGTGAGGAAAGTTGCTGCGATTATTTTTATATCTCCTTTCCATTTACCAATCTCAGGAGCCTGAGATTTGTTCATATAGCCAGGTAGTAAATGTGAATTAGTAATGTCCTTGATCCTCTATTGATATCAATAGAACCATTTCTGGTTTATGCTGGTGAGAATGCCATCAGCATCCAATTTGAGACCTCTACGGTACTCTCCTAAAGACAGTTTGTCAGTTATTAAATGTGGTCAGACTTCTTAAAGTAAAGTATGTTATCCAGGGACAAAACAAAACAAAAAACAAACAAACCACCAAAACCCCTAACCCAAAACAAACAAACCCAACAACAACACAACCAAAAAAACCCCAACCCACCAAAACCAAAACAAAAAAACACAAGCAAACAAAAAACCCAACCAAAGAAAAAAAAAAATTAAAAATCCCCAAAAGGTACTATTTAAAAGTCCTGTGCTACTAATAATTTTTAGTTGACTAAAAAATATATGAAATCCTAAGTTAGCTATGCAACTTGCTATTTCTTTCATTCTTAGTAGTACAAGAAGGAAATATTTAATATTCAAGATTTTGGAAAAGAAATATAGATAGTTGCAAACCAGCTTTGTTCTAGCCTTGGTGCCTAGTTGTCACTGGCTTAAGTGTCAGGGTAGAAAGCACAATTTCATTTTTGTGATGAAGCCTGTAATATCGAGCAAAGAAATCAAATCCGATTGCTTGCTGTGTAATCCTAAAGGGAAAAGCTCTCAAGTTATAACACAGTTTCAGTAAAAGCAGTGTTTCTTATCAGTGGCACAGCTATTGGAAAAATGCCTGATCTTGCATTAAAGGCATTCCAGAAACAACGTGGTTCAGCTGGTTCCCCTCAAGCTGTGTGGATGAATATTGTGATCTAGAATCTGATCTTTCTTTTACCAATGTAGCTCTGGGTAACTTGTCAGGGTTTTGGGACAGCTATCTCAATTTGACTGCAATCACATGCTGGTGTCCCCAGCTGTTATATTTCAAGAGAGACCTTGTTCAAGTGGCCTTCACTAATAGATGTTGATGACTTTCTCTGGGATCTAATTTTTTTCCTAGACCTCTTGCTAAAAATATTATATCCTATCCAATTACACTTTGCAGACAGCTCTGACTGGGATGGGTGCATTGATCTCCTGGAGACTAGGAGAACAGGCTGGATTCATGGGCTGAGACCAACAGTATGATCTTCAATGAGGCAAAGGGTCCCACACTCGCATCACAAAAAGCCCCTGCAGCGCTACAGGCAGAGAGGCTGGAAAGCTGCCCAGCAGAAAAGGACCTGGGGGTGCAGGTCAACAGCAGCTGAATATGAGCCAGCTGTGCCCAGGTGGCCACAAAGGCCAATGGCATCCTGGCCTGCATCAAAACCAAAGTTGCCAGCAGAACTAGAGAAGGGATTTTGCATCTGTACTTGGCACTGGTGAGGCCACACCTTGCGTGCTGTGTTCAGTTCTGCACCACTTGCTGCAAGAAAGACATTGAGATGCTGGAGCGTGTCCAGAGAAGGGCAATGGAGCTGACAAAGGATCTGGAGAGTCAGGAGAAGCTGAGGGTCCTGTGATTGTTTAGCCAGGAGAAAAGGAACCTTATCATTCTCTCTAACTACCTGAAAGGAGGTTGTCACAGAATGGAGGTCAGCACATCTTCCTACAACCTCCCCGGGCCACTAGCAATAGGTCAAGAGGAAGTGGCCTCAAGCTGTGTCAGGGGAGGTTCAAGCTGGGCATCAGGAGGAATTTCTTCACTGAAGGAGTGGTGAAGGACTGGAATGGGCCTCACAGGGAAGTGGAGTCACTATCTCAGGAAGTGTTCAAGAAATTACTGATGTGACACCTAGTGCTATGGTTTAGTTGACAGGTGTTTTTTTGGTCAACATCTGGCCTTTAGGATCTTGGTGGTCTTTTACTCATATACTTCTATGATCGTTTCTGTATGAAACCAGCTGTTTAACATGCTTCAGGCTAGCAACACTGGATTTTAATTATTAATTAATTATTAATTATTAATCTGTATGGCCTGTATCTCATAAATACCTTGCATGTGCCCAAGAGTGGAGTAGCTGTTGTTGTGCTGTGACACTTTTAGTGGAGGAAGAAATGATTTTTTTTCTAATTTACTCTTTACCATTTCTTTTTTTAAAGATGTAGTTGATTCTACATCTTTAGACGTAGATAGATACACAACTTTTTTTTGGCTTTCAAATATCACATTAGACTGCATAGTATCTTGTTGTGGGTTGACCCTGGTTGGGTGCTAAGTTCCCACCAAATCTGCTCTATCCCTCTCCTCCTCAAACTGGACAGAAGAAAGAAAATGTAATGAAAGGCTCATGAGTTGAGATGAGGACAGGGAGAGACCACAAACCGATTACTATCACAGGCAAAATATTAGACATGGGAAAATTAATTTAATTTATTACCAATCAAAATAAGAGTACTGTAATGAGAAGTAAACAAAATCTTAGCCCACTTTCCCCTCATCCATTGCTCCTTCCCAGCTCTACCTCCTCCCATCAGCAGTGCAGAAAGACAGAGACTGGAGGCCATGGTCAGTTCATCACAGGTTGTTTCTCTTGAAGTTTCCTCCAGGGAGAGGAGTCCTTCCCCTACTCCAGTGTGGGGTTCTCCCAAAGGGGAAAGTCTTTCATGAACTTATCCAATGTGAATCCTTCCCATGGGCTGCAGTACTTCAGGAACTACTCCAATGCCAGTACCTCCCATGGGGTGCAGTTCTTTAAGGACAGGCTGCTCCAATGTGGGTCCCCCATGGGGTCACAAGTCCTACCAGGAAACGTGCTTCAACAGGGGCTCCTCTCTCCATGGGTCTGCAGGTCCCTGTCAGGAGCCTTTTCCAACACTGGCTTACTAGGGGACCACAACCTTCTTTTGGCTACCCACCTGCTCCGGTGTGGGTCTCCTCCCCAGGGACCTCCATGGGCTGCAGGGGCACAGCTGCTTCACCATGATCTGCAGGGGAATCTCAGCTCTGGCCCCTGAAGAACCTTCTTCCTCTCCTTCCTCACTGTCCTTGGTGTCTAGAGAGTTATTACTCTTACATATACTCAATCCTCTCTTCTCTGGGTGCTGAGTTACTTATGCACAACAACTTTTGTTGTTGGTTTTTTTGTTTTTTTTTTTCTTTCTTAAATGTATTATCACAGAGGCATTACCACCATCTCTAATAGCCTCAGCCTTGGTCAGTGGTGGATCCATTTTGGAGCAGTCTGGCTGCTGTTGGACATGGGGGAAATTTCTGGGAGCTTCTCACAGAAGCCACTCCCATAGCCCCCCTACACTATCAAACCTGGCCACACAAACCCAATATAAATTTTTTTATTGAGTGAGTTTTTTTGGCAGTGTGATATTTGGTACCTTACTCCTGGCATGTTTAATTTTCACAATAGCTTTATAGTTGTAGAGCTGATTATACTATGACCTGCAAGTAGGTGTTGAAGTGAAATCTTGTATTTTTTCCACTCTCCCATCACATTAAACCCTAGACTTTTTAATTTTCAAGCTGAATTTAAAGGCTCCTATGTTACAGTGTCAGAAACAAACTATTGTCATTGCACTTGAATATATCACTAGAATACTAATGGTCATTGAAATTGTTTGAGCTATTAATGTTCACAGAGAGCATTTTCAGTCATTATGGATTAGTGAAGGAACAACAGGCTACATCGATCTTTGGCCTAGGTGTCTGCTAATGTCTTTTGTAGAGACCTTTATCACTGTCACATTTCAAAGGAATGTTTAATGGTACTTTTTTTGGTAAAATCTCATATGTATGATTTAAGCAGTGCTAATTGTGATGTTCTTGGTTTCTTTTCAGTCACAACCAAGACTGTTTCTTCCCAGTTTCGGTTTATGGCTTTTGCCTTCTTGATTATGCACCTTAATGTCTTCTGTCGTGTTGTCCAAATGTCATCAATCACAAGCAGCAATAAGAGTACCTTCATATGAGTGAATTAAGTTCTAATAGCCTGCAGCCTGGCCACAGATGAGTCAAATCCCAAAGCAAAGTTTTTACAGTTCTGACTGTTGTCTGTTCCTTCTGGCATCTGTCTCTTGCATGAGCTAGCTAGATGTGTTAGCCAACATCTGAGGAATATAGGCTCTGTTAACACTTTTTTGACCCTTATTTGAGGGTGTAGCTACTCACTGTTCATAGCTGAGTGCGTGAGGATATGTTCTGCATCTCACCTCTTGCAGGGACAAAACTTGGTCAGCCTTTTGACACGTCTTGACCTGATCCTGTGTTTATCAGGCACATTTAAATATAGAAAATAGCAAACCTGACACTTTGTGATCTGGAAACACTTGGTGGAGTCCAGCTATTTAATAAGCAGGGCCCAAAGCTATTAGTCTGCAATATATTTTGGATTTCATCTTCATCTTCTAATTGATTATCCTGTGTTTGTCATTCATTCTCACTTAATTACTTTATCCATATTTAAAGCATGTTCTCAGATTCTTGCAATTAGCAGCACCAGATGTTCACTTCCTGCTGTACAACTTTAGACTGTGTTTGACCATGTTTGGGCCTACATACCTCCATTGTAAATACCACAGCTGCAATCTGTAGGCATTTGTTAGTCCTTTTGACTACAGACAGTTCATTAGTCTTGTACACAGCCACTAACCAGTCACACTAGTGAGGCACTTCAGCTGTGCAGCTACAGCTGTTTTATTTTATCCCATGAGCTTCATATTTCCTAATGAGTATAAGATAGTAAAAAGGAGGATTAGATTCTACAGAGCAAGATCTGCTTTAATAAGTACCAAAAAAAAAGGAAAAAAAAAAAGAAAAAAAGAAAAGCTAGTATTTAACAGTAGACTGTTATAAGACAGAAAGAAACAGAGTGCTCATTAAATCAAACAGAAATTCTGAATAGGGAAATAGATCCTCGAGATCTTCCCATAAGTGCTTTGGGAATACATTTGTCAATGATTAAAGATTTCACATTAATAACAGAATGCAGTGCATGTGACACTTCATGAATGCAAATGGCTTTGCATTCTGTGATGTCTGAAACTTCTTCATGCATCTCTCTTGACTTTGTGACTTTTTTGTTTATTCTACAGTGCTTGATGAGCTCTCCCTTAGACCAATGGCAGGTGAATATTTTCTTGAACAAGTTTTAGAATCATTAATGAGAATGCAGCAGATGGAGAAAACCTAAACCTTTCCACCCATCTTTGGTTAACATTAATTAGATACTTTATGCACTTTATAGGATGTTAAAATGCAGGCGGTGGACTGCAGTGCAGCAGGAAGAGAAATGGAAGAGCAACTGTGCTGAGGATACCAGGTGCTGAGAGAGTGTGTTAAATGTTTGCTGACAAAGACCTGTCCTGGTTTCAACTGTGATAGAATTAGGTTTTTTTTCCTTAGTAGGTGGTATAGGGCTGTGTTTTGCATTTAGGATGAGAATAATGTTGATAACACACTAATGTTTTAGGTGTTGCTAAGTAGTGCTTGTCCTAAGTCAAAGACTTTTCAGTTTCCCATGCTCTGCCAGCAAGGATGTGCCGAAGAAGCTGGAAGAGACCATAGCTGGGCAGTTGATTCCAACTGGGCACGGGGATATTCCATGCCTCTGTGGGATGCCCAGTGTCTAAATTGAGGGGTTTTGGCTGGGAGCTGATGATCACTGCAGGGGGACAGGCTGGTCATCGGTCAGTGGATGGTGAGCAGTTGTATTTTGCATCATTTATTTCTCTTGGGTTTCATTCCAGTCTCTCTCTCCTTGTCATGGCTTAACCCCAGTCAGCAACCATGGCCACACAGTGCCTTTCTCACTCCAACAATTTGGCGTGAAATGGAAGGGTGAAAGGAAGAAAACTCAGCAGCTGAGATAAAGAAAGTTTAATAGTGAAAGCAAAAGCCACACACATTCACAAAGCAAAACAAGGAATTAATTCACTGCTTCCCATGGGCTGGCAGGTGTTCAGCCATCTCCAGGAAAGCAGGGTTCCATCATGCATAATTGGGAAGACAAACACCATCACTTCAAATGTCCCCCCATTCCTCCTGCTTTCCTCTCCTTTATATGCTGTGCATGATGCCATATGGTCTGGAATATCCCTTTGGTCAGATGGAACAGTCACCTGTTACAGCTGTGACTCCTCCCAGCTCCTTGTGCACCCTTTTGATGGTGGGGTGGGATGAAGAGCAGAATAGTCCTTGGCACTGTGCAAGCCCATCTCAGCAATAACAAAAACAAGTATTATCAGCACTCTTCAGTACAAATCCAAAACACAACCCCACATCACTTACTGTGAAGAAAGTTAACTCTACCCCAGCCAAAACTAGCCCAGTTCTTCTCATTGTGATTATTGTTATTGTCGTAATTAATATTATTATTACATTTTTCTCTGTTTTAATTGTTAATCTGTTCTTATCTCAACCCCAGGGTTTTACCTTCTTTTTCTATTCTCCTCCCCATTCCACCACAGAGGGAAGGTGGGGGGTGAGAGAACAAGCAGCTGCATGGTATTTAGTTCCTGGCTGGGGTTAACTATGACAAATCCTTAATTCAAAACCTTCACTCAGAATGAGAAGGGTCAACAGGTGCCATTCTGTAAAAAGTGTGTGACAGATGTACTGCAGCTTGGAGTTGCCCATAAGTTGCAAGAGTGAATTCTGGCCTAATTGTCTCATATATTTCACCTGTTAAGATCCCAATAGACTTTAAAAAATAAATTTTGTCCTTAGGAATTCACTGTTGAAAAATGTCTCATTATGCTTTCATTGGAAGATCCTATGCAATAATGAGACAATAGTTATACCTCATCATCAGCTTTAACTATACTGTATTTCATGGTCTGAATTCCTAGAAGGTCAGGAATAACACTGGAGGTTTGGAACTCTCTTGCCTGCTTTTGTGAGTCACAAAACATTTTCAGATTATTTTCATGGGACTCAAGACTGGCTGCTATGAATTGGACACAAGGAAAATATCATCTGGATCAAGGTTTCATGACCACTGGCTGATATGGGCCGGTTTATTTACTGAGTAGGAAGGTTTGATGTACAAACACTAAAATACTCATCTGAAAGTATTTCTTTATCCATTCTCAGGGAGATTTAAAAAGAGGACTAAATCAATGCAGCAGAGAAATCTGCTTTGGTCTTTTCTAGTTATGGAACCTAATCTGTCAAAACAGTGATTGCCTCAACCTAAGCAGTTAGTGTATCCCCATGTACACTTTAGGCAAATATGGTGTTTCCTAAAAAATGCTAATGGTATATTCATTTGGTGAACATCAGTTTTATGCCAGGAACTAAACTGAAGGGAATTTCATGATGAAATATGTGACAGGAGGCTTCTCAGTGCTGAATTTTATACGATAATGCGGTTCTGTGGTTGCATAATCATGTTTCTAGTTTATGAGAAACATATATATTTCCCATATATATAAAAGTCTCAGCTGGGAAATTGATTACACTTTAAATTACAGTTCCTACTGCATTTCAGAAGGCCACAGGTTTAAGTACATTATTCTGCCATGGGTTTGATTTAAGCTAGTGAAATAGCTTTTGCAATTTTCATTATGCTCTTTGCCCTGAAAAAAAGATTCGTCAAGAGAACAGATTCATGTCATGTTAGTTTGTGTCCCTACTACAAATTGTCATAGAAATAAATGACCAGATTTAACTACCCAATATGTTATGTGCAGTGTGCCATTTTAGCTTCTATCATAGCTTTTCATTGGATATGTGCTTTACTGTCACATACCTATCAATTACTGCTTGAATAAGGATTAATGGAGTGGTTATAAAATCAGAAGGATGTACATTGAAAAGGTTGTGCCATAGAACACAAAATTTTAATTCAGAGAATTGGACTGTATTATCTTTTAACAAGAAGAAAATGACATGATTAATCCATTTCTCAAAATTAAGCTTGCTTAAAAATGGTGCTGAATGATAATTTGTAGAAGAGATGACTAGCTGATGGTAGACTTCCCAGAACTCTTAGCTACTCATGTCTAAGTACCTGGGAATGACTGGGATGAGCAAACTGCTCTGCTATTAATATTCAGAATTAACCTGATATAGTCAAGGGTGTAGTCAGAGCGAGAAAGAGTGGCTGAGCAATATGCAGAGGTAATAAGTAAGATGAGATAGAGACCTGAATAGCCAAATGGAGAGGCAAAGGTGGACACTGGACACTGTTACTGAGGTCTGAAGCAGAAGAAGTAGTGGGACTGTAGTTTACTTACTGGCTGGAGACAAATATGGGGGTTCAAATCTGGGTTTTTTTTCTGGAATATGTGTACATTTTACTTTAGGATTTATAGCTGTCCAGATAATTATTTAACCCTATACTGATGCCTCCTGTCGTCTTAACAAATGCCTGAAGTGTTGGCAGTTGCAAAATGGTTCAACTTTAACTGAAATTATGAAACACATTGTACTTCAGGATTTTTCATGCATAGTAAAGATGATACTTCTCTGGTTTATGCTTGATGTAGCTCCATGAGTGTAGGTATGAAGAGAGCCCTCGGTGGGAGAGTTCTATGATGTTGTATGACAGATTTAGATTTAAACTCACGTGGACTGATTGCTGTAACTTACATGGAACTGCTTAAGGGACCTTAAACTCTGCTGAGAAATTTTGAGGATATATGTATAAAATGAATAAATACATGTATGCATAGCTTTTGCCTTCTTGCTGTCAATAGGCCTATTGTATGGAATTTTTCAGGAGCCCACTTATAGAATTGAAGTAGGAATGAACAGCTATGCTGTCTAGTTGTTTAAAGAAACATGTTGTTTAAGGAAAATGTTATATAAACATTTGTCTGAGCCTCTTCTCTTACCTATCTACTCTTCTCCAAAGGATTAACTCCTGTAGTTTTTTCTGCCTCTTTCTCATCATAGTTGAAATGTACAGGATGTGCTGCCAGTCTCCCTGATTCTGTATTACCTGAGATCTGTAGCAGGGTTTGGCATCTGAGATTTGACAGATGAGCTCCTCAGTCTCATACAGATTCATGATGCGTGTGATAGGTTATAATTACTGCCACTGTACACATTTCTGCTGAAACTGATCCTTCCTGTCTCGCAGTTCTTGCTCCTAAAGCCTCTTCCAAAAAGCCATCTGTGATAAGGTACCACTAAATGGGTAATGCTCACTTGCAGCTCTAGCCATAAACGCGTCTGCTTCTCAGGAAGTACTCAATGTTTTTGGGGATTTTTAGCTGTGTATGTCACTACTGCAGAGTCAGATAGAGAAAAAGTTAGTGAAGCAGAGTTAAGGTAGTTTTTTTTTATTTCTTAGACTTATTTGGAAAACCTGATGTTTGGGTTCAAAAGGAATGATATGGCCACATTAGTACCTAATGAGTATTAATTGCAGGAGTTATGGTAGTTATTATAATCCAAATGGAATTTTGCACACAGCCATTAGTAATTAACACATTTGAAGTAAAACAGAAGATGTGCAATTATTTGGCCTGCAAATCCTGATATATTAAACATAGGTAGGCACGTAAAGGAAAAAACTGAACTGTGGCATAATTAGCTGAAAAATGTAAATGTAAATAGAATATTATATTAATTCTACAATTTTAAGATTTTGCTGTAGATGGAATACAAAATACTGCTGAAAATGCATAGAGAAGATATAACAATTAGGTAAAATATGAAATGTATGTTCCTAACTGAATCAGTCAATATCTTGCAAAGTGGAAAAGCCCTAGCAGAGGTAATACCATATTAAAACTTTTAGGTCTTTCCTTTTAATGAAAGGTCTCTTACAGCTGCTAATATCTACATCCATCTGAGGCAAGCCTGTATAATGCCTGAAAATGAAACAGCCTCAAATGTCTATTTTTGAGAAGTAATGTGGAACCAGTAACAGCAGCATATCTTAGAAAGGAAGCAGTGGGGTTTTTAAACCCAGGTTCAGTTTTTGTCTCATTGCAATACATATCTGCAAGACACATGTGAAACATTCCTTTCAATTTACATCTGTCACTCTCCAATTTATACATATTGAGGAGAAAAGCACCTACATTAACTCCTCTTACACCTGCATGGAATCTTTTATATCTTAACATCAGAATGAAGTATACCCAGCTAATCTTTCAGTTGATGGCTGAATGAATGTGTCTTAGATCAGAACTTTAGCCTGTGAGCTAAATAAATCCCTTCATTAAAGAAATAGAATTACATCAGGGGTGTATTTTGCTCTGTGCACACTACTCAGGTCTATTTTAGTTGAAGTGTGATTTCTAACATGATTCTAACGTGAATATGAATGCAGTCTTAAAACTTCTCCTAACACGAGATATGAGTCAGAAAGCAGATGCAGATGATTAGATGATGGATCCAAAAACAATTAAGCTGGCAGCACCTTCAGTGCACCTGGACTGGGTTGGAGTCCCCTGTGGTCCCATCAGCTGACTTCATGCTGGACTCAGATAATGGGCCTTTTCCTCCTTCACTCCCTCAAGCTTGTAATGAACATGATGTAGACCCTTACTGGACATACCTCACATATCCTAATGAATTTCTTAATCTGCTATATAGAGTTGTGGGATTTACCCTCTTTCTCCCCAGTTAAAATGTAGTTCATCATCATAAAAACTGCTTGATCTAAACATAGCTGTAGATCAAGATCTTCTTGTTATAGAAGAATATTTGCATGGGAAAGTGGCACTTTTTTTTTTTGATTTTAGAATAGTAGATCAAGCTAAAATTTCTGTCTAAAATAATTCCAGCGTGCATGAAGTAGGAGGCTGCGTTCTGCCTCCACCTGCTTTCAGATCCTGGGGGAGGATCTTTGTGAGCTGCTGAACTGAAGTGTTCAGTGTATCAAAATTGGGGATGACATATCTCAACATGCTGTGTAGACCTTGCCCATTAATGCCAGACCTGGGGAAGGAAGAGGAGAGAAATACCTGAGAGTTTTTACAGAAATTGCTTGCCAATTCTTGAGATGTTTTAACTTATTCCTTAATAGTCTCACTTAACTGGCTTAATTTTGTTTTGAATATGTGCTTTTATGTTTATATTTTTTCTCAGTGTGCAGCCTTTCAATTAATTTTAATGGAAGTTAAATGTGCACAGTCAAAAGAAAATTGCAATACCAATCTGGAAGTGTCTAAAGACAAGCAAGGTGTTAGCAGCCTTTTCAGCACCAAGCATGTTTTCATGTTAATAAATTGGCTACAAGAAAAAAAATCCCATTTGAAAGGAGTCATGCTGTCAAGCAATTAAATCATAGCATAACATATTAAAGCTGATTCACAATGATAGGAAAACTACTGTCAGTTCATCTAGCAACTTTGGTAGTATAAAAGCAGCAAGTAAAGAAGCATCTCAGTCTCATTTCCTGTTAGCAATCAAGTCCAGAGTGTTCAAACAGAAGGCTGGATATACCTTTGCAGTAGTAAAGCTGAATGATGGGAGTTCTTTTACTGTTGACAAAAGAGCAAATATTGTGACTGTTTCAGGATTAAAGAGAAAATATCTAAAGATGTACTCAATTTGAAGGAAATGACACTGACTCATAATGATGTTTTGAAAAATATAATGGCCATGTAACGTGACTTTAGCGTGCAAAGTTCAAACAAAGATGAAGGTGAAACAGCCAAAAAAGGGTAATGGAAATGAAATTTAAATAATTATTGCTTTTGCAGCAACTCTGGTTAGGAGAAAATTTTTATTAGGCATAATTAGCTTCAATTAAATATTTGTCCTCTATTATGTCTATAAAGTTTGCAGGCATTTTTCACAGCTTTTATAGAAGGATTTTGAAAAAAATATTGCAAACAGCATGCACAGAGATGAATCTTGAATTATCCCTTCTGTGTTTTCTTGAGGAAGGGCAAATGTGTCTGGATCCATCAAGAAGGGAGAGCATGGCTTTCTGGTTTTGTTTCCTGATTCCTAAAGCCCTGGGGCAATTGAGAGTACCTAGAAATACCAGGGACTATGGAGCCTAAAGAACTGATCCTACATCCTATCAGACCTTTTTTCCTTCCTCTTGATGTGATTTTAATTCCACCAATTCATTCTGAGGGGAGCAAAGGACTTGTGAAATAGGAGCTGGGCAAAATATTTTGCTGCGTGCTCTGTCCTATTGCACATGGAGAGAGGAGTTGATTAAGGAAAAGGAAGAAATGTCTTGTGCACCATATTTATAGGTTATGATTTTTTAATTGTTGGGAAATTGCAACATAGTATAGCTGTACTAAAAAATCTTACTTTTCAAAATTATGGGTGTTCTTCGTAATTTTCCCAAATATGATGATATTAAAACATTTGATATGTAATTATGTCTATGTTTTGTCACTGGTAATGTTGACCCTAATGGCACATTATCCCAGTAAATTACCATGAAATGCCAATTTGCTGTGCTAACACTGGGCAATATTCCCTTTTCAAAAAGGTTTGCACATACTGCATTATTCATAAAATATATTGTGAAAAACAACTAAACCTGGGTTAAGCTGTTGGCTGAATATAGCATAAATACATAAAAATGTCATAGTCCTGGAAAATTTGATTTATGTCTTGCACCTCAGGCAAATACCAGCTAAACATATAGTTTTCAAATTTTTGTCTTTTTTTGCAGGGACTATTTTTTTAGTTGCTAAGGAACTACTAGCTGAGAATATATGGCATTGATGAAGATTTAGCTAGTTCTTATTAGCTCATAAAAGCAATCATGTTATTTTCGTCCTTGTGCTGCAGTGGGAATCTTGGAAACTAGTTAATTTTATTTAAGCAATTACATTTCCAGTTCTATGAAATCTGCAAGTATTTTTGCAAGAAGAGGGTAGAAATTAGAAATAAAGATCACAAATTTTAATATTTATGAAAGCCTTGAAGCTGGTGAGGGTTTGCATTTACAAAAAGGTGTTATGATACTGTTAAAAAAAAAAGTTGATTTTTAATAATCTGCCTACTAAAATCCTTGCTCCAGTAAATAGATCAAGTTCATTTTCTGCGTTTCTCTTTCTGAAAATAGCTTCATCTTGAGACAGGGCTCAGAGAGACTCCCCTGGGGCTTCCCTGCACCCCAGGGACTCTGTGCTGGGCACTGTGGGGCCATGGCCAGGGGTCTCCCTCAGCTCATCTCTGCTGGGGTTACCGCCCTGCACCCAGGCTCACCTGCCACCTTTTTTCTGGGGAGAGAAACTGAGAGATAAATGAGAGGTGGGAGGTAGAAATATATGAACCTGTGAATGTACTAGGCAGGTCAATTTAAAATTATTTTTTCTATAATACACCAACTAGGGCACAAATATGGTTAGATGGAAAAGGAATATTTTTTTTTTTACACTGTGTATATGAAACTCATTGTCCTAGAATAATGGCTCGAAATATAATCCAGAAAACATCATTAAACAAAAAGGCAGAGATATAGTTTTTGACACTGCGTGTTTCTGAGTAGTTTTTTAAAGGTAGAGGGAGCAATATTAAGAGAAATATGATTTCAGCTTGCTTTATCGTTTTCCTAAGCGGTTGCAGTTGGCCACTTGTAGTCACACAACTGCTATGGTCTGCTCAGTATGTTGTTCCTTATGTTCCTACTGTGAGATGATGCTGAAAAGCTAAACATTTAAATGTTTCCCCATGATTTTCTATGAAAAGACCAACTATAGTCAAATGGTTTGTGACATTAGTAAAAAGTGAGGACAGGGAAAATGTCATCCCCTTGAATAGAGAAGGGAAGGAGTACTTAGATAATTTGCAATTCAGCTCTATTAAGGCAAACCCCAAATGAGAAATAAATAAACTGACAGATAAATAGAAGATAACTGGATTTCAGCAAGCAGTATTAAGGTTAGATAGTGGAATAAAAATCTCAACATTTAGAATAAGAAATGTATTAGAGTGGTCCACCAGTACCACTGGTGACAATAAGGGATCACCATGCCTGGAGGACTTTTAGAATAGCTTAGATAAACATCTGTGAGCACTGACACTGGTACCGTGGTTTGTGCATTAGGACAAGAAGCTGTGTTGATCAATCATCCTGTAGTCTTTAAAATATGAAAAGCTGGTAAGTGTAATGTTTTTGGCATAACAGCAAACCCTATACAAGTCCATCCTATAAAACATAGTAAACTTTAAAAAAAATCAAAATATGAATAACAGTCAAATTTTCCTTATTTTTTTCTTCCCACAAATTAAAAAGTACAAGATAGTCTATAGATTTATTTTGTTCTCCAAAATGTTTCAGCTAAAAGTGTAATTAGGTGAGCTGAATAATCTCTGAAGTCCTTTATGAGTGTGTGGTTCAGAAAACAATGCTCCCAGTGTCTGAATAGTTGATGGAGACCCATTGTCAAACCCAGCAGCCTACCCCTAGCTCTTTTGTGACTGTCATTCTCCATTAACTATAAAATGAGACAGAATTAACGGTATTTAGAATTTTGGCATGCAGGTACCTCTAAGGTTTTCACACAGGGGACCTGTGAGGAATGCTATGGGTTGTTCTACAGCTTTTTTGATGGATAGTAAGAGGGGTGTGTGATTTGGATTCATTAGATACCTGGAATAGAACATTTTTTTTCCAAAGAGAAGAAAATCTATGGGCATTATTATGTTGTATTGTGAGCATTTTTTTAGTAATTTAAAGCACACATAAATTGCATGGACATATGATGAAATGGAAGGAATAACTTAGTTAAGGTAACTAAGAAAGCACAACCACCAAAAAGCTGTATTCTCGGTAAGATTGCAATGTGCAGAGAGTTTGCATAAAGAAAAAGCCAAGCAAAAAGAAAAAGCTAATAGGCCAAAGTGAGAACACTCAGTTAAATCTTGCTGGAAAAAAACCCCATAAAATATTAATGGTAAAAGAGTTAGTTTAAGCAACCAATCCTAGTCTTGTGTATGTGAGGTGCGAAACAAAAATTCCTATTGGGAATATAAAGAAAAGCTCCTAGAAAATAAGGGACAAACTTCCTCTTTTCCTTTTTATTGAAGTTACACTTTATTTCAACTGCTCTATGTATGTAGTTATCAGGTTCAGTTCATACAATGGTAATGACAATAGACATCAGCTTTATAAAGGGCAGTTGTGAGCTTGTGATTTTGCTAGCTGAGAGTTTATACCCCTTCTGAGCTCAGTGCTGGAGTTACTGATATGCTGCTCCCACCATAGTTTAATTCACAGTCCCCTCTAAAGAAGACAAAAGTAGGTTTTGCAGAGATACAGGTAGAAGAGCGTGTCAAATTTATGGAAAGAGAGTTTTGTAAAGGCTTTTAGAAAATTTTGCTGTGTGGCAATGCTGCCTCCAAAAGTCCTGCCCCACTTTTTCTCTCGGTTAGTTAGAAATTGTTCCCAAACTTCACTCTCTCCTGCGCCTGTCTGGGCTCCTTGGGGCAGAGATATGTGGAATGGGCTGTGCCAATCCATTAAATACCCATGCTTGGAAAATCTCCCTGTTAGCCATAACCAGTGTTTGTTTGGTTTTTATACCATGTGACTCAAAAAAACAGATAATGGAAAACCTGAGTTTGACAGTAATGTTTTTATTTTAGATTCAATCCCTCAAGCTACATTTGTGACTATTAAGTAAAATTTTCACGTTCAACTTGAGGACTAAACCAGCAAGCATTCTGGAATATAAAGTAAGTAGTATACTCCACAGCAAAAATAAATGCTTTCATAATGATTTACATGTTTACAATATAACAGTGGCTAATGGGCAGTAAAGTCAATTCTCAGTGAAAATGAGTTAATTAAATCTGATTTTAATGCTGAGAAAAAGAAATAAGCATCATGCATGGCTGATATAAATATTAATTGCCAATAAGATGACATATAAAAGCATAATATTCTGTTATAATAATGAAGCAAACCCTGAAATAGCAGACTACTGTTGACCACTGCATATACACAGTCTATACACTGTCAGGGCTTGGGAGAGAGCTGCAGATCTTGTAAATAAGGTGTTATTAACTGGGGAAGAAGACCCCTTTGCTATTTCACAATTCTAAAATGTGTCATAGCACTGAAAATGCCTTTGTAATCTACTCTCTGTGTGTTTGCTTGTGCATGTGTGGAATGAAAGAAAACAGTTTCTCAGTATCTGTATTAAACCACAAACTTATGATCAGGTTTTTTGGTTTTTTTTTGATAATGAGATAAAATGACCCTTAAGAAAAAAAAGGTTTCTAGAGAAAATATAAAGATTAAATAATTCTTTGGTCCTTTCTATCAGACAAATTTTTTCTGTAACATAACGTCAAGTGAGGGACACATTCTGTGCATTTGTCCTCTTGCAATTTCATTCATATTTCTTTTTATTCTGAATGCCAAAATCAGTACTTTTAGAATGTTGCTGGAAAACAAGAACATTACAAAGTTAGCTCCAGAGTTTCACTGCTTATCTTTATCTGACACAAGTTGATATTGGTCATTGAAAAATCATAGCATTTCTTTGGACTGGTCCAGTGATCTGCTTGCGTGCCTGATGCCATGGGATGCTGGGCTAAATGCAAACCACATGCTCTCTCTGTAAGACACAGGGAAAGGCTTTTTCTTTTATTGCTCTAGTTAAATACTCTTGCTCTGCTTCTCAGCTGATGTAAATTGAAGTTTTGTTGAAGTCAACTTAGTAAATCAGTGAAGCTCTGCCAACTCATAACTGCCCATGATTATGTTCCTAAAATATTTACTAAAATATTGCTTTGAAATTCTAGAGGTGGTAGGAACGCCATACATCAAATATAGTAGTGCAACTTATTTTCAGAGTAGTTCTACTGATTTCTGAAGGTCTGCTTGAAGAGTGAAGTATTGCTCTAAGTGAATAAGATAGTCCTGATTCAACTCTTAAGCCATTCAGATAAAAATATAAGTTCCTGTCTGCAAAGAAAAAAACCCATAAATTCTTGGCATTTGGGATTCCTTTACTGATTGACTCCTGCTGCATGCCACTGGTGGATTCTCATGTGCAAATGAAAATATCAGGTAGGTGATTAAACAGACTTTGTTATGGTGTAGCTACACAAAACAAATGATGCTCCTGCAATTGCATTCCTTAGAGGGTGATTCTTATCCTATTGAAAGTATTACCTGTGCCTTCGATATAATAATTTCTTCTGCAAACGTCCAAATTATTGTTGCATGATGGATCCTCTGTATAGCATAATTTTAATCACTTGTCTTCTCAGTGAATACAAACTATAAAATGTTAAACTGATCATAAAAAGCACTTGATAAGGTTTGTTTTAATATTTATACAGTTTAAAATGTATTTTTGTTTATCAATAAAACTAATAAAAATTCATACTTTATTAGATCTGATAGAATTAAAACAATCTGGTGGAATGTTTTAAGATGGAAAATTGATTCTAATAAACTATGTTCAGATACTTTTTTCTTAACAAGACAATCTAATACATACACATTATCAATTTTTTTTTTTTTTTTTTTTTTAGTATTCTCTGGTTTCTTGCTTTTAAGATCATTCCATCTATTAGGGTTTTTTGCTGGGCTTGGGGTCCAGATAGAATTTGCTTCGACTTTTTAATAACCTAGGATGAGTGAAGTACAGCTTTGCTGCTTTTGAGGTCTCTACCAGAAAATACTCCTTTCTTTTTTCCTGGATGCTTCATTAGACTGTGACTTCTGCAGATTTACAAAGGTGTATGTGTGACTTTCATCAACAGAGCACACACACACAAAGTCTATAACATTGATGAGCCTGGAATGATTAAATAAGTACGGGGAAGAGAAGTACATCTGGATGGCTCCCACATTACACATCTGAAGGACAACAAATACATGGTGACAGCAATAGGAAAGCGGAGTGTGGGTGAGAAAAATCTGGAGGCAAAGAATGAAGCTTAAATGCACCAGTCTGTCAGATCATGTGTCTTCTGCAATATTTTTCCTCTTCTCTTCTTAACCATGTGACAACGATATAGAAAGTTGCCTTCATCTGATACTAAAATTTGTTAAGAGAGGGATATCAGTGTCCTTAGATAAGGATATCTCTGTACCCCCTCCCTCATGCACTCCCCAGCACCATCCTCCTCCCCCCCATCCTTCCCCGCTTCCCTCCTGGTTTTAAAGCTTAATTCATTGTACAGCTTTTACCCAGCACCTTTTCCAACCAAGCCTGGCTTCTGGAGGCAGATGAAAAGCAGCAGCACACACATACAAGCAAGTCTAGTGGGCTTGCCAAAAAGTTTGCTGAAAACAACTAAACTTTGAAGTTGAAGGCACTAGTGCTGGTGTGATTTTGCAGCTCAGGCTCACAGCTAGCCTCCCTATTTGTAAATTCAAAGGCTACTAAAGAGACAGAGAAGGTTTCTGTGAAAAGTAAACACAGTGCATATATACTGTCTAGTTGATCTCTATCAAAGACAATCAATGTGTGGCTTTCTTTTTTCCTTTCAATTTATTTCTTTTCTAACAGCAGCAAAAGAAAGGGTTTCAGATATGCAAATATTTTAGTTCTGTATGTTTTTAGATTAGTCAAGAAGGTCTTCTCTGATAGATGTAAAAGATACATAATAATGAAATAGTAGCAATAAAAATGTTAGTCCTACGGTCTATTTCAAATCTTAAATATTTGAGAACAAACTGCTCTGAATAAATGTAACAAGCAAGGGATTAAGGTGGAGTTCTTGGGACTAAGGGATCCTGGAAAGTGACAACCTCGGTTACTTCAGTCACAGAATATAAAAATTCACAAGGAGG
This sequence comes from Phylloscopus whistleri, assembly GCA_017589585.1. NCBI lineage: Eukaryota > Metazoa > Chordata > Aves > Passeriformes > Phylloscopidae > Phylloscopus > Phylloscopus whistleri. The sequence continues at coordinate 3,723,493 of JADMLD010001408.1, forward strand.
TAGAGGAGCAAACAGGAACCTGTGTGCTGAGTGATGTGATGGGTTGCTGTTCATTGTACTTCCAGAAATCCCTTTTCAAATGCTGATAAACTGTAGTCTGCTGCTATTGCTCATGGCATTGGCAGTGTTACACAGCAATTACCTGTCAAAGGTATTTTCAAAGCAAATGTGCAGCTTCTTGATTTTTGGCTTTGTTCCTCCTACAAGCTAGAAAAAGGAAAGTAATAACGGGGTATGTCTGAACCAAAGTGTGGTGGTTTTTTTTCAAACGAAGAAAGATCATATTTGTTATTTTTCACACTGAACAGAAACTTTAACTGTGCTTGCTTGAAATGTTTAATCTCCAGCATTTGTAAAGGGAGCCAAATGGTTAGAGCGTTTTTTTGGAATCTCCCCCACTCCCAAGGAGACACTGGGGACCTGTGCCTCTCCCGTGCAGCTGGGTGACAGTAGCATCTTGCATCTCCTTTTCACTGCTTTGGAAATTTGACCACAGAGCAAAAATCTGAGCCAAGACTGACAATGTAGTTAACATAAAATGATTATTTTTATTATTGAAGTCAGCTGAAGTCACATTTTTGGGTACCATGGCATTCACCAAAAATGCTGTGCCTGGCTCTAACTATCCTGCAGCTGTCACAACTATTGGTAGCATTTTGCTGTAGGGACAAAGGACCATTCACTTGCCAGTTGCTGTGATGCCCACTTATAATGACAGCAGAAATCAGCCAAGAACAGACTGAGTGTTTAGGTACCACCAGCAGGTTCCCCTGGATGCTTCAATGGGACAGACAAAAGAGAATGTCTCACAGCATCATGGGTGAACAGCTGTGTCCAGTGACTTGTGCTAGGTTTATTCTAGCCTCTGCAATGGTCACCATCTTCTGGAAAGAAGGGAAAGGAACAATGGTGGCCCAGTATGCTCAGCTTCTATTCAGACTGGCCAGATAGGGGTGGAGTAATTTTGGTTCTCTACTTGCCTCCAGTTCTGCATGTGCAAAACAGCTAATCATAATCTTAAGGCATGTTACTGAGCCAGGAGGAGAACAAATTAGAATGTTGACATTAGGATCCTAAAGCTGAATTTTGTGTAAAATTTTCCTATGTAAGTAATTAATATGCCTCCTGGGGAAGTGCAGCTGGAAATTTCTACATGGAAAACTCTGTTCAAGACACACAGAGCTGTGATATGCTAATCTAATTCAGAATTTAAGACTGAAATATAGATAAATTGATAATTATAGCTATATAAATAACACAGCTTTAATTGTGTGTGAATGTCCTAACTGGCGTGTAAGATGCAGACTACTGCCAATTTTTAATTTCCAGTAGAATCAGCTACGGCTGTGATTCCTACTGTGAAAATTTGTGTGTTACTGAATATGTATTTTTAATGAACCCAGTAGTCATCCAGTCAACAAAAAATCATAAGCTTAATCCTGTTGTTTGAGGTTTGTGAAGTACTAAGTTTGGCATCCTGCTTGTTGTATTAAAGGAAACAACTGAGAGTTTGGAAACATTTGTCTGTTTACCATATCACAGTTTGGTGGTTTCTGCCATTTTAGACAGATAATGTGGAAAAAGCCCCAGTTCTGGTACCAGAACAATCTGGCTGAATGTGCCTGGTGGAAGAGACTTTGAAGTGCTCAGTGTACCTCTGATGAATGTGCTCAGCACAGCACAGTTACTGCTAAATGGCCACACTTTGGCTTGTTTTCAGACTTCTAGTGGTATATTTTGATATGAATCAGTCCTTAAAAAGGTCTTTAATAAAAAATTGGGGGAAAACATATTGTCGCATGCAAATTAGATGCCTCTTTTCAGTGCCATGTTGAGTTGGTTTTGGAAATCCCAATAACTGTCTGTGCTTTGACTGGTGTACCTGATTTTACATACATCACCCAAAAATTAAGAAAAAAAAATCCAACATAGATACTGGGGTATTAAATTTTTTTAGCAGGAATACTTGAATAAATTCTGTTCTTAGCAGACTGCATGGATTTGCATTATGCTGCCCTCTTAGGGAACTCTGCCAGATATGGTGTCTGTTATCTAGCTCAAAAATGGTCATTCATCTCATTTCTCTGAGGAACACCCCCCAATATTCTTGAGGCTGGGATGCCCAAGGACGTGCATGATATCTTCTGATGAGCTGAGGAGAAGGAAGTTCTGGGACTGCTGCATAGGCAGGGAATGACAGTGTAACCTCGGGGACTCATCTCTGTTTTGGCAGGTTGGTGGCTGGATGTGAACTCGGTTCTAGAGCACTCTGTAGTCAGAACTGACTTTTTTTCTTGCCGTGTCTAACAACCTTGGACTGTTACATCTCTTTTGCTGCTTTCTGGGGGTACTTTTCTCACAGGAGCTGCACTTGAACTGCCTCGCCTGTGGCTCCATTCTTCAAGGTTCAGTTTACCCTAAGACTACATGATATACTCCAGGGACCCCAAGATTACGTTGAACATTCCATTCTTCCTTCTGCTGCTGTTCTGCCAGCCCTTTTCACTTGTATTAGCCTCATTTTGCCTTCTAACTGAGTATTTTTAAATTTTTTTTTGCCCCATTTGGGCATTAATTGGATTTAGAGAGAGAAATGTTAGAACAAAATATTTTTTATTAGCTAGCTATTAGTGAGGTTTCTTCGCTAAGTTAGTTACAATATTTTTTATAAAGAACCCAGATTACAGCAGGAGAAAGGAACAGCAGCAAAAATGACATATACACAGGAATAAAGTGTCAGTGCCCCATAAAACAAAGAAATACCTCCTGGAAACTAAAAGAGAAATCATGAAGCTTTAGAGTGGAGGAAATTGTACCAGATTTCCTGAAACATGGCATTTTGTCTATACTGCAGGAAGATGTGAAGTACTTCTTGACCTTAAAGTCTACTTCTGAAGCAGCTATATAACAATGTCATCGTAAAGGGCCCTCTTCATTCACTGCTAATGACTTTCTTATCAAAATTGTGCAGTTTACAATCCAGAGGATGATTTTTGTAGTTGCTTGCACTCCTAACTGCTCCTGGGATCTAGGAATTGAGCTGCTTTTTGTGCCTTTGACATTACCACCAGTAATAAAAAACCTGCAATTCGACACAGCAAAATTCATTCCACTCTGGGAGCCCTTTGCAGTGCCAACTGAGGCAAAAGTCTTGGTTTTATCAGAAAGTTGATAGGACTCTGAGGCTTAGAGGGTACTGATGTGCAAGAACTTAAGAACTTTCTTATTTCAAAATATTTGCCTTACCTTTATTTTCCTTCTGTTTATAATTTCTCAGTCACTTATTTAAGATAACTGCCTTCCTTGGAAAGGAAATAATTGATATCATCCTAACCACAGTCCTGCAGCCTCTGGATGAAGGAGGCTTTATAACAGGAGTCTTTACTGTATGTTGGCTATTTTGTACCAGCTGTTTCTTCTTAGGAACTCTTGCATTTTCATGTAGGAACCTGTGTTCTGGATTCAGGACATTACTTGTATTTCAGGTTTTGAAAAGGAACTTGGGCAGCAGTTATCATTTAAAAGAAATATTTTGTGAATATACATCAAATGGATTTATTCAAATGCACGTGTGAGAATTCCTTTGGTAGTAAAGCCACTTGGCTTCCTATGGAAACTACTTTCAGCATAAGACCTCTGATGTTTCCTTGTCTGAGTACATACTCTAAGGACTTACAAGTTGTATAGGAGATATATGGTTGGGAATAGACAACACAGCTTGGCTCCAGGGATTAAGGAGACACCCAGCCTGGCCTATATATTTCAGTATCCACCTAGATCTAGAGAGCATTTCTTCTGACAGAATGGAAGGGCAAACAACTCCCACTGCAAGAATGGAGCAGAGCTACCACAAGAAATATTATGACTGCAGCATTGTTGGGCAATATTGCTGTGTAAGATGACTTTTTTTGTTTGTTTAGGGGTCTCGCCAGCATCCCATATTTCTGTGCATCATCTTTATGACTCCTGTGCTCCAGAAGACACTGTAGTCTTTCAGCAAAGGTAAGCTTTGCTCTCTCTTTGCATTCCCACTATGCTCTACCTGCAATAAAATGCCATCAGAACGTCTGCAGAGTGACCTGCCTTATAAGCAGATAAAACTTATTTTGCAAACAAGGCTAATGATTTAGCAGTTGAGGACTAGTTGTTCCTAGCTTTTCTGTAAGTTCTCTGATAAACAGGAGTAGACAAAATGCTTTAGAATTACCCAAGGCATCCAAATAAATACATTAATGACATCCTCATATGCCCCACATATTTATTGGAAGAGCTTTGTCTGATGACTTTGGTAACCTTCTCATTTCATGATATAGGAATTGATATTACTAAACGTTTATGTTGTTTGTGCAGCTATAAATCTCAACTAGATAAAAATTCTTGTATGTTGTCACTGGAAAATAATTCTCTTTTGCATATCTTGAACTTTTTATGAAGTCTAATGTAATGCAGGACATAAATGTAGTTATTGTTACTGTTCTCTGATCTTGCTCACACTTTTTTTTTTTTTTTTTTTTTTTTTTTTTTTTTTTTTTTTGCTTTACAACACATGAGGAAGATAAAGATGATATATTTTTGCACAAAGTGTTTTTGGGGTTTTTTTTTGTATGTATATATATACATGTAGGAATTGTGAAATTTGCCCAGTGGTAACTTGTAAAATTGAACTGCAAACAGTTCATTTTCTTACCTAAGCAACACTAACATTTGGGGTGTGTATGAGGAAAGATAATCTGAACTTTAGATAAAACCAGTATTAAATGTTTTCTCTATCACTGAAAAAAAAAAAATCACTTATTTTGAAAACAAAAAAAATGGATTTCACTGTGAATGAGATCATTATTAGTTAAATGAGTACTTCAGAAATATAATTTTGTTTTGAAAGGTATAGTAAGATATTTTTTCTAAAGTCTCTCCCTCTGGTTTAATTGTAATACTGGCTGGATTTCTCTGTCCAGTTTCTGTTCATGTTTTCTGCAAATAGCTGTATCTCCTACCCTAGGTTTATATTAACTATTCTGCTGGCTGGTAAAGGTTGTTTTTGCTTTTACATACTGGGAGGTGATGGCCTGAAATGATGCCTTGGTGCAATGGGTTCCCCGCATTAGAGTCAAATACCAGAGGCAGTTTTAAGTGTTTGAATCATAAAGACCTTATTCTTCTGACTACTTGAGGGGCAGAGTTGGAAAAGACAATGTGATGCATATATACCACCTGTCATTTTGAGAAATGTGAAAGTGCTTTAGAAACTAGTACAGGTCTAAACTTTGGGTTACACTCTATGAAATGCTGTTTTCTCAGGGCAGGAATTTGTAGGGAAAAAAATAACTGTTTAACAAAGCACAGCATTGTTAAACAATGTTTTAGGAAATAATTAAGATGCACATAATTAAATGTGAGTGTTGTACTGGCTCAAATCAATATGAACAAGACCGTTTTTAACCAGCTTTTTTTCTGGCTGGTTGTCCTTTTTATTGTTCCATTTTGATTTTGCAAATGCTCCAAATGAAGTGAGGATAAACCAAACAACCCTAATTCCTGAAATGAGGTAGTAAAGGACCTACTCATTAATTTGGGCTTGTCTCAACACTATAAAGCTTTGGAATATCCTGAGACCTATTGCCATAGCTACACATTTTTCAGTAAGGCTCAAGGAGGGTGACTGCAAGCCCTGTGCCACACATATATTCATTTGGACGACACTGTAGAAGCTTCTGTTCGTCTGTGCTGCTCATCCCTGGCCATCAGTCAGTACACAAAAGCTTACATGCTTTTATGCCACTGGTTCTTAAAATCTGCTGGAGCTGAGCTAAGACATTTGCCCAGACTGTGAACTTGAGCATACAAGGACTTCTAACCCCTATTAGACACTGATGTTTACTTGTTCTGTTTATGACAACCAGATAGAAAATTGCTCCATTGTACTGCTGAAGAACTGATTGGTTTCAAATTACTCTGAAAGGCAGCCAACAGAACAGCTAACACCATGGGGCCAAAATTTTAATAGCCTTCAGTCTGGCTCCTAAGTTTGTGTTCCCAGGTTTGCACTCTCAATCAATTGTAGAAAAAAGCAATTTCAGGCCCAATTAAATGTGACTTGCCATCTACAAGCTTCAGAGAAAACGGAATATATTTATGATTGAAAGGACAGTGGAAAAAATATAGAGCACTTGAACTTCCCCTAGTGCAACTGTCTTTACTGTTCTTTTGTTTTAATCAGGTTGTGTGGTCTTTTCAAGATGCAAGAGCACTGCATGTTGGTTGCAGCCCTCATCACTGCCTCTTTAATGATGGGAAGCATCAATATAGAATGTAGTAATGGAACAAACTTTGTCAGAGATTGTTACAGAAACTTCCCTGTCTGACCATCCAGGAGCAACTCTGTCAGTCTTGCACCATCTGAGCTGGGACTGAGGCCCTTTCACAGCAGCACAGCCACACTCACAGTCAGATCAGGTGTTCTCACTGGCTTGACCTCAGGGTTCCCATAGTAGAGTCTCAGACACCAGGATGCTTTAAATAATTTAACCGTGGTGCAACAACAGAATAAACACTTGAGCTGGTGCCTCTGAGGAGGGACCCTGAACAGAGGAATTCCTGTGCTTTTGTACCCTCCCAGTCTAAGCATGGGAAAATCTGGCAGCCCTCAGCTCCTGCTGTGTCTCTGAGTGTCTGTCCCCTGGCTGGCACCACAGGTCCCTGTGCCCTCTGTTGTGCAAAGGTTGGTTCCAGTTCATGGCCTTGTGTGGTGCTCTCACCACCAGAGCTCAACCTGGAGCTGGCCCTGCAGCTGCTCACGGAGCTACCAGCACTGAGTGTATTCCTCAACATGAGCATGTTTCTTCCTTTTCTGTCTGTAGTTATATCATGGGTTGAAAATCAGGTGTTAGTGCCTCCAGGTGTGTCTCCCTGCCATTCACTTGAGCCAGGATTTCAATTCCAGACAGTGTAGATGGGGAAAAATGCTGACTATGTCACAAAAAATGTTGAGTGCGTCACAACAAATCCAGCATCAATTGTCATAACAGCTGTTAGAATCCTGCTTCATTCTGCAGGATGCTTCAGGAGTGGGACCAGAGAACAACTTGCCAATGAGAGAAACGATTTGGTCTGGAGTGTGACTAGTTTAGTTTCCAGGATTTTGTGATTCCCTGACAACAACAAGATTAATTTTCTTGCCCTTTTCTGTGCGTGTCAAGATCTTGCAGCCTCTTCCACTAGAAGAAGAGAAAATGACTGTGCATAGGAGGAATTGAAAACAGCATGATTTTCAATACTGTCTGTCACCTAAAATAATTTTTCCCCTGGGGATCAATACTGTCCTAATTAAGGTAATCTTAAGGACTGATGTTCTTGGTAGATTTCCTTTTATAAAGACAGCTTTCTTAAATGCACTCTTTCATGGATCTGTTTTGTCATGATTACCAGTACTGATTTTCTCACTTTCTACTATGAAAACAACTATGGAAACTCATACTTTCTGATAGAATAAGCATACAAATAAAACTAGTATACTCTAGATGTGATTAAGCTGAACCTCTCATATAGCAAAAAAAGTGCCTAGGAAGTACTGTATGTGTCTTCTTTTCTTACCTTGACACACCATTGCTTATAGTGAGTCAATATCTCATGTGAGGAAATGGTATTTGCTCAACATCAGGAAAAGGAAGTTGCAGTCTGATATTTTGCTGTTCCCCAAAAATCATGTGAAAGTCATCCAGAAAAGCTTTCACTGCATTGTACAGGAGTTGTTAAATTCTCTTTGGAATAGGTTGGCTTCAAATCATGCTGTCGTGATGGTTACTGTGAAAAGAAAGACATGTCTGAAACCTCGAAGGTAGAAATCACACACTTGGCATTGTATTTCTACGCCTCATCTGTGGAAAGGGTCACAGGTACTTTGCATAGAGCAGATATCTGCTCTCAGGACAGTTGGCTCCCTTTTTAAACTGCAGCGTTTCAAAATGAGTTGACACTGGTGGAGTAGGCTGCTGTACCCTATCTTTTCTCATAAAACTGAAATCAGCGGCTGCCCTCAGGGAGTCTGACTACTGTTTTCTTAAAACACACCTGAATCTTTAATTACGTGTGGCATAAGGCATTTAATTTGTGAGAAATGTTCTTTGATTTGTTTTTTGGTTTTCTTCTGTAACTGTCGGTTTCTTAGGATTTACAACAAATCAGCAGGCGAACAAAACCATTTCCTATCTTAGAGAAAGTTTTTTTGCATTGGAGGAAATGGACCACCAACTTACTGTAAAACTAAGAAAAAAGATATAGAGAGTAAAGTTTGCCTTTGACACCTGAGTCTTCATGCTGGTGGGTCAAAAGTGTGTGATCTACATTTAATGCACCCCTACCATGTATAATGAGATGTTTCTGTACCCTAATGTTCTATGTTGAAGGTCTTTCAGTCTCTCACAGTCATGATCTTAAAGCATACAAATCAAATGAGCTGCTTCTTTCATGGTGGTATGATGTTTTTGCACAAGACAATGATTGCCCTCAAATTCCCAGTGCAGAGTCTTGATTACAGCATCAGGAAACACTTCAAGTAGCCTATAAACATCTCTGCATCCTGAGTTTGGCAGGAGCTTTTTTGGCAGAGGCTGCTAGTGGCCTTACATTGGTCACTTCAGTCCTGAGCTGCTATCTGACAGATGTGCTGGAGGGAACACCATCGGGCTGTTCTTGCTCCTGGTCTCTGTGGTAGGCTTTCATCTACCAGATGTGTGATGGAACTCACAATCTCTTTAAATCAGAAGAGCCTAATAAATATGGATGAAGTTTCTCCAGTCTCTGATTAGTTTACTATATAGGGGGAAGTAGAAAACAAGCTCTTTTTTTAGTGATATTTAAGGTATGAAAGAACAGTTAAAAGCAGGCTTACATAAACACTAAAGATAACACTAGATAAACACTAGATAAAAAGTTGGAGCTCCTTGGAACTCTCATGGGAAAAAAAAAAAAAAAAAAAGTTGGGAAGGAAAAGAAATACCCTTCCTTTTGAATATAGCTCCTTTAGGTTGATTTTGGTCAGTCCTGCACTGCAGCTGTAAAGGATTCTAGCTTTCCAGCTCCAAGATGCAATTACTGACAGCTTAAGAGCCACACAGCATGCAGGACTGAGCCATGTCCCAGTATCCAGGACACATTAGGGGAATGCAGTTAACTCTGGTTCCCTAGACAAGTTAGAAACAATCCTGTAATTGTATCTGGGGACAGGCAGATTGGACTGGAGTTCCCTGACCCAATTATAGTTGTAACTCTGATAAAGCTTAGCTCTCAAAGCAGGTTAATAAGCTAAAGGGACAGATTCATGTTATGTGCAGAGCATGAAAGTTTCTTTGAAGCTGTTCCACAGCGCTCTAACCCGAAATTCAACAGGCACTGCGCCAGTCTCTCTGCTGTATCCCATGTGAACTTTACACTGCTTTGCTTATTAGTGAAATTCAGAGTGCTTGATGTATTTTTCATCATTCTGACAGTCTTGTGGTATAATGTAAATCATATAGTCCCTTTCTTTAGCAGAGGGGCTGCTTCTTCCAATTCTTTAAACCTTTTACAAAATACTTTACTTTTACCAGTGAAGGCTAAACTTTCTTTTGTAATAAATAAGTTCAGCTTTTTCCTGTTTACTTATATGTCTATTGCTCATTCCATTTAAATGGGGAATTGCTTGAGTCAAAGCCAAGTCTTTTGAAGATATGCCATGTTGAAGGAGAGGATCTAGGACTAAAGTGTTGAATAGATCTGTCTCTAAAAGACTCAATCACCCCTATCATGAGAAAACGTTTGAGATCTACTTCAGGAACATTTCTGTAAGTAGATACATGAACACTTAATATTTTGCTGTTGAGGAGAGCAGGTGTTTAATTTTCAAATTACAGGACTCTAATGGTTCCTTAAGAGCCCTATGTTTCCTTTTGTCTTCATCATGTGAAGACAACTAGTCCTAGAATGACACCTCAGGTTTCCTTAGGAAGAATTTGGGCTTCACTGGTGTTAATCAAGAGTTTTGACATTGTTTTCAGTGTAGCAATTACACATCTGAATCTCAATAGCCTGACTTTAATGTCCCATATTTTCATGCAAAGCTTTGTGGAGATGGTAATGTCACTTCAGTGAAAACTTCTGGTTTTCAATTTTTAAAACTGTTAAATTCTTTAATGATATGGATTCATTCAATGTACTTAATGATATGTACTCAAACAGTTAAAAGAAATGAGAAGTGGGAAGACTGGAGACAAGTACTGGGGAGGTACACCTCAGTGAAAAGACTGTAACTTGCACTAAAGATCTCCTAAGAACATGCTTAATTCCAGATGCTGTCATTGATACTACACATTGCTAGTGAAAAACAAGACTAAATGGGCCTAAAGAAAAAGACCAGCATGGTAAGAGCATTTTAAGTCATGTTTTGAATGAAAACTTGGGATACTGCAGTCATGAATATGCTTATAGCTGGTCAAACTTATGGGCTGATATAACTGATATAGCTAGCTTTTGTATCAATTACAACAAAATAGGCTTTAGGGGACTGCCAAAACCTCTTGATACATGAACCACTCATCTGTTGTTTGGGCTAATGCACTGTAATTGATACCTGAGCCAAGTAGGTTAAAGACAGAGAGGATCTATGTAAGAGATTGCACTGTTGTGTGCAGATAGCTAAACCATCAAAAAATAACTTAGCGTGATCTGGAAATGGCCCTAGAATGTTATATAGAACTCAGGGTGGGCTAACTTAAAGGACTAGGAAAAAATATGTGTCAGTTCAGAAAACAGAAAGCATTGGGGAAAACCCAACATCCTAGCACGTAGCTGAAATCTTGCTGGGATCATGGTGTGCTAAGGTAAGGGACTGGGAACAGAATACATGTTGGTTGAGAATATGAAAAATAGTGGGGAAACAAAGTTTTACTAACACATGACTGAAATCTTATAGAAAGGAATGAGGAAAAAGTGGAAAAGAGAACAATAGAAAAAGAAGCAAAGATTAAAAAGAAGAATTGTATCTATGAGAAACAAGAACTGGGAACCAAAGAATCCTGAACTTATCAGAAATGTGCTATAGAGCTATTATTGTAATGGAGGAAAGGGAATAGATGGCAGAAAGTGAGAAATATAGAAAGTCCACACAGAATGAAAGAAAACAAGGAGATTTCCAGAACCCTGTGAGTAGGATTTTCTTGTGAGTGTGCTTTTCTGCAGCACCTCGATTTTGTAACTCATTTTCTGCCTCTGTTGCTGGAGGAGCCGAAGCTTAAGGGCAGGAAAACAGGAAAGCATTCCATTGAAATCAAATCTAAATCCAGACACGAGCCTGGTTTTCAACTTACAGCCTAAGTCTAAATCCCTTTAAAGTTTTCTTGTCACTTAATTGCACTACAAAGCCTTGGCAGCTTCCTCACATCACAATTCTAAGCTGTCAAAGTAAGTAAAAATAGATATAAAACCCATCTAGTGTCTGTCGACTTTTAGAAACCATTTTCTAGCTGCAATTATGTTCCAAGCAATAAGTTTATTGTGTCATAAGGCCCAAACTACAAATTACGGTTCATCAAACTTATTTGGGCCTTGCTTTATTAGGTGGCCTTTCTGAGACAATAAAATCCACCTTTATTATATCTGGAACTGGAGTCTTTGATCTCAAGTTTTACATATTGCATGTTTGTTTGAACCAACATAGAAAGACAAAACAACTAAAAATGCTCTCACTTCACTGTGAAGAGGTAGAAATGCTCTCAATTACATGCATAGGCAGTGGAAAACTTTATAACTGGGGTAGTTCCTAGGGACTTCTGGGGTATATATAGCAACCTGTAGCATTGTGGTAGCCTCACGTCAATCTTCTGATAAACTATTAGAACCACTGGTCCTCATGAAGAAATATTAAAGCCCCAGTTGTCTCCTATGACAGTGCATGGAATACTGTGGCCTATGTTACCTTGTGGATGCATCCCTGTGTAACAACTACAGGAAACCTCAAAGCTATTTTGTAGCATAAAATTGAAATTTTGTAGCATAAACAATGCTTAGATACTTTTCTGTTAATTAAGGAGAGAGCAGGAGATTAAAAAAAGGAAGGTTTTCATGGTTGTGGTAAAAATGGAATTGTGATTGAGGGTAGCCACATCAATGCCACATATCGATAAAATGTGGATTCAAATCAAAGTATTCAATCAATCATCACTGTAATTAGTGAACAGCAGAGAGGACTGATTCAGGTTTCACAAACTCACACTGTACCAACAGCACTCAACTGATTTTAATGACATTACTTCTGCTTTGGACTGCTGCTTATGGGACTTGCACTCTGACATTTACCCATACCTAACATAAAGTACTCTTGTACCACAAAACAGTCAGTATCTTAAAATCATATTTTAGGAGTTTGCTGAGAATGGACATGCTGAGCATATGTGCTTTTAAAGAGCACAGGTCTGATTGTTATAGTGGGAGCAGGGCACAGTTCAATTGGATTTCTAGCTGAGTTATTTTTAAAGGGTAATTTTTTGAACATGGAGAAATGTAGTGCTCAAAATAAGAATTTATATATAAAATCTTAATGTTTTCATAGAAATAGTGGTTTTCTTCCCTATGTGCTTTTGGAAAGAAATGTTTACAGGTTGTGTGTTGCTATGGAAATGTCAGGAAGGGGTAAACAAAGAGGAGCAATTCTGTTTATAAAGAAAACAGAAAACAGGTGAGAGGAAGAAAATATAATTATCCTCATTTTACAGCTGAGAAATTTGAACACAACAAAGATAAAGAGCCCAACTCTTATGGAAAACTATCAACCCTTTTAGGTTTGCCTGTCATTTAGGTATTGTTCTGCCCGCAGGGTATTCACAGAGCACCAACAAATCATTACGGTCCCCCCACACTCCACCTTTTACCTGTGTCTGCATTCAGATGCAACCCTTCATCATAGCAGTCAAAACTGTATTTTGTAAAAAGACCCAAGTCACCCCACCACCCCAGCTTCTAAAGAAATATTGGCAAGGTCCAGTGGTCAATAAGAGAGCTCAGAACAGCAATAAAGGAACAGGCACTAACAGCAATGAGACATTGCTTTCTGTCCCACTGAATGTCACAGTGTGGATGTGGGCCCTCATAACACATCACAGTCACTTTGCAATCTGATCTTTTTTTTTTTTTTTTTTGTTTTTTTTGTTTTGTTTTGTTTTGTTTTGTTTTTTTTTTTTTTGTTTCAGAACTGATATTGGAGGGAGTGGGTGGGTCATTCAGTAGTCTGTTCAGACTTGACAGTAAGTTCTGCACTCTCTGATTGTGAATGGGGAGGGTCAGAAACATCCCCAAGCCACCAAGAAGAGGATATAACTGAAAACAGGTTCAAATTTAAATATGCAAATAATCTTAGTGACTACAGCCTTCCCACTCCTTCCTTCTTTTGGGCATTTCTGATCCTTGCACTGCAACTGATTGAACCTAGATTCAAGCTGCTGTTCAGGGTCAGCAGAAGCTGGCTCAGAGCCAGCTAAGAAATGCACCAGGAGAGGTGAGTGGAGGAGATACAGGAGAAAGTGACCAGCCCCATTACATGTCCAAGAAATTAAGTACTTAAAGTACTTAAAGATAATTTGATCCCACAGGTCTTTGTTAGAGCAAGGAGCCTGAAAAATAAAATCCCACAAAAAGCCATATCTGTGTTAGAATCCAGTCCCAGCAGGTAAACAAGATTTTTTTTCCTCAAGAACAGAGTAAAAGGAACAGAAATTGTTCCTCGAGAATGGAGTAGAAGAGGATCTTCTGCACCTGATTTTTTCAGATGCTTTGCCAGACAGCCTATATTGAGCCTGAGAGAGAGTACAAGCTGAAGAACTTATACTCTGATTCAGAACTTGGTAGATGTAACTGTGGCCATAAAAACTGTAACTTTGGCATAACTAAGCCATGCCATAACTGTGTCTGTATATCCTCCTCTGAACTTTTAGAGTATTAGCTTCTGTTGAAAAAGTTGTTGGAAACAAACCACCCGACTGAGGATTCTGGACTCATGGTACAAAATGGGCTACTTCTCTCTTTGGTCACAGAGCTGGATGTCAAGAAATGTCTAGGAAGAAGGTCACACTGACTCCTCAGTTAAGAGCTGATTCTCACACGCATCTCACTTCCACCACACTTCCACACCTCCACAATACAGTCAACCAGTACCTGATATTCTTGGATCTCAGCTCAAACTCCATTATTCTCTACATGTTGTATCTTTCTATTGTAATAAAGCTTTTCTTTTTCTTGAGGTTCACTCTGTCTTGGTATATCTTTCTGACTAGAGTTGTGTTCATCTTAGGTGAAAGAGGATGGGATAGTCATCTAGTGAAAGGAATTGCCTAGAAAATGAAGCCAGATATCATTTAAATAACCCAGACTGTGTCACAGATTCAGCCTGGACTGAGACCAAAAGAGCACTTAGAGCCTTTTTCACCTGAAACTTGAGGCATATGTGGCTTTTTTACATATTCAGTAAGGAGTGCATCACAGAAAAAATGTTAGTGTTCATATGTGAAGTCTAGGAAGCTGGAGCTGGTAGAAGGTTTTTGCTTTTCTCCCAGAACTTGTTGAGTGACATACTTCACTAATGTATTGGCTTGCCTCAGAGGCCTGTCTCGCATCTTTTGCTACACCTGTGGATAGGAATCCACAGTACTGTCATATTCCCTGTTCCAGTTCTGCCCCTACTAAAATCAGAAATCACTATTGCCTCCTGTCTAAGTCATAAAACTATCTATAGCCTTGCTTTTAGTCATAGTCACCTACAACTTTTGCCATCCGTCCCTATCCTTAGAGCCACTCCATGCTAATCTCATCTGGAAAAATCCTGTACTTGTTAAATCATGTCTCTCACTCTTTACTAATCTATTAACCAAGACAAGACCTAAAGGAATCAGTGCTATCATCTGGTGTTCAAGGCTGCTGTCTGCTTCAAGCCTCTGCTTTGGTTCAGGAATGTTGGCTCTAACCTGGTAGGCTAGAGTAACAGTAATCATATGTAATGAAAATAAGGACTTTAAGAACAGCAGTGGGGGAATGTAAATATTTTGTAAGTAGGGGAAAGACAATGATAGGGCTTGAGTGCAAATCTGAATTGGGAAGGTTGCCAGAGTTTCATGAGCTGAGTGTGTGTACAAGGTCATCTAAGAGGTGCAAGGAACTTTAGACTTTTAAATGTAAATGACAACATAAAATAAATGTCAAATGTCTGATAGGATTACATGAGCACGTGGGCATGGAGGCAAACAAAGTTTAGATGCTAGCACAACCTGAGATGTGTAACAGGGCTAAATCTCACTTGAGATGAAAAACCTGTAATGCCCCCAAGAAATTAATCTCTCTCCTGAATGCCAATCCTTCATCTTCTACAGCTGCAGCCTAACCCTACTTCAAAGTCATCTTTAGACTGTAAGGCCTCTTAAACAATCCACTATAGCTGATAATTTCTAACAAATGCTAGTCTAAGACTGTTACTTAAAACTGCTGTTATGTGATATATTTTTCCAGTGTTGTCCTTAAAAATAAAATTATTTCAGCAGTAGAATGTGTCTATACAGCAAGGTGTAGCCTGTTTAATTTTCTGATTCAGATAAAATAAATTGTCCTTGGAACTGTCGTAACCTTGTTGTCTCGGCTGTCGTTGAGATTGTCTGTTCTGTTGTGGGGAGGCTGGAGGAAGCAGCTCAGGCTTGCAGCAGCGTGCCTTCTGAGCTTGTTTGAGTGATGTGCAGGCAGCAGGTGTGCATGTCTGCCTACACCTGAATAAATAGTCTAGCATCACTGAAAGAAAGGCTGTAAGGCTTTGAAGAATAAATGCTGAGGGTGGGTCTGATTCCTTATTCAAAACCTACTCTAATTTTCTTCATGTGCAAAATTCAGATTCCTTGCTCCAAATACTCCATAATACTGAAGTTAATAATGGGGGCTGCAGTTTACACACTTGCTCTAAGAATACAGTGATTTAAAATCCACTTGGAAAATTTCAGGATGTTTATAATTCTTTTCTAAACTCTTGTGTGTGTTGTGCCTTCTGGTTATTACAAGATAGAGAAAAAAGAATGAAAAATACAAATGATGAATAATACCTTGAAAATAATTTTAAAGCATTCTAGAATGTAAAAAAAATAAAAAGCAATATTTTATTGCATTTCATAGACAGTATAAACAACATGCTGTTCAGTACTTTAGCTACATACAGAGTTTCCCAGGTTCTGGCAATCATAGAATTTAAGAAGAAATACTGTCTTGTGATACTTTTTCCTTTTGAGATTGTTGATAAAATACAGGGACTAGTCCAACATCACCACTTTACTAACATCACTAGGAACTGTAATATCAATCAACTGCTTGAACAACTAGTGCTGCAATCACTATAGTAGATGATAGAAAATGAACTAATCTTGGAAGTGTATCTATGTACATGTATGTGCTTCCACACCTAGACAGGGCAGTCAGAATGCAGCTCAGGCAGAAGAGGAGAGATGGCTCATCTCCAATTTGTTGATTTGTTGCAGGAAGAAGGTATTCAACTATCATGTTTACTTTAGTTTTGAGCAAAACAGGGGATCTTGACAGTTAAGAATCTGTGATGTGGGTTTGGAGCTTGTGTAAAATATCAGTAAATTGGTAAGAACCACTAGACATATCGGGTCTAGTGACCCCTGCTTTCCTTTTGGAAAGGTTATCTGTATGAATTTAAATGCTTTGTTTGCAGAAATGGTATATACTGCTTTGCAGCATGACTAAACAAAGATGTGGCTTCTTTGGAAAAGCTTACCTGGGCTTAGTTCTACTCTCTGAGGGAAAACCTGGATGGAGTAGGAGTTTTTCTGCTAACTCTGGGTACCAAGGTCTGCTAAGGAATATCTGGGCACAGGCACACGGGAATTTTTGCACAAGAAAACTTGAGGGTCAGATCTGCTATGCTCGTGTTCAAAGGAAAAGAAGTCAGGTACAGGAGTCTACTTCGATTTCAGAACTGAGGAACGATGATAAAGGAGACAAACCAAAGTAAAATAAAAAATTATATGGTCATGGCTGGTTACAAAAAACCCTCCTCTTCATCCACCCCCTCCTCTTTGTTGTCATTCATCTGTGACATAAAAGCAAAGACTGCCAGTTAAAGGAAGCATCTCTGTAAAAGCAGGGGGAGTACAGATATGAGTATTTTCTTTTCTACACCAAAGGGGAATTGAATCCAGTTCTAATATTAAAACATCAGGGAAATAAATATTTTACTTAGATATTTGTTGAGAGGAGAGAAAAGACTCCTTTTTAGCATTAGCCCAGTTAAGGGAACTTGGAAGGTTAAATAAACATAAATTCTTAAGAGGTAACAATGTAATAGGGGTCTAGAGAGGAGATAGCAACATGAAGCTAGAGTATTCTCAGCAGTGCTGTTATAGAGTATTTGCTGTGCTAACATTGCCTTATACTCTAAATTGATGTATCTTTTGCTCTATTTTACTAGGCATTATAGTTTTTGTTGTATGCTTCCACTGTGTTTTCCTATTGTATATTATAACAAGATACATAATTCTGCCACAACAAAAGCAGATGCAATAAAGCTTGACTGATTGATGCTGCTTGTATATTTTAGACTGTCGTTTGAAATCAGCCTGAATTTCCAAGTTGACAGTAAATGAATATTGATACAAAAACTATTCATATAACACAAAGCTTTTTACTCAATGTTCTAGTAGTGTTTTCTTACTTGACTGGCTGGGTTTGAGATGTCTTTTAACATATCTAACTGGGAGAATAGGAGTAAACATATTTTTAGTTCTGAAAGTTGCATGTTTCAATGATTCTGATTGATTAAAAATAGAACAAGCACGGGAAAAAGTATTCTTTGGAAGCTGGATCTTTTTGCTGTTTCTGCATTATGTCCTTTTGATATCCAATGCTACATGCAAATTCAACCTGACTAGAGAAGACAGAAAGTTTCTGGAAAATAAATACTTCATTCTCTTTTGCCATCTGTGAGAGAGGTGTGGATTCTACTGAGTTTTGAAAAGTGCTTGTGTCGGGAGGGACATAGATCTTTTCCTGTTAATAGCAACTGCCTGCTTTGGAGCTCCTCTGCTCCTCTTCCTTTCTTGCCCATGTTGAACCTTTCATCAGTTGAGTGCTGAATGAGTAAAATGACTGAAATAAATAGTATTCCATGATGTACCAGATTTCAAGTTGTTAGGAAAAAGTAGGCTGGAGGTACAGATAATGTTATTTTAAAGCATGCTGGCTAAAAGTCATTGCTAACACTGTTGTGCCCTCAATTAGTAACAGATCTATGAATAAAAAGAATGGCTATTCCTGAAAAGTGCTTGGTTACTGCTTCAGCTGATATAGATAAAACTAGCACAGTTGTAACAGTTCTTCATCCATGACTTAAATGAAATATATTGAATTTCTCCCTCCTAAATTAGAAATTCACTAAGAAGTTTCAGGAAAGTGTTGCATATTTGAAAAGAAAAAGAAAAATTGCATTCAAGAAGAATAGGTGAAGATCCACAGAGCACTGCATTCACTTTTTGAGATCTTTTGAGCACTTCTAGGTTGCATATCTTGTCCATGTCTCAATTCCTTATCAGGTAGAGGCCCACCTAGGTGCCAGTCTCACACCTTCTGCAGGAAAATCAAACTTTGATGTGACACATGCCTGTGATATCTTTATAGGCTGTACTTTCCCATTAGGGCCTCAGCTTGTGTTACTGGACCAACAAAACATGTTATGCCCCAGTTGCTTTTTTAGGCAGTTAAAGAGGTAGAGAGAATTTGGTCATGTTTTATATTTCCAAAAGTTATGATTTTGCTCAAGGACCAAGAGGAATAGCAAGAGAGGCTCAATAACCTTACTCAGATGTTTGCTTAAAAATGACAGAAAGAAGAAAGAGTTTTATAATTGATGAAATCATAGTCCAGAGGTCCAATAATTGAAGAAAATGTAGTTCATTTCCGGAACCTGAAATGGAAGGAATGGCAGACTGTATTCTGATGATAGTGGCCATAACATCTCAGAAGGTGACCGATCTTGATTTTCTTAGTTGGCTTCTTTCATAGTTGGTAGGAAGAAGAGATTCCTAAATAAGTATTAAAATGAATACTCATACTTCGGTTCTTATCAGCTATTTGAAAATCATGTTGAAAGATGGAATTACTGGATAATCTGAAGTACCACACTTGTCTCACTAAAAAAAAAAACCAAACCTAAACAAAACCCAGAAAAGAAGAACCAGAACAAGAAGGTTGTAAATTTCCTTTAAGCATGATACGATATCAAATGCACTCTCCTCTAGTAAAATATTTTTATTGGAGAAAAGCAATCATTGATAACTTCATAAATTTTAATGGGGCAATTACACACTGGTCAATAATGCTACTTGTAATGATTTCTCTTTCACCAACACTTCAGTGTTGTCTGTTTACCTTTAATAGAGATTCAGTGATGTAAAAGAGCTCTCCCATAGAATCCAAAGTAATGACACTGGGTATTCTAAAAACTCAAAT
Source organism: Phylloscopus whistleri (assembly GCA_017589585.1). Taxonomy (NCBI): domain Eukaryota; kingdom Metazoa; phylum Chordata; class Aves; order Passeriformes; family Phylloscopidae; genus Phylloscopus; species Phylloscopus whistleri. The sequence goes on from JADMLD010001408.1 coordinate 3,743,014, forward strand.
GACATCCTCAGGTTCAGCTAATTAAAAATGATTCTGAATTATCTAGGATCATGTAAATATCAAAAGAGAACTTTTTTTTTTCCTACAAAAACCTTAGCTGTTTTCTGTGATTGGCAGTTTCCAATCAGTACTGTCATTATTAATTATCCTCAGGTTTTCTTATAGCAAAATGGAGCCAAGAAAACATTTGAAGTTTCAACAATGTCCCTGATTGCCATGGTAGGAATAATAGACCTGAAAGTTAGATGCTATCAAGATAGAGATTTACAGCCTTGATTTTTCACAATGAAGTGAAGAAGCTAACGTGAAGACTGATAAGTGTGGGGGTAAGGATGTGGGCTGCATTTTAATGTTCCTTATCTCATTTACTGTGCTGCCTTAATGTTGCCGAGCCAAGTTCTTGACCAAGTTACATATGGTTTATGTCACATTATAGGGAACATTAAGCTGCAAAAGTACCTCAGCATAGGATATCCTCCTCATGCAAGGTGGTCTCTATATGCCTATACCCTGGAGGGAACTCCAGCTCACTCCCCAATTCACATTAACAGAGAGTGAAACTGCATTTTTGCAGCTCAGTTTGTGCAGCTGATGGCAAACATAGCTTGCTTTGCATTTAATGATACACTTTTGAGTGGCCTGGAACTAGCTGAATGCTGGCTTGCTCTGTAGCATGTTGTCTCCTTAACTTTTGCTTTATGATTTACTTTTTGGGGTACAGAAGAGGCCAGAACTGCACAAGACTGTCTCCCATTGACAAGCAGCAGGGCCTGCTATGACAACTTGAGATATCAGCAGAAATTTTTAGCAGATCTGTAAAAATCTTCAGAAACCATCTCCAGAATATGTGACAGTTTTACAATATTGCAGCTGAGTGAATGACAGACACATCAGACTGCAGGTTTCTGAATTGTATTTTTACTATCTGGATTACTTCTTCCTTGGGATGCTAACAAAGACTTTGATACATTGGAAAAATGGCTTTGAGAAAAGAAAATGGTTATACAAATAGGTCAAGGCAATGTTTTTACCATCTGTGGTCCATTTAGTTATAAAAGCTACAATAGAAAGTAGAGGCAGATCTATAGAGGGAATAGTTGTCCTGATGTCCACACAGTCTGTGTCACTTTGGACTGGCTTTTGTCTGAATCAGTAAACTGAGCATCTTCACCGGTAGCAGTGCTTTAGATGCTTTGCTTTTACTCATCTGCTTTATCTTCATCATGGAGGAATCTGATCTGGAAGGATTCTGTGGTCCCACAAGTATGACAAGTTGGAGCTAGTGGAGAGAGTTGCTTCAAAATTACTGATTAACATGCATCTGAGGTCATAAGAAAAGTAGATATGATCCCATTAACTTCTTGAGTAACTACAGGACAATTGAATTAAAATCTAAGCCAAAACATCTGTGGACATTGAGTTAATTTTAAATATTGTTCCTTTTGACAGAATAAAAAACCATGAAATTATTTTTTTAAAAGATGCAAGGACTTAGGGGATTGAACCAAGTGTTTTTGCAATAAAATGTTTACTAGCTACAATTCTGCATATATTTTACTTAGCAACCAAATGTGAGGACAGTACATGGGGTATTGCATGAGTGCATACACTATATTATGAGAAATATTTATGCAAATTAAACTTTCAGATTTCTTCTTTAAAGGAAAAAATATTTTCTTTACTTTGGGATAAATAATACTCCACTTGATATTACATTATTGTGATAATTATTATGCATAATGTTTTGTTAACTCTGATTTTGCTACAGCACACACATCTAAAGGAAATACTTGTGCTCAGAGTCATGGAGACAGTACCAAGATTAATCTTAAGGTTTTTTTCATGTGTGGTGGGCTTTTCTGACTTGACTCAAGTCCCTAATCAGAACTCTCACTTTCTCTCCCTTCAGGCACATTTAATTTCATATTGGAAAAAGATGAACATTCCCCCTCTCATTATGTCCTGGCTGCTAACAGGTGGAAGATTGGTGATTCCTCTTATTTTAAAAAATGTCTTCACTCAAACTGCTAGACATGGGGAAGTCTGGTGCCAAAAGGACCAGGAATATACCTATAAGGTTCTAAGTGGCAGTCAGCAGAGCCTACTTTGCTATATAAATTAGCAAGTTTCAGTGGCACCAGTCAAGTTAGGCCAACGTGCTTCAACTGAGCATCCACAATAGATAAAACATTGTGTGCTTTGTACTGGGGTTATCTGATGTGAAATCTTTGTTGCACTTTGACTTTTTTGCCCATAGTAATACATGAGCCCATTAAACTCTTTTACAACAGTGAGTTTTTAGAAGGTTTATAGGTGAACCATTCTAAATCATGCAGACTGGTTCCCTCCCATAGTGAGTCTGCATATGATGAAAAGACACTAAAGCTCAGAATATTCTGGATTTTTAATTAGTGGAATGAATAAAAAGAGTGTACAGACATGAAGGTTTCTGTAAAAGCAGAGGCTATAACACCAGCTAAAAGCTGTAAACAAATATTAAGCACTTTTTGCTAGAAATATTTTAACTTTTCCAGTTACAGGAACACAATACTACAGGAGCATAACACTGCTGTGAATTTACGTTGGCTTTTGCCATCTTTGAAGAATAATATTACATAAGAACTGGGATGGAAAGCTAGTGGCTGTTGTATTTTTGTATACTTCTTACACTTCTGGCTTAGTGAAGAGACATTGATATCATACATCCTAGTATTCTATAGAGAGTTAAAATGGTTTTGCTCGGAAACCACAGGATCCTATAATAGCAAGTCTGTTTGGTTCTGAAGGAAGAATTTTCTTTTTACTGGGTCATGGTTAGTGACTGAAACTATGTTAGGGTTGTGCTGCGAGAAAGAGATCAAATTGCTCAACATAATTTTTTTCACGATTCTACTTAGATGTTGTATGTCCTTACTTTTCTGTTGGCTTGGGAAAGAAACTGATGCTTTACAAACCTTTACTGGATCTGTCTCTGTGTGCCAAAAATGGCTTACTTGGTTTTATCTTTTTCTGGTGTTTCTTATGCTAACTTCCATCCTGCTATCATAGCCAGCTTTTCTCTTTGGAGACATGTTACCCAATTATATGATAAATTCCTCAAAGCTGTGAAACTAATCCCTGCCAGAGGACAGTGAGCTGCAATTTTCATCGTCCTTCAGGAAGTATTACTGCCAGTATTTTAGTTTCCCCATTGTTTATTATTAAAATAATACTTGTGTATTTACAGACAGGCTGGATACAAATGCTGTGGCTTGGCCAGCCTTCCAAAGTAGTTTCTGACTTTGACGTGTCACTGAAAACCCAGGGAAAGGATTAGGCCTCTAAAACACTTTCCTCTTGTATTTTGACTGAACTGAAGTAAAAGATTTGTGAAGTATCTGAATGTTGCTAATAGAAATGGCCTCTTTCTAGTTTGTTGCTCGTTTAGCCACAGTTTAAATAATTTTGGTTTGGGCCTTTGGTTACGTGTTTCCTGGGTGATTTGGCTAACAAATTCTAATGTATTTTTTAAAAATAAAGTTGAATTCTTTTAGAATAAATGGTCTTCCCATTTAATGTGATGGAAAAGAAAATCAAAATCAATTCCCTAAGACCAAACTACACTCCTACACCCACCCCACCTTGCAAGCCCCATAGAGGAATTATTCTGCTGTTTCAGGAGTCATACTATGGAGCATCCTATACAGCCCTGGAACAGATGTGCTAAGTAGAAGGATTAACTTTAATGATTCTCAGTCTTTCCAACTTCTTCCACTCCTACTTTGCAAGATAGAGGCTTGTTTGATTACAATGTCTGTAGCAAGATTATTTAAGATGTTACCTGATCCTCCTTACTGAAAAACCTGTCTTGGATTGGCTTAGAAAAGCTGTCATAGCTCTCCCTTCAAGACATAATATTGGGAATCTATGAGTATGAAGGCAAGTTACAACTTGGATGTATGCCAGAGTCTGCTGAGGTCTAGATTTTCAAGTGCAGGTGTCATAGAGGAAAGAAGACATCTACAGCTTTTGTGTCTGGCTTTTTGTTTCTTGGGTTTCTTTCCCCTTGGTGTTTGTGATGTGTTGGGGTTTTTTTTGTGTATTTTGAGTTTGATTCCTATGCTCCTTAATTTGAGCACTTTGATTCATTCTAACTTTAAAATTTATTCCATTTTGCACACGTTTCGGTGTTTCATTATGTATGTCAGAACTTAAGAAACACTTAAAGAATTAAAGAGAGACATAGATTGCAATGAAATGTGTTTACAAGGAAGGAACATGAAGTGGTTTTCTGAGAAACAGTTTATTTGTGAGTTATTTGCTTGTCCTTGATATTCGTCTGTAAGTATTGCATTAAGCATTTTATGCCTTTGAGCTTAGGGTGCTGGGAACAGCTGTACGCCTGTGTGTGAACACATCTTCAAAGCAAAATCATACCCTGTAGAAACCAAGGTGACAAAAATTTATAAAACATCCTGTCTGATTCACAGTGGAAGACAACAGCTGTTTGACAGTGCACAAGAGAAGTTAACAAGTGTTAACTGCAGAAAGATACTTGTGTTTGATAGAATATATTTTGGTTTTGCTATGTATAACTCACACTGCCTCATTCAATGCTAGATGTCAAAATACATACTTTAAGTCTTCCATCTTTAAAGTAAATAGCACAAGCCATTTGTTACTCTTCTCTAAAAGAAATTGTTTGGAAATTACTACTAACAAAAATAAAGTCCAAGTGTTTATTTTAAAGTGTAGGGTTAAAATTTACTTTGGAAATGTTTTGCTCCCATGATAATTTAACTGGTCAGACAATGGCTCCCACTGATATTTACCATTTTTATGGTAATAATACTGATCACAATGTTGCCAAAACTGTGGCTGTGTAAGTATTTCCTAGGAAATGACATGAGGGAGGATTTTGTTCAGGCTTTGGTCCGTAGAATGCATAAAGCTCATAAATCAGAAGCATAGTATTCTTTCGTACTACTGTTGTAGCAACAGGTGACCCAGTGAAATTCAAGACCTGCTCCAAGGGGAACAGTTTCCACTTTAATCTCCTATACATGTTAATTCATTCTTGGAAAATTCACACTAATGATTTAGATTTAGATTTAGATTTAGATTTAGATTTAGATTTAGGTTTAGATTTAGATTTAGATTTAGATTTAGATTTAGATTTAGATAGAAGGAAGGCAAAAAAAAATAGCTACCTAACAATTTATTGTTGGTCAGTGAGTGCATAATCCAAACACAATTTAATTTTGGGGCAAGCATCAGTTCCTGCAAAATTCTAAAGGGTATGGATAGCCTTGGGTTATCATTAAGCTGGTCCCTTGGTCACATTAATGAACTACAGAGATATGTCATTCAGTAAGCATATATTTTCAAACAAGCCAGGGTTCAGTACCCTGATACCCTCAAGATACACTTCTCTCCATTTTGAATGAAAAATATGTTCACAATTAGACAAGAGGCCATAATAAAAATGAAATCTAAATAGAACTTTTTCACATAATTTCCAAAAAAAATCTCCACATGGTATTGAATGTACTTCTCACAGGATCTGGAAAATAAGCATTATTGTTGTTTCATTATTATATTAACTACTTGTTATTTATCAAAATAGGATCATCATGCTATTTATTTCAGACCTAGTACAGATGTGTAATATAAGCAGTTAACGTTAGTCACACCGAAAAAACCACAGTACCTATACAGGTTTTCACCCTGAAAACTGTGCTATTGTCTAGCATTTTTTATTCTAGAAAGCTGCCCAAATTCTAAAGGTTAGTTTTGTGGCATCTTAGCACTCTTCAGAAGCCCTGAGTCATAAAATCATAGAATGGATTGCGTTGGAAGGGACCTTAAACCTTGTCTTGTTCCAGCCTGTTATCACAGGCACCAGATCAGGTTTCTTAGAGCCCCCAACCTGGCCTTGAACACTTCCAGGGAAGGGACATCTAGGCACTTGTTCCAGTGTCTGACCACTTTGACAGTAAACAGTTTCTTCCTAACATCTAAATTCAACTTTTATGCCCAGGAGAGTGTCAAAATACTGTGCGGTTGCTCAGCATGATGTAGAGAAGTAGAGGCAGAACACAGCAGCCTGAGTATTGTGCCTGTAGGCTATCAGGCTTATTACCTATAAATGCATGCTGTTGTAATTGGAATCTTATTTAGATATTAAAAACATGTTTCTAGAACTGTGTTTTTCTTCCTGAAAAGGGATGTTCTGTTTTAGGAGAGTAATCCTAAAAGAGAGTTCAGTCTTGAAAATCTTAAAGAGATTTAATTTCTTTATTACATCTGGGTGATGAGATAATTTTTTTTTGAATTTTCACTTCCCGATGGTGGTTTGAAATTCAGCTTGTTGAATGCTGTGAATACTGCTGCTGGGTGCCTAATTTTCTAGGTGTTTAAAAATTAAACATGGCAGAACTGGTGCCTCTTTCATAAATTTATCCCTATATGCTCCTAGGAAGTACTGCTGTTCCACATTAACTAAAATCCAGTTATAAATACTTTTGAAAGAAATGTCTGACTTCTGCCTGTACATCTATTTTTTTTCCTTCAATGGCACACTGAGTTTATGAATATTGGTTAGAATTCATCTCTCCATGTATTTTTAATATCAACTTCAAGTTTTTCACTGAACCCAGAGTTATAAGTATATATTTCAAGATTATACATTAGGCAAGCAATCTACATATATAAATGACTCACTTGGCAATTTGAATGACTTCTCAGTTTCTGAACAATTCCCATCTCTAGCCCATTTCTATAAATGGTTTTGAACTGATCTGGCTTAGAACTTTTCATTTATGCTTTTACTTTTTCGTTGTGTGTATGTGGAACAAATTACATTGGTACTTTTTCCTGGACATGTGCTATCTCCAGAGATTAGGGGACTGTAGTTTATTTGCACTTTCAGCCATTTCTTTCCTTGTCTGCTAGATATTTTCCTAACCAATACAAAGACTTGGTGACTAATCTAATTCAATATAAACACATAGAGAAATTCAAGGATATCTAAGACATTCTCTTACCAAATAGGACTTAAAGTTGGGAGGATTGACTGAAAAAAAGAGAAAACACTTAATCCATAAGTATTAAAAACCCCACAGAACATATGTTTGAGTTGCTTGCAATGAGAAAGGAATATGGGCCCCAAGTCCTGTTCAAACTTTCCTGTTTATTTGTTTATTTTCCTTCTGAGTGTTTGTTTTCTGGGTAGTGTCCTCCTCTTACAGGTGAGAGACTGGCCTTCTGTGTCTGAAGTCAAATGCCTTCATAAATGTTTCCTTGTAGTCTTTGTTTATTTCTTTTTTTCTTGATTTACTGCATGGCTTTGCTTATGAAGAAGAAGCTGTCTTCAGACAAAAGTTCCTTCAGCTGCAGTGTGGCACAGCTGGACTGTCACAGCATTGTGGTGATATCTTACAATTACATTGTCATTTCTGACAATGAACTGAGCCCAGTTTGGAGGAGTTACAAATGCATTTCATTACTACTGGTACTTCTTTAAATTTTTGGAATTCAGAAGACTTTCAGGCCATTTTTGCCATAGCAAACAATTATCAGGAAATCTTAAACAGTGTTCCTGCAATGGTCTTAGATACAGAATAAAGCACATATTTAGCAGTGGTGGCTAATTTCTTGATCTGAATGATGTCCCATAAAAAGAACTAAGGAAAAAAAAGTGAATAGCTATGTTACTTTGTCTCTTATTTTCTTTTATAAAGACAGAACTCTGCAAGCTATTTTCTGAGACAACGTTCACACTATCGTAATTTGGTTTTAGTGAAAGAAAAGCAGTGGAAGAATGCATTTCTGCCTACAACTTCTTTGATTCTGCTAAGCTGTGTCCTAAAAAAGGACTATAGTTCCTCATGAGCCACTGTATTTACAGAATTTTGAACTAGACTGCTTGGACTGTTATATCTACATGGCTACTCATGATCTTTTGTCTGGTTAATCAGACAGTTAGTGATTCAGAGTCCTCTAAAATTAAACTTCCACGGGTTTTTTTTATGATACCATGGTTAAATCTTTTCTTTCTATTTCATGATATAATGTATCTATTTTTTTTAATTGCCTCCCATTGTTTTTCTTCATCCGCTCTAAAATTCCTACCATTTCTGTAACATGGTAAGAAACTGGTCTTGCTATTACCTTCACCATAAGCATTGTAAGACAGCAGGAAAAAACATCACTATAGATAGAAATCCTAAAATCTATACTATGATCATTCCTTTTCTTGGAAGGAGACACAGAACCTATTAAGACATCTTGCTAAACTAGTGAGAAAAAGAAAAGCTAAAGATTAAAGAAAAATTGTACAATATATTTTAAATATACAGACTCTTGAATCAGAAAGAAACAGGAAATCACTGAAGGAGAAAATAGAGCTTCTAAAAATGAATGGAAAAAATGTATAGATGCCATAGGGAGATATTGCTAAAAGTGAAATTAATTCTAGGAAAGATGCCAGTAACATATACCACTTAATGAGAAGAATGAATAATCCTGGAGAACATAATGATTTCCTGGAACAAGTGACCAGTAAATTAAGAATAATAATAAGGCTGATAAGACTAGGAACAGACGGGAGGTAGCCAAGAAACCTAAAGAAAAATGTATCTCTGACGTAACTATTCGTATTTGAAATGTGTAGCATCTAGGGGTGCTGGGAATAGACAATGGACAAACTCTCTTAACAGTGTAAGGATTCCTGAACATTTAGGGTAATTCAGAGTGCCAGAATGGTTTTTGTTTTGTCAGAAAAAGTGTGAATTAAATGAGAACTTATTTTGGTTATAAGTCTGTCTTTCTATGAACATGGGTTCCAGCTTCTAGATTTCTAGCAGTGATCTCTGGGTATTGCATCAATGTGGTTGCTAAAGCCTGGGAAACAGAGTTGATTTAATTCAGTGGTTGTGCTGTTGGCCATCCTAACACCATGAACATTTTTTGATGTATAAGGTTTTCTATTTACAGGTAAAGTAAAGCTTTAACTACTAAGCACTGAACACTGACCTATTTGTCAAAATCTGCAATTTATTCTGTGTAATGTCAAATATTTTATTAACATAGACAACTTTGTGTTCTGTCTGCCCCCCTCCCTTTTACTCCATTAAAATGAGCCTGAAATAATAGATAGAAGATACCAGAAACTTCAGTGTGTATGAATTAGGTATTTTGTTAATGAGCTTTTCCTCATTATTCTAATTATACTGATTTCTACTGATAGAAAAGTGGAGCTCAGTTTGACAAAATACTCCTTGCTGAAGCTCTGCTCACTCATATTACAACAGAAAGGAATGGAAGTAGAAGCTCTCTAATACTCTATGAATCAGGTCTTACTGTCTGAGAACTTTTTAGCATCTAATTGCTTTTCTATATCAAATCTGATTGAATTTGGCATTTAGCTCTTCATGTAGTGACTGAACGTTTGATCCTGTGGATTGAAATAAATGGTATAGGAATTCCTTGGACCAACAGAACATTTAGCAATTTATGTCTAATTAAGCAGGTATGTATCCATAAAACAAAGAATCACAGAACCATTTAGGCTGGAAAAGACCACTGGGCCCAACCATTAACCTGCTGCCAAGTCCACCACTGAACCATGTCCTTAAGTGCCACATCTACACATGTTTTAAATACCTCCAGGGATGGTGACTCAGCCACTTCCCTGGGCAGCCTGTTCCAGTGCTTGACAACGCTTTCCATGAAGAATTTTTTCCTAATATCCAATCTAAACCTCCCCTGGCAAAACTTGAGGCCATTTCCTCTTGTGCTATTGCTTGTTACCAGGGAGGAGAGACAAGTGCACTCTGGTGCCTCAATGTTTTTCTTGTAGTGAGGGGCCCAATACCTTTAATTTCTCTTAATATAAGCCTTAAAAAAACTCAAAACCCCCTTGCCTCTTACATTACTAATATAATCTGCCAGGACTTTTAGGTCACAAACTTTCACATCTCCATCTTTTGTGGCTTAATTAATAACAGAATCTCTGCTGTTAGCCGTATCAATGCAATGAATAGATTTTTAATTATCTGAAAATAGTCTGAATTAAATGTATTCTAAAATTTGCATCAAGGTGACAGAGGGGGAACTTCAGAGATGGAATAAAAATGCACTAAAGGCAGAATTACTAAAGACAATAGAAAGTTCATTCCACATGAGTAATGAACCAACAGTCTTCCATGGTTTTGCTATGGTCCTGTACAATCCAACAGTAAACAAGCAGGTTCTACAGCAAACCAAATAATTTTAGTACTTATTAAAAACATTTTGGAATATTATGTTGTTTACAGGAGAGTCAGATCATTTCAACTATATTGATTTGTGTTCAAATCATTGTCACAGTGTCACAACTGATTCGTCTGTTGGCATTTCCATTTAAAAATCCTTATTTTTTAAAAAAGTGTCCAGACCTTTCTATCTGCAAATAATTCACAATTACTTCCACACATGTCCTGAATATAGAACAGCAATGAATAGATTTTCCATTTGCATGCCATTACTTAATTTGACCTATGTCTCTGCAGGACTGTGTTCCATAGTCTCTAAAAATTGTTCACAAAAATTCTGGAATGTTTTACCTAATGCCAAAATTTATTTAATTGTATTTTAAAGAAAATGCAAGCTTAAAAATTCAAGTAATCTACCTTCTGAATCTAGAAATGTGAATACTTTAGAATGTATATTAGGATATCAGATCTTGACACTTCTAAGAAGTCCTCCAAAACCAACATTAAGACTGTTGGGCTGTAATAATGAATTAAAATTTTACTATGACTCTCACTTTTACTAACCTTTAAGGAGTGTAAAAACAGCTATTACTAGTTTCCCTGGTGGATTTATTGGGCTACTTTTGTCTGATTTTGAAAAATAATCTGTTCATGGAATAATGTAAAAAAAATTAGTAAAGTGTTTCTTCATGGAAATAGTTAAATCCCAAAACCTACAGAACAATGAAATATCAATAAAAGAAATGTATGATCAGAGAAGCACACAAACAGTGACCAAAAATAGTATGATATAGATACAAACTTTAGCAGTATTTTAAAATTCCATGTGGATATATTTGAAGCCTTCGCATATTTCAGCTTTTATAATTCATAGTTTTTCCATCCAGGTAGAGATTGTATGGAACATTAGTTGCCTTCAGTGGAAACTGTAGGCATGAATGTTAGAACAAACATTTTCCCTTGTCATAGCAAGAAGTGAGTGTATTAAACTTCTTGACATATAGTATTTTACTGAGATACAAAATATGAATTAAGTTCCCTATAATTTATTATCAGCAAATATCTCATATTTTAAAGATTCTTTTTTGAACATTCATCCTAATTCATATTCTGTTCTTGTTTATCTTTAAAGCAAATTACAGTAATTCCACTGCAGTGACCCAACTTTTAAAAATTATCAAGTAAAACAAATATTCTTTATGTAATTATTGCCAAAATAGCCAGAAAAGGGTCTCCTTGAAAGAAATGTTGGAAATATATTTTTCTTTCCATACTCTTTTCCAACAGAGGTTTAACAAAATGAGGCCTCTTAATTTTATTTGGCTGATTAGTAGTTGGACTAAGATTTCTGTCTCTTTCACTATATTAAAAATAAAATGTAATATTATTGACTTGAAGGATTTTTTTTCTAGCACAACATTCTGCATCCAGTGGTGGCCATAAAAAAATAGGTAAAGCATTTGTGCTTTCTTCTATTTGCCTCTCTCTTCTTCCCAGATGGTCTGTGCCTCCAAAAGTTTTCATCTTGCATTTCTTGAATATATTAGAGCTTGTTTACTGCTTCACATTATTTGCCTCATCTTTCTTAGAATCCATGAAACCTTTTTTCTTCTCTCTAATATGTTACAAGATCATCTACAACAGCATAGATTCCATTGTAGCAGATGTTATGTGACCCCAGACTGGAGGATATCCTATTGATATTTGCTATACTGAAATGTTCTGTGACCCCAGCAGTAAAATTTCATTGGTTTTATTCTGTACTTTAAAAATAAAATAAATATGTCTGTTAATACTCTCTTGATTTCCTGGAAGTTTATAAGTAAATTAAGCCCTATTGAGATGCTCTTTCCTTCTCTGTGGTTGGTTGCAAAGTCTTCTTTCTGCAAATATCTTAATTACTTTGGAAAAAAAGAGAAGGAGATTTGACATTTGCACTAATTTTCAACAACACTTCAGAGCACAGTATTAGACTGATTTGCTTCCAAATTTTCCTCTCTAACATGGGCTTTAGGATGATTAGATAACCATTGCCTTCTGAGCCTGGAAATCCTGCAGGAGTCCTGATGTCTTAGAGCCATTTGAAAAATGCCAATTTAGACCCAATGGCACGTACAGGTGCTTTTTCTTTGTATTTATGGTAACTGATATGACATGCAGTTCAGATGAGACAACAATTTTGCAGTTACAACTGGCTCGTATTTTTACAAGGCCTGTTGATAGACAGAAAGATAATAACAGGGAACTATAATTCCCTCTGGCAAAATTATTTTACTCATTAAAGAAAATATACTGGTATTAAGAACAGTCTGATATATGTAACAGTAAAACAAACTAAAGGTCACACTTTGTCTGAACTGATTATAGGATTTTTAGTTCTATTCCTGAATGAAAGATAAAATGGATATGTCTGCGCTATATTTAAAAAAAAAATAATTAAAAAAACCCAGACTTCTTTTATATTTCTAGTGTTGTTCTACAGAGTGCTTGTTGTCTGCTTTGTGAGGAACCAACATCTATTATGTATCAGTCTAGGGACACAAACCATTTTCTAGGCTTGTACCAATTCAGGCCTGAAAGCAGTTTTGCAGAATTCAGCAAAAAGAAATATTTCATAATCAAATAATTGAATTTTCAAAGAACTTTTCAATGCCCTAGGCACAGATAGTACATATGAAGGAGATTGTCAATCGCATTACTCAACAGATAAACAGTAACTTGTCCTCTTATGATCTATTGAAATTTTGGTTGGCAATATAAGTTCTCCACAAAAATGTTTGTCAAAGGAAAGGACTTTCTTTCATAAAGAATTCAGAGCCTTCCCATCATATTTTTAAAATGACAATAGCTGCTTTCGCATTAACCTTTTTTTGCATCAAGTTTTCCTGCCCACATTTATAGTGGACACAGATTGTATCAAGTTAGTTCATTACCTGCCCTCAGCTACATAAACACTGAAAAAGTTGCAGAGTGACAGGGCAGCCCAGCATGGTATCCAAGGATTAGAAGTAATCTCAATTGTTATTTAATCCACCTCCTTGTTCTAGGGCAAGATCTGATGTGCCCGTGTCCTTCCTGTCAAATGCGTGTGAAGATTTAACTTAACATTCATGAAATCCAGTACTTGTACTCATTTGCTATTGAGCACCGGGGAAAAACTTGTAAGTGCTACTCCATTTTCTCATTCCTCAGCTGTGAAGAAGATGCTTTTGAAGAATGTTAAGAGAACCACAGCTTTTTAAAGAGTCCGTGTGTCTGTTTAATTAGAGAGTATTATTAGCATCGTATTTTACAGATAGAGACATGCATTGAACGGCCTGAACCAATGTGCATTGAATGGCTCTGTGCCTAAATAAAGTGTTGCCTTATACTTACACGATAAAACATTTTTGGGAGCCGGATTTCGGTCTGCCCCGCTAGCCTCATTGACTCTGGGGAGCAGCGCAGGGACCCAGTGCCAAGCGCACGTTTCCTGAAACAGGGCAGTGGAGTTTGGGGCTGCCTCTGCCCATGGCGCTCCCTGGAACCCTGTGGGGAGGCCACGGCCCGTCCTGGCCATCGGAGGCTGCGTTCAGATGCGACTCTTGCCCTGGCCCTGCTGGCACTACTCCTTGAGCCATGTGGCAGCCGCTCCTGGGTCCCCGCGATGCCCGCCGCTCCCACCCCAGCACCGATCATACATTCCCAGGGAGCAGGAGCCTTGCCGGGCAGCAGCTTGCAGGCAGCGCTTTGCTGGGAGAGCAGGAGCAGGGTGGGTGTCCGCCCGGGGCTGTCCCCGCTGTGTCACCGCCCGGGCACGGCCGCAGGCACAGCTGGCTCCTGCCAGCCCTGCCGCACGCAGCCAGCGCCCCGCGGAAACCTTCGCGCTTAACAGAGCGCAGTGAAGAGAAAGAATGCAAAGCAAGAAAGAGTTGTTTCGGGGCTGAGTTTCTATGTTCCCCGTCTTCTTTTTGTACTAATGGAAGACAAAACAGGCTAACATTATTTTAGTTAAAATTTTATAACAAAATGTACAAAACTTCACAGGAGATTAACGTTCAAAAGGAATTTATCTGTAGAACCTGGGAGGGAAGGTAGGAATGGGTTATAGTGCAGACTGAATTTCTGGCATACAGAATCTACTGTGATGAGAACCATAGACATATCTATCAATAATGAACATATCCATTAAAGAACCCAAAATCTGGATTTAAACTCCTGCTTCTAAACCTTAACATAATTAAGACTTGCATCAAAAGAGGTTCTAACTGCAAATGTAATTCTAAATGAGGACGTCAGCTTAAAAGTAAATGAGATGTAGAAGATGAAAAAATAGATGGCTAACAACCTCTTTAATGGGTAAAATAAACATCTAGCAGTCATATAACTGCTGAATAAGGTTCTGGTGTTAGCAATATTTCTAACCTATACCATTTAAATAAAGCTTATTATTTAGTTTAGATTTAGTTTAATTCTGAAGTATGCCATTTTCCCTTTCCACCTCCCCCCACCCCCCTCAAATTGCCACAGCATATGTTGTTCAAAAAATGCAAAAGTGCTCAGAATTAGTAAATATTCTATGCGCAGTATCACTGTGGTGATACTTGGCCTGAATAAAAAACCTTACACTTTCTAGTGTACTTGATCAACATAAATAAGTAATGCCTTCTCTTTGATTTAAATGCTACATTTTCTACTTTATAGAGGAGTAATTGGAAGGGTCAGATAATTGTTTGGTCCAAACCTTGTAATGTGTTGGCAGGAAAAATTAGCATGCAGGACTTTGCCATAGTGTAACCCACTTCTCCTTTCTGAGGAATGATTACATCTGTTGTCGTGTCTAAAATATTTTTTAGGAACACGTCTTTGTTTTTTTTAATTTTTTCTTAGTAGTGTATCATTCAAAAATGAAAATATTGGAATGCATAGTTCAAGAGCAGACACTGGTGATAATAAATGAAGAACTTTCCCATACTGCAAGATAGATGAGCAGGTTGTGAGTTTCATTCATCTGGAATAATTGATTTACATCAGTTCTGCAGAGCTTTTGGAAATTGCTATTTCAAATCAATTTGATCCAGTTATAAAGTACAAGACACTTTAACTTATTTTAACTGTTATTTGTGAGATGGATATGAAGATACTTAATAATCTTTGAAATTGTAATTCACTAAATTGTGAAAGTATACAACATCTATTTTAATTATACAATGCAATCTACTGACACACTGATTGGGGTTTAAATAGCTAAATTATATTTTATGTATTTTGCTACTGCAAATAAAGAAACATGAATCAACAGAATGTGAAAGGTCACTTAAGGAATTTTAATTTTTTTCTAAGATTATGAGAGCTATTATCAGTTGAGCATCTCTCTAAAAAGGCATAGGTAAAAATTAGCAGATTTTCAAAATAAAGTTGCTTAAAACTTCTAGCTTTTTGTGAAAGTATAAAACGTAATGTAATTTTAAGAAATCCTTTTCTATGTCTTAATTATTTATATTATTTTTTTATTCAAAGAGAAGATTAAAAATAAAAAGGAAGTGCATAAAACATGGTTTCTACAGCAGAATCTCATCACTTTTTTAACAGTCTGCTGTGTTACATTACGGATCTTTGGGCCTGTTTTTCTTCATTCTTTTTGTGCTCAGACTGTTTCTGGGTAAAATGAATGATGGCAATAAATAATTTGGGAGAAATTCCTGGCAACTCATAAAACAATATTCGCCCTATTATGTGAAACAGAAGGTCAAAGTTTGAAGTAAGATTTAAAAGGAGAGGTCAAGCAATGACTTCCTACTCTCCTCTTTTAAAATCCCCAAAGCTGCTGAGTTTGCCTGCAATATGCTAGTACAGCACTAATAGTTAATAACTACTTCTGCAAATGAACTCCCCCTATGAGAGTCTCTGGGCTTTAGCTGGTTTAACCTAATCTCATATCTGTCAGGTAAGTAAGTACTACTAACCCTCTTTAACACATTGCAAAACTTAGTCTCTGAGAGACTAGCAACAAGGTTATGCAGGAAGTGTACAGCAGAAGAAGAAATAAAAGGCTTGATTTCCTTATTCTCAAGAGCCTTAGTTATGCTGTGTTTCTTCTATCCATCACCAGCAATGAGTCATAATGCTGGCTTTCAAAGGCTGCAGCAATCGTTTGTTTCTCCACACCTACAGCAACCACCCCTCTCTGAACTGAAATCTTTGTGCTACAATGGCCACAGGTCTCTTGGTGAGATGCTGTGCTTTCTTGCTGTATCAGTGTGCTAGATTAGCCTCTCTTACACAGACACACACACACAGAGAATTATTCATATGTAAATATTTAATGCCTTTCCATCACAGTTAGTCATGTTTGCACGTGGATGAGTATATGGATTTATATGAGTACCAGGGCAGGATGGGCAGGCAAACTGATTTGGGTTTAAAGATTAGACTAGAATGGTCCCCTCTGCTCCTATCTTCCTTTCTGCAGAAGGAAGAGAAACAATGATGCTGCCAACACTTAAACTAGCTTGATTAATGAGCTCTGTTCTGCCAGCCTTCCTGTAATCTCTTCTGAAGTTTTAGGTTTGGTTTAACGCAGTCTAGTCTGGGGTGAGAAGTTGGCTGAGTTTAATTGTATCTGGATCATTAAACCAGAATCTAATTGGCACTCATAATTGAGGGGGAAGACTTCTTCCCCTTTGAACTGACTCAGATAACAACCAACCAAAATTAGCTAGATGCACAGAAAAGGAGCTGACAGCAGAGTATTCTGCTTTATTCAGATATGCATGAGATTCGCATTTGGAAATGTGATACAGCCACATGCTGCATCGAGAATTCATCTTTTGTAGTGACTTGTTAAGGAAATGCTTGTGATCAGTAAGTATTAGCAGATAAAAAGATCTGAGTAATTCTGTGAATCTTGATGTCAGCTCTTGCTCTTTACTGAGGGATTGTTTTCACTAGAAGTTCCAGGATTTAACATTTGAAATGCTTTCTTACTTCCTTCACATTGAGTTGAACTCCACTCTGATCCCTGTCTGTAGGTGGCACTGATCCTTCACTGTAACAGTGGCAGGGAAATTATGAATGCAGTGAATTGCAAAAAGAAATCTTCTTTAAAAATATAAGATATGTGTGCATGGTTGTGAATCTGGTAGTAACATGAAGCATATAAGAGCCTAAAGAGCTCAAACACTGTAAGAGTGGAGGAAGCATCTTCTTGTCTTTAATTTCACCTATAGAGAATATTTTTATGTAATGTTACTCTGTGTGTTTTCCTTTCAGTTTTCTTTTCTCAAGAGCATTAGAACTTGAAGCAAACAAGAACTGAAAGTCTGACCAGCACCTCATGCATGCTTGATTTACTTGGAGTCAAAAACTGATTTTACTTTTTTTCTGGTTGAATAATTCCTGGAGTGATGTAATTCTGCTAGGAATGGTGCAGGATTCCAAATAGCATACAACAAGGTTTCTGAATATCTGGTATAAACCTATTTTTGCATTATTATATTTTTGGATGAATACAACAAATCTCTGGTCAGTAATATCCATTCTAAGCAAAATAGGTATGGTAGATTCAGAAAATGATTTAGATGCTGTAACACTGAAAACACTACAGCCTTGGGTTGGACACCCTTATCTGCAATAAGATCCTGTTCTCTGGAGACAATTAGTTGCCCAAGAGAAAAAACACAGAAATTTGAAAGCTGAATAATGTAAACTAGACAGAAGGAAACATTGAAGAGAGTAACAGGGCCTATGGCCATTTACTTAAAGACAGTTAAGAAATTAGTTCCTCCAGAGAAGCTGAGCTCTGGAGTCTGCTCTCCTTAAAACACATTTTGATGCCATCTTCATCCCATCCTAAGAAAGTAAGAATTAGTTTACGTTGGTTCACTGTCACAGTAAGCCTGGAGGAATGTCATAACTGTCAGGCAAGGTATTCTGCAGCAAACACCCATTGTTTTCCAAGCTGTTCCAATGGTATAGATTAATAAATATTTATTGAAGCGGGGATTTGAACTGAACTCTCCCACAGGAGTATCCTGACCAGTTCCATAAGCCTTTGTGTCAGTCTATCACCTGCCCCTTCTCGGTCTAGCCTATAAATACTTATTTATTTGTAGACTGCAAAACATCTCTAAAAGTTCTTTCTAGAAGAATCATCAATGTCTTGGTTGTTAGGTCCTTCAGCTTACATGAAGGTGTGCTGCATTGAAGTTGAAAATGATGAATTTGTTAGAAGAGAAATTCAAAACTACTTTAATCACTGGGCTGTTGAATGTACTTGGAACTGTGTGCTTCATTAAACTCCTATCAGAAAGAGATACTTATATGTTATTAGTGAGAGTGAAACTGGCAAAGATGGTATGAAGGGGAACACCTAGCCTGTGTGCAAGAAGGAGTTTTGTCTCAAGCACCTTGTCAACAGTAGCTCTTACATGACAATGCTAAATATTCTCAGCTGGAAAATCAGATTTCTAGATTTTGCAGCTAGGAACTTTGGGATTTTATATGTACATTTCCTAAATTTAGAAATCTACTCAGAAGATTTCCTGATGATTTTGGAAGTCTCATT
Source organism: Phylloscopus whistleri (assembly GCA_017589585.1). Lineage (NCBI taxonomy): Eukaryota > Metazoa > Chordata > Aves > Passeriformes > Phylloscopidae > Phylloscopus > Phylloscopus whistleri. The sequence continues at coordinate 3,761,794 of JADMLD010001408.1, forward strand.
CTAGTTCTTGTTCTAGGGTGCTTGTATTATGAAGTGTGTCTGAAATTACTTCCAAGCTGTTTCCAATCAGGAGGTAAACTTTGCCTCCAAGTCAGAGCAGCAGGGTTCATCACAGTGAATCCAAAATATTGCCTCAAGCCTGACTGGTGTGCCTTAAGATTTCCTTCCATTTAACTGTAGTAAAATTTATTCCAGCATGCACACGTGTTTCCTTAAATGAAGATTTGGCACTGAGGAAGCTTAGCATTTGGGTTGAATACATTTTTTATAGTCTGTTTCTTATGCCAAGACTATTACCTTTCTTTTGGAGAGGAAAGCAACTGCAAACTGTAAAAAAGTGGGAGGGGAAAACTGCAACTTGGATTGGACTGTTTCTTTCCCCGGTTTCTTGATCCAGAAATATTTGGGGGAGGTTTTTCATCCTCTGAGGCCTTTATGCTTCATTCAGACCAACTTTCCAGAAGAAAAAAAATCCAATTCTGCTCAGGTGAAAGGGAATTAGTAGGTGCTGTGCCCAGAAAGGTTGTCTTTAGGAGCAGAGACAAAAGGTTCTTGGAAGTAATAGCTCTGTCACAAACAGAAAGGGGAAATCTGAAGGTCACGGGGGGTTCTCACAGTTTTCCCTGAATGGTCTTCACAGTTTTAACCTAGGACAGCTTTTCCCCGTGCTCAGATATTTACTCCAGTTACTTCCTGTACCTTTCCTCATACTTTGTTTGCTTCAGCTGTGCTCTTGCTTTCCTTATCTTTCATGACCTTTCCCAATACTAACTTTTCCCAATAACTTGTTTAGGTTCTTGGTAGAATCTGCCAATGGCACTTCATGTCTTATGCATAAGGTGGTCTTCAAACGTGGTGAAAGGATAATTTTTAGGTAAGATTCACTGGGGGAAAGGAATAAGTAGATACAATGAGATGGACTCTAAGGTGCTAATACTGATAAAGTGCGATAATGGTGATCTCATTTTCAGAGTTGTGTAGGTTCCACAGACAAAACAATTCAAAAGAAGTATTGGAAGGACAGCAAAAAGGCTTTTATTCTATCTTGCTTAGGAAGTTTTCTGAGTGGAAGAGGTTGCAAGGAATGTTCGAGACACCCACAAGCAGGTAAGGAAACCTGGCAGAGAGGATGCAGGAAATGACAGATTGCTAAGACATAGGGATGTAGCACCACACTATGTCTTGGTAAACGTGAAAGGTAAAAATAATAATATCCGTCTTCCACATACATAATTGCGGGGCAATATGAATTTTAATAAAGCTATGCTGCATTGCTGAGATTTCCTTTTTCAGAATGTGGATGAAGCCAGGAAGTAATTCGAACATATTTGGATTTTTTCTCAAGACAGTTCATGAAGACTTTAATTTATTTAATTTTTATTTCCACAGTTTGCATTAGAGCGTGTCCTACCTGTTGTGACTGACAGCAGGATTAAGGGACACGGCTGGTGGAATAAGGACAAAGGACTAACCCATATCTAAGAAAGGGTGGTCTCGCCTCATGTTTTAGCATAAATGCATATGCTGAGAGAACATGACAGGATTAATAAAGGAGGCTTTGAAAAAAACATTTAGAGAAGGGATGACCTACTGTCTCTGAACGGTAAATGCAGGGTCTCACAGAATAAAGATATTCTGGCTGCAAAAGCCAGATATGGAGAAGTCTTAAAGAGCAGATCAAGAATAACAAACCTCTTTAAATCAGCCTAAGCATCCTCTCATTGCCCCAGTTCTCTGCCTTCAGGAGCTGATGATGCTGCAGAGGTGATTCTCATGCCCGCTATTGTGGTCACTCACTGAAAGATACCTTGTAGCCCTGTAAAATATGTATCCAATACAAAAAAACACTCTCAAAGGATTTTTTTTTCCCTGAAAGATTGCCTTTTACCAGTTGGTTATGGCTGTTTATTAACAGCCATATAATTTGCGACTAATTTATTTTTCCCTGCAGCAATGGCAGCAAAGTCCCTTCACAGCTGAGAAGTGAGCAGCTGAATTGCGCCTTATGTTTGCACATCAGGCAAAGTCATATGGAGAAAAACTGAAGCATATTTTTCTTCACAGTCAAGAATGACTGTGGAAGCACAGCCTTTCAGAGACAGCTGTTTTAAACACAAACGTATGATGAATGAAGACTGCTTATGTACATAAAATGCATATTTGTATGGATAAACCCTGAATGCAAGTAGTCTCATCTTATTCCTGCCCCATTTTTTTTTTTTTAATTCTGAAAATGTAATTCTTTTATATCACTATTAGGCTTAATAAGTTTTTAAAATATTAAATTTAAGTGAAAGAATAAAAACTTGTTGTTATTTTTCAAGTTAGCATTAGTTCCATCTAGTGTAAATGTTTCTGCAATTTCTGATACTACTCTACCAAGCTAAACGCCAAATTAAGTGTTTGAAAGTTTCAGTAATTCAGCTGAATACATACATCGTGTATTTGTTGAATTAGATACCTGAAAATATTACTACAGTGCTCTGGCTTGCTCAATAAAGTATTAATAAATTATATCTATAACCTGGGCCTTAATTTTTTGTTTTGCCTCAAGTCTACACAGCTACCTAACTGCTCCTGATTTCACCATACTCTCTCTCTTAAATTAATTTTGATGTCAGTGAATTAAAGTTAGTAATTTACTTGCCTATGAGCTTCTCAGACAGAGATTTTATTGAAATGAGGTGATCTACTTTTGTGGTGAAATGATCTAAAAACCTGAAGTTTCCTTTACCTGTTGAAAGTTGCAGGAAGCTAATAGGGAGCCATATGCATTTCTAAACTACTAATTCTGTTAAATGTACCATAGAGAATCACCTTATTATGAACTTGATAGTAAATGTCCAGTTAAGCTCATTTGCACACCACATGCATGACAGTAAATTAGCTAAGGGAAAACAAAACACTAAACACACAGATGGTTGAACCCTTGTTTTCCTAGGCAATTTAAAAGTCTTCTTTGAGCTGGTGGAGAGCAGTCTGAACATACAACAGAACTACTTAACACCAGTCTGTTAGTATTTTGAGTAAATTAATTGAATTATTCCCAAGTTCATCTCTCATCTGACACCTCCCTTGCTTCAAGTTAGAAGATGAAAGGGAAATAGTACCTTGTGAGGTTAATGATTTCCCATTCAAGGTGTACAGAAAATGAAGATTTGTATTTGTTTTAATCTCTGTGGATCTCTAGATACAGCTTGTCTATTGTGAGCAAATACGAAGAGATAAAGCTTTGTCTCCAGAACTGCTAAGGTTGAGAAAGTGGCCATGCCAACTTTAGGTCAGCTAGACTCAAAATTACTACCTGGAAATATAGGAAACCCAGACATATTCCTGGAAAATGTAAAATATTAATGCACAGTGTTATATTTGATTTTCTTATTTTTAGGGCTAGTGGTGCTAGTGGTTACTTAAAGCTGTCTTTGAATGCTGTATTCCCAGAAAAGAGGTTCTATTCTTCATAACTTAAATAGGACTCAGAGAAGAAGGGAAACAGAACTCTTGCTGGAACATAGGGAAGGTATGGATTATGCTTTCGTTTATAGTGAAGCTATTAATGGCAAACCCAGGAGGTGTCTAACTTGGGGAATTCTGTGGCTGACAGTATGTGAAGAACAGTTACCACATTATGTAGAGGGAATGGTGATACATGCATTAGGAACGTGTGTATGCGTATCTGTGTTTTCCCTCAAGGATTTCTCCCATCTAGAGGTTAGTTAGAAAACTTAGCTTAAAACTTTCTGGAGTGCTAACCAAAGAAAAGAGATCTCATAGAAAAAGGAGGGATTTCTCTAAGAGAATGGTGTTCAGCCTTATGCAAAAATCCATAAAATATTTAAGCAGGACTTAAGTTACACTTATTAGGCAGTGACTGAATGCATAAAGCTCTGTTGAGGAAACTGTGCTGAATTTAGTAAAGTATTACTTTGGGAAATATGTGAATTCTTGTATAATGTGTTACAAATCTTTTTTGAAAAAATGTTTGCCATCATTATTATTTGTCACAAATCTTTGCCAGGAAGGTGCTACTTTATTCTGGAACAAACCATTAAAAAAGTTCGGACTGGATAGTAAGTGGCCAGGCTGTGTCACCTGGACATATATATGCACGTTGCTTCCTAATGTCTCTTTGTCTCCTCCGAAAATTCATAAATTTGTTCTCTAGTGCAAGTATGAATATATCTGCAAAACCCATTTTGATGGAGTCACTGGATTTTGGAATATATTTGTGATAATTTGGAGCCACATTATCTCCCTGAAACTGTCCCATCCTCAGGCCACACCATAAGATAAAACTGCATTGTGCCTTGAGTACCTCTGCAGGCGCCCTCTTTGCAATTCAATGATCCTTAGAATTTGGCTTCTTTTGTTTGCTTTTGTCCTTTGATTTTTCTGTAGTAATGGACTGAGGCTTTCCTCTCCATTACAGGATGCCACAAACTATTTCCAGAAAAAAATTTTATCTCTGACTGAATGTTTTTCTTTACTTTTGATCAGGATAAATAAATTATGACTGTGGTAGCATAATGTGTAGATATATCAGTTGAAACAGGGATCTTGCTTTAACGCAGTAAAAATAAAAAAATCTTTAGTTTTTATGTAAAAAACCGGTGTACTTGTATGAACAAATAGATACTTGACTGTTCAAAGAGTAAACTACAAGTAGCAGTCTCTTATGGCAAAAAAAAAATTATGTATTTCTTATTTTAATGTATCTGCTAGCTATTTACATTGTGAACACCTATTTTTCGAAAACTTGGGTCTCAAGTGTTTTTGTCTCTGATTATGCTGAATTTTAACGCTTAATTAGAAGAAATATCCTTGAAGAACAATGCAAATATGTCATTAGCTGTTTTTCTGTAATGGTGGATTCTCTCATCTGGAACATAAAACTTGAAATTCATTAATAGTTTTATATTTAATTGCATGTTGTGTAGTCAGTTTTTACCAGGCGTTTCTTTATTATGTTTATTAGAACTGGTTGACATATTCATCATTAATATTCCTCGCAGTTTTTGCTGCCATTTTTCACTTACAAATAATTTCTAATTTCATCCTCACTTCTGTCTTCAAGTTAACAGGCTGGATCCAGTCTCAGGAAAGTAGATTATGATTGCTAGTTCTAACACCACTTCTGTTTGAAAGATGTAACCTAGAGCTCGGGCACAAATGACTTGATTCAATTTTGTGGAAGTTAGGTATTGAAAAGAGATAAACATAAATCTTGCAAAACCAAATCCATACTCATTGTATTTCAGAAGCTTAGATTAGGCATATGAATTAGGAATCTCAGTTTTGTAGGCTCCCTCTGTAGATAGTGAAGAAATACTTGTTGTGTGGGGAAGTAAATCAGATCACTCAAAAATTAATCCACTTGTACGGTGTAGCCTGTCTCTCTGTGTGTACTGTAACAGGAATACTGAATGACTTTGTTCCTTACATGGACATTTATACATACCATAAATTTATGAAGCTGAACCTGGATCTAAGATACTGTAAATAGTCAGTAGGGAATTCTGAAGGATGTGTTTGATTGCTGTCTTCTCTGATGCACAGTTTATAATTCACAGAAATACCTCTGTCTGTTTCTGGCTCACAGCTGTAAAATTATCTTGGAGTTAGTTATCACTCATCCCTTTCTCACAAAATTCTATTGAACCTAGAAGATTGCATTTTCTCTGGCAGATTACTGCTAAAGATCTTTTCTGAGGTGAAAGAAAGAGATTGTTCTCTGTGTGAGGAGATTTGAACCCATTTATAACATCCAAGACAGATGGAGTGGGCAGAAAAGAAGGAAATTTGCCGTGTTCTCATGAAGTGGATGCTTTGTTAAGAAAGTACTTGGAGCCCAGTTCTTCAGCTCTGGGGAAATTTCCTAGTTCCCAGCTGGTTGAAATGGCAGCACCACATTTCCTTCTTGCACCTTCTGTTCTCTTTTTGGGGGAGTTTTACAAGACATCTTATTTTGTAGGAATGGTTTTAGGAAATCTGCCAAACATTATCCTACAGTTAATTAGTTAAGTAAGGGAAAACATGTCCAAAATGAGACCTTTGAGCAGTGAGGACATCAGACCTCAAGGAAATCCAAGTGTCTGTGAGATCAAAGACGGGGTAATCTATAATTTAGACAACTAAATAATGTTCAGTCTCCGTTATGTACTTAGATCTGAACTCTTCCTTATCTATAAAATATTTTTTATTTTTTATCTTGTAAATTCGCTGGGGCACACTTTCCTATGTTCTATTTTTAAAAATCTTCTCTTCTATTATAGGAGTAGGAAAAGTATACTTTAGAAGACCCTAGAATCATCCTTGTCTCTCATGGCATTATTATTATTGTTATTATAATTATTTTCTTACTAGAGAGTGAGAAATGGTAAATAAATAGGACATTAGCACAGAACCCATTTATATCGCATGAAAACTTGGATGAAAAGTGATTCTGTGAAAAAAAGAAAAGTGGTTTTTATGGGCTTTTGGTGCTTGAAGATCATCTGTGTGTGTTTTAGTTGGTATGAACACATGCATATCTCTTTCTGTGAGACAGAAGGAACAAAGTGGATCTGAAATACATGGATCCCTGAATTCTTTGTAGCCGGGGGCTGTGGAGTGCATAGGGCAGACTGCATGGTTCACCTCCCTTGTTCTCTGTCAAATCCTAGTCCAGAGGACTTGTGAGCTTTGATAGCTCTGAAGAGTCCCTTGTGACATACACAGGGGTCTTAAATCTGCTTTCTTCACATCAAGTTGCAACTCAGAACAAAAATTGGTATCCCTGCTTTTCAGTTCCATTTATTTTCATGGTATCCTGAGTATTCATCACTTATAAATAATATAATGCTGATGAAATCCAAAAACAGACTTACACTAGGTTTAAGAGCCAAGAAAAGTATAAAGATTTAGGGAAGTGTTCCTGACCCTATTACAGATTCACTTTTTGGCTATATGTTTTTGAGCAGTGCTTTTGAGCATGTTCTCCCAGCATTCATTTATACTTCTAAAAGAAAGTGTCTACTGTAGAAAAGACATCTAGGATTCCTCTTTAGTTGAAGGGGAAAGTTAAACCTTTTTGTATGTATTCAATCCTGTGCTAAATTAAGATTGAAAGTCATGTGACATGTCCTTTGCAGGTGACAGTTTCTTTCAGTGTACCAGGAAGCCATGTAGGTGACAACCTTAGTTTAGATGTGCACATTTTATATGATGATGCATAGCTGAAAAAAAAAAAACAAAACCGAACACAAAATATTTGGTCAAGGAAATAGACACTTCTGTATGTGTATACATACCTGCACACACACACACGAATATATTTATGTGGCATCTTTACCATTCAGGAACATTCAGCTTCAACTCAAAACTGGCAGGTTATTAAAAACTGAAAGGTTCATTCATTCACCTTTTTAATTCAGCTTGCATGTGCAAAACTATTATCTCAGCATTTGAGTGAGCCCCGCTTGTCAGTAGTTTAATTAATTAAAGGGTTCAGTGGTTAAATATTGCTACAAGTAGTTCAAAAATAAATTGTTATTTTTAAAGACAGTTTGGGAAAGAACAGATGAATAATAAATATGTGGTTACATGCATAGATCTGTAGCTGGAAAAACAGCTGTTGACAGCTCACTATTTTTCATCACTTTTCTTCATTAAAAAAGGCAATTGGTGAAATTATGGCTGAGGGTGGGAAATATGAAGGAATGAAGTGTTAACGACAGTTTCCATTTTGAAATTCGGCAATGATCCTCATAGCAAAGGAAAATCAATGCAAACATCACACTTGCAGACCGAAACTAATCATGTCTGTTCCATTTGTCAAGCATTGAATCAAAGAGCTGAAATATTTCAATGAGCTATTTTGTTAAGCTAGTCTTTCTGAGATTGTCCACTTATATGAAATATTAAACTTAAGACCATCTACCTTGAGATAGCAAGATGATTTTGTTTACAGCTATCCTTACCTTTCCTCGCTACCTTCCTCACCTTTTAATTTTTTAATTTTTTAACTTTTTAATAATTAGTCTTGAATTATGATTGAAATTAATGAACACCTGTCTCCTGAGGGATTAGTCACAGCCATAGCCTGTAATGTTAACCCAAGGAACAATAATATACATCTCAATATTAGAATATTCCACTCTGCATGATTACATTATCAGATGTCAGCAGCTGTCCTTTCTGTGGGTGATTTTGAACTCCTTCAGGGAAATGGCTATCACACATTGCTGTAGACAGTGGGATACATGTAAAATGACATTTTAATGACTGAAGCATTTTTTCTGCATCTTGTTTTCTGTGTCCTCTTTTTTGATGAATTCCCAACTTGAAACACAAAGATGTACAAGAACTGAGAGACCTTTAAAAAGTTATAACATTAACAGATTCTAGTCATAGTCAAAGACCTTTAAAATTATCTTCAATGTAATTTAAAGGTACATATATATATATCTGTATGACCTGTCTTCCAATGTCATTTGAAAAAGTATCCAAACTATCTTTAAGTTTGGTTTGCTACAGTAAGGTGATTTCCATGACCACTCATCAGCATTAATATGTAAAACATGTAATAAGCAATTTCTGTGGTCGCTGTATGGAACACAACATATTTAATTATCTTTACTGAAGAAAAAAGTAATGTGGCTGTATTAGACTTAGAAGTACATCACAGGCTCAGACCAGTTCATATGAAGCCTACTATTTTAGGAAATTCAATATGCATAGGTATTTTAAATTACTTTTTGTTCCCTGTAGCATAATGCTTTAGCTTTCTCTATCTCATAAATACTTGGACTCAACAACTATACTTTAAAATGCTTTACATATAATTTTGTTATAGTATGGTTATTTACCTTTGAAAGATACATCACTATCCTACTAGTTTCTGCAATGGCTAAATGTAATGTTTAGTAAAGAATGAATGGACATTATTTAGGTGTTGCTAAAATGTTTTCTACTACTGTTGACCTTGGGATTTTTTTTAATTCTGTAGCTGTTGCTACATCTCAAGACTTCAAATAGATATTGTCTAAGGGACACTACCAAGTTCAAATGTAGATTTTTTTGATACAAAACATAGAGCTCTATACTGTACTGTGATAATTTCAAATGTTACAAACGCTGGCTTTCAATATTGCTTGTCACACTATTTTTTTTTTTCTGGAAGTAAGTTCTACTCTCACATGGAGGGAAAAAAATGGCAGCATAGGAAAAACACAAATTCTGGAAATTTGATTTCTAATATGATAAACCAGATTTTTAAAAAATCAGAACATACATTTAAAAAACAAAACAAAAAATATTCACTTTGTATACTGAATATTCATCCCCCTCATTTCACTTCTTAAAACATTTGGCTTTCACTTCAAACAAAACTGATGAGGTTCAGAGAGGTGTAATCCTTTTATGTCACTAATGTCCACTTATGCTACCATGGCTACTGGTCACAGAAAATGGAAGAAAACAAGTGGAAATGCATTGGGTCTGGCTGAGCTGGAGTTCATTTTCCCACAGCAGCTCTCACAGTGCTGTGCTCTGCACTGGTAGCTGGAATTGTGCTGGTGACACCCCAGTGCTTTGGCTACTGCTGGGCAGTGCTGGCACAGCTTCAGCTCTGGCTGGGGCATCTGGCATCAGTGGGCTGGGAGTGGGCAAGAACCTGGGAGGGGACACAACTAGGACAGCTGACCCAAACTGACCAAAGGACATTCCACACCACCTGGTGTCTGGTCAACAATAAAAGCTAAAAGAAAGGAAGAAAGGGGAGAGCAAGGGGAACTTGTTACTTACAACTTCTGTCTTCTGGGGCAAATACTGCCTGCACTGAAGCCTGGCTTCTAGGGAGGTGGCTGGGCATTGCCTGCTGATGGGAGGTAAAGAATAAATCTTTTGTTTTACTTTGCTTTCAAACATGACTTTTGCCTTTGCTTTATTAAACTGTCTTTATCTTGACCATCTTATTTCCATTCTCTTCCCAACTCTTTCTTTCCTCTTCTCCTAATGGTAAACAATGACAATCGTTTTACTTTATTTATTTATTTATTTAAAAAACTTTCTTTTTTCCCCATTTGACCAGGATCTGAATAAAAGTACCAGAGTAGCTGGAGTTGTTTCAGCACATAAGTGGAAAGTGTATGATATTTTCATATTTAAAACCTCTCTATTCTAGATCTGTCTAGCTTTTACACCTCTTTATGAGAAATTCAGAAGTAGGAGAGGAAGGCAGAACTATTGATGGTTCTTTTCTTGCAATACTGTTTCTCTTGCTCAAAACAGTGTCTGAGAATTTGACTCTGCTTGAGCAGGAGGTTGTACGAGATGACCTCCAGAGCTTCCCTCCAACCCCAACCATCCTGTAGTTCTGTGGATTGATTTTGCTTTATCTCAAAGGAATGCATTTTCTAAGACAGCCATTAGAAACAAGATGCTAACTGAAGTGCCAATGACCTCTACTCTCTAGACATTCCCTGGCAGTCATTACAAAGAGAATATTTCTGCTTTGTTTTGAAACTGTGAGAATATTCCCTGGTGACCATATACTACCTGCTACCTACCTTCTCCCACAAGGAGTAGGTTCCATATACTAATTATTATATCCTTTCTATGCAAGGGGACAACTAAATTATATAATTATATTCAGCCAAAACCATGCTTAGGTTTTATATATTAAAGTACACCTTAAATTTTCTTAGGTGTAATCTCTCCTTTGCTATACAAAATGCCATACTTGTCTAAATGTAAAAAATTTTCTGCATAAGATAATACATATTAAAGCCATCTTCTTGGGTAAAATAACCCCAAACTTATTTATCTGAAATACTAATCTTTAATGCTAGTTTCATTATTTTTAAAACAGTGTCCACATTAGAGGAAGACTGAAGGAGTTGAATTTAGCCCTGATGAAGCTGAGTAGTAAAAATTAGTCCTGTTTGGGTTTAGTGGAAATCTAACTCATTTTGCTTAATCAAAAAGCCCACAACTTAAATTTTCCAGTCTAGCGATTAATCAGAGAACAGGCTGTAGTTTGAGTTTGAACTGTAATGTATTCAAAAGGCAAATTCATAATCTTAGGACATACAAGCCCTTAGGATAATGGAATAACCTGTCCCTATTCCTTATATACCCACCTGAGACTTACAGTATGGGTATGAGTTAATTGCAAGGACAGATACGTGCTAGGAAAAGACCTACTTAATTGTAGTTAATATTCAATAGCTGTTGGTACAGCAATGGTTTCTGCATATTAGTAATCTAGACTGGATTCAAAAGAAACCTTGAGGGTGCATCTTCTTCCTCTCTCCTCCAAGGTTATGGATTGAAGTAAGAGTGTAAGTACTATAGGCATGAATTTACTGAGTCATCCACTTACAGCCAACAGGAGTTAAATTTCAGTGTTAAGAGGGGACAACTGAAAAAAATTCCTTATTAAATAAAAACAAGTAAAGAGAATTTTTTGAATTTTAAATCTAGCATTAACTGCATGTGACTGTTGACTATAAATGCAGATCTGTGGAAAGTGCCACTGAAGCTGTGTTTGCAGCTGTAGTATGTTGGAATGCTGATGTAATCTAGAAAATGTCCTAGATGAACTTTTATTGGTGGGTTCTGAGAGAATTACACTGTTTTCATACTAAGAAGACAAAAAAGTGACCTTAAAACTGTGGTCCAAATCAGAGTAGAAAAAAAACCCCCAAAATTTCAGTGTGCTAAAATTGTTTCATGTTTTCCATGATTACAACTTATTCTTTTTGTTTATGCTTCCTTTTAAAGGGTGTCAATCCAAGCAAAAAATTAAGTTCAAGCGTCAAAATAAATCATAACTTAAAATTTTTGATACTGCAGCATAGAAGATAGATCAGTGGATAGAAGATCAGTAGAGTACCTGCAATCTTTGCAAACAGTGGTGCTGGCTTAGAGGATAGTACTTGGTCTGGATGGGATGGAGTTAAATTGAGTTCATAGCAGTCAGTATTCTGCTGTGTTTCAGATTTGTGGCTTAAACCAGTAAACATTTCTGGGGTAACTCTGAGCAGTGGTTTGCACAGTGGCAAGGGATTTTTTTCTCTCTCTGTTCTACCTAATTGAGTATGCTAGGGGTGGGCAAGAGACTGGCAGAGGACATAGCCAGGACTTCTGACCTAAGCCAAAAGGATATTCTGTACCATATAATCTTACTTGTGGCAATAAAAACTGGAGCTTAGGGAGGTTGTGAGTGATTTTGTGTGCATGATTTTTTTTTCCCTCTCCTTTTTTCTTTACTGGTTAATCTGTCTTTATTCTGACCTATGAGTTTTCTTGCTTTTGGTCTTCATATTCCTTCTCCAAGCCTGCTGGGTAGGGTGGGGGTGAGCAACTATGTGGATACTTGGCTGCTGGCTGGGTTACCCATCACACTGGTAAACTAATTTTTAAGTCAATAATCCATCATTGCTGCAGCCTAAAGTTAGTATGACTCAGCTTAAATCCAAAATATATCAGTCAGTACCCAGGATATGAGAAGTGGTTAATATTGTCAATTTATGTAGCTTGACTACTTAAAAGGTAACTAAAATCTCCCTCAAGATTGGCTGCATACGCAAAATAGTTGAAGAAAATAAAATAAAATGCTTAGCAAAGCCACATGTCTCTATAACAAGCAATACACATTAAAGTAGTCATGGTATTTCTTCCATGAGACAGGGCAACTCTAAACCTTGCTAATGGAGTCAGTGGAGTGTCTTTTAGGATTTCTTATGTTTGAGAATTTCTTGAATTTTCTTTGACTAAAAATCTGATTTTTCTGTGGTGTATTTTAGTACCATCAAATATGTAGTCAAATTAGAAAGATAAAAGGTGAAATTGGGATTTTTGTTATGACTACATTGCTCTTCTAACCACAAGGATTCTTCAGCATGTTGTGACATGCATCCATATAAAATGATTTTGATGTTTCACCAGTATAATATCCTATTAAAGATACAAATTGGCATTCTGTTGGTGTAATGCGCCCCTGAGGTCCTTCAGGAATTACTACTGAATTTCATTTTTCATTTAGCCGCTACATGCTGTACATTTATTAACAAAATGGAACTTTGGTAGATCTGCAGTGAACTGTGTTCACCCTGCAGGCAAACAAGCCCCTCAAAGCTCAGGAGTCTTAGCTCACAAGCTGTCTGCATGTCTTGCAAGTTTGCTTCTGTCTGCAAACCTAAAAGCACTCAACAGGCTGACATGGAAGGGATTGCCTAGAGGAAATGTGAATATTTCAAGCGAACCACTGGGAAACTTCCACAGTTGAAAAGAAAGGCATTGAATAATCTTTTTCAGATGTGTCTTGGAAGGAAATCACTAATCATGATATTTAAATTACTTTTAGGAGAAGAAGTATAAATGAAGATGAGGTACAGGTGAGTGGCTGGGACAAAAACATTGTTAATGAGAAGTGAGAGAAGAACAACTGTGGAATACAAAGGGCAGATACTGAAAACACTGGTCTAATTCTCCAGAGAGACTGAATTGGAGGAAAACCTTCAATTAAGGGAAAGACATCCAAGCTGCCCTAGTCACCAAATTCTTGAGCTGCACTTCATAAAATATGCTCAGACAAACCAAGAATCTTTTTTCCATAGATGCTGGAAGAAAATAGTAGAGATTTAGTTAGCACTACGTGACTACAGTGTCAAAACAAGATGGGCTGGAATTTTCAATTACAGAGATTCTCATTCTGGGAGTTGAGGATTCTCATGCAGAACTCATTTGGGTATTAAAGTCATATTCTTAAGGAATATTAAATGAATGTTTTATGACCTGATACCCTAGTTTTGTCCAAGGACATTAGGAGCCATGTGGGCATGCAGGTTAATTCTATACCACTCACATGATCTCTAGTGGTAGAAGTAAGGGATTCTCACTTCAAAGAAGAAGGGGGCATGGCTTGGGGTGGAGGAAAAAAGTGGGGTATGGAGCATCCACTGGCACTTGGTCCTTTTCCGTGGGAGTGAGTAGAGAATGGAGTAGTGGGGTGATGCTGGGCCCACTGTCAGTCATAGTTTTTCATTGCCAGGGTGAAGGGGAAAGAACTCTCCCTTTCTTGTTTCCAAGGAGATGGACATCCCTTTCCGGTCGGGACAAAAAGCAGTGGAGGGAGGAGGGAGCAGTGGAGGTGGTGCTGGCTGCAGTCATGTTGCCCCAAACTCAGTGAACATTTTGCATGTAACCACCCTCTTTTAATACTGTTGCTAATATTGCTGCTGTTACTGCTCATTTTCTTATCTCTTTGCTGTTTCCAGCAAATTGTCATCTCAACCCATAATCTCTGCCTTTTGTCTGTTTCTCAACAGAGGGGGTAGGGACAGAGAGGCTGTGTGGGGCTTTACTTCCAGCTTGGCTTAAATCACGACACCTGGCCAGGGCTGCCTAGATCTAAATCTTAGTCTTTTTATATATCAGTAAATCTGCATTGGCTGGCTGTGATCATCAAAAAATTATCAGGAATTTATGGAAAGATTTAGGTGCCTTCTGTCAGCCACAGTAGAATCTGTCATAAGAGCTAGTACCCTCAGGATTCTCTATTTCTTGTGGCCTGAGGAGCTCACAAGAATACTACAAAGGCATCATCAGCTGATGTAGGAGGACAAATAGTATATATTAGTAGATAGCAGTTTGAGAAAGATACCTGTGAAATTGCATCACACACATTATTAGGTCAGGAGGAGGAGATTTCGTGGCAAGCTTAGAAAGAACAGATAGGGAAGACAGTGGCTGAAATCAGCAGGAGGGGAAGATTGTGATCAGTTTGAAACATCCTTAGGTATTGAGAGTGAGATGAAGATGATGGGGACAGGGGTGAGGGGAGTAAAGTTATTAATTTATTCACAGAAATGAAGATATGAAGATTTGTGATAAAACTGAGATAATGATCTTATCTCACTTTCCTACTTATAACTGAATCAGTAATAGCTGTCATTTAGAAAACCTTTATCTAGTCAATTTTAAAGGACTCCCCCGAAACAAACAGCTTCAAAATTAAATCATCCAATCACAGCCTCTACAACCTACAGGTGTCCTTCTTAATGTTTACTCATGATGGCGTTTTTTTTTTTTTCTGCCTAAGAATCTCTCCTTGAGTGCCCCCTTGGAAGAGCTGGGCCTCATCAAGCTTCAGATCACTCAGATGTAGAAACAATTCAGGACTTCCTTTAAAACCCATCTGGCTTACTCAACAATGTAGAGCAATAAATCATTAACCTAAATTCATTTTCAACTTTAAAAGAAAAGGAAGAAGAGATTCCAGAGCAATATTTTTAAATGCCTCTTCATGATTTCTTGTTGTACTTAATGGGATCAAAAAGACTTAAAAAGACTTCTCAAAATCTAAGGAGAGCATAAAAGATTAAGGTTCCTGTTGGAACACACTGATGGATAAGACTGAGATTTTTTTATTGTTTTCTTTCTTCCTCTTTCTTGTTGCTGTTGTTACATGGAGAAAAAAATGCACTTAAAGCTCCACAGGAACATTAAAATTTGATGTTCAGCATAGTGGCTTAAACCCCTGACATTATTGTCTTCCTCAGGATAGTAGTGAAAAGATCAGAGATGCAGGTTTTCTGAAACTGGCAGATTTAGACTGAAAACACTCAGTCTAAATCACTGTGTCTCCTTTTCTTTTGGTGATTTTGATATTAACATATTTTGCCAAACTTTCTATTGTATGGAAAACAGCAGTATGCACAGCAGCGGTGCAGTTAATTTTTCCTCTTGGATTCTATGCTGATCTGTTAACCATTCAGGAGTATAGTAGGTTCATATTACATAGATTTTGCAAATAAATTGTACCAGTGACAAACTGCAGCAGGTATACTGTTTTCTTACAAATCATCTGCTTGGCAGAATCACTATGTAAGCCAACAGACCTTTTTTTTTTTTTTTTTTTTTTAATTGCTGTAGTTTGTATCCTGCTGTGTAAGCAATCTCCTTCCTTAAAGTTATAAGTTCCTTCATACAAGCCATTGTCTTCAAAGTGCTTATTTCATCTAGACTGTAATTTTCAGAGAGGGGGTAAGACAGCAATTTTCTCGTTTATTTCCTACAGCAATTAACTACAATAAAATTTAAGTGAATTACATGTTCAGCTACAACCAGCTGTCTAGGTCTCATTCAAATCCTGGTGATCTCATGTCCCAGCCTCTTATACGTGCAGAGGTATCTTGATAATTTCTCCCATGATGAATTGAAGGATTCCATTCAACGTAAGAAGATCTACTTTGCAGTATTCATTTCATATATGATCTGATAAGTTGTAGCATTTCCATGTTTTCTGTGCATCTGGCTTTTCTGATTATGTTTTCAGTAGTCAAACCAAAAATGCTGTTATTTAACTACTGATTTAACCTCAGGTACTACTTGAAATGAAGTGTACCATTATACTTTTCATTTCAGCTGTGTAAGGAGTTAAATCTGGGCAGTGTAGTGAAGATCTCATTTTAATGAGCTTTGCTTTGGGCAGAGTTTAACCTGTGGCATTCATCCATGAAGTATATCTTAGCTGAATAATTTACTAAATCGAGCAACTAGATAGTAGTGGTTGTGTAGAGGATCAGGCATAAGCATGTTCCGTGTCAGCCATTCTGACTGTTGTGACAGGAAAGTGGTGATTGAAAGAGAGGGTCCCGTGGAGCTGGAGCAGTGCTGTTCTGAGATGTCTTCCTTTTCCACCTCCAGACTCCTGCTCAGTGCTCTTGGGACAACTTCCCTGTTCCTGCCGATTAGTTCATGGAGGGCTGCAACAAATGTTTATCCCCTAGAGATGGAGCAAGTGCCACTGCTATGTTGTATAATACTTACAATTCTGTCTTGAAGTGTCTAAAGGTAGAAAAGACAGCAGAAATAAAAATGGGGAATCATAATTCTTTATAGCATTGAAATATTTTCTAGAATTTCTGTGTCAGTCAAATGGATAGGACAGGGCTTTCTTGTTTTATACATGGAAAATGAGCAGGGATATTGGCACCTTTTAGTGTAAAGTTTTCCATCTTAGAAGAATACAGGTCTGATAAGAAAGTAAAATAGTTTTCTGCCTTGGTGATTCATCATATAATTTTAGGTCTGCTGCTAGAACAGAAACCCCCACATTCTCAACTGTAACTCTTTCACCCTTACCATTTAATTGAAACCTTCTGCATCTGAAAATAAATCATAAAAATCTCCTATCCACATTATGAGATCCTGAAGGCTTCCAAAACTAATTGACCTTCTGTTGGGAAACATATAAAAATAAGAATGCTGAGTTTTTCCAGCAATGTTTTGGTAAGCCTGTAAGTTGGCTTCAAGAGGTGGTGTAATCTCCTATTATGCATTAGTCAGGAGATTTGGAAGCAGAAACTAGACGACTTAGAAAGGGATATTATTTAACTGCAGAAAATTATAAAAGAGTATTTCCAAATAGAAATGCAATTATACAAAGAAGAGGGTGAAATAAAAAAAAAAAAAGAAAAGAAGATAAAATGCGACTGGAATGTAATCTGTTCAAGAAAAATTGAGCAAAATACTCAAACTGTTAAATCTTAATTTTATCTTTCTAGGACAATACCCAGATTTATTATGTTTTTTCCAAGAATAATCTTTGGCTTTTCCAAAGTAGAAGTGATTCCAGTCATTAGAAGTTAAAACTGGTATTCTTACTTGAAAAAATAAGAAATTGTAAATGTCATTGTTGGTGACATAAATATTTACAGTGGGTGTGTTTCTGTAACTTCAATTAAAGTGAGAATCATCACTTAAAAATCCAAATATAAGTCTCCCTGGAAACCTGTTCCAAATTTGCTTACCCTTTCAGTCATATGGCATCAGGTGATACTGGAGTATTGCTTAAAGAAGGACAGATTAAATGAATTGTTGCTCTCCAGTGTTTCTTTCTGCATTAAACTCAAACTTCAGAATATTTACCAAGTATTAGGTTTTGACAATATTGGAGAGTGATTTAAAAAAATTAGTGCTCAAGGTGGTGCACCCTTTAAATAGTCTCAGTACTTGTACAACAAAAGCATTCAAGATGGTGTAGGTAATTCCTCTGTGTATCTGTCCACTTCAGAGGTAGGCAGAAAGGAAGAGGATGTGCCTTGTTTATCTTCCTCCACTTTTGAGACTGACTTTACATTTTACAGAATTTATATTGTGCACAGCTCAGAACTTGTAGACATTCACAGACCTTCCTGCTTTATAGTATTTATTTTGGTCAGGATGAACATTCTAACTAAATCTTCAGAGCTAAGTAACGATTTGGAAAATCCTTAGGTCTGCAGGTCCTGATTCCTGTGGGGGACTTCAGAAAGCAACACAGTGGTGAACAAGCAATTTGAGAGGCTTCTGTAGTGTCTTGTGAGTCCTAGTGCAACTACTGTGCTGCTCACAAGGAGAAGTGCTCTGCTGAGCTGATGGTTTGCAAATAAGGAAGAAGATTTGAGCTTTTGAGCAACTGCTGCAGAGTGAGGTTGGCAAATTAGTCAAAAATGACAGAGGAAAGGACAGAACACCACTCTTTTTCCAGTCTTCACAGGTAAGGTCAGCCTAGATCTATGCTAAGAAAAGATGAAGCATACCACTAATAGAATGGTTACAATGTTGTCTATAGACATATGTTGTTGGCAATTTATGGGATGCATCCCACTGATAGTGGGGTTGAATGTTGTCATTGCAAAGCCACTCCATCATTTTTGGAAGGTTATCGAGGTCAAGGAAAAGTCCAGATGAGAGGAGGACTGGAATGTATCATTACCTTCTACATGAAAAGCAAAAAAAGAAGATTCAGGAAACTACAGACCAGTTGACAAGGTAACTGGCTAATAACTGAGAATCTGATTTCTTTTCCAGTTTTCTTGCTTTCTGTCTGATGAATGGAAGAAGAACAAAAGTTCTCATTTATTGGATAGTATAGCATATTTATGAGCAATATTTTTGTGCAAAAATATCTGTGATGAAGCCAAATCAAAATGTTTACTCTGCTAGTTGAAGGCCTACTGAAACCAAATAAAAGGCTGCAACAAAGGAGAAATTTTCTAGGTGAGTTCATTGGAGCAATTATAAACATTAAAGAGATACAAGTGATTCTTTTCAAATCTACCAATACAGCAATTTTGTAGATGAGAAATATTTTTTTCAGAGTTTACATTTCAGCAGCCCTCAGAAGGGGTTAAGCTCATCAGTAATTGCTCAGATACCAAAACCAGACTATAATGCAGAATATATCCTCCATTTTTATTTTTCACTGAGGAAGAAAAATACCCTGTCAGTAAATCACATCACACCGACAAATCGGTTTTCCACTTCATTGGTCTTATATTTAATGTATAGCCTATGGCAATATATTTATACAGGTGCATCAATTGAACAATTTCATAGTTAAAGATTTAAAATGCATTAGCTACTCTCGTAACTTACAGAGTACTTGAATGCTATTTTTTGTACTGTTCATTTTCGGTACTATAGCAGTTATAGAGAAAGTCTGACTAAATATGTGAAGGTCTCCTACCCAAACCATGCTATGAAATGAAAGAGGGTAGAAGAATGAAAGATCCCTTGTCAGCAACCCCCGCTAGCCAAAAATAAACCTGCTTTAGTCCAGTAGTGGCAATAGTGTTTTCTCAGACTCGTCTGCTGTTAGGACAGCTCACAGCAATGGAAAAATAAGCACATTTTTTTTTTCTCCCTGTCTCTGTGGGCATTCTCAAATTTGAGCTGATTGTTTGCAGTTGGTACTGTCTCTTTTTAAAAGGTCACAGTATTAAACATGTCACCGAATTAGACAATAGTTCATGTTGTAAGGAAACAAGGAGGTTTCTCATACAACCCCCCGTTCAGGCAGGGTCAGATGCAGAATCAGGTCGTGTTTACCAAGGCCATATCCAGATGGGTATTTAAAAACATTCAAGGATGGAGTGCACAATCTCCCAGGACAGACTACTCCACTGTACTTGTATGGAAAAAAAAAGCTTCCCCTATGTCCAGTCTGATACTTTTCCATCTTATCACTATTGTCTTGTCTTCTCTCCAATCAGTGCTTTCAAGGGCATGGCTTCATCTTCTCAGTGTGGTTCCTTATTAGTTTTTAGGTGTCCCTAAAGCCATCTTTCCTCCAGGCTCAGCAAGACCTGGTCCCTCAGCCTCTTCTTTCAGGGTGAACAACAATCTTGATGATTCTGGTAGCCTTTCCCTGAACTCCTGCCTTTATTGTAGTGAAGGGGGTCCAAAACTGGATGCAATATTCTAGATGTGGTCTAGTGGGTGTAAAGCAGAAGGTCACTATCCCTTCCCTTGAGTGCTTCATTTCTCATTTTCTTTTTCATTTTCTTCATTTTCATAGTTGGCACAGTCCCTCTGATCAGCCTCCCATTTTAAATCATATTCCTGGCACCCTACCCCTCCTTAAGGCCTGCTAAAGTAAGCTTAGGTATCTGATGTGGAGACCTTCACTCACAATATTTCTAGGACTACAGTGAACTGATGTGGACAAATTGAGACCTTGATTGAGCAAAACAATTTAGCACATGGTTTACTTTTTGCTTTACTGAACAATTTTTGATACTTGGTGTTTTGGAGATGTCTCTGACATTATGCTGCCACACAGACTTCTAGGACAGAAAGAAATGTGAGTCAGATTCTCTGGAGGGTGAAGTGCCACATGGCACTTTGCTCTATTTTATTTGAATAGGAATCTCCTTATAATATGTGTAATTGTTGCTTAAAGATGGCTTGTTTATTCCAGTTGCTGACTACATACTAATTTTGCAACTAAACCAGAATTTAAGGTAATGGGGTGCCATTACAACTAGTGATTACAATTTAAAATAAAATTGCTCCTAATTCATGTTTTGGATGTTTAAGTATTTATGCAGTAAGAAAGAGAATATCAGAGCATCCTTTACATGTTCTTGCAATTCCAAAGCACTGAAGTAGTTCCATGATTACAACCAATATTTAATGATACAGAGCAGTACAGTACATTAAGTAGACTTTATTGACTTCAATTATAGGTAAACTAATCAGCAGATAATGACAGAAAGGAAAGTGAATGTAGTCAAACACTAAATTTGAAACACATATTGCAAATCAGTAATGTTTCAAATTAAACACTTACAGACTAAACATTCAGTGATTAATAACAAGTACACAACTTACAATTAATTCACTTGCTGAAAAATATACAAAATATGTTAATACCACTACATTATTATGTCCTTTACAGTTACTAGTTGGAAACTGTACTGTTTGCATAAAAAAATCTTGAAGTGTGTGCTAAGTGTAGTTTAAATTCAATAAATACTATACAATTTGAATACATAACAACTTTGCCTTCCTCCTCCAGAATTTGCCAGGAAAAAAGGAATATATCTTTAATTTCCTTTGTTGCAGTTAAATAATACAGTATTATTTTAAAATTATTTAAAATTATTTAAAATTTTAAAATTTAAAATTATTTAAAAATTATTTTAAAATTATAAAAAGGTAACTCTTTGTCAACACATGAATGTGGAGTCTGAAACACTTCAAGAGACTATTTTTTTTTCTTTTCTGCACTTTAAGATTGCCTTTTTACTTCAGTGTCACTATAAATGTATAACTTCTTTCAGGTCTTGAGTTTCGAGGCATCAGAAAAAGAATCCCAGCTATGTTGGTCTGTTTAGATATAGCCAAAAATATCTGGGACATCGTATCTTGAGTCTTTTATGCTGCAGACATCTTGGCTGGTCTTTAGCAGCTGCAAAGTGCTTCATTTTGTGATCTCCTTTCTGCAGTGCCTCTGTAAGATCCTCAGAGCCTACTTCCTTTTAGTGAGCTCAAGCTTGGAAATGGCAATTTTCTTTCTTTGTGCTATCTACCATTAGGGTAAAACAGTGTCCTGGAAGACCATCACCATGTGTTTCCAGTGCCTTGAATCATATGGGAATTATGCAGTTCTTAAATGTAGAGTCTATACTTCAGAATTTCTAATTCCAGTTAATCAGTCAATCTCTGTCTCAGATTAAAGGATTCTAAATTTCCATGGCTTCTTTTGCAGTTATTAATATTTTCCTACCTTACCCTTTCTAGGATCTTTGGCCACATCAAGTTTATCTCAACAACTGAAATTTGGAAACCTGGGTTGAAACCTGACTGTTACAAAATCCTTTCCCTGTACCATTCTGGGTGTCTCTATAATGGGTGTACAGCAAATGTGTCTTGTGAAACTCAGGTTAAAACCACAAACAGAAAGTGACACTTGGACTTGAAACTTGGGTTTACCAAAATGATATGTCTAAACACTTTTTTAGTTGTTTTGGTCTTTTTGGTTTGCCTGAAAAACCAAACCAGGTCAGGTAAAATTATACAGGGAAATGCTACTTAATTGTGCCTGATAAAACCTGATTTTATAGAATGACCTTGCAAAAGCAGGGAAAAGAGAAACACAAGGCAGAGGAATAGTGGCATTCAGGCCCCTCCCTTCTTCTATCCTTTCTCTCTCTTCACCTCTCCTGTTTGCTTTTTACCAAGTCAAGGTTTTTTTTTAATTTTTTTTTCAAATTAACAGAGGATGCAGTAGACATTTACAAGAGTTATATTCTTCAGTCTACGTAAATAAATTTAATGACAGAACGAACTCATAGTGGGCAAGAAGAGCAGTAGTTTGTTACAGAATGTTTTCTGGTAGTCTCTAGAACTATTTTTTTGTTTATTATTGTGGATCTTCAAGAGATTTCTTTTAAAGGAAAAGATAATCATCTGTGCCTGAGCACATATCCCACTTCTAAAACACAGCAACTTATTTTGTTAGGTGTTTGAAAATCTGCTATATGGCATAAAATTAATTTCTCAGTGTATTCCTTTCAGTACATTTGGAAAAAATATAACCTTTAATGTACTATAAATTTTATGGCATTTGATTACAAGACATGGGGGCCAAAGGCTGATATTTCTTACTGCCATAAAAAAAAATCCCACTCATTAAGAGGGTCCTTGAGCAAAAATCCCAACATCAAAAAACATTCAACACCAGCAAGGTTTGACTCCTAGAATGAAGTGGACTTTCAACTTTTCAGTTAGACTCTAATTTCACAGGCCAGAACAGTTGTACTTTTGCCACAGGAGATTTGCATTCACAAAGGCTTTTGCTTTAGTTTATGCAGGCTGTGCCACACACTGCTGGTGCTCCAAAGATTTCTTATGTTCTGCTTACAAGGCACAGCACTGAGAAATTCAAATGCTAAGGGATTTAATGTAGCAGCACATTGTCTCCCACTTGTATTTCCTTTGATAATCCTGTGACAGTACATACCACATTAAAACACAGTTCCTTTCTTTTTCATGCCTGAGTAGATGCACTGACTCACTCACTGAATAATGTCATCAGATCACATTCTCTCAATTGTCAGTGTCTGACTCTGTGCAGTTTCTGTCTGGTGCAGAAAAACATCTTTGTGAAAGCCTTGGTGTTTTGTAGTAGAATAAAATACAATTAAAAGTACCAAATTCCTATTTTAATAAGGCCAAAATCATGCCCCTGGCATCCCAATTGGAGAGGAGATACTGCTCTCTAAAATTTGAGCTGTATATATAATTTGGCAGACAAACATTTTGCTGCTGCAGGACATATTTAATTTTAAGATGTATTTCCATATCACCTGAAAATTGTGATTTTGGCAAACAGAACCAATTCAAAATTATACATGGCAGGTGGAAGAAAAGGAAATAATTTCTTTACCATTATTGAAAGAACGCAGTGTAAAGAGAACAAAAAGATTGTGGAGGAGGAGGAAGAGCCAAGTAGAGCTGGATCCCCTGATGATGAAAATAAAATTATTTCACTAATTTGGATGAGGTCTGTCTGACTAATTCAGCAGTGGAACCTGCTCTTGAGTGGAGATTGTTGCTTAATTTCCTGGCACCATACAGAATAATTGCCTAGGGAATCTCCAAGTATCTCTATCAAAAACATTGAAATTAGCAAAAAGGAAAAAGTTTGCATATTCTATCTTATCTCTATTCCAATATAGATACTGTCATCATGGTATAGTTTCTAAATCTTTGTCCAGCTGTACTGGACACTGTACTTTATTTCACATCAGTTGCTTCTGAGACTCAAAAATTATGCCAGGCAAGAATTTATGGATTATTGGCAGTATGATTCCTTCCCACTACAAAGTACATATATAGAGAGAATCGTTTATGTCCCTTAGCATTTTTTCTCTGTCTTTCTGTGTTTCCTGAAATACTGACAAGCACTTTTCTTCTCATTCAGACAAAGCCAGTTGTAGGTCTTTTGAGCAATGGGATATTTGAGCAGAACAGTAAGAGAAACTTTGCCAACTTTCCAGGAGCTTTCAGCCTTTTGTGAGGCAAAGGTTACCTGCCTTAAGCCTAAAACAACTGCATACAGAAAATTATGCCTCACCCCGAATCGTGTTGCTGTCACCTCCTCTTTACAATTCCTTTGGTATCCTGTATGTCCTTGTGCACAGTCACTGTTGCAGAATCTTTGTGCCTCTCAGGCACAAAGATTTAACTCAGGATTTGCTTTCTAATCTTTAATCCCAGGTTAACAGCAAGCTATAATCAATTGCTCATTAATCGTTCTTGACAAGTATTCAGCTAATTAGAAAAGCAAAGCTGGTGGAGAGAGTCTTTTATTATTATAGGTAAGCTGTGGATAGGTTGTAGTTTAAACTTGTTGCTTTTATACATGTCTCCATTTAAACATTAAATTCTCTATATTAGTACTTTTCCTTGAATGGTACATTGTATTTTTCTGCTGGAGACATGGATGGACACAACCCAATGAACATGCATATGACTCTTTTAAATACCATGATTAACTATGTCAAACTTTGAACTTGAATTTGAAGTTATACATGTCCACTGACACTGTAGAATGGAGAATCTAAGTCTGCTTCATTTTCCTTTTGAAATAAAATTCTGCTTGTGTGTCCTGTTTTTTCATTCCTTCCTATTCCTTTGTTAACCGTTCTACTTGTGCTGAATAAGCTCTCCTAAGACGGTATTTGGTTCTCCTTTGAAGACGGGCATTTTGAAGTTCTGTGGGCTATAAGTCATGAGAAGGAGTTGAAAGCCACAGAGATCTGTGAGAGCAGTCCCCATCTCCCAAAGGACATAGTGCAGTCTGCTCTCCCTCATGCCTGTCAGTGTGGCTCAGTGACTGTGAACAAAATTATCAGGAGTAGTCTAGCACGCCTTTTGGAGTTAGGCTTAAAAAAACCACAAAGCCCAGAGCTCCAGGGACACTGCAACTACAAAAAGCATGCCAAGGAGAGCACAGCACTGCCTCAGCATTGCTCCCTCCACACCTTTCTGCCTGGCACCAGTGGTGTGCTGGATGCCTCAGCCTCAGCAAAAGGCTGCTTTTACTGCTCTGCTTAGGGTTAGGGTCGTGCTTTGCCTTAGGGTTGAGGCTTCACAGAGAGTTTAAATGAACATAAGTTTTATGTTCCATACATGTTATACATTTTTGGAGCCAATTTCAATCAAAAACAATTTATTGCCAAGGAGAAATCTAAAACACGAAATGGACAAGAAATTGACAAAGCCAATAAAGAAATTGACAGAGTCAGGGAAGCAAGGAAATGGTCAGGGCGCACTGGGTGAGTCTCCTGACATGTCCCGTGACAGGCCACCCCTGAGGTCTCACCAGTGCCCAAGCCCAGGTCTGCCAGTCTTATACTCTTCCCGAGTTTGGACTCTGAGTGCATGTCTGGACTTGCCTCCTAGGTCCTGGAATCGAGGGGGACTTGAAACTTCCAGGACTGGACCTGCTGCTCAGTGCAGGATTTCTTTAGGTTCCTTTGTTTCTTGATGGTGCAGCTGATAGAATCAGGGGAGCCATGGCCAGGCTTGAAAAGGTTTCCTGGGTGTGCAGGATGTGTTCTGAGTACCCTTAATGTCCCAGATAAGATGTATTCTCTGGGCTATCAGTTCTTATCAGATGTCAATTACCCTTCATCTCTGTGGCTCTCCACCTCCTGTTGTCATTGTAATTCCATTGTCTCTTTCCTGGAGCTGGAGATGTTCCTCTGTGCCAGGGGAGTTTCTTTGACGTTCCTAAAACTACACGTTTTACTACCACCCATAACAGCAAGCAATATGATTACATGAAATATATTATGAGAACATGAATTAGCATTTATTACAATACCTAACCGTGTTTGCACTGCATGAAGAGCTAGGCTCAGAGTTACAGGGGTTCCATTTTTGTGTCCAGATGGAAGCATGACTATGACATTCTGGCTCTATCCCTCTTTTGCACTTCACTCTGATTCACTTTTGCTGGAACAAAAAAATATCCACTTGGCTCACAATGATTATTCCATAGACCTCAATGCGTTTGTGTGTTTCCAAAACAGTATTTTGGTAATGTAATCAAAGTGCACTTCTTCATACTTTCATGTTGTGGAAAAAGCTAATACCTTGACACTTCCTCAGGGACATCTTGCTTACTTATCCCTGAGTTTACACACACTGCTGTTTATCAGCATCTTTTTCTTGCATTCCACTTGGAATCTTACTTCAAACGGCAGTGCTTACTGAGCTAATGTAAGATATTGCTCAGAAACCTTTTTGTAAGCCTATTTAAGATCTTGACATAGTTTGGCTACTCTTTCCCCTCACCTATTCCTCTTCTGCTTGTAACATCAAAAAGTAGTTTTGTTTCTCTGTCACTATTTGTTTTTAAAGTTTTACTTTCTGAGTTTTAAGATTTTATTGTTCTCCAGATGTCTGCCCATTTTTAACTCATAGTGCTGGCTGTATTTTTTAATAAAGATACAAAGAAAACCAGATTATTTAGATTGCAGTATATCAACTCCAAGTTGTTGCTTCCCTTTCCTCATATTTCTACCTGAAGTGTCCAGCTATCCATTAGACTGTCAAATATATTGGCAGACTTAGTAAGTTTGTTAATTAGTGTTCTTAAACCTCAAATACTCTCAGCTAGTACCTATGATTTTCACATAGCTTTTGTTTCCTTCCGTGTTCTACCTCTGGTACCCATTTAACCTGCTTACACCCTTGTTGATTTAAGGTATTACTTTTCCTGTGATCTCTGCTTTTGATAACTCCCCTATAATATTACTGTCAATAGCAATGCTTCCCTATCTTCTTTTTTTCATTGTTCTTCCTTTTCCTAAACTTCTGACCTTTTCTGTTCCTTTCAAACAGATCGAACACAAGTATCTAATTTATAAATTATTTAAGATTTTAAAATTAGTATAGGAGCAACCCATATCTGTCAGGAAAGCACACTCAGAGCACCTTCTAGTTTTAAAATGTGGTTTAAACACCAAACAGCAAAAGCACCTGTACAGTCACACCTCAGAGGTACAAAATAACTTTGCTGGTCATGGTCCAAGCAAACTGAATTCCCCTCATTAGAGAACAATATCTCATAGCTGAGCTACATCAATCATTGGTCTCTAGTGAGTCTGACCAAGGCACAGAGAAACCAAATCTGACTTCAAGCTTCATACTTATGTTCCTTTAAAGACAGTGCTACAACTGGACACCCTATGTCTTCCTTTCAATCTGATCAGTGGGCAGTGCTAGTTTCAGTAACCTTAAGTGATCCCACTTTGCTGTCTCCAGTTAGGCACTGATTGCAATGATTCTTTTCCTGCCTTTAATTTCTAATTTATGGCACTTTCAATGCAGTAGGGTGATGTTTAGGATAAGCTTTGGCTCCTTTGTGTTCACATGGCTTGCCTCCATACAGTGGTAGAACAATAGTTTCACACATCCATAAAGAATTATTGTTTCAATATCTATAGTATTTGGAAAGTACAAATGATGTGTGACTTATGTGACAATGTTGGGTACCAGTCTACATGTTAGTAACTGAAATCAAGGCAGTCTCATTGTCAGAGAAAAAAGTAATGAGATGTGTAGCTCTCTCTGTGATTTCGGTCTTGATTTATTATTTCCATTACATGTTGTATAGTTATGAACACCTATAATACACATACATACATGGGAAAAGAATCAAAAATATAGTAAAAATGGATTAAAAAATGTTTCTTTCAAAGGCAGGAAATCAAAAGCTGTAACAAAGCTGTAATTTACCTTTAAAGTCATTAGACCTAAGAAATAGGTGCTTGAGAGAGCTCAGTAAAATCATTAGCAAATTTATTCCTGAAGTTTTGAAGATAGTATTTCATTACTGAAGCTTTCAGCTTTTGTTGTTTATAGAACAGAATATGGAATATATATCTCTAAAACTGATGTTTGTAGAGATATATATTCCATACAAGTCAATATTTGATCTCAACCAACAGTGAAGACAGAAAAAATATTCTCAGAACAGTGACATTAAAATTATTCTGCATAATGCTGTATTTATTACCTCCAAAATTACTTCAATGTATTAAAATGGCCTGATGCTTTTCAGGGAGTAAAATCCAAGAAAGGCATACATTGTCTGAAGTAGACATTCTCAGGATTGCTTCACTGATTGGATTTTTGAGGGAGTGGGGTTCATGTGGGGAGAGGATAGATATTTTTCAATAAATGTATAGATTCTAGAGCTCTTCACTAAGGATTACATTTTTGTAGTTTGCAGCCTCTACTTGAGCCCCTGAGGAAGCATGTCTGCACTCTGCCCTATAGAGAGATATTCATTCATTTTATGCAAGCTGCTTATGATAGTCATTACTGTAAGTGGAGAATAATGTTGACTCTTGTTGCCTGTGGACTGATTTTAACCTGATTATATAGAAAGTTAGAATCAGGCTTTTTTGTCTCTTTGTCTGAATAAAGAATAAAATATTCCACTAGAGACATTCAGTATTAATGGCATATTGCATAGCAACAAATACTTACTAAGGATATCTTTATTTGCTATTCATACATGTGTCTTGCCTCGACCAATCTCTTTCATTACTTTAACCAGAATATGTGTGACTCGGTGTTGGCTCTTAGTAAACAGGTTGCAATGAACCACTAAATCCTGGGGTACATTAATTTGCTTTATTTCATTTACCTAAATCAGATAATGATAAATCTATATTTGGAATTGGAGTTGCAAGGGAGAAGGTAAGGCTATTAGAAATACCACAACCCAGCAGTTTTAGAATGGCCAAGGCCCTGTTAAAAGCCTAAAAACATATCATATCTTTTATTTTACCAGGAAAGTTGGAAATCTAAAGTAGCATTTCAAAGGCTGTTTATTCAGTACATATATATATATATATATATATATATATATGTGTATATATATATATATATATATATCACTGATAAAGCAAACAATCAATGAATCTTCCAACCTAGACAGTTAATTAGGGAAATCAAATGATTTAGATAGAGGAAAAGAGACAAGCTATTTTTTTTTCTTTAATCCTCATAGGTTTGTTAAGATTAATATTAAAAAATCCTGGCTAAAAAAAAGCTACAGCAGTGGGATCTGATGATCTGGTTTCCATTCATTAGGAGGGTTTCCCTAATTTCAGCTATAAAACAAATTTAGGCATTGTGTCTTCTCTGCTGGAATCTAAGCCTTACAGCTCAAAAATGGCTGTGAACGTTAATGAAGACCAGCAGATACAGAGCAATGATGTCCCCTGATTGCAATCAGAATCATGAATTAGAAATTGATACGTGGCTGAATATAAAAGTAGGTGTTCAGTAGTAAATCACATGAGAGGAAGGCTTTGATGACTGTAGTGATTAGCTTGATTTTTTCCCTGGCTCTTAGATTATAAATCACTGCATTTTACCATCCAGATAAATTTTCAAATATGTACCTCATATTTGGCTAAATTTAAGGACAGTAAGGAAGCTTGCTTTGCTCTTAGATTTTTTCTCTGTTTATGTGTTTGAAATATCCCTACTTTTGGATGAAGATCAGTCAAGTGAAAGAGAAATCTGAGGTTACCTATGAAAAGAAAGCAGAAAAGCTTCTTTGTAATTTTGATATTTATTTTTATAAAATGTTGCAATCATACACTGACATTTCCAATTTGGGAAGGGTTATTGAGTTAGAATGGGAACTATGCTTAGCAAGAGCTTCTCAGAATCACATATTTATTTAGAAATCTAAACATAGATGGTAAAATTTCTTTGTGATCAGAGTCACATTTTGAATAGCTATTTTTTTTTAAAGTCTTCATACTGGGAGAAAGGAAAAAGGCTGCAGAAGAGGAAACCACTGATGTCTGGTCGTGCAAGAGTTTGAATGAGGTTAGTACCATCAGCTTCCATCTTTCGTTAGCAGGAGTGACAGAGCTCTTGTGGTGGTGACAGCGTGATAGTCTTTGTAGCAGTGATAGTAGTGACAGCTCTTGTAGTACTGCAGTAGTGACGATGGCTCTTGTGACAGAGCACTTCTGCAGCCACTTTAGCATATACATTGAGGCAGCTCTCAATCATTTTTGTTCAATGGCTAAGCTGCTGGAAAAAAAGAAGTGTCATGAAATTTCAATGTCGTATCACCTGAAACTGGGTTAATTAACTCCTAAATTACAATAGCGTGATTAATTTGGATTTAACAGGGGTACACTTTCAGTAACGGACAATTTGCCCTCTGTGTCTCATGAGAACATTTTGTCAGGATGGCAGTCCTCAAGAAATCCACTTCAAAAGATGAGGGATGTGATAAATACGCACTTGATTGAAATCAAGGCTATCTACCATGCAAATACCTCAGCTTCTATTCGTCATTGTTCCTTTATTCCTGTCTGTAAAGAAAATTTTAAAATTACTTTTCTTCCTTAATATTGTGAAGTAGAATTACATTATAGAATGTTTTCACCTTTTAAAATTTTTGTAAAGATTAACAGAGTCTAAGGGACTAGTGAGAGGCATTATGTCTGCAAGTAGATTTAATATTTGGCAGCATCCATTTGTGGTGCAAATTTCAGGTGAGTATGGCTGTATAATGTCAGTGCTATCTACCGTGCCTTTATTACTGCCCTGAGGAGTGATGCTGAATGCACATGCACACAGCTGCTGATCTCCTCTCTTTCTGGAGTTGTCTAAAAAAGACAATAATTTTCTTTGGCCGTATTTGTCATCGGAATGATGAATTCTTCTAGTCCCCCTGGAATCAATGTTCAAATACTAAAACTCTGCTACTAGGTGCAATTAATTACTTCACAGACAGTGAGGTCTCATTTTCATGTTGTATAATTATACAGATATGAAATATAAATAGCAGCTATTCAAAACAACCCAAAATAGCCCATACAGCCATTTTCTTCCTTGTAGGAGAAATGTTAAATTGTAGATATGTGTATTTTAAGTTTTATTTTTTTCATTGTAGTTATTGCTGCATTTTGCTGCAATATGCTTGTGACTGCTTTTGATGGAGGAGCTGTATCAGCATCACGACGATATCAGCATAAAACAGATTGTCTAATAATTCAAAAGTAAAGAACAAATTTTATATTAAATGAATTTTCCTTTGTTGACTGTAAGACAATTCTTCTAGAGCCAGAACTCGACTTCTTACCAGCATAACACGTTAAATAAAACAGCACAGTCCTGTGGATATGACGGCTTAACACTGATCTGTGACATACTAAATACAGAAGAGTTACTTTATAACTCCAGTCCAAAAAACCACCACCAACCAACTTTGAGACTACAGAAAGTTACTGAATTTGTTGTAATGTACAGCCGAAACACTTCGCACTATGAAAACGTGATTAAACACTACAAAAGACTTTTTAAAAAAAATTTTAGCTGATTAAATAAATTCAAAGCAACTGAACAACAGCTATATTTTCGTCAAAATTAGCTTTAAAATATTGGAAGAATATTCAAGTAGAAAAAGTATTTGCTTTCTACTTCTAAGGGAACAGAAAGGGTGCATCAGACAAATAACAAATTTCTTATTCTGTCATATTATCCAAGGGATATCCTTGGGTTTCTTCTGTAATCACAAATGTGTCTCATCATTTCAGCACAGCCCTGATAAACATACATTTGAGTAAGTGATTGAAATGTTAAATTCAATTTGATGTAAAACTTTGTTTGATATTCCCAAAAGAGGAATTAATTTCTATTTATTTTGGTGAGCTACTGAAGTTCTGGAAATTGTTAAATATTGGATTTCTGGTATGCATGCATGTAGAACTGTGGCTTGTTAGTTAAAAAGATTAACACAAACACTGTTATATGAATAATTTGGTTCTTACAGTTTGTGTTAACATACTACATTCTTCAAAAATATTGATAATGCATTCGTTAGCATTTCAAAGCCTACCACTGATTTTGAGAATGCTAACCTGTGGCTTTTAAAAAAATCATGAAGTGAAATTCTCACTCCATTAAAATGAATAATGTTCCTTTATTAATTACACTTTGATCTGGGTTTTACTTTTACACTTTAAATGACATTTGACATTTTTCAGAAAATGAAGTAAATGTAATACTCATTGTTCAAAGTTTGGACTGTATAAAATATCAATATGGAAAGCATACAACCTCTGTACACTGGAACATAATTAAAAAGTACAGAAGCTTGTAACTGCTAGAAAGTTACTAGCATACTTGTGTATGAACACATACACAATCCATTTGAACTGCATTCTTACTTAGCTTTACTTAGAGAATTACCATCAGAAGGGGCTTAAAATATATCTTGCTTTTTCAAAATTTGCATTTTTAAATAAGCTTGTATGGTTATGCAGATATGCTTTGTTTTTTGATATTCATTAATAACTTGGAAAGATAGTTTTATCTATAAAAATAGAAACCAAACAACTGAATTTTGCCTTTGATTGTTTCTTATTTTTTGCTTTTCATGAAGCAGTCCTCTTTGCCATCTAAAAATACTTAAAAATCAAGGCACAGAAGACAAACCAAAGGAAAAGGGCAGATTTTTTGCAGTATGGAGAATGAGTGCATTTGAACCCAGCAAGGCCTGCTCAAGCATGAAGGCTGCTACATGCTACAGCAGTGTTCTCTCCTGAGAATTTGTATTCTGAATGAGATGATGCTGGTTCCAGCAACAAGTGGCCCAGAAATGCCGGTTTTACAGGCTGCATGGCCCTGCTTGTCTTGCTAAAAGACTGAAGCAGGATGCCTTGCTGAAGCACTGTACTAATCCAGTACACAGGTTGTCTTCCTCAAAAACTGGCCTGGGTACCAACTTGTGGCACAAATGTAAGCTTTAATTGAAATATTTACAGATTGTATGGTTGAATCACAGATGTCCTACCTATCATTTCCTATACTGGGCTCTATTCCATCCTGGTCTACTTGAGACAAATGGAGATAAAAGAATAGATTCTGAGTTTTTCTTCACTTTAAATAGGAAGATCTTATATTAGTGTGGAAATTGATATAATTAACCAAAATAATTTTCTGTCTTGAAAATAATAATGGAAAAATTTCTTTGACCTCATGGGAATAGGTTTCAAGTCAGATATAGGACCAAAATACTGAAATTGTAAGATGCATGTACCAATCTGTATTAATGCTACACGTACATTTGGTAAAAATGACCTCTTTCTCTCTGTATATAAATATATTTGATTAAATTAATTCTATAATATTTTATTTCTGCCCTTGATTCATGACAGAATTCATAATGACAGACATTCCATGGAATTTTTAGTGGACATTCATATAGAGATATTGAGATAAAACCAGATATCTAGTTATCATTTTGTGTTTAACTATGGATTCCAGTGTGTGATCAGACGAGTGTCAATTTTCTTACACATTCTTATTTGTCCTTAATTTGATACTGTTAATGAAAAGAACTAAGGTTTTATAGATACAGATTTTTTTAGCATTTCAACCAGACAGGATTGTTCCTCTAATAAGCCTTATCTACTGCATTTTTACAGTTTAAAGAAAAACCTTAGGAATAATATTGCTTGAGTGACCCTCACATGAAATAGATATATGCATTTCTTTGAAGAAGCCTGTCCTCCTTTACCCTTTTCCACCTTACTTTTTACCATCCTCTCCAGATCCAGTCAAGCAAAGCACTCAAGTGCATTTGAATGGTGAAAACCCTATGAATAATGAAAGTATTGTAAAGCTGACTGTTTACATAACGTCAGGATCATGAGTGTGTCTGTGCACGGTCAGGACTGGATCTTCCCTGTCTTTACAACATGCTCTCTCAGTCTTCCAGACTCAGTGTTGTCTGATAAAATAACAACATAAAGGTACAATGGGCTTCATGAGAGAGTTTTATTAAGAGGAGAAAGAGACATATCTATGTTTAAACACGGCCTTAAATAGACTGAAATATTACTAAGGTTACTTAGTACACTGAGTATAAATAGTATAAATACTGTGCTGTGAATAACACTTTGAGGATCACCTATTTGACTTTATCAGTATTGTATTGTTCAGAAGTTTCATCTTTTTCAGTCATAAACAGAAGTTGCACCCTGTAACATGAAATAAACAGAAGTTTTAGTTAGAATAGTTGGCTTTACAGGCTATTGCAGAATCTCCTGCTAGAGTTGCTTATAGCCAAGGATATGTCAACATCTCCATTTCTAAGAGTTTATAATCAGACTGTAAAAATGGGCTTTAGACTGAAACTGACAGCTTAAATCTCAACTCAGAACCAAGTTGTTTTAAAAGAACACATTTCCATAGCTATGTTCTCTCTTCTGTATTAAAATTGAATGGCTTTGTTTAGCTTCTGTAATGAGCTCA
Organism: Phylloscopus whistleri; assembly: GCA_017589585.1. NCBI lineage: Eukaryota > Metazoa > Chordata > Aves > Passeriformes > Phylloscopidae > Phylloscopus > Phylloscopus whistleri. Next base: position 3,796,423 of record JADMLD010001408.1, read on the forward strand.
TCTGATATTTTGTTAATAAAACAGCAGCTCTGAGTTGCTAAACAGATCCCTGTCCTCAACATACCAAGGGGAACACATCATAATATAGAGGGTAGAATTTTTTTCAGTTTCCTAAGTAGCACAACAGATATGCATATACTTTTTTCCTGCTCCTGAAACTGTAGAGGCTGAAGAGACCTCAGGTTAGCACAAAAGACAAAGTGCAATGTCAGAATATCTGTATTGGAAGCTCAATCAGCTGAACTGGGTCTCAGTCACATGAAATGCTGCCTCAGCTGATGCATTTTGTGCCAAATCTATGCTGCTTCTGAATTTAAGTTGTTGTTTTGGGGGTATTCTCAGGGTCTTTTTTGGGGGGTGTGTAGTAATGTTCTTTTTTAATAGCGCTAATCCGACTTTAGTCATCCAAGATAATGCAAAATATATGCTACTCAATGAAATCCTTGGCCACTTTCTACACAGACTTTCCCTAAAGGAGCAGCCAGTTTTTCATCTGCATTATCACCTCATGAAAGTATGCCAGGTGGAGAGCAGGTGATCTGCAGGTAAATACTTATTGGGTTACCTCTATAGGATGAAAGAACTGTAAAATATATCTTGTAGTAGAAAGGAAAGATATTTTATCTTATACATGGTATGCTTTTATGAAATATTCTAGATACATCAAATAATGGACTGCCTATGCCATTATGTTGAACTGGAAAATTAAGTGTAGTACTGCAGAGAGTGATGTTTCCTTCAGTCCTTTAATATGAGTGGAAGCAGTAAAGGCTTTTTGGAATTTCTTGACACTTATGTCTTCCATTTATCTGCCCGATAGGTTCATTTGTCAAGAATATCATGCAGTTTGCCCATCAAAACATTAGCAGAGTTAATTTTACATTGCATGCAAAGCTCTGTGAGAGTAAATCAGTATTTTATATGTGAAAACCTGGTATAGGGATACATGTCTAATAGTTCATCAGTATTGCTTATTCAATAGTACATATTACAAAATCATTCAGACAGTGGCCTCTAAGGCATTACTCCAACAAATCTTATATTTCCTGTTAATAGTACAGTTCTTTTTCTGCAATTGGTTGTTTATTGTTCTCCATATGACCCTGAAGAGCTCAGCTCACAGTCTTTTACATTGTCATCTCTCTGTGATGTTGAAAATGAGGATCGAACCTGGTGGATTTCAATGGTCATGACATAGATGGTTTCTAGAAGTCCAGGGTAGAACAGAGCATTGAGGTGTGTTGCTCAAAGGCATGGAAAAAACACTTTATGTATACAAACCATATGCATATATGTTTGTACAAGGTTTTTCTGTGCTAGCACAGTATTGTACACTGGACTCCAATAGAATTTATTTTTGGTAATTTTCACTGGACTGTAGGCATATACACATTGCACGTATGTAGGACTGGTTTTGTGTGCTCAAGGTGTATTGCATTGTCTGAGGCAGAAGCTATTCCAAATGCTTCACAATAAAGGGTGATAACCAAAGTGCCATACAAGAATTGTGCTGTCCTGTGATGGTCATACCCTTTTTTTTTTTGACAGTGTCTTAATGCTTTCAATGCTTTCAAACTGGGAATCATAGCTGCGTGTTCTTACCAACCAACTTTTAACCAAAGCAGACCTAAGAACCCCTTTAGATGCAGCAGCATGTTTTTTGCTTTACACAGCTGTTTCTGAGTGATGAAAAGGTCCCAGTACAGATGGGGCAAACAGGCTCAGAGTCTTGTGTGTGTTTTATAATTTTCTATTATGCTGTTGCTTTCCTGGGTTGAAAGCTCACAAAGAACTCGGTCAGAGTTCACTGTCTGACTTTTGATGTGTAACACTCTTGAACACTTTTTGCGAATAACTCCTGAAAAAAATGAAGCACATGGCAGAGCAAGTCATAGGTTCTGAAATGCTCACAGGAAGAGCAAAGAGAGTACAGCAACCAATAAAAATCAATATTTTCAATAGTCAAAAAGTTAGTATAAAATGTTAACAATATAATATAGTCATGTCACATAATGCATATGTTGTAGAATGACTCTATATTGATATTAATGTTGTGAAGAATAATTTTTTGGGAAAGCATGCACATGATAGAAAACTGAAATGTCACTAAATATTTCTATTTAATGAAGAAGCATAATTTCTTTTAAAAATGTTTCATTTCCTTCATAAGTACCTAACTTCTTAGTTTATATTTTATAGAAGATTACATGATATCGTAAAAATGTAGAAAGAAGGTAGTAAAAAGTGTGAGAAATAGCAGCTACCAGCTTCTGTGGTGATGAATTTGCTGGATGTATCACAGCTCAGAGAATAGTGAAGATGTGAGGCTGTGCAAAATGCAAACACTCCCAAAAAAGTTAATAATATTCTTTCTCACAATTAACCATAACTTCCATTTAGAAAGCAGTGATATTATAGGAGGATCTATCTATATTAAAACAAAATCAAAATCTGTCATTATATGGCTGTGATTTTCTAAGTCATTCACACATCTGAGAAGCAAATGAACTGGATGTCTTGGCTCATGAAATGTTTACATGTTAGGTTTATGGATGTACTGTAGTTTTATACTTCACTGCCGATGATCTATGAATAGTATAGCATGGTTCTTTCTTTGAAGCTATGAGTAATGGGTGAGATGATGTTCAGTTTATCATTTTATAAAGTCTTTATGCTCACAATCAAGTAGATATCCTTATTCTCACTACCTTTGAAAGCTGAATTCTGTATTGTTAAGGATATCTTAACTGACACATGCAAGTCATAAAGCCTGTGACAGGACTTTTAATACAGCCTTAATGAAGATCACATGGCCATCAGAGAACAGGTGCTAGTGTAAGCTAATTGTCCAAACTCCATAGATGAAGAACAGCAGAAAAGACAGACTCTCTCTCTGTCTTAGAATTCCAATTTTAAGTGTTTACCCAAGTAGTGTGCATGGGTTTGGCTAGCAGACACGTGATTTTATATTTCTGAAACACTGAAAATTAGGATTTGGTTAAGGTCTAGACTCTGTGTTTTACTGATTATCTTTCCTGCAAGGAAGCAAAATTATTTCTGCATTTAGGGGGATTTTGCAATTCTGTCTTCTTTGGAAAAAGTCATAAAGGGGTTTGTGATTGTGACGTGAAAGGGTGTTTCCTTGTACTATTTGTATTTAATTGGTCTGTCAGTGCCCCAGGAAAGCCAACTCCCTTGTGCCCGACCAGTCTGTCGATGTCCTGTTATGGGGGCTCCACTGAACAGCGTTTTGTGTCAGAGGGCAGTTCAAATATTGTTCAGGGACGTGCTACAACAGCATATTGACGTCAAATCTCTTACTACAAACTAGAAAGTAATATCTGCTCCCAGATCTCTGCAGTTTCGTTGAATATATTATCTGCAGCCATTGGCTGCTATTGCCCTTGAGGGACTCATGCTAAACTGTTCAGAGAGTAACAGACTTTATTAATAAACACACTGATAATAGAAAATTATGATGGGTTAAGGTTTGAAGATTGCTTATGATGTTAACTAACTGCAAAAGCAAATTTGAGGCAATTTTACAGGCAAGTTCCAATGACCAATGAAAGCCAGCTTGAGTTAGTAATTCAGTGCTCATGGAGGAGCAATACCCAATAGATGTCGCTATGGAAGAGAAAACAGGTTCAGCAAGTTGACTGATCCCAGAAGGTACTTCTGTAACTTCTCTCCATCCCTAATTCACTTTTATACTATTTCTTTATACTTAGGTGGAACTGATTGTCTCCCATCATGCATTTGTTACTGATTCATGTAAAATTCTATCACTTCACTGTTAAAGATATGGCAAATAAAATAGAGTGCATGGTTGGTGAAAGGTGATCATACTATGAGGGCAGGTATCTTGGGGGCAGGTAATTTAGCGATGGAGGTGTGAGTTAGTGTTACAATTAGATAATAATGAGCTGAGTTCATCAGAAGAGAGTGATATCCCCACAGTTGCTGGTTCAGCAGCAAGACATCCCCTGGGCTGACAGCTGCTATGTGCTGTATCAGACACATGGCACCAGCACGGTCCCAGCCCTGCAAGGATTACAGCAGAGCCTGGCTGTGGTGCTTCTGCTCTGCTCCATCCTCCATTTCATCCCTCATCATGTACTTAAAGGTTGCGGGCTGTGGGGAATGTATGTGGGGAATCATCATGGAACAGGATTTTGTGCATGGCAACCAGATTCCATCAGGAAGTAGCAACTGCATTTCACCTTATAATTTCTGTCCTATTATAACTTCTGTTAGAATGTGAATATAACTTATCAGTTTTCACTCATTTTATCCCCATCCATCTTCCCACAATGGTAGAGAAGAGGAGCTTCTTCAAGCATGGCTCAAAGGTCAGTCTGAGATACTAAACTTCCAACAATATTATTGCACATGTGTTCAGTGGTGGCTAAACTCCACCAGGACTCTGTATGCTCAGTCATGTACTGAGTAGATTTCCAGCTGTCTGAGTTGTTGAAGGGCAAGTTTGTATTTTGTAGCTGGATATACAGAATTGTGAAAACCCCCTTTATGTGTGTTTGTAATGTCAGCCTGGAAGGATATATCAGAGGTCTAAGGATATTTCATATGCAGCATCCTCTTAGAATTTGGAAGCTGAACAAACAAAAGAGAAACAGCACAAAGGTTAACACTATACTAAAAGTACATGAAAGGGAATAGAGAAGTAGCAGCTCAGCAGTTGACCTCTACCCTCGTGGCCTTTGCAAAAGGTGGAAGGTTGCCTGGGACAGAGTGGTCCCAGATGAGCACTGGTATTTTCCAGACTGAGTACCAGAATTCAGTCTGTTACTTAGAAAGAAAGAATACAGTGTGACCGATTCAGCATCTGAAGTGAGAAATTGGAACGACTTAAACTATTTTGTCATATCTAGTCTTATAACTGGCATTTCTCTTGCATATCCTGCATTTGCTTAAAGTAGAGACACCAAATGGAAAGATTACTTAAGATGGACCAAAGTCAGCCATCAAAGGCTGTGTTATAACCTTGCATTGTCCTTTCATTCCGTAGTATATCCGCATTCTTTGGAATGTAAAGGTTGTGATGATATATGTATTCTCTGTGCAGAGAGAATAAACCTATAAAGTCTACTGCATCTTATATATATCTCAATATAATGCCTAGGAAGAAAATCAAAAAGAAGAAAATCAAAAATCAAGATTACTATGACTATTTTAAGAAACTTTGCCTTTCACAGTAAGAAAACTCAGTGCTTGTACCTGATACTATTTCTTTTTCTGAAACTTTGTCTCATTCTGCATTCCTCATTTTATAGAAACTCTAATGATGTGTCATCAGGGAAATGGACCAGTTAAAGTAAAACACCACGCCTAATGATATTTTCTAACTTACCTGGCTTTAAAAAAGCTTTATCTTGTCAGAGCCTTCTTAAGTACATAGTTAAGTGGGGCCACAAATTTTATTTTCATATTCCACAAGTTTATACTAAAAACTCTGAAACTCCTGTAACAGATGTAATTAGAATGCTAATGATACTACAGCTCATATAAATATAAATGTACATGTTTGTGTTGAATTACATTTGACAAATATTTTTCACAAAACTAAGTTTAACAGGATACCTCTGAAATTTCTGGCTTCAATGAAAATGGAACACATCATTTCAAATTAATGTAAAGCAGATAAATCAAAGCAGACCAGAACTGGCCAGTTAGTTCATTACATTGCCAACAACAGTGATAAATACTGAATGAGAATCTTTACTGAAAGCAAGTGGATAGAATCAGAGGAGTGATTTAAGGCACTGAGGAGCCAAAGCTTCTCAAAATGCTCTCCCTGAGTCTATAATCATGTTTCAGAAAATCACCAAGGCAGAGGCAGTGTCTTTGCATTTAGTAACTTCACAGGCTAGTTAATAAAGGAAAAATCTGACATTCAGTATCTACAGATATGTTGCAATGAGGAATTTCAGAACTTATGTACATGACTTTAAAAAAAAAAGTCCTATTTTGGTGGTTTTTTGAGTCTGTTGATTGATGATTTTGCTGTAAGAGACAGTGAATAAACTTTACCTATTCATCACACTAATGCTATTCCCCATCCCTCCCTGTCATTGTTCTAGTACTGGAAAATCCTACATTTCAGTTACTCTTTGCATGGAGCTCTTTCTTTACTTTGAATCAGCCCTGCTGTTCTCCAATTTTTTTCCTCTTTTCTTGTACAGCACAAGGTGTGAATGCACAGTGGCAGACTTCATTTTCCATCCCTCTCCTAATAATACCTGGTGTCCTATTTCCGTTACCAGATGCTTCTGAACAGTTGCCTAATGTTTTTGTTAGAAATTTTTAATTTCCCAGCAGCTCAAACATAGCAGCTCATAGCAAAAGACTATATATTTGAAGCTGGGATTGTTTTAATCTATGTGCCTTTCTATTTGTTTATCTATATTTTGTTCTGTCTGACATTTTGTTAGAAGGACTTTCTGTGGTCATCCACATTGGCTTTTGGGAATTTTCTCCTGAATCACTTAGTACCACCATTCACCCCTCTCTCACCTGTTCAGAGCATATCATGCAGGTCCTCTTAGACCTCACATCCAGAGGCAACCAACCCCCAAAATGTTTTCTACTGTATGTTTCATACTTTCGACTGCTTCTGTTACGTAAAATTTTTAAAAGTTTCATTGTCCTGACCAAAATTAGGCTGGAGCAGTGTTGTGTGTTTTTGAGAGACTGCACTATGAGTGACTAATGACTCAAATATTTAACCACTTGCAGTGATCACCCAGGAGCTGTAGGAGACTGGACTATTGGTGCCAGTGGCTTAAACAATGGCCTGGCTGCTTTGCCCCATGCACAGAGTGGCTTCCCAAGTGCAGAAGGGCAGGCACACCTGAACCTGCAAAGAGGGTTCCTAGATAAAGGGAAGAGGAAAGTCCTGTAAGTTCTTCTGACCATGTCAATGTACTCCCTTACATAATGACTCAGCTGTGAAACGTCCCCTCTAAAGTACAGGGACATTCACGTGTGGGATGAAGGGATTAATTTCAGCTGATAGGCCGTGATCTATTCAACTACTTCTGACATAAGAGACAGCTGCAACATCTTAGAAGGTATCAAAGACTCACAAAATGTCCCTTGATCCAGTATTATATCATCCAGGGGAGCTATGGGGGATGTTTCCACCCAGCCTAAGCATAATATAAACCCCATGGGCTTGGTGTTTTTTGGACTCTTTCCTCCCACCACTTGATGGATACAGTCTGCAACCCCTGAGAAGAGGACCCTTGGGATGTAGTTGTAATCTATGGAGTAGTAATAGTCTTTCTACTTAATCTGTTTCTCTGTTGCACTTTTCCTCTCCCTCCCTCTCACTTCCCTGTCTCTCTCTCTACCTCACATTTACTGTTAAATAAAATCCATATTATTGACTTTGGCATATGGTCTAATTTGCACCTTAATTTAGGCAGAGGAATCTCTAAGAATTTAAATAATTGGATCCTAAGAGTGTTATGGAGTTTAATGAAGTTACAGAATATTTCTAAATGAACATTTTCTTTGGGTACTTCAATATTTTCACCTAGGTTTAAATTTCTGCCTCCAACAATTCTTTAATATCACAAAATCTACATTGTTTTGCAGGTAAAGTTTTATTTTCCATCATTCACTGGGAGTATTCCATGAGGACACAGTTCGCTGCTATATAGACATAAAATATGCAGGGTTTTTTTGACAGACCATCCTGTTTCAAATTGCAACAGTCAAGTTTTCTAATTCAGTTTTCCCCACAAACAGAAACAGACAGATTAACCCACCCAGACACACAGAAGTAGAATTAACATTCAGGTACCCACATATCTTTGTTCCGTTTGTTATTTGTTTCTGTCATATGCTAATCCTCCAGTGCAGACTGCTCTGCTTTCAGTAAACTCTCATGGTATTTCTTAGAATAATATAGGTCCCTTTTATTTTCCAAATTTCCCTAACTAGATCTGGCAATTTTATCAAATGGCAATTGCCTCTGTAATGCTTTGACGTCCTTAAAATTGTGTGTGCATATGAATAAAACCTGAAAGCTGTAGATATGGTTCCACAAGTTATTTCAGTAATGTACAGTGTGTTCTACTCACACACTTTAGGAAAAACAGAAGTTCAGCATTACAGCCAAACTTTTATTTAAGGTCTGCAGGAAATACTTTCAGGTAAACAATCAGCATCAGATATTTTTGTTTCACCAAAGTAATAATTTTCTGTTGATATTTTTGGTTTATATCTTCATTGCAAAACCCAAATCAGAGATGCATATAGACCACCTTGTCCAATCATGGTTACTCATGGATTCAAGTAGAATTAGGTTCTAGTAAATCCACTTAGATGTCTGGCAATCTGTTTTATTTCCTTCTTAGAAATGTGTTTTACTACAGATTGTTATTTTAATCTTTGATCAGAAAATTGTTGTAAAATATTTCCAACTTTATGGAAACATAGGAAATTAGCCTCTTCAGAGGAAATATTTTTAGAGGAATGCCTAAGAGCAAATCTCATAAATTTGAGGCCAAGGACTTGTTTTTAGGGAGTGAATATTTTGTTTGTGTGGGGTAATAGCAGTTTTCATCAATGATGCCATGAAAGTGATTCAAAATTGAAGTTTCAAGCTCTGATTCTCTTCTATGCAAATTAATGGGAATTGCACAGATGGCTTCCAAAATCTAGTTCCAAATAGGATAACTGTCTTACAAAATGGATAATTTGTAACTAATGGCTTGAATAGTACTAACACCACTTAGAAAGACACTGAACTATTCATCTTTAGAAGAAACATGTATTTCATTCACATCTTGGGTTTCTTCCATGGAAGCATTCTTCGAGGTCTTCCTGCTTGCAAGCTCTGCTCAGGAGATTTATTTCTAATATAAGTAAATCTGAAAACCATAAACAAATACTTCTATTTAGTGAGAATGATATTTTCATACTAAATAGAGGCAGTCTTGGATTTTGATAATTTAAACCTGGGATTGTGTGCTAGCTATAATGTTTCTAACTGGCCTTCAGATTTGATTAGTATATATAAACATGCAATTAAGATGGAAGAAGATTGTTCTGCAGTACATATTTCCCCTTTTACTGTAAATCCAACTACATACAGACAATTTCAATTTGATATGTAAACAAGTAACAAGAGATTTAAAAACATGTATTTTAAAAGCTGAAAAAAATGTTATTAATTTGCTAATGGTAATTTCCTCAGTAATTTAATACTCAGAAACAGTGGATTCAGTGCAATTTAGAGCAGAATAGGCTCTAAAAGAGATGCCCTCTTATGAGAAGTTACTTTTAATTATGACTCAACATTATGGTTCTTATGGATTTTCCCCCATATTTTCCCAGTTCCTGTGTTAGATCCTTAGAAGAAAATAATTTTTGTATCCATCTTAAGAATATCTGGTAGCAAAATCCAGCTATAGAGGTCAGAAATTTAAGGCACAATTTAAATCTCCCAGTAGTGTAATGGGAAGATCCATTCCTACTTCTAAAAGTAAAATTTAAAGTTTAGTATTATCAAGAGGATAGATCCTTTTTTCCTTAGGGGATGGGGAATGGGTGTGATGCTGCAGATTCTCCTGTTTGTTTCACACATATGCAAACTTCACATACCAAGGTAATTGGTTTCTGGATGATGGTTACAGCTTGAATAGCAATAAGAAGTTACTCTGTTTCCATGAGTTTGTGTTTTAGCTTTTTCAGCTCTAGTTTACATAGCCTAATTTACAGCTATATCATGTCTCAACAGAGTAAAAATTTTCTACTAATAGTTCCATTATTTTCTCCGTGACAGAATTTAACATCTTCATTTAAATGCTAATTTTTTCTCAGTTAACTGCAGAAATAACATGCTTGAAGACAAATATAACATTTCAAGCATTATATAAAATATACCAAAATTCATGCAAATCGTCCAAATCAGTCAGTAACTTTGCAAGACAGGAGAAACATATCAGAAGTGAGTAAACAGTGAGAAACACCACTGCTGATTTATTGCAGAAACATCACTGCTGACTTACTGCAGATAGATGAAGCAGGATGGAGGGATTTATTTTGCCTTTTTGTTCCTCTTTTTAACTGTAGTGCATCAAGTAACAGAGTATAAACATATCGGCTTGGTATCTTCAAAACAGACCTATGTTTTGTGTTCTCAAATTCAGATGCAACTAGTTTTCATTTCCTGGCTCTTCCACTGCCACACTAGCTAACCAGTGGCATGTTATTTAATCCATCTGGGTTTCTATGGAATGATCTTTCTTACTCTCCCTGTCTATGTGCACTTCAGTCATTAGGTAGGGAGAATAGCTATTGCCTTTTTTTGAGCTTCATCTACAAGTGGGGTTTGTTGTAGTCCTGTCAAATCTGGGGCAGGGTAAAATCATCATCCTGTCTCTGAATTTTATACTTTGAGACCATTTTTTAGGGATTTATATAGACAGAAAAAACAATAGAAATAGAAAACTAATTTGTTCATGAACTCAGACAAGGACATGCTGTAAAATCATATATTGAAACAGATATACCATATTTAAATCCACATTCATTAAGAAAACCATCAGCAGTATTATAGGAGTCATATTTTTCACAGATAATAGCAAAGCTATTTTAAAAGAAATTTGTGCCATCAATGTGGTTCATTACCATACCAGGGCCTTAACCTTTCATTATTCATAATTAAAACTAGATTAAGATTTGTTCTGGGTCCCCTATAGATTTGTCCAAGGTGACAGCCCTGGGGATTGCTCTATAGTAGACAGTACTGATAGTATTATAAGTTTGAATGAGGCTTTTGAAAAAATGTAATACACAGTTTTTAAAATTTTATATTTCATTAAATACCGTCTGAAAAATGGTACTAGCCACTATGGCCCAAGTAAAACCAGTGAAGTCTGTGAAGCTATAGCCAAGCTTTTCCCCCTTATATTATAATGCATTCTAGTACTTGATCTGGCTATCTTTTTACTCAATAAAGGGAAAGTTCTGTCAAAAAAACCCTTGCCAAAATATATGTCTCAATGCTTTTCAAAATCTCATATCTCTTTCTTTTATTAATAGTCAGTTCTGTGTGGAAAGATATTGGAGCTGCTTGAAGTGAGGTACTGGTGAGAGAGGTTCTTTTCACTTTAACTCCTACAAGTGGAAAAGAAAGGAAGAGGAAGAGGAAGAGGAAGAGAAGAGAAGAGGAAGAGGAAGAGGAAGAGGAAGAGGAAGAGGGGGAGGGGAGGGGAGGGGAGGGGGAGGGGAGGGAAGGGGAGGGAGGGGAGGGGAGGAGAGGAAAAAAAAAAGGAAAGAGAGGAAATTCACATGCTGAAAGGATGGAGGCTTATTGAAATCCAAGAAATAAATTTTAAAAAAGAAACTACCAAAAGGAACTTAGGGAATTTTACCAATCACTGCAGCCATTTAATTCTCGTAAAAAAAATAAAAAATTCTTCTCCCATTTTAACATGAAGTGCCATTTGTAACCCAAACATGGGCAATGTGAAATCAGCACAGCAGTAAATGTAACCTGTTCAGCAAATTCCCAAAATATTTTGGGATGCAATCAGGATAGCTGGATGATTTTTCCTGCTGGGAACATTGTTCACACTATACTTACTTTTTGTAAATCCATGCAGGCTGGCAAATTCACTTGGTTGTTTCAGTTAATTAGACAATGGTCCCTTGATGCAGAATGAAGAAAAATCCAATACCTGATATGTGGAGCACTGAGAGTTTGTAAGTGGTTGCTGTTTTGGGCATGTTTCAACAAAAAAAATACACTTCTATTTCTATAAATATGTGATTGCTACATTGTACTGGTCAGCTTTTAAGCAGCTGCATTCTGATTTACATGCTAAACCTGCAGTAATGATACAGACAGGTTGCATCTAGTAAAAATCACAGGTCACTCTCTTAGAGATATTGTTCCCCAGTTTAGGACAAAAAGGAAAAAAAAACTTTGTAAGCTATAACTCCCCTTTTTTGCTAGGGTAATAGCCTTTAAATATATGCCTGATAGGTAGGATCAGACTCCTTTTCAAAATTCATGGTCCTTAACAAAGATAAGTTACTTGATAAAGTGTGAAACTCTAATAAAAATTAGATTAAAATGCAAATGTACTAGTCTGAGACACTGTAGACCAGTTTTTAACTGTGGTATTAGGAAAAAAGAGATTTCCCCCCACCCCCTTTTCTCAAAATCTAGGGAAGGAAAACAGGGAAGAGTCATCCAAACTTGTTTACAATGAGAACCAGATGTGAGTTATTATGGAGTGTTACTGTATTATTAATAGGAGTTTGGTATCTGTATTATTTCAGATACACATTTCCCAGGTATACTCAGAACACAGAAAGCTTGAGAGTTCTGCAAGTATTATAGTAAACCTCTGGTTACTTTTCATGGGGATGTCATGGCTAGGATTGCAAGCCAGTGGTACAGGAAGGAGACCAAAACAGGTCTCTAGGCAGCTATTCTGCTTCAGTGGAAGAGAAAGGGAAGCACTTCCGATGGGGGCTGAGAAATAACTGAGTAGTGACATTCTAATATTGCACTATATTTGCTTTCTGGTGCAACATTGGTGCTTGCTTGCACTCCTGCCTGAGTATTGCAACAGAAGTGTGAGACAACACCACAGATGTGGAGTCAGGGCATCAGTTTGCAATTACGTTGTTGCTGTCCAGTGCCATCAGATAAAGTATTTTGCATGTCTCCCTTACAGAAAGTCACTGACCTACAACATGTACGTACCAATAGAAGCTTTTGTGGTGGTAGCTGAGAAATTAAATGTCAGAATTGTAGGCAATAGGTCATCTCTGACTTATAAAAGACATTTAGGACAGCACAGTCTGAATTCATGCATCAAATAACAACTTTAAAATGCACTTGACCATCTGGTAAAAAAATGCTCTCACATGGCAGAATGATTTCATATGTGACCAAGTAAATACAAGTGTAATGATGGAAAAACTGCAGCTATGAGTTCTGAATTATCAACAATGTGGATATGTAGTGATACTGAATACTAGTAGATATATAAAGTATCTACATTATTAACTGGAAGCTAATTTAAACTTATACTTTTTATGTATAATGAACAGGGATCTCTAATTCTGTACTTCCATGTATCACTAATTAATTGGAATACTAATTAATCAAATATTGCTGCAATATTAAATAGCTAATTTACCAAGCAAATTGTTTTTGAACTCTTGTGTGAAGCCGCCTGTGGCTATGTCAGATGATACTGTATAAGTTATGTACTGAAGTGTATTTTGACTGCCAGAATACTCTAGTGTAGACCACAACACTAAAAATCCATGTGTGCTGCTGATAATATAACCCCAGAAAAGCTGAGACATTTCTTATACGGAATACTTATTGTCTTTCATGTAAAACAAAATTCTACAGATAAAGAAATTGAAGATATCGCTTTTAAAGTTGTTTGGGGTAACATATCACATTTTAGTTTCATCTAATTGGAATGCCATTTAAAAACAAGTGCTACTAAATAAAAAGTTGGCCAAAGAAATGGGGAAGTATAGTAAGCAGTTTAAATATCAAGCTTCAAATGTGGATTTTGAAACTCCCAGTAGGAATGGGGTGGAAGTTTAATCCTTGTCCCAGGCTAAGTAATATTTAAAAAGCTTGATTATAGAAAATGTTGACTGCAATTCTTGAGTAATATGCACTATCTTTGAACAGTGAAGAAACAATGATCAATGAAATATGTGTTATATTCTGAACTGGGGTATGAAACTGCTCTTATATGCAATGTGTATAGACATAGTTGTAGAACAAAATAATATCATTAGATAACACGATAGAACTCTTTAAACTAGTATAAAAGTGTTTTGTTGCCATATTTAGAGACTTGCTCAGGTAAGACTTTTTTAATCATGTATAATATTTGAGGGAGAATCTTCATCAATCAGGAAGTCTAAATGATCTCCTTGTATTGGAGGTAGAAGTGAGCCCAAGACAACTGCTCTTTCAGCACTGCTGTAGGTATTTCCAGAACTCCATGGTTCAGAGGTGCTAAGTATAGCAATCAGATTTCACCTAGACTTCTCCATGATTTAATGGTCTTATACTTAAGTAAGCCATAAAATTTAATGGTGGTGTTTGTGTTTAAAGCCAGAAACATACTTATATACTTTTCTGAACCAAGACCATTAACACCGTCATTGAGATATCTGAACAACGCGAGGCAATAAATGGAACATTTTGTGGGGGCAAGTTCCTATTTATATTACCATCCCATTGATCCAAGGACAAAGGAGGAGGAGACTGAAGATAAGATTTTTTTCCCTTTCACAAAGAGGCATGATGCTTTGCTCCACAAGTAGTTCCAAATGAATCACAGGGGAGCATGCTTTAGCTCACTATGATTAAACAAACTATTATAGTTTGGCTGGAAACGGCTTTCAGAAAACTCACACAGGAAGTTTGTGTCAGATCCTAACCCCACATTATCTGACTCTCAGCCAATGCTTCAACTATAAGACAATCTAAATTGCCTTAGTTTCCAATCTCTTTATCCAGAAGGTTAGTACTTTTTTCTTCCCTCATGGTATAAGTTTCAATAATTACATCAAGAAGATATTAGCAAGAGGAAGTATGGGGGAAGAAAAAAATTAGTTTCAGTGTAATAAAGGCTCAGGATTTTAAGACTGAAAGTTCCTTAGCCTACTCACAAACTTCTGGACTACTGCCTTACTTTTTATTCATAAAGTATGAATTTTTAATCTGGTAGTTGAAAAATGGGAAGGTGAAATCAGGTGTCATAGTAGACTGCATAGATTTCGAAGAGACAAATTCAAACAAAAATATTTAAGTTTCTGAGATTATTACTGCCATCACAAATTTAATAGACATGTCTATTTTTCATTAAAAAATGATGGGTTTTATTAAGCTCTAATTACCTTGTTTGCTGGGACACTGACATAACAATTGAGTCTTTTATTTATAGTTATTGTCCAGAACTTAAAATCTGAAAATTCTTACTTTTATTGTAAGTGGAAATGTGCAAGAGCATGGTTTGTGACCTCATGAGTGGTCCTAATGCCAGGATCATGTTAGAGCATTGGAACCACAAGAATCCATTCCCCACTCCCAGTGAGAAGGGAAGCAGTTGGCTGCTCATCTGTGGTCACTTACTGAATACAGCCAGTTACAACCAGACACACCCCAATGACATATTGCAAGAGGAGAACTTCATTAAATCTGCTTACCAGTGAAGCCATAGAGCAGAACTGAAAACTTTTCTTCTCAGGGCCTGAGTCATAGCTAGCAGGATAATTGGAATTGATCAAGGACCATAGGACGTTATGCTATGGACTCAGCTGCTCCAATATTCAAAAGCCTACAGGGTTTCACCGTGAAAGATTTTTAAATTTATTTACCATATAAGTTGCATTAACCAGTAAAATAAAGGAAACTATAGTCTTTCAGAGTAAATTATGATCAGCTAGGAAATTAGGACTAGGAGTAAGGAATTCTATTTTGATTTTACAGGATAATTGGCAGGCAGACAGCAACTACTGGAATCATAATTTGACCATGATGAGTACACATCTACAACCCTTGCAAGATCCTTGACAAACTCTGTAAAGTACAGCATGGAAAAGTGCAAAGGTCTCCTTGAG
The DNA here is from genome assembly GCA_017589585.1 of Phylloscopus whistleri. Classification (NCBI taxonomy): domain Eukaryota; kingdom Metazoa; phylum Chordata; class Aves; order Passeriformes; family Phylloscopidae; genus Phylloscopus; species Phylloscopus whistleri. The sequence goes on from JADMLD010001408.1 coordinate 3,812,071, forward strand.
TTTCCTTTTTGCCGATTATCTGTCACTGTCCTAATGGGGGTAGCTCTGTATGGCTCTAGCTTTGGGTGGAAAGTGGTGTAATGGAGAAGCACTCTGCCAGCTCACAGCTCAGGCTTTCCTGTACTCTTCTCCCTGCACAACTGTTCAAACTGGGACAGATCTGTGTTTGGTAGTATGTCAGCTGCAAAAAGAGCTGAGCATATCAGCAGGTTGGAGACCCACTTTCTATGTCAGAGTAACAAGACTTATAGTCACTTTTTATTTCATGAATAATCTTTCATAGATTCCTCAAAGCTATATCCCAAAAGAAATTAAATGCTAAAGAGCTGATGAACGGAAGCAAACCTGTCTGCTTTCTTTTAGGTTTCTGAACTACTTTGTTCAGATAAAACATCTGCTTAAGTACCAATTTGTTATGTCATAATGATGAAATTTTTTTCTAAACATTATCCATCATGAGAAAGAATTCTAAACCTGGTAGTACACCATGGGTGTTCTCACTTATGCCAAATGTATTATAATAATACCAAAGCCAGTCATAAAAAGACATTATTTCTAATGGGTGGTTTACTTGTGTAGCAAAACAATATTATCTTTTATCTGGTCACAATGACACATCTGTTTTATGTCTTGACTAGAACAGCAGAAGTACTATTTTGTATTGAATTTCCAATTTTGCTATTTTATTCTGTTTCTCTTCTGTATTGTTCATGTGATAAGCTCTGCCTTGGTTGAGGAAAACCTCTCTTTTATTTAGTCAGGAGGGTGTGCCAGCAATCTATCTTTCAACTGGAGGAATCAAATATTAGTATACAGCTTAAAATGACAATCAAATATCATCTGAGAAGACAGAAGCATGTCTATTTCTTCTTCTATCCAGAGAAGAAAAGGAATTACTGTTACCTTGTTTATAAGAAAAACGTTGTTTTTTTACAAGGAAAGTTTTGTATATTTTCTCAAGGGACCTTTTTTGATTTTTCAAGACGTAAGTAATGCCATGCTGTAGTCCTAGACATGCCAAATTGCAGTTGCAATATCATAGTTATCAGCTAGTCAGGCCTATGATATCATCTCTCATCTTCACAATTGATGTCCTTAAGCCTTCAAAATAAAGACCATCCTATGTTAGTAGGATTTAGTTTAGGTTTAAATGTTTCAGGGTCATAGAGAAAAATGTACACTGTGGGCTCAATGAAGGAAGCTGGAAAATTAGGAATCTGCTGTGTTTTCTTGGTCTTCCCCTTCCCATATGCATTTTCTCTTGTGATCTTTCTGGTGCCTCATTTTACAGTTTGTTCCATTTAACAGCATATCAGTAAGTCATTTTACATTTTTTCAGATTCCATATGTAAGCACAGAAACAAGTAAGGTTTGGGTGAAGATGAGTCAAATATGGACATTGGGCCAGATAATAAATGATATTTTGTAGTAAGGAAATTCTAAAAGTCTGAAAAGTTGTGTTAAGTTGTATTCAGGGACATACCCTTCATAGGTATGTCCCTGAATAGGGATAGCTTTTATCAGGTTAGCAGTCTCTGGATGCACATCAGAGAATATGTAAGTGTAATCTGTAAATTATCAATTCTGTGTTTTGTTTAAGTCAGGTAGCCATGCTTTGGACCACAGAACAGAAGAACTCTTCGTAGATTGTTTTGTTTTTAATCTCAGAATTATCACTACTTGCTACTTTTACAGATTAAATTCAAAATTCTACAACAATATGTAAGATAGCTAAAATTGTATATACCACTACAATTTTTTGTAAAGTCCTGTGAGGACCTAAATCCCTCTTTCAGAAATCCAAATATTGATTGAGATAATCATAGTTTCTCTTTTGTTGACACCACCCTGTATTTATACACAGAATGCAAATGAATTAGAATAAAGAACAAGGAGAATAAAGAGCAAGGAGTGTGAGTGACCACAATGTCCCATATTTCCTCTTCAGTCAAGCCCACACGTATTTTTTAGTTTTTTCATTTCAGTACCTGATCCAAATCACTAATATTGGGACAAGCTATTCTCAATTTCAGATGTAAAAACAGGAAAAGGAAAAGAAAGAATAAAAATGGGTATAATGAAGTACTTAGCTACCAGTAAGCACAATTTCCATGTGTTACTCATGCCAGGAAGGCTTTGTGTGAGTATAACAACAATATATATTGGGGGAAATCTCCAGGTGTTCCACAGTTTTGAAATCAGGTCACCTAAATACATCTTGTTGTTTTTAAAAGGTTTGTCTGCCATCTAATAATAATGAAGTATTAAGAAATAATTTTTACCCATTGCTACAGCGTTCAGTGTGGTCATTGATTTCCTCATAATCAACCACAAGTACAGCAGTCTTTTACTTTAAAAATTAATTCAACACTTTGCCTTTTTAAAATGATGCATGACAAAGGCTCTTAGAGTTCAAGCATGAAATAACACTGATTTTAACCATATAGTTTATTTTCCTTTGTTGGGTGATTTTCTAAAGCGGATTAAAAGCTGCTTGCCAGTCTTTCAAATGCTATTATATATTGTTCTAGGGAAAATGTTATTTAAACTCATCTGAAGCTGATGTTCCTTGTAAGTCTGAAACACGTCTCTCCAGTACAGGGAGAGACATACATACATTTAAAAAGTAAGAGAAAAGCTTAACAGGAAATGCAGCAGCCTGTTGCTGACCCATTTGCAGAACCTCACCACTGGAGCAGATCAGCACAGTACACAGTCTCATTAGCTGCTCTGAGACCTGTTATATCTATATAAATCCCTGCTGGGCTGCTAGGGAATTTGCTTTTGGCTGCCTCCTGGGTTTCAGACTCATGAGAACGGTGTAAGGGATATAACCCTAAGGGATGTTAACCTGGTTAAGCTGAGTCCTAAGCAGCTGGGCCAGAAAATGATGAAACAATGGCAAAAAGGCTTAGCATATGTAAAAATAAGAAGGGTATTTTCTAAATATTTGTTGGATTACATGTGAAGCCAGGGAGGAAGGAATGTTTTCTTCTGTCTCTGCTCAGCCCATAATTCGACTCAGGATCAGAAGTTAAAATGACTGAGGATCTTAAGGAATAGCAGTGTCATAACCGACAGAGGCAGATTTGTATCAACCTGGATACAACTGCAAGGCTAAATCGTTGCGGCTGTTTGCAGGCGACAGCTCTTTTTATTATTATTATTATTAATTTGCTGCAGTAAATTCATGCCTACTTGCAATATTAGCAGCCATTTAAAACAGAAATTACATTGGTAAAATTATCATCATCAAAATATTTTCATGCTGGCTAGTGATTTTAGCAGAACCTTAAAAAACTCACCTGTCAGCTTTAACCTAAATAAACATTTTCAGCTGTGCTCCTAAGTGAATTTCACACAGTAAATAGACCCAACCTTATTTATTTACGTTCCATTGAAAACAAGTTCAAAGTACTGTAAAGAAATTGTTTAGCACAAGAAGTCACATACAGCCTACTGAGGGATATGTGAGAAGAGTAAGGGGTACATAAGAAAAATTCAAATATCTCACTTTTTAAAAAAGAAATGAAAACTCAACAAGACAGCTGGAATGTAACAGTGACATTATGCACCTGTTTAAGTCTGAGCATGAAGAAATTAAGATCTGTTTTAAATTATTAATGAACTAAATTAATAAGCAGGATGAAAATCCACTTCAGCTCCCAGGGAGAAAAGGCTTTATACTTATGTAGACAATTGTTCTCTCCAGCCTACTAAATGATGCAGAGGTTTGTGGAAATGTCCTCAAGACAGGACATAAAATAAATTACTGGAGACTTGGGAATTATTTTCTAGGAATGTTTTTTTTTTCCTTTATCTGTTCTTGTAAAATTAGCATAGACAATATTTTGTATTTTTGCCAAGTGGTTACTGTGAATGTAAGTAAGCCTTTTTTTGAGGCATTTAAAGCACCGAGTTTCCTTAGAAATGAACAACTCTAAGAATCAGTACTTTTTGTTTGAAGACTCTAGCCTTTTTTTTGAAAGAGCTACCATTTGATTCTAATTGATCCTGATGTGTCAAGTGTGACTTTGCTATTTGTCTATATCTGGTATAACTGCAGATAATGACCTTTCAATTCTTTACAGAATATAGAAGTTAAAACTAAATCTTGGTGTGTTGCCTGAAATTGGCAGTGGCTATGTCTGTACTCAAGGAAGTTATACTCATGAGTAAATTAGATTACTGTGTTAAGATATACCAGTAATTCTCTTTCTAAGTATAGAATGGCATTGGTTAAAAGAAGCACTGTAAATCTTATTTCCAATTAGCTTAAGCCCTATAAACATTCACTGAAACCCTACTAAATCTGCTTATATTCAAAGACTGTCCACAATTTGCCAGCTGGTTGTTCCTGTCTGGAGATTTAGCAACAGATATCTGTGGGATGGGAAAAAGCTGATTAGAGATGAATAATGAAGAGAGACCAAAACCCCATTAGGCAGGTCTGAAAGCAGTGTCTAACAAATGACCCCAAGAGATATTTAATAGTACCCAGTTAGGCAAAGAGGAGTAGGCAATAGAACCTGTTTATTATGAAGGAGAGTGCAGAACTGTATATATTTGGCTTACTTTGAACTTCCTGTGGATTAAGTGACTTTTTACAGTAAGAAAAAACCCCTCATGCTTCATCAAACTGATAAATAATTATTTAGTTTATGGAGTTATATCAATGAATGACAGTCTGGATTTTCATTAAATGGATGTGGTTTATGAGTTTCACAGTAATTAAAAAAAAAGAAGTTACCGCCAGAAAATGGGAGGGAGAGTTTAAGTAATGCATTCACACTGGAACAATAATATTTAAAAAAAAGGTAAACCCTTACATTTCATCTTATATTCACCATGCTGTCTGTGGAAAAAAAAAATAAATCACTGAGGCTTTTGCCAATCTCTCTTTTTCTGGGAATAAATAAAAAAAATGTACTGAAGTCAAGAAGGATCCATTATGTCCTTGTGTCAGAACTATTCTGCTTTTGCTATAGCAAATTCCTCTACCAGTTCTTTTAGGCAGAACAACTTCCCCAGATGACAAAAAGCATCAACCATCCTTTGAGATAAATCTTCTCTTTGACATGTGTGATGCTAGGAAGCTGAGTAATGTGTTAGTATTCAAACTTACTCTGTTCAAGTCATCATGTCTTGCTAGGTATTTAGACCCTTCTGCTCAGGATATTTTTTTAAAAACATCAACTCCATATTTATTTTGTTATTTGAAAAACCTCTGGATGTATTTAATATTAATGTGTATGTTCAAAGCAAAATTAATCTTTACCTCAGTAAAAATTCCATAGTTTTTTCTTGTTTGAGGATTACATTTTGAAAGAAGAGGTTCACTGTTGTAATGTTGTGGATTTCATACTCCTAAAATGACAAAATGAAATATCATCTCCTTTTTCAATTCTTCTGTCTAGATGCTTTTTGTATAATGGGCAGTTGGGAATTATGAGATTAGAACTCCTCTGAGGTGTTCTGCTGACATCATAAGCCATACAGCTGAAGCTCAAGTGGTTTACATTGTCATTAGACTCCCAAGATAAAAAATGTAAAACTACATAATTCATGGTGTGCCTGTTTGTTTTATATAATAATACACAGTCTGGGTTCCTGATTCAGTTCTTAATTCCACTGAGACCACCCCTCCTTTTCCCAAAACAGCTTCCTGACAGCACTATTGAAAAATCATTTTGTTATAAAACAAAAGGTATTGTTTTAATTGAAAGAAAAGACTGAGCATTTCTTGAGGGGGGAATATAAGAGGTTTTTATGTCTATGTCACTAGAGATAAAAAAGATAAGTTTGGGTTTGAAACACTGCTCATCAAAGCTGGATAAACACATGGGTTAGTAAAGCAGCAAAATGTGACAACTTGGAAGGAGCAAGCTTCTTAGGTAAAAGTGCAGATCAAGCTGAACAGCTGGTCTGGAGGATATCTAGTTTGAGATTTCGACTGTTTGAAAACAAGGCAACATATTTTCTATTTCAACAAACAACGGGTCTGGAAAAAATAATTCAAATTTGGGTTTGGTCAAAAAAAGCTGTTAATATCTGAAATGTTTTAAATTGTGGAATGTGCTTTTTTGACTATGCAAGCTAGCATTAGAACCATTCTTCCAACATGTCCTCCAACCTTCTTGACCCAAATTTCTCTATTATAGAAGCTTTAGTGCTCAGTTAATACTAAGGAAAAATTCTTGCTGTTGCTTATGTGAAAATGAAAGTATGGATAATTTTAAATGCTGATGATTTTCTTTTTTATTCTCCATGGCATTTGCCACAATTGTGTGACATTAGGTATCACAACAGGTTTCACGTTTCTATGTATTGGATATTGGAGCAAGGAAGTGAAGGTGTCTGAAAATATGAAGCAATCAAGAGAGAAATGAGTAAGTGCTCAGGCAGATGTTAAGACAGGCTCTTTAAATAGAAAACAATATGCAGTGATAATTTAATTACTGTGTAGCCTTCTTCCAGTACTCTTAAAAGTTGAACAAACAATGCATCACAAATCTCCTATGATCTCACCCTAGAAGATATTTTTCATTAGAAACCAAACAACAGAATAGCTCATAGCTGTCACAGAGGCTGCTTCAGTATACCAAAACTATTTTTGGAAGGTAATGGGATTTTATACTTTCAAACATGTTGGTCATGATAAGAATCCTTTAGAAATCCTTCTTTTAAAGGAAAGATATTAGCAAACAGAAAACAGAATAATTTCACATCCTGAAATAATAGTCTTGTTTGTTTAAATCTGTTTTCCTTTTGAAACAGGACTTTGGCAGATGCTACAGATTCTTCTCTAGTTAAAGTACTGTGTTTAGATTGTTGAGAAATTCATAGCACCATCTCTCAGCAGTGATATAACTCAAAGCAAAGATCAGCAGAGAAAAAAAAGGAAGAATCTTTTTTATTAAATGGCACCAGACAATCTTTCTTAAGGGAATATTTAAAATAGATGTGTTTACTTCTGATAGGCTTGCATGGCTGATAGCAGTAAGCAGATTAAGTATATACAGAAGATCTTTTATGCCTGCTTTGCTTGAGTGAAAGGTATTACGTTTGTAAGTCAAAGTCTAAATGCTGGCAAAGGGGACACACTGCATAATCCTATTGAAAGGTTTATATCTTTAAAAAGCATCTTAACATAACTGTAACTTGACCGTTCCTCTAGTTCAGCTTCAGAAGCAGACACAGGAGGACATGCTTTCCAATAACAAATCAGTCACAGCTCCTAAAATCCAGGGTTTTTTTTCAAAATCAATATATTTTTACCATTATTTTTACAAACTACAATATGTGTTTATAAGAAACGTTTGCATCTGTAAATTCAGATTTTAGCTACAATAAGCCTTCAATCTTAAATGTGTAGAGTTATGGTAAAGTAAATATTTTTTTTTTTAAGACAGAAGAATACATATAACCTTCTATCTAGAAAAACTGCAGATTAAGCCAAAATCCTCAAGAATTTCGAGCAGAGAGAAAATATTACTTAGAAATGTTTCTTGGACTTTATGTTATCATTTTTTGCATGTGCGTTTGATTTTAGATTTTTGATTATTTTTGTCCTAAAATTGTAAAGATCTGTTCAAATTGGAGGACTGGAAAAACCCCCTGCACTAGATTGCTGACATGACTCCAAATAAAGTTACCAAAATGTCTGGTTCGAATATGCACTCTCTAGTCCCAAAATATGAAAAAAAATATTTTTGATTTTTGACTAACGTTACTGGACCAAATATGAGCTTAATAAATTTCTTATTTTATACTCTTAGTTTCTTGCTTAGTTTTTTAAAAACATATTCAGTACTAACATATAAAAACCCATAGAGAAAAGGTTAAAGAAGTTTTGAGTTCAAACAGGATAGTGGAGAAAACTGTATACAGAAAGAACAGAGAGGACAGAGGAGAAGAGCTGCAATTTTTGAGGAGGAGAGCAAAAGGCAGAGCTCCTGGAAATCTGAGAAATGGGAGAGAGATGCCTCAAAAGAAAGATCTGATTCTAAAGGCCAAGACTGTGTAATGCAGTGTGGTGAGAAACAAGTTTGGACTAGGAACTGGAACAAGGAGCAAACGCAGCTGCAAGGTAGAAGCAGCCTGATTGTGGGCAATAAATTGAAGTAGAAGAGATTTGGCCAGGAACATCAAGACTTTTTGTCCAAAATACATCTGAGCCTTTAGCAAGAGACTAAAATAGGAAAACTAAGGCCTTAAAAGTAAGATATAATAATGAAGGCCAAATGTAAGAAAACATAGTACTTCAAGAGAGAAAGATTGGACTGAGTAGAATATAAAACAGCAAGCACAAAGACCTAGGATCAGTAGAGCACATTCCTTTACAAGAACTAATATGGAATCCAGTCTCTTAATTTAATCTGTGAAATATAGTGGCAAATGTCTCAGGACCACAAATATAGGTGTATTTTGGTAAGCCTGTTGAAATGAAAACGTCTGGAGTCAGGTGAGTCCTACAGCATTTATACGCAAGATAAACAATGTCAAATGTTTTCACATGATCAAGGCTACAGTCAGTAATTTAACTGTGGAATAAGAAAATATTTAGACAGAAAAATTCAGGCTTATCCATTTCAAACTTAGCTCTGAATTTTTTAGAGGTATTTTCCCGGCAGCTGTTTACAACAGCTTCCAAAAGTATTTTTGTCTAAGAAAGTTCTGATTATTAGAAATAGATAGATACTGTACTCAGTGTGGGGCAACAATCAATCATCAGGGACCAAAAAAGGATTGAAAAGTGAGGAGATGGCAGGATTATTTTCATTCATTTTGGTCATAGACATCTCTGGGATTTATGCAGTTATAACATAAGCAGCCAAGCTCTTTCCTGTACAAATTGTCCTGAATTTTGCATGCAAGTTCTAAAACCCTCTGCTCAGCTTTTCCTTTCAAGTCTAATTTGCAGAACTGTCATTTGTAAATTTACAGTCCAAACTGAAGATGGTTTTGGACTGTGTGTATGGAATGGGTTGTTATCTCTTAAATAGACTGGAATGGAAAGTTGCATCCTACTTCAGTGTGTAGAAGATCAACGAGATGGAGTTTTTTCTCAATGTGTCATTCAGTTTAGTATGAAATTGAAGTTTTTATGATGTTAAGTTTTGGATGGAAACCAATTTTCACTGAGTGCTACAATTCTAACCTTAACACATTACTAACTGTGTTAGGTGACAGTGACTACTGTAGTTTTGACAATCACAAAAGATATCCCAGGGAAGAACACTAACCAACTTGAAATATTGACTTAACATGTGTAATGACAACAATAACAACAAAAAGTAGCAGTTCCATTAAATCAGATGCTGAAAATCAGTTTTACCTCACTCCCTGATCTAAGGAGGGCTAAATTTCACTGAAATAACATACACAATTGCTGTAACTTAATTATGACCACCAACTCTCAGGTTTCATTGAGCAGTCAAAAGTTTCCGTAGAAACCTTCTAAAAGAAAAAGACAAGTATTCAGTGGCTGAGGCAATAAGCAGAGAGGATGGCTGTATCCTTAGCAACATTGTCACTAGATAAACACTTAACGGAGCTGAGTCCTGAAGCACATCTTCAGACAATCTGACACTGGGACTTAAACTTGCTGGAGTGAATTTCCACTCCATTTCACTTAAGTACATTTCTCATTGATACAATGGTGTCACCTATCTCTGTGGTACTGAAGAGTTTGGATAAGGGCATGAGAAGCTAAGCTTACAAGTTTTCAGCAAGTGCTGCACAAGAACATCCTGTAAAGTCAAGGATGCCTGAACAGCTTGTGATGGTACATGTAATGTGATTCCAAGGTGAAACCCTGCTACAGTTCCAACACATGCCTTGCTAAATTGGTTTAAGTTTACACCTTTTCTGGTTTTTAACACCTACAGTTATTCCACGATGATTGGGTTAAATTTTACAAAAAAATTTAAAAGACAAAGGGGGAACCCTCCCCTCTGCACAAAAAACTATAAAATAGTACTGTGAAAGGATTTGTATGAAAACACAAAGAGTAAAACTGGTATTTCTTTGGAGGTAATGCACTTCTGGACACAGAGATTTCTAGGCAGCTTTACTGGAGACCAGCAATGTCTTGGAAAACAAATATGGTAGGAAATAAGGAGTGACAGGTAGCTTTAAAAAATATCCAAACAGTAGAGTAAAAGCAAATTATGATTGTGCTGAAAAAGAGAAAACTGAATGTAAAACCTACTATTAATAAATATTTTCTGCCTCAAGCTGTTTATACTTCTTTTCTCCAAACACAAAACATGTATTTAAATTTGAGTTTGAGAAATATAACTTTAGGACAGTAAGACTAATAATAGCACAAAATAAAAGAAATAACCATACAATATCATAATTCAGAGTATGTTATCTATATTATAACTGTGCAACAACCTAGCAAAAACTTGTGATCCTTTTGTTTTTCTCCTGTCTACATTTCTTTTTCTCCATCTCATATTTGTATATGCTCCCTACCTTTTAGATGTTTCTTAATTAATTCCTCCACGCAGCTGACACATACAGAATGGAAGGGTGAAGAAGGCCAGTAGAATATATCAGCTTTCAAGTGGACTTAGATACCTCACTGCTTCAGGTGCTTTTAAAGGTCACAAAGGTGAGAACAAACAAACAGTGCGTGAGTGTTTTGTGTTTTTTGTGTTTTTTTTTTTTGTTTTTTTTTTTTTTTTTTGTCAGGGCCAGCAATATGTCTGCTCCCATCACTTAGCTAAGTACTGACATGATAGCTGAGATAATGCTTTAAAGAAATGGCATGGTTATCAGCTGTTATTTCTTTTGTCAGTGTCATGCAGTCATAATGTACAGCTGTAAATGAGGACCAAATTAGATGTTCTGGCTACTACATGTTGGAGTCACAGAGTTCACTGAGCTGGAGTAGGGATTTTTTAATTATCCATTCTGTGAATTGATGAATGGAAACAAGATTAATGACTAAATATTAAATAAGCACACACTTGGAGAATTTGACTGTGTGGCCCCTGATTAAATAGTTTACAAGACAAAGTAGCTATTTTCTTGTATTAATATCTTAATCCCATTGTTTCCCTGTGGTATATGCAAGTGTAAAACTTGTCCTTCATTATGGCAAGTTTTAGATTACCTAAAAGTGAAATCGATCCTCAGGCACCAATGCTTGAAAATTCTGTGTCTACTCAATGTAGTTTTGCTGAGCAGACTCTTGCCCAGAATCATTCCTCAGCTTACACAACATTGCTAAGCCTGCAGAGAACAATGCCTTGTTAAATGACTTTTACAACTGACTGAATTGAACAGATTTTTATATATATGGCACAAGTAGCAAGCTTCTGAAATTTAAAATGTAATACTTGGAAAAATCTCAAATGCAGAAAAAGCTTAAGAATATTTAAAAACTTTAAAAAATGTTTAAGAAGTCAGGAACACTTTGCTTTAGTAACAACAAGAGCTCCAGTGGCTTGGAATTTAATTATACCCATATCAATTAACTTCCTGTGTCTAGAAGCATCCAACCCATACATTCCAGTGTTACAAGAAAACCTGTTTTGATTTGGGAACCTTCATAACACTTAAAATAGACTTCATACACACCTCCTGGTATTTTACCAGCCTTTGTGTTGGCACTGAATACTACTAACTAGGCAGTAAAGAGTGGAGTGGAATTTTTCATTTCAGCTCCAATGTTTGGAAAGGCAGCGAATGCTCATGACTCCAGATGAAGTGAAAGGAACATGCAGATCTTTAATACCCATAAAATTCAGCACAGAAGAGCACTTATAGTGGCTGATGGCTGTGAGGATGGAAAGGGACAGCACTGTTGTTCTGACCTTACAAATACAAATAGATTTGGAACCAGAGATGATAAGGAAATATGTTTTCCTGGTTCTGTATCACTGATATTCCAAAATATTTCCCTCTTCCCATCAGGGTAAACATTAGAATTGTGTGGTAATATAAAGTTTTAAAGGACAGGAACAGATCTGGTTCAAAACTCCTTGTACATTCAGCGGAGGTTCGGAAATCAGCCTTCTGCCTCCTGTCCCTGCCTGGATTACAGCAGAAACCAAAACACAGTCTCTATTCAGCAACAGCTAGAGCAGGAAAAGAAATCTGAACCCAGGCTCAACCCAATTATATAATCTCTTCCAGGTTTTCATCTTGAATTTTGAAAATGGTTTCCTAAACAAAAACTTACTGCAAAAATATAGTCATTCCAAAGTATCATTAAAAAAAATAAAACAAACAAGCAACACTGCCCCCAACCAATATCAAACCCAGATAGAAAAAAAAAAAAAATTAAAAAAGCAAGAGCCTGGAGATACAGGCTGAAAATGTGATTTAGACAAAGCAATGACATTTTCCTTGACTCTGAAAAAAAAAAAAAGGTGAAAATTTGGCCTTTTAAAATTTAACTAGACTTTTATTAGTTGTAGAAAGCATTTGCACTTTTGCAGGTGACATTTTGATTTCTTTAAACCATTTCATTTGCTAAGGATGATACCCCCAGCTTCAATCACACTTACAACATCAGCTGTTTCTGTTTATTACTGGTTTGCTCATATCGATTATCTTTATTCTTCTTTATAAAAATATAATAATTTTATTGCACTAGTAATTGCAGCAGAGTAATTTGTACTAAATATCAATTGTTACCTACAGAATCAGCAAGGTTATTCCTTGTTTGGGATCATTGGGATAAAGATAACAGGCACTTTTGTAGCACCTAATCATCCATGAAACAAAGAGTGATAATAAGTACAAATTGAAATCCCTGGCATGCCTAAGGCATTTATCTTTGCTGACAACATTTAGAGTACATTGCTCTAAGAAGATGTTCAGGCAGTGAAACTGCTCATCTCAGTAGTGTCACCCCTCTCAAAAATAGCACCAGAAATGTAATTTCTTTTTGGATCCCTGTTGGTTTTAATATATCAAACACATTATGTTCATACAAGACTTTGGTCTTTAGTCATAGTTTAAAAGAAGAGAAAATAAAATTTCAGAAACTTGTTTTTATTTTCTATTTTTGTTGTTCTCTATTCAATCAACTGAAAACACCAATGATAATGAAAAAGAAAGAGTTCCTGGGTTTCTGCTTTTCTGAAAACAAATTTCATTTACTATTAATTTCCATTTTTCTGTGGTGGACAAGACACTGAATCAGCAAAATAGAGCTGGATTCAGTTAAATAGGTCCCTTTGTCTATTATTTCACTGAAATTTAGTTATTTAGAAAAAGCCCTCAAATACACTTTTTTCAGTAAAGCATAAAAAAGCTGTAGAAGTCATACTATTTTTAAAAGATAACCTTCTAGATGGGAGCATGTAATTCTTACACTACAAGATTGTCCTAATATATCTAGATAATTCTTTTTTAGCTGTTTCTGTTTCTTGATTTTCCCATGAACGTACCTGAGAACTCCATGATTTCACTCCTCAGTAAACCTCAATCACAGTACACTTTGACAAGAGAGTATTTTCTTGGCAGCACTTTTGATGGCTGTGTCAAGAGGTATTTTCCCCCTCCTCCCTTTAAGTTGACATGGATCCAAATTGCTAAGATTTGCAGGTGTTGAGCTTTAGCTGTAAAGCATTTGCCCACCCACAAAGAATTCCCCTGGAAACATATAGATATTGCAGCACTTCTCCAGTTTGCTCTTGAATGTAACAGCCACTCAGGGTCACTTCATGATAACAAAGCCAGAAAGGAATCCTGAGGAAGTCCAGATTACCTTAAAGAACCTATTATAAATTAAATAGCCCCCTTTTTACTCTATTCAATTGCTTCAAACTTCGGGCTCTGTTATAATGTGAATAAAGCTAATTAGGACTGGTTTGTATTTCAAATAGAGTTTTAAAGACAGCTGCACTGAATTAAGCAGAGTCATTCATGGAAATGTTTGAAAGAGGATTTATTACAAAAATCTCACATTTTTTAATTTGCACACAGGAGCAGAATCTAAATTGCAGTTTAACAGGCAGTATCTGTTGCACAGTTGGATCCCTTGTGTCAGCCTACATCCAAGACTTTGTGGGCAGCAGAGCACAGAAATAAGTTGAAATCAGTGAATGTGGCTTTTGATAACAAACCCAATACATATGTGATCTTTTTACTCCAACAATTATCAGTGCAGGCATGTAACTCTTGGTTGGTTCAGGCAGGTGTCACAAAAATTAACAAGACCTTTGGCTTAGGGTATACTTTTCATTTCTCATTATTGCTTCTCTCAATTCACATGGGCTCTGTCTTCTCATTCCCTACTGGTTTGTTCTGCAATTAAGACCTTTGTTTCACTTTGACTAAATGAGGATGGTCCCTCTGTGTCTCCTGTGTCCTCACTTAAAGAGCCTCAGCCTGAACTTAACCTGAACGTGCCTCCCTTATCTGTGATAAATGACAGCCCTCCCCTCCTTCTGAGACTGGGAAGTAGACTGAGCCTCAGGTCTGGTTGGGAATGTGGGTTGTTCTATCATCATGAAGACTCCTGAGGTTTTCTGTGGGGGTCCCAGAACCCAATTGCACAGAAAAGGCAAACAGGAGCTGCAAGAATGCATACAGTATTTTGATATTTTGATATTTTGATATTTTGATGAATGAACTTGTGCACATAGTTTTCTATGTCATACTTGTAAGAGTAGATATTTACATATCACTATATCTTATTGATGGCTACATCTCATAGATCAAAATAATATGTTGTTCTATCTTTTAAATTTAATGGATTTCTATTTCAAGCTTAAAAATCCATGGAACCCTTTCTTCTTTGGAATGCTGAAGTACAGCTTTGCCTTCTCCCCAGCATATGTGAGAAATCTGTCAAAAAAACAGGAATTAAGAGATTTTAAAAAATCACCATTACACAGGCAGAGGGAGTTCACATTACTCTTAATTTTGAAACAGAAAAAGTTTTTTCCTCCACAGTAAGACCAACATAATGTTTCAACATCTCTTTAAAATACTTAATGAACTGGGAGGATTTATCTTTTACAACCAAACATTTAGAAAGTTTCTCCTCCAAATGTAAATACTCTGTTACATGAAGCTAGTTGTATAAAATATGTTTAAAAACATCTTAAAGGTAGAAGGAATTTATTTATTCATTTGCCAGTGAAATGTAG
This sequence comes from Phylloscopus whistleri, assembly GCA_017589585.1. Lineage (NCBI taxonomy): Eukaryota > Metazoa > Chordata > Aves > Passeriformes > Phylloscopidae > Phylloscopus > Phylloscopus whistleri. The sequence continues at coordinate 3,827,190 of JADMLD010001408.1, forward strand.
AGTCCATAGGTTCAGGTTTTAATAATTAACATAATATATGGAAGGCTGACTGGTTCACACACAAACTGATTTTTTTAATCACTGCCCAGTGGTTAACATGTGAATTGTAATTTCAATAATTTTTGAGAGAAAATTTTCCTCCTCTCCTATTTCCTCTGTGTAAGCAGATTGCAGGATATAGCTTACTTAATTTTAATAAATAAAAAAGCTAAAAGTTTGTGTAAAGATCAAATAGGTTCACTGAGTGGATGGAGGGTGAAAGGCATTTTCCAGGCTTTCTAAAGTCTTATTTACCACCTGTTTCTCAATGAAAAATTCCTTTTACTGTGTTATAAAGAGGAAATTACAGAGAAAACACCCATGCTGTATTGAGAGGTCTCCAAACTTAAAACCCAAACAACTTCTTTTGTTGTATGTGGGGCTTGTTTAACTTTTCTAGTCAGTTTGATGAATACTTTAGCAAAAATAGTGTTTGTTGAAAATTTCACATGTTAGATGAGCTCAGACACCTCTCATTCTGGTTCTTTCATACCTCAGAGAAGTCATCCTGCAGGCCAAATCCCACATTAATATTCATTGTATTGTAAAGGTCAAAAACAAGCATGAAAAAAAAGTCAAAAAAACATTTCAGAACTTGTTTACATATGAGAGAAAAAGCAGAAACAGGAAGGCAGTACAATTTGTTTATCTTTACAAGTCACTTTTTATTAATTTGATGTGCTGCATTCCATCAAAATCAGAGAGCTTCTAAAGTTAATAGTCTATCAGTCAGATTGCATTCAAGAAGCTTTAAAAATATAGTTTAAAATAAATGAAGGCTGGAATGGTTACTTTCTCACTATATCCAATGCTTGCTTTATTCAGAAGCAAAATGGCAACATTTCATGAATAGAAAGTGGTAGTTCAATAGTAATCTAAGAACTAGCATAAGAGGAAACTCAGAGGTTACAAAACTAATTAAAATGCAGTAATGAAAGGAGAACTAGAGAAATGTTCAGACATCTGCTTTTGAAGTTTACTAAAAGTATTAGGGCTTGTTCTAAACAAAAGACAGTTTCTTTTGTTTATTTTTAAATGATCATTTTTTGGTCAATGGAGAAAAGCTAAACATCCATTAACACAGATAATATTACAATTGATTTATTTAGATGAATTTTACACCTACAGAATTTTAAAAAACCGGTTTGCTGTTTTAATTAAAGATAGATTTTATTGCATTGTTATTATGCTACCACTGGCAATTAAATAGTTACAATTTTTTTTGTTCTTGCACCTGAATAATTTTACAATAAGCAGCATCAGAAAAAATAAATCCATTGTATGATTATTGCTAATCATTGATTTATGTTCCCAAAAGTTCTAAATATCTGTGTGCAGGAAGAAAATCTGTGAAAATAGGCTGTGTGAAAGCAGTAGGCACAGAAAGGGCATGGATTATTTTCTACACTATGTGGTAGTTACCATGGTATCTCTACCACAATGTACATTTACTCCCCTCAGCTATTACTAGAATAATCTCTTCCTACTTTGGCATTTCCTTCCCACTCCTCCCCATCAAACTTTTTTACTGAGAATCACTAAAGGATCATAAAATTTCAGTATCAAGCTAACGAAGCCTCAGGGCATAGATTTCCTAGTAAGTAAAATAATGCTTGGAGTGACAAGGTCAAATTAAAAACCCTAAAAGCTTTATTCATTTCATCAGACTGGGAGATCTGGGGCTCTCAGGTTTCAGTAGAGCTGCTAGCAAAGGTTATCACAGAGTTATTTTACTATAGTATGCAATATATGTATTAGCTAAGGCAGTAAATGTGTCTTTGTTGAGGGGAAGAGAACCTCCACACCAACAACGTAGTCAACAGGGATCAATGGTCTTAAAATATTCTTGCTTTCACCTTGTACAAGGTAAGTAATCCAAGAACAAAGGCTTTTTGGAGTAACTTTCCAACAAGGAATAACCTTTGGTATAGAATTCTCTTTGCTTAGGGTTTCATCTTTTTTTCAGGATTTGTCTGGATGGTAAAAAATTGGATAATGCTCAGATCAAGTTTTCATTAAATTTCACTTTCAGTCTAAGAAAAACAAATCTGAATCTAATGCATTCTAAGTATCATGCACTATTTGGAGCACCTCTAGACTCAACAGAATCAGAGGAGGGGAAGAGGAAACTAAAGAGAAAAGGAAGCAAATCACACCCCAAATAAAAACCAAGGCTAGTTCTATGTTAAAGATAAAACATTCATTTCAGCCAATAAAGAAACAGATTTCAAGGGGAGGGAATATGCCTACAACATCTTACAACACAGCAGATAATGGGAATGACAAGTGTGAGCTCAGATATTTCAGGGCAAGATGAAAGAGGGCAAAGTTAGATAAATATAGCAACTCACTGCTAAGAAAAACAGCTCCTTGTCATTAGCTGGCTACTGTAAAAGAAAAATCAGTGATTTGGTCAAGCTGGCAGTCTGTACTGCCCACTACATCAGCCTGCTCAGTTTCCCTTGGGTGTTCTGTGCTGGAGGAGTATGGGCATTGTAACTGAGGGAAAAGAACCGACTGTCTTACTAGTAGACCAGGTAAAATATTTTCAGAGCTACTTATAGTCAGTAAAAAGAAGCTAAGTCAAGGCATGAGAGGTCTGTTGGTTCTATTTCTTCAAAGTAATGGTATTAGAAATATTGTATCTTGCAGCTGACTCCAACAGTGAATTTTCATTTCATTCAGCTCATCTGCTGCTGGTTGCTTCTGTTTCCTTCTCTAATAAGCAGAGTCAATAAGTAATAAAGTCATACTCAGAATTCATTGTGATTGCCTGCAGATTTTAGGAATGTAAATGGTATTCCTGTTACTTACTAATTTTTTTTACAGCACTCTGTAGACTGCTTTCACAGATTCTCTTCATTCAAGGCATGCAGTTAATAATAAAGTGTTATCCTCTCTTTCTGTTCATTAATTAGGACAGAAATTAAAATTATTCCTAATGCCAATCTTTGTCATATTAAAATTGACAGCTGGAGTTCAATACTAAGCAGCTATGTGATGAAGAGTTCAAAGTCTTTGCATACCAGCATTCAGCTCTAAATAGATGCACTAAACCTCTCTCTCTACTGTTTTTTTCCATAGCCATTCAGTCTGTGTAGTAGGAGCCCTCCTTCTTATTTTGAATTGGAAAAGTTTAAAAGGTTATCACACATAAAACTTCCAGTAACAGTCAAAAGTGTTTTTTTGTCAGTTTAAGTACTGAAATGTGCTCTAAGTTCTTCCTGGAGCCTTCTCTTCTCCAAGTCTCTCAGCCTATCTACATGGGAGAGGTTCTCCAGCCCTCTGATCATCTTTGTGGTCTCTGGACTGGCTCCATCCATTCCATGTGCATCCTATGTTGGTTATTTATGATTTTGCCAATTTTATGACATAGAGAGCATGCTACACTGTCTAGTATCATTTGGGTTTTCACAAAATGAGTTTGACTTTGTGCTCTTCAGCTCTGTCACAGCACATCATCATCCCAATAAGAAAAGTCACAGCTATAGCTCTCGCATTGTAAAAGGACTGTGGAAATGTTTCTGGCTTACAGGAAATGTGAAGATAGTTTGTAAGCCCATACATCTGTTGAACAGACAAGGAGTGCGGATCCATCTCTGCAGCACTAATCTCTTTTGCCATTCATGATTTAGAGTGTACATGATCCATGTCTCAGCTCCCAAAAAGCTAAAAACCTACTTCTCTTTTTTCGTCTCAATGGATCCATTTCTACCTTGTTTTAGCTTGAACTGCTTCAACCTGTCAAGTGTATGGATCCCAAGCTGGACAACAAAAGAACAGTTCAAATAGTCACTTAGAACTTAATTAAGCATAAAGACTAGAGTTTCAAATTGTAATATGAAGTCAAAAAAGAAAATAAAGGATTTTGTATGGGACAGGATGGAAATTCCCTCCTAAACCTAAGGTTGTCAAGAGATTGAGGTATTTAAGCTAACTGTGAACCCCAGTGCACAGATAATCCCATAAGGTAACTGCTTATGGTGTGGAGGTGAGTTCTAAAGAAAACAAACTGGAGAATCAGTTGCCCCACTGCACCATCTTGCAAGACATTTGGTTTAATTAGGATGAGAAACAAATATTTTCTTCCCATGAGCAGCTCTTACTGTCTACATGGCAAAACCCAAATCCTTTTCTAATTCCATTAAATTTCTGTCTACTGGCACACAGGTATGATGCTATTGATGTACCATTTGCACAGAAACTGGATAGTTTCTTCAAAACAGTGTTCTTTGATGCAGTGTCACATGGCTGGTTAGTGCATTAATTTATGCAAAGGTAATATAATCTATGGGTGTCTGAATTGTCATTAATTGTACTTCAAAACTATAAATAAATACTTTTTTTAAGGTCTAATACTAATACCACTTTCTGCTATTTAAAAAAAAAATACTAAGAGTCTTCCTTTTTCTTTTCTCCATCCTAAAATTTTGAATTCTCAGGGATATGTCTGTGTTTGATAAGGATAGATTGTCTCACTCTGTAAGAATAGATTTTTTATTAAGAAAAAATACCTCCTTATGTATATCTGTGGGACTTTTATAGAGGTAAGTACTTGAGAATGGCAAATAATGCAAGTCTTCAGTTTCTTGCAAGCTGTTTTGATCTTGAAATGTAACTGCTTAGTTAAATTTTACAGATATATTGCAGTAATTGAAATTTACAAATTTGAATTAAATTACAAAATTTAAATTTACAAAATTTACAAAACCCACTGGTTTTGTAATTATGTTTATCCTTCAGAAAGATGATTTATCTCTTGGTGTTTAACCAAAAAGAATATTATCCTTCATGATGTTCTGTCCTTGATATATATTTTGTCTACATATTGTTTTTAGACTTCTAATAAGAATTTCATGAATTTCACAGGTGTGGATATTCATCTATTGCCAATTATGTGTTTGCATCATCTTTCATGTCCTGTCTTCACACAGCAGAAACTGCACTGGTTTCTGGGGGATTGCTTATTATTCATACTATAACTGCAGGGAAACTTACTTTCTTGAAATCTGTTGCATTTTGTGAAAGCACAACCAAAATCAATGACATGTGTGAATCAGTTTCATTTTCTATATGCAAAGTTCTGAAGTGATCTCTCATTGGTGTGAGATATCCTCCCATTTCCTTTGGGGTTTTTCTATATATGAAAAATCCCCAAACAAAGCCGCAAACAAGCAACAACACCAAAAACACCAGCAAAAAGAAAGAAACAAAAAACCCCAACAACAAAGAATCCAACCAAGCAACAATAACAAAAACCAAAACAAAGAAAAAGAAAACAAAAAACCCCAAACCAAACCAAACCAAACCAAACCAACATCAACAACAAAACAACCCTAAACCTGAAAAAACCAAACAAACTAAATCAAACCAAACCAAATCAAACCAACAAAAAGCCTTAACTAAAATCCCCAAATGGAATAACCACTCAGGAAAGTTAGATGTAAATTATAAATGTGGGTAAAATTACATGTGTATATATGTATATACACCTGTATATACACATGTATATATATATATTAAACTTTATTAAAACATCAAGCTTTTATTGCTCTTGTTTTTATTCTCTCAAATGTCTACACTGGGATATACCTTTCCTCAAGGATTGCTTTGTAACACAGTGCTGAGCTCAAAGGCAGGAGAGACTATTGGACCTCCTTTATATGTCCTTGAATAGCAGGGCAATTCATCATATCTATTGCAACATAGATGTTTGAGAGGAAGTATCAAGCAACATATCTTGAAAGGAGTATCAAAGTATTGCAGTGCTTCTTCTGTGTCAGATCTCTGAAAAAACCTCTGTCATTACACTATTTGCATCCCAATAGAATATATGTGATTAAATATGCTGCATTATATATGAATATGTTATATTCCACATTAACTTACGTACATGCTTATATCTTACTCAAATGTCTCCAAGAATGCATTCTCATAGCCTCACTATGAAGCTAGTGCTTAGTGACTTTAAACTAACAGATGCTGAAGCGAAGAGACAGTCCAATACCTTTGCACTGCAGTTTAAGATCTCCAGACTCTTGATTTGATCTTTGAATAGAGAAACATACAAGTGTATAATTACTACATAAGCTCCTTTCTGCTTATGCTCACTTTTTCTTATTTTGTTTGACCACTTCCAGTATCTTTAAATGCAGTTTTGAATTGCAGAACATCAAACACATGCTGAAAAAAATGCTTTCTCTTACTAACATATGTATCAGTTACAGGTAATATCCTCCTTTAACAGCTATCAAAGCTGTGTAATATATATTCACACACCACCCTCACCCCCGAAATTCCTCTTCTCAGTCTCTCCTACCAAATTTCAAAACAAAGCGTGAAGGCCTTTCATCGTCTTTCAAGTGGAATTCATTATCTTCTACATGTATATTTTTTCAGGATAGCTGTATCTTTGCAGGGCTAACTTCTTTAACCTCACAGTTATGTAAAAATTTCCAAAATGTAGCCACTCCCTTGATTAAATAAAAGTAGTAGTGATCCCATTATCAGAATAAAAACACATACATTATAAAATGTTTGAGAAATTGTTCTGTCTCTATCTAGATGGCTGTTTAATAAGTAAATAACTCTAATGAATAAATATACTTGAAAAAAAAAAAGATATGTTTGTAAATCCACTGAAATTTTAGCTGTCTGGAAGCAGGTTCGCTGAATATTCACCAACATTTCAGACCTGAAATTTTTATCAGATCTTGTGACTACTGGCTAACAATGGCATTAAAATACAAATTCTAGGTTTTTCTTCATGGGATCACTATGTGTTTAATTTTATATATTTTTAAAGGATCTCTAACAACCCTTTTAATATTCCAGGGACTAAACTGTGTCCTTGGAATAGCAAAGTTATACTAGTGAATATGAAATAGTAACATTTTTTGTGCTGTCTGGATCCATTCTGGTCAGATGAAAAGGGGAAAAACCCCAGCAGGCTCTTCCCACTATCTTAACACTTCTGTTTCCAGTAAAAGTAACTTTAAGTATGAATTAAATAATATGTAGTTGATTATAAAAAAATATTAGTTTGAAATGGTATAAAAATAAAGTGTACTTTTACACTCAATGTTTATTTCTATTGAACCAGAGATTTCAGTTAATTATGAATGGTAATATTTATCCCTACACAGGAAAAAGGGCAAAGTACAAGGACCATTGAACATTGCATTTTTCCAATGTTACCTAATTATAAGAACACCTGTGCTGAATAACTTTCAGCTGATCTATTTGCAGTGTTTAACAGTCCTTAAAATTCCTCGTTTCTTAGCAGTAATGGGCCAGCAATGTTTGCACATTAAGTTGTGTAAGAAATACCTTGGTAGAAACAGCTCAAAATACTTGTTTTCCTGCATTATATTTAATCAGTAGTTCCTAGCAGGGTGCTTACTTGAGATTTATGCCAATAGTACATAAAATTTTCATGGATATTCTGGGTCATTTTTGTTAAGGGTGAGGTGTTTTGTCTCTTTGATACAAAGAACTCATTCTAGGGAAAAACCCAGTGACTCACCTAATCTCCTCAGAGAGATTATTTGCATGCCAAGGGGCATATACATTTCTAAAATGTTAAAATAGAAAGTCTTTGTCTCATTCTCCCTCTCTCACTTGTTCTTGCTGGCTTTTTCTTTTTTTTTCTTTAGTTGCATAGCACTCCTTACCCCTCAGTATACTGGGAAAATTTAAACATCTTCAATATCAAAGCCAGTAGGTTCTTCATTACTATTGTTTCAAGAGAAATCTGGAAATAATTATTTCTGGATTCTGAGTATTTAAGTGTAACAGAAAAATTCATCCTTTTTTTCCTCCCAAGGCTTAGTAGTGAGTGATCATTACAAATCCAGACATAAATGTTTATAGTAGCTCTGGAAGAGTCACACTAATGACTATTAATCTCTTTTGATTGCTCATATCTATTAAGCTCCTCTGAAGTGAAATAAAAAACTAGTTCTAGCAGTTAATTAGATGAAAGTTAGGGAGAGGAAAGGAAGTCAGGAAATTCTTTTAAAGTCATTTAACTGCCACAATTCCACAAAAAAAATCTTTTGGTTTGGATAACTCTGTGGTTTATGCTGCCAAATAAAGAATTTAGCAGAGAACAACTGTGAAGGGAGTTGTGTGCTTTTTTTAAGTGTGTGTGTGAGGGGGAGGGTAGATGTTGCAGTGCAGACAGATGTTGTAAATTCAGAGATAAGGTTATTGTAGAAGTTTCTACAACCTGCATTATAGAAAAGGTTATGCTATCACCATAATGATCCATTCTGAATTTAAGCTGTATAATTTAAACTCTATTTTCCTCTCATTTTGGAATTTCTTTGACTGCTACTGGAAGCATCTGTGCGCCTCCTTTGAACATTTGGCTACATCCCAGGCCATTCCTAGCCGTAATCTCTTTTCTTCAGTGGTTTAATGAGATCATGGGTGATACAGTTTTCTCTGTCTGTAAAACTGATGTTTGTCTATTTGGATCAGAGTATTTCCATGGGAAGGAAAGACCTCTGTGGAAACAGTCTTAGTGGCTTAATTATAGGAAACTCTACATGTTCCTTTATCTTTGTGTTGGGCTGTGTTTTAAGAGTCAGACTTGGAAAGAAAGCCATGATGTAGCTGTGTAAGAAAAAATAACAACTTTGGAATCTTAAATATAAAAATGTGTTATGTAAAATAAAACTATATAAGGTCATAATAATGAAATGTTTAGGAGGTTCTTTAGTTTCATCTGTTTGAAAGAAGAATCTGAGTGGATCTAGATTTCAAATTAGAATTTCCTAAACTGGAGTTCATTTTTGCTCAGGTTCTAACACAGGCTGAACCATAAACAGATTTATAATGCCTGGAACTTCCCACTGACACCCTTGATAAGAAACTCAGAAAAGTAACATCTTCACTGCACAGTTGTAGTGTATTTTAGAGGGCAACAGCAAATCTGACCTTGACTTTTAATACAATTTGTACTATATTTAAAAAGCAGGGAGAGCTTCTGATAGCTTAATTTAATTTCCTAATTTCTCAGAAAGGTCATTTAAAATTTTTATTTTATGTCATTGTGACATAGTAGTAGCTCTTTCTGGGGATTGATATTCTTAGATGAAATGCAGTTCTCCATACGTTATTCACAATACCTGGGAAATCTTTATTAATCTTACAGTCTTTTGAGCGAGTGATCCCTGTAATAGTCTTAAACTTTTTTATGGTTACCAGTCCTCTTGCTGTAATAATTGCTCTTAGAACTGTTACTTACATAGAATAAATATGTATTTTTGTTTAAGATAGGTGTAACCTGACATCTTGAGTTCCTTCTAAAACTGAAGCCTCTGGTCATATACTTTTCCCCCTTTACTCCAACCTCATATCAAAATGTCACTTATGCAGATGTTCATATATGTTAGCCCTTGAAAAATATGTGTGTTTTCTGCTAAACCAGCCTTATTGATGGACCTAAACCAAATGGCAGGTTGAGAAAGAGCATATTGGAAAGAGAGTGTTGAATATGTACCATGTATGTGTGTGCTATGTGTTTTTAAAGGCACATGCCAGGCTACTGCAGATGTAAGAGGTATAGGAAAACATTTAGTATCGAGCAACTCTTGTGGAATTTTTTGCTCTTGTAGGTAGTGGAAAGTATTCACTTCATATATAATAACTACATGTTAAGTCAATATAGATAAGAAAATTCTGGTCTTTTTTCTTTTTCTTTCTTTTATTTATGTATTGTGAGTATTTACCTTCTGCTAGTTTTCATTTCTTGCTTTGAGCTTGTCCAGCCATATTCGTAGGGCAAGTGAGACATTCCCTGAGGTGTGGCTAATGTAGTAACTATACTCATTCTGGATATTAACCACTCGACTAAGTACTCCCCTTTCCATGTAAGAGTTTTCTTTGACTCTCTCAATTATAACATTTTTGCACAGTTACAGTGAAAGAAAGCTGGTGGTCATGCTGAATACCCTTCAGATGGGTGCTTTTCCCAGGTAAAATGTTAAGAGATGTCTTTTTTCTTCTGTCACATGTCCATATGCTCAGTTCACGTTGGAAAAAATAGTCTTTTACCTTAGTTCAGTCTTACTTCTTTTTTAGTTTAGGCAGCACTATTCTGGCAACTTGTGGCCTTGTATTCTTGTTGCCAGCTTCAATTCAATGTTTGCTTTTCCTTAAGACTGATACTGCCTTCCAAAGTAATAATGCCCATCATTCCCCATGAAGAATTTTTCCACTATAGTAAATTTCTTTCCAGATTTTTCAAACTTGATGGGTGTTTTTGAACACTGCAAAGTAATAATATACACTGTGAGTCTTATCTCTTTCCCCAAATACTCTTCCTTCTCTTGCCTTTCTTGTAGTGCAGAGGCTGTTTTCTATCTCCTCTGACTTTGAGAAAAAATTTCAGATAGCATTTTGGATTCTTTGTCATGTTTCTTCTTGTCTGTCTTGGTTACAGAGTTGGCAAAACTGACCTATTCACATCAGTTCCATTTTGAGTTGGACATTATCCTACATTTGGCCGTTTTTACTGAATTGTTAAGCACAGACTGTGAGCTTTCCATTCCTCAGGATCTGGGAATAACCAATGTCCCATTGGAGCTCAGATTCTGAAATGATGTTCTATCGCCCTTTCTTGAAGTTGCTCAAAAAATGCTGATTTTTCATACAATCATTTGTACTTGCTTCTGTTTATACATTTTTTTTTTTTTATGCTGAGACTATCCCTGTCAGAACACAATTGTGGCTCACTAAAAATAAAAATGTAAAATATGGAGGAAATCTTGGAAATGGCAGTGTTTCAGGTGTGGTTTTTCTCCTTTTTCTCCCTAAATGTATCTGACAATTTAATTGGTGAAACCAAAGTATCGGAGATAATAAGAAAGAGAGAGACTTGGCCATTAAGTCTGTATCTCAGGGCAGAATATTTTTCTGGACCTGTTCTCATCCTTAGCTACAGCATTGTGATCAAGTGCTCTGTTTAGGTATCTTTTTAAGATTCCCTTTTCCTAATATTTTGTATGTGAATAGTTCTACTTTGGGGCAGGAAGAGTCATTACTCCTCAGATGAGTAATACTAGTATAGTCCTGGAAGACCTTGGTGGATATATTTCCCTGTTTGTTTATTTCTTTGTTTTTCTCAGCAGAGATCTCTTATTTTTCCTGTTTGGATTCTATTGGAAGTGTTGATACATAGCCCATTTCTCTTTTAGGTGTTATACTATAAACTTTCATCTGTCTCTGTGCAATGTTCTTGAAATAAAAAAGAGAAGTTTCTTTGGACTTTTTATAGTGAGGGGTGATTGAGCTGTCCTTGTATTCTTTCAATGCACCTATTTTAAACTAGTGGCTTAAAAATACTTGCAGTATTCTTTTGATTCTGCCTCAGGTGATAATGTGTGATTTTTGTCTATTTGGATACAGATTCCTCTGAAAAACCTCAAGGCAAAACTTCACCTGTAGCCAATTTCAGTGTTGTACATTTCTTACCTATTTCTTCCATTTATATTCTATTGAGCTGTTTTCTTGCACCACTGCCTTGTAAGAATTATATATCTAAGACAAGCTTTGAAGGTGTGGTGTTGTAGAAAAGTCAAAGCAAAAGTGCAGATTAATTAGATTTGCTTACTTAATTAAAGCTCCATTAATTAGATATTCATCTTTTCCCCTACACACTAATTTCATTGTTGTTCTACAGCAATATATGTTGAGTGAGAAAAATAGTACTTCTACATGAAATTGTAAATAAATGCTGAGAAATGTCTTTAAATCTCACCCTCAAAAGAACAGTGTTTTGCACCAGGAGGTGCTAGTCAGTTGTGATGTCAAATAAGAAAGGAAATCAGACTCTATAACATCAGTATCATTAAAGTATCATTTAAAATGCTATTTTTGAGAGCTAGCATAATGATGAAAGAGAGAATAGTATAGATATTCATAGAATCACAGAACCATTTAGGTTGGACCTCAGAGATTCTTGATTCCAACTGCTAAAGTAGCACTAACATCTTCATCACTAAACCACATCCTTAAGCAGCACATCTACACTTGAACACTTCCAGGGATGTCCAGGGATGTAATTCTGCCACTTCCCTGGACAGCCTGTTCCAATTGACCACTCTTTCAGTGAAGATTTTTTTCCTAGTATCCAATCTAAACCTCCCCTGGTGCAACTTGAGATAATTTCTTGTCATCCTGTCAGTTGTTACTTGGGAGAAGAGTCCAACCTCCACTTCACTACAAACACCTTTCAGGTAGCTGTCCTTTCAGATGCTTCTCATAAATCTTGTTTCACCAGCTTTATTGCCTTTCTTATAATCTTATATCTCTTCAGATGCTGGGAACCCTGAGCTGTGCAGCACCAAATGTGCCTCCCACCAGCCTGCAGCACATCATGCAGGCCCCATCTATAGAAAGGGTTATCCCATTTTGGTCATTCAAGCTGTTATTCAATTCCCTTACTAGAAAATAGTTCTATTCATCATTTTTACAGCCAAACAGAGAGGATGTTTGCATGAGAACTTCTTGCTGCACTTTTAGATAAAGGCAAGGTGATGCAGGAGGTGTAATTGCTGGAACCAAAGGGGAGTTACCTGCAGAATCCTCCTCTAAAATGAGCAGGCTGAGGTTACCCTTGCAGGCAAGAGATTTGTCCAGCACACACTGACCTGGAGGCTAAACTCTATATGTGGCACAGCACCAGACTGCACAGCACAGGTCTCATCCTACTCAGGTTGTTTTGTGGCTCACTAACTGTTCTATATACAAATGGTCTTCTGCTCAGGATCACTACAAACTATTATTTTTAGAAACTATAGACAATTCTGTATGTTCACTATCTTTCTTGCTACTAAAAAGATTGAAAATCACACTGGTTTGCAAGATAAAATGTCCTTTCGACTATTGAGTGGCTCCCACCAGGTGAGGGTTGAGGCACAAAAAAGAAAGAGTGAAAATTCTTGGCCTCATCCCTTGCCTGTGGTGTTCTTGTTTGGGGAATAAAAGATTCAAGTCATTATATTGTCAATCTGTCAGCTTCTCTGCGCATGAAGGAAAGATTTTGAAACAGCCTAAGTAGGATGTGAACATTTAAGAAGATAAGGTTCTTTTTAAAATCCTAGAATAAATTCAAATGATTTTGATGGATGTCAACATTTTCTCCCTGCTTTTACAGAAAAAAAAAAAATCAAACCCAAAAAAGGTTTATTTCCACTTTTGTTTTTTTGGTGGTGGAACAAAATATCACTGTTGTAGATAAGCTTTTCTTTTTGCCCGGCCCAGGATTTCCTTAACAGCATTAACTGAGGGAAATTTACATTCTGAAATATGTCCATCTCAGAACTAGACATGCCTGACCTACTTTGATGATATGTTGCAGGATGACAGCAGGCATTTTAATGGTGCAGTCCTGTAAGGCATCTTCAGAATGAGAGCTAACAATAGTGCATAAACTTGTTTCCTAATTGCCATTATTCTATGTTTTGGGCTTAGGAAACTGGTTTAAATATACTGTCACAACACAGTGTTATGATATTGCTATTAATAAAACAGTAACATTTAGCTTGTTAGATAGCATTAGAGCTCAAGAGCTTTGCAAGAATGGAAATCTAGGAATGGAAAGACTGAGTGGAAAGAAAACCTAATTTCAACCCCTTCAAAAATCCCAGCTTACTTCTTCCCTAGCATCTGCTAAAATGGAATAGTTGAACTTGAAAAGACAATTTGATTTGAATGGGTGCGTTTTCAAGTCACTTTTCTTATGAAACAACTCGGTTAAACACTTGTCCCACTATACAGTATCAGCAGAGGCTCCCAGCCCTTCTCTAGGAAAAGCTAATGTAGGCGATAGGTGCTGCTTCTGAATTAAGGTATATTTGGCCAAGTGCTGCCCTCAACTATGCCAATGAAAATTCCAGTACATCAAAGTCCATGAAATGCATGATTTTCCAGTGATATAACTGAGGACAGATTTTGTCCTACTGTTAATGGAGTACACAGGCAGTCTAAGAGAAACATGAAGTCTTTTGATCTGCTTATAACCTCTAGTAAAAGTACGGGGAGTCAACTGGCAGAATGAAACTCTTCTGCAGGTTATTTCTACACTCTTAGGTATGAGATCACTGTCCAGCAGATTCCTTAATTCATTATGCCATATGCTACATTATTACATTTCATATTGTAGCCCTGAGATCATCTGTCCTCTTAACTTTTAGAGGGGTTTTAATCTGAATTTTATTTCCCAGAGAGGATGCAGAGACTAATAATTAAATGAAAAACTTTCCTGACTGGTGTTTTTTTCTTTTTCTTTTTTTCTTTTTTTTTTTTTTTTTTTTTCCTTTTTGGGTTTGGTTTTGTTTTGTTTGGTTTTTGTTTGGTGTTTTGGTTTGGTTTGATTTGGGATTTTTTTGGGGGGTGGGGTTTTTTTTAATGTTAAGTGATTTAAACATTTTTGGCTTTTTACATCATATTGACATTTTAAATTTACAGAAATCGGGGAAATTTATGGAAACATATAAAAATTGCTTTTATTGTTCCTAGCAGAAAAAATTGTCACTATCTATGCTCTTTTTTTCTATTCAGATCTCAATAATTCTCTCAGGAGTTAGATAGGAAGGTTTTGGTTGAATCTTAAAAGCAGAATCTCTCTCAAGCAGAATTCTTGTGCTGGAGCTGTGTTATGTAGTCCACAGCAGGGCATGGTAACCAAATCCATTCTGATAATCTAAAGTACTGATAGGAGGAAATCACCTGAATACACAAACAATTGCTCAAGTCAGTCCTGGAAACCATGGAGTCTATGGAGAACCTTTCTTACTTGTGAACCACTGCTGGAAGTACTCTCTCCTCTTGTGTTGGTGCTATGATTCTGTGACCATAAAGTTTTAGAGATTTGAGAATGTTGCCTTTCCCCTTCTTTCATCCCTTACTATTGTAGATTTCCATCATGTGTTTTGATATGCAATGCTGATATTAAAATATCCTTATTGGTCCTGGGTGAACATCACTGGGATCAACTGGGAATTAATTTAACACAGCTATTGTTTCAAGCTTTATGACTGATTCATCAATTATATTTGCATATGTAAGTCTCGCTTCTTGTTTTAAATCTTTTCTTTGAATGTAAAGGAGACAGATGTGTTTCAAAATTCTAAATGAGTCTGTAAGGCTCTTTCACTGTCAGTATACTTCAACAAATGCTGCCCTTTACATATACTCTTCTCAGAGTGTGGTGGGCAAACCACAAACTGTCCTCAGTTTGGGTTTGTTTCATATTCTTGGCAAAGTACAAGTTGGAAACCTAGTGAGATCTAGTGGAATGAAAACAAATGAAAACTTTCCTATGTGAACTCTTGCATTCAGCCTCTGGTCTCAGCAGGAAATGGGACAGCAGGAGTTTCCTTCATGGCATCAGGTTTTCTGGCATGCAAATTTTCACCAATTTTCTAACAATTTAGAAGCTCAGTGAAGTATATCATTAAGTGGAGATGATGGCTTCTTTGACTATATAAAAAACTGTTTGGATTTGTTGCCTTTCAAATGCATATCTGTTGTTCTAAACAAATATGTCAGAAATTATTCTTACTGTCATTGATCCGTTATCTCGACCTATAAGAATTTATTTGGATTTTGTTTCTGTCTTTGCCTGTGTTGAGTTTTTGTTTGTCTATTTGCTCTGTTTTTTCTTTTGGTTGGTTGGTTTTAATAGGTTTTTCAGGCTAGAGAGTTGATTAAAGTTTACTTGTAACTCGTCCTAAGTGTTTTGTGATGGAAATTTTTGCCTGAGTTACCTCCCAAGTACATATATTTCAGAAGAATCACACAAAATTCATCAATCCTTGAAAATTATTTTCATTAGTATGGTTCTTGTGAAATAGGACTGTGATAAAATAGGACTTGACACTATAAAGGCATACCAGCATGCCTAGGTCTATGTGGAGGTACATTAGAGATGCTTTCAGAGCTTAGGTTGTCTTTTTCAGGAAAGATCAGTGTCTTCATGCCATTAGAGTAAAAAATTCATAAAACTTAATTGACACAAATTACTGTGAATTCATATGATATTAAAAAAAATCAAACTGGCATGGACAGGGACTTCACCATTTCAGATAAAAAACTTCATAGAACTTTTGGGTTTTATTGATTGAGACCATTGTACAGTAACATGAGCCAGACCATGACATGAGTAACAAAGTTACTTGATTTCAGTCCTGGAAAAGGCTATGAAATATTTTCAATTTCATCTATGATAATTTAATTTTAGGAGTTCTTAAAACTGAGCTATTTCTATGTCTAGATGGTACCCAGACAAAAGGGACCAGTCCCAGTAGGGACCAATCCATCTAGCATTTCGGAAAATGAGGTACAACCCCAAGTGAAATAATAAGATCTAAAGGATTGACTCAGAGTGAGTGCTTGTTAGAAATGAGAATATTCATGATTTGAATGAATCTGAATAGCTTGACATTGGGAAAATCAGCTCTGAGATGCAGAGCAGTACCAGTTGTATATTGCAAATGGGTAGGAAAGGACCCATTTTCAGTGAGAAATCAGTAGGATTCCCTAGTTTTAAAATCAATTTATTTTTTCTAGAAGTTCTTTAGAGTGTCTACAAACTGTAAATACTTACAAGCCTGTGAAGAACTCCTGTTTGTCTATTTGGCACAAAGCTGGAGTTTCTGCTTTATGCCAGCCTTTATGCCATTATTTCAGCATTTTTTTCAGTTTTTATCAAACTCTTTCACTTTCCTAAGACACAATCTTTGTATTTTAATGTGTGGACCCCTCAGGAAATATTTGATGGAGGGAGCTGGTGCTGTTCAGTTACTTGGCTGAGGAAGGAAATCTTTCCTACAGAGACTATTTTCTACCTTAAATTCTTTTCTTAAACGGATGTACAATTGTTCCTCAATATCTATGCAGTAATTAATAGCATCTGAGGAAGATTACTGATAGCAGAAATAATATTTGGCACCATTTAATTGTATACTTTAAAATAGTTTTTGCAACTATATATTTCCCTGTATTTATGTGAAAATGCACTAAAAATCTTCATTTTTCAGAGGGTTTAACATACTTTTTGTGTTCAACAAAACTTAACTTTAGCTCAGTTATTTCAGTAGGTATCTCAACATCTGCTCCTCTCTTTCCTTCTGTCAGTTCCACCCCCTACTCCCAATTTCAGATGTAGTTTCTCTGAACAGGTCTTTATCTGCAGAAAGCACGTTCAATCTGTAAGAATAACACTGAGAGTCACTTCTATTCCTGGCTGGGCTTTCAGTGAGGACAGTGTGTGCACCTCAAATTGATGTGGGGTGTAAGGATACTTAGTGCACACAGAGAGTTAGATTCCTAAAATCTGAATATGTGCAAACTCTGTCTTTTCAACAGTTTGCAACTCAGTCAAAAAAGCAGACTGATTTTTCAGAGGGAAAACAGGCTGGACTGCTTAACAGCTGCTCTTGGGCAAAAATTCACAACGCCACTTAAAAAAGGTTAAATAGTGAAACATTGAAAGTACTCTTCATCAAAATGTCAAGTTTGAGATGTAACATTATAAAAATGTGATTTCCCTAGCCTAATTCTTTAACGTCCATCCTGACTGTGTTTTCCTCAAAAGGTTGAGACAGCCATCCACCATAGAGAATAGCAGCTCAAGCAGTTACATTTTAGGAAGGTTTTTGTATAAGCAAATGAAACTGGCTTCTTTCAGATGGAAAAGATGGTATCTCTGAAAGGCAGGATGAACAGCCTGCTTCTGAAAAAGAAATGACCTACCACAGTACAAGGAGTGCTTAATAACTAATTGCATCATTAGCAGCTAGAACTCAAATAGCCTAATCAGGATTTATGTATATGTTGTTGCAAATGTTCTTTAACATGAGTAGATGGTTCAGAAAAAGACACTGTTCTAAGGGAACAATAAATGAATCATGTCAGAGTATGATTTTTCATCTTTAATCCATAAAAATCCTCTATTATTAATAAAAATCTTTATTGAATTGGCATACAAAGCAGAGCATAAGCAGTTCTGTATCTATCAGGACCATAATTACTCTACTAGGCAATATAGGGGTTAACTGTTTGTTGTTCTCATTAACAGTTGCAGAAGGAAATGGTCCTTCACTAATTTGCAAATATTGGCTTAACAAAACAAGGCTGACCTGGGACACTAAACGGCATGTGTTAGGTAATCAGAGAAATTAAGAGAAAATGTATATATGACGGCAATACAGATGTTACTCATTTCAAATCATGACCTTTGAATTTTGAGGTCAAAACTCAAAGTAATGGAAAGAGATATACCTAAATTTCCTGGGGTTCATCCCTATTTCTGGTGACTTCTGAACATT
This sequence comes from Phylloscopus whistleri, assembly GCA_017589585.1. Taxonomy (NCBI): domain Eukaryota; kingdom Metazoa; phylum Chordata; class Aves; order Passeriformes; family Phylloscopidae; genus Phylloscopus; species Phylloscopus whistleri. The sequence continues at coordinate 3,845,570 of JADMLD010001408.1, forward strand.
TGCAGAGAGAATGAGATAAATTGAAAATAGTTCCTGTATTGGCTTAGTGAATGGGATTTTCCATTTAGTCATGTGTAAGGATAAGGTTCTTTTATATACCTTAAATGTAAGGAAGTGAAAGGAAAAATGTAAGCTTGACTGGGTGTCAACAAATCTCTTTCTCAAATAGACTGTAAAAGAAAGTATAATTAGTGAATTCACCTCAGACATATGAAATGGAATTAGTGTTGCACTGTATCTGGTCCACTGAGTACAGGCAAGGATTTGGGTGTTGAAAACAGTGGCACAGTGGTACAGTTAATAGCCTTGATGTTATCCAAAACAGTGTATTGGATTCTAAAGCTTTTAGAACCTTTGCTTCTAAAGTTTGTTTTCTGCTTCACAAATGGTGAAGATTAACTTTCTATTAACTAGTTAACTTTTCTATTAACTGCTAGAAACACAATACATCGTCCAGGAGACTACAAAAGCATCTGAGTTTGTTACAAAAATATGTATTACAGGTAAGACATGTTAAAGTTCAGACAGAAAAGCATGGTATATTCTGGTATAAATAGTCAGGCAGATAATATAGAATAATTTAAAAGATCAGGAGTTGCTTCTCAAGAAAAGATTACGGTATGTTGTGTAAGACTAGTTATATTAAACATGTACTGGTATGATGCAAGATGAAGTACAAACATCTGCATGACATAATGCATCAGAAACATTTTGGTTCTGTTAATTTCTTAGGTTGATTTAGGTGAAGATAGAATAAGAGGAATCAATTGATGTAGGCTGCATGGTTATCACCCATATTATCACCCCACATACTATGAATCATCCTACAGGCCAGGATATTTCACTGTGTGGTACTTCTCTCAGTCAGACACACGTCCTGCTGACACTGCAGACAAGGTGAAACCCTTGGCTGTGTGAGTGTGAATGTTCTTGTTTATTCCAGCTGGCTGCAAATGGTAGAAGGAAAATATTGCTGCTGCAAATATTTTTGGGACATTGCATGGTATGCTCTCTGAGAGAAAACACAGGCAGGGGCTATTTCTCCTCAGTTTTCTCCGAGGAATTGTAAATTATCCTCATGGGATACTCAGTAACACACAAGATCAGCTGTTTATCAGCCTCTTTCAGAAGGGTTAGTGTAATGGATTCTACAGAAATTTTCACTCCTTGTAATTTAAAATATGGTTCCAGGAGCACCAATATATGAGATCCAGCACAGCAGACTTTAATGAAGAAGGAGTTTTACCAGTCAGCAGAGGAAAGGGCAGAACCTTTTCCCTTTAAGTTGTAAGGTTTAGCTAGATTAGAGAATTACATTTCTACCAGCACTCTGGTCAGGAACTGTTGGAATAGAAAGTAAGGAAGATGGGGATGGCAAGACAGAAGGAAGGGGATCTTTCCTCTGGCTTTATCTATACAGAAATTGAGAGGGCTTCAGTACAAACATCAGTCTTTTGTGATTTCGGCTTCCTCATTTGAGATTGTTTGGAAATTTCTTCCCCATTACTTCTCAGTCTTGTGCAGTCAGAATAAGAATGAAGTCTGATGATTTTCTGTCTCATATGTATCAACCTTTCCTTTTTAACAAAATGATAATTATAATCATTGGCTTTTATTATGACTGAGAAGAGAGTATCCCTTGTCATTGTATTGATTTTTGTCATTTTTATCCATAGGTAAGATATTTGGTAAGTAAGAAATTGCAGGCAGACATTCCTGAAAGGGCTTTCAGCCCTCTTCTTAATGGTGGCTGGGAGTGATTTTAGACAGCAGGCAACAACAGAGGTGGGAATATACTGAGCTCCTACAGCCGTGTGAAAGGAATTGATTTTCAACCTCATCAGTGCCTCATGCTATGGGAGAAAAGCAAAGTACAAACAACCATCTGGCATCAAATTAAAAGATGGTTGTGCTGGTAGTACTTGCCTGGAATAATCAAATGAAAATTATGCTTTTCTAAAGTCTAGTTCAATACACTACTGTAGTCTCAGGCAAGTCAGCAAATATGTAGATTAATTCAGCCTCACTTGCTTTTTTTTTCTTTGCCTACTTTGAGACAGATTATATTTATTGCATAGGCCAGCAGTACTCCAAACTACAGCAGGTTCATTCCTTTAATGTCAGTTGATTTTATGAGCTCACATTTAACAAAAGAAGATGCAGAGTAAGGGAGTCATAGGTATTTATGTGTAACCCAAACTTTTGTTGAAAATTACAGAGGTAAGACAGGATATATAATAACTTTCAAAGTACTGGGTTGAGATAAAAGGAAAAAAATAATAAAGGAGGATACTGATCAGCTGTTGTTCCAGATTTAGGGAAAGAAAATGAACAGGAGATTTTAGCAGAATACACACAAAGCCGTGTACACTTTAGTCTGAGAGTAGCAGCATGCAAGGCAGAGTCTATGCAGGCAAACTGAAGAAATTCCAAAAGTATGTATTAGCAGGCTTGGGAAAGGACAGGTGCTTAGCAGACGTATTCTGAACAATTCCTTTATTTTTGTTGTCCCATCCAGTATGTAGTTATGTGTTGAGCTGTTTTTTTTTGTTATTCATGAATCCACTCTATAAATGGTAAACCAAAAATGTAATAGTTTTTCTTGTGCAATGATCAGAAATCTCTCCCTTGTGTGGTGCTGGGAGAACTGTTCTGTGCCGTAAGATTTCAGTGGTGTTATTAAAAAAGGACATTTGTCTGAGTCTCTGAATTCCTTTATGGGAGCAAGCCTTATCTTTCTGTCTATTTGTAATATTAGACAGAAAATCACTTTTCCTCTGATATGACTGTGTCCAAGACAAATTTCTGCTGCAGCCAAAGTCACACCAAAGCACGTAATGCCTGCAGGGAAGAATTCTCATTTATGTCTTTGAGCAACACTGTCTTCCAGAAGGATTCTGCATTTCAGGCCTTGCTTAGTACCATGGATGCTTTAATGCAGACCTACTTTTAGTGAAAGGCCTGCCTTAAGAGCAGTATTCCTACTGTTACAAAGATTTAATGAGCATTTTCTGGCAAAACCCTATTTTTATTTTTTTTTTTTAAACAATTTTAGGGATGACTTCAGGAAAGACAATTTTTTTCACATCAATATTAATTATCATTATAAATTATTACTTGATGGGAAAAGGTGATGAAAGAGGATACAGATATATATAAAGATTTTGTAAACCCAGTGAAACTCAACAAGACAAATTTCAACACTGAGAGATTATTTTTCTCATTTGTAATCTTTCTGTTATGATGAAATCTAACTCAAGGGCAGGATTTTTATAATTACCATTGATGCTGTGATAAAATTTGAATTGTTTCTTTAAAAGTTGCCCTTAATCCTCTCCAAACTCTTAGTAGAACTCAGTTAAATGTTTTCTAATACAATAATATTTAACACAACCACTGAAATAAGTAGGTGAAAGGCCTTAGATAATTTTTTTTTAGTATTAGGAAATGGAAAGGACTACTCTCACCACATTACCATAATAGAACTTCCATATAATATAAGCTACGGAGTTTTTACAAAGGTTATTTCTCTGTACTGAATTAAACCAGAACGTGTCTGTAATATGGGGAGTTCATTGAGCCTGGAGCAAATAGGCATTTTACACTACTACACTAGAAGGGAACCCACAGCAATTTCTCCTGCTCCTGAGATTAAGCAGCATTTCTCCTTTGTTAGGCCATGTGCTGTGGGCACAAGTACATAACACCTGCACTGAGCAAGGGTAGCACTACTTACACCACGGTAGATGACTTGTCAGGTCTGGTGCCATATGGTGACAGCACACAGCAGTGACAGGTCAGCCATCAGCATTCCATGGGGTGGCAGAGGCAACATGTCCTTTTCCAAGTCTGCTTAGTACGGAGTAGCTCATCCCTGGATTGCTGCTGTTCTGGGCTGTTTGCCCAGAAGTCTTCCCAAGAAAGACTAAACCCTGACAGCAAGAGGAATCATCATCCATCTGCCTCTCTGTGGGGACAGCAGAAGACTCAGCTGCAAAACTGTGCTCGGTGTAATTCTCTGCAGTGCTTTAAAGAACACACCTGTAAACATGACAAAATGGCAACGTCCCTGAAGAGCAGTGAGAACATCTGTTGAACTCGGGTGGCTAATCATGCTAACCAGTGATGTGCACAAGGAGTGAGAAAGGAAAGAGTAGGAAAGACCAGTAATATGCGAAACAGAAGCCTGGTATTCATTTTGTCACAGTAAAATTGTCATTTTTGTGCCACTATTGATAAACTGTTACCATGCTTAATAAAGCTCAGCCACACAATTGATACGGTTTTGTTTGGGTTTCTTTAAAGGGTGAAGATGACTGGCTTTGGATCTCTCCCACAATGGTGTCATGGCTGGTGTAATTAGGTTTCTTGTGCTTGCACCAGAACTTGTTTTATGTTTGCTTCCACAGTTAGTTGCTAGCTCAAAATAAAGGGGAAATTTTAGCACAAAAAGCTTAGGAAGAATTAGCATGTAGAGCTAACTCTTGGGTAATATGATTTTCATTAATGTGCTGTTTAGAATATAGGTAATGGAATGGTATCTCCAGTTAATTTTTTGCTGAGAGTGAAAACTGTCATGTCTGAAAGTGTTGTAAAGGGATCAGAATCTTCTAATTTGAATATGCTGCTACCTGTGTGCTGAGGAAAAAATTAGATATTTAATGTAGATTTTTCAAGAGAATATACTTAAAACTGCAGAATTATTTCCATTAATATTCCATTTTGAATACAGGTAACAGCCAGTGCAACATAAATTTGCATTTGTTCTGTAGAACATAAAGTACCAAAAGGAAATGGCTGATTTAATACTGTAAGGACTGAATTTATATCAAATGTATCATTGTTCTCTGGTCTACATAAGTAATTAAAACCGGAAAATAGGATTGCAAAGAAACCTTTGTATATGACATCAGCCAATCTACTGTAACCAAAAGATGACAGGCTGAACCATGCCTTTCACTAATCTGATTGTGAATGTGTTTTACAGCCACAATTGTACAGTGAAACTTACTTTTCAATAAATTATAATTTTTATGCAGTTGAATAGATTTTTTTACAGAGACGTATTTTATAGATGTCAATCAACGATGGCTTAGAGCAGTAATAAAGCTGATTTTACATGAACATGTATTTTGCATATCATGCAGGAAGGAACAAAAAAACTACACATGAAGTTACATGAAGTATATCTCCTCTGTTTCATGTTAAAGATCTTTTAGTTAATATTACATTTTGGATTTAAAAGCATAGCATTTCTTCTAATCAGTAAGGGCTGAAATGAGAAAAATTCTCTAATGTTTTGAGATTACACAAATTATAGGTCGTGCCTTGTATATACTGCTCTTCCTTTTTGGGATTACAAAGCAGTTTATCCAGAAGTGGAAGAATGCTACAACCCAGCTGTGTTTCTGTTGTGCAGTTAGGAATTTTCTACCCTGTACCTGTTGGTGAGGACTGAAAGATATCCACATTACTGCAAGATGCTTTCTTTTTTAGGGAGGTGGTAGTGATTCTGCACATTCATATTTCAATACTTTTTGTGATCTTGGAATAATATATTGCTGTACTGCACAGCGCCCAGGGGGTTATGGTTTCAACCCAAAATCTTGCATTTCCTGGCTACTGAACAATTAACTTGTACTGTTACTTGCATTTTAATACCTTTGAACTGATCCTGCCACTATTAAAGAAAATATCAAACTGGCACTTGTTTCAAATATTGGTACCATGTTATGTAACATATATAATTGTATTTTATATCATACATAATGATTTTATGTTTTCTAGGCTGCTCAAATAGAAGGGTTTGGGTTGTTTTTTTTAATCTTTCCTGCTTATGTTTTAGCATGCTATACCATTTAATGAGGAAGAAGAGATTTAGCAGCATTATTAATAGACAAATTAAATGTCAATTAGCACTTACATTATAACAACACACTTTTAATCCACAACAGAAATTTGGTTCAGCATACTAATCCATGCTTACTTGCTTCTATTTGTGATAATATTTATCTGCAAATTCAATAATGAATATGGAAAACTTTTAGGTAAAAAAATTCTGTAATTTTTGGAAGAGTCTAGGGTCACTGTAAAATACGTTCCTTGAAAATGTTATATTCTAAAATCACGGTATCAGCTGTATTTTTTATTTTATTTCCATGGATTTCCTTGGAAAATAAATAAACCCGCAGTTCTTCAGCTGCCCCTCTTAGGTACATACCATTTATGTCTAGCACATTTGGTGTTTATTTGTAGATTTAAATCTCTTCGTAAGCCTAAAATTTGCCAATATTTCCATTAAGGCAAAGTAGTAGCATTGATATCAGTGTCTGACTTAAAGAAACAGAAAAATTCAGTGGTTTATTATAATAAATCAAGTTTTTTTAAAATGGAAAATTATCACACACCGTTTGCATATCATTAGCCCGAAATTTACTGCTCTTGAAAACATGGAGTTCTGAACACTGAATAGTAATTATGTATTAAAAACATTCCATACAGTGATCTGTAATAATTGTTTTGAAAACTGGTGTTTCTAATAACTTGTGATTTTTTTCCAGACTTGCTTCAAGTCTTAGTTCCTTCCTGAATCTTGGAAAACATCAGGTTCCTTCCTGTTCATTGATCTAAAGTGAAAACTTTAACCATGAATGCAACAACAAAAAAATATAATTAGTTTAACTTAAATTAACTTAGTCTCAATACACTTCATGGATATCATAATGCTCACATTCTTGTTCGTAAACATATGTATAATTAATAACTAAGAAAGTATCCAACAAATGTGTCTTTGTCAGTAAAGAAACTGGAACTGTGAAAAATAGGAAGAAAAATTAAGGGACTGCAATGTCTCTGAAATGCTCAGGTAGGGAAACAGCACTCATGGATCTGATCTGAAACATATGACTCAATGGATAATTCCATGTTGGAATGGATAATTCAGAATATGCTTCAAAATTGGCCAGCTATAGATAACTCTTCAGGTCTCAGGTTCCAAACTGACCAACCTGCCAGTGTTTTAAATCAGCATACTGTTTCTCTTCCATTATTTATAGATGCATTGGAATAAGCACTTTTAGAAGGAGAGACAAAGTGTAAAGCTCACTCACCTAGGTAAACAGATAATGCTGGCTTTCCTTATAAACACAATTGTCACAACTGCAGTTGTAGCACGATCTTACATATTGTTTTTGGGAAGGGAGTGAACTGAAAAAATTGAGATTAAATTAAAACAGAGCTAAAGTCTTAGGAAAAAACAACAATTCCCTCAACCTTTATTATGACTAATATATTGAATAAGTCAAGTCATGATTGCACATACTTCTCTGTTTTCAAGGGGCAAAAAGGACTGTGTTTGAAGAGTTAGGGGTCTGTAAAGATGCCATTGAATTGGACAGACAGAATGCTAAGTGCCAAACTCCCTCATTAAGCACTTTGGGAATTTAATTTAAAAAAAATCCAAAGAGTGTGTATGGATCCATTTCTAGGATTCACCCAGTGGGACATAATTGACTTGGAGTAACAGAAATATTTAAATCATCTGTTGGCTCTGTACGTTTAGCTTGCAGTTAGAAAAGCACCACACTGGGAGCTAGCAAAGGAAATGAGGTATTGGTGTCTTAGAAGAGAGATACTTCCCATAACATTTTCTGTATGGGACTTTGATCTAGAAATATGTGCCCAGAAATATGTTTTCCTTTTCTCACTAGCTTGGTAAAATTTTCACTTGTTTGGTATTTTGTTTAAAATATGTTTGGTTTGTTAAATATGCTTTTTTTTATGCAAAGGCATTTTAAAACTCAATGTCTCTAGTTCTGGGGCACCCAGACAAACAACAACAGCTTGGGTGACTTGACATGCAGATGTTTACCACAGCAAAAAATCAGCCTGAGAAACAGACATCCCATATTCACATCAGGATACAGTGTGTCATTTTTCATTCAAGACCATTCTTGGGTATTTGAGATACAGTTGTGTTGTAATTCACTTTTCCTAAATGGTTCTGTTCCCCTGCAACATGTATAGTTCATTACCAAGTTGTTGTAAACCATTGTAACCCCTTTGTTACCTGATCCCTCCTACCCTCAGTATCCCATTGGTCCAAGCCTTGAGTCTGCCCCTGGCTGGAAAAGGCTATTTAAGCTAAGGACGAGAGGGGGCAGGCCTCTCTCTCTTTGGCTCTCTCTTTTCCTGCTCTCTTGGGGTCTTGGACTCTCTCCCTCTCTCTCCCTCTCTCCCTTCCTCCCCCTCCCCCTCTCTCCTGTGGGAGCCATGCCGCTCCCCCCTGGTGTGGGACCCCCAAATAAACCCTGAACAACACCCTCGAAAGCCATGTGGTGTTTTTTCTGCCTGCGTGCTGCCATTACCTGCTACATGTAGCCAAGAGAATCTTCCCTGAAGCTTTGGTAATGCTCCTGTACCCCACCCCCTTTCAAGACCCGAAAGACCTTGTTGCCAGTTTCTCCTGCAGATGCTAGCCGGGCAGAGGAGGAAAAGCAGGAGGCTGCAACACAGTTGTCAGTTTATTATGGTGTGTTATGAATGACAAAAAGTCATGAATATTAATACTGTGTCTAACACATTCTATTACTTTGTCATATACCTTTAAAGCTAGAAAAACCTTTGTGCTTTGATAATGGTAATTGAAAGACTGATCAAGGAAGGTGTATGCATTAGGGACCACCTGCTCTGGGAGTTAGTTTTGTCTGGTTTGGTGACTATATCATGATCTGTCCTCCATTTTGAGTAGAACCAGTAATATCATAATTTATTGCATCTTCATGTTTCCAAGTAGTGGAATGGAATGAGTTATATATCTCAAGTGGTGGTCATTTAAAGATAGTTAGCATTCACAGACCATCTGGGAGAATTGGTATAGTTAGAAATTATATATAGAGATGAGTGAAATGATTTAAGAGCTAAGCTTGTCATTGTGTAATTAACATATGTCTTCGTAATATCCTTGCATTTAGCAAATGAAAATTTTCCCTTCGTTATTTGGTGTATAGTTTAAATGAATATTGCATCATAACTTGCAATTTTCATGTTATGGACAATGAATTATATAATTTGTGATTAGTACTTCTATTCAGTGTTAAAAAAATAATTTGTTGATCGGAGTTCTGTTGCTATTGATGATAATGATCACAACTGAAAATTATGCAGGCAACACGGTGAAGAGAAAGGCCCTTAGAAAACATGTAAACCTTTCTATGATAAAGGTAGCTAGAGTTATTTCCATAATAATAAATAAGTGAAAGAAACCCACAGATAATGTGAGTGTTAATTCACTCAAGAAGTATTTGACTGCAAGTCATGTTTTCTTTCAACACCTATGTCCATACTTTGTTAGCACTCAGACAAAGAAACCAACCAACCACATTTCCATCAGAGAAGACAGGAGGTGGATTTTAGGTTATCAGACTTAAGGTCAAGTGCTTCAACAATATAAGTGGCTGGTATGTATTTTAAGGGGTTGTTAGAAGGTGGTTTGCTTTTCAAAAAGTGAGAGAAGGAGGAAGGGCTGAATACAAATTTACCCTTCTTTCATCTGATGTTTTACAGAGACAAATGACAGTTTTTACTTTCCCTGAGAGTCCTTGTGTTCACTAGGAAGCTGAACCTGTATCTCTTTAGCACCTAAAGTATTTCCTTTATAATTTTCTTTTTGTTTTTCAGCCAAATACAACACTATTTATTTAACATTTTAAATTATATTTTACTATTTTCAAAAAACCACCTTATTTTCTTCTGATTTTTTTCTGCATGTCAAAGTTTGTCCTGGAGTTTCAAAATGGTGGCCTCTTCTTCTTTAATAAGTGTATTTTGATATGTGTAAAAAATACTCAACCTAGCTAAAATGTTCTGTTCAATTCCCCAGGCACATTCTTCTGCTTCTGCTTTGGGATAGTATAGTGTGTAGTGAACTAACTGAAGGTACTGTATTAATTGAAAATGATCCTGTATAAAATATATGCATTTTCTTTCCACAATCAAATAAGGGGAATGGTATTTCCTATGACTGTATTGAATTTCTTCAAAGGGTCATGTTTGTGTTTAAACCTTACCATAAAACTATAGAATCCACACCTTCTTAGTTACATATAAAAATACTTCAGATATAACAAGCCCTAACTGAATATGTACATGGCTTTAAGAACAAAAACCTGTAAGACTGTAATTCCTATTTGATACCAGATGCTTTTATTTTCTTTGCAGACCAAAGTTTTCTTTTGTACTTGTTTCATCTTTAAAAGGATCCTTTTTCTTTTAGGAAAAAAAAAAACCCACCAAAAAAAACCAAACCAAACCAAAACAACAACAAAAAAACCCCACCAAAACCAAACCAAACCAACAACAAAAAAACCCCACCAAAACCAAACCAAACCAATCAAACAAACAAAAAAAACCAAACAAAAAACCTCACAAACAAACAAACAAAACCCCCAAAACAAAAAACCCCAACAAACAACAACAAAAATCCCCAAACCAAACCAAAAACACCCAAACAACAAAACAGCCCACAAATTTGCAGCAACTTTTCGCAGAAATCTTTGAGTTTCTTCTTATTGTTATACTATTCCTTTAAAATACTTACCCATTGTTTCCTGTAAGGAAAAGATCTCTCCAGTACTAAACTTTATTTTACTTTCATTTGATGGAAATTGTTTTATTTTATAAATGAAGGCCTATTTGAATTTGTTTAATGTCTCTCACAAACCTCACTGCTCAATGGATGAAGTTAAAGAATCATCCTTCTCTTTTGTTTCTTCTGGTTGTTTTTCTGCTGCAGTTTACCAGGCTAGTTCACAAAGCAGCTAGAAAAAATCATCTCAGAACTAGAAACAGTGTAATAGAAAAAAAAGGCTCACAGAAGGAGGAGCAGGATCTGCTTAGACAAAGCTCAGCTTTATCTTTTATATCAGCTCTGGCTGGGATTCACAGAATAACTCAGACCAGTCAAAGAATAAGACTGATGAACTCTTGTGTTGCTTGTGTTGATGACACACCAAAATTAAGAACTATTTCAGGGAGCCAATCAGGCTGAAAACCCTCCCTAGCAAAAGCTTGACACACAAGTATGCAGGTGAGAGAGAAGGCAAGAGCTTGCTAAATAGCAGGTCTTTCTAAAATCCCACAAATAGCAAGGAGACAAAGATGAAACCAGTAGTTTTCTTTAAAGAATAGACAGCCTAGAATTTTAATATGTTGCCACATACATTTTGTATTTGGGCATGATTATGGGAAGGAAGGCCATAGCTCTTTATATCAATATCAGAACTTTCATTGACCTTAAGCAAAACATTTTCATTTCAAATTATTTATTATTCCAACAAGGTGTCTACCTGAGGAGTTTAGCAAGGAACACATGCAGAACTTTAAACTTGTTTCTAAGCTCAGCAATATGATAAAAAACCTGCACCTTAATCATATGAAAAAACATTTGTAGTTCATACAAATTTTACAGAATCACTCGAAAATTTACTCCTTTTCTAGCAAAACCACCTGCATTTTTTTTTCAAATCTTATCATAGGAAATTAAAATGTCCTGAGAATTGTGTTAATATTATAAGCTTCTAGTGTCAAGACTATGTAATTTTATAATATATTTATATATTTATTATATGGAGAAATCCCAAAGCTTAAAGATTAAAATAAAATAATGATCTAATGCTTATTGGCATGCCTGTCAGTAGACTAATAGGGTGTGTAATTATGGGTACCTATGAATGGGATTTAAGACAGAGTAGAAGCCAGTTTCTCTTTAATCATGTTGTTCTCAATGCCCACAGAAGTCAGGCACCCAGATGGACACAGGTGATTTTAACTGAGGAAGTTTCAGCATTAAGAGCTGGGTGCAGCTGTGAGATACAAAGTGATATAAGTTATACAGACAGTAAATATTTGTATTAAGTCCTCTTTTACAGGAAAAAGTCATGGGCAACAGAAAACTGAATGTATTTTTAAAAAACCTTTTCTTACCTTATAGCTTCCTGCTATTTTTCCCCTTCCAAATCCCACCTTAAAACCTCTTGTCATAAAAGCATTTCTTGCTTAGTGGGTTACTTAAATATCCATCATTGACTAATTGCCAGAAGGGGCAAACACAATAGCAGCAAAACTCCATGGCTCTGTTAACCTTTAATGAAGATGGTTTATTGATGGAGGAACCAACTACATGTGGGAAGTCAGAAATCCAATGGCTTGTTCATTAGTATTTTTCCATACTTTTGTCTGCAAAGTCAGGAAAAAAGAGTCTAAAGTGAATCTATGGGTAAATGCAATCAGTTTGCAATTGTCTTACTGGTTGACTTTTGATAATATGGTATTTGCTTTATTTATGTCCAAAACTGGTGTGTTTTTTCTCTAATTTGATGAATTGGCAGAGACTTGCAGATGAAAGAAATAATGCACATACTGCAAACAGTGCTGCAAAATCTCTTCTAGGACTGTGAGAGATTTTTTCCTTTAAAAAATCATAGAAAGATAATTTGAAACCTAAAATACATTAGAAATTTTATCTACATTAGGGATTGCCCTCACTTACCTCTGCTTTGGTTTCTGTCTTGGGGCATTTGAGTTGTATTCCTTTTTGATGAAAGTAGACTAGGAGGTTTGCTCCAGGACTTCACATGTACTCCTCCTGTGAATGAGTATTTAGTCAGTCAGATTAATTCTACTGCAAAGTAAAACTTCCTCAAAATTCATATAGGATATATATAGGAAGATAGGACCCCAACAACAACCTGTTCTGTTCTATAAATGCATTCAGACTATGCTGCTTATGAAGGTAGAATAGATCCTGTGATCCTGTGCAGTAACAATATATTAGATAGCATTATTGAGATATCACTTGCTCATGGCCTAGACTTATGCCCACAAAAAAGTGCATTGATTCATTGTCCAGCTGGGCTACCTTTACTGCAATCATAATTTTAATTGTGTGGTATATTTGCATTGTATGTTGCTGTTTGGGTGAATGGGCCTAGAAATCCTTGCTGCACTGAGATCATTATGCTGAAGATAGGTTGAAAGATAATTCAAATAAACTTTGTAAATAGGTAAATAAGATTACACTTTCTTTTCTGATTTTTTTTTTTAATCTCATGAGCAAGGTTCTGAATTTATTCAACTGTGCAAAATGGGAATTTCCATACCACAAAGAGCATTGATTTCTGGAAAATTTCAGATGATGTAACACAATGAAATTTTATTTTGGGGACCATTTGTGCAGACTTGCATTCACTCTGTAAGTTTGTCAGTCTGTGAAAAATAGTTTCTCATCTAGGAAACAGAATGATATATCATAGACGATGTTTCATGTGAATTCCTTCTTTGCTCAGTGTAAGTCTTACCTGGACTTATACATACTTGAGAGGTTGACTCTACTTCCTTGGCAACTTTTTCACTTTAGTTGATGGACATGGAGGGACAATAATGTTAACACATACAGTTATTTAGAAATCTTTAAAGGGATTCTAGAACTGCGTTTCTTGGAAATTGTGCTTCTTTGTTCCCATAAACTGGATATATGTGTGCATCCAAGGAGAAAGGAAATACCTGAAGAAAAAGGATACAGATAATAGACTCTGCCTTAGACAGATTTATTGGATGGAATTACATTCACAAGCAGAACAAATAGGTTAATTTATTTTTATCCATAAGTCAGCTAACTGCATGTGAAGTAGGTAATCTAAGTTGAAAGAGACAAAAAATAGTGTTAATTAGATTTTTAAAGGCTATCTCACCCCAGCTGAACTTCTAACAGAGTTTGTTAAATTTTGAATGAACAATACATGTGCTTTGAGGTTTACAAACAATTAGACTCCCAGATACATACCTAGTGAGATGAAATGTACTATTAATGGTCGTATTAGTTGGTAATTCATAATTATATACAGCTTTTATTTTTTGCCAATATTTGTAGCCATAAAATTAACTCAGAGGTTAAGGGATTCAAATAACTGGGAGCTGACATGGTAAAGTGAGTCTATGAAATGAGTTCAAGCACTTCTTGATTAGTTTTTGTTGGTAATTATTAACTATGAGATTTCAAGAGATACGGTATCTACATTTTTTTGAAGGACAAGTTGATTAGTATATCTTGATATTTTGTCTCTGAAGTCCTTTTTTATTTTCCACATGATGCAAAAGGCAATTAAATGCTTTTTGAGTAACTAATTTTAGAATTACCAGTCAGCTTCACCTTTATATCTCTTCTAAGAAGATGAAGTTTTCTTCTTAGAATCATGGTCTTCTTACATGGTCATCTTCTTACAATTATTTGCTGGTCTCTAAGGCTTTGAAGTTGTGATGTTACAGCAGAAACACAGGGCTATTTTTATGAGGTTGCATGTAGGGGTTTTGCAGGCACACACACACAGAAAGAGTATCTGAGTGTGGTAGGAAAAGAGGAAAAATGAGTGTGAGAGAGTGGATAAGAGAGCTTAATTTTCCTGTGTGAGTAAAGTGAGAATTATATCTGTCCTTTACTTTTGTACTGAATAGACTCAAGATCTATGGTGTCAGTTTTGGACCTACTTATTTTCCTTCCTTTCTTCTACTTCTCTCCCTCTCTATCTTGTTACATGCAGATCTCATATATATGCAAACCACTTAAATTGATTGCCATGGAATCTTCTTAGATTTAAATGTTTTTTCCAAAATAGGATTTTAAATTAAGAGCTCTATTTAGGGCATCAGAGGAAAGAATAAAAGATTGTTAATCCTGGCTTGAGTAGGGGAGGGGTGGATGGCTTCTTCTGGCAGCAGTCAGAAGAAATAAATTCCACACAGAATTAAACTAAAAAAATCTGAAATTATTTAAATAACATGAATTTCAATTGTACTTTCCTATTCTTAAAATAGAAGTTATATATACGTTCATAAGTCTGCCCTTTTTTTGTTGCTGTTGTTGGATTGTTGCATGGCATAGGGAGGTATTTGGATTTTTTCCTCTACCTTGTCTATTTCTCCCTTCTGGAGGAGCTGATATTCATTATCCTGTTTTTCACTGAAAATGGGAAAACAAACTTCACAATGCTGCTGCTTTCTGAGACAAAGGCTGTGTGTTCTGTTCCCCAGTGCTGCCCAAAGAATGCATCTGAAGCATCTAGCCTTTGCCTTGGACTTGGTTTTAGAGTGTTCTGCTAGAAAGGTATTGCAGGGGCAAAGGTCTAACTCACTCGTTGCACTATAAAGATGCTGCCAACTCAGCTACTCTTGAAAGCATCAAGGGTGTACAATTGGTCTCAGTTTTGCGTCACTTTGTTGAAGAGTTCATTGAAAAAAGTTAGGTAGGGAAGAAGGGAATATTTTTTGGTTATGGAGTGTTCTCGGAAGAGGCTGTGTTTGGGGATGATTGAATTAATGGATTTTTTCCTAATGCTGGAGCCTTTATGCCTCTTTCTTGCATGTAACATAGCAAAACTGAGCTTGGTGTTATCATGTATTTATTACTATTTCCATAGAATATGTAGAAACAATATTTTTTTGGCAATAAAGATATTGCGAAAAATCTATTACAAAATCTGTGACATTCAAGCTGTCAGGATGGAAATTTATTGATAAACTCCAATGCAAAAATAAAATAACATCCCTATATTCAAATCTACAATGGATAATGGAAACTGCAAACTATATAAGTATGATTGTTGCATTTTCCATGAACTCCATTAACTGTTTCCATGAAGATAATTGGAATAGTTTTATTCTAATGAAAAGGTGAAAAAAATGTCTAGATGTCTAGAAAGATCTCAGTTTTCAGAAAGAGGTCATGTTACAGTGACTTGATGTTTTTAGTTGAGCATTTTAAGTGCCTTAATAAAATGCTTTCATTGGCAAAATATGCATTTTCATTCGAATTCATTTGCCTCATTTTTTTTCTTTCTTTTGGCTTTAGAAACAGAGTAGATTGCATTTCTTTCAAATTTATCTATCAAGAAATTTAATTGAGTAGTAGAAGCTTTGTACTCAAGCAATTCATGAACTAGATACTCCATTTAAAATGGGTGTGAAGAGTATAATTAGTCACGTCAATAAGTGATATCAAGATTCTCTGAAAAATGCACTGGGAATATCACAGATATAAACAGAAGATTTTACTCCCCTCACTTGTCTGTTGAGTATCTCCATGAGTATTGACTAATTTAAACTAGAGTGTTTCTTTACCCCTGAAAAAAACAAAGTAAAACAAGCAATCATAAGATGAATTTAGCTGGTTATCCTTTTGACAGATGATGTGCTGAAGAAGTCATGCACTTTGTGTACCTGAAGCGCATTTTTCTATCCATCAAATGCTTGCTGTCATGTGATGCTTACTTATCTGTGAATAAAAAAATAGTTACAGCAAATGTATTTCAGAATATGAATCTTTAAACTACAGTGCACATTGCTCAGGATGTGTCAGAGCTGAAACCATTCCAATCATAAAGCCCCATGGTACTTCTTATCTGTATTTGCTGAACATATTTAAGCAGGCTGCTAAAAAATAGCTGTGAGGAGATGGATTGTGTATGTTTTTCAGAACATAAAAAATAAGCAAGACTACAGCAGACATATACTGCACAGAAATCTACCTCCTTTTTCTGCCCTTTCTCATTGCTATCAGAAGCTGAGACTTGAACAGTCATTCCACTTTACAATTACTGACAATTTCTCAAAGAAATCAAAACTTAGAAGCATTTAGTTTCTACCTCCTTCCTATTTACAAACAGATTGAATTTTTAAAAGCAATACAGAAGTAATTTTTTTTAAGAGAGCAGTTTAAAATTGCTTTTAGAAAATTATTTTTCTACAACAATGGAATGAGAATTATATAAACATTGCCTACAGGAAGGACCAGCAACAGAGAATGTAAAACACTCCTTTGAGATGGGCCATCGTTGGAAAGGTGGTACATGGAAATGTTTAAGAAATTTGAACTATGAATAATTTTCTGAAAATCAGGTGTGGCATACTGTATCTTAAAAAATCCATAAATAACAGCAACTTTGTTCAGGATGCCTTCCTGTGAATTTATGTGTTTTTTAAATAAATAAATTTCTCTAGAGAAAATAGCTTTCAAATATTAAGATTCACATGGATATAGCTGAAGGCAATATAAATCTACCTGTGCTCCTGTTAAGACCCTTATCCCTAAACCATCCTTCTATTATAATAAGAAAACTAAACTAACTTTCCAAACCAAAAAGACTGTATTTTTCAGTAATTTAACTAAAATTGCACAGAACATTTAATTGTTTAGAGATAGACCAGAAGGTTATTTTTGGAAAAAGGGAGAAAAACTGACTTTGTTTGAAAAATTCCATCTATAAAGAAAGGGAAGACTAATCTGAAAAGGCATAATGGAAAAAGTGGGTTCTGCAATTAAGTTTATTCAGGTGGAAATGGCATTTCCTGTAGTTCAAAACCAGAAGTAATGACTCCTCTACTCAAATTACCAAGGACAAAATAAAACAGTTTTTTTTTTTTTTGTTTAGTTGTCACAGCAATGGAGCATTGTGTTACTACACGGTGCAGATCTGATCCAAAGAGGGCTTAATGCAAAAACAATTGTACAAAACTACTCTTCTAAGGAGCAGAGAAGACTTCAGTACTGCCCCAAGCCTTCTATCAAATTGTCCCTTTACCATCTGACTCAGTCTGTCGATGCAAACAGGGGGTGCCAGTGCCCAGTCTCTGGATTTCCATGGCCTTGCTCCTTTACTGGGGCCACCTTATGGAGGCTCCTCAGGGGGCTCCATTGTCTGCATCTGCTGTGGGTGCTGTGTGGGTGTTTGTTGGGAGACAGCTTCCTGAGAAACCAGTACCAGGCAGCAGAGGGGGTCAGTCCTGGCCGGGAGTCAAATGTGAGAATGGGGCTAAGCTGTAAGGCAGCACAGCTGTCACTGTGAGCAGAGCAGCACAGCGGGGCTGCAAAGGAGCTGCACATCTCACCTTCTTTTTGGCTGCTCACACCCTAAGTGCCCATAGCTATTTCTGTGACTGTGCTAGGGAAGAATGCTGTATCAGCTGCCACCATTTTCATATGAAGAAAATGCTTTGCTGGAAGGCTCTATGCTCTACTGACAAGGGCTTACAAATACCCCTTAAGAGTGCAGAGGGTGGAATTTTGGAATATTTACTGTCCTACTGTCTTACACGTTAGGACATTAGGATGAAATTGATTTTTTTTTTTTGCATACATGAGAATAACTTACTTTCTTAGGCACGACAATAACTTCTGAACATTACAGAAAAGCAAGGAAGGGAAAACCCCTCTCTTATTTAGTTTTGTTCTCCAGTTCCATATTTGCACATGATAAGCACACTGTTGATTTATCAGTAAGTTGGGGACTCAAATTAACAAGACACTTCCTGTTTCAGACTGAATGCTGTGTTGAAGCAGGAATAAATGTTGTGTTATAGCCAATTTCAGGCACAGTGGGGTTGCTGCAGGGTGTTGGGATGAGACATTTTCTTATGAGTTTCCTAGCTGGAAACTGAGACTCAGTGTGGAATTGGCTTCCTGTGACTGAGAGGTTGTGTAGGTGAGCAATCCTTCAATGAGTCTTCTGGGCATGAGCTTATCAAAACTCTGGCAACACACGAAATGTCCACTCAGGGAGTCCGTTTCTTTTTTCCGTAGTCAATTTTACTCCTTCCATCACTCATAGATCTGTTCCCAGATGAAATTTATCATGCTTCCAGCTGTTAGCCTGCAGATTTTCCATGTCTTATTCAAAATATGCATTAGGTATTTCACATGTCATTTGTTTCAAATATTTTAGTATTTTCTTAAATAATTTAGCAAAGAAACCCTAAATAATAAAAACCCATATGAGCAAGGCCTGTAAGGAAAGATAAAAAAGGTAGTTAACAACTCAGAATCACCACATTATATCACAACATGAACACTGAACAAGCAAGTCTTTCAACCACAGCATATATTCAAAGACCTCCACTCTGGTGAAATTCATATGTTTAAACCAGTCCTTTTTCAAGTATATGTAGTCCAAATAGAAACCTCTAAATTCCAAACTTCTCTAAAACTAGAGTTTCTCTCTTTCCTTCATGGCATACATAGAAGCAAAGTCCGAGCAGTTCCAGAACCAAGATTCTCATGGTGAAATATGTTGTATTAATGTGAGCTCAGGTTTTTGCTGTTTGCTCTTCCTTCTTGTAATGTTGAATCTTGGTACCAGAGGGGAAAAAAAAAAAAAAAAAAAAAAAAAAAAAAAAAAAAAAAAGGAGGTAGCATGATTGTGATTTTCTCAATTCATCTGTGTTAGATTCCTATTTCATTCTGATTATTTTTTGATGTCATATGGATATATCCTTCCATTTCCCTTACATTTATAGGTGATGAGCTCCTCACCCAGTCTAGGGAGTCTGACTATCTGACCCCTGTTTTCAGTGTGATATAAGCAAAAGGCATTACTTTGATTTCTTGTGATTCTATTGAACAACTTCTCTTTCACTTCTTCAGGTATGCATGCCTTCAGAGCCTTCTGTGATGCCAGGGAATGGCAGACCTTATTTTCATCAGTGGCCAAGAAGGCAGTTATGCAGATGATTAATGATTCCCTGCTGCAGGAGTACCATCCACTGGTGGATGCACTCCGCTAACTAACTTCAGATTTCTCTGGCAGCATGATCTATAGCAAGTTAGCATTTGTATTCAGTATGCAACTCTCACTTTATATTCAGTCTAAAAGCAAAAGGTGGCTTGTTCATAGCCTTAGCTTTTAGTTCTATTTTATGTTCAGAAAAATTAGAAGAATTTCCTTGCTCAGGGTAAAATGGAGGTTCTCTGTCCTTCTCATAACTTAGCTTTTACTCTGCACTATACCATTTTATTTTTTACCTCTTTGACTGTAATTGATGCATTTTTGTTTTTTAAGTTCTTTGCTATTTCTGCCTCCACTCTTCTTCTATTTATACTTCCAAAAATATATGCAAACATCATTTGAGACCTTAACTCAGAAGTTCTAGCTAGTTCTTATACTACATCCACTGCCTTTCTGCTGCATTTTAACCAAGAAGGTAAGATTTTTCTCTTCAGTCAGGAAACTGAAAATATAATAAAGACAATAAAGAATAAACACCACTTTGTAAAAAAAACCTCCAACAATGCTAATTTTAAATCTCTCAGATCTGAACTACTCAACTAGTAGTTCCTCATCGGCACATTTCTTCCCTCTCCTTTTTTCTTACTTTAGGAAATTTTTGAGTAATCATTGCATTCAAAATTTAGGTAATAACTTTACCTGTTGAAAGATACTGAAGTAAACCTTGCACACTTTCTATAAAAGGAAATTTTATGGTTAAAAACCTAAACCTAGAGAATTTCCTTCTGTAATGTGGTTAGAACCTTGAATATGCCTTGAATATGCCTCCTTTGAAAATTTTATTGTTCTTGTCCTAAAAGTGTAGTCACAAGTGATTCTAACAATTAAAACAAAACCGTAATTTATGTATTTTTAAGGAACATGTAAGTTTCAACAAAGTTACTAAGAACATTTTTTCTTAGCTCTGGTGTGGAAAGGACAGTTTATATCATCACAGAAAGGGGAATGTGAGCAGAGTATGAGAACAGAATAGACAGTACGAGAGTACAAGAACAGTCTTAATGTTCACCGGTGCTGGTTTTGGCTGGGGTAGAGTTAATTTTCTTTACAGCACGAAGGGGCTATGTTTTGAATTGTGCTGAAAACAGTGTAAATAACACAGGGATGTTTTCATTACTGCTGAGCAGCAGTACACAGAGTCAGGGCCTTTTCTGCTTCTTGCACTTGCCAGCAAGGAGACTGGGAGTGCACAAGAAATCGAAAGGGAATGCAGCCGAGACAGCTGATCCCAATGGACTCAAGCAATATTTCATACCATATGGTATCATGCTCAGCATATAAAGCTGGAAGAAGAAGAAGAAGGAATGGGGGACACATTCAGAGTGATGGTGTTCTGTCTTTCCAAGTCACTGTTAAGTGTGATGGAGCCCTGCACTACTGGGGGTGGCTGAACATCCGCCTGCCCATGGGAAGTTATGAATGAATATTTTGCTTTGCTTGTGCATGCAGCTTTTACTGTATATATTAAGCTATTTCATCTTAGTTCATGAGTTTTTTCTCTTTTACCATTGCAATTCTCTCCCCCATCCCATTTGAGGGGAGGGAGTGAGAAGATGTCTGGTGCTTAATATCTTGCTGGGATTAAACCACAACATCACCTATATTGTGCAAGACACAAGCTTTAACCCTACAGCAACAATTTTAGACAACATGACTTTATCATGGATTTTCTATGCCCTCTGAGCTTAGGCTGGGTTCATGGTTCTTTACTGCATAAGCCTTTCTTTGCAGCTTAAAAGACCCCGAGAAAATTTAAGAAAAAAGAATGATAGCACTGTGGATTGAGAAAACAATTTTCTCTCAGATCTGATGTCAAACTTCTTTACTTACACAAGATTTATCTTTGTAGTCTCTTTGAGGTGATTGTCAGTGGTGTCCAAAGAAGAGGAGACTGTTTTTGTTATTATCTTTTTATTTAGGGAATATAAAATAGTGATGCAGATAATAGTGAATTGTGTATTTCCCTAGGGGTGAATCAAACACGGCATTGGGAAAATACTTTGAGTAGAGAAATGGATGGATTTTATATTTTAGTCAGACGTCTTATACAGTAAGTGTGGAAAACCCAATGGCATATGATGGAATTAAAGCAGGAAGAATTTTGAGGATGTGTTTTAGGCAGGTGGCAGGTTGAGAAAACAGAGGTGGGTGAGGACCTGGTCATTACATACTAGTGCCAAAAGTTTCGGCAGTTATTACAGGCTGAAAGTCACACTGGAGAGGTTTGTGAGGAAAGACCATTTTCAGAGGCAAATCCAAATATGCTCACTGACCCTTGTAATGAAAATTGTGGTTTGCTTTCTATTTATATCTTAGCAGAAGTAAGGCTGGTTTTTACTAACCTGAATTGTGAATATTTTGTGATAAGTTTTTTCAGGCCTATTTCTTCTGCCTCTTTCTGTTTCATCTTTTTTTCTCTTTCTGAACCTGGCATAAAAAAAGACAGTAACAACTGACAATGTAAGGTTCTAAACAATTGAGATTTTAATATTTAACTCACATTTTAATGTGTTTGAATGTTTATGACATGCTCAATTTGTGCTGAATCTTGTGACAGAATTTTTTTCATAATCCTACTTTGTTTGTATTGAGATCAAATAGTTACATTTTTATACTAAAATGACAGCTGGAATGAGATTAAAGTGGCAGGAAAATAGCAAGCCTTTGCATTGTGAATTAAGTGAAATGAATATATGTACAGCTCCACACCCATACACCACAATCTAGGAATTTTGCAGAAATGCTTCCCTTATGGTTTTTGCAAGATTTTCCCCCTTAAAAAACATCCACTGGACATGGTATTTTGTGAGTAGAGTTCAAATTCTTCTAACGTTTATGCAGAATTCAAAAGTAACCATGGAGCCTTGGGATCACCTTATTTGAGATACCTTATTCGTGAAAATGACAAATGGCTGTTTGGCCTAGGGCTTTTGAGTGTGCTTTTAAAGAAAGCATAAAAGTTAAAGAGAAATTCCTTTCAAAGGAAGGCATTCATGCTTAATTCTAAACATGAATGTTCCACATGCCAACAGTAGTAAGAATGCCAAAAATACAGGAATTGCACAGTATAAATGTCTCTGCATAAAATAAATAAATAAATTATAAGACAAATATTCCTTTTTGTCCTTCTGCTGTATGCAATAGGAAGAGGAGGAGGTGGAGGATGAGCATCATTGTTTTCACAGGTGTGTGTCCCCACAACGACCAGAGTACTGAATAGTTACAGCAAATTGTTCAGACTTCTGGGCTCACTTCTGGTTAACACAGTAGAGATGAGGGTGATTGGCGTGCCCTGAGAGAGGTGGTCTCAAGTATCATTTTGAACCGTCAGCAAGGACTAAACTCTTCTTTCTCATCTTTAGCCTTAGCATCTGTCACTAGACTGGAACAAGCTGGCATTTGTGTAGCAGTACTTTCCTGCTAATGCAGCTGCAAGCTTTGCTGTGCCCCCTTTGCAGCTCATCCTTTTTTATCTCGTGCTTATACAATCAATGCTCAGCACCTCTGATGTGTAGGATTAAACCCTTAAAGCTGGCAGATTATATTTGTAAAACATAACTTGTGCAAAGCAGGGTATTTGGTCTGTGGTAAGCTTATCCTGCCGTCTTTAGTTAATTCATGTATATCCACATAGGAACTTTCAGATTAATATGTCTGTAAGGGTTATCTTCAGAGATATGAGCAACCAGCTCAACACACATCTTCTGTGTTTCAGCACAATTAGTTGTGAGTGACAGTCAGGGTGAGAATTAAAGTGCACATGCTCTACACTTCATCCAAAGAAGAAAACAAAATTTAGCAAAGGATACAGGAGAAATTCCTGGCATGTTTGCTAAGCAATAGTGTCAAAGTTGAAATATAATTTCTGACTCTTTACATTATTTGTATTATGAATATGCAACAATGGCTTCAGTGCCTGAAGCTCTTGAACTTCAAGTCCATTATAACTTTGTTTCAGTAATTGTATCTTAAAATTTAATGTGATTTTTTTGAGGAGGAGGAGGAATTGAGCTCCAATCAGGTATATTTTGTGGGCTGTATCCACTGCAGGTTATTCCTATTTAATATATTGGCTTGAGAAAGAAATAAAATAGAAAACAATAAAAACCCTTTGAGTCTGAAAAGCTTTGCTTACAATGTGAATACAACCAATCTTGTGTTCTGCCCAAGCTCTAATGAAGCATTCTCAGGGCCTCGAGTCACAGCATCCAGGGTGTTTATTACCTCAATTTTATCTGCAAATTAAATTGAGACACAGCAGTGGTTTTTTTAACAGAAAATTAAAAAAGAGGAAGATCCTAGAAAGACTGTTTTAAAGATGAATTAAGTTGCACATGAATGGTAGGGATATTTACTCAGTGATTTATATCCGACATGCTTCCTGAAGCTCAGCAGGTATCTTGTTTGCATTTGAAAAAATGACACAGTGTAAGGACGTATTTAAATCCCGTGTCAACAGCAATTATTTATAACTAGGCTAGACCATTACAGATGTGTAAGGAGGCTTTCCTGTACCTTTTAGGAGAAGTTATCTTAAAAAATCTAAATAGTCTGATTTACATGCATACTAAATTCAAAAAAATATTAATTTACAAAAAACATCGAATTTCCCCTTTTGAAATCTTGACATTTGAATTAACATCTTGTGAGATATTCTGATTAATTCATTTACACACACTAAGGAGAGTTGCAAGCACTTCTAAATAATTTGTATATCATATACAGTAGAAAAAATTATAAATATTTCAGTGTGTCTACTTTATTGTGTATGGGCAATTGCTCTTTTTAGACTTTTTCCTTCTATGCCATTTCCATTGCTAAACACATGTGCAGAAAGTGGCCGAGAGTTATTTTACTGATGATTCCTGATACTCGTGAATTTTAGAGAAGTCTCCAGCTCAATTTTTTTATCATTTTACTTTGGTCTGGTTGTCATGTGCAAGCAAAAAGGCTTCTCATAAGCAATTAACTGTTGCTTCAGGACTGCAGCGTGCATAAAAAAAAAAAAATTATTATCTCTCTACACTTTCCTTTTCAGAAAGTCTCAAATTTATTTGCTCCTGGTTAGCATCTTTCACAACACTTATTCTTCCTGCCCTTTCACAGTCTGTGTGGCAGAGTTGAGCTCTTCTCTCTTCTCACCTCAGTTCTCTCAGAACTGATCTCTTATCCACTCTCTTACACTGCTCTCTTTTTCACCTCTCTGATAGACATTTCTGCTCTTGAAGCCTTTGCTTACCAGTTTCTCTCTCTATTTGGCTTAAAACTCACAACCTCTACAAATTATGTGTGGCCCAGTATATCACTATCTGAACATAATATACCGCCCTGTAACTGCTTGTGCTCTATCAATCGACATGTCATCATCAGCATTGTTTGATGTAATTGCCTCTTATTTTTTCACTATTGTTCCCAGTACTTGCATTTTCTATTAACTGATTTAGTTCTTTCACTTCTTTCTTTAATTATACTCACAGGAAAAAGGTGTACCAAAAAAGATCCAAAGTATGAAGAGAAGAAAGCAGAAATAATACTTGAGGAATTTTTTATAATTTAAAATCTTTAAGGTACTTAGAAACATCACCAAGAGATAATTTTGAAATACTGAGCTTCTTGTAATATTTTAGCTAGAGAGACTACCAAAGCTGTCTACAAAGGAAAACAGAGTCATTAAGGAAACTCACTGAACATTATGTCATATTCATATCCCATGTTACTTAATTCCAGAGATAGAAGGACACAGATGTCTCAATCAGTTATGTTTGCATTTCTTTATTAAAAAAAATTCTAAGCAGCAGATGGGTGAGACCCACTGTTTTTGAAATATAGTGAGCAAGCAGTGATGTATTGAAATTGTTTCTGGCTTGGTCTGACAGCAGCTCTGTGATTTAGTGTCTGATCCTGCATTCTGACCTCAAGCAAAACCCTGTTGATGCCAATGAGAGTCTTATTTCTCTAGGAACTGTAATATCTGATTTTTCACTATGTGGTAAAATTCTGTGGTATTCTGGATCTATAAATGTTAATACTTAAGATTCATACATTTCAGAGCAGCTCTGTGCCTATATTTGCTGCAAAAGGTGACTGTTCAGAAAATCTGTCTTTTTGCACTTGCAGTTATAAGAAAACAACACATTTTTACAGTCTTCAGCTAAAAAAATTCTGGAATGGGAAATTAAAGGGGAAAATAAATAAAATAAATACTCCTCTTCAGTGCACGATACTGGAGGCCCTGCTACCTCCATCTACATTGTCTCAGTCATGGCAATTTCAGAGGAGGATGTGAGATGTCTACACTGACATGCCATCTTTCTGCATTTTTCCTGCCTCCTGTTATTACTCATTTCAGCACTGCTGAACAAATTTTTGGATTCTTGTGCCCTCCATCTTTATCTCACCCATGCCTAGCTCTGAAATGTGTACTAACATCTGTGATGATTCATATTTATTGTTTCTATGAGAAAAATGTTGGGGAACCCTAGGCACAAGAATAAGACTATAAAATGCTTAGTTTATGAAAACTCTCACCAGGAAAACAAGACAAAACCCCATAACAACCAAAAAGGAAATATTGACACCTGATTCTGCTTATGATCAATATATTGAATTTTGTGCATTTTATTTACTTTACAGTTTATAAGACAATGTTATATAATCTCAGTCTTCCTTCATTGCACAGCTTCACAAAAAGAATAGACCCCTCGCCATAGTTTTTATCTCTCTCTGTGCATGGTTAGATAAATGATCAAAGCATGACTGAGATCTACAGTGATCTGCTCAAGAAAAAGTTTGGATTACATTTAAAAAAAATAATAATATATATATATATATAAAGTCATTGGAATTCTATTCCTTGGGTCAGGATCCCTTTTCTTCCTACATTCTTTGATATAATATTTTGGCTCAGAGATTCTGGATAAATCTATTGCTTTAGGCTTGTTATTTTGCCCTCTTTACACAGGCAATTTACTTATATATGGCTGCATTCTTGATCTGACATCATTAAATTGTAAACATTAAATGGATGTTTAGATGTTTGAGTGAAAACGGATGGGATTGGCTCTTTTCTATGAGACTGTCTCGTGGAAGAGAGTCTTACAATGTCCTAGAATTACTGACTAAACTAAAGAAGGCCAAGGAGGGAGTGATATTCATGTCCTGGGACAGTCAGGGAGACAAGCATCTTGTGTAGATTTTGTTACTATTATTGGATATTCCATCTTAAAGAAACAATAAAAAACCTTAAAGTACAGCAAAGGTCAAGGAAAAATATTTGTGTTTTATTTAATTAATCAGAGTAGCATTTATTTATCAAGTTCTTTATTTCTGTCACAAATAAGAAGAGAAGAAAATTAGAAGGTATAAATAAATAAACTGTGAAAGAAAATCAATATTAAAATAAAACATTTTACATCAGGGGTAGAAAACAGTCAGCAAATGGTGGATTAAAGACATATACTGTAATTACAGCATTATTGTAAATAATTATTAAAAATTGAAACAAATACAAAGTTTTATGAAAGATACAAAATGAGGGATGCTCAAAAAGACATATCTTCATTTCTTTGTTCCTACTGCCAATTACTCGGACACGCACAGGCCCACACAAACCCACAGACACACACAGAGAAATCAACTTTCCCTTTGTTCTTATATTGAAGACAAAATGGATTAAAAAGCCTGAGCAACTAAGGTGCTTTTTCAGATGCTTTAAAACAGCCAGAGGCCCTGCTAACATGTAGTTATTAATTCACCTTCCAGCCATTTTCCATAGAGAGATTTACTGTGGTTTACAAATAACAATGCTTCTGTCTTCAGAGTGTGAGGTCTGATACACCATATGTCTGCAGTGATGATTTAAATGCTATTCCATTTTAATTCTTGGATTTTTCAATTACTTTTTCAAGGCTGCCATTTAAAACTATGTGATGTTGAATGAAAGTTTTGCAAACTAACAACCTTTTTCCTTTTTTACACTTTCCTGAGAATATTTCTCCACATTCATTGCTTTCAAATAATAAACTGTGTGAATTCACTGAAATAGAAAAGCCTTTAGAAATAAAAATGTATATTACACACAATGTATGTGAGGATGTTTAAGAAGATGATTAGATAAAGGCAATGCACTTTATTTTGGACCTTCACAAGAAAATTAATTAAAAAATCAATTCTGGCATTTACACAGGTCTTGCACAAAAAGGAAATATTTTTTTTTATTAAAACCCACATTGAATTCTCTAAACCTTTACTTTGTCTAGTACAGCAGCATGCAATACAGGAGTGCTACATTCTTCTATGTGGGTACAGGCAGAGTAGAGCAGCCTGCTTTGGTTTCTAAAAGTAACCACTTACTTTCCACTGACTAGGTATTTATGACCAGGAGACCAGTAGCGGCCATGTAACCTCCCCCAGGCCACACTGTGACCTGAGAATTGCTTGTTAGGCCTTGGCCATGATGAACAGCACCTGGGCTGAGCGCCTCTTGAGCTTATAAGTCAGAAACTGTCTGCTCCTAGGAACTAGTGCAGGAACTAATGAGCTCCTGTTTTTTAATGAAGAGCCTTGGAAACTTATTTTTCTTGCCTGAATATCATCTGAAGTGGAAAAACATTTTTTTTTGTCATCAAACTTTTAAAGAAAGTTACCTCCCCAAATTGTGGCCAGGATGAAAATTTATTGTGACTAAAGCCCACTCTTTTATGATGCAATAAAAAGCAGTCCTAAGTGAGATCCTTGGAACCCTCCTGGGCCAGCCAGGCTGCAAAGAGCAATCTCACTCTGAATGGCACCTCACAGAGCCAGCAAACCCTCAAGTTTGCTTGGAGCACCGAGGGAAACACCATGGAGCCTGGGCTGATACCCCCACTCCTCAAGGCTCAGCTCTTTGCTGTTGAGAAGATGCAAAGGAAGCCAATGTGAGTAATTCACTGTATTTGAGGGGAATTTTTCACAGGTGCATATTCTTTACATCTTTGTGCATACAGGTGTGATTACTCTATAGCAAATGAATGTTGCTCTCCTAGACTCTTAAGTATTTCAGATTTATTAGCAAGTTAGGCCATGAGATACTGTTTGCTACAGTAAATTCTGTATGAATATTTTGTTAAACTGTGTAACTTAAGTTATCAATTAAGTGTTGTTTAGTGCTGGTAACACTTTGGGCCTGAACAGTTAGTCAAGTCCAGAGCTCAGTTTAGCAAGAGGAGGGTCTTTCTTACTCCTTTTCATCCTTGTCTTCCCCATCCCATTCTCCTTCCCCCTCCCCCAGCCTCCACACAGGTTGATTTTGGTTTAGACGGATTGATTTTAGATTTTAGGCTGCTTTTCCTTTTTGTGCTTTAAGCATCTCCTAAGTAGTAGAGAGAACCTTTTCAATGAACTTTGTCATACTTTCACTTTTATATTAAACGTGCTTTTGCGGATACCTTTGAGGTGATTCTTTAAGCAACTTTAAAACACTCATATATGACACCACAGAGGACAGAATGTATGAGAATATTCTTCAAATATAATGGAATACATAAAACCAAAGATTGTGACTTGTATGCATATTAAAAATGTGTACAATGCTCCTATGGGAAAATGTAAGGAACAAGTACTGTTATGTGACAAAAACAAATTGTACACTTTAGCCAAAGACATATGGGAAAAGTTGCACATTTCCTTAATGACCATCTTGAGGCTGATTATGTGTTTTCATGAAAATCTTTCATCAGTATTTGATTCTGGGATGCAGATGCAAAATCTAAAATGAAAATGGCCCTTTTGGTGTCTACAAGGTATTTATTACTGTAGTTCCTCTGTTCTGTTGCTAATGTGAATCACATATACTTCTTGTAAGTTGTACATTTGTTGTACTTGTTCTTGGCTTTGCTCTGGGGCTTGAGGCATGGAATGGTGAGGTAGTGGGCCATAACAGTGACTAATAGCAGTATACATACATCCTCTGATCTTGAATAAAGGACAGTTAGCTGGTTCGGTTGTAGTTAAACATGTTCCCCCAAAGCAAAGGAGGTTTTTGCTGAGTTGATCAATATCATGCATCGACTATTACAACTAAACTGGTCAGACATAGTTACCAGTAATAAAAAATACTGTGACTCAAAAATCAAGACAGAATATGTTTTTTCACACCTATTGTGCACAGCTATAATAGCAGTTTAAACAAAAGCTTATGAATGCCCTGCTATTTCTAGAAGATCAACACATTTTTGTGCTAAAAAAAAAATTTAAAAAACTTTAGTAATTTTGACAGAATTTTGCCTTTCCTCTACATATAGTTATTTAAATTACAGAGTTCTGTTATGGACCATCGATTCCCTGCATCTTCCTATTCTTTGATTCACAGCTTTCTTCTGTCAGCATTTAGCTGACACCATTTAGATATGCTTTACAGGGATTATCTTTACATTCCAGTGGATTTCAAGAAAAGAAAGAAAAAGGAAGTGTTGAGTGGAGGGCTTTGAATTGAAAAATGTTTCTTTTTGGACAAACACTGTATAGCTGTCTATCCTATCTACGTATCTATTTATACACAAACAGTGACCACCTGTCCCTTTGTGTTAATGTATGTATGTGTGCATGTGCATATATATACATATATACGCCTCAGTCTCAGCTCAGTTTAAGTGCACTTAGATCATGATGATTTAGAAGACTATTTTTTGCATTAAAATAGAAATTGTCTTCACTTCATTGGTTAAAGATGGTCTGTACACAGAGCTTTTCCCCACAGATATCTGTAGACAGAGACTCTAGCACCTTCAGCTGCTTGGATTTTACCTACTGGTCCCCATCTCATCACCCTTTCGACTCAGCTCTCCTTATCTCCTTGGCCTGACTTCACAGCCTTCATATGTGATTCACCATACATTTACTTTTTCTTCCAGAGAGCATCATCATTCTCCTATTCTTAGACTGGGTCTTCCCACAAATGCCCATGATAGATCTAACGGGGCTCAGCATCTGAGATTCTGCACTTTAAAAACCTTTGGCAATGATCACATTCTTAAAATTAAAAAAAATATTTTTTGTTAACAATGTGAACACAAACTTATTTTTCCTCTTGAAATATAAAATAACATTAAAAAACTAAAAGTCATTTTCCATGCTCTGTGTGTGTGTCCCTCTCTCTTTGCACATGAGCAAGGAGAGAGATTGAGGGAATGCATAAGTCAATCACCCAGCATCCAAGTATGTCATAGGTACTGTAAGCAGATACTGAAGAACATATGACAAAACAGAAGTCTGGTAGAACTTCCTCCCTGAGTTGTAATTTGTATTATTTTATGTAATAGAGCATGAAAACCTTTATTCTGTGAATGTCTCCAAATATTTTCTGAATCTGTTTATGGTTCAGGCCTCCATAATTTCCCATGGAGATCAAAGAGTTCAGTAATACCTTTTTTGCTACGTGAAAGATACCTCCTGTTTGTTTTGAACTAGTGCCAATAATTTCTTGACTAAAATTTGCTTCCTCTGGTATGAGAAATTATGAATAATTATTCCTCTTTTCATATGGTTCTTAATTTAGTTGATTTCTGTCCATCACCATATTTCAAGATTAAAAAGTACAGCATATTTAAAAGAGTAACAGTGAGATTTAAAAGAGTAACAGTGCTTCTCCTTGCTCATTCTTGCTTTTTAGTTTTTACCATCATCCATTTCCTCTTCACCATCATGCCATATTAGGCAGACACTTTCAATGAACCATTCAAGATCTCTGGCTTGAATCCAGAGTCCTCTCTTCATTCTATCCTCACCAATTACTTTTTTTGACTGTAATTGGTTCTGTATCCTTAACTTCTTCACCACTGATTTCCTTTTTTGCTTTCTGCAGTACCTACAAATACTTTTACTGGTATTAACCATCTCTGTTTCCTCAAAGCTCTCCAGCCTCTTCTGGATTCTCATCCTTCTCAATCTGATGCCCTTATTGATCATAGCCTCCTACTGGCAACCTGTTTTTGTGAATTAATGCTATCCTACTTTTCCAGTTCATGTTTCTTTACCATCTTACTCACTTACTGCCTTGTCAGACTGTGAATTTCTGTCTCTGCCTTCAAACCCATTCTAATCCTATCAATGGGCACTAAATTCTAAGACTGCCCCTTACCTACACAAAGTCTTGGTTGCCTTGTATAGAAGAGGCTCTTACATAAAGAATATTATCTCCATGGGTTCTAACCATAAAATTTCCCCTGAATCATCTCCTGTATTTGGCCTTGTCCATTTTCACTTCAAAACACTTTATAGGCATGTGCTTGGCCTAATCCACAGTCTCAATGAAAACTATCTACTACATGACCTCTTCACATTTCTGTGAAGCTGTGTGAGAAAACCCAGGACTATGCTACAAGCACAGTACTATTAAAAATTTGTAATACATGAGTCGTCTTGGTAATTTAACTTAAGTACTTGTTCTTTAGTTGCAAAAGTGCACATTTTTCTTAGGCTAATATCGTAAATGTTAATATTTACTTCTAGATTGCTTTTGTAGTGAATCTAACAGATACTTTTAGGCAGTCAAGTAGAACATGAAAGCAGCACAAAATTCATATGTGTATAATGAGGTCATGTTTGTCAGTGTGCTATGGGTAAAACAACACTTTTCAGTAGAACTGTAGATACATAGGGAAATGTATGCGTGAGGTCTTTTAGTAATAAAAATATCATCCTAGTGTGCAGAATTTAATATGCAGTTCATAAGTAAACACAAACTTATTTTTCCCCTTGAAATATAAAATAGCATTAAAAAACTTAAATAGCTTCCTTGGGTAACTTGAAATTTAAATAGAAGTTTTATCAAAGGGTTGGCAGAATATATTTAAAACTATCTTCTCAGAGACCTCAGGAAATTACTTTTTCTTATGGCTCTGATTAAATATTTCATGGCGGTACATGCTTATTTATTTGTACTTGCAAAGTCAAGATAAAAAAAAAAAATAATCAAACAAACAAGCTCCTCTTATTATAGTAAATACACTTGTTTTGAATATGGTCCCTGTCAAAACCAGAAGACCTGACCCAAGCAGACTGCTGAGTCTGCAGGGTGAATGTTGTCTCATGCTGAAAATGAACATGCAGGGGCATTTCTCACTGACAGCTTTGGGAGCTGGTTTATTAATTTAACACTTGAAGAAACACATCGAAGACCACAGGCAATTTGTTTTACTGAAAGTAAGAGGAAGCATGTCTAACTTCAGAGCTTCACACTGGTAGAGAATCAACAGTAGATAAGCTGTTGTCTTTCCTGTTTTTAAAATTAATGACCCCTTCCTTTATCTTGAATAGATGTTGTAATATATCTTCGACATGTGCATTTTTGATTACTAGATTTCCTGTAATTAAACATTGATGAACAAATCTTGCCAAAGGCTTAGGTCCATTCTATCAGGCAGTGTGTGGCTATCACAGCCAGCATGCCTTTTTTCACATTCTTTCTCTTCAAATTTTATTATTTTATTGTTATTAGTCTGCTCCTTAGCACTCTTAAATCTGGACGTATTTTTTCCCGTATGTCTGAGTCATAATACAAATATTTTATTGTAAAAGAAAACTAGAAATCAAGTCTTCATCTATCTGGTGGAAAAGTAGAATCTGTGCAAATTCCGTTAAAAATTAGCTCAAGGAGTCAAGATTTCTTCAATTTTCTAAAATGCGTAAATCTTATGTTTTTCCTGGTTGTTAGTCCTCTTCCTGTGATTTTGATTCTAAATATATTGACCTCTATGTTGTACAGCCATATGCTAAAAGACAAACCACCTCAAAGATCTTTAAAACATTTTGTGTGATGCTATTAACATGCAAACAATTGTATGCCTTTTTATAACCCCACATGAAATCACTTCCCATAACTGCTTCTTTTGGGACCAGCTCTGGCTGTATATTAGGGTAGACGAGATTACCGGTTTAAGCTTCCCTCTGTAAACTTCCTAAATCCTCAATAACATACTGAGAGAAAGCAATTAATCACCCCTGCCAATTTTAACAGGAAACAATTTTTGTTGACAAATCATAAATGTTTCACTGTAAAAAAATTGCGTATTTTTGGCTCTTGCAGCTTCCCAGAAGTTTAAAGGCATTCTCTGCCTGCTTTTAACTAGAGGAGCAAAGGGTTTCTCCAAGTGTTTGAGATTTGGAAAAATGAAAAAAAGTATAGAAATTGGTGGAAGAAAGAGAAATTTTGCCTTCAAAACTTATAAACAGTATTAATTTACAGCAAGTGAATATGCTTTTCATACAGTAGAATTCACATGCAATTCTACATTATTATCCACAAATTATAGTTTCTCTTTTAACTTCAATTTTTAGGCCCTTACTAAGTATTAATAAAATTTTTCCCTTTTTGTCTGCATTTCACAGATGACAGTTAAGCTTGGCTAAATCTTTGCAGCTGGCAATTAAAGAAAACAAACATTATGAAATGGAATATTAAACCTCAATATAATGATAACAATAAAAGTATGCACAGTTCTATTAAATAATACTTTAAAAAAAGTGTTATCTTCTTGTGCTTTATGCTTATGTTCACCGAAGTAAAGCAATGGATCAGTGGACATAAAAAGGTGAGCAAGCCTTTAAAAATCAAAGTGAGGCAGAAAAAGAGATAATATTAAGTTGTTTTACTGAAGTTAATAAACCCTATGTTCTGAGCCAAATATTGTCTCAAGCCGATTGTTTAAACAAGCATTAAGTTTAGCGGTACTACACCATAACATGATACTCCAAATTAAACTTTTGCATCTCAAGTGACCTTTATTGGAGTTTTATAGTTCATAAATTCTTCACAATGGTGCTCTGTGGAGTAGTTTTAATAAATCTTGATTGTGCTGTAAATGTTATAGCACGTACTTAAAATGGCATCTCCAGTCCTAACAAACAAAAGTGTGGAATGATTCCCCTATTCCACATGGACAGTTTTGGTTCAATATTCATGAAATTTTGGAAAACATTCCAGTAATGAGGGGAAAATACCAAAAGTAACCCAATTGTACTGGAGAAGAAAAACATCACTGATAAACATATTTATCAAAGTAGATGGAAAGCATACTAATTTCTCACATGCCAGTAGGAAAAACTTCTGCCATTTACAGAGCTCCTAAAGTACTCCAGGATAGCTGGATAGATAGGATTATGTTTTCCATTTTCTCTTTTAAGACTTGATTTCCTGGCAAAGTATCAGATACAAAGAACTGTAAACTGTATGGCTGGTTTCACTTGCCCTAGTACACTGGGAAAAGTGCACCTTGATAGTGTCTACTTAATCTCATTTATCTGTTGACAAGTTTGTTTTTTTTTTCTTGGAAAGTGTCATTAAATAATACACTGAAAGCATCCTGGTAACATTTTAAACCACCTACTCCATCCTTTTATCCAGCTATTTGTTTGCTTATTGGCTTCTTAATGTCTTTTCATATACTGTATATAACACCTTTGATAGAAAAATCATCAACTGTGAGCCATCATTTTGAGGCAGCCGTGAAATCCTCTATCTTAAAAACTTCCATCTACTTAAGAGTTTATTTATAAATGTAATTTCTCATTCTTATACATATAATTTATTTTCTTGCATATATCTGAGAGCCTTTTCCAGTGTTCATAATTTTCACAATTTTTCTTTCTTGATGTCAGCTCGAATTTTTATCCTCTCTGTATTTTTGTCTTTTCTTCCTTTTCCCCAGATGCAAGAACATGAAAAAAATTGTCCTTTCTCCCTCAAATACTCTGTTAAAGGTGTTTCTACTCAGATAAATTTAAGCATTTGAAAGGAAAAGTTTTCAAACTTTACTTTCTCTGTAGATGTTGCTATTGAAAATAAGCCAAGTTTGAAAAAGGACTCCACATTCCCATGAACGTTAAATTATGGATTTTGAAGTCAGAATTCTAAGCTTTTACTTCTTTCAAGGATCTTATTCATAAAAAATGCACAAGTTAATGATGAATTAGTCAAAAGATAAGTACTGCCATGAATATTCTGCTCCTTCCCTAAAATAAGCAAAATCTACAAGATCTGTAAAGCTCTGTTTGTTGCTTGAGGGATGAATAGTGTGACTTTGAGAAAGTGTTATTACTGATCAATTAATTTGCTCATATTGAACAAGATATATGTTGCTTTGCAATGAAATAAAGATAATATATGGGATAGAGAGATATAATCAAACTCAAATAATAAATGTTAAGGTCTGGTATAAATTATTATTACAGAAAATCTATAAGAAAAAGATTTTTATAAGTGATCCTGTAAGAAAATTTATAATGCAATATTAATGAATTCTGGTTACAGACCCATTATTAGTACTAGAAATGGTTTTTTTAGCAGTAGTTAACTGTTGATCCTCAAAGACCATTTAATAATGAGTGACAGATTCAAAATATGGTCTATTTTTCCTGAGGATAGAAATATGCAGATCAAGGTATCTGAGCAATTTAAGGAAGACAGAGGTTAATAGTCTCTGTAATTGCCGGAACCTGTGATGAGCACTAAAAGCAAACAATCAACTTGCAATATAGGGTATCTATAAATTACACCATGGTATTAGGAGTGGGAGTTGTTCTACTACATTGTTTTGATGCTATTGCCTATGATTACAGAATGTGAATTTTTTTTCCATCTGTGTCAACACGTTACATTTATTCTGTAAACAGCTAAATGCAACTGAGAGTATTGAGGACACAGACAGCAGAACATGATGTTTAGTGAAGGTGAGAATCAAGCTGTCCTTATTTTGTTTTCTAGATGCATTTATAGTTTTTTTTGAGTCTTGTAGGGGGAATTTTTTGATATTTGAAAGTTTTTTGTGTTACACTTTTGATTTTAGGTTGAGTGAAATTTTTAAATGTATCGTCCTTAGAATTTAGTTTATTATACTTGATGATAATGAATGCTAATCCATTGGTCTCAAGCATTTAATTTATACTTTCTGAAACAAGGATTGTATTGGATTTGGAGGTTAGAGGAAACTTTTAAACTCTTTCAACCTTCTTTTTTTTATTATTTAGAGGTTATCATTCAGGGAAAGCTCAAGTGATACTGGATTCTGAATGTGCAAAGGGCTATAGCAAAAGTTCTGGAAATCCCTTCAATCCTGAAACGGGGAGACAGAAGTGGGAATGGAGGCACGGAGATGCATTTTTGTATGGACAATAAGTATCACTTGAAATTTCTTTAATTGGGGCAAAAATTAGTCAACTAGAGGTTAACTATTCCACCACTACAGTGATCAAGCTGGTTGGCCAAAACCACCCCAGAGCCCAGCCTCTGAGCTGTTTAGCCTTGTGCAGATTTGCATGGTTATGAACCAGTTCTAAAATAATCTCTGAATTAGGAGCACCCATAAAAATATGTATTTGGAAATGTTGATGTTGCAGCATTTTTCTTTGTGAGTACCTTTCAAACAGAAAAGCAAAACTCAAGTTGCACTGAGTAGGGTTTTCTATGAGAAAACGTGCTGACTGAATGCCATCTGCAAACTGGATAACATCTGGTTAAGTCATCCTCTTCCCATTTATAAGCATCACTTGAAAAACGTACATTCCAAAACACATGCAAAGATTTATACCAAAAATAGATCACCTAGAATAATATGTATTAGGCTTAAATATAAGCTTGGGTGACAGTTTGTTTTTACTGCCTACTAATGTGGAACTTGAGATGTGTAGAGTGGCAGATTTTACCTGGCTAATAATAAATAATTGTTCAACTTCATATGGAAAAATGTTTTGGAACTGGTTGTTATGAACTTATCTTCTTGGCAACAGAAATTGGTTTAATCTCCCATCAGTAGAGAAATAGCTCAAGGAAGAGTCATCTGAGTGTTCAAATAGAATTTGAACAATATGAAACATAGCCCAAACAATATGAACATAGCTTTCTGAAAAATAATGACAATGTCAATAAACGAAGAAAAAAAAGTCCAGTTCAAGTCCAGTTTTCTACTTCTTGCGTCTATCTTTAAATAGGATGCAGCATCATGTCCTTCCTTAAAGAGACTATCAGTTGTTTGCTTTTAAAATTATTTTGGCACATATTTTAAAATAAAAAAATAAGAAGGAAACTGATGAGTTTTAAATAAATGTTTTCTGACTTTTTGCATGTTAGCAGAATTTGGGTAGTAGAAGTTCCTCCCATGTGAAAAATATTGGATGCTGGAAAAGTTAGGCCCTAACTCCTACTTTCCTGTTAAACAAGGAGATGCACATCCATGAGCAGAAACAGCGAAGTCAATTACCTATGAATAATTTCATTCGTGTATAGATGTCCCCCTGGAGAGTGAGGTTACATAACTCTAGGAAATCTGTCCAGGTTTGACACACATTCCAAAACACATGCTGTATCCTTCACTTCATCATAAAATTTGCAAAAGTCCACTGGAGCGACACATAAATATTGCATTGCTGTGTTTTAGCTGAGTACTCCATATTAATTGTGACAAAGGGATAATGCAGCTTGCTCTGCATAAAAGCTGCTCCTGACTACATTTCAAGTTTCGTTTTTTCTTTACCCTAACAGATTTCCAAAACTAAATTCCTCCAAGCACAATCTTCATTCAGAGCTCGCTTTCTGGGAGCTCAGGATAGACTTGTGCTTACTTCTCTTGCAATTTTTGAGCACTGAAAAGCTAGATGTGCTGAAAAGCCTTGCATCATGTTAAACGTGATAGTGGTTTGAAGTATAGAATAGATTGCTGCAGAGAGGAAAGGGATAAACTGCTTTCCATATCTGAAATGTGTGTGACAAAAAATAAATTAAAGCAAGGTAGATTAAGGCTGACATACCTCAGAAGACATTCTATCTTTAAGGACCATATTGCTTTGGGAAAGTGTGGAAGCACCAAGACTGGATGTTAGACAGTATCTGTCAGGCATGAACGAGGTGCACTTGATTTTGGCTTGAGGAAAGAAATGGAGTAGATAATTTCCTAATGTTCCTGCCAGCTGTGTTTTCTATTATTCTCAGTGACTAGACATTAGAAAGAAATCATGAGTGATTTATCTATGTGCCAATGGATACACTAGTTTCTTTCCATTTCAGTGATTAATTGTTCTAACGCAAGGCTCCCAAAACTTTATACTAAAGCTGGTGAGACTTTTGCACAGCCAAGAAGTTGTTAAAATCTGACATCCAATTCCACTCCAAAGCAGGTTTCAACCAAATGCTTCTAATAAAACTTTTTCAAGTTTTTCACACAAATTAATTTTTAAAAAAATCTGATTTTTTGATAGGTGCAATAAATTCCTCATTTGCATGTCAAAATCCATTTTATGTTTCCCTTCAGATTTGAAAAAAAAGTTTAATTATTTCTGAATGCTTCTGTCACTGTAGACAACAGCATCTCAAGAGACTGATACTGACATGTACAAGTATAGTAAAATATTGTACCTCATTTATGAGTGATTAGACATGCTTGTTGACTCAAGATAGGACAAGGCTATTTTTCTGAATAAGATTGTATAACAGTGCCAATCCTTTTGTAATGTTTTAGATTTTTTAAAGCTTTTGAATAATTTTTTTTCTGATACAATAAAACTTATTTTTTCGTTTATTCATTTATAGAACTTGCACAACATCATAGTTTCTATGAAAGTAGCATACATTTACCTGGATAATTAATTTGCAAAAGGGAGGATGTGGTCCAACAAGCAAATTAAACAAAGAGGTAAACCTAAATAATTCTGGAAGGGATGGAAGGAGGGAAATGAGTGTTAATTCAAATTTGCAAGGCAAATTCATGGCAAATGACAACTGAAGGCTACAGTAACCTTGAAAAAAATTACTCATACAAACATATATCATAAGGATATTTTTCTTGCATTGTTTCCCTGTCAAATAGTGGGAATGTTGCACTTTTCTGAAAAGTGTTTCCATGGACAATACAAGGTAAGCCTATATGTAGGTGTCGTGGGTTATGTAACCAAAAAAAAAAAAAAAGTTTATTCCATTTTTCCATCTGTTGAAACTAGTTGGAGAGATGTTTTCTTTATCTCCTGGATAACCCATTCCTCATAACTCCAGGGGGGAGGGGGAGGAGGTGGGTGCCTTCTGATAATGGGCCAGCTGTTAAAACCAGGTGGGGCAATGTTCCTTATCTCTTCCACAACCCATCCTCCCTCTGGGGGATATCTTCTGGTAATGGGCCTTCTGTTAATAAGGCTCACCACGTGACTGAAACATTCCATCATCTCATTCTGAGATTCTCCACCCAGTGAGGGGAGCCAACCACTCCTACCTAGATAAAAACTGAGACTCAGGAACACCAGGCAGCCTGTTTTTCGCTGGATTCCAGAGGAAGACTGGACCCATCTCATCACCACTGGACCCCTTCTACAGGATCATCCTTACTCCAATAGAACCACATGTGTTTCCCCAGGAGGATTTATCTGGACTGTTTCCAACACCCTGACCAACAGGGGTGTCGGGGTGTATTTCTGACTCTGTCAGGGTTTCTAGGATTTTTGTTTGGTTGGGGTTTTTTTTGTTTGTTTGTTTTTTGTACTACTACATTTGTATTTTAATATTCCTAGTAAAGAACTGTTATTCCTATTCCCAAATCTTTGCCTGAAAGCCCTTAATTGCAAAATTATAATAATTTGGAGGGAGGGGATTTACATTCTCCATTCCAAGGAAAACTCCAGCTTTCCCTGGCAGACACCTGTCTTCCTAAACTAAGACAATAGGTCCTGGTAGATCCCCTCTGTAGTGTTGGGGTACCAACACAATTTTTTTTTCATTAAAATTCTCATCCTCACTTTTTTATCTTCTATACTTGAACACCCTGTACAGAATGAGTCTTCTATTACTGTTAATTTATTCCTCAATCATAGAATTAAGAACTGCATTGATGTTAAGTGTAATTCCAACACTTCTTGGAAGAAAGTGTATCTCTAAAGAACCTTGCATTTTCCAACGAGGAAAACGAGACATTGCAGCTGATTAGAGAGGTGTGAAGATTATACCATTTCTGTTGCTCATTCTCGTATCAAGAATAGTGTATTAATGGCTGCGATATGTGAGTCATAGGCTGAACTACCAACAGATTTTACTTTGCAAGCTGGATCTTTGTACTGAGTTTGTGTGGCAGGGTTTTGGTAGTGGGGGGTTACAGGGGTGGCCTCTCTAAGAAGCTGCCAGAAGCTTCTCCCATCTCCAACAGAGCTATTCCCTGGTGGCTCCAGGATGGGCCCACTGCTGGCCAAGGCTGGGCCCATCAGCCATGGTAGGCTGTGGGTTTGTAAGAAATGTTTTATAAATTTTAGTTATGAATATAGCATGGTTTTTTAATTGTAAAATTAGAATGGTGTTACCCTAAAGAGGCCTCTTGTTTTGGAAGGTACCTTATCAGAGGTGATAAGGTTTCTAAGACAACCTGAGTCTCTGTCTGAAGATTCTTTCTTATTGGTTCTTTTCCCTGTCCCTTTTCTCTATTTTGTATGATTTTTTCTCTTGTCCATCATGGAATTCTTATCTTTGTGGTCTGAGGGTTCAGGCCAGTGGTTGGCAGAAATCCTCGAGACCACTCCTAGATCTATCTTGGATTTGTTAGTGTTTAAGTAATCTCGTTGGAATGTATTGTTTGAGTTGTTTTATTGGCTTGTAAAGATGATACCCACCCCCTTTGAACCCCCTGTACAAAAACGCCCTGCAGCTCCTGCTTGGGGTCTCTCTAGAGCCTCGGGACAGAAGCTGAGGGTCCCCATGACCCACCCCGAATAAAACCTCTGAATCCTGAGTGTCTCTGAGAGTCCCCTCTTTCAAACCATGGCTATTACAGCGTAAGTCAAACCTGCCTGCTGAGCCAAGACTCACAAAACAGCTTTGTTGTAGCGTAACAGAGCAGCTGAGTTGGCCCAAGTGACCAAGCAGGGCCAGGGAGAGTTACGCAAAGCAACAGTAGGCCATATGTGAGGGCAATAGCTCTGCAGACACCAAGGTCAGTACAAAAGGAAGAGTGGAGGTGGTGCAGGCACAACAGCAGGGATTCCTCTGCCGCCCGTGGTTAACACTGGTGAGACAGCTGTGCCCCTGCCACACATGGAGGTCCTTTGGGAAGCACCTGGAGCCCCTGAAGGGCCCCATGCTGGAGCAGGTGGATGCCCAAAAGAGGCTGTATCCCTTCGGGAAGCCCACTCTAGAGTGGGCTTCTGGCAGGACACATGGAGCCATAGAGAGAGGATTCCACACTGGAGCAGCCTGTGCCTAAAGGACTGCAGTCAGTGGAGAGGACCCACACTGGAGAAGATGGTGAAGACTGTGTCCTGTGTGAGCTTCCCCCATGCTGGAGTAAGTGAAGAGTGTGAGGGGTCCTTTCCCTGAGGGGGAAGGAGTGGCAGATAGAGTATGCGATGAACATAGCTTTCCCTCCCCACTTCCCGCAGTGCTTGGAGGGAGGTACAGAATTCTGGAGTGACATTTAGTTTAAGAAGGAAGGAGTGGGGGAAAGATGTTTTAAGATTTGTGTTTATTTCTTACTATGCTACTCTGAACTGATTGTTAATAAATTCAATTAATTTCCCCAAACTGAGACTATTTCGCACATGATGGCAACTGGTGAGTGATCCTTCCCTGCCCTTATCTTGTCTC
Organism: Phylloscopus whistleri; assembly: GCA_017589585.1. Lineage (NCBI taxonomy): Eukaryota > Metazoa > Chordata > Aves > Passeriformes > Phylloscopidae > Phylloscopus > Phylloscopus whistleri. The sequence goes on from JADMLD010001408.1 coordinate 3,887,759, forward strand.
AGGAGCCTTTCCTTCTATTTTCCCTTCCCTGTCCATCTGAGGAGGAGAGTGATAGAGCAGGTTTGGTAGGTATGTGCCATCCAGCCAAGATCAACCCACCACAGTTCCTCACTACTTAGAAACTAAACATCCAGAAAATGCAACTTAATCTGTGACAAAAGATCTTATGAATTCAATCTTTTCCCAAAGAGTACGTATAAAAATCCCATTTCTGAAGTAATTATGGGGCTTGGAAAGTGAGACGTATGTAATTTATTATTTTTCTTTAATTTGCATTGAACTTAAGCATGGGCAAGAAAAAAATCAAAAAATGTGACATAAGAAAGGATAAAATTTTCAGTTTGAATAGTATTATTTTTTGTCACTGGAAAAATAAGTGTTAATTTAAGATGTGGAATGCATTGGCATATTTATGCCTACAAGACCACTTAAAAGTGGTGTAATTCTAATTTGAGTTAGTAATAATAATTTCAAAACATTGCCAGTGCTCCCTATTTTTATTTGAGTTGGAAGAACTACCATCTTCCAAAAAAAGGCCTCATAGATGTTTGAAACAAGAAATAAATAAAAAAAACATTAAAAGATAAAATAGTTATGTATTTCTGATATTTAGAGAATTTCAAAAAAATATTATAGAAAAATTGAACTACTTGAGAAAGTTTGCTTTAGGCATTTTGAATTGGCTCTTACTCTCTTTTGGGTGAGAGAGCACCATCAGAGGTGTGCATACAGAAATTTCAGAGGTAGGTCCTTAGGGATGGTATCTCCAAGGGCACAATTCTCACACTAGAAGCTCTGAAACTTGCAACACCTAGACACTGATTTGTTTTTGAGTGTGACGGAAGATTTTCAGTTAGTGAGTGACAGGAATCTTTTTCCAGCTGTCGCTGTGTTAAACTAATGACTTCACTGTCTCCTGCAGTACAGATTTATGGCCATACGACTGGTACCAGATGTATCAAACAGAACTGTCCTTGGCTCTAAAAAGAGCACTGCAGTAGCAAAAACCTGGGGAAAGTGGACCTGGCTATAAGAGAACAGCAACAGATAATTGTTTCTTTTATCTTGTGTTTTTCTGAGAAGTATAGTGCCTCCCTTTGAGAGACAAAACATCAGCATTCAACTTGTGCCAGATGCATCCTGAGCTATTTAGAGGTAGTTTACAATTAGTCAGGGAACAGGACTGTATCCACTGTATTTGAGCTGGTTTTGCATTGCTGGATTGGGGGAGGAAAAAAAAAAGTGCTGAGCCATTATTAATTAGCTGGTAATCCTCATCCGACAGAGACTGTCTTGTTCCTTCCTAATATGCAAAAGTGTAAATATGGAGTTTAAGGAGACTTCTTCATTGTAAAGATGCATTCTACCAACTGTCGTGTAGTGAATTATTCTGCACTGCATGCATTCCAGGCTCAAAAATTTCCTTGCCTAAACTATTGTCTATATTCTATGCATAAACTTGCCCCAGTTTTTGCATGCTCAATTATAATTTTTATAGGTAGTAAATTTTAAACCTATCTAAAAATATCAGCTTAAATTATTATTCTCATTTTTATCCAGTTGCAGAGAAAATGATGAGAAAAATAAATCAATGTCTGATAATATGCTATAAATCTTGGGGAATTTCTGGTGGGTTTAAGAGTGTCCTTGTAAAATAATGTTCTGATTGCACAGAGAAATGTCAGGCTAGGTAAATTATCTGAATAAAAGTGGCTGATAGATGTTAAGATAGTTATTCTTGAGGTCACCTTGAAAACTGTACTGGAAACAGGCTCAGTCCCAGTCCCAAGAAAGTAGAGATATATAAACATACCTTCCTTCTGTTTCTTGCTTTGTTTGGGTCTTTTTTGTTTCTTTATTTGTTTACATTTGGTGTGTTTTTTTGGGGGGGGCAGGATTTTTTAAATTATTATTTGAGGTGAGGTTTTGGTGTGTTTTTGTTGTTGTTTGTTTGTTTGTTTTAAAGGAAAACACTGAAAGGTGGATTTTGATTTCAGCATGTACTATAAGATATTGATAAATTACATTTCCCTAGTGTAACCTTAGACCTGTCAGTCAGACAGAATTGCTGCTTCAGGCCCTAAGGTAAAAACAGTTGGGTTTTGTGAAGGACTTGAAATATGCAAATAAAAAGTATCAGATCAAAATATTAGTAGGTGTGAAATGGGGGGACAGTGGCAGAATACTGTTGGTGTTAGATGAATGCAGACAACTTACGAAGGTCAAAAATGCAATCTTTTGCTGCCCAGCTGTGGAATAAGGGATCAGGTCTCCTCTCCTTGCCTCTACAGCACCTGTGCTGCTGTGGGTTTATCTAAGTATGATTCAAGCCAACCTCTCTTTCTAAACCACTAAGTATATAATTGATGGTGAAAAAATTGAAAATCCTTAGTATTTCTACTCAAGTATCCTTATCAAATCAGAACCTCTTTCACTAATCTTAAGAAATCATGCCTACAGAGATTAAATCTTCTTCCTACCATTTTTTCCCTGGCAAATATGCTCTTTGAAGTATCTTCAGAGCAAATCTGAGTGCTCTCTTTGTGCATAACATTCTTCAATCAGATAAGAAATTACAGAGCAATTTTAAGAAATATTTTTACACTTTTCAGTATGAAGGTGTACAAACCCCTCTTGTTATTCTCTGCTCTGATCATGGATCAATATATATTTCTTTATATAGCCACATAAAGAAAACAGAGTATGTTTTATATGTAACCACTGTAGTTCTGTAATATGCGTGTAAGAAGACGTTTACATGATTCCTCCACCACAGTTTTATTGTTTCCATTAAGCCTTGAAAAGTGAAGATAAAGCAATGCAAAATTAAAAGATGACTAATGCTACAAGAGAAAATGTGACCTTTCCTCACTGCATGAAGAATATTTATGGTATTCAGAGTGACAGAAAAAGAGCAGTAGATGTGGCCAAAATAAGATGTAGCCCACCTTCATACACTGAGATAGGATCAGCAGATGTAGACCATCACCATCTATTGTTGATAACATGTTTTACCAAAACAGAAAATTACAAAAAAAACATCAAAACCTTTGAAAACTGTCCACAGAAAGTGCATTCTGTTCTGGAGAATTTTCTTTCCTAGAATCCAAATAAAAAATATTTTTATACATTGGGAAAATCTACTCTCTGGCTCTGTCTTTTAACCAAATGATCATCTGTAATATACTTAACTAAATGTCCTCTCCTAATTTTTATGGTTCCTAAACTTTTAGTTTCTTTACTGACAAATCATATCTTGCTCATTTTACCTGAACTTAGTTACACTTTCATGGCACAGTATTCTACCTGAAGAAGATTTGGGCTGTTTCTCCATTGTCCACAAAGCCAGGTTGTTAAGGAAACTTCCCAGTCTGGCCATTCATGATGCTCTCTGTCAGTCACATTTCCAATGTCACAGACTTCCACTGCTGAGACCGAAGTCCCTCCACAGCGGGTGGCTCCCATGGCCAGAGGGGTCCCTGCTTGGCCCCCTGCACCCCCCAGTGATTCAGTCAGACCAGGTTTCCCATAGCAGAGTCTCAGAAGTCTTGTTCCATAAAACAATTTATTCACAGTGCAAGAACACAGAAAGAGCCTGAGCTGGTGCTTCGAAGTAGGGACCCCAAAAAACCCCTGGGTTTTTATCTCCTCACAGTCCAAACCGTGAAGAAGTCTCGCTCTTCCTTCTGCATTCTCTGCTCTTGCTGTATCTCCCTGCATCCATTCACCTGGCTGGCACCACCATCTTTGTGCCTTTTGTAAACCAAATGTTGGCAGTTCATGTCCTTTTGTCTCAGCTCCCACCCAGAGCTCAAACTGCACCTCTAACAGAGCTACCTGCACCAGCACTGGTAACTGGCCTAAGAGAATGAAATTAATATGATCAGCTCTTAGGAAAACCAAGAAGCTGCTACTATCTAAACTTCTAGATATTTTAGAATTCAAAAATTCAATTGAAGAGGTGAAGAACAATTGATATGTACATTTAAGTGAACAGTTATGTGAATGGAAACTAACTATACTACAGTGTCTAATTTTTTTCTCTTTAATACAAGGTTTGCTTTTATTTTGGACACTATAGGCAAATTTGAGGAGATAGTTATGGTTAGTTAGATATCAGGAACTAATAAAGCTTATATTTTGTAAAATTATTTTCTTAGTGAAAAATCAGTTATTTTATTTTCATATTCTTAAATATATTTCTCCTCTATGCTGTTACTTCCTGGTTAAAATTGAATTTATTAAAGATTTTACTTCAGAGAACTTCTACGGATGCAATTTTGTTTCTTTGTTATCAGAAAGACTTGAGAACTGATACTATTGAATACTTCAATCTTTCTTGAGTCTTTCTTAATCTTCTCTACTTCATTGTTAAGCAGCTAGCCTATGTTTTGATTTTCTCTTTCTGCATTTAGTGAACCTTATCTTGTTTCCTTTTATGTCACTGTGCTTTTTTGATCTTATCCCTAAGGGTCTTGAGCTGTTCCTTTATATTCACATTAAAACCTATAATCTTCTTTCCACTTTTTGTTTGATTCTTTTTGAATTTTCAGGTCACTGGAGAAATTGATGTGTCTACAATAGTTTCTTACTATTCTGCCATTCCTTGCTTCAGTTGCACCACTATGCATTAAATACATTCTCTTTTGGTAACTTCCAGCAGTGCTGCACCCCTGTGTCCTTAAACTTCTTTCTCTTCCCAGTAGGCTGTCTCCAGTAGTCCAGGAAAAGGTGTAGTTTGCCTTCCCCCTCAGCCATCACTTTCCTGCTTTTTTTACCTTCACAATTATTTACTTCTCACATATTTTCTGTATTTTTTTTTCACAATTTTCACAATTTTTTTTTCTGATTGTACCTTTGGTTTATGGTGTTTTATCATTTTAGTTAGTTGAAACATCATCTAAAAAAGGAGCATCCATTTAATCTCTAAAACAAAAACTGCCTGCCAAATATTCCATGCACTTACTGTGTCATCCTACTTTGCCCTTTAGGTATCTCTGAACAATTACAGTCTCCTTTTGGTACAAGGCTTTAATTAAAAAAAAAAGAAAAAAGAGTTAACCATTTTAGATTAACTTCTAGCTTATATGGAATATGTGATTTCTTCTCTGCATTTATGATTCTTTTATGAAATAAAATAATCTAGCAAAATTCTCTCCTTTGCGTGAACTTGTGAAAAAGTACACCTTTAATGCATGGTACACCTTTCTCTCCTGTCCTTACACACGTCATTCCTAAGGAGATTGCATCTCAATATCAGTAATGAACCTCTGTGTTTTAGCTCATCATCGTTCTAGGATGACACTCATTGTTTTGGATGTGTTTTAACAAATATTTCTCTCTACATGTTGGGGCATGTTGCATAATAACATACTAAAGGCTGATCTCTTACTTGACCCTCTTGTGACTGTGATTCACCTCTGCCTAAATTTAGAGAGAAAATGGGCTTTTGTGTTTGATTTCTTTTCCTCTCTCTTCACTTCTGAGATTTTATCACAGATCTAGGCTATTTTGAAATCTCCTCCCCTGTGTGCACTCAAAGATCTTCCTCTTCTTTTCACAGCCTTTATAAAACCTTTTTTGCTGCCTCCTTTGTGTAATGCCGTGCCAGACGTCATGACACCTATTTACTTTCATTAGTTGTTTGAAATGTTCATCTCAAGTCATCTGTCTCCATCTACCTCTATGATCTTTATCACACTGAGCTGCTATCTTCTGTTCCACCACTCTGCTGTCAGAATCTTGAAGTCTCTTTTACACAGCATAGGATTCAATGTAACAGTAGCAGGTGCATCTAAATAAGTAGCATGGTGAAGTAATCCAGAGGGATAGGGGTACATTGCTTTTGTCTTTCTGAAGTAGCCCTTTTATTTTGGGTACAAGCAGGAGCATGTTCCTCAAACAAGGTGTTGTCTGCACTTAAGGGTAGCCAAGGTCAGGACCTTCCAGAAGACCTCTAGGTAATGATTTTTCTTTGCAAACGATCTTAGGTGCCAGTACAGGCAAGAAGTGATCTAGGATTGATGTTCCTATTTTAGATTGTTCCATGTGTGGGCACGTTTTCTTTCAAGTGGAGGTAATAATAGAAAACTAAGAATAGAATGAGTCAGAACAAAATTAAAATGTAACCTTGACTTTGCCTCTTAGTGCTTCGGGAAATCACATGTTGATTGTACAGATTGCTGGGTATTTTGTACATTCATTTACTTTGAGTACTTTTTGGGAAGCAGAAGACATTATGTCTTTTCTGTTGCAGAGAGGGGCAGCTGAATCCAACCCTGGAAGCACTGGAATAAGCAGAACCTCAGGAGAGAATATACCTCTGGGACAGGATAATTATAGGATTTGTAATATGCCTTTCTCTCTTTTCTATGTTCAATTTCTGCTTTTCTGCTTATCTGCTTATCTGCTTGTTGACCAGTATTTGGCCACTGGTATAGAATCATGTACTGAGTACAATCAAAAATATAGACGTGGGCCAAGAGGAGCATAATTTTAAAATGCATAATTCTGAAGCTGTACAATTTTCTGTTTCTTGTGGGTTTTTTGTGTTTTGTTTGTTTGTTTGTTTGTTTGTCTTTTTTTTTCTTAACTGAGTATGCCACATCAGTGTATTTTTAATTGCAATGAATAAGACTTTCTCTTTTTTCATAATGCATAGTGCAATATTTGATTAGGTGTTGTGTTTGGCAATGTTTACCTTACTTGTGGTCATGTGTTATTCTGACTGTTAAAGTTGTGTCAGTAAACACAGTACTTTCAATCTTAATTTCATAAGCCCCATTTTTTCGAAAAATGTGTAATCTGATCACAGTATTTTTCTTCAGGCAAAAAGTTCTCTAACATTCTCACCACAAAACCTTTTATTTATTTTAATTAAAATAAAACATCAATTTAATTTTGAAATGTTTTATATTAGCCATACCAATCTAGAGATAAATTATCCTTGCTTTCTTTGAAGCTTTTGTAATTTTCCAAAGGTCAGTAAAAAAGCAAAAACCAGAAAGGGGTTCACATGAATAGTTTAAACATATTCAACAAATATTTTAACATTTTCTATTACTTCCATGTTTCTAATGCATTATCTCATGCTAATTGGACTATTTTACATCGAAACTAATATTTTTAATATATTATGGTACTGCTATTCATGCTAATTTTGATGATATAATTTGACCCATACAGGAACCAACCTTTCTAGGGCATTTCAGAAGTTGTCACAGCTCCCTAAAAGTGAATTGTGCCATTTAAGGAGAGTATATTCAAGAATCAGACCCTGGAAACATCCATTCAGACTGAGGCCCCACTCTTCAGTCACACACCTGAGACTCCTTCGAGAGAGAATGCAGACTGTATATTTTATTCCTAACTATCTAGTGCATGACAGTGGCAGAGCAATCACACTGAGCAGCACCTGGGGTACAGTTTGCCTCTGTTATTTGCCCTGAGTGTTATCTGCTAACAGAGAAACCTGTTCCCTGAGAGTGGCAGTGTCTGGTTCCTAATTGCCAGTAACGCCTTAGCTCCTTGTGCCTGTTTCCAACCCAGATGCAGTCAACATTACTGCCAGTGTTAGGCGTATTATAAAATCTCCACTATAATTCCTCTTTAATTAGCATCCTATTATCTTAAATTGCTTCAACTTTTTTTTTTTTTTTTCTCTAAATCTCCTCCATTCTTTCAGCAATACCCTTTTTTTTTGTAAAATTGCCTCAGTATTTCCCCACTGGTTGGATCTACTACAGTTTTTTTTACTTTGTCTTTTAATAGCTTATTCAAAAGGATAAAAAAGCTCAATGGGCCCCTGGTAGAGTGCAGTAATATCAGTGTTTGTGTTCTCAGGGTTTTTCTTTCTCTGGAGCATAATGGTTGAACTAAGTTTTGTGGTGAAGAGCAACCCACTGGGCTAATGGCAATAAACTTGAAAACAGTGAGAGGCTTGTTCACTCAAGTTCAATGTGTGAATAGCTCTGCACAGCTCTAATTAGGACCCTGGTTCTCAATAGGTAATTAAATATCAGTGTGGTTATCCAAGTGAAGAGATTAAGATGAAAATGTACCATTCACATTTATAGTAGAATAAAAAGTTCTGCATTTCTGTTGATTGACTGGCATTATAGTGGACTCTGTCAGAAATACCTTTAAATGTGCCTGTGCGAGGCAGAAAACTGAAATGTAGCTTCAGAACACTGCCTGCAAGGAATCTCTCATGGCAATGATGTGGTCACTGAATAAGCTAAGCCTGACATTTTGTCCTTAAGGAAGATATCCTTCAGCCTCTGGAAAAATGAGCATTATTGTGTATCAATAAAAATAAAATTAGTGCCATCATTTCAGCTGGCAGTTTGTCTGTTTTGACAACCCTCCCTCACCTCCTCACTCTCAGTTACTTCATGGATAGCTGAATGCACACTGCAATATGGGACATATATATTTGTACATTAAGGGTTGTTATTCAGATAGAAGGGAACGTTTAATTTTAGTAATCTAATCAACCTAAAGCAGGTACCTTGGATTCACATATTTTATGAGGTTTTAAACCTGTGAAATACCTTTGGCTATACCCACCAATTTCTTTGAAGTTTTACTGCTTCCTAAGGCTAAACCTCAGTTCATTTTTTCCCTCTTGACATAAATATTTCAGCATTTAAAATTCTTTAAAAATCTTTTTAGGCATTTCATTTGCTACTTTCTGACAATGCTCATATTGACATAGAAATATAGTTCAGACAAACATTGCAGTATATTAGGCTAGCAAGGTCCAGAAAAAAAAATTCAGACTTGAAGATAATTTTCAGAATTTTAGAATTATGCAGTAGCAAGGACTTCTTATTATTCTCCAAAGCAGGATTTCATATGTTCTATTGTTTAAAGGATAGAAAACTGTTTGTGCCCTATGCCAGAATAAAGGTTTAATGATTGTCCTGGTTTTGCTGAAAATTAGGAAGGAGAATGGAATTTCATAGGTGCCAAAACATGATTGCTAAGGACAGAGAAAAACGTTAAACAGGTCATTGCCTCAGGCAGTACATTCTCCCCCACATGCTGATGTGCCCTTACTTTTACTCTTCCCACTTGTCTGTATGAAAAGCAAACACCATGTTTCTACAGAGCCTTCCTTCAATTTTCTTCCAGTCCCTTAAAAAAGTCAGTTAAAGTAAATCTCATTTTTTCTTCTACACCAGTACATAGGCTGGATGAGACAGTGCATAAAGTTTTTTCCCCCACGTTTTCAAGATCTAGACTTCATTCACTTGAGGAACAGAAAGGGTTATTGTAACCTAACCTGTTTTCTTTGTTACACTGGTATTCCTATTTCCAAGTTCATTCAATAATTCATCATAAAGGGTGACTGACATTGTAAAAAGTCCCCTACTGAAATTATGCCTGTCTGCCTCCTAATCCCTTACAACTTCTTTCTAAAGATTTTTGTACATATTCTACTGTAAGCTAAAATTAATCAACAAATATTTTCAATATTTTTTTCTCTGTAAGCATAAATCTGTGTAAGTATTTGGTATAGATTTTTCTTATATGATTAAAAAGTAATGAAGTATGTGATTTTATTTATATTCTGTAGGAGAGAAACTGTACCATCTTACCCTCTTTTGTGAGCTGATCATGTCAAACTTCTAGATAGAGTGTTTTTATTCCTCCAATTTCTAATTCCTACAAGTTTCTAATAGACCAAAATTACCAATTATTTCATTATTCTGTAACATATACTTTGTTAAAATTATTATTTCATCAATCACATGCCACGTAATTAATCAAATGTAATTGACCAAATTAATTCACAATTAATTTGAAACAGAAGGTACTGCTTGAAAAACCATCTTTTAATATAGACTGGAATGGGATCTCCTGGCTTTTGACCATAGTTTGGTACTGTTCATATCTGAATTCCTCAGAAAAATTTGTGAAGCTTCACCTTACAGGTGAAGATCAACAGCTGACATAATGTAATGAAGCCATCCTCAATATCCAACAGAAAAAAAACCAAACCAAAACAAAACAAAAAACAAACAAACAAACAAACAAACAAAAAAAAACCAACCAAAAAACCAATCCTGCCTGTGTTATCCAGACAACATTTTGAAATATGGATAATGCTGTCTGAATTTGGGTAATCTGCAGACACCTTTGGCACATCTACTTTTAATATCATGCTAGACTTTTGATGTGAACATTAGGAAAAGTGATTAGGAAAGCTCATCACCAAGAACACAGAAGAGCACAGATGGTAGGGAAACCCTAATTGCACAGGACTTGCCTCACGTCCTCCTCCCAGGGCTATTCCAGAGGAGCCACAGTCCCAAGGCCTAGGGTGATATCCACGAAGAGGAGTTATCAGAAAACCCCTCTGGGTCACATTTTGGACTGAGAGGGTTGGCAGTCTTTGGATAGAGGTATGGTACTGACTATGGGATGTGGGAAAAAACATCTTAGAATTGTAGGAAAATTCTTATAGGATGTTTAGGGGAAGCATCAAAGGTGGGAAAAGGGAGAGATCAAGATGGTTTGAAAAGGAAATGTAAGGGAAAAAGAAAGGGAAAAAGATGATCAAAGGGGTTGATTACATGTAAGCAGGTTGCCAGTCAATACTCCTGCGAGGTTGTGTTCTGCACTGATCCCTCCAGACTGTTATGTCTTCTCATTTAATGCCATTTCTAGCTGGTTTCCTGGTAACTACAGGACTCTATTCTGTGTGCCTGTGTGTTTATGGATGCCCAAGTGCCAGCAATGGGAGTGGTGCCATTGGTCACAGCCCTGAGTGCCAGAGATCCCAGAGTTCATGCAGGGTGTGATCACAGCCTACATCCAGCTAGACTAATTGGTAAATGGGGAAGGAGGTTTTGGAGTCGTGTGGCAGGTACCACAAGCCTAGGCCAGAAGGTGGAGAAATTGAAGGGTCTTGAGCCCACCACTGGAGGAACAAGGAGGTTCAGACCAGCAACTGGAGAGTCTGTGGTCCTTGGGGGATGACTGCTTTATGAATCTGGACCAGCTACCAGGGGCATTTCTGTCTCTCTGAGGCAGAAGGCAATTGAGGGACTGGAGGACCCAAGGGCCAGCTTTATAATCTGTTGGGTGTCTGTGAGAGACTGTAGGAAATGACTGTCTCAAAACATTTTGTGTGCATGTGTGGGGGAACGGGAAGGTTGGGTCTTGCCTTTGGTGAGGCTATGCACTGCCCTAAACACCCCACCACTCGCTGGGCCTGTATCCCAAGCTCACAGGAGCTGCAAATCCCTGGCACTCCAGAGGCCATGCTCCATACCTGTCTCTGGAGCCCCTAACCCAGCTCCTGAGTGGTTAGAAGACTGAAAGTCCCAGCTGGGGGGGGGCTCAAGAAGGCCAAAGGGTACTTAAGCAAAGGATCAGGTAAGTATGTGTCTTGACCCTACCTCCCCTTAGAATTTACATCATGTGAAACAGTGATGGAAGCAGGAGTGGTACGTATATTTGTTCTTTTCCATATCACTCTCTTTTCTTTTAATTCCTTCTTCTCAATATCTGAGTAACTTAAAATCAGATGGGCTTGGATTATGCTTAGGATGAATGGGCTAACTTAACCTTTTGTGCAATGATTTGTGTGATCGAACATTGCTTCAAATTTCAAAATGATTTTCTGAAGTTTGCCAGTAAAATTACTGTTGTTTTCTCTTGGGGAATACCTTTTTGGTATTTCTCCCTTGCATCTGACTCAAGATACATTAACAAAAAGTAAGCTTGTTTAAGAGAGTCCTCAAGCAAATTCTGGGCCTTATAGTGTCTAAGACCAAGTGTTGGACAGGTCCATAGTGTGGGGTACCTGTGTGTGTAGGTCTTAGTACCAGCATGTGGAGTGGGGCTGCATCCTCGGGCTCACATGTCCAGGTACCTATAAATGGGAAGACCAGGGGTCCAGGGTAGGTTATGTGCCATTGGCTAGCTACTGGAGTGATTCATACTCTAATGGGCTTTCACCCTGATCAGCCAGAAAAAGTACCAGGATGAGGTTGTTAATGCTGTGTTTGCTAATGCTGACTCTGTGTGTCTGTGGTGACCTGTGCAGCTGGCTCTGCTTGTGCGTATGTTTTTACTGTTGGATTCAATAATCTTAAAGTTCATTTCCAGTCTAAATTATTCTATGTGCATGTGTGTGTCTACCGAGAATTCAGTCTTGCTACTTGCTGGACCTGTGGAGATGGGGCTGTGACAGCTTCGCCTCCGTTGGGGTACTGGATTTGGCAACTCCTAACAAATAAGATGCCTTTTTGAGGGAAAGCTCTCCTTCGTCTTTCTGCTTATTACCTTTCATAATTCCACATTCCTGGTCTGTGACTTTTGTGCCAGCAATCTTCTTCAGCTAAATAGTACTCTGTAGTTCTTTGCAGAAGTCCAGAGGGAATAGCTTTGTTAATGAGGCACTTAAACCAAGAGTTAGATTAATCGGGGGAAGATGTCTTGGTCTACTAAATAAGACTGTGACCTTAATTTCACCTATTCCAGATTTTAGAATGAATGTTCCTTTTCACAGTAACTCTGTCCTGAGCGCAAGCCACTAACTTCAATTGATGCCTTTGAAAGAAAGGCCATATCTAAAGTCTCAAAGAGCAATGTATGCAATTTATGTATGTTGCCTATTTTTAAGGTACCCTGGTTACCCAAGAACCATTGAGCTTCAGTTATTTCAGGAGTTAACCAGATTACTGAATAAGTGTTAGTAAGTGTTACATAACTGTGCTGTATGCTTACACAGAAGACACACCTGAATGAAATATGGATTTCTTAAAAAAATAAAAGGATGGAGGTGGGGGAAAAGATGGAGCAGGCTAGTTTAGTTGTATCCTATTAAATACTGGAAGCAATGACCAAGAAAAATCCCTTAGTTGTTTCTTCTGTTCCTATTTAAGACTAATCACACAAAACACACATTCCCTCCTCCTCACGTTACTTGAAATAAGTGACACTAAATCAGACAAATGCAAGCTCTGTGGCTCAGCAGGTGATAATTGAACCCTTGCAGATTGGAAGTGCTCTTGTGCCCTTTCGCTCTGGGTACAACTCTATTTCAGATTTCATTTCTTTCCCAACTTAAAGAAAAACAACTTGCATTACAAGCTAGTCATGTAAATTGAAATTACATGTGATGGATGCTAAATGGAATCTGATTAAATATGAAGAACATGAGTTCAGCTGAGGAGTAGTAATAGTGAAGAGACTAAAACTGAAGTGGAAACTCAGAAGGCATAAACTAAAAACCGTGGTGTGAACCTGAATCTGATCATCGAAATGAAATAAAAATTGACCAAGAGATACTTTTAGACATGGGATTATATCTGAGTAAAATAAAAACAATACTCCTCTATACCTAGACCCTCTCTATCTCTGCCCACTTCACCATAGCTTGAATTTTATCTACCTGCTCTTTCTGACAGGCTTTGCCTGCTTCTCTTCATTACAGTACTTTCATATTTTATGCTTCTCACTCTTCAAGTGTAAATGTGAACTCTTATTCCTAATAGTGTCTCTGTAAATCTACTGAAGAAAAGGAAACTTAATATCTAAGAATTGTTGCATTCTTAGATACTGCTGATTCATGAAAAGGGTAAACAAAAACAACTTTATTACTGGTTTGCACAAAGATTTCAGTGTAGTTATGATCAAGATTTGTTATTAACACATTCAGAACATTTTGCACTCAAACAGTTGTTTTTAATTCTTTTTATATTAAAAGTCAACCAGGAAGACAATCTGTGTCAAAGTAAGCTGGTGCAGAACAGAGGAAATTGTTACTAGGATTACAGAGTAAGTCACTTGCTGAGCTCTTTTGCTATCTTTATGGACTGGATTTTTTTCTCCTTCATCTCTGAGAGGCAAAGAATGTACTGCAAATTTCTATTTCATGTGGCTTGCTGAGAAGATCTGAGCCAACTGCTTTATTTGCTGTTTTCCAGTAGGGAAATATCAACCCTAATTTGTCAGATTTTTGATAAAATAGCTGAGCATGTGATTATGTATATAATGTCCTGGATCTAATGAGACTCATTCAGTGCTTTAGAGTGCAATTATTCACTTGTTGATTGGCACATAATTGTCTTGATTTGAAAATCTGAAGCATCATAACATGATTTCCAAATTATGCACTTAAATGTATCTCTGCTGTGCATATTTCATGCCACATGAATAATTTCTGTATGTGCCAATGAGTGTTTTGGCTACACTTTTCTAAACAGTATATAGGCTACCTCTAGGCTCCTATGGTATGAAACAGCTTTATCCCTAGTAAGAAGCACAAGCAGAACTATATCTTTTCTACTTCTCCACACAGACTGGGTTTTACTGTATTAGATATACCTTCCTTTATCTTTTTTTTCCCCTTTTAATCCCATCCCCATCCCCTGCCACCCAAAAACAAAAACAAAAACAAAAACAAAAACAAAAACAAAAACAAAAACAAAAACAAAAACAAACAAAAACAAACAAAAACAAACACAAACACAAACACAAACACAAACACAAACAAAAACAAAAACAAAAACAAAAACAAAAACAAAAACAAAAACAAAAACAAAAACAAAAACAAAAACAAAAACAAAAACTAAACCAAAACCAAAACCAACCAGACAAACAAAAACTAGGATGCAGACTCTTTGCCTCTGAAAAGAACTCCACAAAATCTACTATTAGCCTCCTGGGGAAAAACCCATCAAGCCCTCACTGCTAGGGAGAAATGAATGCCAGAGCACAACTTCCTACATCACAAGTGACAGGACAAAGGCACAGAATTGGGCCAGATAGCTTTGTCATTCAAAAGCTATCATTAGGAGAGACAGATTGACCACTTCTTCTCATACTTTGACACTGCACAGCTAGATTGCATTTTTAATTTTTAATTGATAAGGAAGACCTGCTGAAATGATCAAGTTAGTCGTAAAAGCCAAGTTAGAGGTTTCACATGCATTGTCAAAAAACTCCTTTATCAACATTCAAAGATGCCTTTTACCTGAAAGTTTATATATGCCATGAGTTTCTAAATGGGCAGTCCTCAAGCACATAACAGTGAGTCAGGTTAGACAAAAGCAAGGCATCAGATCAGTTGGAAAAGTGAATGAACACATTTTGTCTTCTGTAATGAATCCCTCTGAAGCCATTGTTCATCAGGGTCACAAAGCTACACTGCAGATGGTATTGACATCATTAATATGAAAAAAAAATCCACACTAAAATAGTATCATTTTTACTCGTTCTGTGTTGATCAGAAATCCTTTCCAGAAAGATCTGGGCTCTGTTGTTTATTTACGTGGTAGTCAACAGCCAGAGAAAGGTCTTGCGTTTTCCAGAGGCAATTCTCTTGGGAAAAAAGAGACAATGCCTATAAAGTGAAGCCTTGCCGTGAAAAGATGGTGTGGTTCTAGTTTAAAGAAACAGAATGGAAAAGTCCTGTTAATAGTCCACAGGAAATCTGACAGGCTGAAGGGTGGTTTTGTATTCATCTTATTCTACTCAAGATTAAAACATATGTTTTTAGTTTACAGTGACTCTGTAGTCTAAATTCCTGATAGATCTACAGAATTTCTGTACTTTTGCCTGGTGATCTTTAGGATCTTACCGTCTTTTACCATCTTTTCTATAGATTTGAAAAATTCAACTCAGATTGTTGCAATGGTCTCCACCTCCTTCTCTTGATAGCGTGCTCAGCATTATTGCCCTTGAATCATTTCTCTGGCGAATAAAGCAGAATCATCTGTCTTGACATGAAGGACACCTCATACATACTGTAGACTTCCCTTAAAAATAATTCCCAGCCTCAGATTCACACGAAATATCCTTGCTGTTGGAAGATAAATCACACTTTTGTTCTTTGAATCAGTGTAACGGCCAACTCGATGTCTCTGCCTGATAAAAATTAAATTGCTCTTGGTGTTGCTAAGGTTATATTCCCTGCAGCTCTTTCTCACTATAGACATTTCCATCATTCATTTTGTTTCCAAACATCTCTAATTTCTAATCGCGGATCAGATGCTCTGGTCTCAGCATGTCCTTTTCTCTTTCTTTTCTCTGGGTTCTGTGGGCACACACGAGGCCTCCATAGCCCTGACTGATCTCCTCGGGGCTGCACGCTCCCCATGGCCCCACACCCCATTTCAGCCCAGCCTGGGGCCATCAGTCCCTGTCCCAAAGATGCTGTAGGGGTGCAGATCTCCATCCCTGTCCTGCTGTGATCTGAAGAGACCTTTGTTGTGCACTGTGGGTAGCTTGTGTCCTGGATGGCCACTCTCAATGTACATTGTGGCTTGTCTTCAGTCTTGCCTTTTTTCCCTTCCCAATTTGTTCCTGACCTGGGTGGGTTCTGACCACATTTAGCACACATAATTGAAAGAGGTGACCACAACCAAAGGAAAATGATTTTTTTTTTTTTCCAGGAAGAGCTATGAGGAGGCCATTTTCACTGCTTTTTTATAAGTGTTTATAAGAACATTTTTGCTTTCATGATGATATTTTTACTTTTTTTTTGCTGACCTTGTACTTGAACCATTACTTTTATGCCTGTATTTGTTCTGTTACTAGGAGTCAGCAGCAATAATTTCAGTGAAAGTCACTCAGCTTGAATGCCCATTCACCTGAGATATCTCAGGCCTTGATATCATATAGCTGCCATTTAGATTTCATTAACTTAGGAAAATGGATTCTTTATCTATTTGGACAAGACAGACCACAGCTTGGTCTTTCCCTCACATGTTAAGTCCTTTTTATTTGACCCTTGCTGTGACTTGTCAACTAGTTGTAATTAAGTTATTTGTCATAAAGGGTGTTGTTTACAGGCTTATTTTCACACATTTTCTTAGCCACTTATTTGCTCTCTAAAGAATTATATTTTTTATTGTTGTTTTAAACTAAATTCATTTTTTTGTCCATATTTTCATGCATTTATCATCTGGTGGATTTTAGAACAAATGTTGAGCCTAGGGGGAAACATAAAATAATATAAAGTATATTAATACAGCTCCAATTACACTTACAATTAAAAGAGGTTTATCACTGTGTAATTATATATTTGTATAACAAAGAAACCAAACTTGAAATTCAAAGAAGCAAAAGGAAAAAAGGTAGAAGCGGGCTTAACTGAATAAATTAAAACTTTAAGAAAGCTTTTAGAATAAAAGCTGAGATGAAAAACAAGTGACCTCTTGTAGTTTTAGGCTACATAAACTTTGAGTGATATGGGAACTTAAAGTCTTCAGTGGTATATGTGAAAATGGATTAAGGGAAAGAACAGTCATCTTTGTATGGTGAAAATAGGGTGCAAACTAAATATTTAAGAAACAAGAGCTCTTTTTGCCTTGAAACTAAGCATGGTTAGTGATTCTGCAGGGGAGAGGGATGGAGTGTTATCACACCAAGATAGAAACAAAACCAAAGTGGTTGTGCCCAGCTTGGGCACAACAGTGAACTGATGCTCTAAAACTATAAAAGTCTCCTGTGTAAACCTGAAGATGAATAAGAGCATTTGTAAATCAAATTGAAAACCAAGGAAGTGCAGTGACCGTGGTTCTGAAATAAAGTTGTAGATACATCAGTTTATCTGGTGATTATGCCTTTATCTTTTTTGAAAGCATTATTACTGTGAATATTAATAGATCAGAGACATTTGAGCTGTAATTACAAAAATTCAAATTAACCTGTTATATTTTTATATGAATTTTGAATTTAAAAAAGGTAACATCTTTTTATAAAGATGAAAAAGTACATTTAATAGCTTTAGGACACACTGGTACAGTGATTCATGCACTATTGTGAAACTACTCCTAAACTAATAAAGATTGTCCTTAGTACCAGTGAAAGGTAGTTGGAGTAAGTATCTAGTCAGCTTTGGATGAACCATCTAGAAACTGTATTTTTTATGAAGATGCCATACCTCATCTAAGCTGCTTTTCATCTGGCTCATTAGCTTTGACATAGTACCATGGTTGTATGGTTCATGAAACAGAGATGCCTCACTCTGAACTGCTAAAAAACTATTGGAGCAGCACATTAATCAGTCATTCAAGCATCTCTACTTTGCTGTAATCAGAGTGAAAAGAAAAATAGCACTATTTTTATTCTTTATATTTCAAAGCAATTAATGCCACAAGCTGAGTTTCTCTGAATGAAACTGATAAAACTCAGAGATGGTAACATTAGGCAAGCCTAATTTTGAAGGGAAGTTGATTTAACCTGTATATGTTTCAGATTTAGATCTCTATTCCTGATTGCATTGGTGTAAATGAAAAGCAAAGCGGGCCCAAAGTGTTATATCAGAATAGAATCAATTTACTTCTATTCTACATTTCTATTAAAATAAAGCTAAAGACATCATTCAAAGCCAAGGAATTACAATGTACAAGACAATAGACAATTAAGTCTGTTGATTTTCATTATTTTCCATTGGATCATACCTCAGAGGTAGTATTCTTTCAGAAAAATTACAGAAAATACTGTAAAAAAAAAGCTTTCTTTAGGAGAAGACATACTGCATTGCAGATGATTTGGGAAGCCACCAAAACTGTCAAATCCAGGTGAAAACAAGTGTTTAATTACTTTTTATCACTATGGTTTTATTCTGTCTTTACAGCATTAACAGAAAGGCTTTTTTTTTTTTTCTCTTCCTAAGGAGACGTCTGCAATGATATGTAGGTGTTTAGAATATCCCTATCTATGGAAAATAGATAAGTTTGAGAATATGTTTGATCTTCTTTTGTGTGCTACTTATGTATTTGAAGGTTTCCCATTGCTAGTACATGTGTTGTTTTTCAAGGAATGTAATGGAGGAAACCCTACCTTTTAATTAAATAAATTATTTTAATTAAAATAAGTGAAAATACAAAAATAGGTTTACACTTCTTCCTTATCCATCAACTTGGATACTTGCAAGAACCAATGATAACCTGACATAAACTGGAATTTTAGGAAAACCATTATAGTTTCCTGAAATGATCATCTTAACCTAAACTTTAACCAAGATAGTCATATCTCCACTCCAAGAAGAGACGGTAAATATTTTTAATGCTATGCACAACGTACCTGATTAGGGTATTGCACACTGCAAAAGACACTGCATTCAGTGGCCTGGAATGATCAGATAATTCCCTGACCTTTGAAATCCGAGGTTGTTGTCTACCTTATTTTCTTTATTAGTTCATAATCTGTATTTGGCCTAACTCTGATCTCTACTAGCCAAGTTAAGCCTAATAAGAAAGAATCCGTATGATGTTGCACATCAATTTGAGGGCATAGGAAAATCACTAAACATCCTTTCTTCCTACAATCAAGTTATTGAAGCTCTTCAATATATATAATGGCAAAATACTATGTCTCTAGAATAAATACAGTGTTTTGCTGTAACTATAGGAAACAATCATATTAAAGACAGTAAGTATTGATTTTTAGGGTAAATAGTACCTTTCAGTTATCTTCTGTTTCTCCCCTGCAGGGGAAATTATTGAATGTAGAAATTGTGCCTTGCCCTGTGGTGCAGTTAGCACAAGAATGAAAGTATTGGTGGGACCTTGCCCCAGAGCATAGGATTTTCCCTACAATAGCTATGAACTCAGTACTTTACGGTTCTCGGTGAACTCAGAAGGGATATTAATGTCAGATTGGTTGTGGTTTTCTCTCAGAAATTAAACATGGGTCAATAACTGTGTTTGCACCACAAAGTTGTTCAGGCAAAGCTTTTTTTTGTAAAAAATTACCTATGAATGCTTTATAGAAAAAGAAAAAGGTCACAATTTCTTCATATGTTGTTGCTTTAAACTGCAAGAAAGAAAGTTCTGCTCAGTGTTGTATCACCTAACTCAATCAAAATTAATTCCTCAGCCTTACACAGCTGAAGTTTAAAACCCTGGTTTAAAAATTTTGTTCCCCTCATGATATTTTTAGTCTTATTCTTGCCATCTTCACATTTATTTGAAGGATTTGATTTTGAAAGCCAGTTAGCTGGGGTATAAAGGAAGGAAGGGGTGAAGAGTTTGGTGATATTATTGGCACCAGAACTTTCCACCAGACAGTGTCTAGTTGCTCTTGCAGATGAGTCACATGTGCCAGAAACAAGCAGAGGTTTGTAAGCATCAATTTCAATGTTGATGTGGTTCAGTCAAAACTTCTTTTGTTTGCAACTCCCATACACATCTCCTGTACCAAAATTTAAAAACCAAAACAAATTCTATCAAATATCTGCAACATTTCCTGGTCACACCTACCCCCAAGAGGAGGTGGTCCTTCGCTGAGAGTGGCTTTGTCAAATAGTTTTGTGTTCATAGCTCCACTGACTCATATCCCCTTCTTTCACAATTCACTTCTGCTGGCACTTTTTTTTTCTTTTTAGCTTTAAAATATGTTCAGGCTATTTTAATATGGTACTTTCTGGGGATTTGCTTGTTTATGTGTTAGTTTGTTTTTAATGTCCCTCACTCCTCGATTCCTCTCTTCAGGAAAACCTAACACTGCTTCAGACTGTCTCTATTCACTAGGAGCAAAGATGAGTTACACGAGTCAAAGATACTGAAACAGACACCAGAGAAATACAAAGCATCTGCTGTAACTTTACTTCAGTTGTACTGTGTTTATGCATGAGAATAGAAACCAGTGCATTTCAAACTGTGAAAGTTTACACCATGAAAGGACAAATACCTTTATTGTAAAGGCTATTGTAAGTTAAAAAATATATGTGAATAAGCAGTGCTGTATTGTTACAGCATTAAATACGTAACATTCATGCTAGTTATGGTATTATTATATCAGATTATATAAATTATTATTATATCAGATTATATAAATCATAGTATTTTGATACTTAGGTTAATTAATTCTCCTTATACATATTGCTGCTCTTATTTGATTGCATTTGCAGTATTACTGCTTTGCTAAACATAAGAAATAGCTTCACAAGAACAGCAACAGATCTCTCTCTGTAGTATATGGACACTATATATGCTAGTTTAGTCACTCCAGCCATGGCCTTTTCTCTGCCTTTTCTGTCCCCTTCTGTGACCTTCTGCCTAAGGTCAGACCTCCACCTTATAACAGCATTTGCTCTTTTCATTGTTTTTATGAATTTTTCAAGACAAGACAAGAATTACTATGTGAGATGAACTCTGTCAAGTCACGGCATCAGCACCTGAGTACAGAAGTGAATTGTGTATTACAGGAACTACTATAGCAGGAACACATGAACCAATGGAGGCCTTACAAGGAGCAGTGCAAGTGCAGCAGTGACCTGACCTGAACTGCCTTTGGTCCCCTCCTGTCCTGAGTAATCACCTGAACAGAAGGAGCCCTAAGTCATGGACTAAAGGAACTCTGCTGTCATTGTGTAGACATTGGTGGACATTTTACAGACATTTTATGGGGGTGGCCCAGACTAGGGGAATGATCTCT
This sequence comes from Phylloscopus whistleri, assembly GCA_017589585.1. Classification (NCBI taxonomy): domain Eukaryota; kingdom Metazoa; phylum Chordata; class Aves; order Passeriformes; family Phylloscopidae; genus Phylloscopus; species Phylloscopus whistleri. Next base: position 3,909,164 of record JADMLD010001408.1, read on the forward strand.
GGGTATTCTATCAAAGGACAAGAAAGGTTGAGTATCTTCAGGTTTATGAGTGAATGTCCTGGTAGTTCTTTGGAGGGAATTTTTCACACCCAGGGCACTGTGTGAGGACACTGGCATAATAAAATACACTCTCTCACCTTGCAGGATCTGCTTCTTATTGGCCTCTTCCCTTATCTTGTTCAACATGCAGCTTGTGGCCTCCAGTGGTGGGTGTGCACCCCTCTGCACCTGGGCTCTCACTGTGTGCATAGTCACCCACAGCCTTTGCAAATGGCTGATTGCTTTGTGTATGAACCATTAACATTCCAGTCTCAGGAGGTAAGTGAGGGTGTGTTGGGTAATGCTGGACCTGAGCATGATATAAATGGTACGGAACAAGGGGTGGAGAATATGCTTGTTTCGGCTGAGATGAATTAATTTTCTTCAGAGTAGCTGTAGGGGGCAATGTTTTGGATTTTTGCTGAAAACAGAGAGGTTTCCATTATAGTTGAGCAGTGCTTACTGCATCAAGGCCTTTTCTGCTTCTCACCCCACCCACCTGTGAGAAGGCTATGGGGGAAGAGTTAGGAGGGGACACAGGTGGGACAGCTGACCCCAACTGACCCAAGGGATATTCCAGGTCATTCCAGGTCATGTTCAGCATATAAACCTGGGAGCAGAAGAAGAAGAAGAAAAGCAGAGGATGCTCTGAGCAACAGTGCTTGTCTTTCCAAGTCTGTTACCCATGACCAAGCTCTGCTTTCCTGGGAATGACTGAACATCTGCCTACCCATCAGAATTAATGCCTTGTTTTGCTTTCCTTCCACATCTTTTGCTTTACCTATTAAACTGCCTTTATCTCAACCCACAAGCTTTCTCTCTTTTACTCTTCTGTTTCTCTCCCCATTCCACTGGGGTAAGTTACCAAGCAGTTGTGTGGTGCTCAGTTGCCATCTGGAATCTTTGGGTTCTTTAAATGAGATAAATGAGTGTGATCACAGAAACTGTTTTAACAGAAAGCTTATGTGGAGAAGAATATATCCAATAGATTACATAAATTTGAAGTTTATTTGGTTAGAAAAAGACTACAATATAAGACTGACCTGGTTAACCTGTTCTAAATGGCTTTTTTTTTTCCAATTTGAATTTTCTTAGCCAGCAAAATTATTTTTAACAGTGTCTCAATCAATTTAGGATAATAATCTCTTTTCATTTTTAAGTTTTGCATAGATAGTGGGTAACTTTATGACCCAAGAAAGTTTTTACATTTCAAAGGACCAAAGACAGAGTAGTATGTATGATTTTTTTGTTGTTGTTGTTATTTTGGGTGTTTTTGTTGATACAGATACCGATATTGAATTTACAATTTGCTGCTTTTATTCACCTTACATTAGAGAACAAGTGCTGCAAGTGCTCTTGCCAAGATCTGGAATGTATGAATTTTCACCATTACTTCATATATACGAGAACATTAAGAAAATCAACTTTTAACAGTATTTTCCCTCTTTTCTGTCATGAAAACCTCTAAAATTTTCAACCAGTAAATCTATTTTATATATTTTTTTCCTGAAGATTAAGAGCACTTGTCTTAGTTCTATCTTTACAACTCTAGGATCACAAAATGAAAGAATGACTGCTTTATTTTGGGCTAACTTCCCTCAGATTTCAGAAAGAATTCTGTTTTTATATTATATCTAGCAGAGACTGTTGTACTCTTCTTTTGTTCTACACAAAGTGTGATGAACATGTATTTGAAGTAAAATACACATATCCTTTGTTTCTGTGAGCTAAAGTATCTTTAACATGAACTTGGATGTCTCTTTATGCAGGCTGAAGGCAATATTCTCACTGAAAGTGAGAATGCAAAGGGAATTAGATCTCACAAAACTATAACAATTATTTTAGGTAATGCCTCAGAAGTGACAGTGGTATATGTTGATGGCCCTGGGCCAGCTTTAAATTGTCCCTTGTACAGGCTAATTCACACTGAATAAGGGAAAATTTTTGAGCTGATATTATTAGAAACTTAATTTTCAGTCTTGAAAGATATCAGGAACTATATAGTCCATGCATGAAATCCTTGAACTATTCAATTTTATTAGAAAAATGCCATTTATTTTAGATTAACTGGAATTTTCTTTGCATACTAAACTTGAATATATTTATGTAATGTGTAATTTTACTTTGTGGCACTGTAGTGGAAGTAATCTAGTTATATTAGTTGAGGCATTGCAATAACACAGTTATACTACTTTTGGCACTTGTGCCTGCCTAGATATCTCTACAAAGCATTGTACTGGGTGTAATGGCAGTCTACTGCAAAAGAGATATGACAGCTGCATGGAGAATGCCTGCTCTCATTCTAATCCTGACTCTTTGAACTTATAGTATGGTGAATTGGGAGAGAAAGGAGAAAGCATATTTGTTAAAATAGTTTAGTAAAGATTTGTATCACTGTTTTGGAGCGTCCCAATGAAACTGAACTATGGATTTAAAAATAGAGATTAAAAATACCACACATTTCCTGGAACTTAATTTTCAAAAGCAACTGTATATGAGTACTTGGGACTTCTACAATGCCCTTTCATGTCTGAGTTACTTCAGTCAAGTGCAAAATCATGTTTAAATCCCCTGCAATGATTTGGTTAAATGAATGTACTCTTATTCATTGAGCAAGATTTTTAAAAATCTAGAATAAAATATATATTTCAAGAAACTCAAAGTATAATGGTAGCAGAAAAAGATAGTAAAAGCCCCCATGAAATTATGGTGATACAGTAATTGAATTTCAGTCTGCCACCCAGAAAATTCTCTGGATACCACAACTTTTCAGGGAACCTAGATGCGTGGCGTGGTTTTTTTTGTGTGGTTTTTTTTTTTTTTTTTTTTTTTTTTTGTTTTGTTTTGTTTTGTTTTTCTGTGACTGGCTACAAAGTAAGAATAGTTCAGACCTAAGTTACACAGTAACATCAGTCAGCCCAGTGCAGTCACCCTCCTGTGAAACCCGAGTCCATGTGACGTCAAGCAAAACTGTCAGGGATCTAACCATAGCATCCATTCTCATGCACAAGTAGTATCCTCTCAACTAACAGAGACAGATTACAGCCTGTCTGGTGAAGTCTGGGCTTTTTTGTGTGACAGTATGCATGACATGTTAACAATTGTCCCAGGGTGATGTTATGATGTATCCCCAATAGTCTGTTGGGTTTATGCTGGATATTACACTCTGTACCTTTAATTTGGACCCGAGAGTAAAAAAGGCGGGAGAAGTGCACAGTTTGTTTTCAGAAACCTCTCCCTGTTGGACTGACCTTGAAGAGTGGGAGTCACCGGCACACAGGCATGAGACAGAGAGGTTTTTCTTTTTGGCACTCACTTTCACTTTGCTTTGTAATTAGTTAGTGTAGCTAGTTAAGGCTGAGAAGCTTCAGATTTCTTTTTTTCCTTTTCTTTTTTCCTTTTCTTTTCTTTTTTCCTTTTTTTCCCTTTTCTTCCGCCTTTCTTTGGAACTGTTCAAACCTCCCCAGACTGAGGACCCGAGGGGGCTCCGGGGGAGCTTGCACCTGGGGCCTACCAAGATCTACCCTGTGCAGCAACTTTTCCTAGCGAGGAGGAACCGAGAGCAGAAACCATCTACAGGAGGGACTTTGTTTTCCCTAATTTGTCATCTGTCCAGGGTGGCAGGAAGTTCTTGTCATCTGGTATTGTTCAATTTATTGTGCTGGGGAGTGTTTTGCCAGTTTAATAAACAGGTTTCTTTCCACTTCTCTCTGAGGAGGTTTCTCCCGAACCGGTTGGGGGAGGGGAGGGAGGATTACTAAGAGGTTTCCTCCCAAATTTGCCTTAAACCATTACAACAACTAATACCATAATTGCCCAGAGATTACCTTACTAAACTACAGCTCATCAGTGTGAAAGTCTGGAGATCACTAAACGCATTGTTTCAGTCCCCACTGGCCAGCTAGCAGGACAATCTAAATTTTATATATGGAATTACTATGATTAGACTTCATTGCCTAACGGATTCATGTGATGGTTTTTTTAACTACTTTTTTCTTGATCTCACTGTTGTTTGCCAAATACATGGCCCATAAATCAGCTGTGAAATCCCAAGAATAGAAAGAAAACTCATATCCAGTCATATCTGGATATCACTTCAGTGCTACACAAAATTATCAATATTATTTTATTGTATTTTTTGAGTGCTAGTACCAATGTTTATAAGCAATTGTTCATTACACTAAGACCAAAGTTTGGGCTTCTCCCACTTTAGTATTTATTTGTATTTACTTATTAATTTCAGTTTTAATTACTACTGAAAGTACATTACGGCTGAACATGGAGGTTCAGTATGAGCCTAATCTGTTGAATACAAGCCGATGAACTTTCTATTAGGCAGATAATAGTTTCTATAATTTCCACAAAACTGGTAATATGGAATACAGTAGAATATTTCAATAGCAGCAGACTTTTATACAGGTGCTGGCATTCCTAGCATTATCAAGAATTAGCATAATACTTTATCCTCTTTAATACTGACTGTGACTTTGTTGCAAATAGGGTGCTGTTAGTAAAGGAATTGAATAATTGTCAAATTTCACAGTAAAACAGACTTTCAGAGTCAGATCTGAAATGCTGTCTAAGCAACATTCAGAACTAAATTGTCACTGTCGTATTACATTTAACCATACCTGAAATATATATTGTGAATTCTTACACAAGGTGATTACAAAGGGTGCAGTCCCTAAGAAAGGCCAATAAAACCAAAGGAAAGAAGATGGTTTAAATGTGATGCACTCATATTGCTTGCTTCTAGTGATTTACGTGTAACATAAAGATTACTGAGAATTCATAAGGTGTATGAAAGTGTGAAACAACATAAAAAATATACAGGGTATTTTCTTGAGTAAATAGTTTTACTAAAAATGCATGTAATGAAACAGCTCAGTAGATTGAAATTGAAATCAATAGATTTCAATATATAAGCTTCAAAACACTTTTTGACTAAGGGAACACAAAAAAAAGTGAATGTATGTGTGTGAGTTTTGGATTTATTTTTTTGATGTTAGAAGGCCATATTATTTTGCTGTGATAAAGTAAAGCTTTTGACTCCACTTGTTCCAAACTTAACATATGAATAAAAAAAAAAGAATATCTTGTAAGCTGTTACAACAGCAGTCTAATTCTGCAGCCTTTGCCTCTGCAAATACATAGACTGACAGATAACTTCCACATGAGAAGGCATATTAATGACATTTTTTGACTAGCCAAAAATTGGTACATTGTATATGACTCTAGTGATGTTTGATATTTGTTAGAAAATTTCCACTTTCCTATGAAAGAGCTTAGAGCTGAAAGCCAGGAAAAACAGATTATGTGCCTGCCCTGTCAGGTGCATGATTAAAGATGCTGCATTTTACAAGCTACTTAAATGATAGTGCATAGCATTTTTTCCAGTATTAAACATAATTGCACATGTTCAAAGGTGACAGAACTAAACTTATATATAAGGGATATAAAAATAGATACAGCAGAGAATTCACTAGTTTTCTAATAATCTGAGACTTGCAATGAGGAATAGAATCTGCTCGCTGCAATGTCTGAGTTTGAAGGATGTTATGAAAATGGAAGAAATTTTTCAATTTTGTTCAACATCACTGTAGTGCTAAGAGAAACTACACAAGTCCTCTTGTGGTCAACACAATAAATAATATTCTTTGGAATGGAAGGGGAAATTAAAGAAACTATCTTCTGTGTAGTGATGTTTTCAAAGTGCTAACAAACAAAAAAAGTCTGTCTTGAAAAAATGTTCTTATAAATTCATCCTATGCCCCTTGGAAATAGTTTTGCTTTGCAGAAAGCGGTGTTCAATTTACTTTACAGGTAAGTTTGACTGATTATGGTTTAAACTGTTCTTTTTCTGGTAGAACTATGAATGACAGATTGCTTTTTCCAGTTTGCCATCTTAGTAGGAAAAATAAAATAGGAAAACTGTTCTTGAAGTGAACAAGAATTGTTTTCTTTCAAGATGCAAAGACAAAATGAAGAATACGTCTTACTGCCTGAATGGCATTATCAGTGTCTCTTAATCCCTTCTGGAAGCATTGAGGTTTACCTATGGAAAAACTGCAGAGCATGCACCAACAGTCAGGTAGATATTCCTGTAGGCAACAGTGCATCTGGAAATGAGAAGATGGTACAGAGAAGTGGACAGACATTAAGATTCTTATTTACCTTATTTGCCTGATTTACTTTATATCTCCATGCAAAAGACCTTTAATAAAAACTATGCACTATTTTCACCTATTGGATATCATTCAGATAAGAGAACTCAGACTGAGCCTGTAAAAAGCACATCTGTTCTCTCTCTTATTGCAGTAATCCCTTTGTATTTTTGTAGTATACATTCTGCCTTCCTTCTGAGGAGCATTTAACATTTAGAAATTATTATTTAATTTTAAACTGACTCCATGAACATGATCCTTGCATTCACATTTCTTTACATGTGAATTTCTTTACATGTTACATTCTCTTAGCCTTAATTTTCACTTCAGTTACCTGTCTCTAGGTGACACCATTCAGAAACATGTAAAATATTCGAGTTTACTTGGCCTACCTGAAGCCATTTGGTTACAATAGAGGGATACTCAAGGGGTAAACATAGCCAATACTGGAAAACTTGGAGTTGTTTAGACCTATCTTAGGCAGTGTGTTGCACATATAATCTGTGTATTTAAGTTGACTGAGGAATTCATATCATGATGCTGAATGCTTTCCTTTAGCATGGTTTGATTATATTCAACCTTTACATTTGTCTGAGAGATCTTATTAGGCAGCTGATGGCCCTGATTTTGTTCGATTTTTATGAATTAAAATTCATTTACTGGAGTAGTTGGCCGCTTTAGCAATTCTTTAGAAGAAAGCAAGTAGCAGTCTGTGACTTAGTTTGACAGTATTTTTATTTCTCTGATCTCCTTCCTCTATTTATTTTTACTTTTTTCTGCCCCAACTTTAAATTCAGCTATGCTTCCATTACCCGGTGAATATATTTTATTATAATTTTGTACCGGAATTTCAGAGCCTGGCACTGCAAATTTGTGCCAGAATAGGTACTGTGAAATAAATCCAGGCTTTGTTACTTATGGTAATGGGGAATCTCAATTCCTTATGTAACCTGAACAAAGACATGAGGCTTTAAAAGCAATTAAATAATTCTTATTATCTGTAATACATTTCCCAGGTCAAGAGTGTTGGAGAGATGGAGTCTGAGAGAGATTTTTTTTTTAACAAATTCTTGTAATATCTTTAAAAATACTGTTCAAGAAAACCATACAATTTTATTTCAATATCTATGACTCAGATATCTGATACGGCTCCTTATTCATACAGCCCTTTTATACTGACAATCCTTGAATACTTTCCAAAACAAAATCCTTCTACCTAAAATATTCACATTGTCTGACTGCATTTATTACCTGCACAGTATTCACTGCCCATATATGTAGTGAACATGATAGGTCTTATTGGACCAGGTAAGGTGCTCACAAGTTTAAAATCAATTATGTATAGAAATGAAAGTGAAAATTATAGAGAAGAGAAAGTAAAACAAATCCAAAAAAGCTGAAACAGATCCAATCTGCCCAGTGAAGTGCAGATCAATCTAATTCAGACAGAGCAAAGACAGAAATGAGCCCTATCAGCTGGGCAGTGTACAAACAGTGATCAACAAGCCTTTGGTGAAAGGCTTTTCTCCCCAAAAAGTGTTCAGATATTGAAAAATTGCACAATACTTGCAAAGTTTGAGCAATTTTGTCTGTTTCAAATGAATTGCAATATGAATCATACTACATAAGTGTGAAATGAAAGAGACACCTTTAAGGAATGTAAGGACACATGTAAATAATTGTCATGTCTATTCATGGGCATATAAATCAAGTCCTTCTGCCAAAATGGCAATAAGGTATCTTTCATTCCATAGGAAAATTATGTTTATTTCCATTTATTTCAAACTGAAAAATAGCATATGCACTGACACTTTAATGTGCATTCTGTCTCTTGCTGTTCCTCTTGGTTGATCAAAGCTAATTTATAGCTCTTTTTCATAACTCTCAGCGAAGTATGGAGTTATCAATAAGGAATGAAAATACCATTTTTCCATATAGAAGATATGGGAAGTCTCATACACCGTGGGGTTTACTTACTGAATTATAGCTGATTGGTAGCACTCAGTATAAGACAGTCCACAGTCATTTGTAAAACTTACAGTAACAAAGAATGACTCCAAAAAAAAAGTAAATTTCAGGGTTCAGAAAAAGAAATTGATTTGGAGATACAGTTTTAACAAAATAAAATGGCAACACCTCATAATTCAGACCGTCAATAACTTCAATTATACATCTCAATGTTGAAATATATGTTTGTCTCTTTTCTGGAGAAAACACAAATTAAGAGTTTACAGTATAATGTGTGTATGCATTTATATGAATGTATAAATATGTATACACTCATACAATAGAGAAAAAATCCTATTTCTTTCTAGAAATAATCATATGAAAATCCTGTTCAGCCATGTTTAACACATAGTTCAAACTCTGTTCGGCTTTTTTGGGAACACTCCATTTGCTACCATGTTTCTGCAAACGTAATTTTCCCATAAAATGCTGAGAAAATCATAACGTTCCCCTTCCTTCCCTTCAAATGAGTGAAATCCCCCTGAAGCAAGCAAATCAGCAGTCCACTTTTGACAGCCTGGTTTGTCGGTGCCTGCAGTCACCTTGCAGCCTCTGCATGGGTCAGAGCAGCTGCCCCTGTCATGGCAGCCTGGTGTGCAGCTCCTGGGGGAAGTGCTGTGCACAGTCTGTGTGAGCTCAGGGGGGCTTTCTTTATGACTTGTGGGCTGATGGGTTGTAAGGAGCAGCACAGGTACTCACAAAGCACCTGCCCTTGTTTCCGACTGGAGGTTTGTGAAACATGGGAACCTGCACTCCTAAGAGAGGTGGGAGGGTGTTTGTAGCTGTGTGAATGAACTTTTCTAGCAGGGTGTTAAAGTTATGGGTGTTTATTAACATTTTGTAAGTGTGCAAAGTTGTCATTTATATATGTTTTACCGCTCATATTGATCCTGACTCTATATTTCAAGGATTATAAGTTAATTAATGTCATTTCTGAATCAATAATCCTGATTTAAAATATGTGAAGTGACCAGTTGTTCCTTGAGGCTCTATTCCAGTTCAAATTTTTTGGACACTAAATATGTAAGTGAGCCAAAAACTGTAGTGTGTGAGTTGTCACTAGCCTATTTTACACATGAAGAATTATGATTTTGCAGTAATTGATGACAGTACTCTATTCCAGAGCATCCCTGTCTAGAAAGAGTACACACCAGCCAAGTATTATAGATATATATGCATAAGACCCAAAAGAAAAACCATTCCCTAAAATATCAGTCCATTTCTATCTATTGTCAGTGGGAAAAATCTCTTTCTCTCCCTCCCTCTGCCTCTCTCCCCAAATACTATCCAGAACGTTATAATCTAATCTGCATATTTGCCTGAAAAAACAGCTACTAAATCTTGCAATTGCTTCTATATCTACAATAATAAATTTTAAGATTGCCTTGAGCAGCAATCCAGCTGGGGCTGCAGAATGTTATTAATCTCAGTCCAATTCATTGTGGAAGATCAAGCTTTAAAAAGTGGTTCTAGCCTGTTTCTGGAGCATTGAACCTTTGTGGCAAACACCTGCGAACTTTTCTTTGGTGGGATAGTTTTTCATTAGTCAACACACAGAGTCTGGCTTCACCAGCTTTTGATGAAATGTAGGTAGATAACTTAGGTGCTCTATATCACTCATTGGGGCATCTCTTCTCTACTGAGCAGGATAAATGATGCTTGACATCTAATAATAGCAGGGATGTATCAAGAGGCAGCCAGACCAAATCACACCTGAGACAAGAAGACACACACAGGGCAGCAAGGAACACCATCATTTTATTGATCTTCAGGAACATTATTTCTTTTCAAAAACCTAATTTAGGGCAAAAGACTCATACCATTTTTACTAGGAATTGTTTCACTAGACTTTTTTCTAATACTTTGGATAACATATTGTTCTGTCATGTGACATTAAATGTTACTCTTATTTTCTCAGAAGGATAGTATATTAAAAAAGTGAAGTTAATTATTGTTAACATTTATGCTTTTTAAAATTTAATAAAAAATTATTTCAGGTAAAATATGGATGAGATATAATTAATGTCTTTATAGAAAGTTGAAAGTAGAACAAATCATGTTTTTATGGAATTTATAAGGTCTGTTTTTAAGGGCTGTTTTTATGATATTAGTAATTGCCTCCATATTGAAAAGTGATGAAAAATTCCTGCTTGATTGAGAGTTAACAGCAAGTAACCTGATAGAGAGAAAGTGTGAGACTAGTTGTCTAGAGGCTGGAAAGAGCTATATTTTGAGTCAAAGCCCTAGTTCAGTCCCTGAATTCCTCCTTTCTTGCAGGGAAAAGCAGCATGAAGGAGTTCATTAACTGTTGTAGAATTGCTTCAACTTTTTGTAGATGTCAGACCAAGTTGTAGTGACCTAAGCAGTGGGGATTGTCCTGACCACCAGCCCCTGTCCTATATGGAAAGGAGAGTGATGAGGTTAGAACTGTTGTGAATAGAGGTCTTGCACAGGTGACAAAAATATCTTCTCTATTTTGCATGCAAACCCCATTTTCTTTTGCACTTTAGGACTTATATGAAGAAAAGTTAAACATTTTATAATTGAATTGGTTGTCAGAAATTATAAACCTGCTTTTCATAAAGATTTTCTATTTTGGAACTATAAACTTCTTAATAAAGTGAAGTCCTTTTCCATCTCTGAAAGCTGAGTTAGTTCAGCAAGTGGTTGAAAGTAGAAAGAGACAGTGACTTTTAGCATTTAGCTTTTTCTCTAGAGTCTAGTAACCCATGTGCAGGAAATCTGGGTTAAGTGCTGTAGAATTTCCTCTGGGAGAAACTTTACAATACTACATTTTCTTTAGCTTTGCAACACAGCATAGTCTTTGGATGTCCCAGAAATAAGCTTAAGAAACAATGAATTCAGATGAATACTCAAGATGGGAGTTTTACTTATTGATCATGGGCTTACAGAAGATTGTATATTTAATCTTTAGTGGTCTGGGTTAATGCAGCAAGGTATCTGTCTTGGTTTGGGAAGACAGGTATCTGCCAGGGAAAGCTGAAGTTTCCCTTAGAATGGAGAAAGTAAACCTCTCACCCGCCGCCCCCCCCACCGCCAAATTATAATTTTGCAATTAAGGGCTCTCAAACAAAGATTTGGGAATAGGAATAACAGTTCTTTACTAGGAATATCAATAATACAAATGTGGTAGAAAAACAAAACCACCCCACCAAACCAGCAAACAAACAAACAACAATTTTGGAAAGCCCTGACAGAGTCGGAGCTACAACCTGACACCCTGTTGGTCAGGGTGTTGGAAGCAGTCCAGAAGTGAGTTCTCCTGGGGTGACAGACGTGGCTCTGTTGAAGTAGAGATGATCCCGTAGCCAAAAGGGTCCAGAGGTGGTGAGAATGGGTCTGGTGATGGTGAGATGGGGTCTGGTGATGGCGAGATGAGGTCCAGCCTTCCTCCCAGAAATCGGTGAAGCAAGAGAGCTTCCTGTTCCGGAGTCCCAGTTTTATCCAGGTAGGGATGGTTGGCTCCCCCCACTGGGTGGAGCATCTCACAATAAGATGATGGAATGTGGATATTTTATTTTGGGAAGGGGAACAGCTTGAGGAAGAAAACAGCCCATTGTGAAAAGAGATAAAAAACAATGCCCTACCTGGTGTTAACAGTTGGGCCATTATCAAAAGGCACCTGCCCCCCTCTTTCCAGAGTAAGCAAGAGATAAAGAAGAACAATTCCTCAACTGCTTTCAGCAGATGAAAATAGAATACACAATTTAGGTTCCATAACCCAAGACAGTATCTTAGATCCACAAGAACGTGTAATTTAGATTTGTAATTTTCCAACACCAGAGTAGATAATAGTATTATATTTGTATTTTCTATATTTCTCATCAGATCTTCTGATAATTTCTGTGACTCTGATAGTAAAAACTATAGTTTATAGATTCTTGTTTAAGTTCCTACTGCAGCCTAGATTAAATGTCCATCAATATGGCAAAACAATGCCTCCATCATTGATATCAACAAATCAGAATCATATTTTCTGACAAGAACAACATTTCATTTTATACAACATCTTTCTGGAACAAAGTGGCATCATTTTCTTATACAGACATTTATCAGATTTTCTTTAAGCTGCAGCTTTTCCCTTTGAAATAAAACCTACAATACTATTTAAATGAGTTCCCATTTTTTTTAATCTGTTTCTTTGAATTAATCTTTAAAAGATAGTTTCATAATATGAAAAATATAATGGAAAAATTACATATCCTTATACAATATCTTTACATATGGGAACAGAGAATAATGATTTATACAGCTTTAATTCTTATAAGAAGTGATTTATCTTCTCAGTGACAGCAAAGCATCCTTTCATTAGGTAACCGTGAATGAAACTTACCCTTAACAGCAGAACTGAACATGGTCTTGGAAATATTTTTCACATGGTACCTTATGGAAGGCAGTTGAATAGAAAGCAGGAAACAAAATTCCACAGGAATTTACAGATATGCTGGTCTGCATCAGATGATTAGGACAGAACAACCCTATACTTGCTAATATGAAAATCATTTGATCTCATAACAACTTCAGAGATTTTCCATGCTCCAGCCAAAGGATATATTTTTTGTCTATTAGACAAGGATGATACTCCTTGACATTTATGAAACAACTGTGATTATCCACAGGTAAATCTGTCTCTAAAACAGATTTTATATTTCTGGAAGCTTAAACAGTAAAGAGGAGAAACAATGCCAACATATCTGTGTATCAAAAAGTCAACCAATTAGCTCTTGGTAAGTTCAGTTCTCTTCAGTGTGAGAGGAATGAATAAGAAAAGACCAAAAAGTGTACTGTGACTGTTTTGTAACACACATATGTGGAAAAGAAGGCTTAAAACAGATTCTGCCCTGTGGTAGGGAAGCAGTAGGACTAGGGAAGGGTGTGACTAGAGTTAAGATAGGGTAATCACTACTGTTATCTATCCTCATGCCCTTTAAGAGCTCTTCCTAATGTCCACCTCTGTGCTCCATCGTGTATTCCCACCACATTGCCTAAATACCAAGTTTGGTTAAATCATTCTGAAGTGCTTAATGAGGCTGAAAACTTCCAGGATTTAATAGAATTTGCAGTTGTTATCACCTCATTGCTCAACATTTTCATGTCATTAATAAACACACTAAGTACTGGTACTTCTTTTCAGATGATTAGTTCCTTCATCTTAGAACTGGCCTTTTTCTCTGTGTGTTGCAGCTAAAAACAGATGAAATTAATCCAATCTCAGTTCTTAGGGTTTGGGTTTTTTAGAATTAAACCAGAGTGAAATTTCGTACAAGGAAAGGGAATCAGGAAATTGAGGGATATTTCATGGTGTTTATATTAATTGTGCAGATTAACAAATAAGTCGTTCATATTCTTACAGATAGGCTTCTGAACTTAACATTGGGATGCCTTTGTTCAGGTCAAAGTATTGCTTTATTTTGAGACAGTGATAGATTTTTCGACTTGACCTTGATAATACTGAAAAATCACATACAAGGTTTCCTTCTAAGCATGACTAGGTCATGGGAGTATTTTGATTCTCTTTTTTTCGTAAAGAAAGGTAACAGCTGAGAAAATTGAGGGAATTGGAGGATTTGTGAGGAAGTAGTTTAGAATACTTTTTGGTATCTTATAGGTGACTTCCACTGCAGGTAGCTTGTTTCACTTCAAATTTGTTGTACAACAACTAGTAAAATGGACTGATATTTTCAGTAAAAGAAATATTTTCTTCCTCTCGTCTTCAGATCCAAGTATAATTGAATTTCAGTTTCATACTTGTAGCATCAGTAAATACCAAAAAAAGGTTATATAAAGTCTCTCATTTTGTTGTATCTGCCTGTAAATAGTGCAAGAGGGTTTCTCAACAAGATTGTTTCTCAGAAAGAGGGTTTCTTTAGAAATTTTTTGATAAAGCTGTAGCAGCTTATGAATCTTCCATAATAAAAGTCTCTCATGAGACATAGAGAATACATTATTGAAAATCGCTAATATAATATAAATATCACAACCCCCGCCCCCCCCATTCTATAAGCAATTTGAATGCCAAGCTGTACTCTACTTACTCAAATACATCTTTGAGGAGATAAACGTGACAAAAATAAATGTCAGATGCCATAGATGTATGTATGTTGTATGACTTTTCCATTTCCACATTTCACCCTTCTGCAGGCAACACAATGTGAGTTTTGTGGTAAAAAGCATTTCTGTTTGTTTTAATAAATTTTATGTAAATATTGTACTATAGAAAACACAGAATATTTACTTGAATAATTTTCAGTTCCTAATCTATTATTTACACGAATTGTAAAAAGGCCCCATATCTTGTTTTAAAAATCTAAATTCATAAGAAACCAAATTCTTAACAAAAAATGAAACAGAAAATTATCAAGATGTAAAACTTAGCTTAATACAATTAAAATTTAGAAGGAAAAAAGCTTCTTTGTTTATCAAGTTATAGATATGATATACAGCTGTTAGAAAAGTAGTGTGGAAACAAATAGACAATGGGACTTAAAGCCTCTAACTGGTTGCAGAACCTATTAAGCTGCTGTGAGAGCCTTACCTACATTGGTCCTCCAGCTGTTCCATCTCTGCACCTTCTGGGGTCGCATTCACAAAGATGCTGTCATGGTTGTGATTTTGGAAAGCTACACTGAAGCAAAGTGGAAGTGGGGGCTGGAAACTGAAATATCATGGGCCACTTAATATCTTCAACTAATCAAAAAGGCACCAATTTCCTCTCAAAAAATTAACAGTAATTAAAGCTGATCTCATCAACACATTTGTTTATTTAAAGTTCTTGTCAGAGTTAGTTTTTAGATATTTTAATACATTGAACATTGAATAAATGTCCTTTGATCACTCTTACTTCATATTTTGTTTTTATATAGCAGCTGATGCTTTATCAGATTTTACGAGTCAGTAGAAACTGCTATAAATTCCTTATAAGTTGGAATGTAAGGGACATTTTAAAATTGTTTTGGAAGTTTCTTGGATTTTGTCAGTACTGAACATTTTAAAAGTAGACCAAGTTCCTTTAAATTTTACTTATACTTAAGGCCCTGTTTCCTACTTGGGCCATTTTGAATTGAAGATATTGGCATTTTGATTTAAAAATGAATTTTCAGAATATTTTTTCTTGTATCATTCACATAGTAATCTGCACATTTTAAAGGGAAAAAAAATCAGGCTTCATTTAATGTTTTCTAATGAAAGCAAACCAATTTTTAATTAATCCAAAATTAATTTGATTGGAACACATTCCACAGCATAGATTTAAGCCTGCTTGTTTAAGCCTTTTTTGTTCAATTTATTGCCATGCTCCCTTCCTCCTGAGCCCCCTTCTAATAGCAACTTTTCTTAATTCTCGAAAGCTTTGGTGTCCAGGACTCTGCTAATAGAAATGGAAGTGTCTTCCTGAACTGACTTCAGTGAAGATATGCCAATTAATACCAGCTGTTTCTTTGGCCTTGTACCTTTTTATTTGGATAAACCCAGTTGATTTTTGTATCCTGCTCCCAATTTGTTTCCAAATAAGCATCCCACACTCCAAGGGCCATCTGCTGTTGGTTCTGAGTTAATGGGTGTACTTTAGTGCTAATGTCCTTGGAAGGAGATGTCATGCTGTCACTTTGTGAAACTGGGCTCCTGTTTTCTTATGAAATTAAATTTCTAACCCTAATGAATTAACAAGTTTAAATATTCTTTTCCCCCACCATGCTCACAGATGTGAATCATAAGGGCACAGAGAATGCTATGCAGATCCACAGTACAGTCTGGTGATCCAGATTTAATGACCCTTTTTCAAACAAGGATACAGACCCATTAGCAGGGGGGACATCTGTTCAATGCTCAGACTTAGAGTGCACTGAAAATAAAAGCTCTTTTGCCTATGACTGGTTATGGGGAACCAGTGTCTTCACCAAAGTGAAGAAAACATATTCATAGAACTATTTGTAGTAAGGACCATGGAAGTATTATAAATATCTCCTGGAATTTCAAATATAAACTTTTTTCCAGATATTCTTAAAAATATCCTTTTGGTTGATTTTTCAAATGTATGTACTTCCTATTTACCTCAATGATATGCTTTGGCTTTAAAGACAGTAATCCTTGAAGAGAAAGCTGTCCATAAGAACCTCATAGGTTATCTGGTGCATTAGGTCTATAGTGCATTAGGTCTATATTTAGGCTACTGTGTTTAGTCTCTGTCCTCTGAAAGCTGCTAGGATGATGATGATAATGTTTCTTCTGCCTTTCTATTGATAGACAAAAGTAAAAGAACCATCACTGCTGCTTACCAGAAAAGTAGCACTCTGTGCTTGCAAGTCTAGAGTTGATCCTTTTGTGCAGAGATCTTAACATAACTATAGTTTATGCTGGAATTACCATAGTTTAAGGCTAGCTTTAGTTGGGGGGTTTCTCAGATAAGGTTATGATTCATGGTTATTCTTTCAAAAATAAATGTTCTTGTGTCAGAGCTGGGATTTGGGCTGGAAACCATCAGTTTGCCATTATTCAACAGCCCAATAAATCCCCCAGGTGATGGCGGGGGGCGGGGGGGAGGTGTAAACATGAACAAATCCTCTGGACACAAAATTTAGAGCACCCAGGATATTTTATCATTTAGAATTTGGTTGTCTTAGAGGTTGGCTAAATTGTGACCTGTCAGACTTCACCTTCAACAGGGACAAAACTAGCATGGCAGTCTAAATGTAGTGAAAATTTTATAGTATGTCATGGCCAAAATTATAAATAAGTCCATACCTGGTCTAGAGCGTGTGCCTTTGGGCAAGCTGTTTGTGCATAGGATTGGCAAAGCCATCTGAAACCCACAGTTTCAGCAATACCTACAATACAGGGCAAAAATCCAAGAAAAAGAGTGCTTCAACTTGAAAAGAGGGAACAGGAATCTGCCTCCTGGTATCCTACTTGTTTTGCTATTAGGTGCTCCTCAGAACAAAACATCCCAGATAACCTTTTCCTTCTATCTTCTTGATTTTAGGGAAGGCATTTTTCTTTTCCAGTTTGATTAAGTAATCTCAATCTTTACACACCCACAGCTCTTACCCTGATGACTAGCACGTCATAAATTTTATTTGAGGATGTAGCTTTTTTCAGTAGACTATGCAGTTAATGGAGTTCTCCTTCATATACAGGAAGGAATGGAGCTTGAATGACCCCACGTGCCTACATTTTGTGCTATATTAGTTCTGCCTAGAATATTCTAATGAAAAAATTGAATACTATGAACACTACTGCAGACTGTACTCCACAGAAGGATTCAGCAGTGTAAGAAGCTTTGGAAAGAAATGCAGTTAATGAATCACCATTACGTAAGCTACTTATCTCAAGAATAATTTGTTTTGATATTTCTGTAACTGCAAGATTTTCTGCTAGTAATGGAATAAAAGATGCAGATGAGGAGAAGCCCTTTTAAGTTATTTTAATTACTTCAAGTCAAAAGTTGCCCTTTTGAAGATATATATTATTAAAAGTGAATATTTTATTGTGAATACTAGAAGGTCAATTAAGTTGTGACGTTCGATGTTATTTTTTCTTTTATATTAATTTATTTTAAGGCACTCTGCTTCATGCTGTAGAAGAAGCAACTCCAGCAACTATTTGCTGGAGAGCAAAACTGCTACATGCTACATATTATGTACAGTGCTTAACCTCATTTCGTACTCCTATTTTTCTTGGTCTACTTATTCTAGAGCTTGTCAAATTTTCTGGGAGACCAATATAAGAACAGAAATTATGTTAATAAAGATTTATGTACTGATATTATTATAAACAACAATCTGTCAATAAAAAGGGGACAATAATTAGGTGCAATGTAAGGCTCCATTTGCCTTAAGGTATTTTATTATCGATAAATGAACATTAGGGATACTCAAGTCCATTTGTATTATTAGTAGAATTACTCTCAATGGTTCAGTGACAGGTGTAACAGAGACAGGTAACCACTACAGCCAGGTCATGCTTTCTCTTAGCTGGTTAAAACAAAACTTGATTTATCTCTGTATGTGAGATGAAAAGAAAAAGCCAATCATCCTATGTATTCTCTTTTCTGGCAAACCTTCTAATGAAAGCCTACTGTGAACCATCCTTTAATCCAGGCATTAAAAATGCATTTGAACCTTTTAACACTAGGAGCTGCATAACTCAGAAAAATCCCATACTTTATCTCAAAATGTATCCTTTCTCCTGTTTTACATAATTTTGCATGGGGATTAGTGGAAATTCACATTTATTTTTCACTTTTTCAAGTGTTAAGGTAGATTACATAGCAGAGTAATTAAGTAGCAGGGAAAGCATCTATACATTTTCCTTCTTTGTGTTCTGTTAATTACAGCAAACAAAAAAGATATTTATTGGAATGAGATTGATATAGTACATCAAAATTCAACTATGTTTTGAATTTAGAGAAAATTAACAATTTTTTCCTTAAAACAAACAGCAAAATATAAAATATAAGTAAAAAGAATCTAGAGGAAAACTTCAAAATATCTGAAAATTTTGATACTAACAGCATATGAGGAATATTCAGAATTTCAAACATTGAACACAAGAATGGAAGGGAAAAGTATATCTTCAACCAAACTGGCAATTCAACATCAGGAATGAATTAAATTTGTTGCCTTAATGCTTAGATGGACTACTAGGCTCAGATAAGGAGAAGAGTGCATCTAATAATTTTTTTAACAAAACTGCATGAACTGAATGAAACAGTTGACATTTGAATGAGAATGTGAAACAGTGATGAAACTGAATGAGAATGACATGCCTTTTCTTCATTTGGTAGCAGCCCTTCAGAAAGAAATTTTGTTTGTTTTTTTATCAAAAGAAGCACTAAACCTGAATTTTCCATTTTCATATATTTCTATGGTATTTCAGACATAACACAAGAGAAAAACATTTTTCCTAAAAACTCCAGAGGGCTTATAAACTGGATCCATTGAAGTGAATAATAAAATATCCAAATAACTCTACAAATAAAATATAAAAAAGGTAAAAAATTTAAGAAAACCATTGTAACTTTGTATTTTTTCTCCAAAGAAGGCAAGACTTTCTGAGGCAGAATACCAGAATCATTACTTTGAAACCATCAGTGCAGTCCTTTTGTACCATTCAGTTCAATGAAAGCAGTCTTTCTTGACCTTTGTATCTTCCATATTTTCTTCAGTACAAATTTGCCAGTTCATAAACTACCACAAAGAAGAAATATAATGCACCTGCACTAAGTTAATCTGAGTCAAAAGTATTTTCTTGAGCCTAGTAAATTCAGTGGAGTCACAAGAAGCAGTTTATTGATCAAATGTTGAGTGGAGTCTCTGAGCCGATTGATGGCGAGTTACATCCTTAGACTTCCTCCCTCTTATTTATGTCCAGGGTCTTGGAGCAAACAGTAGTGAATGGAAAACATAAAAATCATATTATTCACAGATGGAAGAAGATTAGATACTGAGATTTAATCTTTTACAAATTTATAAACAATACTCCCTCTCAGAAAAAGGAGGGCATCTCCCTACCTCTTCAGTTATTTAATACCAGTTAAAAAAATACATTAAAAGCTATTTCAGAAACAGGTCTGCAACTACCAACCTACATGGAATTAACTGGACTATTATTTGTTCCCATTTGGAACATCTCCAAATATTTGCTCAAAAACCCCATAGGATAGAAGTACTAATCTCTGAGGTCAGAATGCTTCAAACCATTTCTTGTATACATCACAATCAATGTTCCTGATAGCAGTGCAGTTAGAACTCCACAGAGTTCAATATGTACTGTTTCACAGGTTCTTAACTGAAGTAGCCCTTCTGGGCTAGCTTGAGCATGGTGTAAATTGCAATTATGTTTGTGTACTGCAGATGTGTAAACAAGAGGACACAAGTGCTGAAGGCAGGGCAGGATATAATTCCCTGTCATAACTTGACTTTTTTTTTCTTTTTATTTTCAGCAGGTAGGATCCATTGTTTTGTCAGATAAAAGGCCAGTTAAAATTCCAAGTATTTTATATAGAGAGCAACTAATTTCCATGGAAACTATGTGTAAAACCTATGTTCTAAACTAATATTAATTATGATGAAGTTTAAATCTATTATATGTATATCATGCTATACTGGTGTAGATAAGTAAATAGAATATGCTATACACCCTTTCTGCTGTCACAAAAAGTCCATTAGGATGATAAATATATTTCATACATACATATATACATACATATGAAAAAATAGTAAAGCTATCAGAAATCTAACCACAGAATATATCAGATATTAAGAATTCAGAACAAAGTAATGAATATTTGCTGAATATTTCTTGATGACCTATATTTTCAGCTCATTTGCTTTGCAGATAAATGATTCATCCCATGTGTTGCACCTTTGGAAGGCTCCCTTACTTGTGTATGCCAAGATAAATTAGGAAGGCTAATGAATTCAGAAGTATTTCTGAGTAGAGAAAACTTCCACTATGTGGGTTCAGGAAATGTGTGCTTGCATACTCTAAGAATGAAGAACCTAAATCTTGTAGAAAACAGTATGTCTTTGATAGCCCAGACAGACATCCTAAAGTATGAATTTCCAAGATCACAATGTATGTTGCTAGTAGCATTTTACCATGTGAAGAGCCCTTAATAAAATCCCTTAATAAAAGCCCTTAATAATTTATAGCTGTGCATTTGCAATGTATGCTAAGAAATCCTAGTGTACAGAGAAATGTAGCAAAATGAACAGAACAAAAGCTAGGTTCCATGATCTTCCACTTTTATATCCCTCCTCCAGTGACATGGTGGTTCTCAGTAGTGTAGAAACTTGAAAGTGTGCTTCATGTGAGTACTTCATACTACTAGCTTTAATGTGTACATAATATGTGGGAAAAGTATAAATGTTGTATTATTGAAGAAAAAATAAGCTCAGGTAATAAAAGTATTGGAAGATTTATTTGTAGTTCATGTTTGTGTCTGAATCTTAATAGTGGTGGAAGTATTATAATTAAGCACCTACTTCATAATGTAGCTTTTGATAAAGAATTAGGTCATTGATTTATTTGAAGTCTGGATTTATGCATGGCATTTTTACTTCATTGTTGGATGAATCGACTTTATCTTATGTAATAACCCTTTGAAATCTCTGAAAGATAGAGATGGAACTTATTAGACACTTTCTATTCTAGTGGTATTAGAAATCAAAGGATACTTTAAAGAAATTTTAATAACACAGTAATTAAGAATATTTAGCATAGTGACAGTCAAACCTTGTAAGTATTGTTCTTTGAGCTGCAATTAGAATGCAGCACCTGAGTGGTTATCTCATGAGATGTGGCTTGCTTTCCATGACATTTCCAGCCGTTCTGGATTTTGAAGACTGTCATATTTCATGTTATTTAAACAATTCTCTTATTTATTAACTGTTTCACAGCTCTATTCAGAGCTGTTGTTGTGACCATTCTAGTTCTTACCAGCACACAGAAGTTCAAAGGCAGACAAAAATTGTTTTGCCTATAACAGATAATAGATTTCTCTTCCACTCATCCACATCCTCTTATGACAATGCTGCAGAGCCATCTTATGCATCTTCTGCACACAGTTCTTCAACTGGACAGCAAGGGAGAAGACATTTTGCTGTAAAACTTTCAGAAAGTCTTTCAGCTCTAAGAAGACACCCTACTAACCGATCTAAAACAGTATATGCACACACATTCTTATTGTATTAAAAGCAATTGAAATTTAGCCAAAGACAGCATGCTTATTCCAAGTCTTCCTAACATTCTACTCTCTCTGCAGCTGGAATCCTGCATATTGTTTAACACAGCAGAGTCCTCTTCTAAGGGCAAAAAGTAGAAAACTCCCTGCATTAACACAGCAATCCTGACAACACTAGTGGCAGGTGTGGGCAGAAAAAGCTCACTGCTTCTTCATTTTGTATGTAGCCACAAATGTTCCTTCCCAACAGCCCTCCAGTCCCCAAGCTGTAGTCTTAGACTCCTTCCTCTGTCAGTGTTCAGCTTGTTTTGCCTCTTGTTTTCTTGATGCTTCTGATCTAAATGAGACAACATGATTCTTCACATCATAACATTGCAATCTGCCTTTCAGGAAACATGTGGTTACAGAAATTACTTGAGGATTTTTATTTCTTATTCAGACTTGAAGCCAAAGCCTATCACTTACGAGCTATTGTTAAGTTGCAGAGACAAGTTAAGCCCAAGCATTACTTGAGCCTCCAGTTCTGCATTTATTTGGCTGTTGCCAACTTTCTCTCCTTGGGGTCTCATCAGCCCTTTTTCTTTTTCTCCTGAATCAAAAATATCACTCTATCTCTTTTGAGCAGATGGGACATTGATATTCATTTTTCCACACTGGGTGTCATATCATGACATAACTGACAGAAATTCTGTCTTTTCTCTCACCACTGCCTTTTTTTTTTTAACTAAACCTTTCCAATTGCCTATATTACTTCTTTAATTTTAATTAATACTCATTAACAATTTCTTCATAGAATTGCATAATATATATTCTAAATCCAAAAGGATATATACTCACATCCTGTTATTTTTACTGTCTTTTATTAATCTTAGAAAGAAAGTGTTAAAAGTTTCTGACTTCCTTTACATGTCTGCAGTATAAGTAAAGCATCAAATAATTAATCATTGTGCTGGTTGTGAAAAACTAGTGTCTGAGAAACACACTGACAGGAAGGCATTTCTCAAAATATAGTAATACTGTGGACTCCATTCAAGTCAAGGAGGAAATTAAATACTGTGTATGACTCCAGAGGTGAACTGAAAATAGTTTGCTTTCCCTAAATCAGAGAACAGTGTTTGGCTACAGATTAAAGCAGAGAATGAATGGAAATACTGATGCAAATTGCAGCTACAGGTGAGATTTACTGCATCTACGGAAAGTCTTAATCTTTTGGCTGCATGTGAAAAGTTGGATAGGTCAAATACATCTCCTGCTGAGAAAGTTGCTGCTAAACCCTAACTAAGCAGCAATCCATCTCTGTGGGCTGAAGTGCTCTGTAAATGAAGGGTCCATGTGGAAGCAGATAGATAAGATGCTAGCAGTTATCATGCAGTAACAGGTAACTAAGTCTTTGTGCTTTGCAGTGACAATATGACCTTTTATGAACTCCAGAGACTTTGTCCATTTCTCTGCTACTCATCACTCTGCCTTCCCACATGTGAACCTATTTCTCAGTGCATTTGCATCTTCCCTCATGCTGTTCATAAACAGTGCCAAGGCCAAATGGAAATTCCATTCTAAGAGTATTCCTTCTTTACACCTCTCTAGTGTCCTTTTTAATTTAGCACTCCCGAATTGTCTAAATCATAATACAGTAATGTTCTTCCATAGAATAGCATTATTGTTCTATAATGCTGTTATAATGAGGTAACCAACTATGCATGAACAAGATCAATGATTTTAATAGGAAAGAAAAGAAGAAAAGAGTTGTTCTCTTTCATTTTAAATAGAGAATGAATTTAGAGGGTTTTATTTCTCTCTCCCTCCTCAGCAGGGAGAAATTCACTTTTAAGCTTCCTAAGCCTTGTATTTACCTATTTTTTGTTAGTTTGCATCTAAAGTAAGGCAAATTGGTTTGTTAACCTGTCATAGATTTACAGTATCAGTCTTTGCCCTTTGTTTTTGAATTCAGGAGAGGAGCTACCTTTTTGTTCAGCTGAATCTTTGGACAACAATCAATAAACCAGAAAATTGTTAACAAAAGCCCAAGATCTTAGAATGTGCAGAACACCTATTCTACCATTTTAGAAATAAGTTTGGACTTCACCTTAACACTTTAGTTCCTAATCTTTCTGTAGTTTCTTAGTTTTAATCTTCTACATAAATTAGCATAAGCATCTTTGTTCATATTCATTTTGGCAGAGCTGGTAGTATGTGATATCTGCCCAGAATTTGCTTTGTCAGTGGTTTCAGTATCTGCACTTTGTCAGAACTGTTTCATTTACAGTTATGAAGGGAGCAGCCTAGATTTAATTCATGCTGCAGTTTTTTTTTGCATTTGCCAAAAGAGCTGGAAGGCAGAGTTATATTCTGCTTTCATATCTTATTTCAACTAATAATTTTAGACTCAGACACCACATAGTTATCTAAAAAGGAAATTAATTGAAAGCAAAAAAAAAAAAAAAAGGAAAAAAAGAAGCAGCATTCACCCAAGTATTCCTCTGTGTAACACTCATATATGGTTTGAATTCATACTAGTTACTGATGCCTTGAGAATCAAACAGTTTTGTTTAGCATAGAGCACATAACTTGAAGGATCATTTAGGATAGCGCTGTCAGAAGAAAAAGTGAGGAATGCTTTTTTCTATATAAAAACTCCTATTTAGCTAAATTTCACTTTATTTTTGGACTTGGTGGACATCTACTCATTGATCCTTAGGGAAAGGCTCTCTAACTTAAGATCTGAAAAGAAGATGAAAATTCATTCTTAATACCTGAAGAAATTCTAGAATTTACAACAGTTTCTTAGATGAGCATGCTGAAGATACATTCTGTCAGGTACTGAGTGTTCTCTTATTTTACTCTCAGGGCTCTACATACTGTATATAGTTTTTACTCTGGAGCAGAGTTTTGCACTACTCTTAAGATATAGGCTTGTTGCTATCTCCTCTCCAGAGTCAAAGATTCTTTCTGATATCCATACACAAAGATTTTTGGCCGTTTAGGTGACTTCTCATGCAGAGAGAAATGCTAAGCCAACAAACACTTCAAGCACTCTTTACATTAAATGCTGCATGCTCACCATACTAAATGCTGTCATACATTGGCTGTTCTGAGAAAACTTACATCTTTCAAAGGTGATATTTTGACATATTTTATCTGATACTGCTTGCTTTATAATCCCCCTATGTCTTGATATATAGAGAATCACCTAGAAGCATGATTTTGAATTTGTTTTAGTCTATCCATGTGGAAAATTATAGTGCAGTATTATCTGAGGATATATGATATTTTACTTTTTAGGTATGATAGTACTAATAAAAACATCCCAACCAGAATGCTTGAGAAACAGGACTGAAAGTTTTATGTTAATGGCACAGTACAAAGCATCTTGCTTTGGGCTGCTTTTTTTCCAATGAATTAAGAGGAAATTCTTGTCCTGAGTTAACTGACTGTTTAAAAATATTCTTTCTATGGTGTAAATTCTTATTTCAAAAGAATTTTGTAAAGGAGAGAGCTATTTCTGACTTTTCCTGGAAGTCATGCTTTAGAATGTATCCAAAACTTTCCTCCTCAAGCTAGAACAAAATGGAAAGCTCTTTAGAAAACAAACCCAAATATGTCAACTGCACTAAAGAAGTCAATTGTTAAGATATCAGCATTGATAGTTAAATGTCATCTACAATGTATTTCAGTCCTTTCAGTGAACGAATTTGTTTACATCCATAGGTTAAAGTCTTGCAGAAAAGTTGCTTTTTGCTTTTTCCTTCTCATCAGTTAAAACATAATGACATATGCTGATGCCTGGGGTACAGATTCTTGCATGAAATGAATTTCTATTAGTGCATCTTTCTGAAATGCAATATAAAAATATTTTTCACTAATATTTAACATTTTTCAAACAACTGGAAATTCATATCTGTATTTGGAGGAATTTTTGATGATATCATATGCCTCCTAGGTTCAATTAATTTGACCTTGAACACTTCCAAGGATGGGACATCTACAACTTCTTGAGCAACCTGTTCCAATGCCTCACCACCCGCACAGCAAAGCATTTCTCCCTAATATCCAATCTAAACCTAAACTCTCTCACTTTGTAGCCAATCCCCTTCATCCTGTCACTACACACTATTGTTAAGTCTCCCTCTGTCTTTCCTGTAAACTGTTCAAGTTTTTTAAAAACATTTTCTGAAATAGGATCAATTATTTATCACAGATCATTATTCATGTGAAAGCTTTTATATTCAAGAAGACATAAAGAAATTATTCATTTTTGATACCTTTTTTTAGCCATTCTCAAGCTACAAGGACTCTTTGGGCCAGGCAGCACTATTAGATGAGATAAACACCATACAAACATGGATATACTGCTGCTAAAGACAGCAGGTTTTTTTATACGTAGAATGTCTCTGTGCTTCAGAGACATTTCAGTTATTTAGCTTGGAAGGACACCAAGTTCAGGGAGAGTTATTATCTCTAGACATGCCAACTACACAGATCCACTGATCCTCAGTTGCAGGCAGGTTATCAGACTGGCTTAGCCCTGTGGGAACCCCAGGTCCAGGTTACTTCTCTGCTCAACCTAATAAGCTCTGCTGCTGGAGTACTCAGGGGTAGAGCAAGGATCCTCACTGAGGTTTCAGAGCAGCCACAGTGAGCATGGCAAGAAAACTGCTGAGCCACAGTTAATAAGCTCAGCTGACCCTGAACTAACTCATTATGGAGAACTGGAAAGTTTCTGCAGTGACCTCCATACCTTCATCATTTGGGGTCAGGAGTATTTCAGCTCACTGAATAATGAAGAGCTGAATACATGCATGAGGTCTTGATTCTCTGTTGTATTTTCCTTTTAATACTCTAAATCATATTTTGGACCTTTTTATAGCATCTGAAATTACATTTTTCAGAATTATTCTTTTCTATTTCTCTCTCTTTTATTTTTTTTTCCTCATTTCTCAACCAAACAGCAATTTCCTTTGTTTGTTCTGTTATAGTTCAGCAAGTTGAAATAGTGCTAAGGAACCCAGTTCCACGTTTCCCATTTAAAAGTGGTAATCCAAATTAAAAATGTGGATTTTCATCACTTGTTATGCATCCATTAGTTTTATTTGTGTTAATTTCCCATTGCCAGTCTGAAGCTGTTATTTTCAGAATAGCATGAAACTGTTTTCTGAAAGTTCTGAGTTCAAACCTTCCCTTATAAATATGATGCCATAATTCAGTACAGTCTCCTCTGCTAATGACATAATCTGATTTGGAACAAAGAGTCTTTACAAAATTCCCAGATGCATTAACACCTTTCAATCAGCTTACATAACTTGGTGCTCTAATAGGCAGTTTCATAGGTGCTAGGACAGGTCTTGAGCATCAGCTGACAGAAAAAACGGGCAAAGAGACTGTGAGTAAAGGGAAATAAAGTTTTTTTTTGAGGAAAGAAAATAACAAAGGAAAGTTATAGTTCCTGTCTCTTCAAATTACTGGTAGCATGGGTTTGCTGCAGCTAGGTTTTTGCAGCTCTCACAACACATCAGCCTTACCTCAGCAGCTGTAAGGTCAGCTTACCTCAGCATCACCTTGCACCAGACTCTACCTTCTGTAGTAAAGGGCATTTCCCTTTGGACATTTTAGTCCTCACAAAGTCTCCAGCTAAGCTTTGGTTTCAGAATCTAGAAGCTTCATAGATTTGGTACAGATGTGCACCAATTCAATTTCTTACTTTCCTACAGCAACTTATGAAAAACTTGTTTTCATTCTTTCCCTGTCGCTCAGAGAAACTGAAAACTTGAAATCAACATGTACAACAAGAATAAATACTGGAGCTCCCCGCCCTCTTTATTATTCTTCTTCCTTCACAGTTTTGGAGCAGATTTTAAATTGTACCATGAGAAGGTATATTTTTAGTTTATGTATCAATTTATTTATCCTACTTTCTTCAAGATGTTTTCATTGTTGATATTGGATTGATAGTGGTAGATAAATATGTAGGAACATGTTTTAAGCTAATTTATCTATCATGTAAGTGACTATGTTCAAAATTCTGTTGCAAGGTTTGAAAAAAAATGTCACCATGAGCCTACTAAAGAATAAGTATACATGGGAAGTTTTCAAAAGCTTACAATTACCATACCTATTACCATTACCATATGTGCTGGTAGAATTTGCCTCAAATATTCAGAATCATTTCAAGGCTAAGATTTTGCACCACAGCTACAACTTCAGTCTTTTGCCTACAAAATATATGAGGCAGATACTTTTGCCCTTTGGACATTCTTCCTATAACTGATAAATGTTAGACATATATCAGGACATTCATACCAATTTATAGATCAAAGCAGACCAAACTAACTTCAAATAAAACTAAAAATTAAATTATGGGAAAATCTAAGAACTTGTGAGCCTGAGTCTGAGGTGTTCAATTCAGTAATGATGATCTACACACTAATGTGTGCTAAGAGAATTTAACAACAACAACAAAAAATAACCAAAAAACCAAACAAAACAATCCTTTTCTATTGAAGGGAATGTCACAAGGGAATGAGTAACTTTTAATTTAGTTTGAAATATTGCCTTTTTTTTTTTTAACTCTGTAGCAAATAGGTCACTGTCTGATAAGTCTTGTTAACATCTTCCTGTCCAGTATGGACATGGACTATGGAAATTAGTATGTGAAATAAGATTTAAAAAATAATTCCAGGTATTTTTTTAAGTATAATCTTAGACAGAAAAAGAATGTAAAGATTTAAAAGAAATTATGTAGACCAATATGATCTTTTTAGAATACATTAGGTCAATATGTTATGAATTTGTTTTAATTTTTGTCTAACATAGCTCTTCTCATATTATGTCTTTTTATTCTTTGCTCTCACCTATTGCATCCACCACCTTAACCTATGCCAGTAGCCTTTGTTCTGGCATGGTGCCTGGGGAAAACAGGGATGTAGGTGAAGCAGGGCTAGATGAGAGGATGAGAGAAGCATCAATATCTGCTAGACACTGCTTTGAAACACAGTCTTTGCTTGGTAGCTGCTTTTCCCTGAGGAAGAATGGGATATAGGATCTTTGCATAGTTGGCTTCTCACTTCCACATGTCAGTGGGGACAGACAAATATGAAAATTACATTTCTTCTTTGATACTAGAGGCTGCTTATTTGCTTCACTCTGCTTTTTTGCCGTTTTATTTTTTTTTAACAAATCAAACCAAAAAGTGTTCTATCATAAGAACCACAGCTTTTTTATGAACTATTTAATTATGATATAATTTCCAAAGGTGTCCAACAAAGTAGACCATCTCTGCTCCCACTGAAGTCAGCTATTAACTCACTGTGGACACTTGTGGGAATAACCCATTGTTTAGGGATTTTGAAAAATCCTTTTCTGTTGCAATCCCAAGAAACTACAAGCTCCTGTTAATAAGGTCTATTAGGAACAAAAAATGTTAAAATCGTTTGTCTGTTGTCTTTTCTCATTCACATTCATATAGCTTAACACGAGGAAACATCCAGAAATCTATTCCCCATATAGAATTGCAGCAATGAAATTTAGGCATATTTTTTCTTCTGACTAATCTAATATGAAGTTGACTTTCCCCCAGGAAAAAAAAAAGAAAAGAAAAGAAAAAAAAAAGAAAAAAAAGGAAAAAAAGAAAAAAAAGAGAGAGATCATTTGGTATGAGGAATCCACAATTAGACCCTGCAAAAGAGTATGAAGATCACAAGAATGGGATTCAGGTATGGCTGTATTCATAGGAATTATGTGACATTAATAGAAAATAATTTTATCTACATCAATCAATGACAATTTTGGAAAGTAAAGACAGCCCATTAAGTAATTAACTCTTTGAGAGCATAAATATTATCCTAGTCTGCCATAACAGGGTACTGGGGTTAGATATGAAAGGAACATCTTAAACTGCATAGTTCATTTCAGTGCTAATCCAGTATACTTACAGAGTAATAACCAAACTGCTATTACACTATTTGATATTTTTTGCAAGGAGGTTTGGAAATTGAAGAAAATTTCATAATTTAGAACTGGATTGAAAATCATAACTAGTCAAAATACTGTCTAAGATAAAACCCTCTGCTTAAAGTGAAACTTTCTTCCAATAGTATTTTCCTCTGTTAGATATTTCTGTTCAGGCTAAAACCCCCCACAAATGAACAAACACAAATACTTATTTCAGATGGAGGTGAAAGTCATTTCAGAACAAAGAAATATTTTTTCCTCTTGATGTTACTATTGATATTTAGAGCTGTTGACAATAATTTTGAGTCCCAAATAGGAACCAAAGCTTTCAAAAATGTGACTAGAAAGTGAGTAATGTGCCCAATGGTGAGTTTTAGTAAATATTACACAGTATATTTTCCTTTGGTACAGGAACATAGACATTTCCAGGCAACATTGAATGGCACAGGGAATATTGGCAAAAATAAAAAAAAATATAGTGGTGTGAACTGAGATTATTTCAGTACTCTGGTGGAAGTAATACATGTATAAAAGATTTTAACATAAAATACTTTAGTTTTTATCTCCTGTAATCCCGTTAGATAGTCTATAGTTAAATTCTGATTTATTGATACCATTTATTCTTTTCAAGTTTAAATGTGTACATGAGCAGACAAATAAAAGATAAGAAGATATGACTCAAACTCAGATTATCATGCATGCTTGCCGTTTGAAGTATTTCTCTTAAAACCCACCCCACATCATCCAGGCTGCCCTGTCAAGCAAATTTAGTACCCAACTCTGCTTTTATGTGCATGTGAAACCTGTGCTATGTCTCTTAGCAGCAGAAAATGCCATATTATTGAGATAATATTTTGTTGTATTTGGGATAAATTCTAGAATTAAAAACCTTGATTTTTTTGTAACAAAAATTAAAGACAGGATACTTGACAGAAATTACTAAAAGAGAAAATGAAAAAGGAAATTAGCTCATAAAAACAAGAGAGTACATCAGATATTTGTGATAACCAGTAATAAAGTCTCCTTTACAATAGCAGAGGACGGAATCTCTGAGTCAGATCTTTTCATCTAAGTTATCATGTGGTTTTCAACTCTTTTCTTTCAGACTTCAGGGACCTTGAGAGTACTAGAGGAAGTTCAGATATAAAATGATTTCTAGTTTAGGTATCCAGATACGAAAAACCTTCACGTTTTAATGATCTTCTGTGTATATTTTAAAGTTCCACAAGCACATTCCTCAATCCCAGAAATTCTAACACCTCAAGATTTTCATTAATTTGCACCTAGCTCAAGTCTCTAAGAATACTAAAAAAAATTATATTAGATTTTTCCTTGTACATTTTGACAACTGGGATCATACTTATTACAGGTACATGCATATGTATGTACACAAATACATTTAATTAATGAAACGGTTACTTGGTTATAATTCTTTAATGAGTGAAAGAAAATCCAAACAGAGACTTAATAGGAGAATATATATTAAACTAGCATTTTGACCAAATAACTTGAGAAGAAACAGACAAATAAGAATGGAAAGAAGAAAGACTGGGGAGCATCAAAATCAAAAAAGACAAAAGAAAAAAATTATCAGATTCCTTCTCTGTTCCAATCTATCATTCTGATTACTCTCAGTCAATAGCCAATATACCTGTTATACCTGAGAAGGAATAATTTCTTGCAGCCATGCTGGGCTGAAGCAGCTCTGTGGAAGAGACCTTGGGGGTGTTGGAGAGCCAGCAGCATGTGGCAAGGGCCACCAGATTCATTGGCTGTGACAGTGAGGGGAAACACAAGTACACTGAATATGTTGCAGGAAGGAGGGGATTATGCCTCTCCACATAGCACTTATTAGAGAACCACTAGAGTGTTGTATCTAGTTTCATGCCCTACTGTATGGGCATGTAATGGATCATACAAGAGTCATGACAGAAAGCTGAACAAGAGAGAATCAGACAGGATATAAATTTTTAAAATTCCAGGACATGTGTGGACATGTATATATACAATGTGAGGACAGTATAGCAGCAGGTAAATTTGCTCAAAGATGTGCAATTCCCATCACTGGAGGTTTTTGTGATCTCACCTGATAAGGCCTGAGCAACCTGGTCTGATTCCACCACTTGAACAGGCAGTCAGACAATGCAGTCTCCTGAATTCTCTCAACATGAGTTATACCATGATCTTATATGCATTGCTGTTGCTTGAAGGCTTCAGATTTAATCAGTAACATACGTTTAAAATCAATAACCCATGATCTGAAATATCAACTCAAATTAGTATTCAATATTGAAGGAAATTTTGGTGCTTTATTAGATATCCAGTCAAAGGAAGACTGCACTATTCTGTTAGATCAATGACTTCAGTGGATCAATAGAACTTACTGGGTCAAATTCATGCCTAAATTTATTCTATTGATTTTGGAGATTGACCACTGGAAATACTACATAATGTATTTTCTCTAAGTATTCACTGATTCATAGAGAGCAAAGAAACTCCACAACTAAAAAAAAAGAGAATAAGCTTGCTTGTAGAAGAGTTTTCTCCATAACACCAATTGGCAATTGGTGCTGGGTATGAGACCTAAAGTACATGTCTATATAGGCACCATATGCTTTAACTTTACATAAGTAACAGTGAAAGTTTTCCCTATCTTCATATATTTCTAATCTTTACGCAGTGATGAGGAGTACATCTGGTGCAGGTAGCTCTGTTAGAGGTGCAGTTTGAGCTCTGGGTGGGATCCTGAGACAGGAGGCCATGAACTGTCAATATTTGGTAAACAAAAGGCAAGAAAACTGGTGGTGCCAGCCAAGTGGATGGATACTGGAAGACACAGAAGGAGCAGAGGACTCAGGAGGAAGAGTGAGACTTCAGCACTCTTAGACTGTGAAGGTGTGAAAGCCTGCAGACACCTTTGCTGGGGGTGACCCCTTGGAGGCACCAGCTCAGGCTCTTTCTGTGTTCCTCCACTGTGAATAAATTGTTTTATGGAACACGACTTCTGAGACTCTGCTATGGGAAACCTGGTCTGACTGAATCACTGGGGGGTGGAGGGAGTCAAGCAGGGACCCCTCTGGCCACTGGAGCTGCCCACTGTGAAGGGACTTTGGTCTCAGCAGTGGAAGTCTGTGACATTGGGAATGTGACTGACAGAGAGCATCATGAATGTTCAGACCAGAAGTTTCCTTAAAAATAGTTATACTAAAGTCTTAACTTCAATAATGTTTTTGAAGAAATTGATGACAAACTTTCCAAGATTAAGTGTGGATTTATTTTCATGACCAATGAACATCACATAGATTACAGTTCAATTTATAATTAAGGCTGTTCTTTTTAGTTAAATTATTGTAATAGGAAATTATTAAGTAAGAAATTAGGCACATAAATCACCATGTGAGTTGTGAAGCATGAACTTGGTACAAAATTAATTTATATTTACTTTCAAGATTTAGCAGTATTTTTTCTGTCATAATTAGTTTAATCTATAGATCTCAGTGGTGGAAATCACCTCTGAGTAGAGAATATCAGCAAAAAACTTTCAAAATAATTTTTTCAAGACTTATGTTCAATGTAGGATTGTGAACTACTTTACACAAAACTAAAATGGTGTTTCTTTGCTCATGACTCAAAATATTACAAATTGTGAATTATTGTTTCAAGCTATCAGAGTTGTCCTCTGATTTGGATTGGTTCTTGTTGTCCTCCTATTTTAGAATCCAGAGACAGAGGTAGATTTATACATCTAATTTCATTTAGATCAATTCCACATGTATTCACAGAGTTCTTCTTTCAGTCCCAGCACTTTCCAAAAACCTTCAGAGGTGCATTCTGCATTTGCAACATTATGAGTTTAATAAAGTTTATTAAAAACAGTGTCCCTATTTCTGTTTCTTCCAAAGTCTAAAGCAAGAGGTCTTGGCAGACAGTAAAACCTGCCATAGAATATTTTCTCCAATAAAAAAAAATTACATTCAAAAGTACCTGCAGTTTAGCAAGACTTGTATTGTGACATGCTTTTTGCATATTTTCACATACCTTCTTTCATGAGGTTTTTAGTAGTTTATTACAATTTATTAAATTTTAAGGAAAGTTATATGATCAATGACTTGAATCACTTCAGGATACACCTGAAGCACATAGCTACTGTTCTGTTAGAACAACGAAAAAAATTCTTATTTTCCTAACCATTCAGACTTTTATACACACTAAGAAGATTATCTGAATTTAGGAAAATAAATACTTAAATACTTTATATGCTTAATATAGGATAAAGGTTGTTGTATCTTGTCTTGTTTACCAACCGTGGTGCAGTTACCCTAAATCAAATTACCCTAAATCCAATTTCAGTACACTGAAATTACTTTAATTCATAAGAAATTCCTAAAGCTTTCAGCCAGTATGACCAGTCTGCTGCATTTTTGTCTGTTATGTCCAGTAGCTATTTTGAAACATTAGAATGATGTAGAAGGATCATATGATGGTATCAGAAATAAATTCATCTGTAAATTCATCTGTTTCAGTGCTTCTAGAATGGAAGCAGGAAAAGAATACTAACATCTGGAAAAAAAAAAAAAAAGAAAGAAAAAGAGCCTCAAAATTAGCTTGGGATGCAGCCTACTAAACAATTAAATAGATAAAATGCTCAGTAGGTGGGTAGAAAAGTGTTTTAGAAAGTGTTTATTTCCTTACCTCCTTAGTATTGGTGAAGAAAAGTCCTCTAGAGAAAATTGAAACTACTTGTTAAAAATTCATGGGATCAAACAATCTTTGATGCCTTCAGGTCTATCACTTAGAATTCAATAGGCAGTATCTTACAATGCATTTTTTCCTGTCTTTCAGTACAATAAATGTTTTGTCATGAAAGCATAAGACCATTAATAATTATACTGAATGAGATGAAGTACTATTAAAAGCATTGGACCTCTAGAGCTAAAATCATAATATGAAATGCTGTGTCTTGGTTTGGAAAGACAGGTATTTGTCAGGGAAAGTTGAAGCTCCCCTTGGAATGGGGAATGTAAACCCCCTCCCTCCAAATTATTATAATTTTGCAATTAGGGGCTTGCAGGCAAAGATATGGTAATAGGAATAACAGTTCTTTATTAGGAATATTAACAATACAAAAGTAGTAGTACAAAAAAAAAAAAAAAAAAAAAAAAAAACCAAAAAACAAAACCCACTCAAACAAACAAACAAAAATCCTAGAAACCCTGACAGAGTCAGAGCTACACCCTGTTGGTCAGGGTGTTGGAAGCAGTCTAAAAGTAAGTCCTCCTGGAGTGGCAGATGTGGTTCTGTTGGAGAAGGGATGATCCTGAGAGAAAAGTGTCCAGTGATGGTGAGAAGGGTTCAGTCTTCCTCCAGGAATCCAGTGGAATCAGATATCTTGTGTTCCTACATCTCAGTTTTTATCCAGGTAGGAATGGTTGACTCTCCCCCACTGGGTGGAGCATCTCACAATGGGATGATGGAATGTGTCCTGTCATTGGTGAGCCTTAATGGCCCATTAGCAGAAAATATCCCCCTGGAGGGAGGATGGGTGGTAAAAGAGATAAGGAACACTGCCCCACCTGGTGTTAACAGCTGGCCCATTATCAGAAGGCATCCGCCCCCCCTCCCCCTGGAGTTACAAGAGATAAAGAAAAACATCTCCCCAGCTGCTTTCAGCAGATGAAATAGAAAACATACTTTTGGTTCCATAACCCAAGTCATGCTGACACCATAAAATACAGCATTTTGGTAAAACTTTAGGTGGCACTCAGAAGTGATAATACTGCACATCTCCTTGTTCAGCTGTCACATTAATAAAGCACAATAAAAAGATGATACTATTCCATGTCATCTGCGCCCTTCCACACCTCTTCTCTGAAAAGAAAGGACTTTTATATTTACTTTTTTTAAAAGTTGGTTATTCCTAAAGGAAATATTTTGCAACAAATTGTTTTATACTGTAATCATGAAGATCTTATGTCAACTCTATATAAAGCCATAAAGATATACATCATGAATAATCAAGTATTTGAATGCACATTTAATATTCTAGAAAGTAGAGCTCTACTGATATTCAAATATTAATATGATTTTGAAAAGAATTATGAATTATTATTGATCTGTGTTGTTTTCTGACAAGATTATTAATTGCTTTACTCTGGTCTTTGTAAAACAAAACACAAAGACCTAACCCAAAAAAGAAACCAAGGAGTTGCAGATTTATTGTTAGTCTTTGTACTGCCATTAAAATAGACTCCAGAGATTTCAGTTTAAGGCTACTTCTTATTATCTTTTCCAAACCTTGCCTATATTAGCATGTAATGTAATTAGTGTAAGAGATAGTATTTGCTGCATGCACCTTCTTTTGTTCTTTTAGGATTACGGTTAACAGCACTCAGCCAAACTCTCTTATCTTTGAATAAATGGGCTAAATTAAGTCATCTACACAGGAGGCAACCATAATTTATCTGGGTGTGGGCCCAGAGCCCAAACAGGAGGTGGGAGGACAGGAACCCTTAAATGAAGTTCTCCTCTATACTATAGCTAATTTTCGTGTTCTGGAGCGTGTTGTGGTTATACTCACATAGTCATTTACATGCACGTAAAGTTAAAGGACAATATTTTTTCTGTTTGCCCTTTGTGGATCTGCATGATACTGTTCTAGTTGAGCACCTACAGATCAGACACTGTATCTTGAGCCTGAACCTGCAGATTTGTAATCCTAAGAATTTACATAAACCCTTACAACAATGGCATTACAGTATCTGAAATTCACTGTTTG
The DNA here is from genome assembly GCA_017589585.1 of Phylloscopus whistleri. Lineage (NCBI taxonomy): Eukaryota > Metazoa > Chordata > Aves > Passeriformes > Phylloscopidae > Phylloscopus > Phylloscopus whistleri. The sequence goes on from JADMLD010001408.1 coordinate 3,945,798, forward strand.
ATCTTATCTCTTTCTGAAGGAACCAGCCTTAAGTTTCTTGGCAATACAGAAATTATGTTACCTCTAAATGCTAGTTCATGTGACTGGCCATTTGGGCAGGTCCCTACTGTAGTCATGTACTAAAGGGTAAGAGCTGGTGGGTTTTCAAATAAGGATTTCTAAAAAGTTGGTGCCTAGGTTTTAATTTCAATTAAACTTCTCAAACTGAGAAAAAACTGTATTCGTAGAATATTTAATGCAATTATATTAACCTCAAGATAAAAGCAGACGTGTTCTTGAATTCAGAAACCAAAAACCAGGGCTACTATCTCCTAGATCAGTGCCCTTAAATTCCACAATACAGAATGCTAACTTCTCTGCCTTTTCTCAGCACGAACAGAGAGTAGACTGTTTCTCCTACGGGGAGGGCGGGGCAAGTGGAGGAGAACTGGAGTCATCTAGTCACAAAACTATGATGTGAACAGCAAGCAGATCTTTTTGACACTTCTAGCCTGCCTAGCTTGTCCTGGGTGCAGTGTTGTTATGCATGGGCAGAGATTATTGCATGTTCTCAACAGTGGCAGCAGCTTGGGATCTCCCTGACGCAGAGCAACATCACAGCAGAACAGGGCATAAAGGTTTAAGGTCTAGCTCCTGAAACTGTGCACTGTGCATGAATACATGAATTTACTTGTCTGGGTAGTGCAAAAATAGATATCAAGATGAGATTGACAATTATGTATTAAAAAATGCATTTGTTTGACTCTGTTCTAATTTCATTTCATGTATCAAAGCTGATCCTCTAGGTCTGACCCTAAATTTTTCATGCTGTTGCCACAACACTAACACTATTTCATTGCAGTTTCAATGTAGCCTTCATGGAAGGCTGCAGCATTTTAAGTCTGGTAGTCATAGATCAAAAAGCCAATTATTAACGAGAGATCCAGTAAATGTCAACAGAGCTGATCTTTCTCCCTGTATTCTGAATACAAAACAATTGGGAACTGTAAAGATTTTGCTAACAATTTTGAATTTTTAATGATAATGACTGTAGCAAGTATAAATTTCACATACCCTTTTTTTCCTTTAGGAATTTATTATTAAAAGAAAAACTGAAGATGACAAAAAGCAATGAGTATAATATTTTAAGGCCACAGAGCACTTAAAATATTGGTTATGTCACATTGTGGTGATCTAGATTATAAGGAAAAAAATAAGAATTACCTTTTAGATTTATGTTCACTCAGAACTTTCCTTGTAGTCTTTTGTCTCTGTACATAGCTGCAAGAATCAAAGCATTTTTAAGCTTATATTTTCATGTTCAACTGCATCTAAGTGAAATAAAAAATAATAGTATGTTTCATAAATAATCTTAAAGAATCTATGTTTCTGTTACCTACAAACGTGATTTTCATGAGAAATTTGCAATAATTTTCATTTTACAAATATGTTTTGTATTGTGTTTTTCAGGTTTTATATTATTTTGATGGAAATTAAAAAGTAATGCTATTGTCCTATACTTGCCTAAAAGAAAGGCTAATAAATAGATCTATCCTGGCATTGGTGTTTTAGAATTAAATACACTTTTTACATTTGTGTGTATTTTGAAGAGGAAACATAAAACTAATCATCTAAAATGTAAAGTAACCTTCATCAGAAAAATTAAAACTGTGTTTATTCTTTTCTACGATTCTGATTTTTTGTTTTTTCTAATGCATTTCAAAAATAAATTCCAAGCCTATTCACTCAGTAGTGTTTTTTTATTTTATGTATTAGATTTTCATGTTTCCTTTCCTATTATCTTTATGTTCAAGAACCCTGGTTTTTGATGGCCAGGCATGCCAAATGCCATATTAATCAGTATGTATTTTTGCTGACTTCAAAATAATCATTATCTTAATTTATCTTTATAATTCAGATTATTTTTCTGAATTCAAAATTATTATGTTTATTAATCATTATTACTCTAAAGTCCATTAAAATTATCTAGGCCTGTTCTGGTGATATGCAACATTCAGTGAGGCTGTGATTCTCCACCTCACATAGATAAATTCTTTTCAAGGGGTCTTGGAACACAGAAGGACCTATGGTAGATTTTATATTACTGCAGAAGTTGTTTCATTGTCATTACCAGACACTTCAAAGAGATTTAATTGCACATTTTCACATCTCATGTGTTTTCAGAGCTATTTGCTGCACTGGTATTTCTCCTCTTATGTCAAAAATAAAACATAAGCTATGAATATCATTTCATTGCTGCTTGCAGTTGAGAAAATCAATGGTACATGACGCCTTTTGACTTCAGTAAAACTGAAAAAGCTCTTTTTTTGAACTATATTCTCTATTCAAGTAATATGAATAATGTTTTCATCTGAAATTATTTTCTAAAAAGAAAAGCATATGAAATATATCAGAATGATTTGTTTTGGTGATAGCAGCAGTTACTGAGGTGACATTTTAGGTGTGAAAGGCTCATTCTCATTTCTTGCCTTAACTCCAAACAAAAAAGGATGAAGGGGAAGAAAGGAAGTTACCCTAAAAGACTTGTTTGCAACTGGGAGACTTCTGAGGATGTGTTTTGAGTGGAAGGGAAAGGCAGAGGAGGAGGAGGGATTTATCTTAATTAGATTGCCTGGTTATTTTTCCAAGGCCATAAAGAAAATACCTGTTTTCTAATAATTCTATTATCCCTCTGCCATCCTAAACTGTCAGCTGTAGTTCTGGAAGGCAACACAAAGTTAACTCTTTGGTCTATTCCCACGATACTTTGTCTATCCAGAAATGCTTTTTGAAGGTATTTCTCTATTTCATTCTTTCCCACTTAGCATTGTCCCTGTTCTACAGTGTGCTGGAAACCAGATAGGCTGATAGGAAGCTTCAGCAGCTGCATGAGTTAAATGGGGAACAAGTCCAAATCAAGGCCTAAAACCAATGAATGAAACAAAAGTAATCTGGACTTGCTCCCTCATCTCATCTATTAATTCTCTGCACAGAGACCTATGGCAGCAGAGCTGAAGAAGAGCCAGGTCTGGAGCTGGAGTACAAGAGCCAATGGCAAGAATTTCTCTTCCTGAGCATTTTTAAGCTGATATTGTTAACAAACAAGTTTTATCACTGGAGTGGGGACAGGTGGAGAGGGGAGGAAGGAAATGGTTGGGAGAGGCAAGGGATGCTCCACCTTTGCCATGAGTCACGCCTCATATAAGATACAAAACATGAATAAATTCCAGTGTTATGCAGCAGGAGTCTGGTAAAGGTACATTTCCACAGAGGCAAAGGCACTGTAAGATAGCAATGGAATTGTGATATTGAGAAACCTGGAAAGACTGTTTTCAGTGATATTTTTTCCCCAGTGCTGGATCCCAGAATTATAGAGGTGATTTAAATACCCTGTAATTTTGTTCCACAGTTTTCACAACACATGTGTGTGTTCCTATATTTTTCAAAATCAGGGGTGATTATATCTCCCTACATATTTGACATTTTCTTTCTTATATCCTGTTCATAAGCAGATGAATTTGATATGGCTACAGTATTTTACTATTGGTTTTTGGAGGAATTGTATTTTCCTATTTAAGTTGTGAATGTTGTATTCCTGGATGTGTTCCAGGCCAGGTTGGTCACAGCTCTGAGCAACCCAGGCCATTCCATGATTCCCTGATTCCATGATTTTTCCCCAAACAGAATCACATCAAATGCAACCCCTCGTTTTTTACCTGTTATCTTTAAAAGAAAATAAAGTCCCCAAAAGGTAACTTTCCTCAGAGAAATAATTAAAGAGTTACTGAAGCTGAATGCACCTCTCAGATTTGTTTCAAAACAACTTCATTTTTTTCTTGTTGGGGAGGATGAAGCAGGAAGGTCCTGCAGAAATGATTTATTGGTGAAAGATTCTAAGAGTGTAAAACCTGCAGAAGAGATAGAGTTAAAAGCAAGATTTGAGCTATAGAATGTTAAGCAGGAAGATGGTGATTAAGTTAGCTGAAGGCCAGGGTCCTGGTAATTGAGCAATACTCCTCCCCAGACAAAGGGGATTGGGCCCTGCCAGGTAGCAGATAAAAGGTGGTTTTCCAGGTTTTTAGTATGTAGATTAGTAGGGTAATGTAGTAGTTCTCATAGGCTGTATGTAAATTCTGTAGGTTTTGTATCCTGTACTGGTTGGTTGGTGCTAACCAGAATATTCAGTATAGAAAGGGATAAAATGTAATGTAACAGGAAATTCACCCTCTTAGGTTCTTGGACTTTTCCTCCTGCTGCTCTCTTCCCTTCCCTTTGCTTCCTCCAGACCACGCTTCAGCCGGTGCTGGTCAGGTTGCCTTTCCCCACGACCAATAAACCACATGTCCTAAGAGCATCCTGGTCTCTGGATATCTCTCATCGAACTCCACAGCAGCCCGTTTCTAATATTTTCTCAGAAACAACTTCATTTCTTTCTCTTGTAGTAATCAGTTGGGTCGAGCAGTCCACATGGACTTACGCATGTGTTCATCTTTGAAGGCTGTTTTCTGGCCCCCCTCAAGAAATGGAATCTTTCACATCCAGCAAGTATAACTTGCATTTTAATTACTTGGACAAAATAAACATTATTATTTGAGATAAAAAAATATATGCCAGTTTCTACTCAAACTGAATTGTGGTATGATAGGTATATAGCTATCTCTGAAATAAGTGGCATTATTTTCATTTATTGAATGGGAATAATTAATGTTTGAGGGAAAACAGTAAAGAAAACTGGGATCTAAACAGTTTAGCAAAAATATTGTTTTATGGAAATGCTACCTACATTCTATAATCTGAGGATTTTAAGGAATGGATATTAACTATGCAAGTGTTTGCCCACACATGTATTCAGGATAATCCTCTGCTCTAACATATGGTGAATTAGTATTCTTTCAGATAATTTAAACCGCTGGCTTTACAAGTAGGCAGCCAGTTGTTAGACTTGTTCCCAAATGGAGCCATCTTTTGTGTTTAATAAAAAAACCATTATTTTTGTAGAGAGTTTTGGGAGCAGAACTCTGTAAACCATCCAAATAAATGGGATGCTGGGTGCTGACACTCAGAACTGAAAATAGATCAGGACATTAATTCGGTTTTCAGAAGAGCATTATGAATCAAATCGGAGAAAAGGCCTTTCTCTCTCCCTCAATTTATTGACAGACTGTAGCTCCAGTTCAAAGACGTATGGGTTGCCTTGGCCCTTAGTTGTGTGTGAAGGAGGTATAAAAGGACTGTGTGGCACAGGAAATGGCTGAGAATGATAAGGAGTGAGGCCCAGTTCAGTCCATGTGTGCTTGGAGCCTAGTGAGGCTATTCAAGGTCAGCAGAGGGCAGATGGATCAAGTCATACCACAGAGTGCACTCAAGCACATCAGAGGTGTGCTTGAAGTAGCTAAATAAAGATGTAGAGCTGCTGAAGGTTGAGTATCACAGTAGACTGTAATAGCAGGTGGTCATTGTCTTTACAGAAGATATGAGCATCCTGAGACCACAAGTGCAGCCCATTAATTCAGAAGCCAGCACGAATAACTGCTTGCAAAAAAGTAAAGGTCTTCACTTTGGAGACATACTCATGGCTTGTAGTACAAAGAACAATAGTTTTGATTTTTCTTCTGCTGTTTACTTATTTTTTTTAAAGCTGTCTTTTGAGACAATTATCATATAATATTGAAATAATTAAACTGGAAGTTGTATTTGTGACAATAATAGAAGAGTTATGGAACAATTTAGGACATTGAACTTACCCTTGAAGTTTAGGTCATCCCAACAAAGCTATGAAAAACTCTGAGAAGGCAGTAAGGATAATATGACCTTCAGAAGTCTCTTGTTGCTTCTATAAAGAGACAGAAGTCTCTCTCAGGTTTGTCCTTTTTTATATAACAGATGGTGTAGAAACTACAGATATGCATGAATGTTTAAAATAGTCCCTAAGGTTATATCATACATGAAACACTAATTTTTGATATTCCATTAGTTCTTTAAGAATTGCTGTAAGTCAGTGCCCAATCCCTGACAGCAGCCAACACCAGATGCTTCAGGGTAGAGATGCAAGAGTGTCTGATCTGAACAACTGCAGAATAAAGTGCTCAAAACAAAAAAGTTTCTGGGTTTTTATGTGTTGAATTGTTTTGGTTTTTTTTTTCCTTAACAGAAATTTGCTCTCCAGTGCTTTGCCTATCCTCTAGGGCACTGCTTCCTTATCAGAAGTAACAACAAAAGACTATCCTTGTGTACAGGACATACTTATCTGAGCAACAGCTGGATTTTTCAGGCCAAAGGGTTACATTTTTATCCAATGGAAGCACTGAGCCTTGAGCTGTCTTTGTAAGATAAAGAATTATCAAAAGACAGTGTGTTTGACTTGAAGAATTTTTAGAATCTGGAGCTCACTAATCATTGTAATCTAAAGTATGCTGCATGTAATGACCTAAGGATGTCCCAGAAGGTGTATTACTTAATCCAAGATAGTTCTAATACTGAGCTGCCATGAGAAAGAGCTTCAAGGTTAGAAATCTTAAAATGTTTTTTGTTGCACCAGTCATTGCTGACTTATATACTACTGTTAGTTTTGGTTTTCAGACTTAACATTTTTCTAGAAAGTCCTTTTTCCTCTTAGTAATTGCAAGTTACTGATAATACACTGTGATAAATGCCTCACCAGTTTCTAAATATTTTCCTAAACTTCTGAGCTATGTATTGCCCTGGGACAGTGTGTTTCACACCTGTGTTATGTGACAGAGACACTACTTTGTACACATTAACTCCTGGTAATAAACACCATTTTAAGGACTGAATATTGCAGTTAGTAGTGTGAACAATTTATTATCCCACAGCTGTGGAACACATATTGCTGAAACCTGGAGATGTGTTTCCTGATGTTTTGTTAATTACAATTTGAATTTTTTACAGCAACCCCTTAGGAGAAATTGAAGTAGAAGAATAAAATTTCCCTTTAATTTCCTGAAAGGGAAGTTCCTTGACAGAAATCTATTGCAACAATTTTTGTGCTAAAAATGAATGCAAAGGAATAATTAGAGTCAAGCTATAAAGCCATACAGGGTCCGTAGTTTTACACTGAGCATCCACACTGCTACAGTAAACTAGGGCATTTCTCAACTTACACTCTTTTTTTCTTCATTTTCCCAGGTGTTTTCAGATTCCTGCCAGAGCCCTGGTCTTGGCTATGTTCTATCCCTATTTCAAATCTAAGCATACCCCTCAAAGGAGCTGTTCTCACAAAGGTGGAAGTGGGATGTATGTTGGCAGTGCGAGAGGAAAAGTGGACAATGGATTTTTGGTATTTGTCTACAATTTTATCTGAAGTTGACTGTAAAACTGTAGAATCTACTACTTCAGTCCTTCCCATCCTCTCTCCCTGGTGCCAAAACAGCTGTTCACACAATGAACCAAGACAAGAGGTGTTCCAGGGCCCTGGATCTTCCCTAAATACAATGTTTGGTTCTCTCTTCACCCTAAAGAGATGGATTTGTTAAACTGAGTGACTATGGAGCCACACAAATATGTGCACTGGCACAACATGGAGAGAAGCTTGACATTGGAAGTGATTCAGGAAAAAGCAAGAGTGTATGGTCTCCTAGAGAAGAATGTCTCATACATCCTCAGCTTCAGATGAAGTAGCGAATATTCATTCCCATGGGTCATGCTGCTAATTTTAGAAGACTGGCCACAGAGTAAGCAATTTACAGTGTAGCCCTTGGTTTCTCTACAGCAATTTATCCTTAATTATATCCCTTATCCTGTGGTGCCTCACAGACTTCTATGTGTGCGCTGTTGCCAATCTGTTACTCAACTACATTGGCACAACAAGAAGGGTTGGTTGTTAGAGTTTTTCCCTACTATTTTTGTAGAAAGAATCTTTAACATAGGTAAAGGATTTGGTCCTGTGAAGCACTGGGTCTCAGAGGCTCACTAATTTCATTTGGAGTGGAGTCTGCTGTGCATCTCTCAGAGCACTCAGCCTCTTAAAGGATTAGACCATTTTGTAATGCCATCCATTTGTGTCAATATTTTATCAGTAATACAGAGATTATTCATAAGGTTGTCTCTTAGCCTGATTAACTGCTGTACTGGAAAGGGATCTTGCATCTTTATAACCTTAATAATCTAGAATTCAATTTGATTTACATAGTATTAAAACACACAGAATAAACACAGACACTCAAAATTCTGAGAATTAATGCTGTCTGGATATCTGATACCCATGCAATCGATACAATACAATACTTTTAAAGGTCTGCTGGAGTGAGTGTCTGACAGCCTGGACAGGAGTAGGAGAGATGTGTACCCAGGGTCTGAGATATTCTGTTGTCCTACCAGATACTGTGGCTAAGCCAGAAAGTCAAAACGGGGAGAACAGGAGGAGAAATACAGCTGCTGCTTATGGCTACTGCACTCTTCTGCGAAGGGAGATGAAAATTTTAATCTTGAGGAACTGGAAAGAATCATTCCTTTTCCTAAGGCTATGTTGTCAAGCAGAGAAGGAAAGATGTGCAACTATCTATTCTTACAGGCTAGTTCTTTGAAATGACAAAGCCCAAAGAGGTGACATACTATAGAATAAATTTTGTCATTGATTCTTGCATACTGGAATAATACCTACATTTGATGTGGCGTGAAATCACAGACAATCTTTTCCCATCAAGGAATGGTTTCTTCTGCTTTTTTTGTTCTCAGCATTCATTCCTAAGTTTTTATTTTCCCTGTCCTTCTATTCTCCTTGATAATCCTCCGTCTTTTTCTCTTTTCATTTCCCCAGACCTTCACTTTGCAACACTGCATCCTCCAGTCCCCCTGCCTTGATATTACTCCTTTTCCAGTTACCAGACATCCTCACTGGAGGAGCTGCCTGGGATTTTCCTTCTTACTCCTTCTTCAAAACCCTTTGCCAGGAGGTACTGGAACTGTGACTGGCATGTGGTGACCCTGCTCAATCTGGTCCCAAAGTGACATTACATCATTCTGCCTGGAGAGAACCTCTATGCTGAGTGACATGGAGTTACCTGGCTGTGCAGGGGAGGTGAAGGGCAGCAAGAGAGAACAGGGGGTGTAAGTTGCAGTCCACAGGGTAACTCCAGAAGCATGAAATTTGATGTTGGTTCACAAGAAGAGACAGAAGCGGCATTTCTGACTCACTTTGAGGAACAGAGTGTAGTGCAATGACTCAGGCAGCACCAGATGGAACAAATGTGCCTTGGGGCACTATTCCACCCTGATCAGAAGACACGGGGGCATTTTGTATGGGATAGAAAAGTGGAAAATATTGTAACATATTTTGGTGAGAAAGAGAATGCATCTTGAAGAGCAGAAAAGTATAGGTAGCAGAGAACTGGTGGATATAGCCATTTCTGAGCTTCAATTTATTTTAATCATGGAACGTAGAATAAACTGTGTATTTACTTCTAGATTTCACATTATTTACTAAGTTTCTTCATTGAGCACAGCAAATAATAGAGAAACTTCCACAGAAGACAATATAATTTGATTTATAGTGATTGTGAATTTTATTATAACTGTATTTTCTTGTATGATTTGTTTCTAGCCACAGTAATGTCAGTTTATGATGCTGTTTTAAAGTAATCATAATGTCATTTTCACTATCTCTTTTGGAATGTTTGCTGTCTTAGACATACGTCTGGTGACATTTAAATGAAATTCTATTTATGTAGAGTATTTGCATAGGATAAAACTGTAAAACAGATTTTTAATGTGCAAGTAAACGCTATACTATGGCACTGATGAGAGGTATTTTCAAGGTTATACAATGCATTGATACCATCAGGGCAAACAGATTTTCAATATGGAACAATTTCATGTCAGCATTTTTTCTAAAGACAGATACAGAAAATTGAATGCTATACAGTGTACACTATTTAAAGATAAGGAAGATTTAATATTGTTACATGTAAAAATTATCTTCCATATTCAGAGAAGGATTTCTGGATGCTCAGACATGTTAAAACTCTGTTTCTTTTGAATGTGAAAATGTTGAAACAGTAGAGGTTCTGCTGCTTTCAAGTAAGCCCTGAAAAATGCTGAAGCCTTGCTGATCTCGCTTCACACTTGTTTGAAATTCAGTGTCTAGCAGGATGTACTGCTGTCAGTTCAGGGGGTGAAGTTTGCCAAAATGAGCATCTTCACTGAAAGAAGTTCTCACAGAACTACACCCTAGCTTTGGAAGGTTTGTGTTACGTGTAAAGAGATGAATCCAGAGTTCAATGGTAGGTGATTGCCTGGATGACATAAAAATATATGTTATGATAAATAGAAACCATTTCTCCTTAGCACCTGGATTGCTTATCAGGTCAAGGACATCTTGGACTGGAAAAACTCCACGATATTTGATGTCTGGGTTGCAGGAGTCACAGGAACATGAGGTAGATGTGAGGCGTAGTGGTACCTGGGGGAGCACAGTAGAAAGGGAATGCTTCAGCAAGAAGGTAAAACAACTAATAATGAGAGAGGAGTAAATTTTGCAACGATAAATTCAGTCTTTTATTAAAGTGATTGAGAGGTAGAACAATCTTTCTACCTAGATATCTATCAATATCTAGAGCAATACATATTTAATTGAATCTCTCAATCAAAAGAATTATGTTAATCAGTTGGGCAAATATGAGACTAGGATGATCAGCACTTCTAAAAGGGATAGTGATTTCCTTAAGTGTATTAGTTAACCATAGAATTAAAAATTATTATTCAAAACTGATTTGATGATCTGTCTACCTTCTCTTTAAAAACCCACGAAAGGCTTTCTTCTCCTTAAGCTTACTGCTCCCTTTGCATCATTAGAACTGTTTCCCTATGCATGGTGATTCTGTGGATGTGAAAAACTCTGCTCAGTATCCTGAACACCTTGGAAAATATTCTTATGGCCATCTCTGGGGATATAAAATCCATCCACTGGAAGACAGACCCTACTCCTCACAAATTTCCAAGTTTTGTTCAGGAAGAGCCAGCTGTGTTTTTCAGTGACTAATTTACATTACTTTGGGCTTTTCCAGTTATTCCTGGGAGGAACACATCTTTTCCCCCTGCTTAGTGAGGATTTTTATCCCGAAGAAATTTTCAGAATGAGAATAGAGGCAATCTTTCCACTCATCCTCAGCATCTGTCTTTAACAAAATACATCATAACTTGCAGAAATTACATAAAGAAGTCATACAGGCATATGATTCCTTGGTATATCTAGAACTTTAGGATGATGAACTGTGCCATCATAAATGTTCATTCTAGGTAAGGACACAAACACACCATGTTCTGCAACTTAACAAATTGAAAAAAATCCCAAGACAGAATCATCTTTGATTATACCTTCCACTTATTTCATTAATACATTTATAATCGACAAATTCCTTATGGCTAACTGGCACAGAACTCCATTTCCACTTTTCTAAAAGAAAATGTCTTTTTCATTCAAATAATAGAAATTGTTTTTCTTTCATTAGAATGAGACAGCTTTTAATACTGTGAAAATATTTTGTTTCAATATTTTGGAAAAACAGATAGAAGTTGATCAAAGTTGATTTGAAGCTTTAGACTATTTTATGCCATTTCCATGTGATGGCCCCACTATTGAAAGTTTGGCTCATCTGGTCTCTGAGCTGTCTTATTAACCATTAGGTTATGGATTTTTCTGACTTCTTACTCTCGTTTTAGTGAAGGAATCCATCCCGGATCAAAGCAATTTTCCCAAAAAAAGTTTGTTAAGATAAATGGTTCTGATTTTAATGAGTTAGCATGTCTGATGCAGAGGTTTTGTCAACAATTTTCCCAAGAGCTAATTATAATTTCATTCATGATTCAGATAGCTTGCAGTTGTGGTAGTTCCTTGCGTCCCTTTAGTTTAGCTGTCATGTTAAAGTGCCCTTCTCACAGCTTCTTCCTTGTGAAGAACAGTGAGATTTGCATCTCTGTCATACACTAAATTCAGCTAAAAGAGACACATAGGCAATGTGTTGCTACTGATCTCTGGTTTGTTTATGAAATCCGCCAAGTCTCTTTGTAAAACAGCAAATTGCACCCAGTTCAAATATGCATAAAAGCAATGCATTATTTGTTTTCATTGGACTGCAAGTTCCCTCTGCACCAAAGTTGCAGTAAGATTGCCATGTGATAACTTCCTGAGTGCCCCTTTTGCCCATCAGCTCTGGGCCAACTCAGCTGGCTACAGGCAAGAAAAGTCATTTTAGTTCCAAAATGCAAACATTTTTCAAAATGTCATCCAATGCCAAAAAAAATAATACTTGCAGAGATTGGGCAACTACTCCATTTTCAATCTCTATTACTTTAGCCATTCATTTGGAATAGACCTATCATGGCTGGTCATATTACAATGTCAGCTATTTTAAACTCTCTGTAGTGAAGGGTTGACAGCATTTTATTGGAAGTGTTTTCTGTAATATCTGCAAGATCCTTTATGCTGTCCATGAATATTATTCCTTAATAAACTACTCATTAGTGCTTTATCAATATTTTGTTCTCAGAGCATGACATAATGTATTGGATGTAAGCTTTGAAAATTTAAATGCAACAGAAAACTATTAATACTTTTAAGAGTAAGAAGGATTGCTGGCTATTTCAAATGTATAATGTAGATCTTTTATAACTTAATAAAATCTTTGTCACTCCCTCTTGTAACTTTGTCAAAATCATGTCTTTAGGTGTAACAACAATAGCTTTACATACATAAAAATTAAGACTAAACAGAAACAAAAGAATTTAATATCAAGAGAATTATGTCCTTGCATGAATGACATCTATTCCCATTTTATTCTTATTTGACAATCCATGATAGGAAATGAGAAATGCTTCTGGATGTCAAGTATTGAAATCTGAGTTCAGAAATGCTATGATAGTGAAGCAAATCAGTAGAAGTTTTTGTTAGCTGGTACATATTTACTGGGTCTAGCATATATTAAAGCAGTTGCAGAGACCAAAATGTTTCACCTTCTGATACAACCCTTCTTAGTAATCCAAAATGTATTGAAGTGATGAGTTCACATTTCTTTCTTTATAGTGTTTAGGATCCTAGAAGTTGAGACAAAAGCTTCTATAACTTCTCTAAAACAGATCCTGTGAAAAAATGGTGCAAAAAATACCCCAAACTTTTCACTCATTAGCAAGAGAAACATTTACATGCATACAATGTTCCTCTGGCATGAAGAAAGCATAAACAACATGATATTATTATTCAGTACTGTAAACTCTTCATGTCCTCTGCACCTGCAAAAAGGAGAAGACACATTGATGGCTGGATAGAATTTTACTTGTCTGCTTTGCTTGGGGGTCACATAACATTGAACTGAAGTTTAAAGACAATGAGCTTCTTGACCTTTAGTTTTATTCATGGCCAAGATATCCAGAGAAAATGGCCAGAGTTTATTTTTCTAGAAAACTTCAATTCATGTAATGAACAGTTTTATACTCTGAGGTAAAAAAACCCCAACCTTACAGTTTGTGCCCCCACTCCTTCCCTCACCCGCTGATCCACCTCTGAATCTGCACATGCTGCATATTTAACAGTAGAGTAATTATTAAGTTTCAGCAAAATTCATATATAGTTTCTCTATGTTCATGATTCTGCAGGCTCAGACAGCTGTAGAGATACAGCAAAGCTGAAAAACTGCTTGCTCCTCCAAAATAGCAAAAGAAAAAAATTACATGGACTTATTTCCAACACGACAAGCCATCTGCAATTTCCAGTGCAGCTTTCCAACTGGAAAGTGGGCAGTAAATAAGCACATTGCAAATATCGACCGACACATGCAGTGAGTAATGACAGCATCAAGGTATCACTGATCTAAGTGGCAAAAGTTATTGTAGTTAACCCACAGGGCAAAAAGAGCCGTGACTTTCCATTAACACTCCTGGATACATTATCTGGTTACATTTAGAAACATGACCCCAGTTAGATCTGGGATCTGTCCCATTTGTTGCAGTTCATCTGAGACATAATGTTCTTTCTGCTACATTGACCTATTCAAAACCATTTTGTTACCGGAGTTTTGTCACCTCAGATGTGACCTTGCTGTGGTCTGAGCTCATCATGGGACAGCTTTTCTCCTGGGCATTTTGATTATGGGAGACACTGTACCTCAGCTACAGGGGGATAAAATTCTTTCTCTCTCTTTTTATTTTTTTTTTCTTCCTTCCCTTACTTGTGAAGATATTGGAATTTTAAGAAACAGGCACACAGCAATTCTGTTTCTTGTCTCTACTTGTTCAGATTTCTTTTCTATCATATGCTTTGAAAGGTGTTCAATGGGTTGCTTTGTTTTACTTCTCTTTAGGGGACAATAAGAACCTGCTGTTCTAGAAGTACATCTGAATTTCCAAGCAGTTTTGTAAAGTGCCTTAAGTTTTCTTCTTAACAAACTGCCCATTTGCCGCTCTTCTCTTGCAATAAAATGTAACCAGCACTGCTCCTGCTAAAAGAGATGCAAAATGAAAACGGAGTTTGAAAGTAGGATTGTAATTCTGTTTTGGTTCCTAGTTTTACGTAGATTTGCTTTTCTTTGTGAAAAATTCCATATGTCTCACAGTTCAGAAAAATTAAGAATATAGTCCTGAATTACACCAACTAAATTCCACTGAATAGGTTAGAGAGAGATTATATTAATAATACCTTTAAAAGGTAATGTAGATATGAAAGCTTACTGAATGTTTGCTTTTGCCATATACCCTTGCAAGAAAATGAAATACGTTGCCAGCTGTAATAACATATTTGGCAGATATTTGGCCCACGTCTTGATTATTACGTAAAATGCAGACAAGTTAAAATTGAGGTTTCTTCTGAGGTTTTCATTTTGTTAGATATGGAAGCTAGATTGTTCAGGAAAACTGTGTGTCTCCCAGATTCAACTGTAGCAGCATTTTTATTCTGCTTTTCATAAAGCAGGTGTATGAACAGGGTTTTTGAGAACAAAGAGAGTGATGATCAAAAAACAATGAAAGTTTTTTATTTCTTGCAATGATTTTTTTATCATTGTTCATTTTGATCATGTTACTTAAAAGAGAATGAGGAAAAGTTAATCTAGTTATATATAATACATATATATATAAATAATAAGTGTATATATAGTAAGAATTAAAAATAGTGCACACTTTAGTTAGTCTACTGCCACACATGTGAGATCATGCATAAGCATACAAATAAACACACAAATAATTACAGTAGGAAACAAAGCTTGTTTTCCAAATGTGTTCCATGCATATGGACAACCACTATGAAAAATTTTTAAGTTTAATATTTTTTCTAGGGAGAAGCATTCATGGCTATGGTCTGGAAAAAACTGCTGTCTTTAGCTACAGAAATTTTCTTAGTTCTGCTGGATTGGGCTGGGATAGAGTTAAATTTCTTCACAGTAGCTGGAATGTGGCTGTGTTTTGATTTTGTGCTGAAAACAGTCTTGTTAACACAGAAATGTTTTTGTTACTGCTGAGCAAGACTTACACAGAGTCAAGGACTTTTCTGCTCCTCATCTGACCCTACTAGTGAGGAGGTTGTGTGTGCATAAAACTCTGGGATGGGATGCAGCTGAGACAGGTGACCCCAACTGACAAAAAGGATATTCCATACCATATGGCATCATGCCCAGCAATCAAAGCTGAGGGAAGAGGAGAAGGGGGAGACATTCAGAGAGATGGTGTTTGTCTTCCCAAGTCCTTGCTATGTGTGATGCAGCCTTGCTCCTCCACAGACCACTGAATACCTGCCCGCCTATATGATATAGTGAATGAATTCCTTGTTTTACTTTGCTTGTGTATGCAGCTTTTGCTTTGCATATAATCTCAACACATGAGTTTTTTCACTTTTACCCTTCTGATCCTCTCCTCCATCCCACTGGGGTGAGCGAGGGCAGCTGCATGGTGCTTAGTTTTTGTCTGGAAGAGAACCATGGCTGTACCCAATATGGGGCTCACCGGTTTCAAGATAATGACAGATAATACTGGAATGTGCTGCATTGAATTTATAGCCGTTACTGCTGTTTTGCTGCTCATCAGCAAACTTCTGTGCTTGCCATGGGGCTTGCTTACCTGACTGTATATTAGAATCTAGTATCTGCTTTTGGCTTTGCTGCTTGCTGTACTGCTGTACTGCTGATCACCTTACTGTATAGTGCTGGGAGTGTTCTGATCACAGCAGAGATGATGTGGCAGCTCTGGCAGATGGGCAGAGCATCGCTGCTGTTTCTCTGCTGCTGTCCTGGACAGGCTGGGACTCCTTTGTGAACTTGAACTGAAGAGTCTGGGACTCATGGATGAGTCCATGTAGGACACCCTGAAGCATCTGTGGCCTTGGATGGATCCAAGCCACAGCAGGTACACATCAAAGCATCTATGGCCATGGTTGTGTCTGTGGCACAGCAGGTGTACTTCTGAAGGGATTTTGGCTCAAGGGGAAGTCCATGCTGCAGCAGGTACACCTTGAAGCGTGAGTGACTGTGTTTGAGGTCGTGTTGGAACACCTCAAAGCACATTATCACAGGTAAGCCCATAACAGAACAGGGACTCCTCTGGAGGGAAAGCTGCCCTGGTAAGGCCATGTTGGAGCAGGTTTACTTCTCAAGGAACTGCGGCTGTGGGTAAAGCCAGGCTGAGCAGGATTATCTCTGAAAGTGTCGTGGGTGTGGAGAAGGACATTTGGAACAGCTGCACCCCAGAGTGACTGTGGCTGTGCATAAGTCCATACCTGCAGTAGGTGTACCCCTGGAGAGACTGTGGCTCATAGATAAGGTTCCACTTGGAGCTGGAACAACCCTAAGGGACTACAGTCTGTGGACAAGCCCAAGTCTGTGGAGCAGGGCCAGGGGGAGAAGTTCACTGCAATGTCAAACCCTGTGGTCTGGTTCAAAGGAATCAGGGGTTGGGACTGCAATGGAAAAATCTTTATATTGCTGAAACCCAGGATCTGAATTGCATGTTGTGGAAATTACTGCAGCAGGAGTCCCTTGTTGCTAGCCAGTTTAAGAATAAGTGGAGGAGTTTGTTGCAATGTTAAACACTATAAACTGGTCCAAAGGGACCAGGGTGGAGATTGTAATGGAAGTACCTTTAAATTGTTGTAATCTGTTATTTGAGTTGCATGTTACAGGTATTACTATAGCAGGAAGCACCTGAATTGATGGAGGAGAAGCCTTACAAGAAGCAGTGCAAGAGCAGCAGTGACTGGACCTGAGCTGCCTTTGGTGCCCAAGAATGCCACACAGCACCTCCCATCTCCTCTCCCAAGTGACCACCAAAACAGACGGAGCCCCAAGTCTTGGTTCAAATGAATTTAGTGGATATTTTGTGGATATTTGTGCTACATGTTAACGCTACAGACATTTTACAGTGGTGGTCCATAAACTAGGGGATTGGTGGCTGTGGAGGCTCCTGCTTGGGGACTGACTGGGCTTAAGTTGCTTAGTTGTTTTCAATTGCATCACTTGCCTTTCTTGTGTTTTATTTCTTATTTCTCTCTTATTTTCCTTTCCATGGCAAATTATTATTTATTATTATCCTCATTATTATTATAAATGATAGTAATATTTGTAATGATTATTTCTTTAATGTAATTACTGGAATTAACTTTATTATTATGCAATTTCTATGATTAAAATTCTTATCTCAACCCATGAATTTTCTTACGTTTACCCTTTCAGTTCTCTTTCCCCAGTACTGCTGGAGAGGGAATGAGTGAGCAGCTGTGTGGTGTTATGGACACCTGGGGTTGAACCATGACATTGCTAAACGCCTGACAGTAACAATTCTGTAGAAGAATTTCTGTTCATGTTTATATAACTAACAATTCACTTAAGTTTTATTAATTTAATCATCTTTTCAAATGAGGATTGTCCGTGCATTTTCAAGGGAATTTTAGTAACTTTTGTAGAAACTGTAAATAGCAAACTATCATTTCAAGTGGCAAAGTGAGTACTTTTTTTAAAGTTTTTCAACAGTTTAAAAAATATATATAATTTATCATGGGAAGAAAAAAATATGCATAATATTTTTAAGGTTCCCTTTATATCCAGAGTTGAAAGATCTCTAAAAGGGAATTCATGAACCTAGTGCTCTCTGTACACTGAAATGCAGATACTAACATGCATTCATACTCAGGTATAGAGTTCACTAAATTTTTTGTCATATTTTCAGTGGATTATTGTAAAATAGTTTTAGAATATAACTTTTTAAGGTGAGTTATCAGAAACGGTTTTTGGAAACTGCATATGCAGTGGCCAGATCCAGTATGTTGGACAGCCACAGCAGATATGCACACAGATGGCCAATTAGAGCTCTAGAACATCATCCAAAGACTGTAGAAGTCAAAAGAAATCTTTGGACCGACATTAATGGATGTTGGATGAAACATCCAGCTAAATTGTCAGAGAGGCAAAGTTAACCTTCCTAGACCACAAATACTCCCCAGTCATGTGAAAAATATTAAGAAAAATTTCACAGTGTGGTCTCACATGAATTAAAGTTCACCTGGAATCAGTGCTGAATTAGCAAATCTGAATGGTTTGGACAAGGCAGCTTGCACAGTGCTGCTCACTTGGATCAAGGATGTCTGGCCTGCGTTCCGGTTCGACTCATGAGAATTTCACCGAGGAGAAAGAACCACATAACAAGAAATTGAAACATTGGTATAACTTCCAGATGATGACAGCTTGATGGGAGTTTCTTTCAAAGCAGTGTTCCCTGTAGTGTATTTTATAATGAAATCCCTGGAGTCCTTGGTACCTAATGAGCTAAGGCCTCCAAAGAATGCAATAATGGTAGAACTGAGCAGCAATGAGAACTGAAGTTTCCTCAGATAAGAGTCCTGTTTTAAGCTCTCCTGCAGTGTAGAAGTTGGTCTCTCTGAGAAACTCATAGACAAATCCACAGATGGAGGTGTGTGGCAATTTTAAGCAAGAGGTGTTTAAGAAATTCTTAACTACAACTGACTTCAAATTTATCATGGGGAGAAGTGGAATAAATAGCCCACCTTATGGTAGCATATTAATACCACAAATTAACAAATTAAATTAAATTAAATTAAATTATCATTCATCCATTTTGAATAGACTAAACTATATAATGTTAGGTTTTTGCCTTGAAGAGCTAAATATGTTGTTTTATTAAAATTTAATTTCTTTAATATTACAAAAAACTGAATAACTCACAATCACATATAAGGTATAGCTGCACAGATTATATCAGGAACAGAATAAGCGTGATTAGAATACTTTCACAAAACTCTTTAAAAGTTTTAAAACTGCTGTTTCTTAAACACATATATTCCAGATGAACTGTGCACATCCAACAAAATGGGTGAAATATAAAAATACTACACCTATATAATAGATAATATATGCTAAAATTTTGACTCAGTGTTGGAGAACACTAAGCACAAAGGTGGCTTGAAGGGTTTCACAGAACAGCCTAACAACTTAAGTCAGATATACACATTTTCCTGACAGAAGATGCCAGGCTTCTCTTAATTGTCTGTCCTGTATGCAAAGTTCCTAAGAGGAAATGTTTTATTTTTGCACATCTTCACTGCATATTTTCCAAATAAAAGGAAGATTTGATACAGCTGTAATTATGCAGATTCATTCATAACTACTGGGAAATTGAGCATTTTGCTTTAAATATACTAAAGATAGATAAAAATGAAAATGTTATAGTTTTATATCTTAGGAAAAAAACCAAAAACATGCAAAGCCAAGTATTTTGGAGAGCTGTGTTTCGTCTTATGGTTACAATTTTAACCCTTTTCTTCAAAACACTGGCAATTATTGGGAATTTCTATCAATTGAAATAGCAGAAGCAGGTTCTTTTAGCAGATGTTCTTTACTCTCACATCAAATGGTACTGCCTTTACAGTTTTAAAATGGTAAATTTTAGGTATGTTTTTGCAGTTTTAAAAAGTACTCAAAGGAGAAAATAATTAAAATATTTGGAATATACTCATTAATTCCTACTTTAACAATATTACTCACTCCCTTTACTATAGACTGTAGAAAACTTTTAAGAGGAAAATGTTAAGCTTGACAGTAATTTAAAGATTATAAAAGCCATTCTTTCTGAAGTAAAAATATAAAAAAAATACAAATATGAGCTTCTAGGGTTTGATGTTTGTGTTTTTTGAATCTGAGCCTGTGTTTTGATGACAAAAAAGACATATGACAGAAACTGGACAGTTCACTTGTCTCTCTGCCACAAACTCACCCCAGCACAGTAGGAGAAGTTGTTTTCCAACTAAAGCTGACATAAGGCTGTGATAACGTCACGTCAGCCTAGTTAAACAAAAAATAGAGAAGGGAAATAGAAATGAGGAAGAATTATGCAGGGAAATAAAAAGACATAGGGAGCCTAACAGGAGGGATATAAGTTTCAGTCAGTGCTGAAGCTGAGTTCAGCCCAAGGCTGCGTAAACAAGGCCAGTGCAATAGACTAAAGCTGGTGAATCTAGATTTTTCTGCGTTATTACAGGAGAGGTCTTAGATGGATTAATCAGTTGGAAGTTAAAAGTTGACATAACTTTGAAACTACTGGGTCTATAATTACTCTAAATCAGTGTCTCTGGACTTTTTTCAATTAGAAAAAAATTCTAATTCAATTATCAGCTCATGTTTAAATAATGAATAACCGTTCCTAACTTTCTCCAACCTTTAGGTTTAGACTTCTTTTATGGCTGGTTTCTGCCTGAAGGTGAATTTATCCATTCGTGGAGGAAAGGTTATTTAGCACGGATGGGGAGACCACTCTAGATGTTATGAATAATAGACATATGAGATAGTGATTTTCATGTTAATGTTATATCTGACCTACATTCTTGTTTTACATAAAGTTCTCAGAATGCTTTGGGTCATAATCCAGTCACCACATATTTTTCTAAAATATTCTGTCTTGGTGAAACTTTATGGCTTCTGCAGATCCTAAGACATACTGCAGTTTTCTTTGGCATCAGAGCTAAATTGATCAGTGAGGCTTTCAACTGGTGTCAAGAATCAAAATATATTTGTGTTGAACTTTGAGCGTGGGATTACATTTAGCCTCTAACGATACAGGGCTAGGAATATCTTCTATTTGCAGCTTCCCAACAAGTATCATGTGTGTAGACTTGTGAGAACTTCTCTACACAGATTTTCATATTTAGTTATTCTGCAATCAGAAAATCCTCATCACTAATGAATATACCTCATTTACATTGAAACCACATTTTAGTCTCTGATCATCATCTATCTTTCAATCCTGAGTTAACCGTTAATTCTGATAAAAACTTAAAAGTGATGTATTTCAGTTTCATTTGAATCAGAGGGCAAAAATATAGATCACAGTTCCCTTAACAGTGCTTTGAATAGGAAGCTAGGACAAAAGAACATATTTCGTTGGAGAGTTTCTTTTGTCTGATTTAAGAGTATACCATAGCTACTGTCCCTATGATGTCCACATATACAACACATTTTCTAGGAGAGAATAGCACTAAAAGGGGAGACGGGGACAGAACAGATGGGGCAGAACAGAATTTTTCACATAAATATGAGAAATTCTAGACCATTATTTTTCACAGGAAGGCCACAGACAAGCTCAAGCCCCTTTCTCTAACCCTTATCAAGGGGAAGTTTTACTGAAATACACTATGAATTCCTCTAAAATGATTTCCTGCTTTAGACAGGATTTAGGCTGCCCTTTTCAAGAACCACTTTCAGAGATGGCTTGAGTAAGGGTGGTAGTGCTGGCAGGGTGCAGAATCAGAGGGACTTTCTTATCAACACATATTTTAGGGTGAGTCTAGTCACCTTTATTTACAAAACCAAGAGGGTGTAAGGAGAAAAATGACAAGGAAGCATGGTTTTAAATGGAAATAAAAATCAAGAAGTGATAAAATCTGATAATCATGTACTGGAAAAAAAGATGAATTAGAATGCCAACTTCCTTTCTGCACTTTGAACTCTCAACATAGTGAACTATTTGTTATGTTACTAAGTTGTCTGACAAACTCTTTGAAGAAATTGAGAAGATGAAGACAGAAAAGAAAGGGAACACATTTCAAAATGTAACTATTATTGAGGACTTGACAGTTATATTAATGGAGCATTTCCAGTGTATTTAGGATTGTTTTCTCTTCTCACAAGTGTCTGCATTTTTTTTTGTCATGCTATTTCTTTTTTGTAAACATGTGTTAATGAAACACTGTTTTAAAGAGGTCTGACCTTAAAAAGAGCAAGGTTGCTCTGCAGTTGAAAATCTCTCCTCAGCAGTTTCTATCCCTCTCAGGTAGTGTCTAGTTCCTAAGCAGCAAATTTGTGGTGTAACTTTGCTGTCCTGCTCTCCTATCTTCTGTATGTGTTGATACATTTCAGTCAAATAGGACAAATGTTTAAAAGTCACAGGATTGTGAAGTTTTTTCCAGCTTTGTGAGAGGCGGGAAGCAAAGGGGAAGGCTATGTGTGATGCCATCCTTACTACAGAGCAGGAAATTCCAAGTCTCCACAAACCCAAACTTCATCAGCTCAGTTGCAAGATATTTAGAGAATTATGTATGTATACATGATAACTGAAGAAATTATAGGTTTTATGTGAATCAGTAACCTTGATAAGAGTGAGATACACTGCCTTTTACTAAAATATTTCCTGGTTTTGTTTTTTTTTTTTTTTTTTGGCAAACAGTTTAACAGTGCTGGGAAACTGTTTAAACAGTCTTATTAGACCAAAAAGATACTTACTCTTCTGATGCATCTTTTTTAACTACAGTGAAGTTTCTGACTCCCTGATTCCCTCTGTCTCTGAAGAGTAGTGTGCAGAACTGAATATCTGCAAGCATTTCTAGAGAAGACCACTTGTGAGCAGAGTTATCTTCACAGTTTTAACTAAATAATTCCTCAAAATAGTCTTCACTAAGCAGGGGAAAGGGAAGTTGCTTTATATACGAGTTCTGTAAATGTTAATGCACTCTGCTTCACCATGTTGTAATGCTGCTGCAGTTGATATGTATACCACCACAATTCAAGGCCAAATTGAATAGCTTTACTCTGATTCACAATAAATTCAATTAATGATACTAATCTCAAAGTAAGGAACTGTTCAACATAGTAGATGGTGATACAATCTAACAGTGAAGTTTCAATCTAAAGTACATGCTCAGGTAGCAAAATCAATTTAAGGACATGGATCCCTCTGGAAATATGTAATGCACTCAGTGCTCTGAATTGGGCAAGAGATTTCTGTGACTGTCAAATTAACACCACATAGTGAAATGTGTGTAAGCACTCTGAGTTTTGCAATGAGTCTTCCTTCTGAGATTCTAGGGAACATAATTCACTAAAGCTTGTAAGAATTTTCTTGGAAGAAGGAACAACTCTCACAAATACCATGAGGAAGAACAAGATCTGTTGTTCAATATAAACTATTCTAATTACTTTTGACCCTTTGTATGCTTTTTAGGATGATCCATATCCATAAATGGTTATTTATATATTCAGATTATTAAGCATTCAAAGCTCTCCAATGTCTTGAGGAAGCAAGGAAAAGTAGCATATCTTTGGAATAGATTTCAGCTTTGAATTTTAAAATATACTCAAAAATCAGGTATGTTTTATCACCGCAAAAATATTCTATCCCTAATTTTGTTTAATAAATTAAATTATCAGTTCTGCCAGCAGAATAGAACACAGATGATGGAATGAATGAGAAGTATAAAATAAAGGTGTTCAGAGGCCAGGAATAAAGAACAAAGAAGTATATTTAAAATACACAAATATAACTTTATACAGTCTAAGTTGAATAGTGTAACTATTCCTGTGTTTATTTTTGTATTATGGAAATCAGTATTGACAAGATATTCCTTATATCTAAAGAGGAGAAACCAGTTTAATCACAGGGTTATGAAAGTTCTATGATTGTGCTGACTGTTAAGACTATGCTACAGCATACTATGAATATTTTAGTGGTGTATATCAGTATCATTATTTAGACATGCTGTTCTCAAATGAGGCTTAAGAATTACTATTCTGTCTTGATGCAGTGCTTTCACAAGTGTGGAAGGTAAACACCAGATGATCATTTAGCTACACAGTGATGCTGCAGTGCAAATATTTCAACAGACTGACAGAGGAGTGTAAAAGAGCAAGGTAAATGTGTTTTTCTACTCAGGTCAACTAGAAGTCTATTAAAGATTAATCTATTAATATAAAACCAGCAAATACTGATGACAGTACAAAGTAGACTACTAGCTGCTGTACAAATATTTTTATTACACATTAGTACTGAGCAATTAGCATAAAGATGTTTTACTGTAACAACTCTACTCCCTCACCAGTTATACCATCATGCAAGTGAGTATAAAATCTACATTAGATTCATCCAACATGTGGCAACCAAAGAGTTTACAGTGGAATGAGAAAGAGACATAAAAGTGAGTTTAAAAAACATTCTCTCATGCAATAGGTTTTATTAAAATATTGAAATGGCATTTGACTACATGGTGAATCAAGTTGTTGGAGATATGGAGACTGATTGATAGAAATGCATTCTTTTTAGTATAAAACTACCTCAAATCAATTACCTTGAAGTAGAAAGAGAATGTTAAGTATCATGTTAAAGCAGATAAGATAGCATACATAAGTCATAAGGCAACAGAGGCAATGATGTGAGGGAACTCTAATAAGGCTGTAAATCCATAGGAGATAGAAAGCAGGGAAGAAAACATAAAAGAAACCTAAGCCGAGTAATGAAGAAGTAAATAATGTGTTGTGTCATCAGTGCAGTGTAAGATACTTCCTCCCCAGAAAGTATATATATGTAGAACCTGGAATATATGAGGTTGTGTTTGGGCAATGAAAAGTTACAACAATCTATATAACAGTTTTTTCTGTGGTTTTTCCTCTTCCAGTTTGGCATCCCTGACACCTTAGAGAATGCAGCAGGTCAGGAGAGTGAGGAGTTATGCCTGAATTGCAGTCCCAATGGCAATCCCTGCAGTGTGAGTGTTCCCAGCAGTTTTCTTCTGAGGTGCTCTAGGGAGTGCATCTTCCTTCTTTCTCCTTCACAGAATTGAAAAAAACCCAATGTGCTTATTGCACAGGAGGGTGTTCATATGAAGTCTCACATTTACCCAATGTGTGAGGGAAGCCAGTTACTTTTAATTTTTTGCTTTATTTTGTCCTGTAGACCTTAACAATAGGAATATGCATACTGTGCCAGAAAAATCTGCTGCATCTCCAGGCTCTGAAGAAAGGATGAACCTTCAGCATGTTCTCTCATCTTTTCTTTGTTCCACCTGTCATTCTCTCCCCCCTTTAACTGACTGTGCCTTTGTAGTTTGGGCATTTTCTACTTTATCTCTGTAGGTGCAGAAATACAGACAGAAACTTACCCCAGCTGCTCACGTTTGTCAAGTCCATAGTTTCAAACTTCCTGTTGATGCAGAAGCAAGGTCTTGACAGCAGTGTCAATTTTGTGTCAGAAGCATGGATGCATTTGGTCTCAGATAAAGAGTACAGCAAACCAAGCAAACTACAAGTAGGTTTGTTTTGGGGTTTCTTTTTGTTTGTTTGTTTGTTTGTTTGTTTTGTTTTGGTTTTGGGTTTTTTTGTGTTTTTTTTTTGTTTGTTTGTTTGGTTGGGTTTTTTTTGTTTTGTTTTGTTTTGTTTTGTTTTTGTTTTTGTTTTTTTTTTTTCAGTTTTGTTTTCTGGAAAAGCAGCTGATTTCCCAATGCAAAGGCTGGTGCTCCAGGTCTTTCAGGGCTAATGGCTCAGGCAGCCTTGTTGCCCCTGACACATATGAACAAGGTTTCAGAGGGCAATAGAGCTTGTGAATGTGAGAGGATGCTGAGAGTTGCACTGCCACACTGTCCCAGGCAGAACAGGGTAACCCCAGGATCTCCAGGCACTCTGCAGACTGTTCAGGACATCTCAGGGCATCCTTTTAGGGAATAGAATGTGTTAAAGTACCTGGTCCAGTACATTTCTTATAGCCATGTGTAGTATCAGTCAGAACACATTCTGAATGCTTTTAAGAAGTTTATTTATAACAAGAGCCAGATACAAGTTTTCCATTGGAATTTCACAAGAGGAAATGTAGCTTCTGAAAAAATTATTTCTGTGAGAGGCATTCTATAATACCAAAAGATATATTTTCTTTTCAAAAATTAGCAAACCCTTAATTTAACTTTTATTTGAGCTAAAGAGGAGAATTTTCATTTAGAACAAGGACTTCAAAGAACAGGCTACGTGTCCTTACAGCACATGGATTCCCTTATAAAGCAAGAAATCCCTCTAGTCTCATTCCATCATATGGAGCAGTGCTGTGTCTTCTGTAATGTCCCTTAGAGTTTGATGTGAATATTATCTCACAGGGTAAGGAGGTTTGTGAGCAGTCTGGCACTAGAGAACATACTGCACATGAAGGACACCTCCGGAAAACAAAGTTTCATTTCTTAAGTGATTCACATCACTGTGCTTCAGGCCATTTCAACAAATCAGAATGAAACATTGCAGTTCTAGTTCTGCCAAAATACTCATATTCAAAAATGCAGTGAAAAGTCTGGATTTTATGGGACACTATAATATAAAAAAAATACTATTTTTTTCTCTCTTGATGGTTCAAAATAAATTTGCACAAATGCAAAACATAAGTGAAATGGTTCTCGCTGAAATTTGCTTTGGGCTAAAAATCTATTTTTTTACTTTTTAAAAATTTACTTCTGGTAATTTATTATTATTCCCTTACGAAATATTTAATTTCAGGATTGGTTTACCCTGTTAGATATTTGTATGAATAATATCAACATTCATGTGATGGAAATGAAAATAAACTTGAAAATATATGTGAAATTATTCTGGTAATGGGACATGTTTTTTCCAACATTTCTTCCTGTGCTTCTTTTAGTCTCACACTCATAAACCAATAAACCAAGGAAAAGCAGATTACATATTAGTGAGTTAGAGAGAAAGAAGATTTTAAACACATGTCCTGATTCCTCATCATTGCAAATACTATAAAAAGTATGGGTCATGTGTAAATATAGACTCCCTGTGAAATGCCATCTTGCTTGTTCCTAGTTAATTTGGTGGCTTTTTTATATTTGGTTTGGTTTTTGATTTTGTTTTTCCTTAAAAGGTAGGGACATTTAGAGAAATTAGAAATAATTAGATTCAGTGAAGAAATGAAAGGAAACGAAATTCAAATAAAGGAAAAAGTGTTGCCATAATAAGTAAAAATTAATAATGTAACGATTCATTTAGGACATATGGCAAAAAATATGTTCATATCTCTGTGTTCCACTTTGTTTCTTTAGTAATATTACTTCCTTTTCTATGTACACTAGATACATTCAGTTTTAAACTTATTTTCAGTCCTGCCCAACATTTTAAAACTTAACTTCCAGCTTTACATTAAACTAATGTAATTAATATCCTGTGAAGTTCTTTGTCTTGTGTTCTCAACATACTAGAACATACTAGAAGTATTTTCTGTAAAGATCTCTAGCAACCAACAAAACAAAATACATATAAATTTACTTTTTAGAGCAAAATTAAATTGGAAAACACTAGTACATGTCAATGAAAACATCAGCTAGTAAAATATATATTTTACAAGTGCTTCAGCTGTGAAAATGGTAAAATAACATTAAAATTATTTCAAAATGTTAATTCTCTACTAGTTTTAAGTTATCTTTTTCATATTGAAATTTCAGAAAGTGATGTCAAAGGAAATCTACAGGTCAGGACTAAGAGTAATCTTTCTCTTTCATGAACTAACTGTTTAAATACATTTTTTTCATTCCTCAAAAGGTATATTTTCTCATGGCTAAATTTTATTTATTTTTATTTATTCTAGTAAATCCCTACTTATAAGTACTGTCTAACCTTTCCCTGGAGACTGTTTCAGCTACTTGGTGAGACTGTGGCAGGGAGTGTTTGGTGGGGGAAAGCAGGGGGAGCAAGATGGAGAAGAGCCACAGGGACTGCATACAGCTCCTGATGTAATAAAGGAGAAATTTAATTAAAATACACCTGCTGTATGTAGTCTGCCAGAATTTAATTATACTAAGTGGTCAATTCTTATGGATGAGAATGGCTATTCTCCTTATTTTCAACTAGGTGAAGCACAATAATTCAAAGCTGCCCATTGTCCTTTAGAGTTCAGAGCCTCACCATTTGTCACAGCCAGCTTTAGTAAGAGCACTGTGTCACAGCACACAGCACTGGAGGAGCTTGATTTAGACCCTTTGTTTTAAGGAGATTCTCATGTCTTAAAGTACAGACAGGCTAAACTAACGTCCGTGTCTTGAAAACAGGATGAATGAAAAGGCTGTTTGACTATTCTGAACATGCAATCAGTAACTTCCATAAAAGAAACCCAAGGATTAATTCATTATTTGACTTTTCCTTTCATAATACAACACACTTTTCTTGTCTGTCTATTCCCTGGAGGTCTGCTGTCTCTGCTTTTTAGGTCAGGCAGTGCAAGTCTACTGTTGCTTTTAACACTTTTGGTGCTTAAGATTACCCTTGGCTAAATTCAATGTGGCGGTGACAATCAATGCATGCAATAAACTCCAATTTGGCAGATATGACAGATGCTGGGGTAAAAAAATCTTTAAAGCACAAAAGATAAGGAGTGAACAAGGAATGGATATGACTTAAAAGCATTGTGCACAATCTTCTTCTTCTTAGTGGTTTTTCTACCAAATCCTGATGACATCAAAACCAGGAATTAAAATCTTTGGAGTATGACCCATTTCAAGGTTATTTTTATCTAGCATGTCAGAAGACTAGAAAAATAAGAGAAGGTGATGCATAATAGCAGGTGGCACTAAAGAAGACACCAAAAAACTCCTTGATAAGGTGGTAATTGATATTACTTTGCACATAAACTTACCTGGCATAATGTAGAATATGCTGATATATTTCCTCTACAGTTGAATAAGCATTTCTTCAGCAGGTTATATACCTTTGCAAGTAACAAATATCAATTCAAATAGCTAACATTTATATCTGGAAAAAAAACTAGAGAAGAGAAAAATGCAGTTTAGCAGTGGTAATGTATTAGTAAAGTATAAGTGAATTGTCAGGGAACTGCATATACAATGCTAATGAGGCAGAGTACATCTTGCTGTAATACTGGTGGAGTCCAAATATCTTTTACATTAGCATATTAACTGTCACTCCTCTCCAGTATTTACGTCTAGACAAACCTCAGTCTGTGATAAGTAATGTCTACTTTGCTCAGTCTCTTAATACCTGCTGGAAAAAGCTATGATGGAAGTAACTCCTCCCTATGTCCTCCATGTCTCATTATAGCAGTGTAAGTCTCTAAAAATGTCATATACTTAAAAAAAATAATAAAAAAAGAACAAAAATCCTTTCAGATTAATACAAATAATGAATTTTCATATGGTTGCCAATGCCAGGTATGGTTCAAGTATCATATTCTTCCCCCTGCCCCACCTTCAAACCTGCTAGACCTGTCTAACCCAGGTTAGACTTGCAGGCTTCCCTGTACAGTAATGCAGATGTAGTGTATTTTCTCCTATAGAGTGTTGGTGCAGTGTTCTCCATCCCACACAGAGCTGAAATCTCCTCAGGATGACAGTTTATTGATTGCAGGAATCTAAACCCCTTCAGTGCTAAATTATGTTTTTTAATCAACTCTCTTTTGCTTAGCAATCCATGACTACCCACCAGTCCTTGGCCCCACCAGCCACTGCAACCCAAGGGCTAGATCTTGTCATTAAAAGTGACTAACAGTTGCTGTTCCACTTGTACTCAGTTCCACTCAGCAACTAATATATATAGATTTATATTTAAACTTCTTGATTTATAATGTTCTAATACATGAAAATCTCAGACTGATCTGGTCTCTAAGGATCCTTCAATGAGATGAACAGATTATAATGTAAAGAAGTGGAAAAATAATACACTTTAAATTAAATCTTGATACAAGCTCAGCTGTCTACAAAACAAATCCTTTCTAAATCATATTATTTAGTTACTTTTGTATTTTCTGTATATGTGTTAGGCATTATCCTAACACAATGTACTCCTCTGTGGTTATTACTTTTGTTCAATTATTTCCCTATAGGCAAAAATCTGCTGCTATCAGGAAAGGCACCCAATGGATTCTCAAAGTAATTCTCATATATGTAAAGAACAGTGCCCTTATTGCTCTTAACAGCAAGTTAAATCCCAAACCTGAAAAATAAAATGCAGTGCAAGAGGAGATCTCTGTGCCCAAATCTCACCTAGCATCTTCTCTTCATAGACAAGTCTCAGAAAGACCAGTTGGAGACATGTGGCTCTGTGGAGGAGTTAAACCAATATATTCACTGTGCAGGAGTCTAGCAGTCAAGGATTCTTAGGAAAGGAAGAAAACTCAGCCTTTGCTTTAATTTTCTAGTTTTGATACATATCTCCTTTAAGCTCCAGAAAACAGACAGACAAAACAGACTCACTACTTTCCAGCTGAGACATTTAAAAATGCATCTCCATATGATACTGAAATTTCATTCAGAGACTATAAGACTATATAAGTTTAATGTGAAAAGCCTAACTATGCATTTTAGGATTATGACAATAAGATACTACAGCTGACTTGAAAGGGACATGCATGCTGATTACTGACCCCCTTTCCCCACTAGAACAGGGACTAGGGTCAATCTGGCAATCCCTTGTGTGACCAAGATCCCTAAAGATGAGGCTGTAGGCAGATCTGAAGTCTGAGATTTTTCTTCCCATGTTCACTGGAATCTGAAAATGCCTTTGGAATCTATTTTCCAAAGGGCACACTGCTGGGAAACTGAAGTTTCAGGACAACCCCCCAAATGCCTGTTATAGGATTAATTTTATGCAAGGTTTTCATCGTCTCTTGATTGTCTTAACTGAAATCAGACCTTTGATTAATGCTAACTGAATATTTTTAATATCTAATAATAATGCAAGGCTGAGAAGTACTAACAAAGCATCTACTCTAGCCATTCTTAGAGGAGATACAATTTGAACTGTTCAACAATTGCCAGGCTAGTTCTCCAAGGGGTGGTACTTCTTAGGTATTCCCCTCTTCTCAGCCATCACAGGAACATTCCTGCCTGATTTGTGTGTGTCTGGGTGGTACACTGAGACATGCCTCAGTCGGGTACATGACTTCCAGAGGACAGCGTTTGTTTGGCCTGCTTAGGGGACTGGCTGACAGATCTGTTGGGATCCAGGCCTGAAGGGCAAAGGAATCCAGGAAGGCTGGGCATTCCTCAAGAATTCCTCTGAAAGTCACAGGATCAAGCTGTCCCTGTGTACCAAAAGATGAGTGGATGGGGAAGAAATCAGCCTTGATGAACAGAGAACTTTGTCTGGAACTCAGGACAAATGATGAGCGTTCGTCACCTTTGAAAAAATGGCCAGGTCACCCAAGGAGGACCTCAAGGATGTCACAAGCTTGAGAGAGAGAAAACCAGAAGGGCCAAAGGCCTCTTACAACCTTAATGATTCTATGATTGCACTGAACATATAAAACTATTGCTATACTTGTGCACAAAAAGGTAAACAGAATGCTTGCTGTCCTGAGGACCAAGACTATGGAGACCATGCTGGGGATATCAAAGTTTCCTTTGTATTGTAGGTCCTGAACTGAGTGACAAATTTGGAGTTTTGTGTGTGAGATACAGAAGCCACTTATAGAATATGGCTGCTGGTATCAGTCACTCTGTGCAAGCAGCAGTTACCAGGTTTTTAATAGAGGGTGGCAAGCTGAATGCTGTACCTGAGAACAAAACTCATAATGATAGAGAGAACTGTCTCTGAAGAAAGATTAGCTAGAACTCGACCCCAACGAACGATTGGCAAAAAAGTACAAATTTGACTGGAAGATGCCATTTGAAACTGTTTCTTTAATTCACTGCAGTACTTACTATTCCTACTTTTTACATTCAAAATAGTAACTTCATTTGTAGCCTAATCTTTATTAATAAAAACGGAATCTTTAAACAGTTCTTTTCTCTTCTCAGAAAGAAAACCTTCATATGCCTTTATTATCTGTGATAGGAAATTTCATTTCCTGAGCTGGCCAGAAATCTCTGTTGAATTTTCTGCAGCTGATAACTTGAAACCATTCTTTTCATTGCAATAAGCTTCTTCTTCATGTCTGAGGCTTTTTTGCCTATGTTCACTTGTCTCCTGATGATTTTTTTGATAGAAGATCCCCTTTGTTTCCTGAACATGTTTGGTACAATGCTCTTGCAGATTAGCTTTTGTAAAAGTGTATTTAAAAATTCAGTTTCCACAGAAAATAAATCCAAAGCTTCCATCTATGAAGTTTATTAAAATAGTCTCCCTTCTCTCTCATCCGGTGTAAGAGGTTTTGACTGAGTTTTCAAGATTTTTGCTTTTGTGTTCCAGGGCCTGTGTTTCTAAAATGCAAGGAATTATTGATGATATAAAAAAAAAAGTCTAATAAGTATTGCCTTCCCTTTGTCAATATATTGATATGTCTCCCTATGCTTTGCAAATTTATAATACTTTATGAAATGTGATGAGAGAGTAATTTAAAATACATTCTTTTTCTTGCTGTATACAAAAACATTCAAACATATGTCTGATGCAAAAAAAGAGAAGAGTTTGGGCAAAGTGGTAATAAATTATCAGTTAGATTGATAGTGAATATTATTTTTAAAAGGAAAACCAGCATACAAATATTTTCTCGGTGATAGTTCTGTGCATGCTCTTTTCCAAGGAAACCATATGTTCATATTCTCTCATATTCAGAGCAGATTTAGTTATCAAAGACTACAACTTAATGACAAAATCAAAATGTGTTTTGAAATTGATTATTTGGTACTTAGAGAAGAAGTTTCATAGGAAGGAATTGTTTGATGGAGAACATGCATTTATTACTTCATATACAGTTAGACCCATTGATCATAAGGGTCTTTTCCTACATAAATGACCCTATATTTCTGTCCTATGATTCTGTATGCTCATGTCTTGGGTTTCAGACTCTCTTCATTTTAGCCTCTTCAAAGAATGAGAAAATCAGCCTGAGACCTCTTCAAATTGGAGCTGTTTAACTGGTTGAATACTAAAAAATCATATTAAGAATGATGCTTAAAAAAAATCAGCTGCTTTAACAAGAGACTTACTGATTTTTATAATACTGATGCACATCCTGAGAAATCTGGTTGGATTTAATTCTCAGAAAGAACTATTTAACTATTGAAAAGTAACAATAGTCCAATCCATATGCTTTCCAGCACTGAAGAAAAGCAGAAAGAAAACCGGAATAGACTCTATCTTACAGTAAGCAAATCTTCTAAAGATGCCCTCCCATTTTGCCATGGTGGGTGGGAGGATGTTTTACACCAGTTGTAGATAAACTGAGAATTAGATAATGACTGTTTTGGGAGGACCTTGCCTCTCACATTAATTGAAGAGGATGAAATAATGACTGTGTAGCAATGTACAGCTGCAGTATCCAGGCTATATGTATAAAAATGAGAAAGAATATATTTCCAAGTAAGATATTTGGATTTCATTGAACATGACAAGTACTGCATATGGAGCTTTCAATTGGCTTTCTCTTTTAAAGATCAGCCTTGCTTTAAAGCTTTGGATAGAAATTTTCCTTGTTCCCTTATGTAAATCCTTTTACTGAACTGGAAATAAAAAGATTTAACCCTATAGCTTCTGCTTGCTTACAAACTAGATGTTCAGCTACAGGAAGAGAGCTTCAGCTCTCTTGCATGCAGAAAAAATGGCAAATTAAATATAAAGGTAGGAAAAACTTTGCTGTTTCTTGTTTGTATCCTTAAAGGTCAGTGTGGGCAATTAGCTGTCTGCAAGACATATATAATTGTTAGTCACATAGAGGACATGATCTTTATTTATGTCTTGTTTGTGATATGACAGAGAAACCTGGCTTATCCGGGGCTTGAAGTGACAGTATTTTCTTATACCAAAAAATACATGCATTCTCCTCTCAGATTTTGCCACCCAGTTCTACAGGAAATGAAGGCACATTCTCAAGTGAGCAGACTTCTAGCACAACAACAGCCTTTTAAAAAGTACTGCATTCCCACTTATAAAATGTGGCAGCATTTTCACTTTTTAACCAAACATTTTGTGAAAACACCTCATGTATGTGTAAAAGTTCCTTTAGGGCTAAGTAGAGCTAATTTTTTTTTTTTTTTTTAATAATGGATGCCTTTATAATAGGATACAGGGAAGAGAACAGAAAGGTTTTTTGCTGCAATAGAAGAAACACAAAATGTACCTATTGTGCCATTAAATAAGGGTATTTGGTGTCAGAACTGCTAAAAGCGTGAAATCACTATGGAAGCAACTAATTATTTTAATTAAATTAATGTTTCTAAGAAAAAACTTCCAGAAAAAATACAGAGCTTAGTGAATAAGAAAATGTTTTCTGAGTGTCTATGTATTAGTCTTTTTTTCCATTCGTGATAATTAATTTTCATTCTCTTTAAATAAAATCATTCTAATAGCGATACATCTTAAAATTCAGTTTAAAAAATCACAAGTTTTCAGTTACTATTTCTTTTCCTTTCCCCCCACCCTTGAACAACTGAACAGAGCTCATACTAACTTTATATGGATCTGCTATCTGATCATCTGTGACCGAGTTTCATGGGTTACATGTCTAGTCCAGACTGTGGTCCAGGCATCCAAACTCAAAAAACTGACATTTCTTTATATTTCCTGAAAGTTAAGGATTTCTGAAATGTCTAAAACCATTTGAGAATTCTAGACCTATTCAGAAGCCCAAAGGTTATGCCTTTTCCCAAACCTGTCCTATTTTCACTCTTACACAAGCAAACTGTGGAGCAGTACATGGTACAGCATCAAAAGTTTGTTTCAACCTCCACTTGGCCTTGCTACCTTCCTAGCTTTGGTGTATCTTTGGCTTATACAGTGCCTGGGGCTTCCTGCAGATGAAGGTAACCATCATTTAATATTGATAAATTTATCAAAAATCTACCTATTTTGGTGTCCATTTCCTCATTCCCTTTCCCAGAATGATGCCTTTTCAAGAAGGACTTTCCTGGGAAATGATTCTTATCTGTTGATGGCTGTAACAAAGCTCATCTTTCTTTCACATTGAAGGCTTTTATATTGATCTATCTTTTTTTATTTAGGATGAGGAACAGAAAACAAATCCTCTTAAACACCATTATTCTGCTATGAAACATAACAACAACCACAACCTGACTTGCACTGTGCATGAGAAACTCTCTCAGCAGTGTCTGCAGCTGCCCTGCTTTAGCAGAGAGAATTGCCATTGACAGAGCTCCTACAGCCCTGTGGATTCTCTCTGTTACCATGCACTGTTATTAAGCAAGACAGCTCTAGAGAGGGCGAGCTGCACATTGATGCAGAGCTGGGATGGGACAGAGGCAGAGATCCTTAGTGGAACTCTAACTTCTGTATAAGCCCTAATGAGCCTGGCTGTCCTGCTCACCCACAGTGACTCTGCTCACAGAAAACAAACTTAATTCTTAAATCCAAGTGCTTGGGGATAATACAAGGTTTGTAAAACACTGACAGGCTTGTTTACTTTTTTATTGTCTTCTGCATAAAATATCTTGTTCTGAAGTTCTGCTTTTGTGGCAAATTCAATAGAACATTTGGAGAATGTGATTTTGGTTGAATAATCAAAAGGGTGAAGTCATGAAGCACTTGATTGAAAAGGCTCCTTAAAGTGCCAACCTCTTCTAAAAAACGTTAAAAGAAGGAGCGTAGATATGAGAGGAAAACAAAATGGTACATAGCACTGAATTGCTGAGAGGGCAGTAAAAATAATGTAAAATAAAGACAGGTGAATGGAACATTTAAATAAAGTCCTTTCTAACATTATATGACTAACAGAACATCTCACACTATGAATTAAATTGTAATCATCTCAATGACAGTATCACTGAAAATAACAATGGTGAAGAATACATGGTATGTACAAAAAAGACTTTCAAAAGTTGTTACATGTTACAGTGTAATCTATTGGCTCTTTTTTGAACCTCTTCCATATTAACTCAATTGATCCCCAATTATGAATGTGAGAACAACAATTCTATTCATGTAGCATGAAGCATTACTTCATTGTAAGACTGAAAAACTTTTAAGGTTTTGATTCTGCTGGCTTTTTTTGCATAGATTATGCACAAAATTATAGCACTTATTTGTAACATTCAGTAACAGTCAAAAAATTGTTTTGTTTTTGATTACAAACTGTTTATCCCATAGTTTACAAATAGTTCTGGTTTTCTGAAACTGCTGAAAAAATTTACATAATTTTTCCAATTCTGCTTGCAGCAATCAGAAAATTTATTAAGGTATTTGTCAGGGAGAATTTTATTAAAATTAACATGGTCATAATGGATTTTATGCAAGTTCATATGCTAGCCTTCCATTTAATTTCATAACAAGTTAGAACATCTTTTGAACTGATTTTATTTCCTTTTTTTTCCTATGTAAAAATATCTTGAACTGTATGCATATCTAACCTGTACATTTGGCATTTTTTATATTCTTTTAGTGAAGAAGTGTTTTAGGGTCTGTTTCATCTTTGTCTTTAAGTGTAGACTTTGTCTTTAAATGGAGACTTTCTCCATTTGTATGCTATTTACAACATATTGAATCAAATTTTTTTATGCTGCAGTGGTTTACACTGGATGTGCACAATAATCCAATAAAAGGAGAGTTCCTAGGCACTTTTTCCTTATTTTCATCTTTCTGCCAAAATGAGTTTGTTTTCCAATTTTTTTTCTAATACTTTAAAACTGCTTGCTTCTGTTCTTGCTTTCGTTCTCAGTCATTGCCATCGTTTTTTGTTCTCCTCTGGTTCCACCTTTGTTTTCTTCCTTTTCAGGTTTCTCCATGTTCCAGCCTGTGAGTGACTCACTGTATCTTTGTCCCTGAAAGAAAAATTGTAAGGAGAATTGTGTGAAACAAGTTGCCCATCTTTGTAATGACCTATTTGCTTTCCTCTTTTCTGTTGAAAGGGTATAAAGGGGTGCTTTATTGAACTGAGTAACTTGGCTTAAGTAGACTCTTTAGTAGACAAATCAGGGTTTTTTCCTAATTTCCCCCTGCATTTTGCTGAGGATATTTTTCTGAAAAAACTTTTCTGAAGAACTTTCTGAAAAAGTTCTGAGCTCAAGTTTGTCCTATTAAAGAGTACTCCAGTCCATGCTTAGGAAGAATGTAATTACATCAGATTAGTACCTTTTAAATTCACACTTCATTAAGAGCAGTCCCAGTTTTTAAGAACATTCGCCATGCCTTTCCAGTTATTTAGTTTGTGTTCCTTTATAGCTTATAGGTTTTTTAAGAGATGTGAACATTCTCTGGTACATGGCTATTGCATATGTGCAAGACTGTTCAAATAATGAACTTCTGGAGTTCTACTGATTATCCATATTGATTGTACAGATAACTGCCTACATTTTAGGAATTTTCTTTGAAAACTGAGCTGTTTGGTGCTGAGAGCTTGGATAAATTATACAAGCAAGAGGAGATTTTCTAAGTAAAAGCTACAGGTGGCATTTGTTTTAGTAGATTTTATATACTTGTAACATATAGGAATGAGAATGCTTTATATTGTTTACTGTGATCCTCAGAGTAGTATATGACACCATTACAATATCGAAAGCAGCTATTTTCCTTTAAAATTTGGGTAGAATCATAGGAGTGAAAAATTTTCTGGTCTTATTCTCTAACCTTTATATAACACATTGGTTTGGATTAGAGGAAACATTCTCTGCTGTAAGTAACATTTACCAGAAGTTACTAAAACCTCATAGATCCATGAAAAAAACCCCTAGGAACAAACTAATGGAAAAGACATGTTGGTTGTAGGTTTCCAGAAGCACAAGTGGCCATTGTGGTGTTGTGTGAGTACTCTGTTAGAAACATATTAAACAGGCCCCATCCACACAAAATCTGGATTTCTAGCAAACCTTAAAGCTGAACATTTGTACTGTAGGTCACTAATGACTTGTGAAAATTGAAAACTTAGGAAACTATAACTCTATTCATTGTAGAAAAGTGCCTTTCCTTTTTTTTTCCTGAACACAGGTTTTAGCATAAGGATATGCAATTAGAATATTCATAGAGAAATA
The DNA here is from genome assembly GCA_017589585.1 of Phylloscopus whistleri. NCBI lineage: Eukaryota > Metazoa > Chordata > Aves > Passeriformes > Phylloscopidae > Phylloscopus > Phylloscopus whistleri. The sequence goes on from JADMLD010001408.1 coordinate 3,983,890, forward strand.
ACATTAATATGATTGTTTGAAAAGCAGGACTTGCCTTAAAAAAAAAGTCTATCCAACTTGTTCTCTCAGGAATCCTGCTGGAATATAGCTGATATAAAACTTTAAAATACTATGAAAAATCTCCATCAGGTCCCCATTTATTCATATTGGGTGAAAGCCAGTACTAAAGGCAATGGAACTATTATTCCAGAGCTGGATTTGACCCAGATGTCTGTCCTGTTTACACACGTGAAAACCTATTAAACTTATGGTGCTTGCAATGATATAATTTGAGGCCAAATCATTGTTCTTTTTGAGGAACTGAAATTGAACTTAATGTAAAATTTGACCATTGTATTAATGTAGGAATAAATTCTATTCAGACAATGTATAGTGTGTGTATGTCAGTACATCAGAACAGGAAATGTTATAAGTGCTTTACTTTTTTATTATGTTCTGCATTTGCAGATAGACGGATTCATGCACAGAGCATAATGATTGGGTTAAAATCACAAATGTGTCAGAGTTGTAATATACTATTCTCTTATAGTGTGAGATGAGAGAAAAAGGAAGAGAGGGAAATGACAAGATGATGAAAAAAGATGATGCTAGCAAGACCCTTAATTTTGATTTACTGAGGAAATCAGATTGCAAGAATGACAGTCATGTAGAGTGATCTTATGTTCATTCAGAGAGATAAGGGTCAGGGGAAGGAAATTGGCAGTGCAGACCGTGGTGAAAATTCAGATCCTGGAGCTTGTTTACTGAGTAGTTGACATGTTGGATTATTGGTTAAAGAAGAAATCAAGTTTCTGAAATTCTGTTTTAGAAATGATAACGGAAATTGTATAATTACAAAAACACATATAGAAAAAAATTATAATTTTAACCACTTCTATGTGCTGGTATATAATAGGGGGAAAATGCAGAGTTTCTTTGTTCAATCTACACTCATTGTACAAACTTTTATTACACATAAATTAATATTATATTATTCCTGTCTGCAGAGAATCTACCAAAGTTCTATTTTATCTGAGTGTCATAGGCTAGGAAAAGCCTGATTTTGTTCCAATCGGGGTCAGCTTTTTTGATTGACAAGCAATTTATCCAGTAGAAGACAAGCTGCGACTTTTGGCGAAATGCTTAAAAAGGCTGGGTGGGGGGGAGGAGGGGGCTCTTTATCTCCCGGTGTGGCAGGCCGGGGACAGGGAGCGGCCGGGCTGGCCGGCCTCGGTGCCCCCCCACCCCGGGCGGCTGCGGCGGGCCGGGCGGGCCGGGCCGGGCCCCGATGCTGCCGGAGTCGGGGCAGGCCGGGTCGGAGCTTTAGGAGCCGCTGTCTCGCGGAGAGGCGGGCAGCATGGAGAGGAGAGAGAGCTCGGACGGAGTGCCTCTTCGCCCTTGCTCTTCTTTTCAAGCCGAAGAAACCAGCGCACGGCTTCTAAACGACTCAGTTTCCCGCCGCAGAGCCACGTGGGCAGCCCGGCAGCCCGAAAAGTTTAACCTTTTGTTGTGAGCAGATGGACTTTCCTAAACATCATCTTTCTCCGGAAGAAGAACAAATATAGCGAATAGAAAGACACAGCATGGAGCTACAGTCGGTAAAGGAAGAGTGAAAAGGACTTTAAGGCAAAAGGACAAGGAGTGGCCTAATTTTGGCTGGACATTTCTGGTAAAACTATAGAGACTGAACTAGTTTTTTCCTGTAACATATAAATGCTTTTGGGGGGATGTAAGGTTCTAGTTAAAAGTGATATGAAGCTTTTTGCTCCTAAAGAAAGAGGAGATTTGTTTTTGGGTCTTGAGATGATTTTAGAAATAGAAGAAGAGAATCTTTGTGTCATACTAGAGGAGGCATCCTTAAACAGTACCCCAATAAGCAAATATGGCCTATGTGCAGTGTTGAGAGAACTGCTAATGGGTAGGATTTCGCAGTTTGCAGGAGTTCCTTTGAAATCCTCGCAGATGTAGAGCATGGGATGTCTATATAGAACCCAGAGAGACTCCTTTCCTAAAAGAACTGATAAAAGGTTATTTTTAAAATGGTAAAACTGGCTGAAGTTGCAAGTCATGTCTTTTTATGTTGAGTGAAGAAAGGTAAAAAACTTAGAAAGAGAAAGAAAGATGTTTTAGAAGTTTCATTTGTTGTTGTTGTTGTTTTTTTTTTTTTTTCCCTTGTTGTTTTTGTGTGTATTAATAAACTATCTTTGTAATTTAAAGATGGGCCTGTTTTGCTTTATATTCTTCCAGTCAAATGAAATATAGAACGTGATTAAACCATCACACTGAGCAGGTTAGACCTAAGTACCACTTGATAAAGAAAACTTTATGAAGTTTTCTCAGTTGAAACAAAACAAGACAGGCTATAAAGGTCTGAATATAATCCACAAATAGAACAATATTTCTTTTCCTAACTTTCTGAATATAAGCTTGAAAAAAGATGATGTAGTGAAATTTTTTTTTGTTGGAAAGTGCTTCTCTGACGTGATATGCTTTTGCTATAAACAGGCTTCTGCAAAAAGCTTTTAATGCCTTGTTGGAAGTAAATCCCTGTTTTTTTCCTGGAGCTGGAACTGGCATGATATAGACGGCTGTAGCAGAAGTCCCTAAAAAGACACATCTTCCTGTAATGTAGACAAGACTGATGACCTCTGCTGACTTGCTGGTGGGAGCATCTGCTCTCACATCAGGGGCTCCTCATTACCTGTCCCCACACAGACCAGTAATGATTTTCAGAGGAAATGAAGCTGAGAACAAAAAGTCATCTCCCAGAAATGAAACCATTAAGACTAGATAGTGGTAATAACAGCAGATTTCAAGGAGATTAGAAAGATAAAACTCATTTACAAATGAGCTGATTTTCACTGGAAGTAGTATTAGGAGAGAACATACTTCAGATAGTTTTAATCTGAAACTGAAGTTTTCTCTTTCCTCTCTGTCACTCTCCTCTGCAGAAATAACCTTCAGGGCAAGAAAATACTTTTGTTTGGGGAAGTTTGAGCATTGTTGAATGCTGTAAATAATCATGTTTGTGTCACTTTGGAATTGATTTGAGACTAGTTCTTCTCTGCTAAAATGCTGTCATGCCTCCCTGCCATCCTGGTTTCCTCATCCTCATAGTCCTGTTCTCCACAGTTGCCTCACTAGAGGAACTGGAGTGCGGCACAGAAACTCGTGCAGATGCAGATAACGGGAGCCATGCTAAAAGAAATTTCAATTTTTTTTCTTCAATTCTTTGTTGCTTACCAATTGCTTTCCAATGCAATATTCAGCTAACACATTTGTTTCATGTGGTAGCTTTCTGAGCAGTGAGAGACTTGAACACATTTGCAAATGTTTTGTTGAGTCGGAACAACATCTATATCTTCTGTGAGCACTATGTGAATCCTTTCTATAATTTGAATTTTTATATATAGTATTACTTTCAGAAAAATCTTGGAAGATTGTCATTTGTGACATTTTGTTAAAGTATTTTTGTAGATTGCTTCTCATTCTGCATATGCATTGTGAGAGTATTCTCTTCTAACAAGATAAATCTACTGCAAGTCTTGAAATGTTGGTCCTTTGTGGAAAAAAATTGCACCTGACAGCAAAGGTTATTTGTTCTTTGCAAAGAATTTTATCTGATCCTAACTCATTGAATTATGTATGGTTCCTAATGTTTGTAGATGATTTTATTAATTTTCAATAATTAAGATAATAATCTTTAAGGTAGTAAGATTATCTAGTGGATGTTTGTATGACAGACTGTAATGGTCTAGTCTGAGAATGTACTGTACCATAGTTGAAAGTATAATGTGGCAAAATGAAGCAGTGCTTATTTTTTCTCTGATTTTATAATTTTAATGGGATAGAAAGAAACTGAAATGATGAGGTTAATTTGGTTTAAAATTTGAAGAATCTGTTATTTAATTGAATAGACAGGTTTTCACATCATTAGAGAGAGACATTCTCTCCCTTCTTTAAATCAGTGCTAGTTTTTCATTAAATGTCAAAAAAAATCATGTAATTTGTGGTTGTCATCTATTAAACCTTCTTTCTTTTTTTAAAAAAACCCTTAAGTATATTTGAATTACTTAGCATGACTCACTGAAGTGCATAGAAAGATTTGCATTGAAGTCAATGGCCTTTGACCCTATCTACTGTACTACTGTATGAAATGAAACTTGGCTTCTGCCAAGATTTTTCAATAGATAACAAGTTATAAAAATGTTTTATTTATTTAATCACATAACATGATTGTTTTCTGCTCTGTTCCTCAGCCTGCTATTTTTTCCTCTACATTTCTGTCAATTTAATTTATTTTTTTACATTGATTTGTGGTGCAAAAGAATTTAAAAAAATACAAACACTGTGTTTGTTTTCTATATTCACATTTCTTGTCTTTTTTCATGTTCTCTTTGTAGCTATTCTTTCATTTTGTATCTTTTTCAAGCCACAGCTGATGGCAAATTAAGATATTGAGCATGGAGTATGTAAAATTTGAAATACTGCTTTAACTGTCACTCAAAAAAGATTTTTAAATTACGCATTTGATTATATTTTCCTTCCTCTGATTTCAATATAAAATCACTATGAATAAAAGAGGATTAGAAGTTTAGGTTTTATATAAACATTTTTGTATTGTGATATATCTGTCCTTGTTACAGGTATAAATTTGATTCTGGAGGTCTTTTCTGTGAAATGTCAGTTTGTATCAGAAAATAAATCTCTTGTATGTTGGGGGTTTTTTTTAACAAATATAAAGAACAGCCTTCTCCCTGTTCTTATTTTATAAAATAGAGCAAACACTGATGTTGGGGTATTTTCATGTAAAGTTCTTGCAATGGATGAGGTGGTTTGCAAGAGCCATCCCATCACCAGTGCACACACTGTTTACAGAGAATGCATTGTTTAGAGTAGTTTCATTTTCAGTGTGGTTTCAACACTGCTCTGGAGTTGGAGAGCAGATTGGCATGAGAATGATTGTGGTTTGAATACAGGTTTTGGTCTGAATGCCTGCAATTACAGAAGTTCCCTGGACTCACAATTGTCCAGGGAATACAATTCCACTGCAGACTGAATTAGTAGACATCAGGTATCAGACACAGAATTGCAAAATGAGTTTGGATCCATCCAAAATGGATTCTATCCAGAAGAACTTTATTTTTCATTTCAGAAAAAAACCACCCAGAACATCCAAATATTTTTAGGTGTTTTGATAATATTTGTCTGAAAAACGTGGAAGTTGCTGAAAAATTTCTCTTTAGACAGATGCATGAGTTGAGGCCTACAAATCTAAAAAAAAAAAAAAGCCTAAATAGTCAAGTTAATTGGTGTAATTTACCTCTGAGCATGTATGTGTATGTGTGTACCTGTACAGGCATATATATGTGTGGAGGCGTTGCACTGGGCAATTTCTAGAGGTCCATCCCCCCCTCAAATCTATGTGATTCCTTTTCTCCCACTACTATTTTTCCTGGTATTCAGAGGAGTATTTTACAGTAAAGGCCACTCTTGTGAGAAGAATGGATAAAAGTGTATAAAATAAACAACGTGTGCTAACAAATAATGTTATTTCCAGATTTTTTCTGCTTGCATATCTTCCTTAATTTTAACATATTTAAACAATTCATCAGTCATAAATACTTCTAGGCTTGTTTTTCAATAGTAATTTACTGTTGTCTATTGCACCATTTATTCAGTTTCTATTAATACAAACGTTTTCATTATTCAGTATAATATGTATTCTAAAGCAACTTAGCAACAGGGACTCTAGAGAAATCCTAAAAAAATAAATATCATGATTTGCTACCATTAAGATCAGTTCCCTTATGTCTGACAGGGTCATTTTTTCAGAAATAAACTCTCCACTGTAGGCATATAAGACAACCAAATACCTCACATTTTGAGTTCCTCTTTTGCTAACAGGTATAACAGAAATATGGATATCCAAATTTTTTTGTGTTTGACTTTTCAGTATTGTAAACAAAACCAAACAAAACCAAACCAAACAAACAAACAAACAAACAAAAAAACCCAAAAAACCAAAAACAAAATCAACAAAACAAAACAAAACAAAACAACAAAAAAACAAAACAAAACCAAAAAAAAAAAAACAAAACAAAAAAAAAACCAACAAAAAAAACCCAAACCAAACCAAACCAAAAAAAAAAAACCCCAAAAAAAACCCAAAAACCCCCCCCAAAAAAGAATGTAATATCTTAGGGAATTATGCCAGCTTTAAATACAGTATCTTTGGAAGGCTGACAATGAAATGCTTGTAACTTCAAAGGAAGAAAAGTGTTATATAATTATTATAATTAATGAAGAAAATAATTCTAATTACAGAGCCAGCTTGAAAAATCATATTGAGGAAAATACACAAAATAGATTTATGTATTATAGGCTATTACATACCCCAGCAACTACAGACATAGAAAACTATGAAGTATGACACGGTATGTTGACAAATTAAATGGCTTGTCAGTTTCAAAAACCCCAAAAATCCATGTTGTAAAGGGTATGACAACGAATCATTCATAAATCTTTTGAAACGCAAAATGGTGTGAATTTCTTTGGTAGTCCTGATAGTCCTGGTAGTTTAGTAGTCCTGGACATAGCTGTACACCATGTTTCATGGATAGAGAATATGGGATTAAACAATGGAGAGTACTAGTAATGAAAAAATACACTAACATTGTATAATATAGTTACAAAAAGAATGTATAAAAATGAGTACATTTTCTTAATACAGCTAATTTTTGGTGATTTTAAAATAAAACAAAGAACTAATTTCTCATGAAAATTTCCCTATAAGATTAAAAGGAAATCTTTAAAGTTTCAAGTTAAATTGTTATTCTCACACTCTATATCTTTCTTTTTTCTGGTGAGCTGGTTTGGATGACCCATATATTTTCTCTTTATGTTATATACTATTTAATGAATATTTATTCTAACCACTGTACTTTCTAGAATGGCAGTTTTTGTGTCACTCTGTTGTGCCTGAAATTCTAATTTTCACGTTCATTTTACTACTACTGGTAGAAAAATTCAGAATTAATTGAGGACTTCAAATTTCAGTTCTGCCACTTCTGTTCTGCCTTGGACTGCTGTCTCTCGTGCTTCATGTGTCTTGTTTTTCCAGGGTTAAGTGTACAGAGTGCAATGTTGTCATACTCCATGAAGCAGGTGCAGGAAATCATTGAAAAGAACTGCAATAAAGGTAGAGGTCATTATTATTTACAAAGCTGGACCACACTCAGAATTTTTACTACTGCTCTACTTTTGTGTCCCATTTGTCTGTGTAAGTATTAAACAGTGCCTTGGCTCAAAAACTGCAGGAAGAAGCTGTTCTGCCTGAGGCTTCCACACTTACAATATATGGACCAGGAATTTTTACTTTCAGTTATAGCCCAATCCCTGGCTGGAGCATCTCCTCTAATAACGTATTTCAAAGCTACTGAAAACTCTCCCTTAGCTTGCACACTTCTGCTCCCACTAGTAATGAGGCATGTGCTATGCATTTCAATAAAGCCAGAGGAGATGATCTAGTTTCTTTTGAGGTAACCCTCGTTTAAGTGCAGCAGTGCAGCTGAGCAAAATAGTGACCAAAAAGAAAGAACTATTAGATTTTTTTTTAATCAAAAATTTTTATGATTCAGAGAGTATATGTCATCCCATTCTATCTGACTGCTGGTGGAGAACACCAGTGTGTGGTAATAGATCTATGGCTGAAACATTATGAACAGTACAATCAGTAGCTTTTTCAGAAGTAGTACAATTAAGGGTTTCTGTTTAAACAGTCTGAGGTTCATGATGAGATTTAAAAATACCTTCAATTAGTTTTAAATGCACTCAGTGATTCCTTTAACTGTATGAGTTAGAATTTAACTGTGATGGTGGTTCATTTTTTAAAGGGAAATCTTCTAGGGATGAAGCTATTAGGAAAGTAATAAACAAGTTAGGGAAGGGCCATAAAACAGTGGAACATCATATGGTGGAGATTTGTTTACATCAAACTTTGATCACTTGCATCAAAGACAAGCAAAAAGTACAGATGAGGAAAGAATGAGATAGAACATTCAACATTCCTGGAGCGAATACATTTTCCTGCTGTGTACTGCATGAATTATATTCCATGTCTTTATATTTCCCACTTCACTTGTTAGGGCTTTATTAGAACTATCTTCTTGTGATGTATCAAACACAGCAAAACTCCAAAAGATATGAAATCTTACTGAAGAGCTTTCTAATATAAGACACCAAAAGGGGCGATATTGAGATAGCTGGAAAAGAGCTAACACTGTTTTGTCTGCCAAGAGGACCCCTCCAAAAGAATCTGTGCTTCCAAATCTGATACTGATTTCATGTGCAATTTTGGGGCAAATGATTTCATCTGGTGGGAAATTATAAATGTCACTTCCTCATTCCTGCCTCTTTATTTCCAGGTTTTTTTTTAAATGGTGTAAGAGCATGAGATCAGTTTAAAAATTTACAAAAAGAAAAAAAGAAGGAAAAAGACAAAATCTGTACTTGAATTTTTTAAAAAGTTTTCAATTCTATAATTATAGTCAAATATTGACTTATTTTTCACCAGCAAAATTTTAGTTTACATGTGATGTGACTAGATCTTGCAGTCTGCAGTCTTTTTATCTCATAGTATGTATCACAACCTCCAAAAAATTTGTAGTCTTACATGTCATAAAATTGTAAAGAAGCTGAAATAAATATCATTATGATTGTTTTAGCAAGATTGTACCTCAAATGGAAATTATCTTCTGAGCCCTAGTTTCACTACTGATATAACTAATCCTCAGTAAGACTCCCTAAACAGACTATGCAATTAAAAGAGATTAATCTGATGGCTCTCAAGTTTTCCATATTTTTTAAAAATTTAAAATAATATCTGATAAGCAAGTTAATAGCCTGCATAACTCATCATTAATGTTTTTTGTGAACTTTATTTTCTTTTATATAACAAAACCCTAGAAAGGATATTAAATTGGTTTTTGTAGTGCCCTTATGTACTTCTTGTAGGGTTTCCTTTACTTGCTCAGTAGGAATAATGATATAAGATTGTAATAAAAACAAGAAGAGAAAACTTCCTCTTGAAACTGAACTGTATCAGGCTGCATAGCAGTCTCCAAAAAAATCCTTGTTTGTACTATTTACAGCTCACAAGCCATCAAAGAAAAAATATCTTGCATTCCTATTGGGCTGGACCATTTACCAAAGTACTTCCAGAAGAAATATCTCTTACTGATTTTGGACTTAAAAATAAACAGAGGTATAAAACAGTGCTAGAAACAATTTCCTCAACATAACCATCATGCAGGCAATGGAATTAATGAAGGCTGCTATCCTTGTCCCCTTTTATGACAAGATAGTTGAAAATTCAGACTGATTTGGTTGTAGTTTTCTCTTTGTATACTCTCTGGTCTCTAACAGGACAAAAGTTCATGCTGTTTCTTTCACATCTTGGAATGCACCTGGAAAAGCTATGCTCAAAATCTTTCTCTGAAATATCCTGCCACTCCTGTTCTTTTCACTGCAGGAGCATAACTCCTTCTGATCCCTGTTTCTGTGTAAGGTTTGGCTGATGTATGCCAGTGGGCTCAAAAGCTGTGAGAAAGATTTCGTTAAGCTCATTTCCATAGACACCTAGGCTTGGAATGAATGCATCTTTTCACAAACCGTTAGAAATGACAGTAGAACTTACATACTTCTTTTGATAAGCTTACTGTGTACAACCAGATGGGAATAGGGAAACAGTAAATGAAGAGAAAGCAAAACCCAAATCAGTTACAGTTACAGCTACCAAATTTCCCTGTATATTGAACTATTTTAAATATGAGGCAAGCTGATAATAAATACTTCTGTTTTTGAACCAAAATTATTTCTTTAATATTGCACATTTAACCGTGTTATTCTTTGCCATACTTGAAACCTCATTTCATCAAGGAAGTCTCAGATTTTGCTATACACAGATAATCTTTGAGAGCATCTTTATTTTAGTCAGATATATTGGTACATAGCTTTGAACAGATACCTAATGAAATGGGCAAACTGACTTCTGGAAATAAAAGCAATAAAGACATTTTGCTGTTCATTTATCTTTTTGTCGTCACACAAGATTGAAGAATTGCTTGTTGTAACATTTCTGTGCAAGCAAAATATGTCTGTAACTGACTTTGCACTTATCTTTTGCAAGACACATCAATAAGTAAGAAATAGCTTTTGTATAGATTTGGTGTGTATAGAATCCCCCACCCCTGGCAACTGCATTTAAAAAGTGATAAAGCACAATTCCTGAGTCACTGTGGCATAAAGTACTCCTGTTGCTGTAAAAAGCAGTAAATGTAAAATGTTTCAAACAGTAATTGAATGTAATTTCACTCTGCAATACATAGGGGTCTTTACAGCTCTTAAATAAATTCTCCCAGTGGGTTCATCATCAGAAGAAAGCAATATTGCCCAGCAGGGTAATTAGGAGGAGACAGAAGGGGTTCATAAGGTTGCAAAAATGTTATTCATATTATGTTGCCATTTTAAGGGCTGGTGCCAGAGCAGCCCAATTGTTTTTTCTCACTTGTTTCAGTTGACCTAAAGGGCCTAGAAACAGAGAACTCTAAGCTGTGCTGAGTTGCCCCATATCCAGAAAGAGGAAAGAATGGGACAAAAAGATCATCACATAAACTTCTCCCCAAAAGTTTGTTTATTTTGAAACATGTTTCTTAGCATATTTCTAATAAGATTTCTTTCACCATGACTGCAAAAGGACCTCAGTATGTTGGAGAATCTGCCTCATAGTAGTTGTTTCAGTGCACTTAGTATGATACCTCAGAAAGATGGCAGAATTTACAGCATCACATGATAATGATGTCATTTATCTGCCTGCAAATACTATTTGGTTTCCATGATGTAAGCACTTCATGTGGCAAATTGTAATAGGAAGACTAAGACAGTGTAACTGGAGAAAGAAGAAGGTTTGAGCGTGGGAAGCAACAGAAGGGCACAGCAGGGACAGCAGTCTCAGCACTGCCTGCGTCACTGGCAGCCTCATTAGCATCCAAATCCCACCCCATCTACCTGCAGCTTCACAGGACAGATGTCACTGGAGACAAAGGACAATGAAAGAGCCCTGATGATTTGGGTTTGGGACACAGTGGAGACACAGGTCATTCAAGAGGGTTCAAACAAGGCATACCTAAAACCTGCATAAGGTTACCAGCCTAAGAATAGCATGAGAGGGTGGGAAGGACTTATCAGCTAGTTGCTCATTCTCCAGGACACTACAAGGGACCTAAAAGCAGGACACAAGCATTGCAGAACCCTATGGCAGGCTGGACACTTGAATACCCACCCCTGCCCTGGTATGCGAGAGGTGGACAGACGTGAACACCACACTTTTCTGGTGCTTGTGACAGTGAGAATGTGAGAGAGCAATGAGCAAAACCACTTTAAGTTTTGTTCCAAATAAAAGCATCTTCCCCTTCCATAAATTACCCTTTCTCCGCTGGTACTGGCTGCATTGCTGATCTAACATTGGAGCACCACTTACCACAAGCATCCTTTACTTTTTATGAGATTATATGTAACTATGACCAGAAACTAATTATGGAAAAAATTACAGTCATGTTTCACTTTGTGCAGTCTGGACCCAAGGCATTAGAAGTAATGTTGTGATTGCTATGACCCTGATCATAATGGAATGAGGTTCAACTGAAAACATGTCTTGTTTAGTGGGAAAAAACATACAATTATTTATTTATTTATTTATTTTTGTATTTGTAACACTTTCTCCAAACTCGTTTATACACCAGTTTTATTTTAAGAAGAATATTTTATTTTTCTAATTTATATGAGACTTACTGAATGAAATTATATTCATAAGTTGCTTAGTTTGTATCAATTTCTTTTATATTTATTTTTCACATTGTTTTCTACCCATATACAAAAACAATGGCATATCTGAATTCTTTCCAGTAAAAATTAGTAATTATCTAGACTTTATTAGGCATTGAAGTTTTCCACATTCAAGTTAAGCTAAACTTATCAATCACCCTCAAAGTACTTTTTTATTTTTTGAAAACAAACAGTCCATTATTTGCTATTTATAGTTAATTTAAGCCATAATGAACTGGCATTTTCTAAGTATTGTGGAAATTATCCCTCCAACCGATGGTAAACCTCCATTCCACAGTTAAAAACCATGATTGTTATCTTTTGGCTTTGAATGAAACATTCAGGAAGTGTTTATTGTTCATGTTAATCCATGCTGTAGCTGACTTTGCTGTTTCTGTCATCAAACCCAGTTAACAAATAATGCCATTGTCTGAAAAAATAAAGAAAAGATAAAACATCTCTTGTTATCTCATGTCACTCTGTAATAAATGGCAATAAAATCATTATGCCATGCAAAGCTATGAATCAGTTTAACAAGCGAGTTCTGTTGAAACTGCTGATTATGTTTGTTGTAAGGGCACTGGTCATCTGTTTTTTCTTGTAAACAAGTGTATAACTGCAGCCACTGTGCCTGTAGACTTCCATGTTTTCACATTTTTTCCTGTCCTCTTTTTTGAAAAAAAAAAAAAAAAAGAAGAGTTTTAGTTTTGATATTTGTGAAACAGAAATTTCTTTATCTTTTTTTTTAATAAAGTAGTGACAGTCAGGATAATGGATAGTACAATACCTACTTCTGGTACTTTGGGATACAAAACTTGTGTGTGGGGTATTTGTTACATACAAAGATGTAGCAGTGTGAAGGAGAAAAATTAGAGTTCAGGTTTTTCTATAAGCTCTCTGAGCATTCTGATTTTCTCTTCTCAGACAGAACTCTAGTAAAGCCTACTGTCAAATGTTTTTGTCCTGTTTTCCTTACTGTGCCCTTCCCCTGTGTTTCCTTCCCTGTGCACTGAACATATGGTCTTCCTCCTGTGGTTCCTTGGCAGTGCACCAAGGAGGATTGCAAGACACGACACAGAGTGTTTGATTTTGTAGGGTCAAATTCCGCACCCAAATTCTACATTCCATTCTCTAATTTTTGCTGTGGCTTTTCCAGATGCCTGCAGAGTTATTGTGCACACAAAGCAATATCAGAGGCACTCTGCTTGTCTACATGGGACCAAAGTGACTCCATATCACTGTTATCCACTGCTCACTGCTGAGTGTTTGTGAAAGTGTATGCCCACAATTTCCACTCTCCATTTCAATGATAAGAATCTGGTAGTAAATTTGCATGTATAATACATACGAATCTATAATTTTATGTATAAAAATGTATTTCTGAATATTTTCTTAGCTTTGCTGAAACAGGAGTGGCTCTCTATATCCTTTCACACTGAAAGTCTGGTAGATTTGCAGCTCTTCCTTTCCTTGGAACATTTCAAACTGTGAGTGCTCAAGTGGTGGCAGGGAAAGAGAAGGGAAAGGAGGGCAGCAGATTGCTTCCTGCAAGCTGTGTGGAGAAGTCAGTGTACAGACTGTGAGGGTGCTCCATCCCAGTTATGTTAACAGGCTGTTCATGCACTTGTTGGCCATGACAGAGAGGGGAAGTGCATGAGCTCTACCTGTGCAATGACGGTTCCAACCTTCTGCTGACATACTGTGGTAACTTGTGGGATTTATATTGTAATTCCAAGTCCTAGAATGGCTGCCAAGTTTCCAGCTTATCCATGCAAGATAGGAGTCCCTAATTAATACCAATGCAAGCTACTGGCTTTCCCAAGTTTATTCTATATCCTGTGAAGTTTTCTCTTTATACAATGGATTTTCAAGGTAAAAATCATTGAAGAGTACTCATGTCTGCAAAGTATTTTAAGTGTGGAGTAGAGTGATACATGAATAATAATTGAGTATTTTTCTTCTTAGTGCTTACAAAAAATGTACTAAGGGTTGCACATAGGGAAATTAAGGAGAATTAAAAGGGGATGGGAGCTTTTGAAAATGATAACAAGGGAGCACTTTAACATAATATAATGTAATTCCAGAGTGGATGCTTAACAAATGCTGGGTTTTATGGGATTCATAGCAGAAGCAGTTCTTAAAGACAGATTTGAAGAAAAGTGAGCAAACATAATGATTCAAAATTCTGTTGTAAACCCAGGATTTAGAAAAATTGCATGTGGGAGAAATAGATATGTAGAAATCCATGGTTAATACAGCTAAAATTCTTAGAGCATTCTAAGTACATTTATGTGAAGGATAGCATCTTAGTCACACTGTAAGAGGGGCATCCAAATCAAAGTATTTTGTTATTGGTTTATAAATCTACTCCAGCTAATAAAATCAGATTTGACATGTTTTTTCTTCCTGAAAACATGGCACTGCAAAAAGAAAGGCCAGTTTTGACACTCTTGTGTCCCCATCCCCCTGTCTATGAAAGGAAATATTGACATCATTCTAATGAGGCAAAAATTTTAAGATACTGAAAAGTATGGATATTTTCATGAATCAAAACAGATATTCTCAGAGTTTGGAGTATGATTTTTGTTCTCATTGATTAACAGGTTTTGCTGACTATAAAAATTGAATTAAAATCTATTCCAATATATTAATATATTTATGTATATCTTATTCCTTCTCAGATACATGAGGAATTTTGCTAGTAATTGCACCTCTAACTGCACAGGGTGCCATAGTCCTGGCTAGAAGTACATGATCAAGTTCTAGCTATGTTAACCCATTCATCTGTGATATGACAACTGTGTTTGCAGAAGTTAAAAGGAACTGCTACTCAGCAAGGCTAATGAGGGTGATCCATCTGCCCTATTACTGTGACTGCAATATTTTTTGGTGGTAGAGGTAGCTTGTACAGGTAATGCTATGCATCACTGCACTGGGTCATGCAGACATAGCTCTTGAAAGTGCTACAGCCCTGAATGATGTGGAAGACTTGCAGAGCGAAAAAGTCTGAATGACATGCTATCTGGTTTCCTTTCATAGCCCCAGGTAGCACTAGAATGATTTTTTTTTTCTAACCTGCTTCCCCTTACTGCTTCACTTCTGTTCACTTAAATTTTTACTGTCTTGGGCAGGCATGATAGATGTAATGGTGCTGGAAAATGGAGAAATGCAGGCTGACTGCTTAAGGATCTGCAGGATTTTGAGCACAGTCCTGCAAGGATGAGCTGAGTGATGGCAGTGAGGGGCTTATTTGTCAGCACGTTGCCTGACATGGCTGCAGAGACAAACACAGTTGCTCAGAAAAGAGCTGTGCTGAGCAGTGTGGGCTTGTTGTCCTGGGCTGGCAGAGCCCTGCCCAGAGTCTTTGTGCTGTGTTCTGCCAGCTGATCCAGGCATCCCCTCTGTGCCTCGTGCAACAACACAGCTCTGAACACAGTCCTACTACTTTGATAATAATGAATGTAGTTATTCTTTCCTTGTTATGACTGTATTTCACTTTTTTTTTCCTCTTTGATAAGAAAGAACACAGATGTGCTTGGGAGATCCCTTAAACTTGACAAGACAGTTAAAAAGAGGAAAGCGCAAACAAAATGGAAGGCCAGATGAAAGAATGCACAGTGGGGAATTAGAATTTTCAGTGCTTAATGTCTAGTTTCAGATCAGGCTACTGCTTGTCATCATGTTCCTTCCTGCACTATTAAGCACTCAAGAGTAACATCACATTTTCAGTCTATTCCACAGAGGTTTGAGTTGTGCAGCATTTGAAATCAAGTGGTCAAACACAGTTCCTTGCTGTAGAAAACATCCCAAAGCTCCATTCATTTGTTCTACTTAGGAAGTTTCAAATGAAATTCATTTGAATAGAATCTGCCTCAACTTTGTGAGGCAGATATGTGAGGTGTCAGCATACAGAGAAGCTGACAGCTACAGGCTTATCATCTGGGGACCACTCACTAACAACTTTCCCATACTTTGATGCTGAAGAGATTGATCCATTTCACAAAATGAATTGTGGTTACTTGAATTATTTAGACAAAATACAGCTAAATATTATTAGCTGGATTACTGTAAAGGTAGGCTTAATCTGCTTTTGCAGATTAACTGAGTCAATCAGATGTTATGCTGCTGTAGCATCCACCACACAAAAGGTGACTGTGGAGTAAGGCAGAATATACTGGTTTCACAAGGAAAA
This sequence comes from Phylloscopus whistleri, assembly GCA_017589585.1. Taxonomy (NCBI): domain Eukaryota; kingdom Metazoa; phylum Chordata; class Aves; order Passeriformes; family Phylloscopidae; genus Phylloscopus; species Phylloscopus whistleri. The sequence continues at coordinate 3,999,944 of JADMLD010001408.1, forward strand.
CCACAATAGTACCAAACTGGAATATTCAATAATCCTCTGTATCAGGAATTGTGAATGTATGTGAATGGTTTCTCTTGATTTTCTAGCTACCCCTGAAAAATACAGCAATACCAGAAAAGGAAGATGAAGAACTTGACAGACTGTGCACACTTTAGTGTCTATCTAGTAATCCCATAAGTTGTCACTGTCAAGTAGCTGACCAGGATGGCATTTCTGGTTCTTGTGGTCCTGATTGTCCTGACCCACCCAGATCATTCTGCAACTTCCTTGAGGGTCTTTTCTAGAGCTAGAGTGACATGAAGGTGAGGAAGGGGGAGGATGATGGTGGCTACTGGGGCCAGATGGGAGGGGTTGAAAAGCACACTACATCTAGATGATTCAGACCTAGGGTGTGTTGGTATTAATGTACAAGTGCAGATAGGTGGAAATGTAAAGTGTGTTGACACAGAAAGGTGTGATATGACAGATATAGGAGAAAAATATTCTCCCATATAAGTTAGTCCCACATCTCTCTTGTGATTCTCCTCAGGGATTATTTTATTAGCTTTCCAATTGAGGAAAGCTGGGACAAATACATGTGTGCTGGTTTTCATTGGTGCAGAGTTAATTTTCTTTACTGAAAATTAGCTGATACGGGGCTGTGTTTTGTTTTGTGCTGGAACTGGGGTTAAGAATGCAGGGATTTTTTCTTTATTGCTAAGTAGTGCTTACACAGCCAGGGACTTTTCTGCCTCTCCCGTCACCATATCAGGGAGGAGACTGGGAATCCACAAGAAGGTGGGAGGGGACACAGCTGGGACAGCTGGCCCCAACTGACCATAGGGGTATTCCATACCATATGGCCATGCTCAGCGCATAGAGCTGGGGAAAATTTCCTTCTGTATCTCTTCTAAGTTATTGAAAATCTAGTCTTGAAGAAAAATGCCAAATAAGCTCTACAGTTGCTAATGAATAACTAGTGATAGTGCCTATGTGCTTTAATATGATTCAGAGTGGCACTTTCTCCTTTTCAATTATTGCAATGTGTCTATTCCGCTTTAAAGATTATTTTTAAAAGCAAAGTGTAATGATGCAAAAAAAAAAAAAATCAGCTTGACTCCGTGTATTAAGAAAGGGTTGAATATGATCATTAATCAAATGTGTCTCTGTGTGGAACAGATCTTTCTTGTAGAAAAAATCTGATTTTTAAAAAATGCTTTTAGGCAGAAGCACATCTAACAAAACTCCCCAAAAACCAAATTGAAAACTGAAATATTAATAGATGCCTTTACAGCATTTACTTTACATAAAGGGAATTTGCCTTTGCCTTTAATATCACCTTATTTAGCAATTTTGAAAACTTATCTATAAATTCATGGCTTCAACTGGCCTATTCTGGGTGGCTTGTGTACACAAGCATTTGTTCTGTAGCAGCCTGCAGCTCTGAAAACAAGTGGTGTACAACCACAATGTATTTGAGGGGAGCTGGTCTCTGTGTTGCACCAGATATATTGGTGAGTAAGAGATAAACATCGAAAGAGTGAGTGAGTAGAGGCACTTCTAGAAGTTCTACATTATCTGCAGTGCCCTTCCACAGGTAAACAAGTATCTGTCTACAAAAGCTCAGCTTTCTTTATTTGCTTTCTACAGCATAAGCCCATCTTAGATATAAACCAAGGTAGTATGATTTGACACATACAAATTCATACATCCCAGTCCTGGCTCTCACTCTATTCGAATCACCAGTATTTTGAAGTGCAGATGCATAAGGCTCCAATGTGTATAATTTTCTTAATGCTACATTTTGAAGGTTATAACAATAAATGTCTCTATTTTATATGAGGGTGGAATAGAAATAAGCTAAATTTCTTTATGAAAGTGCAATATCTGTCATGCCCTGAGCAAAGATCTAACTGCTTAGCAGGAGTTTAACACTATGTCTCCAATTGAGTAAAATTACCTGCAAAGACAAGGCTAAATACAACTAGCTTTTTAGACTCACCATTGAACATTATTTCATAGTGCTGAAAAGTAATAACAGTGGAAGATGAATTTTTCTTTCTGGATGAAGGTCAGGAAAACTCTAATAGTATTTATGCAGAACTTATATTTTTTACTTATATTAATATATTAAGAATAATGTATAAATACATAACAGAAATATGAAAATATAAGGTCCACAGAAATTTCAGTGTAAGATGTATCTAATTATTCTTTTAATCAGAAAGAGGAAACGTTGCAACACATTTGATAAACACATGTGGCTTTTTCTCACATAATAGAGCTGATAATTTTTTTTCAGTTTTGTACCTGCTTATATTGACGTCTTTTGAGCCATAATAATTCAACAATGCACATGAGTTTTTCAGTGGAAGAACCCATTGCCTATGCTGCTAACTAGCAATGAGTGACTGTTCCTTTGCATTATCCACCACTGCATTCATCTGCTTAGTTTACATTTGCTATGCAAATTCATGTTCACTGTGTTTCTGACACAATTCACATAGGTATTGATGAACATCTTTTTTAGAGTTTCAATGCTTGACAGAAGTAGGATAGTCTCAGAGACCAAGCAGCCTGTCACTTAGAGAACATTATTTACATCACAGAATTCACAGAATTCACAGAATCACTAGGTTGGAAGAGACCCTCAAGATCATTGAGTCCAACCCAGCCCCAACACCTCAACTAAACCATGGCAATGAGTGCCACATCCTGTCTTTTTTAAACACATCCAGGGATGGTGACTCCACCACCTCCCTGGGCAGACTATTCCAGTCGTCTATCACTTTTTCCATTAAAAGCTTTTTCCTAATATCCCACCTATATTTCCCATGGCACAGCTTAAGACTGTGTCCTCTCGTTCTGTCAGTTGCTGCCTGGAGAAAGAGACCAACCCCCACCTGACTACAACCACCTTTTAGGAAGTTGTAGAGAGTGATAAGGTCACCTCTGTGTCTCCTTTTCTCCAGGCTAAACAACCCCAGTTCCCTCAGTTCTTCCTCATAGGGCTTGTGCTCTTATCTCATTCGGAGGGAAAAGCTCTTTATTTTCAGTCTTGCTGAAGGTAAAGAGGCATTAGTAACCAGTAATTGTGGGAGAAAATACACAAAATGCAATCAAACACCACAATATCATAATTTTTAGGCATTATATAGATATATAAATAATACTGTCCCAAACATGAGGACTTTATAACTAACTACAGCACCAAATAAGAACAATCTAGTTATAAAAAATCTTCACGCAAAAGAATTTAATTTTTTATTTTTTCTATGATATTTTTGTCCTCCTTTTTCATGTGTCAATTTAATAATCAGTATGTGCTGTAAGCACATAGATAACATGGAAGAAACTGGTTAATTCCTTCAAATATCAAGCTACGTTTGTGACATAAAATGACATGAATTAAAAACTTCAATGCTAAGAAACCCCACAAAACCCCCACCACCATGGCTGTATTTCTGTATCTGTACTTTGGTGGCTTTTTTTAGCTACTTGAGTTCATATGCACAAAGGAGATAATGTATGGTGATTTCAGTGTGTAGGCTGACCAGAACTGGTCAGCTCAGTTCCCTTGATACAGAGGAGAGGAAGTTAAAATTTAAGAATGGATTCCCAAAAGCCAAGGCAGCAGTTTCATGACACCAAAGAACGTTGCACAGGAGATGCCTGAGGGAAGGCATGCCTGAAACCCACTTCCAACTGGACTTGCCTGTTCTCTGTAGAATTGTTGGAGAGTGGCTTATCCCAGCATGAACAGCTTGTTTCTTCAGAGGCAAAAACTGCCTTTTGAGAATCCTACTTGCATTCAGGATACAATGTTTTCCCCTTAGAATGTGCTGGTTTAGTGCTGGTCAGTATTTAAATATGTTGAAGTGACACAGTGCTCCTCTACAAAGAGTGGTATAGAGCTTAGGTAAGACTGGAGATAGAAGATCCACATGATATTCTGCATTTCTTGTGACAGTACCCCAGTATTTGTATTATTTTATTCTGTTAAAACATAATTGGAGAGGGAGGGCTTTATTATCTGTAAAAGGCAAATATTTGATGTTGAGATCCAAAAAGCTGGGTTGCTGACTTGAGCAGTTTCCTCAGCAAGATAATTAAGCTTTTTTCTCTGGCTTCCCAAGCTATAAAAAGAGAGAGGCAATTCCTCCTGCATTGTTTTCTATGCACCTTTGAAGAGCAAGAAGAAAATAAATCAGAAAATATTTGTTACTCTCTTTTGAGCAAACTTCTGAGAAGGAAAGAGTTATAGATTTTGGTCTGTGTTCCTAGAAGCAGTTACATAAATTCAATAAACATGTTGGCTAAAATAAAGAGTGGGAAGCTTATACCTTCTCTGTTGGATTATGTATTTCTACTCCACCTCAGACTTTCTGAATGGATTACACTTAAAATTTCTGTTACACTGTTGTCATGAAACAGGCAAGAATGTTTTTCCAGCCTTAAGAAATCTTATAAACCTGAATCTTGAATGGATCTTGTAGTCAGAAAGACCACTGGAAGCATATTTCTTCATTGCTTCCTGTAAGAGAAGTGATGTATTTTCTGCCATGCAATACAGTGAAATACTTTTGAATTTGAGGCTCACCTGGATCCTAAAGAAAACTTGAAAGAGTAAAACTTTGGCAGACATTACTTTTTTTGTCTATGTAATTTGATAGAGGTGGTGTTACATAGCAAAAATAACTAATATTTTGTAGATTATTAACTGATCTAGATGGAAAACACACAGTTCAGCTTTTAAGGCGGAGTTAGTTTTAAAGTGAAAAAAACCCAAAAACTCTGCTTACCTGCATGGTCAGAAAGCTGATGGCCAACCTGTTCCTGCAGACATGTGAATCTAAAGCAACACCTCTCTGGGGCTTGCCAGGCAAACAAGAATTCTGTTTTAGCAGCATGCTTGGAGTGAGAAGCCAAGGGAAATAGAGAAAAGACATCTGTCTCTTGGTAATTGAGCTAGACAGAGTGGAACTCCCTGTTCAGCTGGAAAGGTTGTTACAGTTTGTAGTGTATCAGGGTAAATCAATTGCTACCTAAAAACATCTTTGTGAAACAACAGATTTAAAATTCCCTCCGGCTTTAAACTAACACATGAAACAGGAGATACTTGTTAAAACCTAAGGCACGACTTTCCTGTATCAAAGTTGCCAGCCAGTCTTGAAAAGTTATTTAATTGTTCACTGGATTATCTTCATTTACACTTGATGCCAAGCCAGTTACTCTCACAGATTACATTGAATCATAGAAATCAGTGTTGTGTCCAGCCGGACAATATTATTGTTTCAGTGCAAACCTGCCTTTCTGGGAAAAAATAAAGAAAAAAAAATACAGGAATATTTCTGCACAAATAATATTCTTTTCATGCTCGTTGTAGTTCTCAGCTCACCACTAAAGCTCATTTTCAGAAAGGCAACAAGTAACTGAACCTGATTCATAAGTACGGAAATTCCTACTCTAGCAGAAAACACAATGCTGAATTAGTGTTCTTATTTTACATGTTTGTCTGGCTAATCTTTTCTAAATAATTAAAAAGTAGTCCTATTGTTTCTGAAAATTAACATTAATGATCAACATTCCATCACCACCAGATTTTTTTTATACGTATTGTTATCCTTATTGTAGTTCCAGATACACAAATTTACTAGTGACTGGCTTCTATTCTCTAACTTAAAATTTCTCAAAGAATGGTATTGGGCAATTGGCCAACTAAAAAATATACCACAGAGAGTCCATAGACTGTTAAAACTATGAACTATTTTTCATAAATTAGTAAATGTTTTACAGTTGAGAATAATTGCACATGGACTTGTGTAGGAAAAGAGAAACTACTCTCGACAAATACTCATGTGATTAGTTTAAACACACTTGATTAATCCAACAAAGACACAAAAATTTTATGGATATGCAGCCTGTTAAATATCACCACCTCTCTTTAGTGTATTTGCTGAATAGCTAGGGACACTATTACCATGCTACTCAAACTGAGATTAAACCCAGAAAATTAGTGCATTTTACAGCAGATGAATTACTTCTGTGCATCTCAAACAGCTTTGTTATCATTTTTTTCCTGCATTTCGGTTTTGCCAAATGTAAAAATGACATCTGAGTGAAAATAAGTAAAAGTAAAAAAAATTGTGCATGGAAATCAAAAGTTTTTTGTCTCAAATATCTAATTCTTTTAATCCCAATATGTGCAGTAAATTCATCAATAATATTGGAAGAAGGTCAGGGCAGAAAAAGCAAAGCAAATGAATGAGGGGCAAAAGTAAGGTAACCTAAAAACTCATAATTCTGGGGGAAAAGCACCATTAAAAAAAAATAAAATAAAAAAAAAAGCTAAAAGGAGGTTAACACAGAGCAATCTATCTTAGAGAACAGGGTGACAACATGTTTAATTTCAAGAAAAAATTACATTACTGTTAAATTTTGGTGTCCTATTATGACACATTTTAATTCTGCAGGAAGTTGAGAATAAAACTGATGGTATGTGTGAAGGAAAGAGGTGTTGACTAATAGGGAAAGATTACAAAAGTAAATATGTGCACTTGTGACAGATGATGATTAGAGAAGATAAAAGAAAAATAGCACATGAAAGGTATAAAGAGCAAAAAAATGAAGTCTTATTTACATTATGACATAGGAATAATGTTCAGCGAAATAGAGAGAAATAATAAAATGTGACCTGATAGTTAAGAATCCCATTTTCAAAATAATAACATTTAAATTGGATAAAATCTTACTCATTTACAAAGTAAAATTAGGTTTGCAATTATTACAGTCCAGAAGTAAAAACCTGACTCCCCTAAAACCACTGGCGTAGAGCTCACTGATGTGAAAAGTATCATTTACCCAAAGCTTTGCTGACAGCAGGGTGTTCTAGAGGTAGATCCTACTTTCTGTGCCCAAGATCTGTGCTGCAGATACTAGTAATTGCTGTGTCTGTAAAGATGCTAATAAAATTTTCGGTTTATCCAAGACAAGCCTAATGAAGTCAATTAAAAGATTCTGAATGTATGTTCATGAAAATTACACTAAGACTTAACTCTTAGTTTCTTGTTCTCTTGTGTCTGCTTCAGAAAATTCTATAGTGAGGCTAAATGGTGCCTTATACCTAAGAAAACTATAAAATCCAAAGGTTCCTGGAACAGTGAGTTCACAGTCAACGTTTTTATTGGAGGCATCCAGCATATGGATAACAGCATGAGGCTACCAGGAACAGCTTTGAGCAAGACTCATTATGCTGGGCTAATGCTTGCTTGCTAACAAGTACACACTTCCCATAGAAGGCATTTTCCTTTCCTGGTACATCACAGATTGCTTATGCTTGTAATTAGTGGGAAACAATGTTCTCTATGTGATTATTTTTCTCTTTTGTATTTACACTTTGATCATATTTCATCCTACCTAGCATTGGCAAGGGACACTGTCTCTAGAGAATACTCCTTTCCTCCAGTATTCTGCTGTTTCATTATTAATATCAATCTAAAGCTCTCATTCTGTGTTTATGTGGACAGAGTGGCAGAAACAAGAAACCCACAGAATAAGATCAGTGTTACTACAAATCACTGAAGGCATCACGCAGACTCCGGTGTGAGGAAATCACAGCAAGATTTCTATTACAAGGCCATAAGCTCTGCAATCCAACCAACATTGTAACTTTGCCATGTTGCTTCCAAAATACTTTAACTGAACCTAGAAAAGCCTCTTAGGGTAATTCTAAACTCACAATACATAATTAATATGGTCATTTAGAGTAGTATGATTTTGTGAGTAGTACCTGAGCATCTCTGCTTTTAAATTTATTTTATTCAAATTAGTTCAGAATTATACCCACTATACTGCTGAAAAATAGACTTAAGCAGAGAATTTTTTGGGTCTTTTTCCATTTCAGTAGAAGCCTTAGTTATTCAGCGTCCATCATTTAGTGAATAAAAGGTGGGCAAAAGAAAACATGGAGTAGTTTGAAGTGGTCTTGCTAACCTCTGCAACAGATTGAATCTGTAAGGTACTAATAACCCACAAGGTGTGATGTGCCATAGCCTGTAGGAATGGAGAAGGAAGCCTGTGCTGCTCTCATCTCAGGGCTAGGCAGTGTTTAATTCAGTCAATGCCATTATGGTCTTCCTAGAGTCTGTTATGATAAATGAAAAATGTCTTGGCAAAAAAGGGCAAAATCCACAGAATAATTTATTGTTTTTAGTTTTACAAGATTCTTTTATACCCTGAAATGCAAAAATATATTCACTATTGTATTTGAGGGGCCAATTGGGGTGAGTTCTTTGAGAAGCTGCTAGAAGCTTCCCCTGTGTCTAGAGGAGCCAATGTCAGACAACTCCAAGACAAATCCACCATTGGCCAAGGTCAAGACAATCAGTTATGGTAGCAATGTGTCTGTGATAATATTTTTAAGAAGAAAGAAAAAAAATGTAATTGTGGCCAAAGATTGGAGTGCTAATAGGTGAGTGAAACCTCTCTGCAGACCTCAAGGTCAGTGCAGATGGAGAGTGACGTGGTACTCCAGGAGCGAGAAGCAGAGATTCCTCTGCAGCCTGTGGCTAACACCGCGGTGAAGCAGCTGTGGCCCTGCAGCCCATGGAAGTCCACAGAGAACAAAATATCCACCTGCAGCCCATGGAGGAGCAGGTGTGGATGCCCAGAAGGAGGACCCCATGGAACCTCACATGGAGCATGGTCGTGGCAGGGACCTGTGAAAAGAGGAGCCCATGCTAAAGCAGGTCTGTTGGCACGACTTGTGATCACATAGGGGACCCATTCTGGATCTTTTTCTTGAAGGACTGCATTCCATGGGAGTTTCCCATGCTGGAGCTATTTGTGAAGAACCACAGTCCATGGGAGGGACTCAGACTGAATAATTTTGCTTAGGACTAACCATATGCTGGCATAGGGGAGGAACTCTTCTCCCTGAGGCTGAAATAATAGAAGAGTGAAGAACTGACTATAGCCCCCATTCTCCGTATTTGTGAGGTTGTGAGGGGAGGAGGTAAAGAATTGGGAATAAAATTAATCCAGGGGAGGGGAGAGGGGTGGAAGAAGACATTTCCTGGGATTTTTCTGCCCATTATTCTGTTCTGACTTTAATTGCTAGGGAAATTCAACTAATTTCCCTAAGCTGAGTCTGTTTGGCCTGTGACAATAATCAGTGAGTGATGTCTCTCTGTCCTTGTCTCAGCTCATGAACCTGTGTTGAGAAGTACATCTGGTGCAGGCAAGCCGCAGTTTGAGCTCTGGGTGGGAGCTCAAGACAAGAGGCCATGAACTGCCAACCTTTGGTTAACAAAGGGCATGAAGATGGGTGGATGGATGCAGGGAGATACAGCAGGAGCTGTGAAATGACAGCTTTGTGGATAATAAAGGGGACGAAAAATGCTGGCACTAGCCAAGTCAATGGACAGTGGGAGAAATGCAGGAGCAGAGGATCAGGAGGAAGAGTGAGACTTGCACACTTTAGAATGTGAGGGGATAAAAGCCTGGTGGTTCCTTTGTTGGGGGTCCCTCCTCAGAGGAACTAGATCAGTCTGTTCCTCTGTTTCAGTTTAAGGTGCAGAGTACAGCTCATACAGATTTCTTAAGTATTTTTTCCAGCAGCCTAAATTGTAGACAGCCCTGGAGACCCCCAATTTCTTTTGTTTCTCATAGATTTCAATTTTTGATAATGATAATAAACAGTAAATTATTTTACATCATGCATGAGTCAAGACATTTTTAAGATCTTTTACCCGTAGAAAAAAATCTAAAGCAAAAAACCAACTACAATGGGCTTGTATTTTAGAGGTTATATTTTTAAGGATTAGACCAGGAATATGAAAATTATGTCCAGTCTCTGTCTTTGCCAGACCAGTTTTATTTGAACTTGAACAGGTTACTTGACCTTTGTGAACTCTAACTCCTAGTATCTAAAGCAAGAATTATAGAATTACTTTTCTTGCACCCTTTACTGCCCTTTACTTATTTGGACTACAGTACTCGGGGGCTGAGGAATGTCACTTGTTTCTTGCAGAGATGAAATGTTCTTGCAGTAATGAAATATTCGTCAATTTTAAATATTTTTAGATTTTGATTGTCATATCTCCAAATCACACATTGCTAGTCCTTGCCATCCATTGCCACTGCAAAATGAAAAAAACATTTATTTGCTTTCTGCAAATTAAGTCCTACAAACACTGTCTGCCTTTCTGTGGGGCAACTTGGAAACCCAGAGCTCACCTTACCAATGACCTTTGCTGTCTGCTTGGGGGAATCACCACAATAAAAACTGGAATTCATGCAGGTCACAAACCCATACCCTGGACAGCTTTTGAAGTGTGTTTAAGACAAAATTGTGAACATCTGAGCTTTTTCTGGGGAGAACTCAGTACGGAAAAGTAGCTATTTGAGCACTGAAACTGCCATGGAAAGAGTTCCATGCCACAGTGCAAACACTGATTTGGATCTTCCAGATATTAAGGGTCTGTTTTGCATGTATTCTGTTTTAATACCTATGTATGTATTTAGTACCTATGTATTAAGGTTCTGTTCTAATACCAGTATGAAACTGGATTTTCTCCATTTTGTTCTAAAAAATCTGAAACAAACAAACCAGCCCCTCAAAAAAACCCTTGATATCCTAAAATGTGTTTTTTGTAGCCAAAGATGTGATTCCTCAAACAATGATAAAATATATTTCCCAGGTACAGAAACTGTCGGTTTTAAAATAATTAGCAACACTTTGAACAAAATTAGATTCTACCAGATGAATTTCATCTAGCTTACTTAGATATTCATGATGGTATGAAATACTCACTTTGTGATTGAAAATATATTCCTCTCTTGCTGTTAAAATCTTTGACTGCATAATTGAAGGTACAATACCCATGCTTGGATTCTAAGCAAAGGATTAAGATTATTATCTTATTAAAGTGTATGGTGGGGAATGGTCACATATCCTAAGAAAAGCTCCAGAGATTTCAATATTCTTGCTAATAACAATTTTTTTTTTTATTTTTGGGTATTTTAATAGCCCCACAGAACACTTATGCGTTTGGATAGCTGAGTGTGTTTTCAGAAAATTCCTTGAGGTAACGCACAAAATGATAATACTGGTAAGTCACGGGGGAAACTGGGTTGATTTAGAAATATAATCCAAGTTATAACACCAAAGTATGTCTTGTTTACAGATAGGTTTTCAGCAAAGATAAAACATTGTGTGATTTTTTCTTCCTTTTAAATATTTCATGAAAACAAAATGGTAAAGAATACCTGTCATGCTATTTCGTTTCTTTGTTTATTTAACTGAAAGAAAGCTAAACTCATTTTGTTTACAACCTGCTTATTAATACATACTGGTAAAAAAATAATTAAAAATTACCAAAAATTGCCAAAGGCTTTTCCTGCAGTATTTTTAATGGAAACTACTTAATGTTAAGAATCAGACAGAAATCAAAAGGTAGCTATTCTTAAAATCCATAATTTTAGTGGTAATCTGCCTGGGAAAGAGTGTACCGCTCTAACCCTGATGTCTTAAAATTGAATATAGCATGCAAATGTTAAGGTCTCTTAATGTCTAAAAATTCCAGAGGCAATTTGCGTTGTTTTTATTTGCTCTTGGCTTAAGGTCCTATTTGACTGCCCAGAATTGTATCAAGTAAGTAGCCTGAGATTTGTGGCACCAGCTTTTCCTTTTCTGATATACTGACTCTTTTATAGCAGCTTGAAATTAGAGCCAGAAGGAAAATTATGTCTTTCCACAAGGAACCACAAAGTGTTCTTCCATGAGTGCAATTCTGAGGAGCAAAATATCACATCATCTCATGCAAATGTGCACAAGTCTGTAAAGACCCTGAAACCACATCTGTGGTGTAACATATATTGCAATTTAACCATTTACTTATGGAAGATAACATTAACTAATGTTTCTTGACAGCAGCATTGTAATAAACATTGTATAACAATTTTCTATTAATTCTTATAATGTACCTTTGAAGATGGTTATTTTTGAACAGCAAGCACTGACTCCAATTACCTAAATGTCCTGCTTGATATGGTAAATTTCAATCCTTTGATTTGAATTACCCTGAGAATTAGGGAAATGTATTTCATTAATGCAACTTTTTCAGCCAAAAATTAGGCCAGTTAGAATGGAGGTTTCATGTAGGCCACTTCTCTATACACAAAGTTTGATCTACATTTTTACATTTTTAGATTGGATTATACTGTTTTAGAGACAGTCTTTGCATTCTCTAATGGTGTAATAGTCAAACATTTAAAGGAATTTTATTAATTCTGGAAGGTTGTATCAGAGCACCTCAAAAAGAACATTTCTGTGTAACAAAGGGAAATATTTACTTGTGACTTTAAACTGGCTTAAAAATTGAACTTTTCAGGGCAGTCACTATGAAGTTAGCTCATGTTTTACCATCTTCTCCCTTTCGTTTTATTTTTTCCTCCCTTATGCTAACTTAGAAACATTAATGTCTCTGTGACAAAGAAGTCGTAAGGTATCAATGCAAACAGTTTTGAATTCTCAAATCATAGATGGTTGTTTGAAAACAGTATGTATTAAAATAAAGGACTGAATATGTCAGAATATTACATAACTTCTGAAAAGCCAAACTGTAGATGAGTTGGAAAAGACAAAACAGAAAGCTGATAAAAACTTTGACACTGAACGGCGCCACATATGTATGTTGTGTTAATTATTTTTAAAGCCATATTAATTTCTGGTTCGTATTTATAACATCTCTTGAGTGTTAAACCTCAACCCATGTTAGAATTTAAGTTATTTTCAATTAACATATATTTTTAATTACTGGTTCACATACTGGAAAAAAAATAGAGAAGGCAAAGAATTACAAAAAAAGCATTGAAGAGAACACCTATTAGTGGAGATTTTAATGTGTAAATGTACAGAGTGTTGTAATATTTTCTCTTTTGTGGATTACAGTGGCAAGGGGTGAAGTCTGTAAAAGGAGAAGAAAAGCCTTTCCAGGAGAAGGAATGAAGTATTCACGAACATATGCCCATGGTCCTACAACGTCAGTCCTATTGCCCAGACAAAAAGGCAAAGTTTTCAACGTTGTTAAAGCTCTGCTGATGTTCAAAGAAGACTTTGTAATGGATAAACATTCAGAGAGCATTTGCAGAAGCAAGGTGTGAAATTTATTAGGCATAGCTAGCAGGGTCTGGCCAGCAGTGAGCTGCCAGGTTCCCTGTGTGGGAGGAGGCTGTTTCCTCCTCTGTGCCACAATCAGCCATCCCTGACATGGACTGAGTGATGCATTGCATGCCAAAACTACCACTGGCCAGAGAAACACAGGATACCTCTGCTCAAGTAATTTTCAGACAGGGCAGTAAACACACATGGAGAGGAACAAAGGACACATTAGGGAGTTGTGGGGAAACAGATGGAGATGCAATAATGGGGAAAAAAATTGCACCCTGATGGGAGACTGCATCCCCTGAAAGTCCCATGCCAGAACAGGGAGAAGTAAGGAGCAAGGATCAATGGAAGAAAATGAGCAAGAAACAAGAAAAGGAAGGAAAAAGTTATTATGTAATAATCCCAAACTCCTACACTGCCTACCACCCCACCAAGGGATTTGGGAGGGATGAAAAGTAACTTTTGATGGACAAGTGAAGCTGAAACATGGAAGAGAGGAAAAAAATGTTTCTGCAGGCTAGATTATTGGGTTTAACCACATAATTATTGGACATCATATTAAAAATCTCAGACCCAGTTGCAATCCCACTCACAGCCCAAAACATTACAGCAGTTTTAATATTCATCTATCACAAAGTCAGAAATGTGTATATCCACAAGGTTATCTTTGCTGAAGCAGCAGGGCTGGGCCATTGCTTATTAAGTCCCCCCACTGGCAGATCGCAGAGCCCTCTTACCCTGCACTAGGTCCCAAATTCCCCAGGGTAAAGTTTTCCTGAGCCATCAGTTATAACCCAGTGTCTCATGTTTCCCAGTGATCCACGGCTATTGTGTGGGATCTCCTTTGGGCAGTGCCTGTAGGCAGCCTCCATTTAAGTCATGTCACCTGCAGTAAAGGATCACTGCATGATGCTCTCTACGTGAGATTAAATTTCATCGTTTCATAGCACACTTTCTCTGAAAGTGCTGGGTAGTTGAATTATTTTAGGTCCACATATATATCTGTTTCCTACCACAAACTAGACAAAGAGGATGGGGGAGGCATAATTTGAAAGACAAAGAGATTCAAGTCCTGAGCTGTATTTTAAAAGAAACATATTAATTAGGCTTTTATTTGTTTGGGTTGTTTTAATACAAAGCTGATACAAGAAAGAGAGCTGTCAGTTTTAGCTTATCAGTGACTTTAATTATAAAACACAGAGTTCCACTCATCTATTAAAACTGCTGTTTGAGATGAACATAACTGATGCTCTAAAAAAATCCCCAAAATCTATAAGGTAGGAAAAAAATGTCTAGTTGATATAAAAAAAAGAAACCCCAGTTTCACTTGCAGCTCTAATGACTGCAAAAGGAAAGCCTTGAAGAAACACTGTTTTGCAAAGTTGCCTTTGGGCTGCGGATTTTAATACAACTTTACAAAGCAGTAGCATCTAAGTGGGCTAGAAAGATAGTTTTATTTACTCTCAGGCTGTACCTCATAGTTTACTCCAGAGTATGTGGTCTGATAACAAAAGAGAAAATGGATGATGCCAGAAACTTCTGTTTTAATATTTAATAGATGCTTTCATGGAAGCTGATCATTGAGGAAGATGCTTGGAGAGTGCTTACAAAAAAACTCCCCACAACAACAACAACAAAAAAGCACAGTTGATGCTTCCAGAGTAAGGAAAAAGTACTTTTGTCACCAAAAAGCCATGTGAAATGTCATTAACTTGTCAGGTTCAGAAATCAGTTTGAAAATTACTTAGCAGTACTATGTTAAAGGCTATAATGGCACCTCTTTGGTGAATGAGGGAAATGAGCCTTCAGCTGTGCAGCTGAACTGTGCTGCAAATATTGGATCATATAAGATCTCACGGAAAATGAAACTGCTGGCCGCTCTTGCTTCACCAATGTCACATGCTATGGCATTTTCTTTAACACCAGCTCCAGTGCTATACCTCACTCTGACAGAATTTTGTTCTGTAAACAGTTCAGAAATAAATTTAGCTCCCTTTGCACTTTGAAATCATATTCAGGAATTTCCTTCTGACAAGGTAGGTATGTTGTTATGCTGGGACAAGGGAGGGTGTTCACATATCAACAACAATTTTCATCCCCCTAATATATTAAGAAAGGCTTTCTAAATCCACTTTATTTTTCTCTTTTGATGTATGCAAGCGAGTCACTTTATTTACCTCAGCTCCTTCGATATACTAATTTTTTATGTCACTTCAAATCAATGGACAGTATTGTAAAGATATGATAAATTTTAATAAATATATTTATTTTACTAATTATTATACTAATTACTATTATATAACCATTTTTATACTAATAATGGCATAAGTTCGGGAATGGCTAAAATAGAGGAGTTGTACAAAAAGATAAGGGTAGGTCAGAAAAAAAGGGAATATTCTAAGAATATTCTACTCTACTAATTAAAACAAGGTCAAGGATACAGAACTTAATTTAACAAGATCATTTTTTCAGTGATAGGAATAGGAAACAAGGAAGAAATAAGCACTTTGCTATGTCTGAATCTATAAAGTAGGACAGTATGACTTTATTAAGTTTCAGGGGAATTTTTTCTTGAAAAAACCTGCCTTTTAGATTAGCCACTTAGAAACCAGTATGGATAGCTGAACTGATTTGGAGAAATAATCACTACTGAATGAAAGCTTAAATTTGGAAAAGATTTGTGAAGTCACCTCTTTCCTCACTTCAACTAACATTTCTTTTCTCTTTGTTGGAGTACCAAGCCCATACCACAGATTTGACAGACTTGTGATGGTAGCTAATCTTGAAAATTTACATGCTCAGGCACTTGCACTATATCACAAGTTTTGAATGTGGTCAGTGGATGGCCTTTTCTTATACGAAATATACCATAAAGGAAGGAAATATAAGGGCTTGGATCATGCTAGTAAAAACAATATAGACTGATTATCTTGCTAAGAAAAGGAAAAAATCAGCTTTTTTAAAATTTTGACAACTTAATGATCTTTTTTCTTAAAAATAGGCAGAAAAAAATCAATTATTTTAAATGGAGTAAAAGTTGATTACACTATAAAATGACTACACATTATTATTGATAAAAATATATTCTCTAGATAGCATTTGTATATTGCACATTTTATTGCCAAGGAAACTCAGTGATATTAAGAAACACATTCTTCTGCAATACATATATTTTACTAATATGTTATTGATGCAGAAAGAGAAAGAAGGAATTCAACATTGTCAGCTGGAACACCTTATGCAGTACAACTCAGTGGAGATAATTGAATTTATACCATGAAGTTACTGAATATCTGAACGTCTACAACCTAATCTTAGGTTAATCTTGGGCTCCAGATGTTTAGCACGACAGGAATCTCAAAGCATCCCAGGCTCATGCTCTAGTTCAGAAACTTCCTGTAACCACTTCTTTTTCTAGTTGAATTAATGAAAAATATTATCCAAGGCAGGGTGGTTTGATTTCCTGTGTGTTACATTCTACATAGAAACCACTAGTAGATTAAAAAAAAATCATCATTACATTCATGACAAAAAATCTGAATTACTGCAAAATTCACAAGTTCCTTAAAGAGTTTCCAAAAAAACCCCAACCATATCCTTTGTAGGTGCTTCAACCTTTCTCTGATATCCAGAATCTATGAGCTGAAAATATGTCTCTTAATAAGAATGAGTAGAAAGTAGCATATAAGTAAAAGTGCAATGAAAAGAGATTAACTTTATTAACCTGTTAGAGCTAATTCACATGATATAAACACGTCCAACACTGAGGCATGGGGAGAAGATCTATACCTTAGGGATCTGAATGACTTTACAATATCATGACTGTGAAAAACCTCTCAGATGTGCTGAACACACTTTTTGTCTGCCTCTTTTCATATATTCAAAAAATCTTTCTTCAAAGGCCTACTGACTCTGTGCTCTCTCTTTTCTGGTATTCATCATGTGAAAAGTAGCAGCCACAGTACAAAAGATAAGCTAGTTCATATGGGTTTATTACAATGTAAATGAAATACTTTCAAAGAAATACTTGGTATTTTTTCCTTCTTCTTGTATAACCTCACAAAACTCCTGCCAAAACTTAGTGCAAATTTGCAAGCAACGTATTTTTTTCTCCAATGAGATATTTCAAATTAAAAGAATTTGCTTTTTTGCTCTCACAGTAGTATGGCAGCAGTCATTTAGCAGACAATGAATGAGTTAGGTGTGTCAAGTGCAATAAAATAGCAGATCAGATACTAATTATCAGCAAAAAGATTCATTGCCTCTAATAAGAAGACACGATCTTGTCACTCAGGTCACAAACTGTGCAGTTTGCTCTTTCTAATTTGCTCTAATAAGCTCTGGAGAATATTAGCTTTAACTTTTGCTTGCCTTGGTTCTAAATTTTTGGGATTTCAATATTCCACCAAAATAAAATTTAGGACATGAATAAGAGTAAATTGGTGTAATTCTAAACAAATTCCATTGAATGCAAGATATTTTGAATTATTCAATTGAGTCAATAAAACTGATAGAAAATGTTAAAAGAGTTGGACTGTAAGTAATTCATTAGGCAATATCTCGGATTTAATAAATTTAATCGAGTGAACTTTTAGTACCTCCCTGAGATTTAAATGACCATCAGAAATAGCTCTGATGTAGATTTAAGCTGTCCTTGACTCCTTTTTGTATCATTAGTCAATGTAGTTCTATACATTCACTCTCTACATTATGAATCTCAGTCTATAAAAAACATACTTAGCTGAGTTTTTGTTTATGGGTAGAAAGGGTTTAAGAATGATTGTGGAGTCCTCGTGTTTTGAGGAGGCTGAAACCTGATCTTACTCTCCTTGTGTCATCTCCTCCCTTGACCCAAACCCTAAGACTCCTCCCCTGAATACCTGATAAAACCCACGACCCTGCCCCTGCTCTGCCCTCTTCTTTGTCCTCACTCCCTCCCCGGCCTGGGGTGGAGGAAATAAAATGGATTCTCGAGCTTAAGAAAGAGACTTGTCTTGTTTGTTTCCCTGCCGGCAGCTGAACCTCCCTGGACACGATGATCTGCTGCCACATGCACTGCAACAAATGATTTTTAGTTTTCATGATAGTTTTCAGGTTTAAAAGTTTGTTTGGTTTGTTGGTTTCTTTTCCTTCCTTCATTCATTTTCTTTCTGACTTGGAGGCATCCTTGTGACTTCACAAACTTTCCCCTTACAATCTTACTTTATGTTTTTCTGAGAAATATTTCGACTTAGCTGAAACAGTGAAATGGCTGATAATAAACCCAACCCATTTCTGACTGGGAGATCCCAACCTCAGAATCTACACCTACATATTTTATGGAAGAACCTCATCTGCCTCAGTTACACCAAACTGAACTATATATCCAAATACATATGATTACAATACCTAGGAGGATGTGTAAATTTTAAAAAGTGGATAAATGATCAATCTTTTGAAAGCCTGTTTACAATTGGCTTTTCTTTTTTTTTTTTTTTTTAATATTTTCCTACGTAGTGTTTCAGACAACTGTGATGCCAAAGACAACCTGGAGTAAAAATAGTAAGGTTTATTAATAAATTGAGGCCATAATTTCACTAAAATAATAATGACTTTTACATCCTCTTAGTCCATGGTGGTGAGCCAAATGAAACCACCAAACTGTGTCATTCCAGACTAAAAATAAAAGAGATTTTATTGTTTGTAATGTCCCACACACCTTGGCTCCATTCAGATAACGTAATAAGGATGACACTAAAGAATGAGTTTATTTTTAGGAAGCACCATTTTTCACTTTAATATCAAGACCTTAATATTACACTAGTAAAAATAATTATATAGTGGAAAACATTTAAATACACATGAATAATTATTTTATTGGTATGAGTAGTATACCAATGTACTGGTATATCCATAGTAAGGCACTTTTACAAAGATACTGACAGAATAGCTATTAAATTGTCTGTGTGGAAGGTTGAAATAAAATATTCTTTTTCCACATTCTGTGAACTGAGGTTTAAAATAAGAACTTATAAAAGATTTTTCAGAATACGTTTCTTGCCTACATCATAAGAGTTTAGGGATCTTTAAAGGTAGTGATTATATATGACAGGAAGGGTTAATGCTCAAGTTCTTCTAAGTCCATGGAAAGAAAAATGTTCTATACTGCTCAGATATGGGCTTCTGTCAAGACCTACCTCAAAGCTCTGTGAATTCATGTAGTTACTTCAATTGGCTTTTCAGGATGTAAAACAATGAAGATGAAAAAATAAAAAAGGGAGATTTTGATTATACTTATTTTTTAAACAAATTACTCTAAAACCGATACTTTGGAAGAAGCAACAAAAATTTACCTTGAAAATGGAGGACAGACAAAATTTTTCATGCCATTTGATTCTCAAACTAAAAAGGAAGTAAATTGTAATTTAGCGCTTTATTAGTCTGAAAGAGTGGTTTCTTGGTCTTCTGTATATTTTGACTTCAAAGTTCAGTCTTGTAAAGAGAACTGGAAATCAAAGGAGTCTGATTATTTGCCACACTGCTTCCACATCCAGTAAAGATTTTCTCTTTTAGAAACCCTGCAGCAGTTTCTGCATTTGCTCATGGATATTGGATTTAGGGTGGCTGTTTCATTAATTTATCTACAGTAGAGCATTCTGGCATCTCTCAGTTTCGTCATAAACCCTATATTCTACTCTTGAAAGCTCTAAATTTTGATTTGTTGGACTTGCATTTCAAACCTACTGTGAGATACATTCTCTCAAAAACAAATGCAAAGCCTGAATAAAAACACTACCATGCAGATAAACACCAAGAGGAACCAGATTTTAGGTATCTTGCTGCAGCTCTTTAGTTCCTCTTAGGCAAAAAGGGAACATGAGATATTTTGCAAATTTTTATATGCCAACATTAATGCTGTCTTTGAGCTGACCATTTCCAAAAATGTGTTGTGAAGATCTTGGGTCAAAAGCATTTCAGGTTTAAAGAACTGCATTCCTTATTTCTTACCTAGATGTCTGTGTCAGGGAACTGGCAAGGCTTTCACAGTTCTTATTCTGATGGGAGAATTACACCCATAGCAATTTATTAGCACTTACTAAATTTCAATCTCTTTATTTCCTCCTCTGTTAAAAATAATTTTGTAATAATGATTTTTTCCTCCCTACTTTCATTTCTTTTCATGGGTTTATTAGTGAATAGCTTCAGAAGGCTTATCTGCCCTGTATTCTGACATCTCCTTAATATATCTTTAAGCTAGTTTAATGCTTTGCCTGCCTGCTATTCTCAGTGCACTTATTATCAATGATAGGTGTAATAGAAACAGTGTTACTTTTGAAAAATGGCTGGACATTTCACTACTGTCATTTTACTGAGAAATAAGAGTTTGTTTAATGCATATGAAAAATACTAGCAGAAATAAAAGATCAAAAAGGATAAAAAATCAAAGCAATTTTTCTTCTTTTCAGATGCCAGATTGAGAGTTCTCAGTGTACTTTAAACAATGATTTATTAGCCTTTTGAGATTAGAGAAGTTTGTGTCTTCTTAAGCCTGAAGTTTTCTAATCCTCAAAATAAAAGGGCAATAGCATAATGTACTAATTATTGATGGCATTTATATGTTAATATGTTTCTATATAGAATTTCTTTTCATAGCTGTTACTAATTCTGTGTATACTAATGAAATAGCTGTAACCCAAACAGCAGAGTAAATTCAATTATAATTACAGTAAAAAAAATCTCATTTTTTAATGAGAAGAAATGTATTGTTATCATAGCAAAAAATTAGTATTTTCCATATAATATTCCATTTATTTCACTATTTCATTTTTATCTGTACCCATCAGATTAGGCTTAGTTCTTGTGAAAATGTCCTGCAAGACAAGATAACATCCACCACATAACAAAAACTGAAAGAATTAATTGGTCTTTTTGTATACAGGTTACAGAGTGCTCAGCCACCCCAGTACAGTCATGTAATTAACCCTGGACTGGTTCTTCCATGATTTTGGGTTGTTTTTTTTAAGTTGGAGGGTTTTTTTGTGGATTTTCCATTCTATCTTTTCTTGGTTATCTCTTTCTCAGAGAGCTAAAGAGTGAGACAATACTTGAAATTTTTTAAATGGCAGAAAATGCTCATTAATATTTAGCTAAAAGACTAACTAGTCAATGACCATAACAGGTCACTGAAGACTGAAAACTAAAAGAACCAGATGGCTTCTTTCTGTTGGGATATATCATCAAAGAAGAAATAGAAGAAAAATGCAGAATGAGACTACGGGCAGGAAAAATCCAGAATATTCCAGCCAATTAAATATCCTGTGTTTAGTTTCCTAAACATACCTTTTACTTCACAAAAGCTTCTATGTCTGTTTTACCAATGGTACCTGTCTTCTAACAACACTTCTTTGGAAACCTTATTCTATTAAAGTATTTTCTGCTGGCTATTTCTGTCCGTAAAGAACAGAGGCATTTGTTAGTGTATTTTAACTAGTTCATTTTTTTGATGTTTTCATTGTGAAATAGGAGACCAATATTTACGAATTTTGACTTGAAGTATTTTCTGTGGATCATATATCAAGAACATTCTGAAATGACAATAAAATAAGAGATTCAAATAAACCCTTGAAAAGCAGAATGTGATCTCTGCCTCTGCAGAGTGAACATCAGCAATTATTGGAGAAACCATAGGGCCAGAACCTTAGCAGCTGTAAATCAGTAAAACTTCACTAAGCCTAACAGAACTACCTTAATTTACAGAAGCTGACTACAGCAATATAGTTTTAGAAGATTTTATTTGCAAGACACACTCTGCCTGACAGCAGGTACAAGGTACTTTCTACAGTTTAAGCTATTTGTGAGGAAAAAGACAGACTGACTAGGAGGAAAGGATTTAGTCTAGTTCATGTGAAAAATATAGTGATTAATTTAAAGTGCACTTAAAAAATCTGCAGAGCACTTGAAAAGAACAATGACTTTTCAATTGTCAGTTGTGAGAGGGGCAGCTCCTTATGCATTAGAAACAGAACTTCAATTTATATAAATGTTTCAGTGGTTCTACTTGTATAATGCTTGATCAGGTACTTTCATGCTTGTGCTCAATGTTGCATTTACACTCTAAATTCTGCAACAGATACAGGAATGTTATGAACTAACCCAAGCATATACCACCAAGGTAAGGATTTTGGAATCTTTGCATAAACAGTGTTCCATGATATTTTGGTTGAATTTTCAGACAGTCCAGGCACAGAACCACAAAATAGCTCTGCTGAGGTTCCTGTCTGTACCTGTCTGTTGTAATTCACTTTTCCTAAATGGTTCTGTTCCCCTGCAACATGTATAGTTCATTACCAAGTTGTAAACCATTGTAACCCCTTTGTTACCTGACCCCTCCTACCCTCAGTATCCCATTGGTCCAAGCCTTGAGTCTGCCCCTGGCTGGAAAAGGCTATTTAAGCTAAGGACGAGAGGGGGCAGGCCTCTCTCTCTTTTTGGCTCTCTCTTTTCCTGCTCTCTTGGGGTCTTGGACTCTCTCCCTCTCTCCCTCCCCCTCCCCCTCCCGCTCTCTCCTGTGGGAGCCATGCCGCTCCCCCCTGGTGTGGGACCCCCCAAATAAACCCTGAACAACACCCTCGAAAGCCACGTGGTGTTTTTTTCTGCCTGCGTGCTGCCATTACCTGCTACATGTAGCCAAGAGAATCTTCCCTGAAGCTTTGGTAACGCTCCTGTACCCCACCCCCTTTCAAGACCAGAAAAACCTTGTTGCCAGTTTCTCCTGCAGATGCTAGCCGGGCAGAGGAGGAAAAGCAGGAGGCTGCAACACCTGTTCCTGTCCTACCTTTAATGTAACTCAAACTAAGACGCTGAAGCTGTTAAAGAGATGTTGAACTCACAGCCTTATGTGAAAACAAAAATGTACCATTAAATAATATATACTCATCATTAAGGAGCAATATTGTTTCATTCAATAGTACAGCATTTCATGTGATATTGAACAGTAACTATAAACTATGTATATTTTAAACCAGATAATGATCCAAAACCCCTTTAAAACGTCACTATTATAGTTTTTAACTACCGTCTTGTTCAGTAAATTATTTCTCCATATGTGATATTATTATATCAAAAGGGGGATCACTTTTGCTAAGGTTCCCTTATATATAATAATCTGTGGGAAAATAATTTATAGAACTGAAATTTGTGGATACTATAATAAAATGTTAATTCCCCAGCTCATGACATACATTAAAGAACCCCCACATCTTCCTCTTATTCAGATGTGTCCCTGACAATTCTAGAACAATGACTGGATCTTTAGGGTTTAGTACAAATCCACTTTAGATGCTTAAGTCCCCTTAGGGTCCCTTTAGTCACTTAAAACAATGATTGTTCTTTTTCTTCCTTAGGAAGAACCAAAACTTTTTTCTTTTGTCTTGTCATGTAGCTTTTAGCTTCATACTGCAGATCTTGTCTTTTTACATGGTTTGGAAGTTTAAGTGAAGGTGTTGTCAATTGCATATTATTACCTGGAGGTGTCAAAATTGAATTCTTTAGTCCTTTTATCAGGTTCATGAATTTCAGGGAAAGATATACATTAAGTGTAGCATAGTATCTCTTTGAGAATATTTTTCAGGCTTTTTCAATCATTTCATTAAATCTCTGGTCTCTATTCTTGTGTTTCTTCTCCTTTACAATACTGAAGGACCTAGAATAAGATTCTTGGAATTATTACATAAAATAAAATGCAGCACACTCTTCTAGTAGACTTGAGTTAAAAATAATGTTGTTTTTTTCCCAGTTGTTCAGTTAGGTGCTTACCCATAAGGAAGGTAAGTATTAGATATTTTGTACTTCTGAACCTTAAAAATAGCTTTGAAAAGATTTCATAGATTTCATGTCCCATGTAGATTATGGAAAACAATATTCCATTGTAATAATATTATTTCGCTTCTGAGTTTGTCAAAATTGGATTCTGTTACTTAAGAATGGAAAGCTATCTCTCAGAATACAACTTTAAATTACTTTTACTGCAATGGCTTTAGCTGTATAGCAGTGGAATCTCTTCTATTAAATATTTCACTTTGTTCCTTAGTTTTACTTCATTTTTTATGAAAAGTGTTGTGTTCTTACAAGGAATCTGCCATTTCTCATTTCTTTCCTGTAAGTGACCTCTTTTTAACCAGCATTGTTGGCATGAAATGGTCACAGATAGATGAATATGAAAAATCTTTTCTTACAGTAAATTCAAAGAGAACCATCCACTTTATCTAGCCTGGAAGACTTAGAAAAATAATCAAAACACTTTTAAAACATCTCCCAATTTTTAAAGGTATGATTTACTGAGAATGATATTTTATATCTAAGATTTGAAATATATGTAAAAAATTCAAGCACTTAATTTTTTCCCCAGAATGAATGAGTTCTTTTGGCACCAAAAAAAGAGTAAAACTAATACCTTATTTATACCACAGTCTTTATACATCATTTTTTCAAATGGCTTTAAGAAACATAAAGTTGTGATGAACAAGTTTCTAATGATTAAAAGAGGATAAAACAATCTGTGTAAAGATGTGAAAATCTTTTAATGTCTGAAAAGACTGAACCTACGTCTCTGTTAATTTCCACCACTCTTATTCATTGAGACATAATTGTCCCAAGTCTGGTAATAGATGCAGAAAAACTGTGTACTGTCTGATCTCACACCATTTGGGTTTCGGTGCATACATCAGAAAACAGTTTTATCAAGGGGTCAGTAATAATCCAGAACACTTTTGGAAAACCAGGTGTTTATAAGTGTGTGACAAACAGGACCTCTCAATGTGAATTACTGCACTTCAGTCTTTGCCAAGGTGACGATGATATAGGTATAACAGAGGAATGACTTCAGCTAAAGTAACAAACTTTGTCAAAATTTCAAAGGGAAGAATAGGGTGATAGGGAACAAAATGTGATTTATCTATAACTAAAAAGTCCTTTGAAGCGCAAATCTTATTTGTGAGTAATTATAATCAATTAATGATGATGAAGAATAATATTTCATTGATCAGCCTTAAAGTCAATGAGATACATACATGAAAAACATGACTCACACATGATGTATTAAAAAAACTTATGTTTTTTACATGTGGCCTGTTACCATTTTTGCAGTTTTATTCAATACATGTTGAAATGTTTAGAAACTATATGCCAACTCATAGCACTGCAAACCTTCTGTAATTGTTCCTTTTCTTCAGTGAAGAAATATGGTCAACTTATGAATTGATTTTAGAGTGATTAATAAGAGTAAACCAACAAATAAGAAGAAAAAATTTTGATGATTTTACTTCTACTGAACTATAGAACTTTCTTATTTACTGAATGATTAGGGATTAAATATTTTACATCCTGAAAAAATAAGTCTATCATTTATGGATCTTTATATCTCTACTTGTTTACATGATCCTGATTCAGGGATAATCTCTTTAAGGATCATTACATGAAGAACATAGATTCACAGAAATCAGAGGTGGAAAAGAAACACCATTGAGATCATTGCGTTTATTCCCTTGCTAGTGCAGCAAAATGGATTAGGAAGGCACCAGTAAATTATATATGGAGAGTTTTCAGACACATAGGATCTGCCCCTTCTCATTAATAATTGAGTTTCCAGAGTGTTCCTACTAAGGGGCTCAGAAAACATTCCCTTTTGTTAAGGCAAGAATGTGTTCTCTGATCCAAATCTGGCTTTTTGACTAACCCCAGGAAAAAAAACCCCTTGTATTTCCTTATTTGTCTGTTTCAGTGCCTTTCGATATTTTTAAGATGGGTTGTTGTTTGGTTTTTTTTTTATGGAAGTACCTCAGATAGTCATCAGTCTTTCATACAAACAGTGACCTAAAGAACTGAGAAAAGGTTGCCTGAAAACCAACATTGTTTACAGACAATCTGTCTTCTCCTTTCATATTTTGTTTGGTTTCCTAGAGTTCTGAACACTTAACCATTAATCAGACATTGTACCACCATATACCATAATAACTTAGAAATTTCTTTTCAAATTATTTTCAGTAATTTTTTTAGATGCACACGGTGTCTGTATTTATGTCTACAGCAGAACAGCAGCTGTTTTTTCTTAAAATCTTTCACTTCAACAATACATGTTAAAATACATGTCTGAAAATTTACTTTGGCTTTGAGTTCAGCAAACAACATAGGTCCAAAAGCGCTGAGGCTTAGAAGTATTTTAGGCACATCAGATTTACTGTGCATGCATAAAGCATCTGTGTGCAACATGTGCTCTCTTAGACATGGTGGTCATGAATGAACAAGTGAAGTGTTATTTGTTTGGGATCCCTTGGAATTCTGAAAAAATCATCTAAGGGGCTATTTTCTCCACAGAGCAATGAAAAAAGGAGATGGATATACTGGAAGCTCTCCTCAAGATGTTATTGGAAGGTACATGCAAAGAATGAATGCTTTGCCTCCTTGAAGCTGCATTTCTGGCTGGCTGTCATTGATTGCCAATATGTTGTAAAGTAGTTGTGAGGAAAGATGAGAATAAAGTCACTTTAAGGGGCAAAAACACTCATAATCCTTCAGTTATCCGGACAACCTTAAGTGTAAAGAAAACAGTAAGATTACAGTCATGGTTCTTAATACCTCTTACTAGTATCTCAGTGATAATAGTTGTTGAAATTTCTTACCAATAAAGAAAAAAATTCAAAATTGTACACAAATATTAGGAAAGTTATAGTACAGATGTGAAGAATGTAGCCTTCTACATTTAATAATTTATCATAAAGTACATTTAGTACTTAATAATAGAGATGTTCAGATGATTTGAAGGAATTTGGGGAGTAATAGTTAAACTATAAAAGGCAAAACTGGGATCCACTTTTATATAAAGTAGAAGCTCTGGAAGGCAGTATTTTGATCTTCCTCTACTCTTTTCCTCCATGCTATTCCCTAGAAGAGTTATATAATAATTAACTGCTGTGATCTGAGATGGTATCACTCTACATAAAATAAGTGAGAGGTCTATAACTGCAAGGCAGAAATATATTGTGAAAGATGGCTACAGTCCCTTTAGAATAATATTTTTTTTTAAAAAAGAGTGTAAAGATCCTTTATCCAAGACACCTGTTCAGGAAAAAAGATGATCATCAATTTCTCCACACATGAAGGCATGGTAATAGAACAATCAGTAATAAAAACTAATCAGAAGACTTCTATTAAGGAAAAAATTCTAATTAAAAGGGACATATTTTTAGCTGCAATCAGAAGTACATATTATCATAGCATATGGTAAGTCTACTCACAAGTATTCAAAGTATTGTATTTTGTAAGCCCACTGAGGTCTTATACTTTTAGCAAACATTGATTTAAATAAACTTCCGAATACTTTAAATTGTACCTACTTAATATTTCCTTTCACTGGTGTCATCTTCACCCTGAAATGTCTGTGATTAAACACAAAATCCCCTCATATTGTTTATATTCCATACAGAGAAGTCATCTGATGTTACAGGTGGTTAAAATGGCACTGAGAAAAAATTGTGAGCATAGAATTTAAATTAATTGCAGAATTAACACAATCTGGTAATTTCAGTACGAAAACTGAAAGAGACAATCAAAGGACAAAAGGCCAAAGATATTTATAATAAATTCTGAAGTTTGAATAATATTTTAAAGGAATTTTTCATATTTTCAAGTATTGTGGGATGGCTTAAATTACACTTATTAAAAACCAATAAACCAGAACTGTTGCCTTAAGAAATAGACTGAACATAAAAGAATAAAAAAAAAATTAGGCATCAGTCAATTTAAAGATGCTCTGAGAAATTCCAATTAAAAGAATTAAAACAGTTAGGGGTATGATACAAGAATTAAGTAAGGTGAAATGAGCTGAAGATGTTACTAAGACCAACTTACAAAAGGTACTAGGACAATAAAGGAAAAAAAAAAGCCTAGTTTTTTTCTGTTTATGAAAAGGATCTATAAAAACAGTATAAACAAGGTTTTCTTTCAACTCTTCCTTCATATACCAAGTATCACAGTTAATCACATTCATCTCTGCACCAAAAATAGCTAAAAACAAAGGGACATTACAGCATAAAAGATTGAGAAATTTTTCAATTCAATACTTGAATCTTACAATAAATAACTGAAAATATATAAACTTAGATGAAGTAAATGCTAAATCATTGTTAAAGAATTAAATATAACTATTCAGTGATTATGTGAATCTAGAATTATTTGAGTCTAGGAGACTTGCACTGTGATTTAAACAATGTGATTTTTTTAGATCTGAAAGAAAATCTTTAGATCTGAAAAATCTTCATATTTTCACCATTTCAGGGGAAAGTACTCCATTTTAGGTTTCAGGGAAATTAGTATCTACCAAAAGATTTCTCTATGACTGACCCTTTTGTCTCCTAGTCTGTCCCTACCAGTTCTCTATTAGTCCTTCTCTGCTTCAGTCCTCTGCCTAATCTCTTCTCCATCCAGAGTTGCCTTCTGATTTTTCACTCAATTTTCTCCCCTTCCCATTTCATAATTCTCAGATTACCATTGACTTCTGTCCCTCTTAAGGTGCTCTGAAGCCAGGCTCTTCCTATTTGATGTGAAACAGGGGAGG
The DNA here is from genome assembly GCA_017589585.1 of Phylloscopus whistleri. Taxonomy (NCBI): domain Eukaryota; kingdom Metazoa; phylum Chordata; class Aves; order Passeriformes; family Phylloscopidae; genus Phylloscopus; species Phylloscopus whistleri. Next base: position 4,028,680 of record JADMLD010001408.1, read on the forward strand.
GCTGGAGGTTTTCATCAAGGTTATTGTATGTGGTTTTTGGTGCTTTCATTTCTTTCCTCTTTTCAATGGCAAGAAAGTGAATACGTCACCTGTCATACAATCAGAACTGTTGGACATGTTTCTGGTGAAACAAAAAATACTGATGAGTATTCTAAGAGAAAGCTTCTACCAAAACCATCAGCTTTACGATATTATAGTTAACCAAAGTGGTCCTGTAATAGAAAGCCTCAAGCAACCTTAACTGTAGGTGGCACTACTGGCTGTGTCTTTAAAAAAAAAAAAAAAAAAAAAGGTATGGGAAAGCTTCCAAAGGGCCTCATCCTACAAACCTGGCAAGTGCAGTTCAGATTCTATAGAGGATTCTCAAGAGTAAGGATACACAGCTATATGTTTTTTTAAAGTGTGTGCTTTAATTCTATATCCCATACTTACAAAAGCAACTGAATTACCTTGATGATTCCTGAGGAAATACATGATATACAAAATAATGTGAATTCATATCTATACAAAATGTGTTAGAATGCAGCAGCTAATCAGAATTAGATGAACTCTTAACACTATCTTTTTTCTAAAAATTTTGATCTTTCCCTCTTAGTTTAAATCATCAATTTCAGACAGAAATAAAAGTATTTATAGTTAATGGTCATATTCAAGTGGGTTTTTTTTTTCTCCTTTTCATATATAATAGTTCCAGACAGAATGAAAAAGTGACAAAAAGTTAAAACAGATGCACTTAGCTCCTCACAGTTTGTTTCAGAATATTAATTCTATTGTGTATTGGGTTTGGTTTTTCATCTAAGCTATTTCTAATCTAATGCAAGAAGGTACAGGAATAACTTTATCAAATTTTGTGTTGGATGTATATTTTCAGAAAGTACCAATATTACCATTTGGTAGTGCTAAAATATTTGTTAGATAACTCAGCTCTCTGCTGTGCTGGCATCTGCTTCTGCTTTGTGTAGCTATGTATTGACAAAATAAACAACGTCTGGTATGTAAAAAGTAGCTTGCTGCCTGACTTTTAGCAAAGAAGTAAGCAGACTGTAATTTTTTTCAAGCTTTACTAGATGGAAAAAGAGATCAGGCCAACCCAGGTCATACAACACTAATATCTGTTCCAGATCAGCAGAGCCTTTTTTATTCAATTTAGTCCCATGTTAGAAATAGTCATTACATTTTATATTATGCATTTCTAATTTCAAAGCTCATGCCATATAATTATTCTGTATAATCAAACCTAACGGCTGGTTTTCTACACCAAGGGTGTATTCTGTCAGTAAAGCCAGTATTAAACTATTTATTTGAGAAATGTGCAGACCCATAATTTTAGAAATTTGCTATCTGTAATTACAATGTGTAATTGTATGTATATGTCATTAACATTTATGAACAAGAGCAGAAGAAATAATACACATCAAGCAAAAAAGGGAACCCTGAAAGAGAATGGCATGTTCTGACAAGTTGCTGTTTAGTTTTGACCAGAATGTCAAGTCTAGTCTACTTCCAGTCTGATTATAAATAAGATTAGCAGTCCATGCTCACAGAATCAGCACTTTCCAAGCAGCAAACTTCTATCTCATTTGATATTTTATTTTATTTTATTTTTCAAAATCAAGCAATACCCAGAAAGTCCTAAGTGTTATTTGAGCTCCTGCAGTGGGATTTTCATGGGATTCCATATCTTAATTTCTTTATTTTTAACTACCATGATATTAATTATTTTAACTCTATCCATACTTTATTTTGAAACTGCTATATAATAAGTTATTCTGTTTAAATATATAGAAAATCAGTTCTGAAATACATATAGTAAACATTTAAGTACACAATTTTTAAAGTTCAGAAAATAATTCCATCATATATTACAAAATTTCCAAAAGACAGAGAAATAAATTTTAGTGCTAAAAAAAAGTGATCATAATATTTTATTTCAAGTGTCAGAATAAAGAGAACCTGGTTTTCTTCATGATTTATTTTTTTAAATTATAACAATTAAACATTAAATATATTTTGTCTGATTTTCTAAATGGCTTAAGAATTCTTAAGCTGCGTACAGATTTGGATGCATTGCAAGGAGATGTGAAAAAAGCTGAGAGATGATTTGGAAAGTTTTAACAAATTCAGTGAACACAGTCATTTGCCAAAGAACATCTGCTGGTGTTTTTAGAATCCATATGTGAAAAAAAGAAACAAGAAAACAATTGGAAACATACTGCTAAAACCCCAAACAAAACCTGGCTTCTGTTATGTTAATGTTTCATAGTCCAGCTTGGAACTGGACACATTCTTATTCTACAACAGGCATTTTCTACCAAATTTTTTTTTTGTTTTTCTAGTTAAAATTCACACAGTAACAACATTGCTAATTGTCAGTCTGACACAACCTCTCTTTTCAATATATAAACACGATTTTAATCTTTTTTTTCCTAAGCAAACTTCATTTAAGAAGATTGGTGATATTCCATCTTTCAACGAGGAAAAAACAGTTTATATTAATTATTCAAGTAACCAGTATTTTGCTTTGGTCAGAGATCTAAATTCCTCTAGATTTCTTCCAATAGTTCCAAAAATTAGAATTCTACTGGAAACCTTGATACAACCTAAGCATACAACATATGAGGTAGCTACTTTCTCTCAATATTTTCAATACAGGAATATTGCAGAGATGCTTCTATCCTGAACCTGTCCCTTGCTATGATGCAGTGGATGCTTGTGCTTGGTTTCTCAAAGTGGCAGGGAGGTGAAGAGGTGTGGGTGAATGGGCCTGAAGGACAAAACGTCTGTTGGGAGACAGGGCATGAGGTGCTGCAATGCTTCAGGATGTGAGCTTCTCTGTGGGAATCTTCACCCTGTTCTCACCGAGGTTTTTAATTCGCACCAGTGTGTAATAGGTAACAAATTTACTTACAGAAATATTTTGAAGGAATATTTGCTCCTTATCTTTTCCCCATGGAGAATATGAATTACAGTACTATAAATGAATAGTATGTTTACATACATTATAAACTTGAATCTGTGCTTTGTAATGCTGGTTTTATATTATATAATTGCACTGTATTAACAGTTCTGACACAAAGCAGGAACTAAACAGCCAAGTGCTGAATACCTTGCTAGGGTAGAACAGATGTATTTAATTTCAGCAGTGTCTTCTCTTGCACAGATACAGCAGTATTTAATATTTACTCTTTTTAGGAGGCACTGTGAGCTAGTGTCAAGCTATCAATTATTTATCAGTGGAATAAGAATTAAATGACTGTCCTTTCTGCAAACATTATCTAGCTACCTTAAAAACATTATCTAGCTACCTTAAAATATCCTCATATTTCTAATTTCTTTTATTAATACATACCACAAAAATCATGCTGAAAGATACCACATGGGCTTGCTCAGGAAAAAGGTAGAAGAGTCAAGGTTGTTACAGCAACCTACTCTATAAATCTGATAGTGGACTGGAGAAGTTTTAAAATGTTTTAAAATGTTTTTGTAAGCAATACCTAGAAATTAATTCATGGGAATGTCTCAGTTCAAGTTTATAATCTGTTTATATTAATATTACAACATGTGCATTTGATGCTATCTGTAGCAATGATCCTAGAGTCTGAGTATTCAATCAATTTTTACATCTATGGGATTAACTTTTCACAGAATCAATCCTTTCTCTTACCAAATAGCAATCACTCGATACCCCCCAAACTTTTTCCTCCATGCACGTTTCTCTTCCTGCCTTTCTTATGTCACAACTAGAGTCCCTCTGAGGTGTGCTGAGCTTCCATGGTGTCAGGAAGAGCCTGAAGTATGTTCATGTCAGCATATTTCATAGGAAAGACAATAGTCATTGGCACACTCTTTTGCTAAAACTTCTATCACTTTGTCTGGCTTCGTAGTAAGGAATTCCTCATATTTTCCTGCATGAGTATTGCTGTTATAAAACATCTTTGCTTCTTCCTGAAACAAATAGTACAAGTGAGGAAAATTAATCTGCTTTTTGTTCTCTTTGATTCAGGAGTGTCAAACATGCTAGACAATATCTGCTGCCTTTTGTGTGCATTAGAGTGTGTATATAGCTGTATATCCTCTTCCTTTTTCTAGAAAGAACATCGTAGAGCAATAATGGATTATGAATCTGATGACATTTTTGCAAGAGATATTTTACCTCAGTGAACCAGAATAGTGGAAGATGTATAATAATGTGCAAGTGTGTTCTCTGGCAAACTGCTAAATTTGGTACCATCATGTTGAGCAATTTTATTCGGGTCCCATTGCATGGGAGCAGAAACAAAATTGGGAAAGTACAATGATGAAGTTCAGGTGATGACTGAAACTTGTGCATCTGACTATTTGTTAAGACTTGAATTTCAAGTGAATTCCAGAGAGTAACTTCTTAATTTTTTATTGAATTTTAACGCTCTCAGTAAATTATGTGAACTCTACAGTTTAAAACCTATAAAACTGAGATTTATAATCAACATTTTAGATAATTCCTGTCTTCCTATTCTGAATTGCTGGGATAGTCATGCTCAGTATTCCACCTTCAAAGGATTTTCAGAAGGGAACAACAAATAACTTCGTACCATCATATGAAAAAGGTTTGTATTTAAGTAAGATAGCTAGAATTAGTACATGCAGTAGATAAACTCTGACCACATACCAGGGAGGTCCACAGTCCCAGATAGGATCACAGCAGGAAGTTAGTGATTAATGATCTAGGGTTATTTAGAGCCAAATTTGTTACAAACTCAATAAACCTTAAAGCCAGGGGCATCTTATCTATACTGATAAAGTGGAGAAGAAACATTGGCAAACCAATGGCAGGAAGAATACACCATGAATAAGGAAAATTATGTGTCAATATTAAATTATAATTCTGTAACAATCAAAATAGCTTTGCAGAGCAAGCAATGCATATCATCTGAGGGAACAATAGAAAATGATGTTACATATATTGAAATATTAGTGTTGATGCTCAACATTTTCTTAAACCTTTAATTAATTTGTCACGTGTAAGAGTCCTGGATTAAAAAAAAAAAAGCTAAACCCAACGTAAAGCCTAAACCAATAGCCAATGCAAACCTCTTTGATTTTAAGCAGCAATTATTCCCTAAGATACTATGAAATTCTTTCTAATAGTCACTTCTGGAAATTCACAGGGTGAGTTGAAGTCAAATCTAGAGTTGGAACATTGAATATCTTGGCTGTAGGACATGTTGGACCACTAAGCTATTCATTTTTCTGAGAGCTCACAGCATTTGCTTCTCTAAGGGAAATCTATCACAACTGAGGGAATCAAACTGTTTAAATCAATTCTGATAAAAGCCTGGTTTTGTTTTTCAAAACAATTTCTGCATTTAAAAAACATTCTTCAAATATTTCTTTTTTCTATTTAACTCAAATCATGATAATGTTTGAAATATGACATGGAGAGGTAGAGGATTTTACATTATTATGCAGTGGATTTTTTTCTACACCAATAGACTTTCAAAATCATCATATTTCTCTACAATGTGCACCTTCCACTTGTGGCATTTGCTCTTTAGTGGGAGTATTTTCTGACCCATCAGCCCTTCCTTGGTTAAAGTAAATACCCAGCTAAATTAAATTGCAAGAATCATGCTGGCTGTTGAATTTTATCTGCATCATGGATGGTATGTTAATCAAGTACCAGTTTTGTATGCAATACAATCAAATGTTCCCCATATTACCCACAAATCCTACAGTAATGGATCAGCTGTTATCCACCTATCACTACTGGATCAAAGTTTTCTTACAGTTCTGGAAGTCAAGTGGGAGAAGAAAACTGAAAAAATGATTGAAAAATCCCTATCAGCTATTGTCACTTAAATAACACAAAGATGTTTTCCTTTAAAATGAAGTACAAGTTAGAGTTTGTTATATGCAGAAAGAATCTCTTTGACCTTCTTATCTCTTCATGGTTTTTTTGTATAAAAGTTTCTTTCTTGTTTCAAGTTTGCTCTGTTAATACATCAATTGATAACCTAAGTAATACAGCTTTTCTTACACAGATTCAAACTGCACAGGGTCTTACACGGGATGCTTGAAGTTAGCACATATTTTAGAGACAAAAGAGCCTTCCACAGTGCACTAGACTGGAAATGAAAAGTGCCAGGATTGGAACCAAAAGCACTTGTAGATCTGCTTTATTACATCTGTACTTCAGCATCCATCCTTCAGTTCTATAAATGGTGCTTTGTGCATGTTTGAGTCTCAATATCTGATGGAAACCTTCCTGCACCTAGGAGCAGGATGCAAGCATAGTGTCAGTCCTAGAAATGTTTACAGTTGGAGTACCATTCTGTCCCCATTTTACTGATTTTTACTAAATGTTAATCTTTTCCTGCTGCAAGGAAATGGTACGACAAAAGATCACGTACTTCCCTATTAGGAGATTGTCTTGGCTAAAGGAGCAGCATATTTTACTATTTTAGAGGCAATTTATGAAACTTCTTAAAGCTTATTTGTGGGAAATACTCACTTATTTCCAATCTGGACACTAAAACTCACATATTGTAACTGAGATGTTACGATACTGTCCTGCCTTAAGACAGGAAATCTTTTTCCTTTTTTCTTAAAATCTAATCAGTGCTGCTGTGGTATAAGAATGCCCTGCAGCTGACCACAGGTCCTTCACAGCTGCTGAAGTAGCAAACTAGCTGTAATGTGAAGCTTTGCTTTCTGTATCAGCAGAATATAAAAAGACCAATGTCCCAAATTTAACAACTGAGCCCCAGACAACATAAAGAAACTAAGGAAGTTCTTAGACTAATGTTTTTAAAGCATCAAGGGGAAATAACACTCCTGTCAGCACTTTGAAAACAAGTTCCTAATTCCCTTTGTCAACCTTGAAAAATTTACTGTGATTGAATCGGTTACCTGAAGACATGCCCGGACACTTAATGTTTTGTAAAATGTTGGTTTTTAGCTTGCCAATGCAGCAGATCAATATGTAAATTCTCAGTGACAACTAGACGTAGTAGACACACAAAACTACACAGAAATGTGCTTCCTGTACTGTTCAGAGATAAAATTCCCTACATAATTAATCATGAAAGGATTTTTCACTGTAGACAAGCCACTAATGTGAAAAGGAAGATTTGCCTGTCTTTTTATGTTTTTTTTTCTCGTATTTTCTGGGTATTTTTAATTTTTTTAAAACCTTGAATAGAAAAATAAAATTCAGGGCTAAGGAAGAAACCAGAATTAGAGTAAAGAATGGCTCAGAACTAAAGTGTGTATCATGAGCATATCAATACAAAAATTAAAACAGTGTATAAAGTTCATATCTAAATGCAAACACTAAATACCCTAAGAGTGTAGATATTGTAGTAGACCAAATTCTTCTATGAATGGCACTGTAAAGAGGATAATGTCTATAACAATAGTGTTTTTGTAATACTGGTAGACCTTGGTTACAAGTCAACCGAATGAAAAAGAAAGCCTCTTCCAGTGAGTACCCAAAAAGTTGTTAGCCTTATTCTGAATATTGTCTATAGAAAAGTACACGTTTTCTGTTATATTTAAAACAAATATGAGAGTTCAAGGACCAGTATACATTATTGATTTACCTATTAGCCCACAAAATGCTCCATCAAGCACTAAAAGAAGAGGAAGACAAAAAAAAATTACCATTTAAATCATCAGCAAGACTTTTCAGCCCCTTTTCTTGCAATCCAAGTCCTACTGCACTTAGGCTGCACTTAAATCTATTTCCTTGCTTCTCTCCTGGTTCTTCTGATGAATGTGTGTCTCTGTGGGAATAGCATTAATGATTATCTGATGAATGAATTCTTTTCCTCAAGTATTCATTCAGCAGTTTCATTCCGTTCACCATATTTAAATGATAGTATTTCCTACAAAAGCAAAGAAGATAACTAAAAAATGAAGATGGTTTTGCTATCCTTAGATAATCCTTACATTAATTTTGCATGAATCTTTAAGCAATAAGTAGAGATACTGCCTGAAATGACAGATAACTAGTTCAACTAAAAGTTGTCACATCTTAAATGATCATCTTGCTTTTTTATTTTCTTATGGTTTTTTTTTTATTTGTTTGTTTTATTGTTGTTTCTTCTTCTTCTTCTTCTTCTTCTTCTTCTTCTTCTTCTTCTTGCTACTTTTAAGGAAAGATTTGCTCACGTTTTATTTTTCAGAAAAAAATTATTAATTAATAATTATTAAAAAAATTATAAAAAAATTATAATTAAGTAATACCAGAATTTCCAATGAGGTAAATATTCAAAGCAGAAAACTTTTAACTAAAGAACCCTAAGAAAAATATGGAACAATACATACAGTATTGCAATTTATTAAATACTTACTTTGACAATATTCACAGAAAAAAATTGATTTTTCAACTCAGAATCAAATTTGTGTGGTCTCCTTTGATGTTACCAAAGTATATAGATTTTATCAGCTTAAGGAAAGACGAAATTCGGCTACTGAGTCTGAAAAATTATATTAAGTGTAAGGTGATTATACAAATTTTATCAAAGTGCATGATCACATTCTTAGATTATTTCTGAGTGTTTAGAAGAGTTCTGCCTTTGTTCTTCTGTTTGCCCATGAAATTAAAAAGAAATGTAATGGCATAGATTACTTTTATAGTAACAGAATATGGAGGGATCTACATTTCAATAAATTCTGTTGAAAGAACAGAGTTCACAGTGTGAAAATAAACTTCTTTAAACTGAATTCATACATTCATCAGTTTTTTAGTTGGATTCATCAATAGCTTATTTGGGGAAATGAGGTATGAAATTGTTCTCCACGTTTTTTTTTTTTTTTCCCAAGCTCCTTAAAAATGTGATAAAACTAAGTTTCAAGGAAAGAGACTACTATTTGTTTGGATTTTGTAAGAATATATTGACTATAAAATGATCTTTAAAGAAAATGTCTGGAAGCACTGTTCCTAAACGTTCAAACTACTGACACTTAAACATAAATCTTCCACTACTTGATATAATTTTTTATGCTGTAGCTTCCCTTTCTTGATTGTGATCAGTATTGAAGCAGTCATTCAACAATACTTTCTCTGTGTTGAATATTCCTTAAAGAATATTAACTAATTTTTAGACACAAAGAATATTTATAGAAGGATGAATCTATTTTACTATTAAGAATGCTTGTGTGCTGTACATAATTTGGAAAGTGATGCAGCTAATCCCCATTAATTGTGTATTTTTAAAATTACTGCTTCAGAAAACCAGAAATAAGATAAATTTTCTGATGACTGAGTAAATACACTTCTGCCTGAAAAAAAAATAATTCCCTGCTGTGGAAATATATCTTTCTTTTTCTTCATTGTCCCTACAATGCTTGTTGTGTTATAAAATATTTGTAGCCCAAATAATTTGTTGAGGTATTTGAACAAAAAATTAATTTACCTCTGCAGAGCTGTGTCTACTCAGATCAGTCGAAAATACAGTTGGGTTCTGCATGCCATTTGTATTCTGCATGCCAATTCATGCAGATATTATCCATCCATATGTTTCTTAGTGGAAAAGTGAACTCTTAAAATTAGTTTAATATAATTTTCCTAGAGTAATACAGAAAGCGGTTTACAGATGAAAATTATTTTACTTGAAGGGAATGTGTTTGAGGTCACATCAGTCCCAGATGTTGGAACAACATAAGAGTTATGTGAAGCTGCAATGAAATTAACTGTCTGGCTATGACTCGGTGCCAAGAGTGTACCCTGATGCAAAAAATCCCCAATTAGCACCATTTTATTCCATTCACCTGTACCCACATTCTGTGGTAACACCAGATGCACAATTTCACTGGTTCCATATATTCAAGGTCAGAACATATTGTGCAAATGAGTCACAGTGTAAGTAAAGACTACGAAGAACGTGCTAAAACCAATAAGCAGTTCCTAGTGCCTGTAGGAGAAGAGGATGCTTGGTATCTCATATACCAAGCCCAATCTTAGAGGACTAGGCTCTTAGTGAAAATTAGGAACTCCATTAATCCTATATGATAATGATTCATGAATTAAATAAACTGTTCTTTTAGAGTGTTCTTTAGAGTGATGAAAATTGGAAATAAAGAATTTCGTCCAGTCGTTGCACACATACAATATCACTTCTACAGACTTCTACAATATCACTTATCCAGTGTTAATTCACTCTTAAGAATTGTAGTGTGCTATTTTCCTTCATTATTTATCCTCATCAATGAGCATGTTATGGTTTGTGTATGGAATATAGGGAATGGTATTCAGTCCCACTGAAGCATAGGTGGAATTTTCTGAAGCTCTGCACTGTCTTGCAAATGAAAAAAGAAATAAAAAAATATAGTGACACTATATTTCTTTCTACTCACAGAAAGAGAATTTAAGTTCATGATTTAAATATGTGTGTAGCACTTGTTCCCTACATGCATGCAACTTGTTCCCTGCACTCAGCAAAAATTAATACAGTCTGAAACATATGTACAAAATGATTGACTGAAGGAAGAGGAGGGATTGAGAAAAATTCTAACATTTAGCTTAGTGATACTAAAACTGAAGTGACAACTAAAATAATTGCTGTCAGTAAATTCAATGAGAAGGGAAGCACTAGGGAGGAACCTAAAGGATATTGCTGGCACGATAACTAATGAGTAGATGGCCATAAAAAATTAAGGATGCCAATACGAAGCATTAGATATTTTTGGGGAGTGAATATGGTGTTGGTGTCTCTACACAGCGTTGGGTGCACTTATTAAATGAATACGTACCCAGAACATTGGGCAATTTCATTCAGTCATCCAGGTAACCTTTTATTCTATTATCCCATTTCCTATTAAAATTTATTTATCCACTGAAAGCTATGATTTTCTTGTGCTTTCCTTACACTAGAAGAGTTTACATCAGTGGTCTGAAACTGGACATTACCACACCATTTATATGTAAGCAGAGCATTGGTTTTGTATTAAAGAACACATGAGAACTCTTGAATATGGAGGAGGTGACCTCTCTAAGACTTTAGAGAATATAATCAATTCTAATACACTAGGAAACTAAGTATGGTGTCTGACAGGATCACTGTCCTTAACATAATTTGATAATATTATATACAGACCAGTTGCTCCTTCTGATCCTATGACTTGGACTGGCATTGACTTGAGCTATAGCATTTACCCATTTGGTCCAAAGGAATTACAATCTGCTTTGCCAGAGAAACCTCACTGATTTATAATATCATATACAAACCAAATTTATAATTAAAAAAAAAAATCTTGCCCTCACTTCTGTTAATTTCCAGTCAAATATTCAGAATTACACATCCATGTATTCCTTAAATGTTATGTCAGTCTGACAGTCATGCCTTTGATAGAAAAGCTGTAATGTCAATTTCGAGTTGATTTTGCAGGTATAAAAATACATTCCTCTGCACCACCAATAAAGTGTCTAAAGTCAAATTAATCAATCCTGCAGATTTTTACACCTACTTGATTTGAAGGTAGTGATGTGTTCGCTCTCAGAATTCTCTACTGAGGACACATTTTCAGTTTTGAAAATCAGGAAATAAAGTTTACACTTTGTGGAAATCCCTAGATTTCCTGGCTTGCTTCCACATTCTCCCACTCTCTTAAAACTGACTAAAAAAAATCTGCTTTGTCTAATTCAGTTGCTTAACCAAAACAAACAAACAAACAAACAAACAGTATATATACACACACCCACATTTCCAAATATGTCAATCTAATGAGAAACAGAGGTGTTTTTTGGTTCCTTTATCTCAAATCTGCCAGTGTACAGTGAAATCTTCAGAAGACACTTTTGATCTGTCTTGCTTTGTAAACAGGGTGCCCATGCAGTGCTGCTGTTATAAAACAGTAGTATCTATTTTCAGTTGAACTTTGTGAAAAGTTTGCCAGCATGCTGCTTCTAGCACTGGTCTCTTCTCACAGACTGGATACATGTGGCTAGTAAGCCTTTTCATGCAGGTTGCAAATCTGGTATGTTCCAGAGTTTCTAATGTTATCTTTGGAAAAATGTTACATTTTTATGGGCTCATGAGCACAGTGCAAGCATCTCAGCTTTTGAAATGCTTAGCTATTCTTCTAATTCAGTTGGGATGTGGGATACAACAACTAATTGTGCCCCTAGTTCTCTGCTTCTGGCCAAGGCTAAGTTGCTTATCAGTGCTCTGTTTTCATGTCTTTCAGTTCACATTTTTTGCTGGGAATATAAACACTCTTCTTTTGGAAGACTAGACAAGACTGCTTAATTTATTTTGAATGTTTGCACAAGAAAGGCAATTATCTTACTTTATTGTAAAAATGTAAAATTATTATTTCCTTTCATATGCTTTTCTTATTTATGCTTGTGCTTGTAGAACTCTCCCCTACTTTAGTATATTGTAAATTTATCCAGAAAATACTTGCTTTTTAAACCTTTATTCATTAGAATGCACTGATCAATAGCATTTAATTTAAGAAAGCAGCTTCAAGATTTTTCAGAAATGAGGCTTGTTTAGAAAATGTCTTTAAAGAATTCTTCTTGCTGCTAGCCGCATAATTTAGATGAGAAACTAGATCTGGATTGTGTTCATAAATGGGGATTTTTTAATTTAAATAATGTTCGTTTCTTATGTGTATTTGGGCTCATATAAGGACAGGAAACTTTCCTACTTTATAAGCATATCAAAACCCTGAAAAGCCAGACTCTATCAGCATAGCAGAAGAAAGAGGGTCAAAATAAACCTCTCACATGCATCTGAATTTACTGGCCTGTTGCACTGAAGTAGAAGCTAGAATGGAAATTGCATGCTATGAAAATGCTTTAAATTACTAAAGCTGTACTAATATTTAAGTTGTATTGAAGTGTTCCTCTTGCAGCTTCAGTGTTCCTTTGCCAATGTGGACATGCACAGAGAGGATATGCATGAACATTCTGGTCTTAGTGTGGATACTGCAAAATCAATCCTGCAGTAACTTGCCATTGAGCTATCGAGGCAAAGAAGTTGATATGCAACTATCCCAAGTTATGGGTTTTCTGGAAAAGCAATTTCATGCATGGTGGACTTCTAATCCCAACACTGAGTTTTGAGCTCTTTGCTTCTGTTTATATCTAGCTTCTGATTTCTATTGCAAGACTTGATGTTTCCTGATTAATTGGCAAAATTTTTGGGGAAAAAAAAGGCAAACATATCAACATTTCTGTTTTGCTCTTGATCAGGGTATTCTTTTCCAAAGCTTTATTAAAAGTTTAATTCTATATTGTATTTTTATTTGGCTTTGGAAAACATTGGGGTTTTTTTTTTCAAGAGGCATCTCTGAAATGAAACTTGACAGTAGCAAGAAGAAACAACAGCACACTTACAATCATTTATGAAAGTAGCAATGGCAGGTTTCTGGCACAATGGGTATTAGAGCTGAATTGTTTCCATTTTCTCTCCAGAATTCCATTTGTGTGACTTTTCAAGTTGGTCTCATTGAAGAAGGATGCCCTAGATGGAGGTGACTTACTGTGTAATAGACAGAAGACTGTAGAAAGGAATTGCTTTGAAAATTCCCATGCACTGCTAGGTTTTTAATTAACTGTATCTGAGCAAAGTTTCAGTGAAACAAGTGATGCTCTAGTGGTGTGCATTTTCATCTTTTCCGGAAAAAAGGACCAGATTCTCTTGTAGAGAAAAAGCTAATTTGGTACTTGAACTGTGAAATATTATATCTTCAGAAGTTTACTTTTCTTGTAACTTTAAATAGAGAAAATTCATATTTTAGGCCATTAAAAATATTTAATACCTCTAATATTCTTGCAAGGTAATAAATGTTTAAATCAAATTTCTCTGTCTCTTTTCCTAGATTTCTTCTGAATATTATTAAATAGTTTGGGAAACCTGCCACTGCCAACCCAACACCACATTAGCAGATATTTTCTTTTTCACATTCTCTCATTAAAAATGGACATGAACATTTTAATGAAGTGGCACCCTGGCATGGACAGAATCTTTCATCAATGTCTTTTGTGTGTAGCTGGGAAGGAGTTGTGATCCCAGAGAATGTTTCAACAGTTACTTCTTGATGGCTTATGAAAGTTTTTAATGGATAAGTCTTGCACAAAAAGTATGAGGTAACAGAAGTGTAAGAAGAATGCAAGTTAGAAATATTAAGCATTTTGCCTGAAACTAGTTGAACCCCTATATATATACACGCATATCTATTGGGATAGATTCCTTATTATTTTCTTCTGGTTCTGTTGGTGAGGGTGAGGTAAAAAATACAAATTCCATCAGTTTAGTATTTGGGTTTGTGCTAAGTAATTAGAAGTAGCAAAACCCACTTCTTTCCAGTTAAAAGAAAAGAAGATCAACAAGATAGTAGAGATGCAATTTCTCTCACTCTCAGCTAGTCTTTTCCCCTCAGCAAGACATGCCAGTGAAGAACTTTTTGCAGGTGTTTTGTGTCTGGTATTTTTTGCAGTACAAGCCTATATTCTGGCTGCAGCCTCCAGTGGTGGAAGGGTTCAGCCTTCCTTCAAGGCAGTCAGGCACTGAGATCCAGAGCAGAACTTGACTTTAAAAAATGTGTGATTTTAATATGCTAAATGAAAAATTCCTTTGCATGAACAAAGTCTCTATTACTGCATTTTGGCTTGAGTCAGCACATTAGAAACAATGTCCAGGAAAAGGAGTGTATGTTGTGTCTGGAAGTATGATATGGAAAATCAGTATAGGTTCTTCCTCAGTCTGGGGAATATCAAAAATATTTCACTGGCCTGTCCTAGCTTAGCTTCAGTCAGTCCCGTGTCAACCACAGAATAAAAGAATGGCTGGGGTTGGGAGGGGCTTCTGGAAATCATGTAGTCCAACCCCCCTGTTAATACAGATTCACCTACAGAAGGTTGCCCATGGTCACACACAGGTGAGTTCTAAATATCTCCAGAGAAGATATTTAAAGATATCTCCTTTACTTCTTTGGGCAACCTGTCAATCCTTTGGGGACTGTGAAAGCTTAACATTTTCTGAACAGAAGACACAAGAACAGGAAAATACCTGTGAAATCTGGGCAAGACACTTTAGAGATAAGTTTCAAATTTTAAAGTTAGCAGAGCTCCATTTTTATGGAGTAGTCAGTAGGCTCTCAGAGGTGTTTTCTAGTCTGCAGTTGACACAGGTACTGGGGCTGTTGAAATGTTTTTCACTCATTCAGTACTCTTATACAATCTTGAGAATGCTCATTCACCTTTTTTGTGTGTATTGTTGGGAAATCTAGTGATATTCAAGTTAGGGATTTGGGTTGCTGAGATAACTTGAAGCAGCTTTCCTGGTATCTCTGAAATTATATAAAGAATTAACTTTGCCATAATAACTTTGTCATATAGGCTTGAAAAAAGTAATGAAAATAGAAGAGAATATATATATATATATTGAGGACCTTTACACTTTCAGTTCTGATTGTAACTTGAATAGTCAAGATGATAGTTCCTTGAGTGGCCTGCATCCTGGTGTTGCATCTGATTTTTTTCAGCTTTTCTAGACTAGCTCTAACTCCTGGTAAAGACATTTCTAAGCATAAAAGTGCTTAATTCTTTGTATCTGATTTTTGAGGGCTACCTAATTCATGTTAGTCCTCAACAGATACAAATATAGGAATACTGTTTAATTCATTGCCACTGAAGGCATTTAACCAAATGTTCATAGAAAGTACCTGGGAATTTAAATAGTAAATGTAACACTTCATTGTATAATTCAGCTGAATCAGAAACTTCAAGATGATTTACAGCTCCAGGATATTCAGTTATTCTCGTCATTATCATACTTCAATGGCCCTTTAAAGTAACAGGAATAGAAATATAGCAATTAATTGTTCCAGTGCAGCAAAATATGTATGAAAAATTCACTAAATTTCTTTACTCATGCACATCCTCTTTGAAATGGTCCTTTAAATTATTTTTAATTTTCCAAATTACATTAATTTTATAGCTTTTTTAAAATACAGAGACAATTAATATTCTAGCTTATTTCACATGTAGATATAGGAGCAGTACACTAATTAGTCTGAACGTTACCAGAATTTAGATGCAATCCTATTGTTTCATATACTTCCTGATTAAGAAATGCACTTATTCTGAGTGAACCTCTAGAATCCCATACTAGTTTTGCTTCTTCTGCTGTCAGAAATACAATTAGTCTAATGTCAAAACATGGAACAGTCAAAATATGCTGTGATTTACCTCTGTATGCTGCAGTAGGAGTTGTAGAGCACTGAGTTATCCTACCTTTTACCTTCAGTCAGCACAGTATCTTTGGGAATCAAAACTTCTGAAAGTATAAAATTCAAGACCAATACAGATTAAACATTTGTTCCAGTATTAAACATTTGTTCCAGTATGATGCATGATTTCAAAGGATCCACTTGGATCCTTTCTATTTCAATGTCTCCATGCACAAGTAAGTACTATGGAAAAAAATAAAGCATAATGACAATCTTCTGCCATGAAAATACATTCACTTTGTTTATACATTTAATTGTCAAATGTGAGTATTGTGGGACTCATTTGAAGAGAAATTGTCAGGTGCTTTAGGTGGCCAGCTACCAGGAAAAACAATAAGTGAAAATTTAAAATCACTTCATTAACTGCTTGCCTTGAAAGGAATATTTTTCCTGAATGATTACATATGCTGGACGGATTGAAAAATCATAAATAGACATAAATAGAAATTTTATTTATTTATTTTTAATTTCAATAAAAGTTTCCAAGAAAAAAAAAGTTTTTCAATCCAAAGATATATATGAGGTTAGGTTTTAGAAGCATCTGACAGAAGATTTCAGTGAAATAAAAGTGTCTGCTGGTGTCAAACGGGACCATATAAAAATTGACATAAAAATTGTGAAGGGACCAATATATTCTCTAAATCTGTATGGGACAGGAATCTCAAAAGCAGATGGCAAAATTGCTGTTGATGTCCTGTGTGGAAAAGATTTGATGAATGCTTCAGCAGGTGAATCAGAAAGTTTGCTCATAAATAAGCAAACAGAGATGTAGGAGAAGACATAGTAGTTATGCTTGTGTTGTAAAAGGTGGGTGAAATATTTGTGGCCAAGGTAGAACATGGGCTGAAACAAATCAGAGAAGATTTGCTTCTACAGTGAGGATTTCCAGGTACCATTTATATGGCACAAACAGATAAGTGAGAAAAGATCAAAGTCAGTATTAGGTAGGAATGGCTATCAGCAGGTGATGGTTATGAGGGGGGAGCCTGTTGTATGCTGCATCTTTTATTTTGCTATAGGAAGAAGAAAGAAAGTAAATGGACTTTTTATTTTTTTTAAGCTGAGTAAGGGAAAAGCAGCAAACAACCACTATACTAAAGAAAACATAGTGTACCCCACTTGTTTTGGAGTTTTTTGATTGTTTTGTTTTTGAAGAATCATTATGAGTACCCTGTTTTCTGTCATTTGCATGAAATTACAGTGTTATTAATGAGAACATCTTTTGAATATTTTGGAGAAAGAAAAAAAGAAATAGATTTTGAAAATTAAAATCACAAGATTTTCAGGAAAAGGGAAAACTATAGACTGGGCTTCCTTGTCAGTAGAATCAAGGTATTAAGCCAGATACATTTAAAAAACAGAAGAGCTGATCAAAGGACAAGTGATGATACAAGGCAAAATTTGACTAATTCCAAATAAAGCAGACTAACACCTCTTTGTCACTATACCAATAAAAGTTTTTATAGCAATTGTAAATTCAGAAAACTTTTGTTATAAGATACTCAACACACACACCCACACACACCCACCCCATTATGATAAAGGAAACAAAATTCAGATTAAATTAATGATTCACTGTTATTTTGTAGAAATAGAAATAATCATATATGTTTCAAGGTTTTGTGTAGGTTTGTCTTGGGTTGTGGAACCTAGGATGTGTATTCTATTTTCATCTGCTGAAAGCAGTTGGGGAGCTGTTTTGTTTTATCTCTTGTTTACTCTGGAAGGAGTGGGGCAGGTGCCTTTTGATAATGGCCCAACTGTTAAAACCAGGTAGGGCATTGTTTCTTATCTTTTTTTCTGCTAATGGACCATTTAAACACCCCTAAAAGCACACATCCCAAAACTTACCCTCCCCAAGATAGTACATTCACATTCCATCATCCTATTGCACCCCTAAAAGCACACATCCCAAAGAAACTTACCCTCTCCAAGATAGTACATTCACATTCCATCATTCTATTGTGAGTTGCTCCACCCAGTGGGGGGAGCCAACCATTCCTACCTGGATAAAACTGAGACTACGGAACAGGATATCTCTCTTGCTTCACCCGATTACTGGAGGAAGACAGGACCCTTCTCACCATCACCGAACTCCCTCTCACCACCTCTGGACCCTTTTGGCTTCAGGATCATCTCCACTCCAACAGAACCACATCTGCCACCCCAGGAGGACTTTTGGACTGCTACCAACGTCCTGACCAACAGGGAATCAGGTTGTAGCTGACTCTGTCAGGGCTTTCCAAAATTGTTGTTTGTTTGTTTGTTGGTTTGGTGGGGTGGTTTTGTTTTTCTACCACATTTGTATTATTGATATTACTAGTAAAGAACTGTTATTCCTATTCCCAAATCTTTGCCTGAGAGCCTTGATTGCAAATTATAATTTGGCAGGGGGTGAGGGGTTTGCATTGTCTATTCTAAGGGAAACCCCAGTTTCCCTGGCAGACACCTGTCTTTCCAAACCAAGACAAGGTTCCATTACACTATAATGGTGACAACACAAGATATTAAGTGTCAATTTATATACTGGGATTACACTATTGTTGTTTATCTAGTAGTATTTTTGGAGAAATTCAGTTTGATATCAGAGTTAAAAAAAGCAATAATTCAATCTCATCTTTAAGTACCTCATGCAAAGAACTTAGAAGAAGAAAATCCTATGACATACTAAGTTGTCAACTGCAGTATATAACTTACTTTTGTTGCTGACTTCAATTTTTCAAATCAAAGCCTTATTTTATATATTTTATAGTTTTAAAACTATATTACTATTTAAAGTAACTAAAGCTATCCATTTCCTAAGACTCAAGTGAAAAACTGAACAGAAATATTTCTGCTGTGCTAATCAGAACAATTTTCCAGGAGCCATTCAGGCCAAAAGAGACACTGAATTCAGGTTTCTCACAGAGAGGACTTCCATTCCTAATTCATTAAAGGGTACACACAATCTTCCTGGTTTCAATTTTAATCCGCTACTGCTGTGATTGCAGCCAAGCCAATTTTACAGCTGTAAAATGTTTTGAAAAACACTTACTAAACACACATGACAGCCTCAGCAGCATTGTGGCTCCTTCTGCAAGCCATACAAGCCTTTTGTAGGAGAAATGTGTGGATTTGCTCAGGGTGGGTGAGTTTTACACCTGTAAACGTTCAGCACTCCGAGTTTCTGCAGCGCTGTGTAAAAGAGAGAGGTGCCACGTGAGAGAAGGCTGTGTTGGAAGCTAAGGGGGAGGAGATGTGCTTTTGTGACACAATGTTTGGTAAGGTCACAAATTGAGACTGATGTGCTCCAGTTTTATTTATGTTGGTTAGATGCCTAAGCATGCTACTAGAATTAGCTGTAATCACCATATTCCTACTCTGGACAATTTCCATATGCAAGTAGAGAGCTTTGAAGATGTGGTATCTTAGCTCAAAAGATTTCTTTTTTCCCCTTCGAAAAAGACAAAACGCTTACTTGATATAAATAACACAAACAATATGGCTCAGACCATAAAAGTCAGTGACAGCTGTGCAATTAGTAGCCATATAACAATAAATGTCTCTGAGAAGCTGGGGAACATGCAAATGCTGCTGGTACCGACCTACATATATCACAGTAATTAACAAGAGTCCCTTGTCTGAGTAATAAATGCAACAAAAGTGAAAATTTACAAATTTTTGAGTTTCTTTTGTTTTGAAAATAACCACTTTCAATACATCAGTTGTGTATTCAGATTTATAATGCTCATACTACTACAGTTAAGTTTCTAGTGCATACATAAAATTACAGCATTATAATCTCATTGTGCCCACATTGTCAGGAGAACTTGAGGCTGCTTTCTCTGCTGCCTTGTATGGCCAGAAAACAGGCCAACAGACTACCAAATTTTTACTTTCATGAACATTAAATCTTCAAAATTACATATTAGTAAAATTACATATCAGATTGCTGAAAATCTGTCAAAGGCAGAAAATGAAAATGCAAAATGCACTACTGTTGAATTGGTAAAATTAATTTATAAAGGGGGAATTATTTTCTAATTGTAGGTCGTGTTGTTATATGCCAGGATTTATTCCAGGATATGCCAGAATATAATTTATTTGTGACATATCCTTGTTCTATCTTTGGTACATAAACCAGGAATGAAAATGTGTGTGAAGGATACCACATTGCTCAGGCTTCTTTTTGAATGAAATTGAACTTTTTGGGTCTTTTTTTTTTTGATAAAGTGACAATGTGAAGTAATTCATATGGATTTTAGTCTTATTAAAAAATAGACTCTAAAATAACAGTAATCACACATAAAAATTCTAAGTTACTATAAATTTAATGATGACTACTGTTCATCCTTGTGACACAGAAGTCAAAAAGAGCTGGAAAAAAAGTCAAAACTGTGATTTTCAGTATCATCCCATGAGATAAAAAAAGGTGAGGGGGAAATTTCCAGAATTAAAGCACTTAAAAAATCTAATTTCCTATAACAATATTTCTATACACTTATCAGTACTGAATTTGTTTTTCCCAGCTGAGTTATTTTGAATGTAGTTAACATTAAAGGAATTAACTGAAGAGAAGCTAAATGTAAAGGCCTCCTTGAGTTTCTCTGTGCAAAGAACACTTGCAGCCTTGAGATGGATACTTTCATTTTAGAGTCTATTAATGAAGAAGTCCATATGTTCCTCATGAACTGGTCGTGGGTTTCTGTTCCTTTGTCTGAAAGTGTTTCCACTGATCTCAACCAGCCTGGCATCTGCTGGATGAGCACTTGCTTCCCAATGGGCATCCTTTGGGTACAACAAATTAATCCAGTTTCAGGTTTTACATTAATGTCACAGACAGATGACATGAGTTTAGTTTAGGTAATTCCCAGGACAAACTGAAACAACAATTACTGTCAGTGATAAGCATCCCTGCTGCTACCAATAGCAAAAGACAGCCTATGCTATACCGTGATTTGAGAATACATTGTGATTAAATGGACAAAACCCCTTGGAAATTAGTGCTGATTTATTTAATTTTTAAACTTAGTTTCTCATCATACAGCTAACATCTGTATTACTTAGAAAGTTTTTAACTACTGTAAAACAAGTTATAAACTTTCTACAGAAGTTTAAATTCTCAGGTAGACACATTTAATTCTATCAAGGACTTACCAGGTGTCTGAAAATGTGTCTGTCAGTAGAGGAGTCTTTGAGTATGCCTTTTCCGTCTGGCCACACACACAGTTGTACTTTTAGGTAAATGCTTTCAAGACAAAATATTTGTAAGGAATATTTGTTTTTCTTCTTCCTGCCCCTCAGCTAAAGGCTCTCAGAAGTTGTTGAAAAAATGTGAGTACCCTGACTTCATCCTAATCAACTTCAAATACAAATGACTGAGACTGCAGACTTTCTCAAGCAGAAAGCACAGAAAATTGCTACAAAAACCCCTTTCTGCTCTTTCAGCAATGCCACTGAATAAAAAAGAATAAATTGCATGGATGTTAAATACACTTTGCAGAACACTTTATTTATATAGTACAGTAGTCTCTAGACAATTTAGAGTTTTCATTTGTGTAATTAACCTATTGATCCACAGAAGAAAAATTACACAAACAATACATATCTCTTACTAGTTAGCTATTTCAATGAATGAGAATATTGATTTCATTGTTTGAAATGGTGCACAAAATTTGTCTTAAAAAGAAAGAAATAATAATATTTGACAAGCATCCAGGAAACCCTTCTCTTGTGTCCTTTTATTAGCTCCCACCCTGCTTCAGTTTTTAATCAAACTTTGATTTTTTGCAGATTTTGGCCATCACACCAAAAGCCTAAACCATAGACAGAGATCTGAAACATTTTAATTGTGGAATGTCTCCAGTCTTCATGGCAGCACTATGCCTTTGAAGTTTCCAGGTTTATCAGAAAACTAGTCTTTGAGATTACACAGGTTGTTTTAGAGCTGTAGTCATAATATCCTTAAAACTTTATTTTTATGTTCCTTCTCAAGAAGGTAGTAAAATCAGAGAAACGTTGGCTATACATGTGTTTTTGCACAACATAGTTCGTAATTTTTAAAGCTATTACTAAAAATTTACATGTTGTATGATTCTGGAACAACTCTTCTGATGATCAGAAAAACAAAGTTGCTGACAGTTTTAGTTTCCTGTCTCTTGGCTGTGGGCTAACTGCTAGCTGGTTCTGACGTCTTTTCAGGTGCTTGTGGAGTGCTTGTGCAGTTTTCTGTGCATCTCTTCTGGAAGACAGCTTGAATTATACTTTCAGACATGATAAAAACAATATTTCTGCCTCTGTAAGGCTGGAAATCCACCATCCAAGGCAGTCATGACACATGAATGTAAAACATTCATGCTTTTGCTGGCCCTCCTGCCCTATAAAATGGATGTGTCATTTCTGAAATGACCAGTTACCTTGGATTGAGATAATTATTGCATTTATGACATGTATGTACTCTTAGATAGCTCTAATGCAAAAAGTTTAAATAAATTATGTGATGACAGATGCACTCTTCTTGTTAATTGATCAACTACTTTAAAGAAATTTGCAGCACTAAGTTGCTAAAATTGCTCTGTATGTTGCTATCAGAACTACTAGCCCTTCACTAATAAAAGAGCTTAGCAGAATGGTTCTCAATTATTTTTTTTCCACGTGGACTGCAATTTACTAAAAACTACTCTCTCAGATATCCCATTCTCTTGTTAATAACATTTCTCTAAATTGCTTGCAAAACCTGCTTACATAGGAGAAAAAAAATGGAAAGCAATTTTCTTCTTATTTCCTTTTTTTGCTGCTAAATCCCATGTAAAACCAAAGAATAAAATCTGGGAGGAACAAAGCTTTTAACACAGCTTTGAAGCAGAATTTTGTGCCTAAAGAGGCATAAACCTGCTTATCTCACTAGTCTTAGTAGTTTGAAGACATTGGCATCAATGCTATGGGGTTTTAAAAGTTTTTAATTACATATTGTATGTCATAAATGCTAAAGTAATACTTGATCGATGCTGGAAATGAAGTATGAAACCTTCATTCCTGTATTTTAATTGTCAGGCTTCAGTCATCCTGGGTGAGGTAAAAAGTGCTTCTTTCTCCCTGCAACACCTATCAGAGAAATGCCACAGAGCAGGGCTGCTTGTAGAAGCAGTATTCATAGCTCCCTGTGCATGTTCTTTCTGTGAAGGGTGGGAATTACTGTGGCTGTAAAGGAGACAGTGCTGTTCCTTAGCCCACGTCAGTCTTTCCTCAGCTCCAGGTATCTGTTGGCTGATGTGTCTGGGGAAGGAAGTGGCTGGCATATCTGCCCTTTTGCCATCACTTTCACAATCAGAGAGGTCAGAATGAATTGCAATATATCTGGCCTGTGATACAGCCCTACAGATTGCTGGGTTTGTTGGAAACACTGTGACAGAAACACTTTTTGTTGGAAACAAGAACTAAAACTGCACACATCCCAGCTCATATATGAACTTCTTCCTAGATTTGGCAAACTGTTCCCCTTTTGTTAGCCAGGAAGTGAGGCTAGTACTTGTACCAAGTGTTATAGTTGCCTATACTTGTGAAATTTCTTCATCCTAATAAAAGATCCAATAAAAATATTTGCAAATTTACATATACATATATATATATATATATACGTATATATCTATCTATCTATAAAAACAGATTTCTGAAGAGGAAGTTACACAAATCTTGAACTTATAGTGGCTTTTTAGGTTGTGTAATTGCTTTAAATAAGGCAGCTTGTGCTTTTTAAACAGCTTTTAAATAACAAGACCTCTGGAAACTATCTTTCAGAGCATGTGAGAGAGTTACTTAAGTAACAGAGTGAAATGGCCAATAATTTCTAATGCAAGTTTTGACCCACCCTCTGGGGAAGACAGGTTGCCTTTTGGGCAAGGGATTTCACCTGCCAGTCACACAGATGTTGTTCAAAAAGTGATCCTCCTCCTCCTCAACCCCTAAACCACCATGGGAGTCATAATTTGCTGTCTGTTCAAAGTAGAAATATAAAACTCAAGCTGCCTCTACAAAAAGCTGACTCTGTGATGGGGAAGGAATGACTAAAGTGTAAGGGAGGGAGTTTGTGCTTGAAAAGGCCTCAAATTTAAATTATACAAAGAATTAAAAAAAAACAAAACCCACAACAAAAAACAACAGGAAAAAACCCTTTAAGAAACAATTTATAAAATTGTCAGACTGTTATCTGTGTCACTTCTTGAAATAGCAGCAAACGAAACATATTTTTCCTTGGCTCCTCACAGCAGTAGAGTCCAAATTGGGTCCTTATCTGGTCTAGAAGAATAGAGTTTTACAGGATTAGTTCAGTTCACCTTAAAACCTACTTTGACTTTTCTTTTCTTTTGTTGGATATTGTAGAGGTTTTGAATATTTAAAATCTGATGAGGTTCATGGGACTATGTGATTCCAGGGAAAAAGAAGGCTCTCTGTGGGTATAGATTTGTCTGAACTGTTAAGAAAACCAGTGTACAAGGACTTGTGCTGATGTCAATATAAGAACTAAAAGTGGAAAGGGACATACCAGTCAGGTGGCTCACTTCAGTACCATGCACTGAAGTGAGAAGCTCTCTAGCCAAGGCAAACAGGGTGGCACTGCCAGCTCATGAATCTTTATGTGATGTATTTGTACAGATTACAGATATCCTTTTAGCCTACATATAGAAACTAAAATTCTGTTGGTCTCTTATATATTCACAATCATGTTCATCTACAAATAATAAATTTCTCACCATTTTTAAATCCTAAGTGCATGTTTCACCTTCTTTAGCCTGAACTGACATAATTTTTCCATAAACAACTAAGAATATGTTAAATTATATTAATATGATAAAGTTGTTTGTAAGCAAAAACAATACAATGAAACTCAAAATATAAATAATAGAACTCATGGAATATATAATATTAAAATTGGGATACTAGAAATAAACTTGTTTGTTTGTTCTGTAATGTCATGGAATTGAATAATGAGTGCCATTTCATTAATGTTACCTAATACACAAACTCAAATTTATTGTCTAAAGTAGAGATGCACAAATTTCATTTACACCACAAAATTTCTATTAGTTAGGATTGTAAATTATACCTCAGTAGTGCTTTTTGTTTTCAGAATTGAAACTGGAATTACACACAAATGTGAACTTAAAATATAAAATAATGAAGACTTGCATAAATTGTCCAAGGTCTTTGTCTGCCTACACCACTAAAATGCTTTTGTTTTTTAGGAACAAACGTCCTTTACCTAAATATGGTAACTCTGTAATTTTACAGGAGTTCATTTGTTTTGTCTTTAATCTTTCCTGAGGGCATATTTTTCTTTTCCACAGAGAAGCAAAAGCATATTTTTACTATGTTAAAAACATAGAAACAAGTTGGAGAAAAATAAATCTCCTAAGAGCATAATTTTCAGACAATTATTATAGTTCATATTTAAAGAAAACATCATATGAAAAAGTCTAATTTAAGGGAATGAAAGATAATTGTGAAGATAAACAACACACTAGACAGCACAAGGAACCACAAAGGTTGACAGATTCAAAGGACTGATGTCTTCATAGCCTTCTCCAAGGATGCAGAGCAAGACTGGTTGTCATTTGCTAACTGTCACTGTGATGGAGGACCATCTTTTAAAGTAGAAGGAGAGCATAACAAGAAAGGATTAAGACATAATTCTAATTTAACTATATCTTCCTTTCTTACACACATGATTCATGTTCCTAATTAATGCCAATTAGAGCTGAACCCAGTACTATACAGCAATTAATTCTTTTTTGGCATTGCAAAGAGTGTTATAAGTGCACATAAGGACATGACTACTACTTATGAATAGCACTATGCTAAAAGGTAATTTTTTAGTGTCAGTCTCAGCATTTCCTTCCCTTAGTGAATTTTTAGAAGCAGCATATCAGAGTCTTTCTACAATCAGACTAGTTCAGATCTTATGCAAGAGGATTAATATTTTTACAAAACCTTGAATTCTTTTTTCATACCGTGATGTTCATCTTCACATAGAGAAGCTTTTAAGACTTCTGACTCTTTATAATCTGTGAATCTTCACATGAAAACCTTTATCAAAATTACTCATCTGTGGGTCAAGTTTAAGGTCTCTTTCTGTGATTTCTGTACTAATCCACAGTTTGGATACCATATTTTAACTTGACTGAACTTCCATTTTCAGGGAAGCACTTAAAATGGAACTAAAAAGAGGATGGAAGTTCTCTCTTCACAAGGAGCCAAATGGACAAGCAGGAGTGAAGAGCTACAAGCTATAGCATAAGAGGTTTTAAAAGTAATCACGAGAAAGGCAATTTTTACAGAGAAAGCAGCCATTTACTTGAACAACCTCCCCACAGACATGGCAGAATCCCCATCAGTAGAGGTTTTAAAGATGTGTTTAGATGTAGTGCTAGATGGGCTAGATGGGCTCCCTTTCCCATGAAAGGTTGGACCAGATGATCTTTTAAGGTCCCTTCCAACCTAGGCTATAATCTTACCTACAGAGTAGGTTGTTTTCATCTTGTGCTGTTGTTGAAAGTCTTCCCAACTCTTTTCTCCTTGAAGTGTTGTGTCCAGTGTACCACCACCTCTCTAATCTGGTTATGACGATGTGGTATTTTGTAGACAGGGGTGAGCAATGCCCTGAATCAGCCACAAGATGTTAGGCTCAATCTTGTAAGTCTTGCTTGGCTCTTCTTACACATCCATTTTTGATCAGCTCATATTTGAAACAACTCAGTCCTGTCAGTCTGCAAAAGACCACACAGACAGGTTCTCTAAGTGCTTGCAATATGCATGAGTGGAAGAAAGCTGTATTTTGTGAAACAAATTACACAAATGGAGATTTGAGGTGACAAGTACCTTGATGAGAGATTTCATCACCTGGATGGCAACAAGGCACACATCACAGTTTCGAAAACTTCTTGGATATGATAACTCAGAGAGAATCTTGAATTTCAGACTACACTTTGGATATAATTTGGGTTGTAAGTACACATGGAAGATGTTATCTGTAAAAGCAAACATGAGAAAATGTGCATCAATTAGGAGTACATCTATTGTTTTGTCCTCTGCAGAAAGGTGGCATGAGACATAATATTAATGTAAGCAGAAGAAGAAAACTGGTAAGATGCCAATGTAAGAACTTAAAAGCTTTGAATGGTGAATAACAATAAATCTCAGAAGATAACCCCCAAAAATGAGGTGTTCAAAAGGAATTAAGAGCCACCAACTTCAGTGAGTGGATAATAAGATTTCAGGAAGAGAACCATTGCCAAAGGCAACTGACTTAGTGAGAAGTGTGGTGCTGGGTTTTGGGTTACCAAAGATTATTACAGACTGGAGCAAGAACAGCCTTGTAAAGTATACAAGGGGTAAAACTATAGTGAAAATAGTCAAAACGGACTGAAAGAGAAAAACTACCCAGTGCTAGAACAGATTACTTTTTGTTTGTGCATAAGTAAGAACAGTAGTAGGAGAAAAATGAAGATTAATGAAAAGAACAGAATGGCCAGCAGCATTCTTCCACACCTCTCCTGGCACCATAGAGTATGTCCCAATGGTGTAAATGATCATACTGCTACTAGCTTAAATCTTTTCTTAATTTTTCATGTGTTCTGAAGGATTTCTAAATCCATGAAATCTTATGGATGTATAGGAAGCTAACTTTATTTTTCATGTCTATTTTGGTCTTAGCTGAATGATGGAAATCAAAGGGTAAACAAGAATGGTCATCAATACCATAATTAGTATTCCTGTATGTGGCACAACATTTTATTACATTCTGTGGGTTTGTTTGTTTGTTTTGGGGGTTTACGATTTGTTTGTTTGTTTTCTTTTTTCTAGTATGATTCATCATTTACTACAGCAAATTAAATAAAGAAAAAAAAACAACAAAAAACATCAAAACACAAACCATACAAAAATAAATCCTTCAAAGAAATGTATTTCCAGAAATACAGGCACACTAGATAAAGTAAATTTTCAGCCCATACTGATTGCCACAAACAAGACAGTAAGACTTAACATGATTTAGATAGCACACTGAGAAAATAATTTTACGGAGGATTCAGTAGCAAATTGGCATATGGAAAGAAAAGTAGCAACCATTTTTCATATCCTGACAGTTAATGATAAAAACCAGTTTGAGATGGGCAAGGCTTAGGATCCAGACTTTCAAATTTGAGGGAAAACTCACAGTAATGTAGATGTTTCAGGAGTATTTTCCCTTGTCTAAGAAGCCATCCCTCATCTTTCTTTTATATCCATCACTTCTTCCTTTCTATATCCACCACTTCTTCCTCTAGACAGAGATCTCTTTGCTATGAGTTTCTATTTTTATGCTTGTTCTGAATAAAGATTTTTCAGCTTTCTCTGACACTTCATAAGTATCCCAAAAGAGGGAAAAATAGCTTTGGTGAAATGAAAAACAATGGTCCTGCCACCATGCACCACTGCAAAGAACCTGACTTAGTCTTCCCAATAGCTGCTCTGTTGCCACTGAGGGCCTGGTTTTATATCCCCCATATATGTAAGAAATAACTTATATCTCCTATGGAAGATATCAATAAGATTTATCTTATATGTGCTGTACACTTCAAGGATACACTCATTTAAAAGAAATTATGATATATTCTTGATTTAACTAAGCCTTATTTTTTATGGAAAAGATATAGGAAATACTCTATAGGAAAAATTATTCCTAAAGATGTATATATCTTAATTCTTCAGGTAAGGGGTGCTACTGCATGTAGTACTGACACTTGGTGTCAGAGTGGTATACTAAATTTTTGAAAGTTAAGTAAATGTATGTGTGTGCATATATATAGTTATGCATGTATGTAGACACTTTTGTGTATGGGTTTGGACCTCTTATATTCATCACAAATGAAATCACTGACTTGTCACTTTGATTTCTATGTTAAATTTTTATTAATTCAGATCCTTTAGGCAGAGAAGGAATATAATGCTCTGTATTGGACTGTTTGCTTATAAACAAAAACTCCAGAGTCTTCCCATCAGAGAACATAAAATGAAGCAAGCTAGCAAATAAAACACCTTACAACAAAATGCATTTGAGGATATACAGGTAGCAGTTCAGGCAAGAATGATCAGTGCATCTGCACAGATGCCCATCCTCAGATGCAAATCAGCAGGGTGCCACCTTTGGTGGCACTGTTTTCAAAAACACATCTTCAGAACAATGACATGACCTATTTCACTGACATTTATCCTTTTATGTTCATGGCATAGGGCTATATATGTCTTATGTGTGACAAATGGAAATAAATTCCTTTTCTGAAAACAATTTCACAGTCAGTTCAGTATCTGTGTTAAGAAACATGGTTTCTTGCAAGAGGTTGTTTGCACAGAATTTTTTCAAACAAGTCTTGCCTCAGAGTGGAAAGAGAAGAGATGAATGAAAATCAGAAAGATTCTGAGGAGTAGGAAGATATAAAAAGAGAGATATAGGCAGAAATAATGTTTAAAGCATGGAAAAGAGTGAAAGAAATCTCTGAACTTCTTACAGAAAAAATAATAATACAAGTAGCACACAGAAGAAAGATCAGAGCTTTTACAGATGATTTGCAAGGTAAAGAAGGCCTTCACAGATAGGTCATAAGAAAACAAAATCATATTTTTCTGACAATCATGCTATAGGACTATTTTTTTAGCTGTTAATTCTTTTCTCCCTATTTGTTAAATCTGTTAAGAGAAACCTAACCCAGCTGTGCTATTTATCAATGTTTCTCATTTGAACAAAGGGAATTGAAATCCATGAAGTCTCTACTGCCTTATGCCTGTAATAACATGTTGCTTTGTCCTCAGAATATGAAATCTGTGAAACATTTTGCCTGGGCAATATTCTTTTTAGATATATGTGCTTTTGTCTATGTTTAATATCATTTGCTCTATTATGTACTTTATCAGAAATTATGAATGACTAATAAACAACATGCATACAAATAAAATATTATTTAATGCAGTTAAGATGTGTTAGCTTGATATTATCTTCACACGTTTCACTTCACTACTCATTTAAAAGAAATTATGACAGATTCTTGATTTAACTAAGCCTTATTTTTTAAGGATGAAAATAAAAAGAAAAAGAGGTGATATGCCTCTTACTGAACGTTGCTTACTTGATGATCTTTCTTACCTGGCTGATGGCAAAACTAGTTCTCCTTCCATGTCATCAAAACTTCCAGAGTTGAGGTACTCACTTAGAACATAAAAGATTGAAAAGGAGCTGCATAGCTTTACCTTAAAACTTCACAAAGTACATGGCTTCCACTTGAAAGTTAACTTTGGCAATGTTAAGTAAGGCAAACTCATCACCAGGATTGAGAGTTTATTGCTGATTTTTCCCCTAAAGCTACCCAACAGATAGCAATCTGAAGCTGAATCACCTCAGCTGTTGAATAGATGGAGTGGTGCCTAGCTGGAAGCAACAGCAGCTTGATAGTGTGAGACTGTGATTTAGAGATGTAAAGAAAAAACTTATCCCCTCCCTAACACTGACTTTTACAGTCTAACTTTTTCAGACTGAATACTGGAAGTTATAGACATAAATCCAACAAACCTTGGAGTAAGTGCCTCCTCCCACCTTCTTTCCCATTAAGATAGAAAGTTGTGTGGTGGCAGCACTTTATTGTTAATCAGCTATTTCAGTTCTACTAGCTGTACAGCTTACTGTGGGCATCTGCACAGGCTCTTCTCTGAGCTTCTTCATGTTCCAATATGCACAGTAGCAGTCCTATCCATCCCTTTGACCTGATAGAAAGAGTGATATAATTTGCCATGTAAGTTTTCTCCAAAGGGAAAGCTTTACTTTGCTGTTTTGTGAATTCAGATCCAGTCTAAAATAAATATTCAATAAAATGAATATCATGTAACGTAATATGTGCTATTTGCATTTAGAAATATTATACTTCCATGGTAACTGAATTATTGACTGTGATAATGTTTCTCAAAATTACTTATAAAACAGCCATAAGAGAAGGGTAAAGAAAAATAAAATCCCAAACCCGCAGTTAGCTATCCTTACTAACTTTAGCTTGTTAGCTCTGCTCACAATGTAACATTTAATACAGATCATCTTCTCAAAAGAGAGCTTTAGAAATAATGTGCTGAGACTTCACAGTGTGCCTCATCAACCCAATATACGGCAAGAGACTTATAGATTTGCTGTGGTCTTTCTTGAGTGTATGTAAGCTATTGGCTGTGCGCCCAGCTAATTTGAATCTGATTACTGGCATAAATTCACTTGGCTGGCAGAACCTTTTAATAAAGTACTTCAGGTTCATTTAAGCCAAAAAGATGCTGTTTTGTTTTTTTTTTTTTCACGTTTCAAGGCACATAAAAGAAGTGTTTTTGAACAGACTTTACCTGTGTGGGCAGCACATTGCTTGCATTGAACTTGTAATCTCCTTCTGCCCGATACTGAAGTGTAAAAGGGTATGTTATTAAGAGGTGGACTCTGAACTGATCCTGGTTGCATGTTTTATTGCTAGCCCAGAGAGGACAGAATGCATTTGTCAGTATAAAAGTTAGTGTTTGCTGTTTTGCCTTTCTCTGTCTCCTGAGATCCCTCTTTTGGACTTAAGAAAGCCATGTCTTTAGTTAAAAGACATGAGGTTAAAAGACATGAGACAGTGGACAAATTGAGCTTCAAAATTGAAAGATCATTTCAAATAAATTTTCTATTTTCCCTGTGGTGGTCTGTTGCAAATAAATCTTGGTCTAATGACTACATTTGCACTAGTCCTGGGTATAAAAGATTAATAGACTTTTAAGGAATCTGAAGCCAGAAGAGACCATTAGATCATATAGCCTGACTGTCTGTATATCTCAGGTCATTACATTTCACCAAGTTGTCTTTACATTGGCTCTGATAGCTTCTGTCAAACAGTCTTCCAAAAAGAAAGACAAATAAAATTTAGAGACATCTGAAGGTGCTGGATTTTGTGTTAACAGTGTGTATCTACAACTAAACAGTGGAAGTAGATGTGGCTTTTCTTCCTTGGTAAATGCCAGTTCTGATGACATTACAGTTATTTGAGCTAAAGTGTCCATACTTCCTTTTGAGAAAAAAAAATACATTTGCATTTTCAAAATGGAAAAAATGTCTTTTCTCTTTCACTGACATGAAAAAAAGTATGAACTGAAATCATGGAATCATATAATGGTTTGGGTTGTAAGAGACCTTAAGGATTACCTAGTTCCAATGGAACCGGACTTAATGTTCCAGGTGGAGTCTCATGAAGACAGGGGAGCAGAACCACCTCCCTCCACCTACTGTTCATGGTTTTACTGCAGTCCAGGATATGATTGCTGTGTCATGTCAAGGTTCTCATCCACCAACATCCCATAGTCTTTCCTCAGGGCTGTTCTCGATCCATTTTCTGCCTATGCTTGTGCTAGGGATTCCTGACCCAGGTGCAGGACCTTGCATTGTAGCCTTGTTGAAATTCATGATGCTAGCACAGGACCACCTCTCAAGTTTATCAAGACTTCCCTCCAATGCATCAACTGGACAACACAACTTGGTGTCAGCACACCTGATCTGAGTGAATTCAATCCCACAGTCCATGTCACCAGCAAACACATTAAACAATGGCAGTCTCAATACTGACCTCAAAGAAATGTCAATTTTCACAGATTTCAACAAAAAATATGGCATGTCAAAAGAATAACTCACAATTTTGGAGAGGAGAAATAATTCCAATTAAAAATGATTGTTTCCCTTGATAGGTTTAGCATCTCTAATCATTTCAGTGCATGATACAAAATTATAACAATTGCAATGCATTTCCCCATTACTACATGCAGCTGTTTTTCCTTCTCCCAATTAGCTGTCTTGAATTTATCTCAGAAATAGGGTGGACATTTAACTGAAGCGGTGTCCCTTCTTAATTGTGAAACTGTACCTTTTCTGTTGTGAGCATAACATAATACACTCCAAAACAAATAAAAATATATCTTACCTTTTTTTTAATTTCTCCTTACTGCATAGTAATAAATCAACTACAATAGGACAAATTGCACCCTTCATATTTGTTGCATTATAGAAAATGCACATTAATTTTTATATGAATCTTCCACTACAATATTAATGATGGGTTAAATATATTGGTACTCTCAAATGAGCAACCTATAAACTTGCGTTTTCCTAATCTAAGATGGGAAGTACTTTGTTTACGAGGTAAACTGCCAGGGTGTTATTGGGAAATGGTTAGAACTCTGGAATATGAAATGTCTAAAGACCTTTAGCTGTACAAAAGACTCAGTTGTATGGACAAGGATAATTATGTCCATATTAGAACATCAAGAATTAACTTTTACATTCTCATCATCAATAAAATCAATTATCATATCAATATATCTTCCTGAAATACTATCTACTTGTCTTCTGGGCTATTGTACACTATATATCTTGAGACCTATTGCCTGAAGAGTACATAAAGTGAAAACTTTTCTATGGACATTTTTTCCCATTGCTTATTCTCACATTACTAATCAGATATAATCCAAGGAGTTTGAACTGTCATGGCACAGAATACAACAGAGTCTCTTTCATGTCCATTCATGAGAAAAAAATTCAGTATATAATAAGAAAAAAAATATAAATTATAAATGCTTATATAATTTAATTTGTTATCAAGTCAATGCATTACTAATTGTTTCCTTGGCTTATACTCTACTGAATATTTTTTTGCTTTTGATGCAGTGTGTATCAATCAGATAGCTCTCTCGGTTCTCAGTTACTGTAGCAAATTTGTCTAATGTCTACTCTACTCATGCATATATTTGCATGTGAAACCCAAAGCAGAAATATAATTTAAAAGATCCAGACTCAAAAGTCTTGGTGTATAATTAAACACACATTAACAAT
This sequence comes from Phylloscopus whistleri, assembly GCA_017589585.1. Taxonomy (NCBI): domain Eukaryota; kingdom Metazoa; phylum Chordata; class Aves; order Passeriformes; family Phylloscopidae; genus Phylloscopus; species Phylloscopus whistleri. The sequence goes on from JADMLD010001408.1 coordinate 4,062,788, forward strand.
TTTTTGAGAGATTTGTTATTATGGGGCAATAAGACATTTGCTAACTATACTCAAAATAGGCTTTAGAAATCACACAATATATTTCCCCTAAAAAGTTGCTTTGCTATGACATGATTCAGTCAGTTCTGGTTCAAGTCTGAACCTTCTTTTTCCATCCTTCCACTATCAGGAGTTTGTTTATTCAGGAGCAGAGAAAATGAAAGATGTGTGTAGAGCTTTTCAAAAGCATAGTGACAGTGATAATCTACTAGAAAGACAGTGAATGAGCACATAGTTTTGGTTAACATGATAACTGTCAAGCTGCAGAGATGATATTTTTGTTCAGAATATAAAAATAACCATGTATTCCACGTTGCTTCTTGGAATCTCTCACCTAGATACTCTCTGAGCAGCCTGCAACACATCCAGGAGGCCTGGATGTTCATTTGCAAATGGATTCTCAGCCACCTGCTGATGAACTGGGTCGAACCAGCCTGATAGGGGTAAAATCACCAATGGGCTACAGTGCCCCAGAGATGCAACTGGATTCTGGTTTCTGCCCTGGTGAAGTTTTGGTGGGCACTATGCCAGAATATGGCATTATATTCAAAAGGAGGTTACAATCAAATACAAGGGAAAGACAAAAGTTTATGCAAGAGATGCAGGTTACTGGATATATTTACAAACTATTTCAATATTTAAATGCAAATTTAATTATGACAAGGATCAGGTTTAAAATACTATTACTTTACAAGGAATGACATGCAACTCCATGACAATTCTAACAGCAGATTATAGCCCTCTGCATGTGAAATAATTTTGACTTTTCATTGAAAAAAAAAATTCTAGTTCTCTCTTTGACTGTGCATAAATATTAAGACCATCCAGTGATGGTTTTCAATAAAACATAATTTTAGATTCCCTTAGGAATTATTTATGTCTCTAATTATTGCTAACTTTCATTTTTATAAACAAAAATGTTTTTTAACTTTAATAACTGTTACATCATCTATTATACTAGAAGATTGACAGATAAAGGAAACTGCACATAGATAATGAATGTTTCTGAAAGGTTTGAAAAGACTAATTATGAAATTTTTGGTCTAAATAACATAAAATGGTATTTTTTAGACACATATATAAACTTAAATGCATTTATTGTTTACTAAACTGCATATTCAATATAAAAGTTTTTTTAAAGAAATATATAATCTACCATACCCATTAAAAAGTCTGAGATGCAGTAATTATTGTCCAGCTGACACAAGTTCATTCAATAAAATAAAATCAGTTTTGCAAGTAACACTAGTATTACACAGTGCAAAATATGCACCTGAAAACCTCTATGAACTGCTTCTTTTTCAGAGAGAAAACCCCATGATTCATCTAAGGACCAAAAGCAAAATGCATTTTTCATACTTTGTTTTGAATCATATCTCATTGGTTTGTTAAGTTAATATGATTTTATTAAATTGAAATGCAAGTATAACTTAAATATTTTGAAAAATGTGTTTTCTTTTACTAATGCAATTCTTACATAATGTTTTTTATAGAGATACAAAAAAAAATACTGAAAAAATGCTTTAATCTCTGCACATAAAATAAGTGAATCTGTCAGCTCCATCTCATCAAGCAGTTATAAAAGGTATAACTACTTAATGGGGGTTAATATACAGACATATTTGAGGGCCAATGGTTATTATTTACACTGGTTCATAGATTATAGTAAGAGCTTCTTTTGTTTGGCCAAGGAATGCAAGTCCACAAAATCTTTCATAACAGCCTGCATTCATTGGCAATGTAAGAGCTAATATCATGCCTGGTATGTGCTCATTAAGTTCATCACTTTGAGTGGCACCTTGACATTTACAGCCTCTGGAGGTGAACTGGATGAGGTTATTTGCCCAAGACAGCAGTTTATACCAATGTCATTTTTCTGTATTGAAGAAGCAAGCCTCAAGCAGTTGAACAGAAGGAAGCACCAGGGACCAAACTGTTGAAGAAAATTAATTTTGTCTGCATTTCAGTCTTCAGTGTGATAAAGTCAATGGAATGTTAAGAAGCTTAGTAACTAAGTCATTTGGTGAGTCTCACGTTAAAAAGTTGACCCATAAAGATATATGGGTACATGCTGGTTTCAGTTACTAAAGTGTTATAATCTGACAGATAAATCTGTTTGATACACTAAAGAGTGATTTGAGGAATTACAGAAGACTGTGCATTAAAATATACAAAGCTATTCATAGTTGCACACAGACCACTTCTGATCTATCACTGATCTCTATTTGCATGATTGTATCTAACCATTCCAGGCAAAACAGTTTAAAAGACTTATTTATTCATTCATCAATTTATTAATTATTGCCCACTTGAATATGCCCTATATATACAACCTGTGTCAACATTTATGTTTACTATTGCAAAACAAAATAACAGCAAAGAGTGCCCTTCTATAGTTTTTGCTTTACTATAAAATTTATTGCAAAGGCAAATATGAAGCTCCAGATAACATCTGCACTTTGCTTAAGTCTCTTGATTTAGTGATCTGTAGCTAAAACAGAGTCTTCTAAGTCTAAGGGATTTAAATTACTTTAAAGTTACTGTGGTTCCTCAGTGTATTTTCTCCATCATAACACAAATGAAATGAGTTGGAGTTACATGTCATACAAACATCAAATTGTTTAGAGATCACACATGCCCTTTTTGATCACTTGATACAGCAGGGTCTCAATGGTTCCTCTGAGACTGATTATGCTGAAGAAAAACATACACATGAAACACCCATGCCTATGAAGAACAGAATACCCAGATCTCTCTGCCACCAGGTGCTCACTTGCTGCTTTCTTTTAATTTCTTTTGATTGAAATTTCTTTTATGTAAGATACTCAGAACCATAGGCTATTATGACAGCATAAAAAATATCCCAACATGAAGCAGATCAGCAGACTATGTACTAAATAGAAAACTGTGTGGGTTTTTTTGTTGTTTTTGTTGGTTTGGTTTGGTTTGGTTTGGTTTGGTTTGGTTTGGTTTGGTTTGGTTTGGTTTTTTTGGGGTATTTTTTTATGCTCAACAATCATTTATTTATTTGTTTACAGGAATAAAAAAAAAAAACAAACCTAGTTGTGTCTACCCTTATCTTTCTCAGGTAACTAGCCTTGCAGAACTTTAGAGGATTGCGTGTTCTAAGGATGCACATTCACATAATGGTAAATGTCCTGGAAAGCACTGTTTCTAATAGTAAACAGATGCATAATAAATTTTATTTTTTCGAATATTATCATAAATATGCAAATGTTTCCAAGGTTTTTTTGCTTCATTTTGAGTATATATATATATATATATATATATATATTTACACAGAACAAAATCAAGAGAGGAAAGAGAGAAGAAATACCATTCCTGTCAGTCAGAATGTATTGTGGGCACAGACATTGCTAAACATGAAAATGTCTGTCAGACAGATTTTCAAGGAATCTTGAGTTGTTTTTTTTTCCACTGGAATTGCAAGGTCTGTCTTACAGCAATTTTCTTGAAATGCACCAGTAAAAGGGACACTGACCCATTTTATCTGTGGAAAGGGACACTTAAGGAGTTGGTTTTTCCCTTCCACTCATCATTTCCCATCATCTCCTCTCTTGCATTGACACATTGCAATTGTTGCAATGCATTGTGAAGAGTTGCAGCGTTTTCCTTGGTAGCCACAAAAGTATAGTATTCAGAAATGTTCCTTTCTCTGATATTTATCCATTTACATTAACACTTCTAGAAAGATCAGGAAATAGAGATCTGTCAGAAAAAAATAAGATTAAAAAACCCCAATGGAAAATAACCACTAAAGCAACAAAAAACTTTGTGAAAAACTATTAACAACTTCTTCCTGTTTTCTTTTGTGCCCAATTTCTTCCTTTAATGCTGTTCAATTATATAATTATACATTATTACTGCTTGCTCAAAGGGCCTTGTGCTTTGAGGCACTTTCTCTCTGAAACCCATCTATTTGGTTTAGTTTATACTTTATAACTGCCAGAGTGTGACTCAGAAAAGTGTTGAATGAAAACCAGTATTACATTTTCTATTTAAATATCTTTTTCTCCTGGCTAATCAGAAGTATTTAATTCCAAAGCATTCCTTTATGGTTTGAAAATTCACCAAAAGAACACATACTCTATCTTCTGAGTAATTTTTTTTTTAATTTACTGAAAAAAAGAACAAGTTTTACTGTTTCCAGTCCTTAGAGCCAATAAATCCATATATTATTCCACCTCATTCATCTTGATGAAAAGAACTAGAAGGTAAATTCTTACTCAATGACCAAATCCTCTTTGAAAGAATTTGTCCCCCTAAGCAATCAAAAAGTACCTTACTATTTGATTACTATTCTACAGTATTTGTTCTGGGTATGTGGAGAATGTCATTTATTCACCCAATGTCTGCTTCTACCTCAAAGTGTGACATTATTGTGTTTGATGACTATCATGATGATATGGGATTTGGTTGGTATATGTAGCAGATTTTATATTGCTTTAAATTTTTAAATGTGTTGACTCTGAGCAAATGTTTGCCCAAGAATTTTATTATGCAGAAAGAAAATAAAAGGTTACTTGTGAAAGAAACGGGACTGCTTTGAGAAATTTTTTTTTCTTTTTTTATATCTCTTCACTGATCTTTGATAGCTCTTCCTTTTTTTTTTTTCTTTTTTTTTTTGGCTCTTCATGTTCCACATAAACAGTGTATGCTAGAAACATGATATGTGCAAAATACAACATTCAGGAATTAGTTTTTCCTCCGAGGCAGAGGTACATTTTCAAATTTGTCACTAATGAGTCTATCGAAATGAGCAGAAAAGCACCAAATATTCTTTTGAGTGTATTTAACAAACAAGGGGGGGATAAACTTCTTGGTTCTTGCTGTTTGTTCCTTTTGTTTGTAAAAAAAGTCAGCTAATGTAAGAACTTTTTTCTCAGTCTTGCAAGAGGAGAGCCATGCTGGTATAATGTGCTGGCCAAATTCAACACAAACCAAATTACAGCTACCCATCAAGCTTTTTGAAAACCCATTGGATTAGTGAGAGCCTTAATAAGCTGCCTAATTTATAATCCTCAATTTATCCATAGCAACTGATGGGAGGAAGGAGATAACAACTTTTTAGAAAGTTGTCAGAAGCTAGAATTCTGCCTTATGTCAAATTAGGGCATAGAAGTTACCAAGGACATCCAAAAATGGGGCTTTGTGCCAGTTGGATGAGTTTTGTTACTTTGCTAGGTTGCCATCCCCTCAGTAGGAATTAAGAGTGGCTAACCCTATAGCTCAGAAAGGTTACTGCAGCAGAAATTTGCACTTATGTCAGGAATTACACAATGGTACTCAGTGGGAAATATTACTATTTTGGGTTTGGTTGTTTTGTTTTTGTTTTTGGTTTTGGTTTTGGTTGGGTTTTTTTGTTTGGTTTTTTTTTTTTTTTTTTTTTGGGTTTTTTTGTTTGTTTTTTTTTTTAATTTCAAAGAATTTTTCCACCATTGTCACATGACTTTATGGAGAAAGATAGCAGTAAGTATAAGCTTCCAAAACTTCCTGGGAGATCAGAAATTGGGAAAAAAAAGTTTAAAATTATTATACTTTTATTTTTAATTTAACCGTCTTCTAAAGAAAAAATGTTTTGAAAGTCTTAGTAAAAACTAACTCCTTGCTGGACAGAATTATCAAAAGTGTAGCTAATGGGCTGTTGCAAATAGCTTCATTCATACCCTGAGTGCTAAGACCAGTTTTGTATTCCTGGGTATTTCGTCCCATAGTGTGCATCTAGTTCATTGATGGTATTCATGGTACATATTTTTTGATGTGCACTCCTTTATTCAGTCCTATTTAGGCAAAATCTGATCTTTATATAGATTTTTTGTGGGGTTTTGTTTTGTCTTGGATTTGTTTTCAGGTACTGGCCTTAGCAAAGTACAAAAATCTGTGACATACATGAAGACACAGGTAACATATTCTGTAAAAAAAAAAAGGTTATATAAAACATGTAGCTTATGGACTAACATTAAATATGTTGTCCAACATTTAAGATTACCATGCATATTTATGTCTGAAAAGTTGTTTCAACTGTTCATCTAATTTTAGCATAAAGCCCATGTAATTTGCAATAAAACAAGTGAATAAGTTTTAGTAAGTTCTATATGTTTGAAATATGCTTACCTGGACATAAAACCTTTGTCTGTATGTGCCACAGAAAATGAATGCATTGGCCTTTAAAACCGTACTGCCAGCATTAAATCTTAGGGTCTAGATAAAAGGAAAAATATGTGAAGTATTTTAGTCTGTGATCTTCATATTTTAGTCCATGATTTGTAGTCAAGATCAGTTTTCTAGACCAGTCTCTAATATTTTGTCTGGTTGAAAATATCTCATATGATGGTGCAGTTATATCTTCTACTCTGTACAGTAATAAAATAATTTGACAGGGTATTTCCATCATGAAGCATTGCCCATTTGCTTCACTGAGGCTGTTGCAGGTTCATAGCTTCTCAAAAATTAGATGATGTTTTCAGAATATGCTATTAAAAAATAAACACATGCATATCTATTAACATACTCGTATTTTGTTGCTGCTGTTCTTTCTTTTGTTTCTTTGTTTCCTTCCCCAGATGTATGGGCGTTTACCTACACATGGAGTGACACCTCCTTCCTGAGAGAGCAGTGGCCAATTTTAAAGGGGCTGAAGGAGTACTGTAGCACAAAACACTACCAACTCTCCCTTTCTGTGCATGAGAAGATTAGATATACTAATTTTGCAGTTGCTTTTGGAGATATCAAAAGTGCTCCAAGCGCAAGGAAAAATAGCTTACCTCTTTATTTTCCTTTTCTTTGACGCATTGAGAAAAAAAGTCTGAGTCTATCCAAATGAAGACTTCATTTACACAAATATTCTATTTGCATTATGTCAATGAGCATTTAAGATTAACTTGTTTTTTTCTTTGTTACATTTATAGGTAGGTTTTGCATTCTGGAAAAATACTTGATTGTTTAGCCTTCTGTTTGACTAGGAATTTGAAGGCTATGCTGCTATCAGTTTCTTGTGGTTTTCTCTGAAAGGTTTTTCTACTATTTCTAATTTTAGGTAGGGAAACTACATCTATATTGTCCTAGATATATTAGGAGTATTCTGTAGCTAATTCTCTAGATGAAATTCTAAATTTCTACCCTAGTTTTTGTTGACCAAGCCTTATCATCAACATGTAAAATTCTGTTTGTATTTCAAATATTTAATATTCTCCTTAAAAAAGGAAACACAGTCGACTGCTATAGGACTCTTGCTTTAAATCTCCTTTTCTAATCAATCTGGGGGTTTTATGCCATCTTCCCTCACCCCTGCATCACTACTTTGTCACTGTCAAAAGCTGCTTGGCACTGGTGAGACTTTGGATTGGACTACTGTGTCCAGTTTTCTTTGGAAGATACTAAAAACAACAAATGAACGAACAAACAAACCAACAAACAGTGGCAGGGATCCAGAACAGAATAAATCAGAAAGCTAAGAGTTTTAGAAAGCATTATGTTGTACATTTAGCTGAAAGAGGCAATTGTTCATACAAAAGGTCCTGAGGAAAGATATAATGATGTACCACTTCACACACACACAAAAGGACAGTAGTCTTCTAATTCTACTGAAAAATTATTAAATGGAAAACAAAAAAATACATTATAAAGGGTGAATTTGTCATCAAGAAGGCCTTCACTGGAAAACTAAAGTAGGTTTTCTGTTCATAAAAATATATATGTGTTTTGAGCATGTTAAATTTAAAAAATCATGGAAAAGATTATTCTGGGAGGTACTGAAAAACACCTGGAGGACAACACAATCATTGGTCGCAGTCAGAGTGGCTTCATGATAGAAAGGTCCTGTTTGTCAAGCCTTATTTCCTTCACCAACACAGTAACCCACCTAGGAAAGCTAGTAGATGTAATCTTTTTGGACCTCTGCAATGATTTTCATATGGTCTCACGCAATGTCCTCCTGGATAAAACATCCAGCACGCAACTGGATTAACGGTGTTACATGGTGGGTGAGCAACGGGCTCACGGGTCGAGCACAAAGGCTTACAGTGAATGGGGTGACATCAGGCTGGCAACTGTCACTTGTGGGGTTCTGCAGGGATCCGTCTTAGGCCCAGTTCTCTTCAGCATCTTCAGTAACACCTTGGACACGGGACTCAAAGGAATATTAAGTTTCCACAGCACTGTGGAAAGGGACTGGAGGGTCCTGGTTGATGTCAAGTTGAGCATGAGCCAGCAGTGCCCTGGCAGCCAGGAGGGCCAGGGATGTCCTGGGGGCATCAGGCACAGCATGGCCATCAGGGCAAGGGAGGTGAAATACGGGAGACAGGTATCTTTCTGTTCCAGGGACATGTCATTTTGCTATCTTATAGCCCATTAGAAGTAACCAAGATAGTAAATTCAGACTTTTACATATGTATGCTTAGTGTTCTGCTGAGGACATTTTGTATACATCTGATGGCAGTTTTGCACTGTAGGGTCAAAGAAACAGGAAAAAATCTATCGGTTTTTAGGGTAGTAGAAAATATGAAGTGGTATAGAATTACTAGACCATACGCAAAAGGAATCGCAGGCTAATGTAAGAAGAAGAAATCAAACAAAAATAGCTGACCCAGTATGATACCTTGAAAGGCACAATTTAATTTATTTACTTTAAATTGTTTTTTACTTTGAGTGACAATTTTTTAAGATTAGAAGTGAAGAAATACATAATTTAGCATTTAGTAAATGCTATAGAGTTATCCTGAGATTTATAGACATTATATCAATCCATTTGACAAGTACTTGCAGTTTCCACTTCAGTGCACAAAAATGATAAGCACAAATCCACAAAGCTGTTTCCTGATATTTTATTAACTAAAAGGCTACAAACAAAACCAAAAATCTCTGCAAGCCTGATTGTTACTGCCAGGTTTTGCTAGTAATTGTGTTATTTGTGAGTACTACATACATATGCATGAGCTACACACGTATTAAATAAAATCACCTTTAGACATACAGATAGAATCAGTACATAAATATTTGTTCACTCTTCTTTAAATGAAATAATTTCTAAATAAAAATGTAGTTTTTTGTAAAATCAAATAGAAACTCATGAAAGTAAGGGCTATAACTAGCTTTAGAGCTCCTTTGAAAATTTCTCCCTTTAATCTTCTTAAATATCTATCCATTGTCATGCTTTTGTTTTGTGTCTACTTATTTGTTGAACTGACTTGTGACGTGCTTTGAGATAAGTCTGTGCAATGCACTATACAAAAAAGCCTGAAGAATCATGTTGTTCCTTAATAGAGGCAGATAGGCTGTAGAAAATTGGCAAATTGCTGAAAATTCCCCAGGCACATGGTTTGCAGTAAAATGTTTTATTATTCTATAAACATCAATCACAGACATAAGAAGCCAGGGGTTTCCCCATCATGCCCCAGATTTTTCTAATTCCAAAGCTCTCTTCCAAAAGTAAACACAACATTATATATTCCCTCCAAATTTTCCACATTTTTGGTTTTGGTATTGCTCCAATTTTTTTGGTTTAAAAAGATGGTTCCTAGACTACAGCATAGCCTTTACTGTGCACTGGATAAAAATGTAAGGGTTCTAAATTTCAGCAGAAGTGAATCAATCAGATAAATATTAGGGGAAAACAATAGCAAACCTAGGAATAATACATTACTTGTATCCATATAGGTTTTAATGACAATTTTTAAATTTATGCTTAAAATTGAAACAAATTGATTCTTTCAGATTAGTATCAGACAGGTTTCTTTGCACGCTTCAGATATCACTTGAACCTGAAGACAAGCCCCTGTTCTGTTTTAAGCTTTTATTTCTGATACCTGTGCTGATCTCAAAAGAAATGACAGGGTTTTAGTTTTCAACCAGGCTGAAAAAAACCTACCTGTAGCTGTTGTATTCATCCAGAACACAAGGCCTAGAGATTTCATTCTGCATAAGATGCACCTGAAGCTTTGAAATGACATCATGCAGAGAATAGGATGTGCTCTAAATCAGTCTTTACCTCATTGTATTTACTGCAGTGGTTTCTACAATGTAAGTACCTCACAATACATTTAAATCTCCTCATACTAGAATTGTCTTGTTATTTAGAGGACATCAATGGTTAAAATTTACTCTTCTCTCCTTCCACAAATACACGTATATAATATATACAGTTTCTTGAGGTAGATTTAAATTTACCCATGTGCAGTGTGTATCTGTTTCGGCTCAGAAAAGCTGTTTCTCCCAAACAACCTTCCACTTGTGCCTTTTATCTTCCAAGCAGGGAAAACTTTTCTGCTGCAATGACTTTCCTCCCTGAGCAAACACAGCTGGTCACTATCCCAGGCATGACATTGGTGCTGGGCTGGGTCTGCTTCCCTGGCCGGTCGCCCACCCACTTGGGCAGTCAGGTAGCACAGTAAGGAGAGTAACCCTTTGCTGGTAATTGCTCTTCATGTGGTGGAATATCCAGGCAGACTTACACATAACAAGCTTTATACAAACTCTTTGTGCTAATTTGCATTCCCAAACAGAAGCACAGTATACATCAAAATATTTTTTAAATAATAGCGAAGCCGCTTTCTAATTAGAAATGTATCTGTATTACTGTTGTTTCTAAATCTCAAGTACTCAATTTATTCTCTGATATTATTATTCTTGTTTCTCCAAGATCTCCTCTTATTCTTCTGTATTTTGCCACCTAAAGAAATCTTCCTTCTCACTTCATGCCTTTAGCACTTGCACAGTTGAAAATCCAGTGTTACAAATGTGAGATTATGCCTCCAGGACAGAAGTAAAGGACAAGATTCATGCAATATAATGAAACAAAGGCATATTTCTCATGTAAAACATGAGAGAAAAGAGTTTTATCCATTTATGTATTTATGAATAAATATGTGCCTCTGCTATATATAATTAATACATATATCCACATTCATGTATATAGTTTGGTTTTTTTTCTAAATTTTTTGCAGTTTCATGATATGACATTTTTAATCATTTGTTCTCTGAAATGTTGGTATTTAAAAAAAATTACTTTAGACCAATTTTTTTTTCTGGAATATTCATTAATTTTCTTCCTCTGGAGAAAGACAAAGAGGTTTGTTTTTTTTTAAAGATGGAGATTACAAACCTTTTTTCCTTTAGATTAATATAAATTAGGCAGTAGATACTACAGAGCTGAGAGACAAAACAGCTGCTAGAACTGGGAGGAACACAGAGAGTATGGAAGCAAACAGATGCTTAAATAAGGCGAGATAGAATTTAAAATAGGACCTGTCTGAACTTTCAGTGGCACTGCTTGAAGCTGTGATGTAGTTCAGCTGTGATGGGAATGTGTGCGAGCACAAAGCAGCTTGCAAGACAAATTATTTTCTTTAGTGCTGAGAACAACAAGCTCTGGTCCAGTGAATCATGTGCATGTGTTTAATCTATTAGCTCCTTTAAAATCAAGGAACAATTTATCTCCATTATTATTAGTTATTTGTTGTTAGGCTTTATTTTTACCTGATTACTTCATTTTCTTCAAACATATTATGGAATACGAACATGCGTCATTCTAGAAAATAGGACTTATAGTATACAGTATTATAACTAAAGAAAGTACTTTGTGTGAGGTGTACAGATTGTACACTGAGTAGCTGACTGAAAGTTTTTTGTAGATCAAACTTATTAGCTTATTGGCATAGAGTCTTCCCTTAAGGGAATGTGTATGTACATAACTTCTTGGTATGCTTAAAAGCATGGCACCTTCCATCAGTTCACATTAATGAACACCATATGCTTTACCTATGGTTTATTATTTCCAGATGGAGAGGTGCTGTTTAGCATATTGTACCAGCATGGAGTGAAAAAAATCCTTATAAAGTGATTTAAAAATTTAAAATATTGAAAGAAATATAAACTATACAATTTCTTTATAAGACAAAACAAAAACGATGAAGGAAACAACAAAAAAACCCCAGATTAATCTGAAAATATAGAGAAATTTATCTTTGTAGAATGTGGAAAGCTTGAGAAATAAAAAAATAAGTTCTTATATGATATCTATTAAATATTTTAAACAAAACATCTAAACTGGGATTAATTTCTTTATTTATACCTCAAGTATTAAAGAACTATAGTCTACATCCTTACAAGACCACTTGAGTATAGTCAAGAAAAATTTATTTCAGGAAATTTCGTTCGCTGAAAAACATGCTTTGACATTTCCAAATAGATACAATCTTAATGATAGCATTTCAGCTTTTTATCAGAATACTTCAATTAAATCTTAAGGTTTAGTAGTGACTGGGGGGGAGGGGGTTGGAAACTCTACAATACCACAAAAAAACTTCTAATCATAGTTCCTTAAACTGCTGAAGGACCATAGCAAGAATAAAAGTGGATCAAAAATATGGAGTAGATTATACAGAATGAATGGAATTTACTAAATCCATTTTTCATTAGAAAACACTCTTTTATGAAATATTCTGTTAGCTGTTCAAATTCTTGAAAGTGTGTAGTGCTTCCTTATTGCTTTGCAAGATAGTGACATTTTGGGTTTATACGTTTTTAGAGGACATTAGAACTCTATGCTTAACATCCCAGTCTTTGTTAGAAACCTTCTCTTTTATGTGTATAAAAGATAAGTAAATTTTTTTAAACAAGCAAAACCCCAACAACCCAAACCAACATGAAAAGACAAAAGCAATCCATACTTTTTTTGTAAACAAATATTTTTTTCATATTTTTTTAAAAATGTTCTTTTATATACCAGTTTCTATGCATTTACATTTTTATTGGGTCATGGATTGAACCCTCCGCCCTTGAATGTTGTGCTTCATCTCTGTTGTCATTATTTCTAGCAATCCCATGATAATATAAAACAGCAACTAAATTTAAATTATGAGATAGTACAGATTATTATTTCCTTACAGTTTGTCCAAAAGCCTTGTTTTCTCCATATGTATTTTAGACTGCAAGTTCTGACATGTAGGTAATTAGTATTTCCCAGACATTTACAATGCAAGTCTGTAGAGCTTTAACTAAACAAAAGCAATGTGAGAAAGCTCTGCAGAGATGGAGTTATAATTTACACAGATGTAAATTATAGACATGCACATCTAGTGTGCATACATAGGCATGGGCAGAGGATACCTTCTGCCAAACAGGAGGTTGTTTTAGTCAGTGGTCCCTTCTTTTCTAGGTCCTCTTGCTTTGCAAACTTGAAGAGCTTGACCTCTCAAGACTTTAAGAGTAGTTTCTGTAAATATACAAGGAGTAAATATAATAGAAGCCTATTTCTTGTTGTGCATTCAACTGGACATTATTTTTTGAGTTTAAGTAACCATAAGAAGAAAAGAGTATGAAACTCTTGATTACGTGTACAGTTAAAATTTCTCAACCAGACATTTAGCCCCAGAGCTTTCATTTTGCACAAAAATAATATTTTCTTGTAAGATAATGTCATTAGAATTCATTTGAAAAAATATTTTAGCCCAAATGAAATTGTTCATTCACCTCATACTCTGAAGGGACATTTCTGACAAAATATGAGCAGAAATGATAGTTGACTTGAGGCATGGAAAACTTGATTTATGCAGGGAAAAAGAATCCTCCAAGATGCTCCACTTTAGGGTTTAGCTACAGACCCCTGGCCCCAGCCCTAGAAAAATGAAGCAGAAAAAACTAAATGCTTTTCTGTAATAGGAAGAAAAAAATGGTTACAATTCAGTGAAAGGTTTTTGCCTAGAGTGTCAAAGAAAATTAATCACAGAAATAGAGGCGTCAACATACTGTGTAACTTAAGATATCGTGTACTGAATGACATAGCTACACTCAGAATATAGCAAAGCTTTCAGTGAACACTGTTTTAACTGTGATGAGTATTTCTCTGTGTGTGTCTGCGTGTACAAAGGGGAGAAGCAAGGCTAGACAGATGTAGAGAGTAAAATGTTCTTCCATTGGAAACCTGTGAAGGAGTAAGACTAAATAATGCTGCTAGCTCAAATTTATCCTTTAGATTCATAGCACTTAAGCTTTTCTTTCAGTCCATAGATTGTACATTATGGGTCTCCCAGAGAAACTACAGGAGCTTCATGATGCGCATGACTCAGCTGCCAGTTTCTGAGTTTTCTGTGGTCGATTGACTTAGCAGTATAATGGAGACAGCAACTGGGATTTTCAATGAAATGGAAATTGTGGAAATTTGAGTAGTTTTACCTCAGATGCCCACCAAATGAGGTTGAACAGGATGATTCACGCAGATAGACAGTGATATTTTTTCACTGTGTCAGAGGGAAGTAGTACTATCATCAATAGGATATCAAAAATACTTAAGGTGCATAAAATGTACAAGTGTTTGGGTCAATTTAATAGAAATAATGACTTTTGTTTTCCAAAAGAATTTTTAAATCAAGTTGTAAAACAACATATCTCTTTTAAAATTATAACGAAGTCATTTTTACTGAAAATAATCCAGGTGTTTTCTTCAGTGTTCACCCTTTTGTTTCTGATTTATTCCTTAAATCAGATGTCTTCATCTCTGGTGATTTTTATTTGGACAAGAAAATAATTTTTACTCTTGAACTGTGTTCTACTACATTCTGCACCTAAATTGAGATTCCATTTCTAAATCCCTTGCTCTGTTTTATTATGATAAATTACTATTTCCTTTAATGTAACCAGCTTTGTGGCTGTTATTTTAAAAATATAGATCTGCTGCCCTTGAACATATTTTCTCTCTTTTGGATATTTTTAGTCTTGTTTGATGGGTCAGTCTCAGTATTAGATTAGTCACACAAAACTCATGCTACTGGTATTTTATAGATGTCCATGTAATATGTAGACTACAGCAGGCTGAAGTGTTTGGTTTTAATAAAACAGAGGACTACTACATTTCCCTACAGACATTACTTCTTTTTAATGGGGTCCAGAGTGGGAAATGTTGTTAAATGCTTGACATGCATAATTTTATATTTTTCCAGTTTAAGAAGATAAATATCAACGGGTTATATCATTAAAGGTCTTTACATTGGAGTTCTAGGTGTAAGTCAGTAGCAATTGTTGCATTGCCTTAGTAGTGACCTCATAGCATGTTTTAGGACATCTCTTTTTAAAGAGACATAAGGGTCTTTTCTCTTTTTTATTATTTATTTTCCCATGGGGTCTTTTATGGTAAATAGAAGTTCAAGTGTCTAGCTGTTCAGTCTTTTCTTGTCAAGCAGTGTTCTTTCAGATACTTTAATGCTTTTTGCTAAAAGAGAGTGTAAAGGATTAAAAGAAAATACAAGAGCTTAGTTAGGAATTCCCTCAGTTTCTGCTATCTGATAGACTTGTGTCTCAAATGTAGTGCCTAGACCAGAAATATTCATTTGCATTGTGCTTATTTATTTATTTATTTGACCACCCCAAAGGATGGGTGCTCTGTTTTGTGATGCTTTGGTAATGGGGCTACTACAGACACTGTGTTAAGCTGAGTTCAAGAAACACTTTCATCTGACTGATTGTGCTGGCGATACAGAGCCAATGTGTTCTTGTGACAGCAAAATAACTAAACAGGCTTCTGTAACACCTTTCATGCAAACTCATGCTCCCTCTAACTTGTGAAGAAATGCCATGGACAAAATCACTCTGCCAGTTTGAGCTAGGGTTAATTAGAGTTAAGAAAAAGAAAGGGAAAAAAGAAAAGAAAGAAAGTGGAGTTCAGACTTTTGTTTTCCTAATTTCCAAGTTTATTGAACCAGCAATGAATGCTGTCTTTGAATGAATTTCCAACTAGCATGGAAGTGAGACACAAATTAAAAGTAGATGTGCAATTCTGTTTTGTAGTATAGAACATAAAACTCTTTGCCTGTGAATAGGAAAATCTGGGGTCAGTGAGTCATATAAACATGTTTCAGAGTATGCTGGAAGCTATTGCAATTATAAAACATAATAAATGTTTGACAATAGGTATTGAACTAACTCCCCAAAGACTATCAGATTAAACCGAGGCTGCTTAGTGTGGCTTAAAATGCTTTCAACAGCTTTTTGTGTTAGTAAGAACACAGACAGCATAATAAAATAAAGCTTTTCAGTAATATAACCCAGAGGTCAAAAAGGTATAGAATGAAGTTATCAGCACCAATCCACAGACTCTGACTGAATTGTGCTTGATGATTTTACACATGAAGTTCCAGCAGTGGACATAAAACAGTGTGTTGGGTGGCCTTGGAAAAAAATAGAAAGGATTACAAAGGCAAATTTAAACACCAGTTCTTCCTGGTTTTTTTTTGGTTGGTTGGTTGGTTGGTTGGCTGGTTGGTTGTGGTTTTTTGTTTGTTTGTTTGGTTTTTTTAGCCAAGAAAGCCTAGGCTTAAATTTCCAGAACAACAAGCTTCTAGAAATGGCTATGAAATCATTCTGAAATTAATTAAGGTCTGTATCTATGGTATCTGTCTATCTATCCATCTATCCACCTCTGTTTCTATCTCTCTATATCTATCTATCTGAACTATTGAAGAGGTTGTTTAAAACACACTTCAAATATTTCTTAAGATTCAAGAAGAAAGCTGTAATACCAACAGACCAACATTAAACTTTTAATTGCTCCTCTGATTACAAATCCCAAATTGGAGCGGAGAGCAGACTTTGTGTTAAAACTGGTTAGTATCCCAGATGATGCCCTTCCAGGTGGTTTTTGTCAGCTATGAACTGGAAAAAACTTATTTGCAGTTAAAATTGTGTTTCAGATAGACTTCATATCACATGCTACTTTAATATTGTTTAGTGTAAGGTACATTTTAAGAGGTTTTGAGCTGATGTAGTTGATATAACTTTGTAAGCTTTCAGTTTACCTTCAGGAAGCTTGATTTGGAGAAAATAGTAGATGTCACGGTGCTCCAAGGTTTAGATTTGTATATATTATTTAATTTCTTCACATTTTAATGGAAAATGTAAAGATTTTAAACTGGATGAAGTAGTTTGATAAATGAAGTCTGAACCTCAGAAGTTTAGAGCGAAAGCTTTTGAAACTATTCCTGTTTGCCATTGCTGAAGCTGGTAATGGGACTCTTGCTGAAACAAATTTGTGCTCAGATTTTTCATTCAGATGTGCATTCATGTGCTTGACTAGGCATTCTAAGTGTATTAAAACCTTTGAAATATCTTTTATTTAAAAACATAAATGGAAATATTAAACTTTACTCTAGAAATTCCTTTACAGCTTATTTTCAAAAAAAGGCCCAACTGCAGCCCCTTTTAGATTTAATATCTTCTGTTGGCTCTTTAGGGCATAGTTGTTGTCTTTTCTCACTGACGAGTGTTGTCTTGGGCTATGGAACCAAAAATGTGTATTCTATTTCATCTGTTAAAAGCAGTTTGGGAGATGTTTTTCTTTTTCTCTTGTAACTCTGGGAGGAGAGGGGCGGGTGCCTTCTGATAATGGGCCAACTGTTAAAACCAGGTGGGGCAGTGTTTCTTATCTCTTTCACCACCTGTCCTCCCTCCAGGGGGATATCTTCTGCTAATGGGCCATTAAGGCTCACCAATGACAGGACACATTCCATCATCCCATTGTGAGATGCTCCACCCAGTGGGGGGGAGCCAGTTATTCCTACCTAGATAAAAACTGAGACATAACAACACGAGATATCTGGTTCCACCGGATTCCCAGAGGAAGACTGGACCCTTCTCATCATCACTGGACCCTTTTCTACAGGATATCTCTGCTCCAACAGAACCACATCTGCTACTCCTGGAGGCCTTACTTTTGGACTGCTTCCAACACCCTGACCAACAGGGTGTCAGGTTGCAGCTCTGACTCTGTCATGGTTTCTAGGATTGTTGTTTGTTTACTACTACATTTGTATTATTAATATTCCTAGTAAAGAACTGTTATTCCTATTCCCGAATCTTGAAAGCCCTTAATTGCAAAATTATCATTTGCAGGGGGTGAGGGGTTTGCATTCTCCATTCCAAGGGAAACTCCATCTTTCCCTGGCAGATACCTGTCTTTCCAAAACAAGGCAAGTGTTCAGGGGCATAACAACCCTTCTATTATTGTTACCCATTTTTGCCTGTACAACTCTTTTATAAATCTACCCAAAGTTTTAAGAATCCCCAAGATTTATCATTAAAATTTATAGAGGTGGTATATTTTATGCTATTTCATTTATTTTATTTTAATTATTTAGTCCATGTTAGAGATGAGAATTTGGTTTTCTTAGAGGACAATAAAAAATTGAAAGCAAAGACTTCCTTACCTGGGTTTTCCTTCTTGTTTTAATTTCAGTGTATTTTATATATTTCTCTATTCATTAATTTTTGCTGAAACTTTGATTCTGTAAATTCAAGGCTAACTGTACATATTAGCATACAGTACTCTTTTTTCTCAGAGGGTAAAATATGCCCTCAAATACAACTCAAACAGAGGATAAATTATTGGTAGTGTGGGAATTTACATTTGACCATTCATTTTTACAGTGATTTACCTCTAAAGCATTGTAGGTGTAGCAACAAGTTCCAGTTATAAGATTTATCATATATTCAGAGCTAAAATGTGGTTCTGATATTGCATGTCTGCTTCAGGAAAAATGCAAGTGTCACAAAATTTTCTCCTTGTGTTTGTAAAAGGAAAAGCTTAGTTTTATCTGAAGTGGCATTGTCAAGTTTGAAAAGGAATTTCTCAACCCAAAATACAGTTTTAAAACCCTCCACTATAATAAAAGAAAATATTTATTAACTTTATCATCTCCTCATTAGCATCACTGATGTGAGATGGGAGCATTACTAAAATGTCTCATTTGCATTTTGCATATCAAACAAAAGCAGATTACTTTGTTTAAATTACAGCTAATATCATTGTAGTGGTGTTATATATTAGAAATTGATTACCTTGTTTCTTCTTCTGTAATGGTCTCATTATATTTGATTTTTATGCCTAATTTTGTCTTATTGAAATAATGAATGCACAAGTGAGATTATTAATATTTTATACACATTGTTTTTTCCACCTAATATTTCAGATGAAGCACATGAACTAGTCTGAAAACAAATAAAGAAAATTTGACTTCAAGCATTGTCTGTCTGTGAATAAAATAAACCTGAGATTGTGACAGCTCGGGTTGGCTACAAAGAGAAAAAAAATAGTATCCTATATATTTAAAAAAACCAGTAAACCTGCAGTCTGTGTGTATAGAAAGGGACAATTCAGAGTAATGAGCAGGGTACATGATATTTGCAAAGAAACTATGAATGGGTCTAAAAGCAGAAAACTGGGTAAAGGAGAATCTGAGAGCAGGATATAGTACAAACTACAGAAGCTGAACTGTGAAGTACACTGCTCTTCATTACGGGCAGGTTACCTTTGGTCAGTTTTAAAGATCTTGAGTTGTGATATTTTGGTTTGGGTTGGTTTCTTCGAATTTTTTCACGTTAACTTGGATCATCGAAAGATTTTTTTCTGTTCTGGTGTCTAGTTTTTTATCCATTTTTTTGTTATGACCTATACAGTTAAAATTTTTTATGTGTTCTAAGATCAATTCTACCTCTGCTGCTTCCTGTGAAGTGTCTTACTCTGAGAACGACATTGATCTGAGTAACATGAGCAAAGATCTCACCCTTTTCAAACAGTTATCAATCTTTACTCTTCTGTAGCAGCCTAGTAAGATTTATGAATGTCCTGCAGTATTTATAAGATATTAATATATTAATACCATTATCTTTACTGCATATCAGCTCGAATACACTGTAACTCATAAATAAACCCTTCTAGTCATTTAACCATTTCCTCCAATTTCTTGACAAGCTTCTTCTATTGAGGTGTCCCAAAGTTTGCATCATATTGCAAAAGTGTGGAATTAGTGCTATACAGAGAGGGATCTTTATCTCCTTTTCAATGATGTAAAGTAACTATGTATTTCACTACCAATATTTTTATATAGCAGGTCAAAATACGGTAGTTTTGTTTGTACTGTATAACCTTTCAAGATCATATTTCTTTTTCTTGCCCAAATCGTGCACATTTTCTACAATTTAACTTCTTTTAAAGTATTCCCTTCTGATAAGTATAAGAAAATACTTAGAATTCAAATATATTAGATTTTTAGGATTAACTTCTTTGTTTCCTTCCTTTCTTATGATGCTTTTTTGATGTTCCTCTGATGTTTGCAGCCTTTTCAACATGTAGTTCTTTTTAAAGCTTCCACTGATTCATTTGTTTATAACTTCGTACATTTTTTTTCAGTTTCATAGGAATCTGGGAAAAAAATTGAAATTTATAATGATCCTTTGATTTAACTGGATTATATCTAAAAGCAGACTCTTCATTAGATAAACCCAAGCCTACAATTATAATTTATACCCCTTTCTTTACATAGATATTTAAAAAGGCATTGGTCCTTTATTTGGCTTTAGTGACACTTCATATACAAACCAACTGGAATTAGATTTACTACCTTATTTTCATGGTAGTGTGTATCATTTATTAAAATCAATAATTTGAAGTTGGAATGTTCTGTCAAGAGATGTATTGGGCTATCTATTGTGTAACATTTTCACATCAAAAAAGAAAGCCACTCTTGGAAGAGGTAATGCAATTAGTGGGCTCTACGTAGAAGGAAGAAATATTCTGTAGCTAGAGAAGTACAGAAGATAGAACTATATGACCCTAAAGATTGGATTTGCTCCCAGATTTCCTTGTGGTTTTGAACAAAGGAAACTCTAAAAAGTTGTCTCAAAAATGAAGTTACAATAGAAGTGCTTGATCAAATAAATGAATTTTTACATTCTGAAAGTAAACTTTACTACTAATAAAAACCAATATTTTTAATTATTATATGGAAGTATTTGTAGTATACTAAACCTTCTACTTTGCAGAAGCAGGATTCTGATGAAATAAAAACATCAGTAGCAGTGACCTGTGTAGGTAGGATAACAGTGTGTTATTTTTAAATTCTTCTCAGTTGTAAACAACTACATATGGTCACCTGTGTTGTACATGTGAAAAAAAAATCCTTGTCTAAGATAAAGCAAGACTTCTGTGGAAGCAGAAGCAGGCTTATCATGGTTATATATAAAATTTTTTTAAAAAGCTAAATTGCTTTTTTATTTACAGGGAGAGAGGGCATCTCACAAACTGCTACATTTTAAAGAACTTCAGGAATCAACTAGAATGGTTTTTTTTAATTTGTATTAATTCCAGATTGAAATCTCATATATCCAATTTTAGTCTACTGCACATTTTTACAGCTGACTGTACAGTTGGAACTTCTGGAAGTGAGAGCTTTTATTATGTAAATGCTGGCATAGTTTTAGCTGGGGTCGGCACACACAGCATACCGTAATGTGCTTTAAAACTTGAGATGGAGACCAGAAGTCTGAGGCTCAACAGTAGCAAGCCCTGTATGCATGAAAAACAGGCCTCCCCAAAAAAGTCACACAAGACTGCTGCTTCTGGCATAACTCTCACTGATTTAAAGGTCAAAATGAACCTCACTGCGTTTGTTTAAAAAGAATATAATAATGACATGCTTCGCACACACAAGCTGAAGTACTTGGAATAATAAAAGATAGAGAGAAGCATAACAAAAGTCTCATATGCATGAAATTATGTGATCAGTAAAAAAAATAATACTTGTGTTAAAATTAATTAATTAGTATTTTGAAACCATGTTAGTATTTTGTTTTGGTTACTGACAATCAGAAGTATATTCCTCAGCCAAAAAGTGAATACTAGAATGTCAAATCACTTTAATTTATCCATCTGTATAATTTTAAAGTAACAGGTGAGATAGAGGCAGTGCTGTACCAGACTCAGCAGTATGAAACAATAGACTGATACTGCAGCAAATGATGCGAGAAAATGAGTTCTCCTGGCAAGGTCCATAAGGCAAGAGTAAAACAGCTTGATCATCTCACTAATGTGGATTTAAAATGAGAGTTGAGGATTATGAGTATAAAAAGTGTTGATTATCAGATAAATGGAGTCAGATGGACAATGATGTCCTTCCTAATTTTTACTGTGCTTAATGGCAAGTGACTTGCCACACGTTTAGTACACATGAATGTAGCCATTTCATTTTCTAGCCTTTCTTATTTCTCACTTTATTCCTTACCTTGCATTCACCTTCTCCTATACGTTTAAGCTCAATACAGCTATTCAATACATCTCACGCTCTTGGTCACTTCAGAAAGGATAAATTCACACTCTAAGCTGTGCATTAACCCACCATCTCTAGACACACAAGTGCTTGTCTAGCAGGGGTTGTGCAAAACACTAGTGCAATGTGGATATGGACTAAATTTAGGATAATCCTTGATCTCGCCTACAGCTGTTACTGATGGAGAGACACATTTTCTGGTAATTCTGGTGATGTTTGTTGCAACTGATTATTGCATAGAACCATGGAGTGTCTGCTTCCAAATTCAGACATTGGCATTATGAAAATATAAAAAGAACTACAGAACAATTAATTTTTGTTGAATGCTCTCATGTTCTAAGAGATGTGTTCAGTCTGAGGAACCAGTCACTCATCCACTTCATTCATCTCTATTCTTATTTTACCGAAGTTTCATCCTGTTCTCAAGATGTTTATGATTTTCAATGTGGGGAAATTCAGGCCCTTTGGATTTTCCCAATTATGTCTTTCTTTTATTTCTCCCTTTGTTCTTTCATTCATTCTTTTATTTATCTGTTTGTTTGTTCCTTTCTTTCTTGGCTGTGCAAAATTCTAGCTCACCTTTCATGAACAAAATAAATTTGAAAAGTTGTCGAATTCAGGATTTCCCCTGATTTCTTGCTAAGAAGATAACCACTATACTTAATTAGGAAGGGAGAAAAGGGAGTTATCCAGAACATTAAAAGGATTTAAAAGTTCTCTATATGGTGCTGATGATTTTCTGTATTCTGTCACATCTTCTTATAAAGTGATTTTTTCAATACTTTCTTTAAAGTAAATGTGATAACGTGGTCATTAACACACATGCCATTTGTGCAGATCCAACTTTTCTAAGTGGACAGACCTCTTCTAGGAGCTTCTAAGTTTCCTAGATAGACAGAAGCTTCTTGAAATTTTAATATCTGAAAAAGAATATTTTATTATTTTGAAAAGTAAAGCTCTTTGGACTATTAAAGAAGATTTAGAGATAATTTTGGATCACAGATTTTTGGATCACAGATTCTAACAGTAGAGAAAAAGAAGGTTGTCGACCACTTGTTCAATTAATACTGGTGTCCCCATTGGATGACCAAGTGCAGAGAACCCTAAACAGATTAAGATAAAGAAAAGGAAGACAGTGTTGTCCTTTTCCTTTGATGGCTCCCAATTAAATAGAAAGTCTTCAGAAAGGAAATAAAAACAAACCCATTCTGACTGAACCCATGACATAAAGCATTCAGAAGTTTTGGCCTAACAGTTTGAATCACCTCTATTTCATTCTACTACTTTTTTTTTTTTTTTGAAACAAATCAACACTCAGCAATTGGACATGACTCTGAGAAACCTGGGTGACTTGAAGATGTCCCTGCTCATTACAGGGTGGTTGGACTAGAGGATCTTTGGAGGTCCCTTCTACCCCAAACTATTCTATGGTTTTATGTTTCTATGTTTCTATGATTCCGTGAATCAATGTTTTATCAGTTTTGACTCTAGTTTGGATTTCTATCAGCACTTTCTATCAGCACTTTCTATATTGTCTTTTCCTAATTCTTAATTACAGAATACATCTTAAAGTTCTATTAAATTTCCTGAAATTATTTAAAAATACAAATTTCAAAGCATTCTGAGAGGAAAATAAGCTGTCATTACCCATCATTGTTGCTGTCTTTGTAGAATAAAGGTTTGTTGACAAGGTTTTTCTTCCCCTCTAAATAATACTTCAAAATAATGAGTAAATCACTAGAAGGCAGCTGCAGCCAAAAACTCAGCAGTTATCAGTAGGCCGAACAACAGCCAAGACTCTGTCAAGATTGGATGTACTTCATGTGAAAAAAAAATGACTCTATACCACTCATAAGTTTGGGGTTCTCTGCACATGGTCATCCTATGGGGACATCAGTATTAACAAATGGTTGATAAACTTCATTTTCCACACTTCTAGAATCTGTGATGCAAAAACGCTACAGTTCTGTAGTCAACCTTCTTGTTTTCCAGGTCCCCATCAGAACCACAATTTTGGCTCTGAATTCTTCACTTATTTCTTCAATAACACTAATCTCTTTGCTTGTTCAGAATGTTTTATACTAACATATCTGTGCCTATGCATGTTTTGCATTTCAAGTTCTGTAATGTGTAATTTAGAACTCAGAAATGTATATAGTATATTTCAGACATCAGTTATGTTTAAATCTCAAAATGCTCTAGGCTTTCATAATATTTTTAAGTGTGATTAATTACATGCTAAGTTTTATCTATTTTTTCATTGGTTTCCAAGTATAGCACCTGTGGCAGGTACAGACACTATTTGGAATGATTTCTGCTACAAATTAGTCTTTTTCACTGATTTATACACTCCCCTTATGATCAATACTTCCCAGAACTATAAAATGCAGTGTTAAAAGAAATAACTAGAAAATACTGATGCAAAAATGAAGGTTATGGTTGTATAGAATTTACTAATACTGAAATGATGAAGTGTACAGATTAGATGTTGCAGCTGAAACTCAGTATGAATCAGTATGAACAAAGAATGGAAGTCCACTCTTGTACACTGCAGCATAAGTTCTTACAAGGCAATACTCTAACAGTTAAAAAAAAAGAAACAACAAACCTCCTTCCAACATCCTAAACCAGCATTTTTTAAATGAAGTGTATAAAATTATCACAATTTCTACAGATTTTAAAATAATGAGTATGGTATCTTTATCATGTCTTTATTATATCTCAAGAGAGATGGACAAGCAAAAAAGGTTGCATATAATTTATCCTGTAGGGAGAAATATTTTTAAACAGTGGAGTTTTTACACAGGCAGAAAGAAAATAAGGAAAAGGATACGAAGCTGAATTTTAAATATAGTTTTATATAATACACCAGTAAAATCAATGGTATTTGGCAAATGTGTGTGCATGTGATTGGCTTAAATATATATTCAGGTATTTGGGTGAAAAGTCTCATTTGTGCTTGCCAAAAGCTACACCAATCCCAACTCAGGTAGGTGATGAAGATGGGGGAGCCAGATTTTCCAAGCCAGAAATGTGGGGCTTTTTTTAGCCTGGCATAATTTCAAAAGTGACACTACATCAGTGCAAAAAGAATGTTAAAGCAGTATGGCTAGAGTCAGCATCTCATCTTGGTTATTTCCAGTTGAAAAGTGCACTGATAACAAAGAAAGGGGAAGTTACTTATCAATTACCAGATTTTTGTGAGCTATCTTGTACATATTAATATCTGTAAGTGATCTTGTACCAAGGTTCTTGAAGACAGATTTCTTTTTTTATGCTTTTGCAACATCTGGAAATACTTTCCAGTCTTTTTACTTTTTTCATTGTCACGCATAAAAGACATGTTTGCAAGATCTTCAGTTAACTATCATGTACAGCTTCCACAAAATAAAGAGGCATCCAGAGAAAAGGCGAGGAGATTTGACAGTGAATAGATGAATCTCAGAAGAATCCTCAGCACTGTAAATAAGCCTCCTTTGAGTGCTTACTCCATGCACATGCATACAACTGGTAATTCCTGCAGGTTTGCAGGAAGATATTTAGACTCCCCAGTAAAGATTGGCCCAGTTTCTGGAAATCTGTTCATAGTATTAGTCCAAGAGTTAGAAACTGCTCTCCAGACTGCTTTGAAGACAGTGAGCCAGATACACAGCTGAATGCATGCATTCAGATTTTGAATGATTGCACTTCCTCCTCAAATCAATAATGTAAAATTAATGTTTTATGTTCCTCAAGAATACAGAAAATCAAATAGAATTTTAAGCCCAGCTCTTATTTATTTAGAATCTCATTTATCATATCTGAAGTTAATTCCACTATTTTCTTTCAGTCACTAAGGAAAAAAAAAAATTACTCACACTGGTAAGAAGTGAGGCATATTAAATTATTTTCAAATTTTCAATGCAGTCACTTTATCTTCAAATGTAAAGATATTTACATTATATAAAATATTTGTTAAACAGAAGAGATGGACTTGTCCTTGTAGTTAATTGAGAAGTGTTTATCATGCATTTTTAATGGATGTATAGGAACTCTGTTGAGTAATAAAATAAATATGCTTCTAAAATGCCAAACTTCTGAGCAGCTTTTAAATCATTGGGATTTATTTAAGCTACCACCTCAAAGTGTTACTTCACCAACTGGAATCCTGTGATCCCAGCTATCTTGAGCTTGGGATACAGGGGAGACTATTCAGTCACAGGTTAGTATTAACAGAAAGCTCAAGAACTGACATTTTGTCAACTATCAATGTTAAAAAATGGTTTGATGACATTAAGTATGCAGTAGTACCTCTTGCCTTTAGGATTATTCAAATATCAGAACTTAATATCACAGTATAAAAGACTCTCTTAGAGCCCTTTGAGCAGTTCCTAAAATTCATGGTTACAAGTGTGGTGTCTATGTGAAGGACATTTCATTTTATTTTACTTTTTTTAACTTCAGACCTCTTGTAGTTGGTTCCAAAGAACGAATGTCTGCTTGCAGCTGGAGTGCATTATGTGATTCCTGGAGTCCATTTTCTACTTTAGTTTTATTTTAAAAATGCTGAAAAATTCAGTTTCTAGTTCTTCAGAAAGTTTCACAATGTAGACTAGAGCACAGTAAATGGGAAACCTGCTTAGACTGCATTGAAACATCTGTCTCTAAGACTTCTTAGGTATACAGGACACATCTTTTCAGACAGTTCTTCCCCTTTGCAGAGTACATCCATATTAAGTTTAATCTGTTATGCATATTTGAATTGTTAGCCCTATTTATATATTGTAGGAGGGTTTTCCTCTAGGATAAGAAACTTTTTGAGTTTTGCAGAAATGATCTGTGGTTTCCCAGTTATCCATATTTCTGTGTATGTATGTTCTTCACTATGCTGTTACCTGTGTTACCTGCTGTAATGGAGTGGGTTCACTCCGTCTGGGTGACAGAGCTGCTCTCACTCCCCTCCTTCTGCTGGACAGGGGGGAGAAGATATAACAAAGGGTTCATGACTTGAGATATGGAACAGGAGAGACCACTGACCAAATACCATCACAAGCAAAACAGGCTCTAATTAGAGATATTAATTGAATTTATTGCTGACAAAATCAAAGCAGGATACTGAGAAGTAAGATAAAACCTTCAAAACAGCTTCCCCCAATCCATCCTTCCTTCCCAGCTCTACCTCCTTCCCCAGTGGCATAGGGAGACAGGGAATGAGGGTTATGGTCAGTTCATCACACATTGTTTCTCAAACTGTTCAGGGAGAGGAGTGCTTCCTGTTCTTCATCATGGGGTCTTCTCCCATGTGAGATAGCTCTCCATGAACAACTATGATGTGAGTCCATCTCATGAGCAATAGCTCTCTGTGAACTGCTGCAAAGTGAGTCCATCCCACAGGCAACAGTCCTCCCAAAACTGCTGTAGCATGGGTCACTTTTCCATGGAGTACAGTTCTTCACAGACAGGCTGATCCAGTGTGGAGTCCTCTCTCCACAGGTCTCCCAGGGGGTCACAGCCTCCTCTCAGGCATTTACCTGTTCTGGTGTGGGTCTATGCATCCCCCTTATTCTCACCTCACTCTTCTCTGGCTGCAATTACATCTGTGCAATAATGGCCTTTTTCTCTTTCTTAAATACGTTATCACAGAGGCATTACTACTGTTTTTAATTGGCCCAGCCTTGACCAGCACATCCATCTTTGGAGGTGCCAGGGATTGGCTCTGTTGGACATGGAGGAAGCTTCTGGCACCTTCTCACAGAAGCCACCCCTATAGCTCCTCCATTTAACAAAGCTTGGTGATGCAAAACCAGTACCCTGTGGCAATAAAGTTATTGATATATCTGCAACTGGAAAGGAAGTGTCTAGTGCTAAGGTTAAGTCCTACAAGTCATTGGAAAACATTGTGTCAGTGACAGAATAGCCTCTCTACCAGCAACGGCACTTAATTTTTTACCTTTATTTTAGGCAGTGTGAAAAGTGATTCTTTTTGAGTTGTAGTTAAAAGGTACAAACTTTCCTTGAATGTTTTTTGTTGGGTTTTTTTTTTTTTTTTTGGTATATGACTGGTATGTGACTGAAATAAATACATAATCCAAAAAAGTTTAGCTATTTTTTGGGGCTGAAAGACATTCCTTCTAAAGGCTAACCAAGATTACATTTTTTTTTCAATGGGCTGTAGTTAGTCCTTTGAGAGGAAAAAGACCTGCAGCAAATAGCCAGTATCCCAGATTACAGATCAAATCTGATTAGCTCTGAGTAATTACTTTGAAATCCTTCTTGGGTTTTATCCATTTGGAAAGAGTTTTCATTTGATTTTGACTATTATTAATAAATAGAAAAAAATAGGTGATTTTACTGGAAATGAACTTTGCTTAAGAGTAGAAATTTAATTGGAAAATCTACAGTTTGTCAGTAGTGCTCCATATAATGCTTTTACAACTCTTACAGAATAATTATCAATATCACCTTCCTTCCTCCCTACTCCCATTATCTGAAAATGAATATTAGGAAATATTGTGTGCATTCCTTTTATTTACAATGACATGAAAATAAAAATTTACTTAGATTTTCAGCATTTATCTTAAATGTTAAATGTTTCTCATACTTTTGTTCTTAATTTCAATAGCCACCTACAGGCAGCTCTTGCCTTTTGCCATGACACAAAACATCTCACAAACTATAAAGTGTCTAATTCAAACATCTGAATTTTCCACAAATGTACGGTCCAGGCCCTTAATCAGTCCTCAGCCTGATATTCTAAGGCATCTAAGGTACTATTGGATGATAGTGGCCAGCAGCTGAATAAAATCCTTAGTGGTCAATGCAGATATGGTGGCCAGAAACTATGAATCTTATCCAGGTACAAGTAGAATTTTTTTTTAATCTACCAGACTACGTGGAAGAATTCTCCTGTATATGTTTGGAATTTGAATCTAAAGCCTTTACTTGAGTAGAATAGTCATCAAATTATGAATATAAATATTTTTCTTTATGTTCTTTACCCCATTTTATTGACATGGGCCAGAGCAATCCCAGACATGAACACAGACTGGTAGAACTCATTGAGAGCAGCCCTGCAGAGAAGGATTTAGGGACGAAAGGCTGGAAATGAACCAGCAATGTGCACTTGCAGCCCACAAGGACAAGCACATCCTGGATTGCATGGACAGAACTGTGACCAGCAGGTTGAGGGAGGTGAGTCTGAGTCTCTGTTCTGCTCTCATAAGACTCCATCTGTAGTGCTGAGTCCAGCTCTGGGGTGCCCAGCACAAGAAAGGTGTGGGCCTGTTGGAGTGGGTCTAGAGGAAAGCCAAGGAGGTGCTGAGAGGACTGGAACACGTCTCTCATGAACACAGGCTGAGAGCTCTGGGATTGTTCAGCGTGGAACAGAGAAGGCTCCAGCCAGATGTCATTATGGCCTTCCAGTACTTTAAAAGGGCTAATAAAAGTAGTTACTTTTTACACAGGGAGTTAGTGATAGGACAAGAAGGAATAGTTTTAAACTAAAAAGGAGAGATTTAGATTAAATGTTAAGAAGAAATTCTTTACTATGAGGATGGTGAGGCACTAGAACAGTTTGCCCAGAGAAGTTTTGGATGTTCTATTCCTCGAGGTATTTAAGGACAGGTTGTATGCACTTGAGCAAGCTGGACTAGTAAAAGGTGTCCTTGCCCATGGGGCAGGGCAGCTGGATCTTTAAGGTCTCTTCCAACCATTCTATAATTCTGCAATTCTATTACAGCAGTGGATATATTTTGAGGTTCTGCTTCCATTCACAGAAGGAAAGTTTGGAACTCTCCACTGTGCAATAATATCCTGCTTTACTGTGTACAGCTTCAGCTGCCATGTACATTGCCTATGGAAATTTTTTAAGTACATGTGTCAAATATTCAGTGCAATATTAAGCAAATAGAATGCCTATTATGTTTTCAGAATAGTTTGATGTTTGCAAAAGGAAACTGATTGCCATGATAGTTTGATTTGATAAGTGATAAGCAACTGTACAAGGAACAAAATATATAATTCCACTAAAAATCAATAGTAACTAAGGAATCTTTTTCGTTTGTTTGGCAAACCAAGTTCTTCAATTTTTTAGGAAAAATGTACAGACTTTTTGTTGTTCCTTTGTGGAATGTAACAAACAAAGAATGAATATCATCATTAAATTTATTTGTTTTGTTTTTTGGGTTTTTTTTTAGTTAATTCAAATTCTATGTTAAAATCAATTTCATATTAAAAAAACACCCCAAAACAAAATAATATAGATGACTCCAAGAAAAACAAGAATGGCAAGCTTGTCAACTTTTGGAATATTTTTTATAAGTTTGCTTTTGAGAACTGCTTTAATCAATTTCCCTGCTCCTAACATAACATCTTTGGAAGATATAAAAAAGAAATTCAAATAATTTTTCCCATAAGTCAAAGTCCCCTAGGAAAAAATATTGATAAAATGCATATTTGCTTTTACTTCTTTTTTCTGACCAGCAAAATGATATTTTGTGTTCTTTATTTAGAAATGTTCATATTGTTATTTTTTAAGGAAATATGATTTGTATGGTGAAAACTATGTGAGATAAGGCAGAGTGTTTTTAAATATTGCTAATTTTCCAGCCACTGTTCCGTGTGCTTCACACACAAATACTGGAGTATGTTCATTGGTTCCTGTTGGTGTAAATTTTCTTGCATCCAATGATGCTGTTAGGATGTCAGTTTGCACCTGCTGGAGGTTTGCACAGTATTCACCCATCTTTCAGTACCATATGAACAGGCTTTAACTCAAAATTTACATTTCACAAAATTTACAATACAATCATTTGGAACAGTAAAACAGGTCAGAGTGCCACTATGCTATCTGGTTAATGTGCTGAGGATTTGTCTACCATAGCTAGTTCATTCCTTTGATATTCATAATTTTATTGTGTTTTCTTTCTTGAATAAAGTTACATTTATTTTATGACCTTTTGGAAATGTGGCATTAATAATAGTTGAAATGGTGCCACCATAATGTGGTAATGGTTTGATTGCTGTTGAAATTCCATTTATTCTTAGTTCCTTTCTTCTAGAACTATTAAAGTCTTATGTGCATAAACTTTGCATAAATAAAAGTTAAGCTGATTGCCATCATGTGGCTATAAATACCATCAGATGCATTTTTTGGTTTTTTTATATATTATTTTTTTAAAATAAGAAACACGCCCTTTTCAAAGCAAAGCCATTAACATTAAGGTGTAAAGAATTCAAGTAATTGAGTGAGCAAAGCATATTTTGAAAACATGTTAGACAATAAAGTCTTATAATGGCTTGGTTTTCCTCACTTCCTACTTACATATTATTCAGGAAATTATAGAATTTACTTATTGTCTAAGAGTTATTTTAACCCTAGTTTTATTGAAGTTTCTATAAAATATTTTTAATAAAATGAATATAATTTCAAATAAGGTGCCTTTAAAAGACGTATTGTTTATGAAATTATTAAGCAGGAATCTTGAATCTTAGAACACTTTCTGAACACTTAAATGATTATAAACTGTGATTTAAAACTGCAGTAACAAACCTTCAGTACAAAACATAAAATGCCCAAAAGCAAAGTAAACCAGAGCAGTGATGGTCTAGTGAAGGTGGTGGTTTACACAAAAATCATGGTCAGATAAGGGCTGTCCCTTATCCCAAAGTGAAGTCATTACAAAGAGAACCCAAGTCAATATCCAGAGCGGAATGGGACTCACAAGGATCATCAAAGTTCAGGACACTCCCCAGGAGTGACACCACGTGCCTGGGAGCAGTCCAAATCTTCTTTAACCTCTGGCAGTCTTGTGCTCTGATCACTTTCTCAGGGAGCTCTGGAATCTGTTCTGTTAAACACCAAAGGGCCCAATGACAGGGGAACACAGCACAAATAAATGAAGAAGTGCACACATGCACACAGCCATAGCCATAGCCATAGCCATAGCCTGATTTTCCCTGGAATCTGCTCAGAGATAACAGCAGAATTGGACCAACTGTAATACAATCAAATCCTGAAATAAATTCTGGCTACATTTTAAGTCCTTGCAAATATTCTCTTCACTCACAAACCAGAACAAAAACCTACATCAAAATGCTGTGAAACCAGAATATTCAGAGGCAGTTCTGTACTTGAACTTTCCTGTCCATGTAATGAATTTCAATTCATATCAAGGAGTTGCTAAGAATTTTATCTTCAAGTCCAGTTGAAAGCAATTTTGCTCACAAAAAGTTTCATTTAAGTACTTGGGATGAATAAACGCTGCAGCATCAGACTCCTAAAATGTGAACTTTTGCATTACTAAGCTCATTGAGAAAGATATAATATTCCTTTGAACACAATGTTAACTGTTTTCCTTTTTTTCTCAACAGTATAATGAAGTTCTTGTGTCTGTCATAATGTACCCAGTCTTTTAAGCGCTCTTTTTGAGTAAAGGGCAGTAGTACTAACTCAGTACAGAGCAGGAATGCTTTACAGGATTTTTCCAGATAGTGGAAAATGGTTCCAGTGAGCCTAATAAGAATGCTAATTTAAAGAGAGAATCAAAAGATGTATACACATTTGCTTGTTTCACGTGATTCTTACTAGCTTCTCCATGCAGGAACAAACATACCTATGGTGAATATTTACTTATCTTTCTTTTCCATATGAAATACTTGTCTGCCCTTGGCCTTGACCTCAGCTTGGGGCAGAATTGTGTCAAGTAAAACAAAAAAGATAAGTTAATATTCATCTCTGCTTGGCAACAGCAGAAAAGCTAGTGAAAAATGCATTCATCTTTGTCCATAGAGCAGTAGCAAGAACAAAATATATTTGTTTCTTCCTATCTATGTTAATAAGCCCAGGATAAATATATATATAGATTTCTATGTCACTGAGTCTACAGATAGCAAGGGAAAAATTACAGAAACCTCATTGATAAAGTTTAAGATCTGTATAAGAATTGCAATTATAACACTACAAAAATTATGAGGGAAAATTTCAGTATTAACTAGTTTTGGACATTTGACAATATTTTTTCTCCTACTATCAAACTATTGAGAAGATATTATTTCCCTGGCAAACATCATGATATTGGCTTGACAGGCTGGAGATCTTGGTATCCTAGTCTCCTGGAGATGTTCTGAGGATATGTTCTTCAAAGTCAGTCTGAAGAGCCTTATTTGCCCTGTCTGATGGATCAGATGCAAGGACTGACTGACTAACTGCAGTTAATGAAAGAAATCTCTATTTTTCTCCATGATTCCTTTTATAGATAAGTCTTTGACAAGAAGCCTGAAACCTACTGCTTATGAACAATACAGATTTTTTTACTTTGTGCAGTCATTTTGATTTTTCCTTGCAGCTGTACAAAACACCTGTAAAGAGAATGCACAGGAAATCCAGTGCTTTCAGGAAGTGAATGAAATGAAATGAAATGAAATGGCATTGGTGTAGCAGCAGCATAGCTACTTCAGAGTAGCTATAAATATTTCCAGGTTTCTGAAAATCACATACTATTTTATATATTTCTATAATTCTCCAAGACAAATTGTGCAAGCACAAAGGCCACAAAGAGTTTCATCTGTGAAAACAATCAGTGCGGGAAGGCAGCACATAGTAATGGTCATAATCAGGTCCTAATTATGGGAGGAGAGTGGTGTATATTTTTTCTTCAGATTGTAAACCAGTATTCAATATGGGTTCCATTAAATCTAGAACTGGAAATATAACTAGAATTTGGGGTTTTTTATGTTGTATCTTACTGCTTCTCTACAGTGTACAAATGTTTGTTGTAATCTTTAAAAAAAAGGGGGCAAAATACTATTCTGATTGTGATCTACGTTACAAACATTTCAAACTTGCAAAGATTGACTTTTTTTTTATTTGGCGGGGGGGGTGTTGTTTGGATTTTGTTTGTTTGTTTTGGGTTCTTTTTGTTTCAGTTGGAACAAACACTTAAACCAGAGAATGTCTCCCATTTCTTGCTGATTGAAGTAAAAGAGTAGAATTGGAGACAAATAACACTTAAACAAAAATTATAATAGTATATATTCTAATATTGGAATATTTTTTCCTAATGTGATAGGTTAATATGATACTCCAAAAACTTGCTGCAATTTTATGTAGTATATTTCTTCCTTGTTGTTGCTTTCTAGGGTTTTTTTGGGGGTTTTGTGGGGTTTTTTTTTGTTAATAAGGTCTCTAAGAATATTCTTTTCTTTGGTAAAATCATACTACTGAATATTGTTAAAAAAAAGGAAAAAAAGTCTTTTGCACAAATATCTTCCTCAATCTATTATCTAGATTTTTTGCTTTTTTTTCACTAATTTTTTATTAAAACTGTGGATTTTATAAAGATATTTTTATAATTTTAAGCCTTTGAACATAGAACAGAAATACTGAAATGATGTAACTTACAGTGATAAAGAGGTAATAATATAGTAATAATAATAAACACAATAAAAATAAATATAATAAATAAATATAATAAATAATATAATAATAAAGGTACAAAGTCTTCTGAAATAATGTCGTATTTGACTAAGAAACCTAGTATGAACACTTTGAGTCTTAGTAGATATAGCTAATTTTCTTTTTTTCCATTGCATTTTATTCCTAAGGAAATTGTATTTTCTTTTTCTTACACTAAAACCAAAAAAAAAAAAAAAAAAAAAAAAAAACCAAAAAAAAAAATCAGTAATGCTACAAATTTAAGAGGTAAAGGTGTTGAAGATTACTCATAGGATTTCAAATGTCTCTGAAAAGTTCTGAAACTTTTAAATTGAAAATACTGTCAAGCCTCAAGGCAAAAAGCACCTTAGTTAATAACACTTGTAGAATCAAATTCATGGAACAAGATGATAATTTGATTATGAATACAAAAGATTTTATGTCATGATTAATGAATAGTATGTCTTTGCTGGCTGTTACAAAGACAATTTGTTCTTAGGACTCTTGTTCTCGACTCCTGACAATTTTATCAGGACAACTTTTTCACAGACAAAAATAACCAATATGAACCAAATATGACCCCATTTTAAGCATATGTGTGAATGAGAGACTTTGAAACTGCTTAGAAATTTAAGGATGAATTTGTCCCTCTACATGCAGCTATGGATGGAGTATTCTGTAGCCCAGTTAATATCTGCTTTAAAATTTGTGAGGATGATTCAATGCTTTGAAGTCCCAGTTTTACTGAATGGGTTTTCTTTCTGCTTTCTTTATTTATTATCTGCATCTCCTAGCTGGGCCCAGACAGTACAATGGTAAATTGGCTGATTGACAAATACTTCAAGAGCAAATTAAAGCACCAAAATAGAGCATTATCTAAACCTAAAGAATGAAAATGCAATGCCACTTTAAAAACTATACCTGAGGTTACTGTGTTCCTGTTGCTCCAGATAGGTAAATTGCTAGTGTAATAAGTGAAACTATAATAAATTCAGGCAGGGCAATGAGAAACATTCAGTTGCTGAATTATGAATGTGAAAAGTCCCTGCAGGGCAAAGTTGTGAACTCAGAAAACACTAGGGTCATTCAAATAATGA
This sequence comes from Phylloscopus whistleri, assembly GCA_017589585.1. Taxonomy (NCBI): domain Eukaryota; kingdom Metazoa; phylum Chordata; class Aves; order Passeriformes; family Phylloscopidae; genus Phylloscopus; species Phylloscopus whistleri. Next base: position 4,098,445 of record JADMLD010001408.1, read on the forward strand.
TTGTATATGTCTTGGGAAAATAATATACAAGAAAAGGATGAACCTCAGTGTGCTGCATGGCCTTTTTCATTCTCAGTATTCAAGCATCACCGCTGTCATGCTGCAAGGTATATTAAAAAGGAGAGATTATGTGCTGATGGTTGAGATCTCTTCATCCAAAACCCAGCTCCATCTGCGTGTGGTTGAAGAGCTTCTGTTACATGACACCCACTGGACCTAGCTGCAATTTAGCCTTTCCAGGAACTTCATTACCTAGCTCATTATTTACTTTTACTGAAATAGAAACAGCAACACATTGCACCAGAGATTCCAGTATAAGTTGTCATGGGTTAACAAAATTTAAATTTTGTTAAGAAAAACAGTCCAATCAGAAATCAGTTTTTTGATTGGCAGGTAGTTTAGCCATTAGAAAGTTAGCTAGTGACTTTTGCGTAATGCTCAAAAGGCTGGGTGTGGGGAGGGGCTGTCTCTTCTTTTCTCCGGGTGATCGGCCAGGTAACATCTTGTGGCCGCCGGGCCGGGCCAGGCTTCTGGGAGCTGCTGCCCTGCGGAGGAGCAGCTCAGCTTGGGTCCCCCGAGAGCTGCTGCTTGTGAGAGAAAGCAGCTCAGCCATGTCTAAGCTTAAAAAAACAGCAGCGGCAAAAAGGGGGAGAGAAGAGCTCAGACGGAGTGCTTCCCTGCCCCTCCCCCCTTTCACGTGGCATCCAGATCGTCTCAGTTCGCACCACCACAAGAGCAGCCTGAGAAGTTTAACTCTTTCTTGCCAGCAAATAGTTTCTTCTAAACACCAGCTTTTCTCTGAAAGAAGGAAAGATATAGTAACTGGACCATGGAAAGACACAGCATGGAGCTAAAGTCAGTGAAGAGAGAATGAAAAAGACTTTAAGGCAGAGGAAGAGGAGTGGCAATATTCTAGCTGGACTTTTCCTGGTAATATAGAGACTAAACTGAACTATTCCTTTAAACTATGAAAAAATATACATTTTGGGGAGGTGATTGTTTCATGTGTAGATTTCTTTTAAGCAAAGGTATTGTGTGATGGACTGAGTAAAATTGATTTAATGAGAAAAATCCTTTACCCTGGAGTGAGACACCTTTAAAAAGACACCCCGATTTGCAGTGTGTTGAGTACAGGGCCCATGTTTTCAGTATTGAGAAAACTGTGAACTGGGTAGAATTAAGTTCTTTTAAAGTCCTTGCAGACAGGGTCTCTATTAAAACCAAGAAGGACTCCTTTCCTGAAAAATTGATGAAAGATTATCTTAAAATGGTAAAACTGGCTAAAGTTGCAGGTCATGTCTTTTTATGTTGAGTGAGGAAAAGTGAAAACTTAGAAAAGAAAGAAAAGATGTTTTAGAAGTTTCATTTGTTGTTCTTGTTCTTATTTTTTTCTTTTTCTTCCTATTTTATCCTTTTAGTGTGTGTAAATAAACTATCTTTATAATTTAAAGATAAGCCCGTTTTGCTCTTTGTATTCTTCTAGTCACATGAAATATAGTAAGTGATGAAACCATCACAAAGTGCAGATCAAGCCTCTTTAGGACAAAACTGACATGCTGTCACCAGTTCTGAAAGGCTGTGTGCTGTAGGAAGGCAATATTTCTAAAGCAGGAATGATTTGCATTATTTGCTTTTCTGAACAAAGTGGTGAAAAGACCATGCTAGAAACCTTTCTGTGATTAACACTCCTATGGGCACACAAAGAACTTTTCACCTTATAGCCTTTGCCTGATGATTTACAAGATATTAGCATTCAATCCTAAAACAGGATCTCAAACTCAAACTTCTCAGAAGCAGAAGGTGGTTAATTAGCCCATCTAAGAACTTAGAAATCCTTGTACACCTTAAGGTATGCTTCACTGAAACTACTCGAAGGAATGTGGAAGAAGAGTAGATGTTTTTACATCACTGAAAGTACATTTTTTAAAATCCCTTTCTCTTAGGATTTGTTGCTTAACTGGGATTGAAATGGCTTTAAAACTAATGTCAGCTTTGTTCAAAGACCAGAAATTAAAAACAACCCAAAAAGCTCTTCCTTGCCAAAGTTATAAAAATGCTTAAATATCTAGTGTAGACTTTTTCAGCATTTGTTTTGAAAGTGTTCAGTTTTGAAACTGGTATCTATTTCAAGAATATTTATTTTCCCACCACTGTGAGCATGTTATAGTATTGTATTGCCAAATAGAAATGACAAAACTGATATATGACAGTTCATTGGAATTAAGATATTTTACAAGTTCATTGAGCTTTTACAAGCTGTCCTATTTCTATCCCAAAGGATGATTTCTCTTTGCATTTAATTTTGTCTGGGTTTAGAAAAAAAGATTTGGTTCTCTTCAATAGCAATTAAATTTAAATTGTACTTTTTATTCATTTGTGCTAAGAAGCAGCAGAATTGGAGGGTATAATTTGTGGAGAAAGGAATGCAAATCATGACGAAATTTTGATTCATTATAAGTATATGTTAGCTACTTGAAGCATTGGCACATCCCATACAGAATATTCTGAATTGGAATGGACCGACCAGGATCATCAAGCCCATTCCCCAAGAGAATGGCCTTTACAGGGATCAAACTCACAACATGGGAATCATTAGCCCTGAGCCCATTATAACCCAACTGAAATAATATCTTGTTTCACTACATTAATAGTGTTCAAACCCCAAAATATTTGACATTGTATGTATGTATATTAGTATTTCATCATTATGCATATGTGAAAACTACTTCAGAGGTAAATATTGTGACCATTTGGCAATGTGAGGTGCAAAATATAGGTAACTTAATAGCAAAATACAGTGTCTGTGAGCACTTGTTCAAAAATTTATTGGTTGTGCTGATCAAACATTTCTTTATCCATTTTCATTTGTTTTGCAAATGCTTACAGGTTTATGTGTGCTCAAATGTTTAGGAAATTACTGTGTTTTTGTAGGTACACACATATTCATATGCAAGCTGGCTGTGCAGAAATGACAGAACTTGCTTGTATTTGTTAAGAATTTTTCCATTAGGGAAAGACTAGCTTATAGACTGGCAAAATAAAAAGAGGCGTGTGTCTCTGTAACAAGTCAGAAGTGGCAACATAAGACTTTCAAACAATGGTAAATGGTGTATAAAGATCATTCCAGACAGTTTATGCATGATACAGCTAACATGCTAATTGAATATTGGAATAACAGGGATAACTTTAATTGACTATGGTATTCAGAAGGTGGATGCCTGGCAAAGCTGGAATCAAGATTTTTCTGAGGACTTTGTCTTTCTATCAGTTTTGGGCCTTCTACTATGGTCTAATATGCTTTCAGACAACAATGGTGGGTATTTTTCCTTTTCTTTTTGAACAGAGAATATTTTGGTAATAAACCCATGAGGTCTGTAATAAATTATTTCATACTTGTCTTTGGTTCAGGGATGTTTTTTAATAATATGCCATTATTGACAGAGCTAGTGGGAATACCAGTAAGAAGTGACTTGTCTGAAATACATTATTGTATTTCAGTCATTGGGAAGTTTCTCAGAAACAAGAAACACAACCTCTGAAAGAACTGGTACCTGAAATCTATCCTACTGGGTGTAGCATTCAGTCTGTGAGAATGATGACACTGTTACTCCAAAAAAAAAAGTAAGAGAAAAAAAACCACTTGACCTGAAAAAAACAGACCTCTAAAAGATATGAAGATAAAATGAAGAGGTTTTGTGTTTATAGGTTGAAAGGAAGATTTTACTTATTTTCATTAAAATACAGACTCTAATTGTCCTTTTGATGTCCTCGTTGTTTCTGAGATGGCGTCTAAAGCATTTGTAAGAGCAGTAAGGGAATGGTTTGCAAATGTTGACATTTTAGTCTCACTAAAATAGTAATCAATAAAAGTCTCATTTAGTTTAGATATTTTATAGAACTTTGAAATATAATTGTCTACAAAAAGTCTTCTTTGCAAGTTATATGAAAAGCTGTTTGCATCTCAACTAATCTGTCCAAATCAGACTAAATGGAACAGGTTTTTCAGCATTTTTGAATACCTGCTTTAATTTAGCTTTGCAGATGGGACCTCTGGGGCCTGTATAATTGTTTGTCTGGTATGATCCGCGTAATGGTTGTTTTCTGTATTACATGCATATATTAATATGTTTTTGTTTCAAATTTTAAGAGGTTATTTTTCAACTTGGTTGAACAGCTAGAATGCTTCTTCAGTTAATGATATATTTGGTCTGCGATTTGCTTTTTATATTGGATTCAGATTTTTGGCTTGGCTACATTGCTTAGACTCTAGAGTAAACAGTTTTCTCGTACAAGTCTAAATCAGCTAACTTTATGTGTTTTTCAGTGGTTTAAAAAAGACCCAATATATTTAACTCATCTTCAAAAAATATATATTATATATATACTTGGAAATATGTAGCACACTTTCATGTATGTATTTTGGATAAATATTTGGATCACATCCTAGCCCTTCAGAAAAAAAATATTTAGCTTACAACCTTGTTTACATCAACATTGAGCATGTTTAGAAGAAATATTGTAAGAGAGTATTTTACTTGCTCTCTAGGAAAGAGTTAATTTGTTTTGGTTTGACCTTTATAGAGCTTCTTTGCTATATCAGTAGTAGGTTCTAGACCTTGACAATTCTTTATTGACCTCATAGTACCATTTATTGCATGCATTTTTCTGGCAGGGTGCTACTCCATCTATTTTTGTTCCATATTGACATTGATGATATATAGTCCTCAGTAGCCCCAAAGATACAAAACTTCCTTCTTTCCTCTCAATGCTGCACAGATTTTCTTTTAATCCCTAGTCTTGGCATGTTGTCTTGAATAATCTACAAGCAACCCTCTACACATTTTCCTATACTTAATCCATAGTGTTAAAGCTTCAAGTCTTGCTAAATTTTGTCCTTGTTACTTTAAGTGCATTTCAGAATATTTGGGTTAGAAGTGGTCTACCAGAAAGAAAAAAAAGCTTGCATTCTCATGAATGATTGTTGCCTGATTTCCAGAAAAATATTTCGCACCCAAAAGACATACATAGACCAAGCAAACTTTGAAAGAAATCACGCACCAATGATGATGTTTAAACAAACTAGCTCAAGGAAATTATTGATTATTGATATTCAGCCAACTCGCCTTGTTTCAGTGTTGAAACAGAACATGTATTGCCCTACCTTGGATGTGCAATGAAAGAAGCTGGTAACATAACGTCAGGTGAGACCATGTAGCCCTAGTCAGGAGAATAGAAGTTTACTATCTGTGTAGAAACACAAAGATAAGGCAGCTGCCCAGAAAATATGTTTCACAAAGTCAGAGAAAACCAACTGAAAAATGAAAAAAAAAATGCAACTTACAGAACTGATTATTTTATTGAATATTATTTGTACAGTCGGAAGTCTTTATTCAGCTGCATAAAATACCATTCCACGAACAACCAATGTTATTTAATTTATAAACCCATAACACCCATATTAGTGGGTGTTAATAATAGCTTTAACCAGGTATATCTATGGCACTGAAAAACACTAATCATTTTAAGGCTGTCAGCAACATGATTTTTAGCAAAGTAGGTGGATTGCAAGTAACTGTCAGGCGTTTTGAAAAAACAAATGTACTTTTAAAGTCCATTTTTCTCACTCCATTGCAATTTATGTTCTACGCAGCCTGTAGGCACAAGAACTTCACTGTTCTGTTGAAAATTTGCTTGGCCCTATTATCCTTTTTTTCCCTTAAATGAAAGTAATTGACTATATTTAATGTAGCTTTGGCCACAAATGCTGCCATAAATCTCTTTCACTTTTGCACTACAAGATTATAATACATTTCATCTACTAGGTTCCTCCAAAGAAAACAAATACAGCTATTGAGAAAAGAACATAAAAGTTCTGTGCAGTACCTGGGAGCACTTTTCTCTTTAAAGTTCACGGTAGATTTATATTTGTCATTTATTACTATTTTCCTACTGCAGATTTCTAAAGAAAAAAATTTTCTCTAAAAGAAATACACAGTATCATCTAAGAACAGTTTCTGGTTTTAGACATATTTAATAAAAATTAATAAAAGACATATTTAATAAAAATATTTTAGGCATATTTAATAAAAAAATTATCAAAATGTCATTGTTGAACTCCTTCGTACTTTGGCTACATCACTTATGTGGTGATTATTGTGGTGATTATTTCAAGGTTTGTTTATTTATTTTATTTTTTTCAAGCAATTTTTAGAGCTTGCTATTTTTCTGGATCAAATTGCTCTACTCATCTTTCCAAAGGTCTTGGGTTTTGTAATTTGATTTATGTGGTTACCTTGAAACAAGGAGAGGCATTAATAAACTGTTCCGTTTTAATGAATGGCTTGTCAGGTATTGGTTGACTACTTCAGTGGCCAGAAACTCTCTTCCTCCAGGCACTGTTTAGAAGGGCAAGGCTTCAGGCTCTCTGTCATGTCTGTGCCTAGCCTCATTTAATATTTGACAGCTGTCAAGAATAGCAATGGTTTGAAGGACTTATTTGATTAGTAATAGTTTTGATATTTCTTTACTTCTCTTAAATTTGCTTTTAACTTTTTAGATTCAGGAGTAAGACCTGGCATAGCTTGGAAATACTGAAACTGTCTGAGTGCATGCTGTCAGCTCTCTAGGTCAGAAATACATGATGTGCATGGAGGCACGGGAATAACATACTCCGGTCCTTCAAAGACAAATGTTTCCTTATATGCTTGATAATTCCTGAAATAATGCTTTCTTTTATCCAGACTTTTCATTTATTGTGCCTTTCTCCTTCTGACTTGGGTCCCAGAAGGTAGGTGGAGATTGTGAGTGGCATTACTCTGTAGCTTACACCACCAGTCAGAAGACTCCATACGTTGTTAGGACAAACAAACTTCAAAGAATCGAGTACCTCTGCTTTCACCTCCTTCTGTGGATTGAATCACAAAGCAAGCAAATATGAGCAAGCAAATACACAAATATGAGGTGTGTAACCTCATATTACATATCTACAACAGCTCTGGAAAGCACCTCTCTAAAGCAGAATCATTCCCTGAGCACCCCTCCTCTCAAGTAATGCAGCAAGACTCTAGGTCACTTAAAAAAACAGATTTGAGTTGAGTGTCATTAATAATAATGGATTCCTTTTTCTTTAATTTTATTCCTATCACTAGATTTTGTTGTTGTTGTGGGGTTTTTTTTTTGGTTTTGTTTTGTTTGGTTTTTTTTGTGGTTTTGTTTTTTGGGTTTGTTTTTTTTTTGGGGGGGGGTGGGGTTTGAGGGGGTTTTGTGGGGGGTTACTTGGGATTTTTATTTCTCCCTACAAGAGCTAAAGGCTACAGTGATTGTTATACCCACCTGTAGAAGGCAGTGGTACAACACTGGCTGCAGCATCTAAACATTTGATAAAACAGTACCTAAATATTTCTAGTTTTCAGCTTTGTTCGTGCTGGAAATCATTGACAGTAGACAAAACCACAAAAAACCTGGAATCCTTGCACATATCAGTATTGTTTATCTGCACTTATGAGTTCATTCTTAACCTTGTGGTCATTGAAATGTTTCTGATCTCCTTTTAGACAACTGTAATTTGTTTGTTCTTTTTCTGTTAATTTGAATATCTGATTTTTAGTTAACAATACTGTTTCCAAGGCCATCCAAATCCAAGATGGATTTGGTCTGAAAAGAAAATTGAAATTATTTGCATGTCGCATGTATTTGTCCGTAATATCAACTCTTTTTTTTCCAAAACATCCTAAAAAATATGAACTGCATGCATGCACAACTTATTAAATGTGGAGACAATTCAATAGAAAGAGCTATCACTGAAATAAACAGGAGATTTTACTCCTGTGGTAAGAGAAAAGTGAGCCGAGTTTTAGTATCCTGAAACTTGGTCCCTATTAATGACTCAGCAGGCTTTCACAAATTTCTTTTAGAGTGTCATATATAGTCAAAGGATCCTTGTATTTTGTTTTTATTATTATTGTAATTTTTGCTGTTACTATTTTATCGTGGTTCTACTCTAACACATTTCAAACACATATACCTAGAGTTAATATAAGTTGGAGTTCTACTCTGTTTTAAAGTCGAGATTAAGTTCAGTCAAATACACATTGGATGATAGTTGTGGCAGTGGAAGAAGTCCTCAAATTGCACAGAAATAGATTCTGAAGTGGAGGAGCTGGATTTAATAAAATGGCCATTGCTTGGGAAATAAGCAGTAATTTATATAGAGATTTCTCCGAGCAGTAGCTTTTTTTCAAATAATCTCAAAAAATTTGGGAAAAAACATTTGCTCTGTGTGATGAGTTTCTCATCAGAACAAACAGCGAGGAAGAGATGGAACAATCTCAGAGCAGCACATGTGACACATACCTTGACAGAACTACCTCTACTAGATTCTATAGTCAAACCAAGATACCTAAATCCTGGTGATAGTGCTCAACCATTAGTTGTACATAACCATTTTGTGTTTGATATTGTATATTACATCAGACACTGTAATAGCCAAACAAATCACTGAAAATATAATTAGCAGTTCTAGGGAAAACTAACATTTCTCTGGTTTGTTCAATTTCTGTCTTTTGACTTTGGTTATCTGACATTTTCACAAAGAATTAAAAGATGGGAAAAATTTTACAAAAAAATAATGTTTTTAAAACTAATTTAATGACAGGCTATTAAATTAGTTCTTGTCAAAATCTTATATTTCTCTTCAGCATCTTAGGTTTTACGTGATGCTTTTGGTGTTGCTCAGATTCTCTATCCTATTCAGAATGTTCAATTAGATGACTGATCTACTAATTTATATGGCCTATATGAAGCTGATCTGTTCTTAACTGTCTTGGTTTGTGAAGACAGGTATCTGCCAGGGAAAGCTGAAGTTTCCCTTAGAATGGAGAAAGTAAACCACTCACCCCCCGACAAATTATAATTTTGCAATTAAGGGCTCTCAAGCAAAGATTTGGGAATAGGAATAACAGTTCTTTACTAGGAATATCAATAATACAAATGTGGTAGAAAAAACAAAACCACCCCACCAAACCAGCAAACAAACAAACAACAATTTTGGAAAGCCCTGACAGAGTCAGAGCTACAACCTGACACCAGGGTGTTGGAAGCAGTCCAAAGGTGAGTCCTACTGGAGTGTCAGATGTGGTTCTGTTGAAATAGAGATGATCCTGTAGCCAAAAGGGTCCAGAGGTGGTGAGAATGGGTCTGGTGATGGTGAGAAGGGGTCTGGTGATGGTGAGATGGGGTCTGGTGATGGTGAGATGAGGTCTGGTCTTCCTCCCAGAAATCGGTGAAGCAAGAGAGCTTCCTGTTCCAGAGTCCCAGTTTTATCCAGGTAGGAATGGTTGGCTCCCCCCACTGGGTGGAGCATCTCACAACAGGATGATGGAATGTGGATATATTACCTTGGGGAGGGTAGGGGTGTCTTAATGGTCCATTAGCAGAAAATATACCCCTGGAGGGAGGACGGGCAGTGAAAGAGATAAGGAACAATGCCCCACATGGTTTTAACAGTTGGGCCATTATCAAAGGGCACCCGCCCCCCTCCTTCCAGAGTTACAAAAGATAAAGGAGAACAATTCCCCAACTGCTTTCAGCCGATGAAAATAGAATACATATTTTAGGTTCATAACCCAAGACATTAACACACCTTCAGTATGAGCTTGTGCTCCTTTAGTATAAAGAAAAAATATACATATTTCTCTTAATCATAGATTTGAGACCACAACTTCTTTGCTTGGAAATCCTCTAAAATGACTTGGTTTGAATAAGATTTTTCTGCCATCAACTACAAGATTTTTATGCCACATGATTTTTGGTTTTGATTCATTTTTACTTTAGAGTCTAGAAGTCCAAAGTATTAGAATTAACAAGAAAAATGTAATGTTTATTCTACGAGCTCTTCTACCTTGAGCTTTGACTTTACCTTTCTACCAGTATGGACTATGATTTGAAATCAAAATGGTTTTAGCATCAATTATTCCACCTAGAATAGAAAATACATATGGAAATATAGAGCAGTCTATCTTGTTATTGGATTTTGTTAACTGATCTAATAAAAAGCACCATCAGATCTAGAGAAAAATCTAAGATGTGTATATCTCTCTGGATACACAGATAGATATATATCTATAGTTCCAAACAAGTCAAACCAGAGGGACACAGTGATGTATTCATTCAAGCTGGCAGTAATAAGTGAACTGGGAGCAGGCAGATATTGTTAAGTATACTTTGGGAGACATTGTGCTGAAAAAGATAAGAATCATTAGGAAAAAGGGAACCTGGGGACAGTCTGTTTTGCAACCAAGTAATATGGAACTAAAAAATAGGTGATGGCTGTCAGGTTGATAGTTCTGTGGGGATTTTTGGAGTATATATATATATATATATTTTTTTTTTTTTTCTTCTTACAGATCCAGACAGATCAGGTTTGATACTACAAGGGAGCCTTTGAGCAAAACTGCAGTGAAAACTGTAAATAGTAATAAACCAGTAAAATACCACAACATGGCTGAGATCAACATTGCTCAGTTCTTTTGTTGTTCTGCTGTGATTTTCAATATCCAGCTGAGTGTGATTGATTCTTAGCTGGGGATTGAAGTTTACACATACTACCAAAATAACACAGACCTGAATCAGTGAACATTTACACCCTATTTGCATCCAAGTGTACCTTGATAATACAACTGAGATGTACTTGATAATACAACTACAACAACTACAACAAGACTATTTCTCTTCTGGGATTCCTGATTATTTCTTCACACTCACATTGAAAAGAATCTTTTTGGGAAAATGTCCAGAAGTACTGTGGCAGAAGAAACTTGGTCTAGAGCCAGATGCTTTCTCTCTTTGCTTCTGTGGACAGAGGAAAGAAATGCAAGGCCTGAAACACGAATGAAATGAGGAAGGAATATAGATTTTTGCAGCTGGGTGTTTAATTTCGTTCCTGTAATCTATCAGGAAAACAACAAAACAAAACAAGTTCAACAGTGTTTCGGAAACATTTTTTTGCAGATGAGCAAGGATTTGAGTTAAAAAATGACCATCCACTGGTCACAATAATTAAGCCCTTTGCTACCCATTAACCCTTGATTTTTTCAGGTTGAAGGACCATGGGTCTATTTTTCTCCCATAGGTCACAGCCATCCAGGAGTCTGCAGAGACTTTCTGCAATGGATCAGAGTCATTGATGCATCTCTCAGAGTTCAGACTGTTTATCTTTTTGGATACACCATTTCTGGAAAATGTGTTACTTTTTACATTATCTGAACCCCACACACATTTAGTTGAAAATAGTATTCAATAATAGATTAATCATGAAACAAGTAAATTGATTAATTCTATAGTTCATTTCATGCAATAGGAACCTTCATGATACACTGTAATCTCTTGTGATTACATGCATGGGCAACTATATATAAGTCAAGGAAAATCAAACAGGTATAGGATCTTAGGATTTAGTTTTCCATATGAAGATAATGGTGGTTTCAGCTTTTAGTTAAAACTTCTGCTTTTCTAGCTAGATTTCTTACCTCTTCTTGAGTCTTAGTTAGATAAAGAGTAATCTAGGGTACATATCTATTGTTATTTAGGTTAATATTGTTTTAAAGGGACTTCCACATTTTGACTACAGCCAAAAAAATGACAATAACTGGATCTTTTGTAAATCAGAGTAGCTCCATTTTAGTCATTCCAGTAGCATTGACTGGAATAGCAGTAACAGCAGAAACAGCAGAAACAGCAGTAACAGCATAGAATCACAGAATCATTAAGGTTGGAAAAGACCTCTAAGATCATTGAAGCTAACCATTAATTTGACACAGCCATCTTCACCACTAAACCATATCCCCAAGTCAATTTCTAAACATTTTTGAATCCTTGCAGGGGTGGTTATTCCACCACTTCCCTGGGAACCTTTTTCCAGTGCCTGACCCTTTCAGCGAAGAAATTATCCCTAATACCTAATCTAAAGTTTCCCAGCCACAATCTTCCTGGGCCTGTGAGGCCTGTGAGGCCATTTCCTGTGGTCTTGTCACTTTTTACATAGGAAAAGAGACTGGCACCCAGCTCTCTATAACCACCTTTCAGGTAGTTGTCGAGCATGATAAGGTCCCCTCTGAGTCTCTTTTTTTTTCAAGATAAACACCCCCAGCTTCTCTTAGCCACTCCTCATAATAACTGTTCACTAGCCTTTTCATTGTCTTTGTTGTCCTTGGTCTTAAATATTGCCTAAGGTATGTTATAATATGCAATTTTCCCCTAATTCGATAGGAAAGATTTGCCTAGACCTCTCACGCATAGGCACAAAAAGAATTCACCTATGCATATACAAAAAACTCATGGTCTTAGGGCTAGAGTGAATCAACTGAATTTTTAAGAACCCAGAACATATACATTTAAAGAAGTATCCCTCCAAGCCTTTCATGCATGCCCTTTAGAAGTTATTTGACCCAATCTGATCCAGTAGTGTTAATGGAAGGTATCAAAAAACTGTGAGGCAATGACATAACGTGTCTCAGGGGTTGTTGGTGCCAGTATCTACATTGGGCTTGTATGCATATTGGGTGGTATTTTCCATGTCTGGTCACAAATCTATAGGATCACCTTAAGTGATCTCAGGTAATGAGGATAAGGATATCTGCAATGTGTATAAGAGCTACTGTAGAAGGTTTTGCTCAGGTAAATGCTAATTTTTCCTTCAATAGAAATTCTTATCTAGGTGAAGCCTTAAAATTTGCTGAAAAAAGACTTGGCAGACATAGCCCAGAAATATGACTGAGATTACATGTAATTTTGATGATACATAATGAATAAAAAGACAGAGAAACAACAGTACGAATAAATTTAAGCGTCCGTGCGTGGTTCTGAGTCCCCAAGTCCAATGATTTATTTGCAACTCCTGCCAGGTTGATGCATTGCTATTATATTATTTTTGTTAAAACATGTGGTTTATAATGTTGTTACTGATTTTTGCGTTCAGCAGAAGGCATGTGCTCACTCAGAACTTCACTGGCATTGGGCATATTATGTAAGTCACTTGGGAAGTATTTCATGCACTCATTACACTTTATCAGCATGAAAGGAAGCACAGAGAATCAAAACAAAAGATTTCACACAGAGCAATAGAAAACAAGATGTGCTCTGTAGAATATTCATGAAAGGCTTGCAGTATAGCTGAGAGGTATCTGAAGATAGAAGATTTTGTGATAGGATACACATTTCTCAGTCTTAAAAATTGCATAAGCCCCCAAGTACAATTATTCATAGCCTTGCACATCCTCATTCAGTAGTCTTGAAGCATTAAACACTTGTTTATAAAAGACAGAATTCCCTGGGCTTCATTGATTGTTCTTATGATGCCTTGAAGACAGTGGTAACCATTTAGATTAGTAATACTTGGAACTCTGTACAAGACAGCTGCATATTTTCTGTGACACACAGCTGTAGGAAACAAAATATCATTGATGAAAACAAGTTAGAAGAACAAAGAGTTTATTGTAGCCCACACGATGGCTTCAGCTTTGATTCAGCAGTGTTTGAGACACAGGAGAATAATTTTTTGAGTTTGAGCAGAGCCAAAGTGCAATGGTGGAAATTGGTGTAGGAGTCTTTAATGTGTCTTATTTCATTGACATCAAAAGTAACTAAAAATGAAAAAAGAGAGAAGGTTATAATAAAATGCACATGTCAATATTCACTTGCTAAATTCTGCTAAAGTCTTGTAATCTCAAAGCTAATTTAATCCAATTGCCTTTTAGCTACAATGTCTTGCTCCAGCTTCCAAATATAATGACTTTCTAATATAACTTGCACTGTTCTGTATCCAAAGTTGGATTTAGTCATGCAATTTATTCAATCAGAACCAACATATTTTGTAATTAAGCCTCACACCTGCACAATCTCTATACTAATATATTAATTTATCTTAAGCCTAGAGGAAAGACAGTTTTAGGTGCAACCCTAAACTGCAATTATATTGTGTAAAGCATAGTATAGATATGCAATTATATTGTGTGAACCATACTATAGATATGCCATACCACTGCATTCCATTATTTTGGTATTTCATCATAGGCTGGATTGTTTGGGGCTTTTTTTACTATTCATATAATGTTTCACTATCAAAGACAAAACTAAAGACTTGTGGAAAATCAGTGTGCACTATTTAGTATATATGGAATGTAGACATTAAAAAATTACCTGAAGAACACGTTAAAAATATGAAATGCAGCAAAGCAGAAAATGTAACTTTTGTCACTGGTTATTTATTTGGTAAATCTAATATGTACATTCTAAGCCCAAGATTTTTTTTGTATAATTAATGGTGATTTTTGACGAACACTGTTTATAGAAACAAAATGGAAGATGTTTGTGGATATTTAGAGAGTGAGAATTTACTCTTAAAAAATTAAGACGGAGCTTAATTACTGTCTAAGTATTTAAGTATTTTTAGCTCTCAGTTTTAGATAACATTCTCCTGCCTGCTGGACAATGAGTTGCAGAAAGGCCTAATCTAAAAATTCCTTCTTAATTGACAGCATTTTCTCACTGCTTTGCCACCCACTATAAAGGGTTATGCATAGGAACTGCTGATTCTTAACCACATTCAATGCACATTGGTGTAAACATCCTATTTTTTGTCTCCATGGGCTGCTTTACAGACCAGGAATGTTTTGGGGTTTTCTGACAGCCAGAAAAGTCACGCAATTGTGTGGGAAATACTTGTAAATGCAGCAAACCACTTAAATATATGGACTTTGTCTGATTTGAAAAAATAAATTGTAAACATTTGTGTGTACTTGTGAACACCAGTTGTTTTTCCTGCTTGATTGCTCATTTGCTCTCCTTAATTTTACACCTCATTTTGCCTTTGAAATGTGGCTTTGAAGTAGGGGAGAATATGCATGTTTTCTGAAACAATTTGATAAGTCTGTAAGAACCTATGGAAGGCCCAGTTCTCACCATTTCTAAACTTGCCACTAATGACACAAAGGCAGATCCCCAGCAGCATATCGCTTGGAAATCAGAACAGAAAGTACCTGATATAGTTTCTCTTTGAAAATAACAGGAAAAATATGCTTCTAGGTGGAACTAGGTTCTATTTAAAACTTGAAACCTGGTTTGTGGTTGACTGTACTCGTCTCTAAACGCCTGTGTGGTAAATGCCTCCTAGTAAAAATCGCTGTGTGGCTTATATCGTAACTTGATATTTAATCTGGTTATGCAAAAAAAAAAAAACAGTTTCTGTAGTTCTGCTTTATGTCTGAGAAAGAAAATGCATCTCTAATGATACTGAAATGTTATCACAACTCTTTAGCATTGATCCACTTCATCTGTGTCCCTTTTAGCAGAAAGAGAGAATTGGAAAAATACTTTAGAGAATTTAATGCACAAATAAGCACTGTAGAAATTGTATAGTAAGAGAAAAATGGAGACTAAAGGAACTCAGAAAGTCAGGTTGAGTCAAAAACATAAACCAGGATTAATACTTTCTGTTGCACAGATTTTATGTTTTGGATTTATCTTACAACTGTGAAGGATTTGGGTTAAAAAAAAAATAACACATGAGGAAGGATAAAAAGCTATAACGATATGAGGAGAAACGGAAAAGATTAAAGTGATCACAGGGAGGCAGAAGGGGGTGTTTACTGTGGAGAAACTAGGTAGGAGAGTAAGAAAGAGAGACCAAAAAGAAAAGCCTGTTCACAAAGAAAAAAACCCACAGATTCAAGAAATCAGGTGGCCTGACATGCTGTGTCCTAGGACAGTTTTCCAAGAGTTTCCTATACTCCTTCAACTGCCTCCCACTTCTGGCTTTCTCTCGGAAGTGGAGGGAAGCCTGACTACCTTGATGGCTTCACCCTTGAAATGTTTCCCTTCCTTATTATAATTTAATGGGAAGATATGTAAACAGAATTTCATATCCCAGAAAAATGTCCATGTCTTTTCCATGGTAAATCTAAAGAAGTAAAGGATAAATCAAGTTTCCTCTACTCCAGTCAGAGTGTGTAGGTTCACACTGCCTAAATGATTTATTCTTAGAAGAAGAACCTCTCTTTTCTTGAATGTGAAATTAAAAAAAGTCCTCCAGAAAACTGAAATTATTATTTTTCAAGACAAAAAGATTCATTTCACTTTTACGAGACATGTTCATTTTATCTTAATACCTTTTGTTCAGAGGAAAGGGTTCAAACTGGAAAATTTGGTGAGGAATAAACAATTTTGCTCAAAGTGACCTTGCAGCTGGGAATCCTAAGAGTGTTGGTGTGGGAAAACTCCATTTACTATGCCTACTGTTGTTCATCCTCTGCCTGTTTTGAGAAGTAGAATTCCTGTGTAGAGATAACACACTCAGGGACATGCTTGAACTTCCTGTTGGGAGAGAGAGGGAGATCAAAAAAGCACAGCCCTGTAACAAACTGCTCCTGCAATTGATATCTTGGATCAGCAGTGATAGGATGAACCAAGCTTGAGGAAACCTCTGTCCCCATGTGTCTCTGCCAGCCAGCATTGTTAGCAAGGTAATGACATAAATCTACTCTGCATTTCAGCTGGGGTTTGGTGATTGCCCTGATTAACTCTATGTGGCAGTTCAGATGCCTATCATTTCTAAAACCTGGTATCAAGAAGAAAAAACAACCAGTGTGCAAACACCTTTGTAAGGGTGTAAAAATGTTCATTTAGATTTAGCATAAAATATTTGAGTATATTTTTCAATTATTTTTCTTAAATATGAGCTCTTTGGGATACAGAACAAACAATGTAAAGGGGAGATTTACAAAAAAATGTCACTACACTTGTAAATGCTTATTGATTACATATGGAGCTTGCAAATATACAACCAATTGTCAGCTGCAGAAGCAAAATTCAGTTACCTTTGACGATGTGGCCTGTATCCAGTTTACCTATGTCACAGACTGTGTCTTTTCTCCATGACCTTGAAATAGCCCTGTTTTTGTAATTGGAAATTAAAATTCACAGCTGGGAGATGCCCTTGTCATTTATGCATCTATCACACAAGATTGTTTTTCAGAAGAAAAGAAATTAATAATGCAAGACTCCTGCTACCCCACAGTATAAAAACTTCTCAACTTTAGCACAGAAAGGACTCTACATTTAGCTGTTCACTGTTTTTAAGGATTTTACCTTAACAGGAAATTATCACAATATTAGAAAACAGGGATTAATTTAACATAATAAATAAAATCTACAAGACTTCTATTTATGCTTGTTAATGCTATATTTTGATTCAAAGTATTTAATGAGCTTAGGCTTATTTTAGTAATGCAAACTATGAAATGTATTCGTTTTTGTGAATAATAAAGTGATATATATTGTAAAATGGTTGTTCTCAAATGGTGATTGTCAGGTCTCTAACAGTGACACACAGTTATGTCCCAAAACCATATTTCCATATAGTATTATGATTTAAAAGTTTAAAAATAAGAATGTATTTGGTCCCCCCAAAATGTTCATGGTTGTTATGATTGAGAGGTTTGCAAACCTCGGTATGGGATAAATTAATGACTATACAGGCTTCAAATGTGTATCAACATTGTGACAACACCCTACTTTCAGGTTATTTTCAAATCTGGTCTTCCATTTTTCGATTTTTTTTCTTCAAAAAAAGGACTTAGCAGACTGAAATCTGACAAGGAATTTTCTAGCAAAATGTATTGATCAACCTTCACCAAAATAAGTGACATTAAATATTTCTTGTATGTTCATTTCTTCAACAATATTTCTTCAACAATCTAGCTGCCTGATCTAATGGGATCTCATATGCCAATTTGTACAAGATACAGGTACAATAAAAATGTGGCTTAGGAATCAAAAGGCTGTCCATATACCTTACAACATTATTGAATTTCAGTTTTTCAAGCTGATAAAATATCATGAAGTTACAGACTAATAAAATGAGGATGATACATAAGATCCCATAGACCTTAACTTTAAAAGAAAAAAAAAAAAAAAAAAAAGAGGTATATATTCTTTATATAACTTTTTTTTTCCAGAAACTGTGTCTCACTACTTGTTACCAGTCAGAGAACATTACACTAGCAATATTAACTTATTTGCTAGATTTCTCTTTATTGTTAGTTCTTACTGAAATTGTTTACTTGTATGCAGGTGTTTTTTTGGAGTTTCATGAGGAAACCGAGTAAAAGACAGCCATAAGTGATGTATGTGTTTACAATAACTGTTGATATATGATACTGGAAGTAAAATATTCAGCTTGTGTATTTGGCAAATTACACATTTGCACTGTTCTCTCCTTGATCAGTGAATGGCAGAAAATCTGATGATGTTATCTAAAAGTGAAGCATTTGTGAGACAACACTGGTTTCACTGCTGTGGATATAACATAGTGAATATAAAGAACTGAGGAAATCAGTGTTTCATCATGAGACCCATGATGTTAATGAAGGTGAAGACGATGTTGTTCCTCACTGGGCAGAAGGTATCAGAGAGGCCAGGAAAGTGTGGAATACAAGCAGGTGGTCTGATGTGTTTTCTTACATTACTGTAGGATTATACTGTAAGGCTATGAAAATGCACAGGGAAATAAAGCCTCAGATCAGTGCTAAGCTGTATCATTTAATGGACCAAAGCAAAAATGTTTTCAGAGACCAAACTTGGGTACCTTGCTGAGCTCAGACAGAGAAAAAAAAAAAAAAAAAAAAAAAAAAAAAAAAAAAAAAAACACAACAACCAAACCAGCTTCCAGAAAATGTGCTTTCACTGTTATCTTAGAGACCTCATTTTCAAAAAACAATTTGATGCCTCCAGCCTGAACAAGTAATTCATTTTGCTGAAGACATTTAAGAAGATGATGCATAGGCTCTGTTTCAGAAACTGGCCACCGTGCTTTCTCCAGGACTCAGACTGTGTAGACAGCCCATCATTGGGCTTTGCTGCTCTTGCTGCTAAGATACAGGTAGCAGGGGACAACTTTCTAAAATAAAAGTGCAGTTTTTACCCCATCCATATGCAGTTCAGATGAGATTTTCACTTCAAATTACCCTTCAGGTTTTGCTCTTTTAAGTTCTAAAGCTCAGGACAGAATATTTGCATGCTGGGGAGAAGATATGTCCTATCAAAGATTATGGAGAAGCTATCAGGGAATGTGAGACCTTTATTACTGCAAAACTTCCCTCATTTTTTAATCTCAGATATAATTCTCATTTTAAAATACATATTGTTCTCAAATGCTAGAATCTATATGCCATAAAATCTCCTCCTATTACATTTCTTTTTGTTTTGTTTTGTTTTCTGAACAGGGCCATTATATAGAAATAATAATTGCAATACAACTTCTGATCTAGAATCAGACTGTGAACTTTCAATACACCTGGAGTCAAGTGAGCATCCTTTTAAGATTTTTAGTGTTGAAATTGTTAATTCACAACAGAAAGTAGATTAAAGTAAAACAATAAATTACTAGATACTCCTGAAAGGAATTAGAAAATCTGTGCAGGGCTTGTGACAGCCTGTAGAAATCAGTAACACAAACAGAACAGTTTTCTGTGATTTTTCAAACTCACAGACTAGAGATACTATTCCTCACTTATGAATAGGAGGAATTTCCAAGAACATCTGAGGGAGATTTGGGTCTCACCAGTTTTCTAATGAAAATAAATGAGAAACTTGTGAGTTTTTGCAAACTTTCTTGAGTCTCTGCCAGTTTTCAGAACACGGAACTACAGTAATTGCATGGAGCACCGAGATTGATGTCAGGATTAAAGGTTATAAGCTATGAGGGCAGACTGAGAGTTTGGATCCATAATGTCTGAGAATGCAGGCTGTTGAAAAACTGTATTGAATGCTAACCTGAAGCTTCAGAAAGGGAAATAAGGTGTTTTTTTTCCATCATAACTGCTAATTGGACAAGTGGGTGTGAATAGTTATTATAGGAAAAGCAATTTAGGGTAGGTACCAGAAACCATTTTTTCATACAGATAACCTATAGGTATGGACTGTTACAAGGATAAATAAAAAATAGAATCATTAAAAAAAACAATGCACACAGAAAACTGATGTCATACAGAACTGGACTATTGCTTATTCATTAGCTGTGTACGTGGGGCCAGTTGTTAATCTAAGCCAAGTTGGCCATATATTGCTTTAGCAGTTCTAAGCAGAATTAAACCTGTTCTGACTAACTGGGGGTTTATTCCACACGGGAGAAATTTCTGAGGAGTGTAAAGCTGTCATTGCAGCATCTTGGCAAAAGAAGTGCTTATTGGAAATGTACTGGGGCAGGAAGGACTTTACTTGGAGCATACCATGCTTCAGTCATCCCTGCCAATGTAATTGCCTCTAAGGGGTTCTGCCATCTGGTGCAAGTTACAGAAAGCCTGAGGCTATTTTAACTTGTACTGGGATTTAACCTATGAGCAGGAGAGTGCTTAACTGGCTTTAGGCCAATTTTACCTTCTTCTCTTCTGAATTAAGCAGAGAATTTCTATAATTATAAAATCTACTTAAAATCCATTGAAGTTCAATTAGTTAATACGGAATTGATTCTGACTTCAGGTGGGAAATAGATCTTGGAGCCAAATGAACTTCCGTGTTCCATGTTTTTCATGCAAATACTCCTAATAAGAAGAAAAACAGGCAAATGTCAAATGCACAAGCAAAACGTTCTCAGAACAGATTTTTTTTCAGAATGTTTCTATTAAGTCAATTAGAAACTCTAACTTGCTGAAACACGTCCAAGAGTAATAACAAAAATACCTAAATAAATAAAAGGTGCACATATGCAATTCAATAGGAATGATGTATGGATAGAGACCTGTCATCACTCCCTCACTACATAATTTTGCCTATTCCACACCTGTGGCATATAGTAGTAGAGAAAGAGATAACCAGGTTTAATGTTACAGCTGTATATATTTGTGTCCTTTGGAACCCTTTTTGGAATTGCAGTTATTATTCTTCAATCAATACTCCTGCAAATCTGTAATGTTGTTAATTTGTCATTTGACTTATTACCTCTGTAATACTTTCTTATTTCAGTCGTATCATGCTCCTGAGACAGGTTTTTTTTGTGGGTGGGTATTTTTTGTTGTTTTGTTTTGGGATGGCTTTTTTGCTTATTTGTTTGGGGTTCTTTTGTTTTCTGGGGATGGATACAAGATATGCAAACCATCCTGGAATAACTTATCTTCATGATTCCCTGTGACTGTGAGACCTTGATTCCCTTAGTTTTCCTTGATGTTACTACAAGCTGACCACTGCAGCTAACTGTACAATTCTCAAGAAATAGACACCTGGACAATGATTTAAACACTTCAAAATGCTTGAGTACCATTCTCATCTCACCAGCTACAATCAGAATTTGTGTTGTTAATGATTTTTAGTGTCATTTTGTTCCCAGTAAGCCTCATTTACTAGAAGACAAAAATCTATGCATTGTGGAGCACCCTTCCAATCAGGATACTTCAGAGATTTCTTACTTTTGCAGGAAACAGGTCTCTAGAGCTGCTTGTGTGACTCACACCTACAGTCCCTTTGGCAAAAGTAGTTTTCTTGGTTTACCATAAGTACTGCAATTTTTCTTACACAAACAGTTTTCCACAAGAAACACTGACTATATATGAATACAAACACAGTAAACTAACAGTGGATGTACTGAGAAGAGCTCAAGTTTAACAAATGGAGCTAAGACATTATTAAAAAACTAAAATAAAAATGAGAATTGCATGATATAATTCGTATTTTTATACATTTGTGTTCCTCTTTTGTCATTTTTATCATAATGGGAACATCTATTGTTAGAATAAATGAGCATAAAACTTCAGTTTATTGGAAAGATTTTTTTTCCCAAGTCCAAACCAATTTAAGAAGAGAACTACCCCTAAATTAAGTTGAATAAGCCATAGAAAGGTTAGATTGTGCCACTGGGAACAGTAAAAACATCAGGATTTAATTGAGAGTAAAACATATTGTTGAAGACTGTTACCAAGTATATAGTGGAAGCTCAGAGGTGAGTATGTGTTTGTGAGCCTGCACTATCTGAGGTATCAGTATCAATTTCTAGTAAGCAACACAAACGTGTCAATGAAAGTCATAGTTATATTTGTTGATCTCATATTTATTGACTTACTACTCATGGAGTTTGAAAAGGCAATCTCTAGACTCGTGAAGGCATATTGGGCCTATGAAATCTGGATTTCTTGTCTAGAAAAAAAAAAAAAAAAGGCAGGGCAAGAGTTTGGAGTGGTGATCCACTCTTAAAAAAATAACCGTAAAAATGAGGAAGACAGAAGAAGAGACAGATAGCAAAGATAAGATGGTGTCTTGGTTTTGAAAGACAGGTATCTGCCAGGGAAAGCTGGAGTTTCCCTTAGAATGGAGAATGTAAACCCCTTACCCCCTCCAAATTATAATTTTGCAATTAAGGGCTTTCAGGCAAAGATTTGGGAATAGGAATAACAGTTCTTTACTAAGAATATTAACTATACAAATGTAGTAGAGAAAACCCAGCCAACCAAACAAGCAAACAAACAATCCTAGAAAACCTTGACAGAGTCAGAGCTACAACCTGACACCCTGTTGGTCAGGGTGTTGGAAGCAGTCCACAGTAAGTCCTCCTGGAGCTAGCAGACATGGTTCTGTTGGAGTAGAGATGATCCTGAGAGAAAAAAGGGTCCAGTGAGGGTGAGAAGGGTCCAGTCTTCCTCTGGGAATCCGGCAGAACCAGATACCTTAGTATTCCTGCGTCTCAGTTTTTATCTAGGTAGGAATGGTTGGCTTCCCCCACTGGGTGGAGCATCTCACAATGGGATGATGGAATGTGTCCTGTCATTGGTGAGCCTTAATGGCCCATTAGCAGAAGATATCCCCCTGGAGGGAGGACAGGTGGTGAAAGAGATAAGAAACACTGCCCCACCTGGTTTTAACAGTTGGCCCATTATCAGAAAGCACCCACCCCCTTGCCTCCAGAGTTACAAGAGAAAAAGAAGAACATCTCCCCAACTGCTTTTAACAGATGAAATAGAATATACATTTTTGGTCCTATAACCCAAGACATATGGGTATTTAAAACAAAATGAGCATGCTCTCTCAGCCAATAAGTGAAAATGAACATGCTCTCTCAAACCAACTGACTGAGTTGTAGGTAAACACATGAGTTTTCATGGCCACCTAGGGCTAGTGGCTGAAGGTTGTGTTCTTCTTCACCCCATAGGAAAGGAAACTAAAAAGCGGTCATCATAAATTAGCATAATAGTGCATGAAGCAGTATGTGCTTTTATGTTCAGACAAGTCATTAGCACTGAAGGTCTATTGGCGTGACATGTCACAAAAACATTGCCAAAGTCAGCAAACAGCCCAGTGTGTGCCTGTCAAATGCTAAATCACTCTGCTCTCACAAGTCTGCCCAGGGCCTTACCCCATGAGCACGTTTTGCACCATTGCCCCTATATGATCCATTAGCAGTTTGCTATATATTATTTTGCTGGTTGGGCTGCCTAATACCCTCTTTCACATGATTACTTTGGTTCCCATAAGCAGCATTTTATCATGATTTGCAGTATTTAGAGAAATGAAAATACATCTCAAATAACTGGCAATCTAAACAGAACGTAAAAATCAGTATGGTTATATTTATGAATGCTGAAAACTTAATTGTCTTCTTTACATTATCACATAGAAAGCCATTTTTAGATTGGTTTACTCCCAGCTGATTCACAGTTCCTCATACATTGTACCATTGCCAAGTATTCAATGATGTACACATTCTGAACAATTTTGTGGAATTCAGAAGTAATACCCATAATGCACAGTTGCAAATGAAAAAGATTAGATGATTTTAACTCACAGAAATGAATCCTAAATAGGGCTAAACAAACAGTATGTTTGCTGATGTTTATCAGAAACAGTTGTAGTTAGGTTGAACTGAAAGTGATATTTTACTACCATTTCAATTAATCTAATTTTTGAATTGCTGATTTTGAGCTTTGCTCTATTAAGGGGAATTTCATAAAAGTGATTTCAAACACACTTCCGCAATATTTCACTTGAAATTGCTTTTTTATGCTGTTTTTTTTTTTTTCTAAAAACCCCAATAATTCAATGCAATAAAAATTAGTTTGTGAACATTTTCTTGTTATGAAACTTTCTTTTTCTTTCCCATTGAAATCTCTTTCAAATTATACTCTAATTTTTAGTACCGCTTTATTTCCTTTCCCCCATTTCTATCATTTCCTATCAATACATCTCTCCTTCTAGCTATCTGTGAATTCCTTCCCTTATATCTCTGCTGTTTGGCTGCATTTAACAAAATCAAAGGAGTGACACCAACATAAACAAATACACAGACTGTACAAGTGCTTAGTACTCTAGAAGGAACACAGAGGCATTCAGCCTGCCATCTACAGATCTGCTGTCTTCCCATGTTGTTTGCAGTGCAGAGGCACTGGTTTCATTTGCGGACACTCTGCTGCCAGGTTAGTTAAGACTCTGCAAAACTGAACTAATGAACTTGCTTTCAGTGAGGTTAATTGACTTAGACACAGGACCAGACATGTATAAATATACTGCTTTCCTTCTTCAGCTAGCCTGATCCTGGCTAATTGCAAGGACTCTGTACAGGGTATTTCATCATGATACCCCAAAGCTGCAAATCAAGTTTTTTTTTCACTTCCACAATATTAGACTTCCTTCCCACATACACTTTTCATTGTAGTTCTGAGCCTCTACTTCCCTGTACATTTGTTTTGTTTTGTTTTTTCTAAAGTAATCTGTGCCATGACTGATTTTGTGGTCAAACAATAAATTTTACAACACAGCAATTATTTCTACAGCACAAGAAACACTCTACGTTTTAGAAAATATGACCAGATTAATCATCACCTGAGTTTTGCTTTGTGGGATTTTAGACAGCAAGAAAATGGATCTTTAAAATCATAAATTTTATGGAGGATCTAAGACTTTAATTAATGATGAAGTAATTCACATCATGTGATAGTGAAGTATTAAAATTCAATTTATATGTCCAGTTCCTTGGCTTTTCATGTTAACAACATGATACCATTACACTGTCTCTCCAAATAATTCAGTAAGATATACTTTGCACAACTAAATTGAATTTGCACAATATGTATAAAGCAGAAAACATGGTACAATAAAGTGGCATTACGTATTATTTCCACTTACATTTTGATTTATCACCAGCCTCAAGTTTTCTTAAGGAATCACCACTAGAAATTTTTCAAGTCTCCTCTCAAATCTTTGTCCGTAATCCCATAACAATTTCTCTTAGAGATCTTGGCACCCTGGCAGAATGCTGAAAAACTGCCAGTTTCTTATTAACAGGTTTTATGGTTATATCTTCTGTCTGTTCAACTCAGCAGCCTTCTGCTTTTTTCAGGATCCTTTTGGGAAATGGTTTTATAGGATCAAAAGGGTTCTCCCTTATGGCTCTGACTATGATAAACACTTTTTAGGAGAGATCACACAGCCCCTCTGCTCTTCTGAAGTGTGCTCTCTTCTGAAGCCCACACCCTTAGTTGTACAGTTTTCCTGTGTGCTTTTATAGGTTTTTCCCCAAACACAGAATGTTGAACAACGTTTTCTTACCAAATCTCACCTGCAGCTATTATCTTGTCTTGGTTTAAAAATTCCCTCATTTGTAAGTGAATAGCTTTCTTATTTTGTTTTATCTATCATGTAATAATAAAGCTGGCAAAACTGTTTGTTCAGGTGTCTTTCTGTCACTGAGAAAAGACCAGTTAAAGGGATCAGTAAAACACTACTACAATTCTATGATGCTGCTGAACAAAATGTGTGTACTATACTGACAAATGGTCAGTGTATTCATACAAGTGAATGCAAGATTTGTTTGACTAGCTTTTCTTTTCTTTACTTACTTTAACCTAAATATTTAATGTTCTGGGATTTGTAGATATGGGGCTCAGTGCCATGTTTAACAATGCAGAAACTGTGGATAAGAATTATTACAAAGCCACAGAGAGCTCTGTATATAAAACAATGTCAGGATCAGTTGCAGTAATCAATGGATTTTTTTTTTTTTTGCCTCAGATCAAGTGATCTGGCATCTGCTCTATCCCCTAATAGATGATTGTTTTCTTGAAGATGATCACTATGTGTTCAGTGTTATTTGAAAATCTATACTACTGCATGCATTTGTGTGTTTGTGTGTAATTGGGTTTAAGTTACTATGTCTGTTTCCTCCAGCTGGCTTATTTTAAATTGCAAAAACTACTAGCATTCATTGTTTTTTGCTAAAAAACCTGTACATGCAGCTAAAATAATTTCTAGAAAACATCTCCTCCTGAGTCATAAAATTAATATGTTCCTGTGGGATATATTCTTCATGAAGAAAATTGCATATACGCTTGTCCAAGAATCATAGAACAGGAAAAAACTCCCTCCTGCTTTTATCTACTCACTTGCCATTTGTTTTCACAATCTTCCTTCTGCTTTTTGATCTTCACAATTTGCAGAGAAAGCAGCCTATCTTAGAAAGTACTAATACATTACTAGATTTCTGGGCAACATGGACTCCTAATGTAACATTTACCTTCAGAAAACCTCTGAAAAGAAGAATCAAACTAACAGTAGAACTTGGAAAGAAAAAGGAACTCTGAAAAAAATTATCCTTCCACAAAAAGAAGTAAGATTTGTAAGATAAAAAATGATATGTGTGAACATATTAGTTAACACAGTGGCTTCATGTTCTGTGCTATCAAATTAGAGATTCCTCTCTCCTCATTCTTAGGCCTGTTGAAAAACTGTGAAGTAGTGAACACAGAAGGGCACTGTGGAAGGCTATAGTAGATCTCTGACTGAGTTATCTTGGTTTTTGGGATTTCTCGAAAACATTGATACATGTATACACCATTTCTTGCGCTTAATCTCATTCCTATAGAAGAAAAAATACAAATCCTGCTGAACTCAACAAAAATTTTGCATTGTTAAACCTTCTTTAGCTTTCTTCTCTGCTTTGGAAATATTTTAATAAAATGCCACGATTCAGACTTTGCATAATTTTATCATTACATAGAGAAAAACACTAAAATAATTTCCTATTAAAAATGCATCCAAATATTGTGCAAGAAAAATAGGTGGATTTTGTTTGTTTTCTTAGTTTGTCAGGTACTTATAATCCTAGATTTATGTCAGGAAAGCTGTTAAAGATAGCCCATCAAGCTTATTAGTCATCATGACTATTTTGTAGGAGGTATGAGCAGAAAAGTCCTTATCCCCAATATACCTCCTTGCATTTACAGAACTGGTTTTAATGATATTGGCAAAAGGAATACAATGGTAACTCAATTAATTGACCAACGCAATACTGATGAATCCTTTTAAATTCTAGCAATTGTTTAGCCATAAGATATCACAGAACCACAGATATTAAATCATCTATATTTATTAAAACTCCCTTTTAATGGCATAACTTTGTGACATTTTCTATTCCTTTTACAGATGTTATAGAAATGAAAAAGGAACACATCTGAGCATCAGATATTGGGTAAATTGCAGATAGCAGTGTGCATTTCTGACCTTATTACGGTGCCTTAAGTTTTAACTTTCATGTTTTTCAGATTCTGTGCTGCCTAGGGGTGTAGTTCTGAGCCTCATATTAAGAGTTGGTAAGCTCTCCTCACAGAGCAAGTAGACAAATCCTTCTTCTGCTGAAGACCAAGGACAACTTTCAGGCCCAAAAGTATAAACTGTGGTGGACTGAAGGGAGGAACAAGAAGGATGAGACCTCACAACCTGGAGCTGTAATTGGACAATTAAACCCCAATATGCAAACGGACCAAAACTTATAAAAGTGTAAGGCCTTGTGACCGGTCATCCATTTTGTCACCACTCTAAGTCCACCTTGGGTGTAGCCCTGGTCAGGCTCTTGTCCTGCCCAAGGTGTGTCCTACAGGCCTTTCAATAAATACCTATTTTACTCACTATCTCTGTTCAGTCTCTGCTTCAGGTCAGCCTTCCCAAGGCATCAATTAGTATTTGGAATTTTGATCTTGATGCTGGAGGTGCCTACATCTCCAGCATCCCATTTTGATGGAAAGGAGAAACACGTCAAATCACCACTGGAAGCAGTAAATGATCAGGGTGACAGGCTTTTTGATACCCTGTTCCACAAGGAACGAGACTATGCACGTTCTTCAAATTCTTAACAACTCAGTTCACTGTCTGTTTATGAAACCAGTAAATTGTTGAAGTAATCCCAGCTGTACCTATGTATTCATTACAATACAACATTAAGAAGTTTATCAAGTTTAGTTCCTCATATGACAATCAAATACACTGTTTGTTCTTTTTTAAATTTAAAAGAGGTTTTCTGCTTTTGTGTGGCTTTTTAAACACTGTTGCAGATTCAGCCCTTTGGTGATAAAAATTCTTACACTTTTCAAGTCTACTTATGGTCAGCTTATATCTACTTGATTTTTGAAAGATTTTAAATACAGTTCTCATATGCTCATCTCTTCCCTGGGTGAGTTAAACAACTCTGTGGAGCTCAAGCCAAGGGAAGATGTATATATACTCACAATCAAAACAGAGAATTATGCATAGTATTGTGTCATACCATTGTCTTGCTACAGCCAATGTCATCAGCCTGAAGTATCATAATATTTTGTCTTTTATATTCAGTGAAGGATTTTCATTTACAGTCCATGATTTTTTTTTCTCCTCCTTCAGTTTTTTTTTTTTTTTTTGCTTCACAAGAAAATCTTTGACTCCTTTTTAAAGGGAGGTTAAGATAACATATTAACTGTATTAGAAAGTCTGCACCCTTTTATAAGATTTTGATATTCCCCTGTACTAATGCACTCCCACACCCAAGCAGGTGTTTTTATATGATGATGAAACAGGGAAAAGAGTTTCAGTTTACCTTTGAACTTAAAAGGAAAACGGACTAGAATCTTCTGTGATACTCTCATTGTGGTTAGTCCAGTGCCAGCACAGGAGCACTGATTGGGCTTTGGAAGTGTGCCTCAAAGCCTGTTGCCAATTTCTTTGGTCAAGGTGCCAAACAGCTCACCTGGACCATCAAGTACTAAAGGGACTGCACAAAAGAGCTCAGTTGCTTTTTTGGACTGCCATAGCCAGTGAAAGTGTGTTCTCTACACTGTGTTGGATTATATTTCTTTTAGTCTATGATGTTTGCTATTTTTGTCATTATTAAACCCTTTTTTTTTACAAAGCATGTCTGGAGAGGTTGTCTCACTATTATTAAGCAACTCTGAGAAGTTGCAGGCCAACCCCCAGACTTGATAAATCTTCATGTAGCTTATTCCATTCTGGCCATGTGCAAGATTTTATCATTCCCCCATCTCAGCTGAGAAGGGCTCACATGAAGTGTTATGAGAGGGACCTGTAGTCTTCAGAGTCTTGCTGTGTTACTGTCTCATAACCACTTATTGGTTAATACACCGATAATTCCTCCTTCCGTCCTAGTCAGTGAATTCAAAGTCAATACTAGGCTGGAGCTGTTAATAAAGACTGGCTCATGTCTTACTGTCAGCTCAAACCATGAATTTGATATGATTATTTTAATCCTGTTTCTATTTCCTTATTCCTTAGTCACTCTCATCTTCCTGTCAAATATTCTAACTATTCAGTACTAATGACATCTTCCAACCTTGTGTCAATGGTAAATTAGTTAACGTATTTTTTCTGCTTTTGCGAACTTTGCTAATGAATTTGTTCAATAGCAATCAACCTACACCAGATCATTAAGAAAATGGTATGTTAATTTCTCTTGACACGTTATCAGCTTTCAATACAACCAGCTGACTTGTCTCCTCTTTTTAGAGTCTCAGCTGAACCTCATTATCTCCAATCTAATTTCCAAACTTCCAAGTGTGCAGTACTTGAGAATCAGATAAAATAAAGTTTTAGAGAAATGAAATGTAACAAATCAGATTTCTCCAGACAAAGAAATTATCAGGATGCTGGTCTACTATGAAATATCCATGATGAATACTTTATATTTTCATTCCTTATCTTGTGTATCTCCAAAAAATAATCAGGACTTGCATGATACCGCTATCATTTGAATAGTAGTATTTAAAGCATTCACTAGTGAGACCATGACTTTATTGTCAGTTCATTAAGTAGTGTGGCATAAAAACCAGTTATATATATCCTCTTTCATTAGTATCAGGCTCATTCCTTTTCCTCCTCTCCCAGTTTAAGCCAAGAGAAATCACTTGACAAACTCTGAAAGAGCATTTACAAGGATTTATCATGCTGACTTTTGTGCAGCCATGCTAGAAACCAATAATGACTTTTAATCTAACTTTTTATCTGTCTTCCTTTCATCCATTCCTGCACATTGACTTCCAATATCTTCTTATCTTCCTTTCAATAAATTTGTTTCTGCACTTTCTTCCTTCTCCTTTTTTTTTAACTTTTCATTTACTCTACTCTTGCAGTATCAAATAGTCTGAAGTGCCAACTGAAAAAGAATCATGGCACTCTTTAGAAGTGCAAGTAGAGGCAAAAATGAAAGCAAAATTTTCTTTTTTCAGATTTGAAATATAATTCCAAAAAGGCATATCAGTGTACCTGAAAATTCCAAAGGATAAGGAAAATAGGTTCCTCTTCAGATACAGCTTAAATTTGAGTATCCTTTTTCAGTCTATATTCTTTCATTACCTGGTTATTTGCTGTCTGTGGGGATTTTTTTTTCTTTAGAAAGAAAATAAATTAAAATATATATTTTCCTCCTCCTTTTTTTTTTTTTTTTTGCCTCCCAGCTTTTCCACATAACCTCATGATCTTATTCAGCTTAAATATTCCAGTTTGAAAGGTTTCCTTATTAAAATAATGAAGAATGCTGAAGATCTTACGTGCATATTGCATACTGAATTGTTTTCCCAGGTTCCCATTAGAAAGACTTGTTATAAAAAACTTCGAAGTTTGAAGCCATTTAAAGACAGCTGAATGGATTTATAGGAATAAGACAAACACATGAAAACTCTGATGATATATTTTTCTCAAAATGTAAGGGAATGCTGAGGAAGGGTTAGGGGCAAAATCACTATAACTTTTAACTAGAGAATTAAGAAGAATTCATTTACCAAAGTATACCTGAGAATTTCTTCAGAAAAGTCAGGAAAAAATATTTAAAATAGCAGTTAAAATTGCTTGCACCAGAAGTCTGTTTCTAATCATATTCGCTTGATTGGGAGTTACTGATACAGTAAGATAATTTAGAACCACATGAAAAGAGTAGATACTCTGCTCTAGACCAATATAGTGAGAAGGGTCTAACTCATCTCCTATTGATCTAGGAAGTTTAATTCAGTCCTATCTCATATATCCCCACTGAATGCATATTAATCTACTGATTTATCACCTCTGAAATAATCTTCACATCATCCAGTGAATTAATCAGGAGATGAATTAAATATTTTAATAGCATATGTCTAGTACAGGTAGAATGATTTCCCCTTCTAATTATAATATCTAATTTTCTTCTTACTATTCTTCAGTAGCTGTAGTGTTGGTCATGTTGGGTTTTTTAAATTTAATTTTCTTTCTTATATGCAACCTCTTCACCTTAAAACGATCTTTTATCTTGCATAAAAACAGATGACAAGACTATTTTTCAGTTCAGAACTTTTTCATAATTACATTTTTGGCCTCAAGGGAAAAACTGTATACATTATCAAATCCCTTGGTTTTGCAACTGAGTAGCTTTAACAGTCTTGCACACTGCCTGCAGCTATTGTAATTTATTTTGAATATTAGAAAATCCTCAAATTATAAGTTCTAACAAGGTTGAGTCCTGTTCAAATTGAAACTCATTATGTTTCTTAGTGCCTTGTAAACTAGTCCTGTAGATTTCTTACAGATGTTTATTTCTCTTCCAGTCCTTACAAGAACTGCTAACCATTCATGCTGTGGTGGATCTAACAATTTTTATTTATCAGTATAAAATCCACTGGCCTTTTACCACCTACATCTACAGAAACATTACAGTGCAATCCAGGAATGTTCCTAAGCAGTGCAGCACTGATTGTGGAAGTGTGAAATGCCTCCTGAAATGGAGCTCAAACTCTCTAAAAGAATCACAGAATCAAAGAAGGGGTAATATTGGAAGGGATCACCATGACTCATCTGGTCCAACCTTCCTTCTCAAGCAGGAGTATCCTAGAGCACATGGCACAAGATTGTGTCCAGACAGTTCTGGAGCATCTCCAGTGGGGGACACTCCACAGCCTCTCTGGGCAATCTGCTCCAGTGCTTGGACACCCACACAGTAAAGAACTTCCTCATATTCAGGTAGAACCTCCTGTGCACCCGTTTCTGCCCACTGCCTCTTGTCCTATTTCTCAGCACCACCAAGAAGAGCCTGGATCCATACTCTGACACCTTCCCTTCAAATACTTATAGAGATTAGTGACATCCCCTCTCACTTTTCTTGAGGCCGAACAGGCCCAGCTTCCTCAGACCATCCTTGTAGGAGAGATACTCCAGTCCCCTAATCATATTTGTTGAGATCCACATCTCTCTTGTCCTGAGGAGCCAGAGCTGGACACAGCACTCCTGGTGTGGCCTCACCAGGGCTGAGTAGAGGGGCAGGATCACCACCCTTGACCTGCTGGCAATGCCTTTCCTAAAGCCCCCCAGGATCCCATTGGCATTATTGGTCACAATGACACTGCTGGCTCATGGACAGCTTGTTGTCCAGCAGGACCTCCAGGTCCTTCTCTGCAGAGCTGCTTTCCAACAGGTCACTCCCAGCCTGTGCTGGTGCAGGGGGCTATTCCTCCCCAGGTACAGGACCCTGCCTTTGCCTTTGTTGAACTTCAGACAGTTTTTCTCTGCCCTACTAGAAAATACTTGTAAAAAGAAACATACCAGTTGGTTATAGATTTTTGTTTTGGAGTTAAGAAAAATTATAAAACCTGAAGAGTCGTCATATAATTTATCCATTTGTTAAGAATTTTAGGTCAACCAGAACACAGCCCAGTACCATCCTCTCCTGGTTAAATGACCACAGCCCTGAGGGAGTCCAGGGCTCCCTCAAAGTCTCTGGGTTTTAATGCGTTTCACAGGTACTCGGTCTGAACATCAGAGTTGCAGAAAAAGGAAGGGAGCTCTGGATCTAGTCAGGATGTAACTGAAAATATGATCTTCCCTAATACCTTGCTTATTTACAGTTCACAAATAGAGATACAAAGTATAACCGCAATAAATTGAAAACTATGCACTGATCAGCAGAGAAATTTCTGCTTAGATATTTGTAAAAGTTAGTTAGGTATTTGTGAAATTTATAGTTAAATTATTACAATAGCTAAGGTGACAATATCAGCTGTTTACATACCTGATTCTGTATCTTCCCATTTCAAAGTTATACTATTGATAATTGGTAATTGGCTTTCAAATAACATCCTTAGGAATACAGAATTGCTTTCTAGTAAAACAAGAGAGCTTTCCCCTCAGGACTCTTAGAACCTGACGACTCATACCTAGAGGACTAAAAGTATTTTTGAATGCTTCAGATTTAACTCAACTATACATGTTTATCACTTACCCAGACAGAAGGTAATTATGCATATAGCAATTGACCCAAAAATCTCAGTAATACTTGCCCAATTTTTATAATTCTATCTTCATGTTTTTGTTCATGGAAAGGAAACCCTGGTACAGGTTTCAAGTCAGACTCTTTTATGACTGCTACCAATGACTGTGGAGAAATAAACCTATGTCAGCCATCACAACCACTATGAGATCTTCACCAACATATGTGCTTGCTTCATCAAATCCTCCTTACTTGATAAAGGGTCTCTTAACTCTACATCTGGCATTATATAATTAAACTTCTGGAAGTTTCTTACTGAGGTCCTTCCCTGATTGGCTTGATCTGCTTGAAAGCCTTTGATTAGTTAATTAGCACCTGGGATCTAAATAACAATGAATTGTACATTAGCTATCAGGACATGTAATTTTTTCTATGGCTTTTTTAGGTATTAGGATAGGCTGTCACATACGCAAATTTTTCATTCTGTTTTTTTTTTTTTTTTAATTTTCTAATTAAGATAAGCTCAGAAATTAGATTGAGATAGCAGTTGCAATCCTAAAATTTTGTCTGGGTGCTTGATTTGAGAATGGCTGTACATAACAATAAGGTCTGTCCTTGCCAGGCTCTGTGAGCTCATAGATTTTCTATTTTTTTATTTTAAATCTTGCTGCAATATTAAGCAAGTAAAATAGGTTGTTGGTGCAGTTAGCTATACTTTTTTCCTAGAGCGCTATTCGCTGAGATCTATAACAATTTTGAGAGCTCTTTTTGAGTTTGAAGTCACTGAAGAAAATCTCTCTGGGTTGTCCTATCTGTTGCAGTTACACTGGAGACTGGAAGAGGGAACACACTGAGTCTAGTGTTTTCTAACTGCTTATGTTGATCCAGCTGTGCTTTCTCCATGACAAGAGGCAGATTTTCTCAGTAAAGTTCTTTGAAAATATTAGAAAGAAACTCATTTAAACTGAGACAGTACAATGAAAAATCTTGAGATAAAATATGAGGATCTATATTTTTTTAAATGCTTTCTTTCTGCTTGTGGAAGTCCAGAAAATATGTTAAGAGTAGAAAAAGTAACCTATTTTTGCACATATAGGAAAGAAAGAAAAAGAAAAAAAAAGAAAAAAAACCAAAACAAAAACCCCAAACAAACAAAAAACAAACAAAAACAAACAAACAAAAACAAAACAAAACAAAAAAAACCAAACAACCAACCAAACAAAACAACAAAACAAAAAAACCCACCAACCAGAAAACCTGGAATACTTACTCACCCCATAATTTATTATTATAAGCAGTATTTCTTTGACTTTGTCCCAGCCCCAGATTATTTCTACTTCATACAAAATAGCTTTCTTTGGGTAGTTTCAAGTTTGATTGGTACTTCATGCAATTTTAAATACATCTACAAAATCTATTACAGTAAAACTGGTTAAGGTTTATTGAGGTTTTGCTATACCCTTGCTTCATAAATAAGAAGTACACCATAAACACTTGAAATGGAGTAGATTCTTACTTACTAGTAAAAAACTATGTTTATTTTGGTATAATGTGGAGTGGTTCACATTCTAACTGTATATCTTTTCCTTGGCAGCCCAGGGAAATCACTGTATATGTTTCCAAGAAATATAGAATACAGGCCTACATTTTCCAGTCTCTCATCTGTTCCAAGGACTACTGTCATGCAATAAAAAGACAGGATTGTAAGTCTCTTATATTTTCCTTCATTTCTGAGCAATACACTGCTATGAAAGTAAAAACTAAACACATTTTATGCTCCTTGTGTTGCCCCATATTTTGACTAAATATTTTGGTGATACTGGTCAGAAAAGAGTCACAAACAGAAGACCAGAAGTCCAAAATATACACATCCATTAGCAATCTACATATTGGGAGAATGATGTATTGCAAATCCAGCATGCCCCTGAATACCATTCCAAAGATAAATGAAGAATTTTAAAGCAATTAAATGTGAAAGAGTCTCACAGCAGCAACATGAAAAAGTAAATATAATGTTATAGTGGCTAAAAGACACAAAAGAAAATAAACTTCTGTTGAAATGATTTTATACAATGGTAGGATTTCTTTATGGTTTTCATAATAAACAAATGTAATTTAGGAAAGTCTACACTTGCTTCACAATCTAGACATGTATCTGTGACATAATAATGACAGCTATGAGCCATAGAATCTGTGGTTCCTCTTACTGAGCAAAAGTTCTGCATGAAAATACTTCTGCATTTCAATGAAACTTTCTTTATTCTTTGATAGAAGCAATAAACTGAAGCTGGAGTACAAAACTAAGAGTGAGAAAGGTGCTCAGTCATGTAAGTTTCCTTATTCTACAGGGAATTAGAAAAAATAAAGCAAAAAGGGAAAGAAAGCATAAGGAATTAGTAAATGTGCCAGTACACAAATGGGAAAAAGTGTGACTCAGAAGGAAATTTTCCTATCCTGGTGTACAGATAAGGAGGTAGATGTTTCAAAGCTTTCAGAAGAAACACACATAAATGTAGGGATTCGTTTTTGCACCTAGCCAGCTGCTTTCATTGAAATCAATGAGATCTGAGTTATGGTGTTTAAAACTTTAATGAGTTCACAAAAGTTTCGATTTTCTCTCTGCAGTGTGTCAAAATAATAGCTAAATGTTATATGGGGCTGAGTTTAGTCCTGATTTGAGCCTTTTCAAGTGTTATTTGAGCTTTTTTAGGTCTTCCCAGTAGATTCACTTCATTCTTCATCTCTAAGTGTAAATGAAACAAGTCTGGTTTTGTACCCTAGGATTTTCCAGTGACAATATTTTCTTAAATGTTTAGTCTTGCTAGTTCCTGAAAGTTTTGAAGAAGCAAATGCATTTCTATGAAAAGATTTTTAAGTACCACCATATGCTCAAAAAAGACTGAGCACATTAGTTGTTCTAACTAAAATGTATGAAAAATAATATTTTAAATGGCTCTTACTGCCTTTTAGAAGCAAAGATATTCTAATCTATTAGGTTTTCAAAAAGATATTTTTGTGCACAGTTGCTGTTTTTCAGTCTACAGGTTGTACTACTATAATGAGCTCCTATTGCATGTGAGCAGTGTTTTAAATTGTTTCACCCACAGAAATATTCCTGCCTTGCTTCCTAAGTGTGGTCTAAAAGTAGAGGTATTAATATTGTAGCACCTCTAATATTTATTTTTAATTTCAGTGCAAAACACATACTTGAAGCCTGCTAATAATCATGACAGTGACGTTGAAATCTATTAATAATCACGTCAGTGAGTGACTAAATAGAACTTCATTTAAGACTACTATAGATTTCTGTAGTATTAGGGACTATCTGTATTTTATTACTTTTATTTTAGGAAAGAGGCATAGCAGCTTCACCTAGGATTTCTGAGGTAAAATTCTGAAGCATTATATAAAATATATGTTTCTCTCTCAAAATAATATAAGGTTTCACTGAAACAAAAGAGTAGTTTCTTAAAAAATATATTGAGAAAATTCCACTTGGTCCTGCCCCCATCCTATAGAGCCTAGCAGTGCTGCAGCATCTTAGACTTCTGGAAGAGCAGTCAATAATCCCTGCATTCCAAATATTATATACAATTATTTCAGGGGAACGTGTCTTCCAAAACAAGTTTTCAGTTCTTTCACCCCCGCAGCCCCTTTTAAATGCATTTAAATTACCTTATTTCTTACCATTATGTACCTTAGATACTAGGTACTCAAAGGAAGCTTGTACTTGTACAATGACAATTTGACAAAAGTATAGAAATACAGTAGGGGATTGAAAAACAAAAGTCATATCTAATTCCCTGTTCTGATTACCAGAACCCACAGCATGTTCTACAGTAACATCACTTCAATCTGGACATTCTACCTGCTGGAGGCAAGGATGGACAGTGTAATGATGCACAGAGCCAGAATAGCCCTAGTATTGCTTTCAGAAATATATAATGATTAGACCTTGATTTCTGATTCCTTCAGAGGATGGATATTGCAGTTCGAGAAAGAATTCACCATAGTTTTGGAAAACAGAGGCATGATGGAACACAAAATCTCTTTTCAGCTTAGACCTACTTGCATCTCTGAATTCCTGTGAAGGTAGCCAGATTTATCTTCCCGGGTGTATGGAAGAAGTAATCTGCAATAGGGTTTTCAGAGTGAGATACAAAAAGTTCTTAGTGAAATTACACCTACTGAATATTATAGGACTCCTATAGATGAGTCATGTAATTAACTCATGCATAAATTCTTACCACTGTGTGAGCGCAATTAAGCTAATGATTTTCTCCCTACTGTTTTAAACTGTGGATTCATAATAATGGGGATTTTAGGCCTGTGTTGCAGTATTCTACATTAGCTGTCTTATCTGAAATTTCCCATTCTAGGCTTTATCTATGTACTACAAATGTAAAATTAAAGTGTTATACTTAAAGGAAAATGTTTGAAACCATTTTCATGTTAGTACTATATAACTATGTCATCATGTAGCCTAAAATATCCTCTCTAAAATTAACTGACAAATTGCAGAAAATTGTTCTCTGGGTTGGCAGAAATGAATTCTATTAAAGCTAATGAAAATTGCACATCTGTGGCATAAGACCATATGTCCAGAAGAGAAGCAGTATGTGGAATAACCTTCTTTCCAATTTAAACCCAATCACTGAAGTTTTTCCGTCAGGGAGTCAAGCTCACCAGACTTATAAGAGCTATGAAAAAGTCTGTACTCTGACAAATTTTGAATCAGTAGCCTACATAAAATAGTGATCAAATCAAATTAACTATAGTATTAGATTATTTTAACATGTCTGGAGTCTGACAAACGTGTTAAAATAATCT
Organism: Phylloscopus whistleri; assembly: GCA_017589585.1. Taxonomy (NCBI): domain Eukaryota; kingdom Metazoa; phylum Chordata; class Aves; order Passeriformes; family Phylloscopidae; genus Phylloscopus; species Phylloscopus whistleri. The sequence goes on from JADMLD010001408.1 coordinate 4,136,792, forward strand.
AATACTATATATCCTTCACATATATATTTATTTAATTTATATATTTAATTTAAAATAATCTGAAAAAATACAATGCATGCACATGAAATAAGAGTGTGCAATTGTAAAAAAGGACAAGGAATCCTTTGCTTCTATTAAGATCTGTGCTTTAAATAAGAAAGTATAATTTTGGTACAATAGAAGATGGATTCACCAACAGAGCTGAGCCAAACATCTGTTTTTCACTGCATTACTTTTTTTGTTCACTTTTCCTAACTGGAAAAACAGGAACTAGTAAAACTGGGTGAAGAACATCAAACTCCTCCAGTCAAATATGTCCAGCTAGTTTTTTTTTTTTTTCTTGATGATGATTCTTTTCTTGTCAATGAAAAAAAATGTCTATAAACATTACTTTTGTGATTTTGTTTTTAATACAAAAGGTTTCTTGTCATTCCCTGGGACCTGTTCCTGGCAAGTATAATTATCTTACAAAAATATGCCTCTCCCTACCCTACGTACTCATCATATGTATATATGTGTATATATATATATATATATATGTATTATAACCCCTCTTTATCCTCCTATACTCTAAGGTTAACTCAGATGTCTTTGAAATGGCTGAAGCATTGTTTCAGCCACATAAAGCAACAAACTTAGATCCTATGACTGGACCTTGAATTAACTTCTGGATTTATGAGCAAGAAATGCAACTTGTGGAGATTAATTTTGGTCTAAGATGACTTGTAAAATTAATAAAACTGGTAATTTTTTTCACAATTATATAAAAATGCTGCTCTTTAAGCATCAACGAATAGAGTTTATGACAAATGGCACAAAAAATACTCTTTCTGACAGTGCCTAGTAACAACATTCTGAATATGGGATTTCTTTATTACCGTCTCTTTTCTATATTCATGGTTACCCCATCTGTAATTTTCCTAGTTTGGTATCCTTTTAGGAACAAATACATTAATTTTGGAAGAGGCCAAAAGTGACAGTCAACAGTGAATATTCCCTCCTTGAAGATTTCTTTTGCCAAGGTTTCCCACACACTTTATTTTCAGCAAAAATTTTATAACACCTTTCCTTGAATAACAGCAGTGAACCACTGAAAAGACTTTTTTTTTTTCTTCCTGTCACTATCTTAGATTTTTCATCCCATGCCTGTAAGATTGTGGTGATTTGACCGGGGCAGGATGCCAGCTCTGAAACCAAAGGTGCTCTACACTCTCCCTGGGAAGAGAAAAAAGAATGAAAGGTTCATGGGTTGAGACATGGGCAGGGAGAGACCACTTACTGGTTATCATCACAGGCAAAACAGATTCAGCTTGGGAAAATCAACCGAATCTATGGCCAATCAAATCAGAAAAGAATAATGAGTAGTGAAATCAAATCTTAAAATACACCTTCCTCCCATGCCTTCCCCCTTCCCAGGCTTAACTTTATCTCCAGATTCCTACCTACTTCACCCTGCCCCAGCAACACATTCTGATGGAGAATGGGGGCTGTTTACACATCTCTGCCACTTCCTTAGAGACAGGATTCATACTCTCCTCCTGCTTCAGAACAGTTCCCTCCCATGAGAGATAATCTCTCACAAACTTCTCCAACATGAGCCATTCCCACAGGCTGCAGGGGTTTTTCTTTAAATTTTGGTGGGTTTTTGTTTTCCCCCTTAAATTTGTTATCCCCAAGGTGCTGCCACCACCACTGAAGGGGTTGGCTTTGACCTGCAGTGGGTCTATCTTACGAGGAGCCAGCTGGCATGGGCCATAAAGGAGGCTTCTGGCAGCCTCTCAGAGAGGCCACCACTGTAGCTCACCCACTACCAAAACCCGGCCACACAAACCCAATGCAGAGATATGAATAGTTAAGTGCAGAAACAGTGTCTGGAGTCAATCTTCAAGTCCCTTATTTTTTCTCTGTTAGCAATCATTTTTGACACCCTAATATGACTACCTGGTGGCAAAAAGTGCAATTATCTATGTGCCTTCAAATCACAACATATCACATCACATTTGTGTGAAAATATTTCTACTGGCTTTGACTGGGGTAGAGTTAATTTTCTTCACAGTGGCTGGTATGGGGCTGTTTTTTTGAAATTGTTCTGGAAACAAATGTTGATAACACAGGGATGTTTCTGTTATTGCTGAACAGCCTTTGCAGAGTCAAGGACATTTCTGCTCCTCACCCACCTCCCCTGCCAAGGAAGGGGCTGGGAGAGGACACCCCTGGGGCAGCTGACCCCCATTGATCTAGGAGCTGTTCCAGGTCATGTGGCATCATGCTCAGTATATAAAGTGGAGGACAGAAGGAAGGAGAGGGGATGTTTTGAGCAATGGCATTTGTGTTTCCCAGGTCACCTTTATATGTGATGCAGCCTTGCTTTCCTGGAGATGGCTGAAAACCTATTTGCCCATGGGATGGGGTGAATGAATCTTGTGTTTAGTTGTGCTTGCTGCTGTGGCTTTTGCTTTCCTGATTTATCTCAATTAATGAGATTTTTTCACTTTTACTCTTCTGATTATCCCCCCATCCCATTGAAAGGTGAGTTATCAAGGGGCTGCTTGGGACTTAGTTGCCAGCTGGGGTTAAACCAGAACAATAGCAAATATTCTGTTTTTTAAAAAGAAGGCTGAAATACAAGGAAAAGGAAATAGATGCAAAACATACAGAACTTATATATTTTTTAATAGTAGACTTTTAACTTGCCTTTCTCCTATGATTTTTCTGTTCATTTAATGAGACAACTTTGATGAGATTTTATTAGTTTCCATAGTCAGTCATTTGGGAACTATTTTTTAATTGTGGGAAAACAGAAATAAGAAGTATAATTTGACAGGCGTGGTAGGGGTTTATTTTCTTATTGTTGTTACTTGTATATTTTATGTTATTCAGTTCTGAGAAAGTTGGTAGAATTTTTCAAAACAATCATGAAGTTAGTCCTAATTTTGTTAAATTTAAACAGGATTTAAACTTGTACATTTTCAAATCACTTTTAAAACTAGAACTGTGACTCCAAAGTTCTGGAAATACTTTGTGTATTTTATTGCTTGCCTCTTCTGTATCATTTAACACCTTGAACCAAAAGAAGTCAATACTGCATTCATTAGCAATCTAGTATAATAATATTTTCAGGCATTAAAAAAAATCCATTAATTTTTTTAATAACATTTAAACTTAAATCAGAATAATGGTTAAACAAGTAGCTGGGCTTTCTGAAAACTTACTGTTTTAAATATGAAAGCAAATACCACAAATTCTCACCATTTATGATAGTTTGAGGACTCCTTTGTCATCATAATGTCCTCAAAGAAGGTGTGTCTCCAAAGGAAACAGATAGTGTGGAATTGGAATCTTGGATGCTGAATGCTTCAGTAAATCAACTCTGCCTCTCATATTGTCCTGGATAATACCATTGTTTATGTTTTTCAATACTCTTGTGCTTTACTACATGAACTCAGAAAACTATACAGATGTACTTTATGATATAATCTGTATTAAATCATAAATAATACAGAATATGAAGTAGTATGTAATTATGGTTTATAATACATAGTGTACAGTATGGCTATATAGTATAAAATATGGAGAGTTTAGGATTTATATGGTATATAACATACATGTGGCTTTTATAGAAATATCTTTTAATATATTTATATAGCTACATTTAATATATAAGATATAATATGTAACATTCAGACTTCAAGCATCCCTTAAGAATACATTTAAGTTTAGAGTTTCACATCAGCCTCACAAATAAATATAGACAGTACACAGTCCAATATTATATGAAGCAAATAAACATGAATTAGTGGAGAAAGTTTGGTTGCAACAGAGTCTTTAGCAACTATTTTTTTCACCCTTTAATTTGGTTTTAACTCCTGGAATGTCAGAGTTGAAACTACAAAACCAGGAAAAATCTAGTTTTCATTGAAAAATATTGACCCGATTACATCAATTTTATGTTACTCCTTTTTGTGCCCTGAGCTCAAGTAAGAGAAAAGAAATTGTCTGGAGGAAAGTTACAGCACTAACTTTCAGATTTGTGTAACGTACTGTGGTTGTTCTCTGGCTGATGACAGAACATGGAAGTACCAATAAAGTTGAAATCTCAGCAAAATACACAAGTTGTTTTTAGTGTTCTTTTCATCATATGTTTTCACTGCTATAATATTTTGTAATAAAGACTTCTGAATGTGTTCCTTTACTAAAGACTACAAATGGTCAATAAGGCAGGGAGTCAAATACCTGGTTTTGAATGGAGAAAAAAGTACATAGAGTTTAAATGCTCAACTAAGTGAAAAAAGAGTATACAGAAACCCTGTCTCTAAATATGCACTGTTTTTAATACGTTCTCACTAGTGTATCCAAGTGAAATCTCTGAGTTCAAGCAAGGGAGTAGTAGTATATTGATTTATCCTTTACTCATTCCCATAAGTTTCTTGTTCTTGCTGTTCTTACTGTACCGGTCCTTCATGAAATATTGTTATGCAAGCCTTTGAGAGCTTTAATTACATTCTTTATTCTTAGTTATGAAGTTAGATGGAAGGAAAAAAAATTACCTTGTAATTTCTCCCTTCATAGCAGTGAATTTTTACTGCTGTGAAAAATACCTGAATAATATTGAAAACACTTAAAAAACTCAAACCTTGAATCATAAGCTCTCATCTTGTTTCACATTTTCTTTCACCCGTGTCAAACATACAGACATTATTATTATGAGTGAAATATTATATCCGCTAGAACCACTTTTAACAGGTGCAAAGAAATTGTATTCTTAGCTGTAATAGACTATTGGCAACTATTGAATTGAGCAAAATTTATCTCAAGGGGTTTTCCACAGCTATAATCAGTGGGGATTTTTTTTTGGCATAGAAAAATTGTATTTCAGGATTGGTTTTTAATGTCAACAATTTGTATTTATCACTTGCTATTAAAAAAAAAAAAAAAGACTGTGTCTAGAGAAGTCAATACAAGTTTAGCTTTTACCTTCAAAAGGAGAAGGATAATGGCTTCAATGATCCAGTTTCTGTTCTCAGTGGCTTCTTATAAATCAAAAGTAACTTGAAGCAAATTTCCTGTAATTAAAATATGCATATGGTGCTATGTGCTTAAACATCTTTCATGCTGAAGACTCTCTTCCAGATCTCTTGCTGAGCTATGGTTTTGTTGTCTGTGGGGGTTCTGACTGTTTTTATACTTACTATGATTAAATAACTCTGAAACATCTAAATATGTTTGAGAAGGGGTTAAGCAGGCCAATTTATAAGAAATGAATCTGATCCTAAGTACCATCCTCTTGTTTTTATGAGGGCTTTACTAACTTTCCAGAGACTTGCCTGAAACTCCTCACTTACAGGCATTTTTGGGGGTTATAGGGTACAGAACAACCTAAGACACTTAAATAAACTCTTTGGCTTTACTGTCACTACCTTTCTCCTCCCTGTAAGTTGTGAGTAGTGCAGATGGACTGGCAGATGCAGTCAGTATACAAAGAAGAAAAAAGTGCTTCACCAGTAGTCAGCATCAGGAGTCTGAAGTTTTAAGAGGCCTCTATTCAAAGTGTTTGAACCTTTCTTAAAATAGGAAGAGGAACAGAAACGTGTCTATATTCTAGAACTTCGGCAGCTCATCAGAAGCTGACGTTCCTATGCAATGTAATTCCCATAAGAATATTTTGGAGTATTTCTTCTTGTCTCCTTTTATACTTCAAAGCTGCATCACAGACTTTAAAATACCCTGGTTATTCCTTGTTATCTTCTAGTGTTCATTTTGTTCCCTATTGCTTATTTAAAACTTTCTAAATTCCACTATTTTTCTTCATAGGTTCTGATATCATTCAATGGAAGGGAACACTTGCACATTATGCAGTGCCTTCATGATAAGTAAAAGGTACCCAAAGACACACAAAGCTCATAATTATGGTTAAAGGCTATTAGGGAAGACTTCTTTACATTATTTTTTAAATAGTGACATTGTTGTCCTTCCAAATCAATTTAAATCATTATAAGCTGGTAAAAGAATAAGTGTGCTATCCTGTTTCATCTGGGCCAAAGTCAATTTTCTTCTTGTCATTGCTTGAATATGTGGGGGCATTTGGTAGACAGTGGTGAAGGAGGGGGAAATCTGGTGTGTGCCTTAAGGGGATTTGATTTTTTGTGATAATAGCCAATGAATAAAATTGCATGCTGTTGCTTGCTATAACACTGGGCAGTTTCACTTCTATGGCCTGACACCACGCTGAGTGACTCACAGTGTCTGTCTTTGCCACCCTGGATCCAAGGATCAGAACCAGACTGCCTGTTGATTGCCACATCAGTGAAGAATGAACTTTAATGAAACCAAAGGAGTGAAGACTTTGACTGAGAGAGGACCTCATCAATGTCTGTCAGTATTGGAAGGGAAGGTGCCAAGAGAATGGAGCCAGGATCTTAGTGTTACCAAGCAATAGGATGAGATGCAACAGACAGAAATTTATGCACATTCTACCTGAATATGAGGAGGAACTTCTTTATTGTGCCAGGTGTCTTGAACACTGGAACAGATTGTCCAGAGAGGTTATAGAGTCTCCCTCACTTTTCTTAGTGGCTGCTACAGTTCTGAATTACAAGAATACGTTGATGTTTGGTTGTTGCCAAGCAGTGCTTACCCCAAGTCAAGGACTTTTCAGTGTTCCAGGCTCTGCCAGGGAGGGACTGCACAAAAAAGCTGTGAGGGAGAATGGCCAGGACAGCTGACCCGAACTGGCCAAAGGAATATTGCACGGCATAGAACATCATGGTGAATATACAAACTGGGGGTAAGATGGCTGACAGACACCTGTGGCTGCTGTGAGAGGGGAGTGATAGGGAGTGAGTGAGCTGCTTTGCGGTGTTTAGTTGCCCACTGGGGGTAAACTACAACACATGGGAATGGGAGGAAGAGAGAGACAGAGACACTGCTGAAAGTAGTGATGAACATTAAATTACTTAAAAAGTAATATGGCCTTTACCTGCAGCACAACTCAAGAGTATTTATATCTGGTTCTAAATTATTTTTTGCAAACTTCCCACTGTATATTTTTCCTGTCATTATATCTCTTCCTACTTTTGATCCTTATCACTTCTCTTCTTATTTTTGCTTCAGGATTTTCCCCTGATTTTTCAGGGTTTTGACATCTTCACTAGAAATTCTGGGAGAAATGCTACTCTTAAAAACACCTTTTTATATTACTCTGAATTTTTACAACTTGTCAAACAATTTAGTTCATTTTTTGCTGATAGTGAACAAATGACTGCCAAAAACATTCGTTGTGGGTTGGGTAATGATAAATTTGGATTCCAATATTTCAAACTCGTGCTAAAAATAAGCAGAGTGAACATCTGTGACAAGCAGGTAATTTTTAATAATATCAGACAGTTCCTTTCTGTGGAGAATTACTACTCTCTCATCTCTAATCAACCTCCCCTGTAATAGCAGCTGCCAATTAGGGATGTTGTCTCTTGACGGAGTGCTCAACCCATGTTTAATTTATTTTAAATGTGTTGTGTTTTTCCATGGAAGGTGAGGGGTGTTTTTTCAGAAATTTATGCCATAAGAGACTCATGTCTTGTTATACAAAGTGGTGAGATACACAGATCACAGTGGAGTACCTACATAGATTCAAGCAGATTCTCAGGAGACAAATCCTCTCATCTAAGTTCCTGACAGTTTTAGAGAAGGAAGAATACTTAATTTTCCTTTTTGTCTATATATATAACAAAACCCACATTCCTTTCTGTTGAGAGACCCTTACTGATTTCCATGAGAATTTTCTCTTTGATATTACTAAACATATTGATCTAAAAGTGAGCTAGTTGTGTTAGCTACCTACTATATTACAGAAAAAGAAGATCCCGTGGAAAATCATTCCAATTTAAATTATAGGGTTTGAAGGAGTGAATCTATTAATGTAAATACACCATATATTGTTGTTAAATTTTAGCTGTATATTTTAGAGTATAAAAATCTAATTCATATAATATTTAGATCGCATTTAATTAAATGTTATCCCTTTGCCTACATCTTTCTTTTTCCACATCCAAACACATACAAACAGGTTCACCACAATAAATTTCAAGTAACCATTGATGCTTTGGTGGTTTGATTCAAATATCAATAAATATTGCTGGAGGCAATTTTAAGGCCTTATATTGATCAGATATTAAAATTTCTGCAGAGAAGGAAACTCACCACCTTATTTGTCATTCTTCCTTCTGTTACTCTTTTATTTCTAAAGGGCAGCTAAGGCATATTGAATAACTTCACAACTAAACAGGCAGAGACTGGAAAAGATTTTCCCTGTTTTGTGAAACAAGTTCTTAGTTTCCCTTAGTGGTGTGAGAAATTGAATAGTTAAATAACAACTCTTGCTACCTGCAAAACAAGACATAAAAATTGGCCTGTAAATCAGGCAGTTTAGTCCTAATCATCACAAAGTATAAGCTTGAAAAGACCATCAACTACTACTTAGAGAGACTTTACAGTTCTATTGCTATTTTGATTCTAGACTTTTGTTTGGCTTAAGAACCACATTCATGGCTGCAAGTATGTCTGGATAATTAAGAGACTTGGAAAAAATATCATCTCCTGGGACTTTAAACAGTGTTTAGCTTGTTTTATTTTGTTGATGACCAAGGCTTTTCTGAAAAGAACAAAAGAAAAATATCCATGACCAGAATAGTATAAAAATTGATATATTTAAACACTGACAAAATTAATTTATGGCTTGAACTTCAATTTAGAAAACAAAGAATTGGCCATTTTCTTGTTTAGTTGTGTTTTTTTTAAAATAAAGTTAAGTTTGATTTGTTGTAATTGATGGATTACTATATTTGCTGCACAATGAGGAATCAGCAGCCTGTCAAACCATACAGTAAAACATATTTTAGGTTTAAATGACTATATATAAGCATGTGCAAACATATATGCATACATGAAGCCTAGTTGAATTCCCTGTTCCTTAAAAAAATTAAACAAAACTGAAACTCTACAGAACCTTTCTAGAGTTTATGAAAAAACTTCATAGGATTTGTGCAGTATTCTCATTCCAGTCTGTATCAGATGATTCAGTGTGTGTGTGTAGTTTACGAAATTGGTAATGTCTGTTCTTTGTACAACACATTCTAAAGAGAAACAGAACAAAAAAGAAAAAGAACAATGGAAAATAATTGAATGTGAAGAACTAAAATAAAGAGGAAATGGGGAAAAATGGGAAGAGGAAAGCTGAAAAGAAAAGGAAATGGTAATTTTGTCTTTTAAGAAAATGATGTAAGTGTTAAGCCAGTTTCTCTTCAAGCTGTAACACTTCCTGGAAATGCCACAAGGCATAGGCATTGTTATCAAGAGAATAGATCTTTTCTTCCCTTAGGCTTGAAGTAAAAACATTTTGTTTTACTAGACTGTGCTGGTTTGAAAGCAAAACCAGTGGAAGACTCCAAGTCAGAAACACAATTTAATAGGAGGAAAAGAAGAGAAATAAAAGAAAAGTAACATAAAATAATAGTACAAAAAAAAAAAAAAAAAAAACACTGACAGAGTCAGAATACAACCTGACACCCTGTTAGGGTGGTAGTGGCAGTCCAGATGAGATGGTCTTGTCAAAGCAGTGATCCTGTAGAAGCGTCTGGTAGCTCTTGTCTCCTCTGGGAGTCCAGTGGATAGAAGCTATCTGTGCTGTCCCAAACCCTGGATTTATCCAGGTGGGAATGTTTGGCTCCTCCCCCTGGGCAGAGCATCTCACAATGGGATGATGAGTCATGCAGTGGGTCCTTGATGGCCCATTAAACAGAGATAACTCCCGGAGGGAGTTATCTATGACTCATGTGGCAAGGCATTGTTGGGCTCATTAACAGAAGGTAAGGAAAAACACTGCCCCACCTTGGCTCCAACAGCTCATGGGGATAGAATACATACCTTAGGCACAATTTTACATTGTAACCTAGGACATAATCCACCCCTTATTCTATCACCATCTACATCATACACTCTTACAGATACATACATATATACACAGAATGAAACCCTACACACTAATTCTAGTTCCCACTTAAAATCAGGTCTCCTTGCGGTACACAACATTACCCACCAAGTGTATCCAGGTGCTTGAGCAAAAACAATCCCACGGATGGGTCTGCCTTTGCCTGAGGTGGGATTAATCCAAACAATCTTTCCTAAGATCCCTTTCATGTGCACCACGGGGACTTTATCTCCATCCACTGTGTGCAAGGGTTCAGACTGGGCAGGACCAGCTCGATTGATGGAGCCTCGGGTGTTGACCATCCAGGTGGCTTTGGCTAAATTTATGTCCCAATTCTTGAAGGTCCCTCCGCCACGTGCCTTCAGGGTAGTCTTTAATAGTCCATTGCACCGTTCAACTTTCCCGGCGGCTGGTGCATGATAAGGGATGTGGTATATCCATTCAATACCATGTTCTTTAGCCCAGGTGTTTATAAGGCTGTTCTTAAAATGTGTCCCGTTGTCTGACTCGATTCTCTCCGGGGTGCCATGTCTCCACAGGACTTGCTTTTCAAGGCCCAGGATGGTATTTCGGGCAGTAGCATGAGGCACAGGATAGGTCTCCAGCCATCCTGTGGTTGCTTCTACCATGGTCAGCACATAGTGCTTGCCTTGGCGGGTCTGGGGAAGGGTGATGTAGTCAATTTGCCAGGCTCCCCCATACCTGTACTTCAACCATCGTCCACCATACCACAGAGGCTTCACCCGCTTGGCCTGTTTGATTGCAGCACAGGTCTCACAGTCATGGATGACTTGTGAGATGCTGTCCATAGTAAGGTCCACCCCTTGGTCACGGGCCCATCGGTATGTTGCATCTCTTCCCTGATGACCAGAGGCATCATGGGCCCAACGAGCTAGGAATAATTCTCCCTTGTGCTGCCAGTCTAGATCCACCTGTGATACTTTCACCTTGGCAGCTTTGTCTACCTGCTCATTGTTGCGATGCTCCTCATTAGCCCGACTCTTGGGTACGTGTGCATCCACGTGTCAAACCTTCACGGTTAGCTTCTCTACTCGGGTGGCAATGTCTTGCCAAATCTCAGCAGCCCAGATGGGTTTCCCTCTGCGCTGCCAGTTGGCCTTTTTCCAGCGATTCAGCCTCCCCACAGGGCATTAGCTACCATCCATGAGTCGGTGTAGAGATAGAGCCTCGGCCACTTCTCTCGTTCAGCAATACCCAAAGCCAGCTGGACAGCTTTAAGCTCTGCCATCTGACTCGATCCACCTTGTCCTTCTGTAGCTTGTGCAACTCGTCGTGTGGGGCTCCATACTGCAGCTTTCCATTTCCGGTCAGCGCCTATAATTCGGCAGGAACCATCAGTGAAGAGAGCATATCGTCTTTCAGTCTCCGGTAGCTCGTTATACGGTGGGGCTTCCTCGGCACGTGTCACTTGCTCTTCTTCTTCTTCAGAGGATAATCCAAAAGTCTCACCTTCAGGCCAGTTTGTTATAATTTCCAGAATCCCAGGGCGATTTGGGTTTCCAATACGGGCGCGCTGTGTAATGAGGGCAATCCATTTGCTCCAAGTAGTGTCGGTGGCGTGATGGGTGGAAGGAACCTTTCCCTTGAACATCCACCCTAGCACCGGCAGTCGGGGTGCCAGAAGCACCTGTGCTTCAGTGCCAATTACTTCTGAGGCAGCTTGAACTCCTTCATAGGCAGCCAAGATCTCCTTCTCCATGGGAGTGTAATTGGCTTCGGACCCTCTGTAGCTTCGACTCCAGAATCCCAGAGGTCGAGCCCGAGTCTCACCAGGCACCTTCTGCCAAAGGCTCTGGGACAGGCCATTGTTTCCGGCTGCAGAGTAGAGCACGTTCTTCACATCTGGTCCTGTCCTCACTGGGCCAAGGGCTACCGCATGAGCGATCTCCTGTTTGATCTGGGCAAAGGCTTGCTGCTGTTCTGGGCCCCAGTGGAAATCATTCTTCTTGCGGGTAACCAGGTAGAGAGGACTCACAATCTGGCTATACTCAGGAATGTGCATTCTCCAAAAGCCTATGGCACCTAGGAAAGCCTGTGTTTCCTTCTTGCTTGTTGGTGGAGACATCGCGGTGATCTTGTTGATTACTTCTGTGGGTATCTGGCGACGACCATCTTGCCACTTCACTCCCAGGAACTGGATTTCTTGAGCCGGTTCCTTAACCTTACTTCGCTTAATGGCAAAACCAGCTTTCAGCAGAATTTGGATAATTCTCTCTCCTTTCTCGAAGACTTCCCTTGCTGTGTTCCCCCATACGATGATGTCGTCGATGTACTGTAGATGTTCAGGAGGCTCGCCCTTTTCCAATGCAGCCTGGATCAATCCATGGCAGATGGTGGGACTGTGCTTCCACCCCTGGGGCAGTCGGTTCCAGGTGTACTGAACGCCCCTCCAGGTGAAGGCAAACTGGGGCCTACACTCTGCTGCCAAAGGAATGGAGAAAAAGGCATTGGCAATGTCGATGGTTGCGTACCACTTTGCTGCCTTGGACTCCAGCTCATACTGAAGCTCCAACATGTCTGGTACAGCAGCACTCAGTGGTGGTGTGACCTCATTCAGACCACGATAATCCACAGTCAGTCTCCATTCTCCATTGGACTTACGCACTGGCCATATAGGGCTGTTGAACGGTGAATGAGCCCTGCTGACCACCCCTCGGCTCTCCAGTTTACGAATCATCTCATGGATCGGAGTCACAGAGTCTCTGTCAGTGCGGTACTGCCGACGGTGCACTGTTGCCGTGGCGATTGGTACCCGTTGTTTTTCAACTCTTAACAGTCCCACAGCAGAAGGGTCATCTGAGAGACTAGGCAGGGTATTTAGTTGTCTGATGTCATCCGTCTCTACAGCAGCTACTCCAAAAGCCCAACGATATCCTTTTGGGTCTTTGAAACACCCATTTTTGAGATAATCTATGCTGAGGATGCATGGAGCTTCTGGGCCAGTCACGATGGGGTGTTTCTGCCACCCATTCCCAGTCAAACTCACTTCGGCCTCCAATACAGTCAGCTGCTGGGACCCTCCTGTCACTCCAGAAATTGAAATAGATTCTGTTCCTACATACCCCGATGGCATCAGGGTACATTGGGAACCAGTGTCAACTAAAGCCTTATATTTTTGTGGGTCGGATGTGCCAGGCCATCGGATCCACACAGTCCAGTAGATCCTATTATCCCTTTCCTCAACCTGGCTAGAGGCAGGGCCCCCCTATTCCTGCTCATGGTGCGCGTTGCTCTCTTCCTGTAAATATGTTCCTGAGGTCCCTTCAAGAGGATCAGTCACATCACCATTCCTATACTGTCTGGAGTTCTGTGCACGAGAGACTGGAGCAGCCTTGACTCTAGATGAGTTCCTCATGGTAGGTGTCCCTCTTTTCAGTTCACGTACCCGGGCTGCTAAGGAGGAGGTGGGTTGTCCATCCCACTTCCTCATGTCTTCTCCATGTTCTCGAAGAAAAGACCAGAGGTTACCTCGTGGAGTATATCCTCTCTCTCTGGCTGGAGGACGCCTGTTCCTAATGGCAGAGACTCTTATTTGTTCTGGTGAGATGTGGTAAATTTCTTCCTTAAGTTCCTTCTTCAGTTTCTGATGGCCTTCTTCAATCAAGCTTTGGACTTGCTCAGCCAACCTTGTTTCCACGGATGAGTCATGGGTACGAAATGGGACGGTGACAGTGTCCTTGTAAATTCTTAGTTTGTTGACCAAGACGCCCACTCTGTCCTCGCCTTCCCTCCATTGCAGTGTTGCCAGGTAACGGGAGTACATCTCTGGTCCAAGTCGTGCAAATCTCAACCACATCTGCGATGTGCACTGGACATCACCTGGGCTTTTAGGAAATCTTTCGTCTTCTGAGAAAATGATCTCCAGCACAGCCAATTCCCTCAGGCATCGGATACCTTGTTCCATTGTGCTCCATTTTCCTTGATGCACCTGGAGGTCTTCTTTACAAAGGTATCTGTCCTTCACCCTTGTCAGCAGTCGCCGCCAGAGGCTGAGGGTTCCTTGGGTCCTTCCGATGCCCTGGTCAATGACCACATCCCGGGACAGCGATCCCAGTTGCCTGGCCTCACTTCCATCCAGAATAGTGTCATTGGCTGCAGCGTCCCAGATGTGGAGCAGCCAGGTCAGGATGGACTCGTTTGTCTGACGGGTGAATTCCCTCCGCAGGTCACGCAGCTCACCCAGAGATAAAGAGCGAGTGATGATCTCTGGCTCTGTCTCCTCTGCTGGGTGCGAAGGTCCTGTTGCATCCTCGTCAGTCACTATGCGAACTGATTTGCTCTTTGATTTCTTCTTCTGAATGGGGGCAACTGCTACCGGTTTAGGCTGTTCCAGCTCAGTGATTGTTTGTGTGGAGATGCTGGCATCTTTGGCTTCTTTCTCCTCTGTGACAACCTGCACAGACACAGATGTTGTGGCTTTGCATGTGGCTTCTCTCTCTTCTGTGGCAGTCTGCGTGGACGTGGGCACAGTTGCCTTGATTTCGGTTCCTTTCTCCTCTGCGACAGTCTGCGTAGATGCAGACACTGTTGCCTTGCTTTTGGTTCCTTTCTCTTCTGAGACAATCTGTGTAGACACGAAGGCTGTTGCTGTGCATTTGGTTCTTTTCTCCTCTGCCTCAATAAAACGCTGCACTTTAAGCATGGTGTAGGCTGTGCAGAGAAAACAAAGCAGTACTAACAACAACATTATGCTGTCCTTGGTATCCAGAGAGAACTCAATATTTCCAAAAACTGCTGTATCAGGCCTGAAAGACTGGAAAAAATCATTCTTTACGCCTCCCCACTGTGGCTGGGTGAGATTGTTGAGACCCCAAACAAAGCATCCTAGACTGGGACAAGACAACAAAATTGAGTACATGTTCCGAGTTGTGCTCATTGCCTCGGAGGTTATCATGCAATAGACATAATAGACCAATAAAGCAATTTTAGTGCCATACCCTGGTTTACATAGGAGCATTAAGATCTGTAGATACTGCCCCATGTGCGGAAAGATATAGAGCGCTAGGTACAAGACACATGTAAACATGCTGAGAATCATAGTGAACAGGTGTCTTCTTCCCAAAATTGTAATTCTGACTTTTCTCAGTACCTTCTGCCCCACATTGGGCGCCAAAAATATGTGCTGGTTTGAAAGCAAAACCAGTGGAAGACTCCAAGTCAGAAACACAATTTAATAGGAGGAAAAGAAGAGAAATAAAAGAAAAGTAACATAAAATAAAAGTAATAGTACAAAAAAAAAAAACGCTGACAGAGTCAGAATACAACCTGACATCCTGTTAGGGTGGTAGTGGCAGTCCAGATGAGATGGTCTTGTCAAAGCAGTGATCCTGTAGAAGCGTCTGGTAGCTCTTGTCTCCTCTGGGAGTCCAGTGGATAGAAGCTATCTGTGCTGTCCCAAACCCTGGATTTATCCAGGTAGAAATGTTTGGCTCCTCCCCCTGGGCAGAGCATCTCACAATGGGATGATGAGTCATGCAGTGGGTCCTTGATGGCCCATTAAACAGAGATAACTCCCGGAGGGAGTTATCTATGACTCATGTGGCAAGGCATTGTTGGGCTCATTAACAGAAGATAAGGAAAAACACTGCCCCACCTTGGCTCCAACAGCTCATGGGGATAGAATACATACCTTAGGCACAATTTTACATTGTAACCTAGGACATAGACACAGGGAACTTTTGGAATTTCACTGTGGCTGTTGATGTTTCCTTTTCTATTTAGTAAAGACTTAGATTTTTATCAAGCAGTCTTGCTGCTTGAAAATATTTTCCCTTTTGGTTCGTTATTTGTATCATAGTAATGACCATCTTGCTTAATTCTTCCAACAAAAATAAACGCTGCATACCAGATAATTGTGAAAAACTCAATACTTCACCTTCAGAACTCCTTTAAGACTGGATCTCTGGGAAATCTTTGACTTCATGTGGTACACATTTTCATGATGACTTATTGTTGTTATTTTACTATTTCGTTCCATGCCTCAGCCTTTCCCAAATATACCACTTCTTTTGTCTTGAGCATAGAATTTGTTTATCTTGTTTGGCATATCTAGATTTTTCCTCAGTTGATAAATCATCAAAATGCTTCTAAGAACTTTTGATACATAAATTAGCAATAGCAAGCTCATATGAAATACATGTTTTAACTTGAACTCCTTTTAGTGCAATTTTGCAGTCAAACCAACTCTTTTTACCAATTCTGTTATATACAATTTACTGGCTTTTGCCAGGGTATGTTTTAGTATTACCATAGTGTTAAGAGGGATAAGGAATTGAAAATTTTCTCTCACCAAATAATTCCTGTTTAACATAGTATTGAAAGAAAAATGTCCCTCTGAAACAGAAGAGTGGATCAGGAGGGGTGCTTTGTGAAGGCACGTATCCAAAATCTGGTAAGGTTCCTACACCAAGAAGCTCTTACAAGAACACATATCTGCACTGGCTATAGAGAGCATCTGAGACCACCCTCCTGGCCCTAAAGTGTCCCGTTTCCTCTGCCAGTAGCTCTGCCTCTTCATATTGCCCTATTCTTCTTTGTGTTGGCTGCACAGCCTTTGTTGCAGAGGTCACATGGTCCTGTTGAAATCAGAGGAAAATAATGCAGTGCACATGTGTATGTGCACGCTCATACACAAATATACTATAGACATTGTGTTTGACCTTTTCCATTTATCTGACTCTACAACTCAAAGAAAAAGTGAGCTATTGTCTTTCTGCTTTAATCCATGACAGGAAAAAGCATTTGAAATTTCAAAAATGCCTGTGTGATAGATATTTCCCCTCAGCTCCAGATTTTCATCTTTGTCTTTTCTTTTCTTAATTGTTGTACCTTTCGCGCACTGATCTCACAAAAATTGCAGTGACCTATAGTTTCTGTGTGTTTGACCTTTTCTTTGCACTTTTGCAGGAATGTTATTAAATAGAAATACAGTTCAGTAACTAGTGATGTTTCTAGCAGATTCCTCCTTAAGAGTATTTGAGATAAAACCAACCCTTTCTAAAAATGAGAAACATTTTTCCAGTAATGCTTAGCAACTTTTTCTGGTGGACTCATTATACGAGTCAAATTTCCAGGTTGCCACCTAGTCCACTTCAACAGTCCAACGGTGTTCTTAGAGAGCTTACAGCAGGAGATAGGCTATCAATAGAAACAAGATTTCTTTCCTTTTTAATGCATCTACATTCATCATTCATTTTAAATGCTGCACACATTCAGAAAGATAATTTTTAATGGGAAAAAACCTGTTGCATCTATATTTTTGGAAATGAGTCAAAGCTTTGATATAGAGATGAGATAAACCCATAGGAACTCAGCTTCATGCGAACAGGCTTGAGTTTTTTTGGTGAAATATACAATCTGTAAAGTCTGTGGCCACACACAGCATCTGCAGACTTAAAGGTAAGCTTTCTTTTGGTCATATGCTGATTCAGTAATCCAGACCTATCTGGGAGGGATGGTGCCCTTACATGTTAACCCCCCACCCCAGTATTCAGTATAATAACAGTAGCACCTTTGAGTTTGGCAAAAGTGTCTGTTCTTGTAATCCCTGTTTTCCCCCTGTAGTTGTTATATTTTGTCACAATTTAGCTGCTAAAAATTGCTGTATGATTTCTATAAACTGAGTGTGTTTCAGAGTGACAGAGAAAAATCCTTGTAAAGAGGATGAGGCACATTCATTCCACATGGTGACAGACTGGGCAATGGATTAGACCCAATGTATTGAGATTAACAGGACCATCTCCATTTTCCTGATCCAAATTCTTATCCAAATTCATAATTTTCAGTTTTCTATAATGAAAAATGAAAATGTTCTTTTATAGATGCTGGATTGCAGCTAATTGATTTTTTTTCTGAAAAGTTTCAGTACTCAAAATGATTGATCTTAATTTTTTCACCCAACTCCAAATTCAGTGAATAAACGAGCAAATAAATAAATAATAATAAAAAAATCAATAAAAGAAAAATATTTACTAAGATTAGATGTTTGTGGCACTTCATTTCACACTTCAGTCACCAGGCAACTCCTTACTTCACATACTGGGATTAGAATTTGCAGTTTGGCACCAAAATATAGGCTGCTAACCAGAAGGGGAGACATCTGTCTCCGTAAAATGGACTAGTCAAGAAAACTGGTCTGTATGAGGTAGTCTGACATGGGTATACTAAAGTAAAGGGTAGTGGTCCACATCCATCCGTCATATAAAAGTCAACCTTCATGAGTCAGGCTCAATGACTGAGAAAGGATCTTTTTTTATGCCTCACAAAGTTTTCATTTAGACTTTATAGCTTTTACTTCTCACCTTTTCTGTATGAACTTATCTCTTTCATGGCAGGTAAATCATTGAAGAATAATAGATGTGTAGTTGCTCATGGACACATGGCATTTTGTGACTTATATCCAGTGAAATACCCTGCATAAAATTAGATTAAAATAACTCGCCAATTTTTTTTCAATTTTTAATTACATTTAAAGGTTCATACATGCTACCTTTAGCTGTGATTAAAGGCCTGAAAAAGCAGATGACATCTCTTCTTCCACCACACATCAGAAAGGTTACTGCAAGTCCTGCAAATAGGAGTAAATGACTGGAAGTTGCCAGCTCACAACAGACAAAATGCCGTGCAAACTTACTGGATTTTGTATTTTTTAATGTTGCCAGGAAAAGAGGAAAACTTTTTGAGTACTTCTGAAAGCTTGCTTTAGAAAGTTTCTCAGTTTTACTAGGGGTAATACCACTGTAAGTTAGTAGAGCTAACATCACAAATTTTGATGTGTTTGTTATGTATGACTGTACAAGGCAATTTATGAGCTGGGAGTTCAAAAAGTATCTGCCTTCTGTCTTTGTGAGCCAAAAAGCTAAAAGGGCATTTTGATTGTTTACTTATGAAATAAATAATGAGGTCTCCAGTGGAAGTGTGCTGGTATCAGTATCAGAATTGTTCCTGGAAAGAGAAAACAGTTCAAGTCTTGGCAGAGCTTTCTGATCAGGTTATTCTTTAGCGGCTCAGCTTGTTTAACTGCATGAACCAAAGACATAAGTCCCTTTTCCCACTCAGAATATCTCTGTCCTGTCTCTTTAAGTGCGGTTCTGATGAATAATAAAGACATCTTTGGTCCATCAGGGTCAGTTATGTTTTTACGCTCAACTGTGCAGTAGCATGTTCAACAAAGCCCCATACTGCTATACTTTAGGGTTGTGTATACTGGTCCCAAAGATTGATACATTTCTAATTCCTCTGTTAGGTTTCTTACTGCTTCTTCATGTTCTGGGTTTCATTTCCATGGTTTTCAGTTGCATAAAAGTGAGTACAGCAGGTAAGCCATAACAGAGTATCTAGGCACAAGTTTTCTCCAGTATCCTAAAGTTCACATTAACTGTTGTAATTCTTTCCTACATGGGGTCATCTGCAGCTGTTCAATTTTTCCTAAGGTACCTGGAAGAATTACTGTGTGGTCTGCTATACATCAAGTATTCAAAACCCTTATGTCTTGCTCACTGATGTTTCTCAGGTGGGATCTCAACTTCTGTTTTATGGGGTGCTTGCCACAGTGTTGTCACTACTCTCCCAACCTTTTCAGGGGAATCTCCTTGAATTATTTAACCTGTTAATCACTATTTATCATATTGATAAAATTTCATATCTTGAGGGAGTGAGACTGTAAAAATTCAGCAAGCACAGCATGAGCAGTCACAGGTGAGTTTTCATACCCCTGTGGGAGTCTGGTAATTGTATATTGTATACCTTCAAAAGGCAAAGCAAACTTTTTTCTATCTTTATCTTGTAAGGGATCCATAAAGAACATATCTTTTATATCTAGCACTGCCATTGTGTAGTGCAAGTGCTTGTACTGTGGCTATTAGGTTTGCAGTATTGAGTCTTGCAGCTGTTAGTGGGCTCTGTTTGCACTTAAGCACTGGTAATCATTGTTAGTTGCCATCTTCTGTCCAGTTTTTGGACTGGCCAAACCAGTGAATGTGGGGAATGGGTTCTGGGGGGGATTTCATATCCACCTATTTCTTATGCTAATTACTACCGGTGTGAAATTCCACTGCACAGTCAAAACTGTATGAGCAGCTGCCTGTCTCCTTGTAGTGTTCTGTTTACTGACCAATTCATCAAATCTTTACAATGAAGAGGAAATGCATGTGAAGGAAAGAGATTACTAAATCCTTCAGGGAATAAAGTAGAATGCTTAGAAGAGAGTTATGCAATATGAGTGAGGATAAATATATACTTATTTAGGGCACTTCAAGCCTTTTCAGTTCCTCTGTACCATGTAGTTGCCTGCACATTTATGCCTTAGGGATAAATCCTGAGGTCTGTTAACAGGGTTTATTGACAAGCTTGAAATTTTACCTTTTATTTTTCGTTTATCTGATTTCTGTTGGAAAACTGTAGTTGCTTAGGACTGGAGTTATGAGGGGAACAGGTGGTGTTTGAGAAATTCCAGCAAGAATTTACTTCTCCGTGTCTGTTTGGCACATCAATACACACACTCTGTGCAGGAGGAAAAAAGCAAAGCTGTCCCAAAATCTGTTTGTGTCAATGTACATAAATTGAAGATTATAGAGAAATAAGGAGAATGCATGTGTGAAAACCACTGTGTTATGATTTTCATGTAAGTTATTTAAGTTAGGACTAAATCCACTATTAAATAATACACAGTTGAATAAATAGAAAACTTTAAACAGAGCAGCCTTGTTCTCCACACTGAGGGGAAATTTAAATTTACAATCTCTCACTTAAAGATACTTGGCTCTTCTTAAATGTGCAAATCGTTACATCAAGCATCTCTATAGAGTGAATTGTAAACGGAGAAAAAGTTCAGACAATACTATACAGATTGGTGTTTAAACATGTCCTTGGTGTTTAAACTCAGAGCAAGCCCATGGCAATTCTGTCCTCGTGAAAGCAGCCCTTTTACATCCCTTTAAACGTCTTTTCACTCACAAGGTCCTCGTTATTCACGGATTGTAAATACTAGTGGGAAGCTTCTAAAGTGTGCTTTTAGGTCCTAGAAGTAACATTGCTACATGATTCAGTTGCAATGTTGTAAAATAATATGCAGTTATCCAGAAATGCCTTACTACCTGAGGAAGTACTCCTCTGTGTGAGAAGAATGAGCTATCTCAGCACAGAAATATAATTATGCCCTTTCTTTTCTACTCTTCACTTCAACAGGATTTGCTGGAGAGTGGTTGTTTTCAGCTGTCATGTCTTTCTTGGAAGTTATATCATTACATAGTTTCAGACATTTTAAAAAAACTCCACAACACCAAGTACAGTTCAGCCAGTGGTATTTAATGAACACTAAAAGTGTCAAATCAAATGCGTAATGAGACTTCTCAATTCAAGCACCCTTATCTTTGTTTTGTCTCTGATTTTTACAACCTAGAGTGAAGACTGGCCTTTCAAATACCCTTTCTGCATGCATCCTATGATACAGCACTGTCCAGATTTAGTGAAGTGCAGTCCGCTAAATTGCACTAAAGGACTGAAATTTCACTTCAGTGCATTTTTTTTCTTTCTACAGAACATCTTAGTGTTGATTACCCTGTTGTGCTATTCACTTGGAGTTATGAAAAGATGAAGGTGGATTCTTTCACATAGTCCCTCCCATTATTGTCTGGTTTCTTTAATTCCTAAACTCCAAGAAGGGTCCTTAGGAACGGAGATTCCTAGACCACTGTTGCTCTATTTTTCTCCATCAGAGCAGCATTCCACCCGGCCATGAAAGCAAAACACTGTCCCAAATAAAGATCTTAGTTCAACCTCAGACTGGAAAGCAGGATGAATTTTAATATTTAACATGTTCTGTCCTTTTTATATACTGGTGTTGCCAGATTGGCTGCCCAACTTAGGTTGTGAGTAGCAGTAGCAGAAGAGAATGTTCCACCCTGCAAAGAAAATTGTACCACAGAAAGCATCAGAGGGACATTGGCTCATCGGGCATAAGCTGATAGGGCGGAAGAAGCAAAAGGGATAAAATGGCCACCAGGGGCACCACTCAAGTGAGTTGTTTTTTATGATAAAAAAATTATAAAATTAGAAATAAAGATTACTTTTTACAGTAAAACATGGGTCTCATTAATATAATATAATGCTTGACTTTACCATGTTACCCTTAATATTTTCCTCTCCTGGTCATTTAACCACTTTTTTTCTGTTCAAATATTCCGTTCAAATATTTTTGCTGGCTGTCTCTAGCTTTCCACAATGCTGCAAAGCTCCTGGGACTTGTCTATGGCTTAGTGCAACTTCATGCTCAGTACGACTCCAAATGAGTATTTTCTCCATCTCTTCTCCATCTCTTCTCTTCTGCTTTCCTCTGTAGAGATAATTTGATATAGTTGCTAATAATTTAACTGTTCAGAAGATTTTAACATAAAAGACATTAACATCGTTGATCAAATAGAGAGGGAAAAGTTATTGATTGATGCAAAAGAAGGTGAAGAATTATCTAAATTGATTGAACAAACTGTGGTATCTCTTCACTACTCGAGCTCCTCTGCCTTTTTTGTTGTGTTTAGTTTTGGGGTTTTTTGTTTGTTTGTTTGTTTGGGTTTGTTTTGTTTTGTTTTTTTATTCATGAGCAAACTCCATGATAATCCTGATGTATAGAACGACTACCAGCAACGTATTTGCTACCTTTCTGCTTAAAGCTTACTATTTCTTCAAAAAACCATCAGCAACTCCACAGGATAATCTTTGCAAGGTAAATCCACTTGAAGTGAACTTTATGGCTAAAATGAGACCAGTACAAAATGCAGGTAATTTAAAGTTAGATTAGGTATATTTAAGTTACTGTGCAGTCACTGAGATTTTGTAACATCCCCATTTTCTTCAGTGGGAAACAAAATCTTGTAAGGCCTGTCTGCCCCTTTTTTTTTTATGATGACACTTATGAGCTGGACTTTTTCTACATCCGTAGATCTTTTGTTTTACTCTTGCACAACCAGCCCAGTTCGAGTTTCACAGAGTATTTCACTGTGGATCACAATATACATCTTATGCTGTCAAATTACTAAAACCTAACTCATACCTAGGAAAAAAAAAAAAAAAAAGGATGCAGACAAGGATGGCACTCAGGAAGAAGCAGTTGGTGGTGATCCCAGATTATGAAAATCAGGAAGTGATTGTTACACCAGCTGAAGTGATGGTTAAAAGCTCTCTTTCAGCTTTAGCAGCCTTTGCACTATTCCACTCAGGTCCTTGACCTTCCTTCTTAGTTTCAGGGTTATCTTCATTTTTTTTACATTGTTCATACCATCTGCTATTCACGTAAGGACTCATTGATGATATCTTTCTACATGCAAGAGCAGAAAGCCTTTTCTCAAAAGCATAAGTGTAGGAGAAAGGAGTACAGGTGACCTCATTCCTGATAAGTAACAGCTGTGCTAATTACCCGATACAGCCTCACCCCTGATGAGTCACAGCTATAGCCAATAAAGACAAGGGTGATAAAAGGGAGTGGGTTAGCTGGTGAAGGGAATTATCATGGAGGGTCATGAATGTGAGGATGATGAAGCAGAAGGATCCTGGGGAGAGAGAATCACTGCTGTGAGGTCAGTCTGGGTCTGCAGATAGAGCCTGTTGTTGGAACCTGCAGTCACAGTCTAGCTGGGTAAAAGCCTGCAGTCAGAGTCTGCAAACCAATACATGCAGTCAGAGTTTAGCAGGAAAGAACCAGCAGTCAGAGGCTGCAAGGGAAACCTACAGTAGAAGCTTGCTGCAGCCAGAGTCAGTGAATGGTTGGAGTCAGGATGGCTAAGCTACAAGGAGGAATAAATCAGGACTCTTTTCATACTGTGATAAACAAGAAATCTGTGTCCGGGCTCATTTCTACCCTCTAACAAGAGGGCTACTGCAACACATAAGCACCACATCTTCTGTGTGTCAAACCTTTTCTGCAGAGCCCTCTACAATTGTGATAGTATTAACACTAGTCCATGCTAATTTACAGAACTTTTGTCTCACCCATCCCATACTAATCTGCTGTGCAGGGGCACTGGAACTGAACTGATTATTCTGGTGTTTACAGTACCCCAGAGTTATGATTTCTATTGTAAGTCAAAAGGAGAGCAGTTATCTTAGCCTACTCCGGAGTTCATGATAAAATTGTGGCCTCTTTGCTGAATATGAAAATGTCAGTAATTTTATGCAGACATATTTCTAATTATCCAGAGGTATCTTTACAAAAATGAAATGAAATCTTTCATTTCTTTCCTTCAAGTCTCAAAGTGAAGCTTCCAAAAAAAAAAAAAAAAGTGTGTTTGTTATGATAAAATTGAAAGAGAGAATTACAGAGAAGCCAAGAATATATTAGGTGAGATTTTGCCAGTAGCAAATGTTTGCTTGCAGATAATAAGCCCTGCACAAAGGAAACATGTAATGAATTTGCAGGGAAGGTCTGTATTTCCATGGACGTGTTTTAAGAGATTTTGTGAAATAAGATCAGTTACTTAACAAATTAAGGCAGAGAAATGAAAGTCTAATTTACTGAACAAAATATGAGTTTAGCTCTTTGTCAAAATTAAACATTTAAGGAAGATGGAAGCTGCATTTAAGATATGACATACCAACACTAGCAATTAGGGGAAAAAAAAAAATCAGTGTGTAACTAAATTTCACAGTGTTCCAGAATTTGTGGTTCTTACATACCGTGCATTTACAATGACCAGGAAGAATAATAGCTTCCTCATACAAAAAGGTCTATTGGGAAATTGGGGTAAACCAGACAGAGGAACTAAATTCTGTCCTAGGAAAGTCAGTATCTTGATTCCAATAAAAAAAGGGTGTGAATCACTGTTAACTTTATGGTTAGGAAGTCTGCAACTTAATGAAAATGATTTAGTGGTTTTTGAGACAACAGTAAATTGTGTAAAATGAAATGGACTACAACTTTTTTTTTATTAATGTCTGATTATAAGATTTGAGTGTTGTATCATCATGTGTGTTTATATAATCCCTATTAGAACATGTCTTCACTAGTGACTGTGACTTCTGAAAAGTCTTTTTTTAAATGTATAGAACTAATAATAATAGTACTTAGACATATCAGAAGAGAAAACTATATGATCAAGGAAATTTAGTAAGATGCCTCCTACTGATTTGAAAGGGAATATGAAGCTTAAACTCATACTAAAAATACTATGCAATGTTGTGGAAAAAGGAAAATGCTAAGGCTATTTAGACATGGACATATCATAACTCCCTGTTGTTATTTTGATTATAGTGATTTTAGAGGGAAAATGCTTATATTCACCAATGTTTTGATAATCTGGAACTCTTTACCATTTCTTTAAAAATGGTGAGAAGTGAGTTCCTTAATAGAAGGGAAATAAGAAAGCTGTGCTGCCAGTAGCATTTTGAAAATGTCCCCACAAATCTTTGAGATAAACCTACAAAAGACATCCCATTTGCTTTATGTACCAGATGACATTATAGGCCAAATCTTGCCCTGTCCATAAAATATGACTCAATGCAATAAAGCAGGAATAATTTGTGGCAAGATTTAAACTTGAAACATAAAATGGATGAAAGAGTAAATGAGAAGGAGAAGCATGTGGTGCTGAACAACAGAACATAGAGACAAAAGAAACTAAGAGAATTTTCGAACCAGAAAAGTAAATTGCATGCCAGGCAAAATAGTTTGAGAATGTTCGGTTATGTTTATTTGTCATTGACTTTCCTCCTGAGAGATATATGCACAGATGGTTAGTTACTCAGTTGAAAAATATTATGTTAAAACTAATATTTCTAAACTCAAGATAAGTGGGGAGGGTGTCAGTCTCATGTAATTTTTTTGATTGAATTATCGACTTTGAAAGAAAATTATAGTTTAATCAGGCAAGAAGCAGACACAGAATTTATGTTTGTTTGGTACTTTGACTATTGAATCAAAAGGTATTAGTGCTCTACTAATATTCCAGGGGGCATTATTATTTTTCAGGGTAAATTTCCCTAACTGAAAGGCCATAATGCAAAAACACAACAAGCGTTTTGTTCAATCCATTTTACTGGCAGAGAGTATAATTCAACTAACTTCCTCCTATGAATAAGAATTTCCAGTCAGCCCATTGCTTGTTCAGAGTGAACCTCAGCAAATCTACAGATGATAACCAGAGCTTAATGACATTTGGCAGTTTCATGGAGCTGTATATTTTTTTGTTTTACCTTGTGGTATCTCAAGCAGAAATGAACTAAAAACTTTACCTTAAGTACAGTTCTAACACAGACCAAAAACTGTCTTGAAGGGAAAATTTAAATTAATCTGGTAAAAAGCCAAAGCATATTTCTTTGTGCAGCACAATTTTGGTGGGCTAACTTTTGAATAGAGACTTGCTGTGTTTGATTATTTATAGCATCTCATTTACATATGCAATCCAGCTAATTCTGTGTGGAAATGTCTTTCAGAATGTATTTTTGCAAATGTGCATTTCTTCAAGACCCGTAGATATAAGCATTAGCTAAAATAGTATCTGTTCGCCACTCCTGCAATACTTGCAGTCAGACTTCTATAACAGTCATATTGTCAGAATATTTTTCTAAGTAATTATGGAAAGAAAAATAGAAAGTTCCAACTCTTTAGCAGAATTAAAATTAGAATAAAAAGGAGCCAATAGGGATTAGGTAAAAAAAAAATTAAAATAGTCTACATTGCCAGTTTGCTTCTATAAATTAGACCCTTAGTGAGACTTAAAGGCCTAGAATTTGCTAGCCTTAAGAAAATTTACAGAAAGGTAGAGCAATCTGTTGCTGTTTTTGTCATTAGCATTTCTTACGATTAACTATAAAATTCCTGCAATTAACCTTGTCTGAACAACAAAGATATGAGTAAGGTATGCTTTGAAAGTAGAATTAGTGAAAGGATTTATCTGTGCTGAAGTCATGCACGTAACTTGCAGGATAAGTAATTACTCTGCTGCTGTACCTGGGCTGTTGCTCAGAGCTAAGCCTGGCTCAATGAGGCCCAGCTTTGGCATCTCTATGGCACACTTCCGTTTACTGCTATGGCTACACACAAGCTGTCAGCAGTGCAGTTCAGATTTTTTTTTTCAAGATAAGAAGAGAAATCCATCTAACCTCTATCGCTTTTCCGTATCTTTGTAGACTGATGGCTGGAGCCTTCTGATCTGAAGGTTTTAAAACCTGTTCTTTGAGCTTGTCCATAGCCCAAAGGGGAGAGCTAGTGAGACGATATGCTTGGAAATGATCTTACACATATACACTTTAGGGCTGAACAAGCTATATAAAAATACCACATTAAATTGCTGGCAATTTGGGAAATTATATAACAAACAGGTACAACCGTTCTGTGTGAGAACAGATGAAATCTCCTACAGCTTGTACAAGGATAAAAAATAATTATATGAAGACAAAAATGGTAAAAGAAAGGCCGTTTACCTTTCAGTCATTTCCACTTGTGACATTAGGCAGAAACTATTAGCAATGGCTGAGATGTATATGGAGCCATAGTTTCCTTAGACTGACTTGATGTACACCAGTGACTCCCTGTGTGGATCCTGGTGCTGTCATGATGCAGGAAACCTATGTGTTGCACAGTCCCTGAAATGGTGCAGCTGTATATATTCCTGGTATTACAAGCTAAATAAGTACATTAAGCATCTCCTGGGGATACCAGACTGTTTTAAAGGCAAAAAATAGTACAATCCATTTTGGTAGTTAAAATAACCTTTTTGCCTGTTTGTTTTCACTTGTTTGTTTTTACACAATAGCTTAAACAAAAGAGTTTCAAATTAAACAGAAAAGAAAACATGGTTTTTGGTTTAGTAACGAAAGCAATGCTTCAGCTCACTCTCTGGTCACAACATAGAGATTCATATTCCAGCACAAGGAATAATTTGGCTAAAAACCACACAGCTCTGGAACTGAATGGTGTATTGAGTGGGTGGCTTTTCTTTTTTCTTTGGGGGAAGTTCAGTCTCTTTGTTTTATCTGGCAAAAGGAAATTGATATCTGGAAACGGTATCACAATATGACATAATGTCTTGAATGCAAAAATTCCAGGAGATATTTACATGCACTAAAGGAATATATATTTTACTAAGAAGGGGCTAGATCTATGCTGCTAAGCAAAGAGAATCACTTTTAAATGTCATTGGCCCAGACAGATTCCTGTACATCACACAACTAGAATATCTTGAACTCCACAGCCAAAGTCTTATTAAAAAGTTTGCTTGGTTCAATGTTTCTACATAGGTGTGTGTTTTTATATACATGTACAGACACTGGCCAGCTGTGTTTAAAATTAGTAATTGAATATCAAATACATTCTGAAAGTCAGATGGCCCAGACTTGCATCATGCATAGTAAAATTTAATGACCTATTCATCCTTAATTTATTCCCTTAACTCTCTCCCAGCAACTGCATTTGTCACAGTGTTTCTACAAAGTTTGGGATATGAAGGAGATGAAGGGCTTGAAGGCTGAAAATACAGTTTTACAAATTACATGACTGATAGTAGGTAGACCCAAGAAATTATGCATATTAAGAGACTCTACATAAAAGAAATCCATTTGCTTTTTAAAAACTACTTATTCAAATATATTCCCATAGTCTGTGTTTCAGCTTGCTGTGCTTTAATAGGGTTAATGCTTCTCCCAAGCAAAGTATTTCAATAATTCAATTCATGTGTTTAAAATTTATTAAAAGCCTTTTGAAAGCATTTAAAAAAAAGACTGAAAAAAAGGTAATTACCTATGGTCACTGCTTCCAGTACAGTCTTGTACTTTCATGTTGACATTGTCTTGATTTATCTGTATTTTGCCTGTTTGTTCATAGGTTTATATGGGAAGTAACTCATATTTATTCATGGGTAGTTTTCTGGGGGGGTCTATGAAAATGCTACCTATATATGTAGTGTAAATTAGATGCATTAGAAAAAAAGTAGAATTTCTTTTTGCTCTATGTACTATCATTAGAGTTCTTTTTATTTACAAAAAAAGTGAGAAAAATGGTGCAGAGTCAAAAGTATTTGTGAATTCCTTTGCAGATGTATTGGTTTAGGATAAATTAAGGGGAGAATCTCTAAAAGGGAGTCCCCTCAAACAAACCTCCACTACCCCTCCCCCCCAGCCCGGGGTTGAGAAGGAAATTCTTTGGAGGAGGAAAAAGTGGAAAAAACCGGTTTTATTGACAAATGAACAAAAATCTCCCCACCCCGAGTGGAATGAAAGGCGCAGGATTACTCAGGGGGAGGGCTTCAAGCTTCTTTGGTGGGGTCCGGGTCTTCTCAGACGTCTCGGGTCAGATCAGTTCCAGAGCCGGTCCGGTCTTGGGCGGGGGGGGGGGGGGGCGGGGGAAGGGAAAAAGAGGGGGAAAGGAAGAAAACGGAGAGCAGGCAGCAGAGGCAGCAGCGGCAGCAGCAGCAGTAGCAGCGGCAGCAGCAGCAGTAGCAGCAGAGGCAGCGGAAGCCAAGCAGCAGCACAAGCAGCAGCTGAAGCAGCGGCAGCCAGAAGCAGCTCTGCTCGGGCAGCAAAAGCCCCGCGAGCAAAACAGCGCTGCTAGACATAACAAAAACAGTCCACTGATATGGGATAGAGGCACTGTCAACCCAGAACAGCAGACCATGATTCATTTTCCAAATTAGTCCTTTGGGAAGGAAAAACTGATAGCACACCTTATATTCCCAGTAAAAAAAAAAAAAAAAAAAAAAACCAAAAAAAACCCCAACCATTCAGAACCTCTTTATACCTGGATAAACCTGACAAAATATTCCTGGTTACTGTTTTTGAACAGTATACATATACACTAAAGGCAGCATAAACAGTTTAAGTTACTTTCCTGAGTAATGTGACACATCCTCAGCATTGTTTCTGCATCTTGAAAAATTAACCTAACCAACCAACATGCTAGGTCCAAAACTTGTACATCATTGGTTAGACAAAGAAAATAATTTAAAAGTTTAACGCAAACCAAAGGATGTGTTCAGAGATAAGAATTACTCAGTATTCCACACTGAGATACAAAACAGATCTCATTAATTTAAGTAATTAGAATCCTGGTGACCAATTCTACTTCAGCACAAAGAGGTTTACTGTATTTTTCTTATCTAATAACTTTAAAGTTTGTCTCATTTGATAGGCCCTTGATTTTTTTTCAGTTTCTTCAATGTTCCTTACACCCTGAGACATGGTTAGATTCTATTTAGATACGTATTCAACTGGATATGTGTTTTAGTACAGGAAATACACAATTTTGTAAAAAGGTCAAAGTTTGCAAAAAAGAAAGAACTTCAACTTTTGGACAACATTTAGGAGATGCAGAAAGAGACTGGAGACAGTCAAGTTTTATTCCTGACTTCTATTTAGTATTCTGATATGGATTTTTCTGAATTGTTAGTCTGGCATCATCATGACACTTTATGCTGTCTGTTTGTTGGTTTTTGTGTGTGTGTTTTTTTGGTTTTTTTTTTTGAGGTAGTATATACTTATACTTTCATTAACTTTAGCCAACATTGGTTAACAATTGTTAATGTTCATTTTTTATAGCTGCTTTGAAGGCCATATTGCAAAATGTGAATCAGTTAATATATTTAGTTATAAGTAGATGATTTACCAAATGAAAATATTGCCTTCATTTTGAGCTATTTATTTAAGGTAACAGTAATACCTTTTATAATACTGCTACAATAGTTGGAAAAGACCCAGGCACTTCTATGTGTACTTCAAATTGTATTATAGAGTCCCTGGTACTAATAATCTTTTACCTTTTTTGAGATCAGACGAATCCAGTGCTGAGAGTGCTTAAGTTACCTGAAAGTAACTTACCATTTTCAGAGTCACAGGGTAGCACCCTTCTAATAATTTTACAACTTGGTCTTGATTATTAACTACTTTTCTGTAATTACCTCCTTTTATTAGTTTACATACAGAAAAAATTATTGGTTATATTACAAATTATTCTATTCTAGTTTGGCTCCATACCCTAGAACAAAGTTCATAGACAAAATGTGCATTTTTCACTATCTTCTTTATAAATCACTCTAATTTCTGAAAACATTTTGAAGATATGTAAGAAAATGATATAATTTTTTAAAGAAATTATGATCCATTTATAAATGTTTTGCAGAATAAAGAAAATAAAACCAGACAAGTAATATGGGAAAATTATCTGCTGAGTTATACTTTTTTACTAAATTTTTTTGTTTCCTTACAGTTTTCCTGAATTGTAAAATAGCTGTTATATTTTTTCTTACTTGAAGAGTCCAATTTCTGAACTATTATGAATTTGAAAGAGTGCAAGATATCCAGTAAATTATTCCCTGAAATAATGATCCCTGTGCTATATGAAGCATGAATCCTTGATAAAAAATATTATTAATAATATTAATAATAATAATTATTACTTCCATGAATTCTATTTGCTGTCATTACTCTTCAGACAATGCATAAAACCAACTCATTAACACAGAGTGAAGACCAATAAGGTCCGTATAAGCAGTTCACTGTGCAGTACTCCTTAGACAAAGTTTCTCAATAATTTTTTTCCATTGTAGGAATAGATTTAAGAAATAAAGGACAAATCCTAATTCACCTGAGTGAGGGAGCATGCTGTGCTTCTAGGACCAAAATAAAATAATTGCTTTTAAGCACAAAGATTAAACATGTTGGAATATAATCAGGTAGATTTTGGTGATATGGCAGCAAATATGGTAGAGGTACCCTGGCATCTGTATGGAGAAGGAGTGGCATAGAAGCATCCCTGGGGGTGGTTGCTCTCTCAGCATTGCTCTGTGTCTGTGAGCATCCCCCTAGAAATCTCTAGGAAACAAAGGAGGAAGTGGGTACAAGTCTGAGTCAAGAAGTACCTGCATAAGTTTTAGGCAGCTGTCACATTGGTTCAACCTTCCAAGTGGCCAGTATAATGGGAAACTAACATTCCCTAAAAAAAAATTCAAAGAGGAAACAGTGTTAAAAGTCTTGGTTCTATTTCCACGTCTTACACGTAAAATGTAATGCTTAACAGATGCAAGGTGGAGGAGTAGAAAGGAAGAGGTCAGATTCCATCTTCTAACAAATCTGCAGAACTTTCTACTTTACAGGAGTGAAATATTTCTTTATGTTTACAATGTATTCTGTAAGGATGGCTGGGTTTCTGCTTATTCTTTCAACATATTTTCTCCTGAAAAATGTTGTTTCAGCTTGCTACTATTGGCAATACTCGTTCCCCTTTCCTCTCAGATATTCAGTGACGTTGAAACTCAAGTGACTAATAGCTAAGTTTTTGTGGATATTGTTGGCAATGGAGTTCAATATATTAAGGTAAAGCTCAGATAGCAGTGATTCAGTGTGTTGCTTCTCCAATTTCCTTGTCTCCTGAGAGCCCAACAGCTCCAGCAAGGGCCAGTAGCAGTAGACAAGATGGTGTAAATGTCTTTCACAGCTTCCCCTGGGACAATTTGGGTTTTGACTGCAGAATGAGACACTGAAAACTTAATTTTATTCTTTTTTGTAATTGAACTGACTTGAACCAGACAATAAGTAAACGTTTATAGTCCTTACACAATAGAACAGCAGCAATAGCCTGGGAATGTGTACTTACTGCTGTGCTTCCCCCACTGAGTTTTAAACCCCTAAACATTAAACCATTAAACAATAGTTTAAACTTGATAAGGACAGAGTAGCGTCTGGTTTTGCCATTAAATTACTGTGAAGCTGACTCTACTTCTCTGTGGGAGAGTAAGAAAGGATTAGTACCTAATCTAATAGATATCTAGATAGGAAACTGAAATGTTTTGAATTATCCATACTGCACTGGTGAGAAGATAATACATCAGATATGAACACTGATTCAAGAACAGATACCGTTCTAGTTTTTCTCTACAGTGTAACAGTAAAACAGAAATGCCTTTGAATAGAAAGCAAACACTTTTAGTCTCAGAATCACATGAAGGTCACGGCTAGGATGTGTCTTGAACTAAACTGTCAAGTGTTGCTTCAGTCCAGCCCGGGGGGTGGGGGTGGGGGGGCAAAAACAAATAAGTAAGAAAAAATAGGTAAGGAAAACAAAAGACAGAAAAAAAGAGAAACAAAGATGATCCACCTTTCGTGAGACAGTTTTGCTCACATTTCACAGAACTTTAAACTTTATCTTACTCTGTAGTATGTGGAAAACTCAATAGAATGCTAAATGACAGTTGCCATGAGCTGGAGATTAGAGACAAATTTGCAAATATGGAAGCTGTTGATCAGTATCTCTGTCAAACGTGAACCTAAAAGTAACTATCTGCTGCAGAAAGAATATGTGTAATGAAAGACTGGACAAGGGAACGTGTACCTTCAACATGATGTCAAAATATATTAAAGGTGTAAATTTATGATATGTCATGCTCAAAAGCGGTACTTATAAGCTCAGAAGTCATCCAAAGGTATTTTGAATAGTCAAGCAGCCCATCTCAACATAAATTTGATACTTGTAAGTAGCTCTGTACTATTTACTTTGTAAGTAGCTCTCATGGTCCTTTTTTTTTTTTCCCCTTTAGCTTTATTAAAGGTTTTCATTTGAGTCACTAACGCATAAAAATTCTTATGTACTGGCATATTAAGAAAAGTGTTTGCAAAAATCAGTTTTTCTGGGGAGGTTTATAATCACCAAGAATACATAGAAGGTTTCTTGATATGTCAGATATAGAGGTACAGAAACAAAAATGTACCTTGAATTGTTGATGTCTTGTTTCCAGAGCATAGAGAAATGTCAGGTTACTCTTAGGTAAAGTTGTTGAGAAATGGTGGAAGATAAAGACAGCAGCTTTCTGAAAGTGCTTGCATCATCTCTGATTGGGACGCAGAGTAGATGATGATCCCTTTCTAGAACAATTTCTAGAGGATGGCTCATATTCAAAAACCATAAGAAATCTCCCCTACAAATACAAAATCCTTTATTGTCAAAACTGTTAAACTATTGTCTTAAGTACTTAAGGTGCTCAAAATGAAAAAGTATTTGGGGAAGAATCATTCACAAAAATGTAAATAATACTTATAAAATTAAACAAAAAACCAGGATGGGCAATATTAAAAGATGATACAGTCATGCAGTAGCTTTGGAAGATGCAAATTTTAAGTTATCCATAACAGAAAAAGATCAGATAACTGAAAAACATTTCAGAACTTTCCCCCTTTTTGTGTTTTTGTTGTCTTACCTTTCCCTTTCTTTTATAAAACTTATTGTGTTTTGGGCATCTCCAATAAATGTTCTCTGAAAATTGTCAGTAATAGATACACAGATTAGAGATAGAAATATTTTGAATGATTAATTTCCTGCTACATCAGGCAAGCAATCAGGGAATAGGAGTTCCAGAAGATGAAGAGAGTATACAAATATTATATTCAGTTTGCCATTGGGTGGATTTTTTCTCCATTAATTCATTTCTTGTTGCAAATGCATCTATTTTCATCTTCACAATGCCCTGTGCCAACAAGTTCATAATTTATTTAGAATTACTAAGAACAATCATGCCATTTAAAGAGAATTTTTCTTTGTGTTGTTTCTTTTCTTGATATTCCTTGTGTTCTATATTCTTGACTATTGTAGTAAGTAGTGGCAAACTACTTACAAAAGTATTGTAGTAAGCTAGTGGCAAACCCTTTTGTCATATAAGTGAATCCTGGTGAGCCCATCATTCTGGAGCACGGTGTTATTAAGCTCTGAAGAACTGACTAGTTTGAGGGTAGTGTGAGTAGTAGTGAGCCTTGTGTAGTTTGAGAGTAAAGATACAGGTCTCTCTTTCCTGTTAACTGTGGGGTTTAGGCATCTGATGATCAAAGTAGCAGAGAGGACATACCATTCTGTTTGCCCTTTCTAGCAAGAATTTTAAGTCTCTCACTTGATGATCTCCTTTTCCTTTGCAGATTTATTTTTTCTTGTTTATTTCCTCTGCTCAGTTTATTTTCTTCTCAGTGTTTCCTGGGAATTTCTGTTTTTCACACACAGTGACTATTACATTGCCTTCTTTGCTTTATGAGCTGAAACAACAGCTAACAAGTAGGAAGCCTATCATCAAAGGCTGTAATTAACAACAAGCTTCATACATTTACAGGAGGTACTACAGGTTTTCCTACATCCCCATAGTAAAAAAAAAAAAGAAAAAAAAAAGGGCTGAGAATGGTATAGTGGCTTCATTGGAGCTAATTGCAACCTTCCATAGATTTCAAATAGAGGGCAATTTATCCTTTGTTCAGCTGTACACAGATTTGTGTGGTATCTAATATGCAGTGTGCCTGGAAAGTGTTGAGTTAAGCACTTTAAAATCTGAATGTGTAGCAGCACAGGAATTTTAGAGGATTTCTTTTGACCACAGATCTAAATTTGTGAATGTTTTGACACAGGTAGTTTAGAAAGCTATATATTCATATAGCCAAAACAGAGCTGGGAGATCTTAGATCTTTCCTATATAGGTTATATTTAGTTGTCTCTCTATTCTATAATGCACAGACTCAAAAGATACACAAAAGTACACAGAAGCAAAACCCAGCAACCCAGAAAGTTTGGAGACTTAGAAAAAAATTATAGGTAATAAGATAATTTGTTAGAATGCCTCTGGTCTCCATTTAATGTTTTATATGTTCTTTTTAGGTCATTTTAATTAAGAGGGGAAAATAGCAATAAATGTTAACAATCTAATTTAATTTTACTAGAGAAAAACTGAATGCAATTAAATTTCTTAGAATAGTTTTAAGCTGAGGCCTCTATAAAGGTTCCTATTGAAAAGATTCCTATTTGAAATCTGATTGAGCGCAACGTGCTTCTTACAGTGGCCAGGATTTGGGATAAATTTTATATAAGTGGCAACAAAAACAAACTACAGATTTTTTAAGTTCAAAACGTCTGCTGAATTGCTATTATTAATGATCTCAATGGAGTTAAATAGCTCTCCCAGCACGTTTTTGGACTATGAAGGAAGTTAAACAGGAACTTAGCTCAACTTCTCCAGAGCCAAAACTCTGTTTCTTAAACAGCTCTTAAGTCTAAAATAAGTACTGGGACACCTTCACGGCTAGGTAACTCTTGTCACATGAGATTTCAGTCTTTTTTTATTGCTGTTAAATATTTAATATCTGGTTACCCCACTTTATGCCCTTTTGTGAGGGCACTGTATCACTCATTATATGTCAAGTTCAATGGAATTGTGTCATTCAATGGAATATGTGTAATTTCAATGGAATTGGTGTGGTTGGGTGCTATCTTGAAAACACTCCTATCTCACCCCTGTAAGTGTCCATATATTTCTGTAAATGACCCTAAAATTTATTTTAAACATGTTAATGGGAGTGTCACTGAATATGTTCTAGTAGAAATTAGGATTTCAAGTTATTCAGACACAAGTAGTGTAATCATAAATGTTTTTGATGTATGAAATCAACTGATAAACAAAGACTGCATCACCACTGTCTTTCCATTGGCAAAAGTTTCCAGAGATCTTCATTTTCCAACCATTCAGATCACAGATGACCAAATGGGGTGGATCATTCAATTTTGGTTTGCTCTTATGACTTCATGGTGTTTCTCCATGACATTGGTTGGCAGCAGTAGATTTTACATTTGGTTGGTTGTTTTTTTGATATGAAACATGTACTAATTAGGTATAGTCACAGTTTTTTATTATATTGAACTTAAATTTTTAATCTTGTTTTCAGTTATGCTGGGAAACTTGCTTCCTTCTAACCACTATATGTTAATAAAATAAAAATTCTTTCATTCTTTCAAGGCATAGACTTCAAACATGAATAGACAAATAAAACTTATGCACAGCCCAGAAACCTCTGAATCATATCTCTCTTTTCTCAGCTAAACATGCTGAGCTTTTTTCTCACTACGCACATTTCAGCTCAGTTTTATGTTAAGTTCATTATATGGCATTGGTCAAGAAGCTTTATTTATTATAGGGATATTTTTTGTTATAACTCTGTAAGAGAATAGCTTTTCACAAATTTTAAATTACACTTTTTCATGCTTGCTTATAAAATTAGGAAATTTCTGTAAATTATAGCAATTATTTATGATTTTCAGAAATGGGGATGTCTCTTCTTCAATAAAATCAATACAGCAAAAAAACTTCCCTTTGTTGTATGTACACAATTATGTTAAATACTACTGAAGTGTAATTCATTAGTGTGCACTATCCCAGGGCATATTGATGTAGAAGGTTACTGTTTAAAAAATGCATAGATGTCTTGAATTTACTCGATCTGTTCTTATTCACTTGTTCTCATTTTTTCACCTTCTTTTTTTCTTTCCCAGTGGCTACATTCTTATACTTTTCTGCCAATGAAACTTTGAAGAGATTAGAAGAGGAAGTAGAAACAGAAAAAGATTCCTTCAGCAAATAAGCTTGCTACTTCCTCTTTGATGAATTGTAGTTATCATCAAAGGTAAACCACCTCAATGCATAGTAGTCTCTATGCACTGCCACTGTGTTCTGAGTTTTGATGCAAGTCTTCCTATATTTTCTCTGCATCAGAAACCTCCTGTATTTAATTTGAAGTATGAAATATTATTGAAGGATTGCTGGAAAATATTCTGCAGGGTTTTTATTCATTCCTGGTCCATCCAAACTGAGAAAAACATTTGAAGCGATCTTGAATGTGGTCGTGTGCTGTACAAGTTATATTCACAATATTTCACTCCACTTCCCTGTCTCCCAATCTACCCCAAATCTTAATGTCTTGGTTTTGTCTCTTAAAAAAATCTGTTCTCTTTCTAAAGTGGAAGCCCTGAGATGTAGGCAAAAAATACATTAGGTATCCAGACAAAGGATGGAAAAAAATTATGATAGTAGATTGCACTCATTATCTGAATTTTGGTACTAGATGATTGCTACATTACTGTCCTAGAGGTCAGAGCCCCCGTACCAACAGCAACAAAAACTAAAAAACCCAATAAAAACTCAACAAAACAGTATGTTCTATTTTTCAGTCACTGAAACATGCAGAATAGAATGGATGAAATTTCTGCTAAAACAAAGAATTTAAACTCCAGTATTTTACTTAAAAATTAACTTTTCCCCAGACACTCAAGCAATCCTGGCATACTGGTGGCCTTTCTTACCACTTAATCTAAACTGCTAAGGCCTATTGTAGTTCTCTATTCCCAGCTAACAATGACCTACTTTAGGCTACAGATTTCTGTTAAGTAAAAACCCATTAAAAGGGAAAAAAAAGTTCCCTCCAGGCCATCTGTTGTTTATTTTTCTATTAGCAGCAAACTGTTCTCTTGGAGAACAAGGGTCAGTCAGCTCCACAAGAAATGGGAACATTTTGCCCTTTCATTTGCTGCTTTGTAAATAGTAGCAGGTATTACTTTTCCCTCAAAATGTTTAAACAGGTAGAAGTGGGTAATGTGATAATGCAGTCTTTGCAACTATTCGTATTTGAATTCACTATAAAACATCAGCTGAATGTGGATTTATGAACTCCTACTCCATGACATTTCTTTTGAAAAAGGGTGCAATTTTCTGATTAAAAATTTTCTTTCATTGCATGTTTAAGCTTCTGACAAGATAATGGCACGACACATATAATCCTACCAGCATTTTTATATTTATATTTTTCTTTAGTTTAACTGCATTTTGTTTAGCTAAGAACATATTTTTCTGTAAAAATTAAAAATACCACAATTAAGGTAAAAATGAGCAGTTCATGTATTGTTTTTCCTTCTGAAAACCCACAGCTATTAGCCAGCTGTGGAGAAAAGGTGAGGAACCTTATCCCATGCATTTTCTGTAGCATGAAAAAGAAAAAAATATGCTGGAATTGTTGTGATAATTATATACACTACAGATATGAAAGGATTTATTTTTTAACTAATTAAAATCAAATATGTACATATCCAACTATTTTTACAAAATCATCTTTTGCAGCCTCTAAAGTTAAGGAAGGACAAAGCAGTAGGTGGTATTTGAAGATAAGGATAGTGAATCATATACTTGCAGTGAGTAAAATGTTGAGCTTTTAATGAGACAGAAATGATTTAATGAGACATATAATAATATAAATAATAATAGCAGAGTCAATAAGATCTTTCCCCCCTCATTTTAAAGTTCTAATATTGGAATTATGTGATGAGCAGTAAATTTTTCTTTTCATTTACTGTAATGATTAATAGTAAATTATCTATATAATGCTTCTCAATCTATTTAGAAGCTAGACATGAGTCAATTCTTGATGCAAGGAAGAGATATAAACAGAAAATGCATTATATCTTTTGGTTGCACTCCTCACAATTATGTTGATCCCCTTTAAATTAACTTTATTAAAAGTAAGCCCAAATTTCTTTAATTCACACCATGTAATCCAAGTTGAACAACGCATAAGATGATAAAGATTCTTAAGAAATAAAATAGGAGTCTCTGGCGTCAATCAATTGTAACTCTATTAATTTCTATGAGCATTTTTTGATGAGCATATTTATATAAAAAAACTTGGGGATGTTTGAGGATTTTGGTGGTTAATTGATTCTACCAGTCAGTCTGTGCTAGTACTGATTATAGAGAAGGCTGTCTCCTCTGAGGAATTGATATTATTTTGAAGGAATTATGAAACCTGTCTTTGTCATGCTTTAGTGTTTTACTATCGTTTTTAGTGCCAATACCAAGTGATATGCTGTGTAAATGAAGTATTCAAACAATCATTTCCATTTCACTGAATTACTGTCCCAGTAAGTATTTGCATGTTCTGGTTATTTTTATCACATTTTGCTTTTGCAGGATAAGCTGGAACCATTAATGTGACAGTTTCAGATGATTATACTACACTGGTGCCAGCACAATTTATTTAAGCTACTTTTTTGCATCTGTTGCATAAGACATGCTTGAAAATATTCATCATACTGAAACATGGAAAGCAGAAAGGTCATTGCTTTTGTTTTGATTTTCTCAGCTTCCCTGCCAAAATGTAAAGTCAAACCACATGAATTCTAGAGGATCGTAAACTTATTTCATAAATTTTGATACAAGACTATAACCAGTGCCACAATGAGCAGATTTGAAATAAAAGAACCCTGTTTTAGGAAAAGCATGCATATAGGTCAGAGAGAAACCATTCTGTTTGAACATAAGCTACCACTATTTTTTTTATATATAACTTAATTGCATATAAAGATTGGGAAAAGGTAGCCTAATAGTGTCACCTCCCTATGTGCTTTCATTCACCTTGCTCAGGTCTGATGAGCATTCTAGCCTTTACACTGATGCACCACTCATGAGGCAAGGAGAAAAGGCTGAAACTGCTCAGAGACCACCCCGAATGGAATCCTTCCCTGTGGGGGTGGGCGGAGGGGGGCCTGGAGGGGGGCCTGCTGAGGAGATAAGAAGAATTGCACAACCTCCCTGCAGACCCCTAAGATAAGAAAGCACCTTTCTGTTACAGTGACCACTTAAAGGACCCACAAGCCTCCATGTATTTATGTAGATCTGTTGTAAACGATTGGCTTTGTACCCTTTCCACTCCCACCCTGGTTTCCCATAAAACCCCCTGAGTCCCCCTAGTCCCCAGGGTATCTCGCCCCCTGGCACCCTTCTCTGGTACCTTGCAATAAAGCTACTTCATGTGGAATCGCCAAACGAGACCCTCTCTCTCTTTCCCGGGCCGGCTAAAAGAGAAGCAACCTCGCAGGGGAGGAGCTGAGAAATCACTGAGCTGAAATCAGGAGAGATGAAGAATCACTGCTCTGCCCCCTGCTGAGACGCTCTCTGCCAGCTGAGGAAGTGCTTCTGACCCCCAAGGGAGCTGTCTCTAATGAGATACCTTTTGGGGTGGCTCTAGCCTCCTTGGGTCTGAGCTGCGGACCCCAATACCAACTGGAATACTTCCCTGCCTTGGAATCAGAAGATATGTTTGCAATTTTTTCACTAGAGCCAGGCTTAAAACAGCTCTATAGGTTAAAGTTTACAACCTAGTTATAAAATATCATGGTAATGTTCTTTTTATTATTCTGAAACCATTCTTTTTTTATTCATACTATAATAATGTTTGCTTTGACCACCACTCTGCTTTAAGCATAGCTTTTTGCTGAGCTCCCCTAATGGCACTCATGTCAACTTTTTTTTTTTTCCTCCATGTGAGTTAACATGTAAATTAATGGGAATGATCGAAGTAAGGAAAAAAATGTGGTGTTACGAAAGGAAAATAGTCAGTGTAAATAAGTAGAAAAATATTTCTGATTTTTTCTTAGTCATAGTATTGTAAACAAAAAGAAATAATAATGGACATTCTGTTTACCAAAATTATGGGTAAATGGACCAGTTCACTCTAGGATATTATTAAAGACAAACTGAAAAACATCCACAGTTCACCTCTGACAGCACTTCAAATTATTCTCCATAAAAAGAATTAGGACTTTAAAAATTCTGTTATAATTATGAGTGGTCTCTTTCTTTCTTTATATCAGAGAAAGTGAAAAAAAAAAGATAATAAAATACTTTAAAAATTAAGATTATGAATCTCGCAGCCATATGACAAAGCCTACAATTTTTCAATGGAAAATGTCTTTAAGACCAAAGCTACAAACTGGAATATTCAAGCAGACACTAGAAAACTGAAGACTAATTTTTTATGTTGCTGATTGCTTGTCCCTTGCCTTCTGTCCCCTTCTTGGCTATCTTAGAGGTATGTCTAGCATGCACTTTTTTCATAACTTGAAAATCCACAAAAGATTTTGACTTTTGACTAAAACGGGAGGTATTTTCAGAGATATTCTCAGTAAGCCTTTTGGGAAGACAGAATTGTTTTCAATTTTTTTTTGAAAGACATGGTATAAAAATATAGATTTTCTATAACTGATGGGGTAAAAGACAAGAGAGTTGCATGACTAGAAGACTTTATTCACAGGACAAAAATTATGATGTTAATTATGTATAATTTTGACAATTTGTTATTTAAGTTGCAATGTATGTTTTTTACTTTAGCCCAATGAAATACCAAACTAAACAGTGTATGATTTTAGAATTAAATAAAATTTTAAATCAAAACTATAATTGTTAGACACAAAAGTACAGTGAGAGAAAAATAGAAGTGAACAGGCTTTAGAAAATCCTGCTAATACTGTCCTTCCAATATCACTAAACAGATTCAAAAGCAACAAATGGCTGTAGTTGCAGTGCCTTTATGATTGTATTAGTATTCTATACCCAGACTCAGCATAAAGGTCAAATGCAATTCAATCAGCTGCATTTCACATCTTTCATAGCAGGTAGTACATGAATGAATGTGTGTGACCTATTTTTTTTTAACTCAAAACACTGAAAAAACTTGCACTGAGGTGGAATGCTGGATAATGT
The DNA here is from genome assembly GCA_017589585.1 of Phylloscopus whistleri. Taxonomy (NCBI): domain Eukaryota; kingdom Metazoa; phylum Chordata; class Aves; order Passeriformes; family Phylloscopidae; genus Phylloscopus; species Phylloscopus whistleri. Next base: position 4,179,095 of record JADMLD010001408.1, read on the forward strand.
ACAGCACGTTTCAAGTGGGGTGAGAAATTTTATTTTGAACTTTCCATCCTTGGACTTTATCACATTCCGTAAAGGTATCAGATAAACATTCCAGATACAAATCAAAATTTGTATTTACTTTTAAATTAGTTCTAAAAGCAACTTCAGATATCCTTTTCCATAAGTACTCTCAGAACAGCTAGCTACTGCTTCAAATTTATGTAATTCCCCCTTGGAGAGTATAAGCAATGTTCCAGTCTTTACACAGGCTGATGTTCTGTCATGGGTTAAGAATAGTCCAATCAAAAATCATTTTTATTTAATTGGCAGATAGTTTGACCATTCAAAAGTAGGTTACGACTTTTGGGTAATACTCATATAAGCCGAGAGTGTGGGGAGGAGCTTTCTCTTTTCTTCCGGCTGGATCACAGGTAACATCGAGCAGCACAGAGCCTGGCCGGGCTCGGCCCAGGCCTGCTGCCCCTGGCCGGGCCCGGCCTGGGCCCCCTGAGAGCGCAGCTTGGCTGTGTCTGGCCCCCGGGAACAGCAGCAGCGGGGGAGGGGAAGAGAAGCCCCGGCCGCAGCGCTTCTGTCACCGGCCGGGTCCGAGGAGTGTTCCACCATCGCCTGCCCCGCCCCCCCCAGGTGTGGCCCCTGGGAACAGCAGCAGCAGCGGGGAAGGGGAAGGGGAAGAGAAGCCCTGGCAGCTGCAGAATGCTTCTTCCCCCCCTCCCCGCTTCAGGCCGAAAAGAACAGCGCGGCCTTCAGACTTTTTTTAGTTCCCGCTGCAACAAGATCACGTGAGCAGCCCGATAAGCCTGACAAGTTTAACTCTTTCTCTGCTAGCAAATGGATTTCTTCTGAGCACCGGCCTTTCCCTGAACGAAGGACAGATACAGTGATTAGACCATAAGGAGACACAGTATGGAGCTGAAGTCAGTGGAAAGAGAGTGAAAAAGATTTTAAGGTAGAGGAGGAGGAGTGGCTGAAAATTCTAGCTGGACTTCTCTGGAACATAGGGACTGAACTGGATTGTTCCTTTAAACCATGGAAAGATGTGCAATTTGGGGAGGTGATTGTTTTATGTATAGATTTTTGAGCAAAGATATTGTGTGATGGACTGAGTAAAATTGATTTAATGAAGAAAAACCCTTTGCCTTGGATGAGACACCTTTAAAAGGCGACACCCCAATGTTGCAGTGTATTTGAGTACAGGGCCCACGTGTTCAGTATTGAGAATACTGAACTACTAAGTGGGTAGGATTGAGTTCTTTGAAGTCCTTGTGGACAAAGTCTCTATTGAAACGGAGAGGTTCCTTTCCTGAAGAATTGATGAAAGATTATCTTAAAATGGTAAAACTGGCTAAGGTTGCAGGTTATGTCTTTTTATGTTGAGTGTAGAAAAGTGAAAACTTGGAGAGGGAGGGAAAGATGTTTTGAAAGTTCCATTTGTTGTTTTTTTTTTTCTTCCTATTTTCATCCTTTCAGTGTGTGTAAATAAACTATCTTTGTAATTTAAAGATGAGCCTGTTTCGCTTTTATATTCTCCCAGTCAAATGAAATATAGAATGTGATGAAACCATCACATTTAATTTGGTGCGTTGGCCGGGAAAAGTAAACTAAAACCTATCACATGTTCATACAGATCTTCAAAGGCATGCAGTTTCCTTCTGAGTGAAATGCACAATTTCTGATACTGCTAGCTCCTACTGTCAAAGCTAGCTTTAAGCAAAGCCATGTATGTGGATGACCATATCACAAGGTTTCAGTTCTAGTAGTACTTGCTTTTTGCATAGGAAATGTTAAATAATACCTATACTTGTTATACTTGTTCACTGGATACTTCTCATTTCCAGAGTATCTGGTATTTTGTTTTAGGGAATGTTTTCTTCTCTACTCATTCTTTTGCTTCTTTGGTACTCTACCCAATTTTAAGCATTTTAAATTATAATTTTAAATATTTGTCCACTTTCAATGCTCTGGAAACGCAGTTAATGACAGTCAATCCCCTTTCTTAATCTTTCTTTTTATGATTTAATAAAAAGTGTCAAAACACTTCTGAAAACAAACATTACAGTGATTCCCATGGAATGAGGAAACTTTGTAGTGACTTCAATGAAAGGCAATAAGATGAAATGAGAAAGGCTTTTACCATGAGTATCATCACGAAAAGAAGAGGGAAGCTGGTGATGATGGGTAGATATTAGGGCTATTAAACAGCAGGGTTTTCTCTTTTTGAATGTCAGGTGTCCCCTAGGAAATCTTTTGTTTCAGCTGAAGTGGCAAGAATTCAGTCATAAAAAACAACATATCAGAATTTGATCTACCAATTCAGAGAAATCCTCACTGGGATTGTAGTACCTTTAGTTCCATACGTGTCTGATTTTGGGGTTTTTTAGAGATGATAATATTACAGATTTTCATAATATAAGGGGAGTGATATTTCTCAGTTCTGATAGTATTAATCTCTGTTTACATGGGAGATAAACTTGTAAGAACAGACCCCCAGTGTGACAGAAGAATAAAAATCTTGTATTAAAAAAAAGAAAAAAATAATTTCCAAACTCTGGCCAGAAGGTGACTGGATCACCTTAAAAAAACTGTGGAAGTTATCCAGCCACTAAGTTCTTCTCTCATGTTCAGTTTCATTAATGCCTCGACCTTGGTTCTCAATAGCCACTGCCCAGGCACAAGAAGGAAAAGTCTGCCATGCAGGACTGTTCATGCCAAGTGCCCCAAATCCAGCCAATACATACTATGAGGGGTTTGTCTTGACCTAGTAAATTAAAAACTGATCCCATAAAATGAAAATCCATTAGCAATTGGAGAATATTAATTGGAAAATATGAAGCACACCTTCTTGCTTATTGCACTGCTAGAAACCTGGGCCATGAGTCAGTTCCACCATGCAAATGCCTTGTGGTAAATGAAAATAAACAGGATCTGTTTTGAAGTAGACTCCTTATCAAAAATAAAATCCTAATGCAGGTACATCCTGTGAGTATCTGTAAGTAACAACTTTTTTTGCCTTATTTTAGAATTAAACATTAAAAAACTAGACCACTTAACTGCAAGTATGTATTTCTTTCAGTCAGTTATTTGCTACTGGAGACTTGAAAAACAGATCTGGAAATGGAAAATTACTTTCATGAGAAGAAAACTTCTCTTTTATGAAATGTTGTGCTATTCAATCATAGGCAATGATTGTAAAATATGTCATTGACCTAATCCTAAATAAAACATACACCCTGGATTTCCACCTTTTTCATTATATAAAAAAACCCCCTGTAATGCATTGATTTACTGACTGAATGCTTTATTTCACGAGTTGTCTAAAGCTAAATAGTTTAGAAAAACTTGCTTGCGCAGTATAAAATACAAGTGATCCCAATGATCAGTGTCACCCAACTTAAGTCACAAGTCTATGATCCTTTTAATGTTGTTTTGTAAAATCTATTCTTTGGATCTTGTAATAATCTCTTCCTATCTAACAAATACTTAAAGAAACTTGAACTTGATATTTGAAATAATATGCACTTAAGGTTCATTATCACTGATGCAGTTTCTAAATTTAGTTCAGGTGCCATTGTTGCCTCAGTGATGACATCGATTCCCTTGCAGAGGGAGTCATGTTGTTCCTGGAGTTAGCACTCACATTACAGTGATGCATCTGGCTGCTATATCCTGAGGGTGCATATTTTAATCTCCAAGGCATTTGTTCATTTGTCCCAGAGTAAAGAGTCTTTGGTTTGTGAATTCAGCCCTACAGAACCGACTGCCACCTCTGCGTTGATATTATTGATTCCCCTGAACAGTTCACTGATGTGGTTCATCTGATGACCAGTGATTGCTCCTGTGAACGTGAGCAAAAATCCTATACCAAGCAATACCACCTTTCACCCATGATGTGTTTTAATGCTTACATAGGCGTAGGGCAATGCAAAAAAGTGGTTTTAGAACAGAAGTGTTGCCACTGTTTGGCACAAGTTTTTCCTAGCAAAGCAACATGAATCATCTAATGCAGATATGACCAACCTCTGACTTGTGATTAGTTTCAACTTCACTTTGTGCTATAGTGCAGTGATATCCTACAAAACCCTATGTTCAGTAAAGATAAGTAATCTTTGGGTAACTTAATTTACAAACAGAGCAGTGTTAGCATCAGATTTCTGAAAAATTTTTTGAAAATGTTAAATGAAGCAAAGTGGAAGAGCATCCTTACGCACAAATAAATGTCCCATTAGCAGAGTTCCCTTCCTGGTGAGGATGGCTCCCCCAGTAACTGCTGGAAGTAGAGGGGCTCTCAGCTTCAGCCCCTGCCTTTTTGGGTGTATGAAAGAATCAACAGAGAAGAGGGCAGATGCTTTTTGCTAAAAGCAATTGTGCTTCAAGTAAAGAACTGTAAGGCTTGGTACTGCAATCACTTCTATATTAACAGACAATATTAAATGATTGGACAGATATGGACTATGCAGTTAAATAAAGGTCTCAGTTTTACAGCTATAATGACATTGCAGCCTGCAGAAAATGCATTTCAGCTTATCAAGTTTAACCTTGAAGTGATGAAATAAATTAAACTTGTAAATAATTTCTACTTAAATGACTGTAAGAAATATTTAATATTTCTTTTGTCAATATTAATAACTAACTAGCTTAAAAATAGAACTCAAGATCTGATTATCTGTGATAATTTGTTAACTGGAAAATTATTCATAAAAAGAAAAAATCTTCAAAAATCCCTAACAACTGAATTCCTAGTAATGAAGTCTGAAACATCCTGAGTAGCTTCAAAATCCTTTTTTGAAGTTGCAACGAAAACACAGGAAGCTAATTTTTTTAAGTTAAAATTATTAAAATTATATCAATATAGTCCTTAAAATATTTCATTTATGTTCAAATATATTTATACCTATTTATATGAATGTGTATGTGTGTACATGTGTAAGAAAGAATACAAGACTAAAATTTGTCTTTGCAAAAGCTAAAGGAATTGTTTGCTGAAACTAGAGGGAAGCTAACTACACTGCCATGTTAAAAAAAAGCAAGCATGGCATTATATTTACATATTAAAAATATCATCTATATCTTTGCTACTGAATGTCAGAACGAACAATAAAAATTCCACCCTAATGGTAAGATAATTAGTGGAATCAGGATGTCAACAGTTCAGACTTCAATCTTGTACTAAACTGAAAAGATCTATCTAATTTCTTTCAACTCAGAAATAGGCAGAAATTTTAAATCTGTTTTGGGATTATTTACACATGCTATAAAATTACAGATTAATTGCCTAAGGCCTTTCTGGTACGATAAGCTTTAAGTATTATACAACTAATGAGATAATGAACTGGAAATTAAAAAATGGAGAATTCATTCCAAGTCTTTCCATAAGCACCCAGGTTATTTTGGGACAAGAAATAATCACAGTTCTTCTGTACATTTGTGAGCAATGGAATTAGACTTTTGAATCTTCTTGTGATCTTTAAATGTCAAAAGCCAAAGCTTTCAGCAAATTTTAATTTCCGGATGTTAATTCATTAGAAGGAATCTACAGGAATAAGCATGCCAGCTTAGTTGCTCTTCTACCCCTCTTTTTTGGCATAGCAACACAAAAAAAAGGCAAAGGAAAAGGGGAAATGTGGTTGAAGAGCACATGGCCATTGCAATCCTATCTTCTAGGGAATGCTGCGTGTATTTAAACTGACGTTTAGAGTCTTTGAAATTCAGTGACCTCTTAAGAACCACAAGGTTGGACCTGACATGGTTTTGCTCCTTTGAATCTTGCCTATTAATGTTTATATATATAAATGAGAAACTGTGATTACTTTCCACATATTTAAGGCCAAATGAGGTCAGTTTTTCTACTCCTCTGAACTGTGAAATCAGAGTACATTAAGTCCTGCCTAAAGCTGTAGGTAGACAAAACCATCTCAATCTTCAGGATATTAAACTCCGTGGCTACAGAAAAGAACAAAATCTTAGTCTTGCCAGTAGTCTTAGCTCATAGGAGTCTTAGGAAATCAATTTTTGAAACAAGCTCAAGTGGTCTTATTTTGTCAATCCTCATCATAAGCTTCAAAGTGAAAAAAAAAAAAATTACATAGACTCCTTACTAGTGTTAGGAAGGAAAATATCATCTGAACATTTTATGAAATATGTTGATATTCCTATAAGAAATATATCTAAGAAAGATTTAAGTGGTGTTATAATTTTCATCAAAGCTTGTTCTACTCAATATAAAAAAAATGAGAGAAGATGGGAAAATAGAAAATAAGAAAGAAAACATTTAACCACCTGTGTTTCATAGGTAAAAACAACCAAAAAAATTCTTGCGGACTTTAGGAAAGATACTGTCCAAAGACACTGCATTCAAGAGAAGCCAGTGTAGTACTTTCTCCATACTGAGAGCCATGTAAGCAATTCTCCCTTTTATCTGCCCATCCAAAATAGAATTGCAGACGGGCTTTCTCTGGGTGGGGCCTAGAAGTTACAGAACATATAATTCTATCCCATTTAGTAATAACAGTATGTCTTGGTTTGGGAAGACAGGTATCCGCCAGGGAAAGCTGAAGCCTCCCCTGGAATAGAAAATGTAAACCCCTCACCCCCCGCCAAATTAGAATTTTGCAATTAAGGGTTTTCAGGCAAAGATTTGGGAATAGGAATAACAGTTCTTTACTAGGAATATTAACAGTACAAATGTAGTAGAAAACAAAATCACCCAACCCAACAAGCAAACAAATAAACAAGCAATTCTGGAAAACCCTGACAGGGTCAGAGATACAACCTGACACCCTGTTGGTCAGGGTGTTGGAAGCAGTCCAAAAGTGAGTCCTCCTGGAGTGGCAGATGTGGTTCTGTTGAAGTGGAGATGATCCTGTAGATAGGGTCCAGTGATGATGAGAAGGGTCCAGTGATGATGAGAAGGGTCCAGTCTTCCTCTGGTAATCGGGTGAAGCAAGAGAGCTTCCTGTTCCGGAGTCCCAGTTTTATCCAGGTAGGAATGGTTGGCTCCCCCCACTGGGTGGAGCATCTCACAATAGGATGATGGAATGTGGGTGTACTATTTTGGGAAGGGGAACAGCTTGAGGAAGAAAACAGCCTGGGGAGTCGTAATGGCCCATTGTGAAAAGAGATAAGAAACAATGCCCTACCTGGTGTTAACAGTTGGGCCATTATCAAAAGGCACCCGCCCCCCTCCTTCCAGAGTAAACAAGAGGTAAAGAAGAACAATTTCTCAACTGCTTTCAGCAGATGAAAATAGAATACACAGTTTAGGTTCCATAACCCAAGACACAGTATATTGGTCATCCTTTTTTCCCGAATCTGGGAAATAGCCTATTTGCAAAGTATCTTGTAAACTATGCCACATGTATTAAGAAGCATACTGGTAAGAAGGTGTGTATACCACATCAATTCAGGTTTTTTAACTGCTTTTGTTGATGTATTATTTCTAGACTGCATTAGACTTAGTATAACAACCACATACTGCATTTTACATTTTCTTTGTAAATTTGGAAATAGTTACCTTATTGGGTAGTTTTATAAATATCCATGATGTAAGTTATAGAGGTTTTCAGAGTTTTAAAACTTTTTCAACTCAAATTTGATAAGCTGAATTGCTTGAAATGGATAGGTGCTTATTTTTTCTTCCTTTAATTGTTTGTGTAGTACCTTTGAGGTCTTTCCAGTGTACAGATATCTTTTGTGAAATGTGGTCTTCAAATCTGGAGTATTTTCATAGCAAGAAATGCTCACAACACTACCAGTGAAAGCAGGATAGCTTTCCTATTTCAAATGGATGTTCCCCCATTTTATTTAACCAAGAAATGCATGAAGCAGGCCTTTTTACTGGAACACTGCATACAAAGGTGATGTAGAGATGGTTGTTCAGGAAAACCTTCTAACTCTTTCTGAATCATTGCTCCACCATCTGGTTCATGATCCAGATATATGTCCTTATGTGTAACATTAGTAATTTTGGATTAATAATTATTATGACTTGCTGAATATTTTGAGTATTTTTAAATTCTGAAAGAGAAACATTGAATGTATTCTGCAGACTATTCTACTGGACAATACATTATTAAATGTACCCAATATACGAAACATTTAAACTTTAAAAATTTAGACATTTCCCTTTTTAGCACATTAGTGTATTTTCAGATGGCAACAAGTCAGTGTAGTGGTATTAATAAATTCATTGCTTTCTATGAAATTTGACTGAATATTGGAGATAATTCCATTGATGTTAATACAGTTAAATAGATGAAACAAAATCAAATTAAAAGAATATTATGCTGCAGCTCACTTGTATGATCTTTCTCTTGTATTTTAAATACTGAGATTTACGTGTTTCCCTTAATGTTCCCAGGACTTAGAAGTGTCCATTAAAGGAAACTGGAAGTTGGATTTGATATAGGTATACGTTTTGTTTCATATCATCACTGGTTAGCAAAGTAGCCCTGGAGGTCTTGAAAGGAGTATCCATCACTTTAAACATGCTGACTGTTTTCAGTAAATTGAAGGAAAAGCAGAAGTTAATGTTCTCTTCATCTTTCTTCTTTTGACACTTCAATTCTTTGGAGGAAATGTGTAAATAAAGAATGCTAACAGTGTCTCTGCTGCTGTCCTTGAGTAATCTTTATCCTCATGCGCCTCTTCATCATGTTGGATTACAAAACAAGTTACATGGAGACTCTGACATTTTTAATACATGAACAATTTGGTAAATGTTAAGAATTGCAAGATTTTAGCTGTGTTAAGCTATGTTTTAGGTACTTCTGAATTTCAGGGCCATGTCTATAATAAGCTTAGTAGTGAGTATCTCTGAAATTAAAAATAGAACAGTAAGAAACATACTCCTGAAAATATTGAAAATTTACATTTCAGCTGATATTCAGGAAAAGTTAAATGACATTCTATCTCCACTGTAGCTTGGGACAAATTTTCTTACCAAGAGTAAGAAATAAAACACTTTCTATATGATAAGGCAGATCTAAACCAAATAGTACTAACAATGAAGAGTAGGAAAGTACTCATGTTAGTACACCAAAAACTGAATTACTAAGTTGGACAATAGGTGTTATCCTCCGCTGGTGAAGGGGGGTCCGTAGAGCTTGGACCCCCAAGGAGAGCCGAGCCACCCCAGAAAGTATCTCCTCTGAGACACCCCCTAGGGGGTTGAAGGTGCTCCTCTCAGCTGGGGGCTGCTAGCTCACAGGAGGCAAGTATCCAGCTCTTAGTGATTTCAGCTCGTGATTCCAGCTTTTGCCTCCTGTGTAGCTTCGCTTCCCCCTGTAGCCGGCTTTGGGTGTAGAGAGAGTGAGGGCCTGTCTCAGCAAATTCCGCAGAAGCAGCTTTATTGTGGGGGCTTCAGCGAAGGGGGCTGAGGAAAAGACCCTGTTCGGGACGATTTTCTAGGGGGTTTTATAGGGGGCTAGGTGGGAGGGGGGAAGGGTACAAAACCAATCAGTTACAATGAATCTACATAAGATCCCGAGGGTGTTTGTGGGAGTCCCTGGAAAGTCGCCGTGAGCTAGGGGTGGCTTTGCTATCTCTGGGTCTGGGTGGGGTTGCACAATCTCTTCTTAACTCCTCAGTAAGGGCTGCCTCCAAGGCAAGGTCATTGGGGCTCCGCCCACCCCACAAATAGGGAATAAATATTCTTTTGAGTTTAGAGAATAACTGCTGCTGTTAGTATGGAAAACAATTTTGAATAACAAGTAGTGGATTTTCCCACTCTTATCAGCTCCTAATATTTGATCCTTTCTCTTTTTATATATTGTTCTTTATAATCAATCATCTCTGACAAAAAAAAAAATGCTGAAACCTTGTCCTTAGAATTTCTCAGATCAGTAGACTCATACACTTCCACAAAACAAATGTGAAACAAATAATCAAAAATCCCAATTTCCATCTCATCAGGCTCTGTTCTCAAACATTGACCTATGTATTTGACATTTATTTATATAGTGAATATATAATCATCTTGATGATTAAGGTTGTCAGTAGTGACTTCCTGCCACTCAGTAAAAATCACCCAAATACACTTTATATGGGCATGAATTTTAAATAATACAGAATGAGGAAATAAACACAGAAATATGAAAATTCACAACACTGGTTTCTTTAATTCACATAGGCTACAGTAAATCTGTGCATATGTTATGCAAATTATATGTAGGGAGAGGAAGTAATAAGTCCATCTAATTTTATAAACACTTTCAAGTATTTACTTCAGACCTTCCCAAAGCTCCCCAAAAGCTTCCTTCTCTCTGCTTCAACTGTATTTTTGATACTTCCTAGCACATCAGACATTTCAGTGGAAAACCTTATCACACACTATTTTCGCATTTCATTTTCTGTTGTCACACAGTAAAGAAATACAGCTAGTGCTGCAATGAAGTGAGTTCTGTTTTCCTCTTTTTCCTTTCCCTTTGTACAGAGGTATGAGAAAAGTACCATTCATACTTTTTTTTTCCCAGTTATATAACTTAGATATATAACTGGTATAACTTCATTGTATAAAACTGGGGAGTTTTTGTTAATCCAGGCAACTGAAATTACTTGTTACACTTCAGTACACTTCCTTTGATCATAATGATTTGCTGTTGTAAAGTATCAGAGAGATAGAAGTAAATATGTTTTGTAAGAAAAGAACCTGTTCTTTTTGTTATGACAAGTAAACTATTTTGGACTATCATCTATGATTTTATTTGGATTTTATATCAGGGAGAAAATTCAATGCATATTAAACTTTTCTTTGTTTGTTTCTCCTGCCTTTCTTTTTATCTTCTTACTTGCAGTACAATGTATTCATTAAAATAACAAACATATGCTCACAGAGCTGTGACCAAAACTTTGCTAAACCATTCAGTGAGTTTTATCTAAGTAAATCTTCCAGCACCTTGTGAAACCTTGCTAAACCTTGCTGAAAATCTTGCTAAAAACTTTTGCATGTTAGTAGTATGATGAAGTGGCAAGGATAGTCATATAGTTGGAATTAGGTATATGCTTTCAGACTTTGCTCAAAGTTGCATTTTAATTGCTATATCTTTATTCCTGCAGCCTCATCTGATTTTGTATTTTAAATAGTCATTCCTCTGGACCATATTTTAAATTAAGTAATGTGTCTTCAGTCCTATTAGTTGGATGATTATCTACAGCTTATTATTTTAAGTGGTTTGAGAACTAAAAGTAATTGTGGGCATTTCATAAATTTATTACTGCTTTTCTGTAGCGTGCTTTTCAATTTGTTTTCTTAGATGATGTCTTAAGTTTTAACTTTCATGTTTTTCAGATTCTGTGCTGCCTAGGGGTGTAGTTCTGAGCCTCATATTAAGAGCAGGTAAACTCTCTTCACAGAGCAGGTAGACAAAACAAATCCCTTTCCTGCTGAAGACCAAGGACAACTTTCAGGTCCAAGAGCATAAACAACAGTGGGCTGAAGGGAGGAACAAGAAGGATAAGACCTCACAACCTGGAGCTGTAATTGGACAATTAAACCCCAATATGCATATAGACCAAAACTTATAAAAATATAAGACCTCATGACCGGTCATCCATTTTGTGACCATTCTAAGTCCACCTTGGATGTAGCCCTGGTCAGACTCCTGTCCTGCCTAAAGGCCTTTCAATAAATACTATTTTACTCACTAGCTCTGTCTAGTCTCTGTTTCAGGTCAGCCTTCCCAGGCATCATAGGAAGTGCTAAATTGTAAGTCCTCGTCAAAATAAAGGGATTTTTCTATTATTCCAGCTTGTTCTGAGGTGATAAATTCACTGATTTGGCTTAAAACACATGTAAACCCAAGTTTTATTTTATTTGCATATAAAATGCCCCAGGGCCTATAAGACCTAATATGAATGGTTGAGTGTTTTCATCTTCTGGTAGAACAGGGCTTCCACATAACCAACTATGTGTTGTACAAAGGAGAAGGCTGAAATTTGACTGTGATTAAGCACTGAAAAAAGGGGTTTGGATTTTGTTCATGCACTCAGCACTACTGCCCAGTCGTTGTTACTGCACAACCTGGGATGACCAGCAGCACCATGTCATTAACACTGTGGATTTAAATCCCTTCATTTGATGTTTTTAGAATGGTACAAAAATGGGAGAGCAGTTTAGTTTTAGGCATCAGTGTTAGTGCCTGGATTTTTAGCCACAGAACTGATATTAACTCTGATGGGAATGGTAAATCCTTTGCATTTTGTTACAAATACCCTTCAGTGATTTCCTGTGATTGGATGTTTAATATCCATTCACTCTGTTTATTTTCAGATTAGTGTGGTTTGGGGTCTGACATTGATATAGGCAGTGAACACAACTCTGCAAACAGAGAACATGCTCTGTTTCATGAGAGCTCTGTGGTGAATGCCAGCCCTGCTCCCAGAGCTGGCCAAGTTGAGTCATGTATGGTGCTGTTCAGCACCTCCTGTATCTGACAACACACGAGGGACAGATTTTGACAGGTTTTGGAAGTGCAAATCTCTTGGCTGCTGCCATAATGAAGTCATGAGGTCATGGAGGGAAAGGGAAAGATTGGACTGAAAATGTGAGTGAGGGATACTAAACCCCTACCAGTGCTATGCTGATAGGAGCAGTGTCTACAGAAATGTCTCTGCTGATTATATTCAGCAGACATCTGGAATCTGTTTTTAGCACAAAGATGTATTTCTTGTGTGACCTTGAAAAAGACATTTCATAAAGAAGTTGTTGCCATATTCAAGCTGACTGTAAAATGTCCATTCCTTTCAATGAGTTATACTGTGAATAAGGAGAGCTGCAGCCTGCCTTGATTAGTTCATGTGCTGTACAGACATAATTCTGGTGGGCAAGACAGAGTTAGTGTAGCAGTAATGTAGCATTATAAATGTTGACAAATACAATAACTTTAGCTGGTGAACAGTAGCTCAGGGTGACTGTAATATTTTTGTTCACTTCATAACAGCTGACATTTCTCCAATACTGTTTCCTCAATAGCCCCTGTATGAATCCATTGTTACTACATTAAAATAATTGTCCATAACTGAGGCCTTTTGGCTCGTGGAATAATGGAATCTATATGTAAAATGCAGGCTAATTAAATACCATTTTGTACCTGTAAGTTTTGCTGAGTGGCATTTTCACAATGGATACCTTCATGTTGCAATCACAAATGATTATCTCTACAACTCCAGAGGGAGAAACAGCTGATTGAGAAAGCACAGAGATTTTCAGGGCAAAAAAACCCCAAACCTGCAACTTGCCAGAATGCTCAAAATTTTGGTAGAGAGCAGGGAGGGGATTTTCAGGGCAAAAAAACCCCACAACTTGCCAGAATGCTTAAAGTTTTTGGTAGAGTGCAGGGAGGGAAACACAAAAGTGTATAGAAATTTTAAAGGCATGGATAATGCTAAAATAAATGGTTGAGCTTGATGGGATCAGTGAAATCACTGTCTATGCCTTTACTCTAATGATATAGAAGAGGAGTAGCTGCCTCACAGCATTCCCTCTGAGAGCCCTGGTGGTGTATTCCTGATGTCACACTTCTGATTTCCTTGTATGTCATGACAATTCAGGGAGCACACAAAACAAGGTGCTCCTTGGTGTGTTAGGGTAGGTAGATGCAGGTAAGATGTAATGTTGAATAATGTCCTTTGGAACAGTAAAATTAATAAATTTTGCTTACTTTTCTTTGGAAAGAAGTTAAAACAGCAAATACAGCAATCTGTATCAGATTTCCCTACTGAAAGCAGCCTTGTAATCTGATTGTCTGCTTTTCTGCATTAAGATGATAACATCCTTTCTCTTCTTGTCTGCTTCAAAAAATTCATGAATTCTGTGAAAACTTGCTGAAAAAAGCAGGCTTTCAAACAGTCTGAGCTGCTCAGGCAGTTTGTGTTTTCTACAGATGCAACAGTGTTAGCTCAAGAATAACACAGTGCAATCTCCCAATCTGAACAAGTTATTCGTAGAAATACATACTGACACAGCCATGAATTAAAATTTTGAATCCCTGAAAATCAAACCATGAGAAAATTTGTTTTCAACTCTCAGTCAGAGTTGGGGATTTGATCCCATTCCTGTTTCCAAAATATACTTTCTGACCCTTTTGACAGTGGCAGTAAGTGTAGCTTCTTTTGCTTCCCTGGAATCTACAGCTTCTTTCAATGAGCACGATCTGAAAAAAAAAACTCAACCAGCTACAAAACCACCTCCTTGAACAACTTCTTTTTCAAACATGAAGTATTTCTTCTAGGTTGATATTTAGTGATTATAATCAGCCTTTTCTTTTCTTTGGCTGTTCCCACAAATAACCACATAACATTTTCTTATAAAAAAATAGAAACATGTTAAAATTAAGTAGCAAATTTTAAACAAAAGAATGGGATTATCCTACCCATTAGATAGAACATCTGTGCACAGTTTCTTCGGAAGGTCAAATGCTGAATTAAATACTGTGAAGGACTGTTTCTGTCATGCTAGCTAGACACATGCACATCTAAAAAAGCAGGAATAATCAAATTTCATACTTTAACAAGCAGATTACTTATGAAGGCTAGGAAATAATTTTGTAAGGGAAATATTTCAATTTGATATAGCGGGTTCTAAATGAAACCAGCACAGGCAAACCATACAAAATTGGGTTTATTCCCTCAGTAAAACTGTTTTCAGCTTCATAAGTTCACAGTCAGTAGCCTGGTCAGTCTTACCATTTTTTTTTGAAATCACCAGCTGCACATAATTACTTCTACATGCATAGTAGGAAAATACCTTGCTTTAATTTAAGGATTACATTTTTCTTTCAGTCTCTCAGCAGTCCTCTGCTTGGACATCAAGTTCAAGGGTGTTCAAGGAGTGTTCAAGGGGTATGGATATATGGGCAAGGCAGGTATTCTCTGACGTGTTTACTGAAATTTACTGAGATGGTGAATTAAAAGCACTTGAGGGTGCATTGATGTTGGAGAAGGGAATATAGGTAACCTTGCCCCTGATAAGTAACAGCTGTGTTAATTACCCAATACAGCCCCACCCCTGATGAGTCACAGCTATAGCCAACAAAGATAAGTGTGATAAAAGGGAGTGGGCTAGCTGGTGAGGAGGATCATGAAGGAGGAAGAACCTTGAGGAAGAAGGATCCTAGGGAGAGAGAATCACTGCTGTGAGGTTAGTCTGGATCTGTAGTTAGAGCCTGTTGTTGGAACCTGCAGCCACAGTCTAGCTGAGTAAAAGCCTGCATTCAGAGTCTGCAAACCAACACATGTAGTCATGGTTTAGCAGGAAAGAACCAGCAGTCAGAGGCTGTAAGGGAGACCTACAGGAGCTTGCTGCAGCCAGAGTCAGTGAATAGTTGGAGTCAGGATGGCTAAGCTGTAAAGGGGAATAAACCAGGACCCTTTTCATGCTGTGATAAACAAGAAGTCTGTGTCTGGGTTCATTTCTACCCTCTAGCAAGTGGGCTGCTGCAACACAGTGATGCTTGCTGAACCAGTGTGAGGAGACAGCATTTTGTGCCAATGTCAGCTACCAACTGGGAGGGGCAGCAGCATCTCAGGGAGGAGAGCACAGTACTCTGCAGGGAGCAGGGAACGTGTCCAGGCTGGATGGAGCACACACAGGGGGGTATGCTGGGTGCTTTTTTGAGGGGAAGAACTGACTGTCCCCTGTAAGGGGATTCTTCAACTCAGAACTGCAGCTACAAAATACAGCTGCCTTCACAGGTTAGACGAGCAGCCTAAATGACAGCAAAGTCGTCTGGGATTTTTTGCTGGTGGTAGTGATGGTGGCATTTTTTTGTTTGTCTTTGGGGTTGGTCTGGGTTGTTGTTGTTGTGGGTTTTTTTGGTGTTGTTGTTGTTTTACTTTATTTTTACTTTTTT
This sequence comes from Phylloscopus whistleri, assembly GCA_017589585.1. NCBI lineage: Eukaryota > Metazoa > Chordata > Aves > Passeriformes > Phylloscopidae > Phylloscopus > Phylloscopus whistleri. Next base: position 4,194,937 of record JADMLD010001408.1, read on the forward strand.
TTTTTTTTTACTTTTTTCAGTCTCATTGGTAGCTCTGGATATTTACTAGGACTTTTAATGGAAAAGGTATATATACTAAAAATGAAGGCATGAATCTGGAAGAAAACTATTTTTCTACTTATTCTCACTCACAATGATTTTCATCCCATTTTGTGTTATCAGAGAGTAATTGGAAACTTAGTTTACTGAATCTTTAAAAAGAAGACAGATTTAGATGCATGAAATGTTTTCTGATTATTATGATGATATTCACTGCATTTAAGAGTCACCTGTCCGATAGTCAGTCAGAAAAGTTGGCTCCAGAAGGCTATCCATCTACATCCTCAAATAATTTCATCAAGAAATATGAAGCATGTGAAGTGTCAACCTCTGTGCCTCAAGAGGGAAAAAGGGCAATGAGATATTTTAAGGCTTTTGTGAAAGCATATTTCCCAGGAATCTTTGTGGAGTTATTTCTATACAAAGTCTAAAAACCTAGATGTTGAAAAGCAGAACCAACCAGATATTCTTCATTCAGATGAATACCAGTTTCTTGTTTGCAGTTTATCAGTGTGAGGTCCTACTGATGAGAAAGAACTTAAAATGACAGCTTCATCTTCAAGGAAATGGAGACAAAGTATGATATGCTAGGATACAAGAATGTGCTCTGAGACCTGTGTACAGTTTAATAAGTTAAATACTGATAATATATTATTATTTATATTATGATCTAACCACACTGTTGATACTGTTTATTAATATATAATCTACAAAAAATGTGTATCAAGTCATTATTAATGAAACATTTGTCTTTAACTGCATATATACATACATCTATGTAATTCCACATCTAGAAAAATTATCTGGTAGGTGTAATTAGCATTTGCTACTGCTGCAGTTGAAGCCAGTAATTTGCTTACTTGTCTGCCTCTAATTCCTCCATCTATTGCTCATCTGACAGCATATTTCAGCTAATTTCAGTTTTATCTGCTCAACTTTGGCTGCTTGTTCCAATGTATTATATTTTCAATGACAGTTAAATGACTCTTTTCTCAAGATGCAGTTTAGTATGCAGGATGATGATTTGGTAGTTAAATAGTACACTGTGATATGTAGCAGTTCTAATGAAAGTTTTAACATGAGTTATGCTATGGAGTAAAATTTACCCTAATTACATATCCAAAAGCTTTGGAAAATACAATGTGAATGTTTAGATGTAGGGGTTGGGAGGTTTCAGGTTTACATTTTTCCCCCAAAGGAATAAATATCTGCTGTCCTTTTGTTTATTTATTTATCTACTAAGTAAATAGAGTTGAATTTTACTCCATGGGAAATGGGAGATAGTAGAGCATACATGGCTTTTAAAATTTTATTACTTTATATGTTCATTAAAGCATAAAATTAAAGTTACAAAGAATAGCTTATCGAGGGCCTCCCTGCTCAGCTTAAATACAGCACTCCTAAATCTTCCCCAAACTCTCTTTAAAAGTTTGCATTTCATTTCAGCTTTTCCCAGGTTGCTACTCAAATTCATTTTCTACACAGATCAGCTTCTACAGAAAGTACCAAAGTACCCTGATTCTAAATCAAACAACAGATATCTTATATTTAAGAGCTGCAGAGCTGTTATTTGTTAAGTGGATCAGAATCTCTTAATCCAATAAGCAATCTGTAAAGACCAGTAGGCAGCTTCTGTCCCATTATTGCTGTTTAAAGACTAATTTAAATGGTGATGATTGCTACCATTTTTAGATGTCATCAAGAAAATAGCAATGATAATTCGTTGTGAAATTTATATTTCCATTTTCAGGTTACAAAACACTTCCAGGGCCTCAACCAATATTCCTTTTCTTTCTAACTTCCTGGTTGCTTTATTAACCTATTGTGATTATTGTTTTTATTGTGATTTTGCTGTGTAGTTCAAATATAGGTGCTAATTTTCTTTGATCTTTATTATAATTAAAATATAGCTTTCCTTATACAAATTAGGACTACTAAGAAAACAATGGCTCTTTTAAAAATATGGTTCAAAATGGAGTAAAAATAGAAACCTGCAAAACATCACCATAAATCTCGTTTTCAATATAGATATTCACTTGTACAAAGTAAGGGGTTTTTTAAAGATATATTTCAAGCTTTCTTATCACCTTTAAGAATTAATATAATTTCAAGGAATAGCAAGTATAAATATAAGGATGTCCTGTCTGACAGTAATCTCCAGAAGTTACTTTTAAGGCTAGCAGTAAACAAAGCAATCAGCTTTAACAATTGGACATTTAATTTCTTTTTTTTAACTAATGATTTTCAAAATATATACCAGACAGCTCAGAATCATTTCTCCAACAGTGAACCTTTTCTACCATCCTGTCAGATGTCCACCAGTATGGTAGTATACCATCTATTTGCAATTTTTTTATTTCTGTTTAAATGAATAATTCAGTATAAATTGCTAACCTTTCTGGGATTCCCTTGGTCTTAAATCAGTACTTGTAACAATTAAAAAGACTAGTCCTCCTTTACCCACCAATACACACTATCATAGTTCTAAGATGACAAAAGGCATTCTGAGAAAAGTGCATAAGCACAGCAATACAACTATCAGTAATGTCCAATAAAGTTGCAGGTTGTTTCTTATGATGATTCATGACAGAGAGATTGAAATATATATATAATCTCAAACATTTGGCATAGCTTCAAAGTAAAAATGTTGATGGAAGAGGACAACGTTTAAACTTTACCACTGACAAAAAGGAGATTGCAGACCAATTTTCAATATATTGACTCAGGGTTGCTGCCTTGCAGCTTTGGAGCTATGGGGCAAGGCAGTTTAGTGTCAGGATAAGAGTGTAACAGGTAGCAAACATGATGTATTGGAAAACCAGAATTATTCCTTTGATGTTAAGTTATCCAATCCTGAAACTGCTTTGCAGGTTGAGTGATGAGCTCCTAGGCTGATTTCAGCTAAATTGTTGAGGTTAAAACTCAGGGCTTGTCTTTGTGGGTGGTTTGGTTTTTTTGTGGGGTTTTTTTGGGTTTGTTGGTTTTTGGTTTTGGTTTTTTTTTTCATTTTGTTTGTTTTGGGTTTTTTTATGAATTAATTAAATAATCCTGTATTTATTCAACTATTTTAAATGTGAGCTCATTAAGTTTGAAGTGGCTCCATTTCCCTCAAAGCTAGGTCTTCTACCTTTTGGTTCCTTATCCCACCTTTAATTCTGCATAAAGCCTCAGCTTCAAGACTGCCTGGCTGTACTTTGCCAGCCACGAGCACAGTGCAGAGAGGAGGGTACCCCAGATACCTCCATGGTCTGGTGAGCCAAGCCACAGCACAGAGGTAGTATACATTATAAAGCCAAAAATGGTTAGATAAAACAAAGCAAATGACTTGCTTAGATCAGTTACATCACTTACAATCCTGCCACTTCCAGATTTGGGAAGTATTATTTTAATTTGTGCAGTAACAGCAAGATAGGATGCAATTAAAATAGTACATCTGCACTACCATTATTTTAATTGTTGTTTAATTTAATTGTTGTGCCATTAACTGTTAGATACTGTACAGCATATACAGGTGCAAGGGTGATCTATGATTGTATTTGACTGTGGAGAGAGACTGTTCACAAGAGCATGTAGTGACAGGACAAAGGGGAATGCCTTCAGGCTGAAAAGAGATAAGAGATATTGTATTAGATATTAATGAAAAGTTTTTTACTCACAGGTCAAAAAAGATAGCAAAGGCAAACTATTGCCAATAATGCTGAGCTCAGGATCAAGAACTTTCTTATCACAAACTGGTCCTACAGAAACTCGAATATTTTTCTATTATGTCAAGTATGATCTGCCCTCCTCTTTTAATTTTGGTGCTAAGACAGCAGAGGTATTGAAGTCATTAAGTAAATAAAGCAGTTAATATAGAGCTGGAGAAAGATCAGCCTTTATCAGTGGGACAAACTAAGCTGATATTTAGAGCTGATGTTATGGGTGTTAGCTATGATGTTCAGTCAGATAAACCTGACACCTTAATATATTTTTCCATTTTGATGCTGAGAATACATAAAGTATAGATAATGATAAGGTTAAAACAAACTTTTAGATAATTTTACTGAGTATAGTTCTACAACTATGTTAAAGAAGTTTTACTGTCAAAAACTGGATTGCTTGCAAATATTCATAGTGGTTAGAGTTACTTTCAAGTAAAGACATGTTTTGTTTAGATTTACGTACTTTTCCATGCCAATGTCAGTTTTAATACAGAGAATAAAAGAATCTAATATGTACACAGCAGATGCTAGCAGCATTGTTACTAGCTATTTTCTAATGTTTAGATTGAGGACTACACTGAGGCATGAGGGGAAAATGCTGTGTTGTCAGAAGACAAATTCTAATGCTCTGAGAATGATCAGAAGATTGCTGCACTTTGTCTTTTCATTCATAAAGCAGGCAAAACTCACCATGAGATTGCAAGTTGAAAGTTACTGAATAGCAGTCAGAATATTAACTATGCCCCTAGAGAGCTGTCTGCAGCAAGTCACAAATATTATGCTTATGCCACAAAGAAGCGTTTTGACTTCTCCTATAGTGAGTGGGTAAGGGTAATGTGCTGTTTGGAGCTGGAGCTTGGTAAGCAAGAATGGAAGCGTGTTAGGTCTTTTTATGAGTTTGCAAATTCGCATTTACAGGTACTTATATCAGCATAAATGCCCAGATACTTATAAGTTTTCTCTTGGGATCTGCAACCAATTTTTTCTCTGAATAAAATATTTGAATAAAAATAATTGAATAAAATAATTTAATAAAAAACCCCAAACTTTGGCCCATTGCTTGCCATAATTCAAAGTTCAGCTCACCTAGCTGTTACACTGCTGTGTTTTGTATCTGCCAGTACTAGCAGACACAAATGTGCTATGTGTATATATCTAAAAATAGCTGGTAGGGTTTTACATTTACACTGAGTTTCCTTAACTCCCTGGCTGGAATTTTGAAAGCAAGCTTTATCCTGCTAGAGACTGATCACTCTGCAAGGCAAAGCTGGTCTTTCATTCTGTTCATGTCTTAAGACATTCAACAGTCACACTATTCCTCCCCTCCATTTTTGTGGAAAATGAAAAATGGTACAAGTCTGGTCCAACAGTGTCACATATCTGGCTAGAAAGTTTGCATGCCTTCCTATTTTTGTATGAATTCCATTAATCTCTGCAGCTTGGTGCCAAATAACTGCTAAATTTACACTAACAATGACCTTATTTGTAATGTAGCAGAGCAGAAAATGTGAAGGCTGAGGGAGCCTGTCACCACTGGGTGACAAGGGTGCAAGTTTTCAAGCCACGGAAAAGGATTTGATTTTGGAAATGGAATGCAGACAATGTGAAGCAGTGTTGTATCAACTCCGAGGACTCCAGTTCTGGAGCAAACATGAGAGATGGACAGTGGTTCTTCCAGATGCACTGGAATGAATTAGTAAAAAAATTAATATGGAGTATGAATGCAAAGGAGCCATGGCCTGGAAAGTTGTGCTCAGTAAAGTACTGGATGAATAATGCAAGCCTTATATTGTGTGGAAAAACTTCTGAGATGCTTACCACCTCATTGCTATGGCATCAGAAAAGGGTGGATTCCATTATGGTAATAGGAGTATTTTACACAGCAAAACCTGAAATTATTCAGAACTTTTCAGAATAAAGCAGTACTTTGAGTAGATGAGAAATGACTGGAACTGAGAAATAAAGACAGTTGGATTGGTGACATGAAAGGCTGCAGCCATCTGGACTGGAGAAATGAAAATATGGATCAAACAATAAGCATAGGCATTGTGAAGTGGCATTGTAGCCACCTAAATAGTGGCTACCTCCAAATCTGTAACATCTGTGAGTTTGGGGAAGTATCTCTTCATCCTCTCTTCCACTCTAAGTTTTCAATAAAGTCTGTGGTACTTGCTGTTTCATCTGCAGGAGAATCTGCTTTGCACTTTTCCTCAAGGCTTCCTTGAAGTCTTTCAAACAATGGCTTTAATGTAATGACCCAGACCAGTACAGAGGTTAAGACATGTTCTTCCTAAAAAAGTAGCTGAGATTTCAGAATATTTAAGCAAAGGCTATCTATTATGTCATCAAAGTGCTTTTGATTATGGCAGGTAGTATTATTTTGGGGAGGGGAGGGGTTCTGACGGTTTTGATTTTTTGGTTGGTTCATTGGTTTTGGGTTTTTTGCTTGTTTGTTTAGAACACTATTTTCAGCAGTTAAGTTTGGGCATTCACTCTTATTTAGTTTTGATGTGGCTTTACTTAAGCACATCTGTGTGATTAGTTTCTAGTAAAGCTCAAACTTTTGGAGGCATGTTGTAAAATGGGAAAATAAATTATCCCTTAAGACTGAACTTGGAAAGTAGCTTTTGAATTACAAAAACCCATTTTAATTCTTACAAATATACAGCATTTTTTCCTGCAGTAATGTTCTTTAATTGGTATAAAACTTAAAAATGTCCCAAGAAGATTTGAGAATTAATAGTAAGAGTGCAATCAAAACAGCTTTCAACAATTTAGCAATTCCTTTACATAGAAAGGCAACCATAAGACACAGATTTTCCCATCTTATAGTACTTTGTTGATAAAGGAAAAAAAAAAAAGGGAGAAAAACAGCAAAATGCCAGATGAGTTAAAACTTTGTAACAGAATATTAGAACACAAGTTTGTGTACATTTTTTACTAAACCAATGAAGTCTTATAAGGGGACCAAATCACCACACGCAGGATGTGCATTCCACAGTGGCTTTAGGAGTCTTAATAGTTTACAATAACTGTTGAATATGTCTTGGTCTTTCCTCTACCTCCTAATGATCTTTGAATTGGGGTATCTGAAAGAAGTGATGGAAATAACTCTTGCACAGAGCCGTTTTCCACCTCTGTCTCATAACTTCGGCCATCTCAGCTTGGTATCAAAGCACAGGCAGGCAGGACTGCCTTTAAATAAAACTGAGTTCTTGCATTGGGAATAAAGACATAGGACTGTATGAGGTAGTGTAATAGCAGGATGAGGATAGGTAAGTTCAAGTATTTAAAAATATTTTTCATTTTAATAATCTACAGCAGATAGTCAACAACCTCTCCAGGAAAGCTGAAGGACTCCTTGGATCCTCTCATCCAATGCTCTTTGTGCACAAAGAGTGTGGAGACACATTAAGCACTGAGGTGAAGAGACTTTAAAAAAAAGAGCATCTTGATTTAATACTGTATCATGTCCGCTTTAATTATCATGGTTTGCTTGAGAACAATCAAGCATGCATCTTTTCCATTTAGCATCCCTATCTGCCCTTACATGACCCTCTGTGAGGATTTCCATGAAGTGGAGAGGTCCAGAAGGCTGGAAGCATGGAATAGCAAAGAGCCGCATTGCTCAGAACAAAGGTCAGAAAGACAGACATCACCAGTGCTGCAGGCAAGGGCACGGCAAGCTAGTTAAATCCTTCCCATAATGTCAGTTTGGCTGTAAAATGCAGACATATTGAGTAGGGACTCCTGGGAAGCAAAAATCAAATTTGGGAAGTCACTTTTCAATGATTTAGGTTAATAGGTTGCAGAGCCAGAAAACGCCACTGTGCTCACTGAATGAATCTGTTGCGTAATGCTACACAAAAATTGCTTTTAAATGTATTTCTATTTGCGTAGGAAATGTATTTTAGAAAAATCGTCAAGTCTTAATTTCCAAAATGTTTGTAATGGAAAACTCTACCACACCTCAAAAGTCTGCACTGAGATTAAGCTTAAACCCTTTGAACTTTTCCAAGCAAAGCAATAATAGATAACCAATCACTTTCAAAATCAAGTAGTTTGACAGGCAAAGCTCTTTTACCTTATGGATATGATGGATTCAAAGTTGTTCAGTAAACAGGGAAAATCCAGAAGTCTTTATGCTTATATTCGTTGTCATAACTGTAAGGTATACATAAATCTTTCCTGTAAATTACTATTTTGAAAATGAGCAATTGCCTTGATTAATTCCCTTTCTAAATATTCCAGGCACCCAGAAATTTCCATGGATGGAAGAATGAATGCCAAATATTAGATATGTATGGTTAAAAAATTAATCTGTTTAATATGTTCTGGTAATTAACCATTCACCAATCTTCATTGCCAAGGGGGAAGTTCTTTTCCATCTCTGATTAATGGATTATATAAATATTTAAATATATCCTTTTTTTAGCAAGAATTGTACCTAATATGCTAAGATAATGTCATTCCATATGAATAAAATATGCAGTTCCTCTTTTGAAATATTTTATAATATTTCAGATTTCTCTGCTTTTTTCTGGATTTCAATACATAAAATATTCTATATTGTGTAGCTGTAATACTTCATAGGTGTTAGACAGCATGTAAAAATTCATTGTATTCTTTAAAAAGGCTGGTATTTGATTGTTTTTGTGCTGCACCTCACCGGCATAGCATTATTCAATTGCTCAGATATCAGGGCTCCTCCAGTTTTCTAATGACATTTTTATTTTTTTCAACAGCAAACATCACCAAATCTCAGCCACAAGAGTTTCCTTCCCCAAATGTTAGTCATATGTTTAATACTTCCCACCTGGCACATGAAGGGTGTTGATCCCAGTGCCAGAGAGTGTCCCAGTACTCTGCGCCTCCCTTGGCACGCTGTTCTCAGACCCTCTTGGCAAAACAAAGAGAAGTCCATTCTACTACGTTACCTGAATATTATTTTGCAAGAAGATAGTTTTGATGTTTAGAGGATTCAGCCAAGCTAGAACATATGCCAGTGACCTGTGACCCCACAGCACTGGTGGCAGGCCAGAAAGGTCATCAGCAAAACCCATCACTGGAAAAGCTGCTCTGTATCAGGTACCGACCAGCTGGAATGTCTCTCTTAGAATTGTTAGCACACAATAACAAATCATCTGGCTATATTTTTCTTTTAATGAATGATTTCTAGGTAACATCAAGCTCTCTTCCTAATTCGTAGAGGGTATCATTATCTGATACCATCAATGTGCAGTGAGGTGCATCCGGAAAGAAGTGGGAGCTTGCCCTGCTTGTAAAGGGTTTTTTCTCTTCTGCATCAGGTTGAAAAGCATAAAGCTGGGGAAGACAGCTCAGAAAAACACATTCATTTTGTTGTGTATAGAAGGGGCTTTCTACATGTCAGGCGTTCATTCTTTGAGTAAAATTTTTTAAGGAAAAAACCCTTCACTTAAAAAAAATCACTATTAAAATGGACTGAAAACTGTATGCAACTGTGAAATTAACTACTACTTTTTCTTCAAATCACGGTGCTTACAAAGTTATGGCTAAGTTCATTAGTTCACCCTAAGCCATTTGCCATTCACATCATATTATTCAAGTAGGTAGAACAACCTATAGTTATCATGTTGATTCTATAAATATAGCCAAAGGGAATATTTTTATTTTCAAAACAAAGGCTGTTTTTGGCATTAGAATATTCCTTTTAGCAGTATATTCAGCTGAAATGACACGATTTGGCACTGTCAATGCTTTTGACTCATGATGTAGGATGAAGCATTTTGAAAATAAACTCTTCTCTCTAATATATTTCGGGAAAATCAAACATTATCTGAACTTCATTTTTAACTGCTTAAAGAGGCACTAACCGTTAAAGAAATTAGTCGCTGTTAAACTGTGCTTGCTGGTAACACACTGCTGAGCTTCATGTAGTATATGAAGGACAAATAGAGTAGGTTTGGAAGACTTCTTATTTACATGCCTTCTTGTAATTGACACAGACACATGAACTGCCTATTTCTTTTGGCAAGGGCTGCTAAAGTCACAATTCCTGATACAGCCGTGCACATACTAGTGTCAGCATAAAAATGGGGACAAGAATTAATAGATCTTGGTGAAACAGAGGATGAGATCTCCTTTGCCATTGAATTCATGCAGAAGTGAAGTTGTCCAGGTTTCTATCTGGTCAATGTAAAAATAATCCACAGGGATATAAAGCAGCAGTCACAAAGCAGACTGTGTATGTTCCCATCACATCTTTCTTGATTTCCATTTTTCTAGACCTTTCTATCAGTCTGTGTTAAATCATAAGATCTCTTTCACGGGCCCATAGAAGCAGTTTGCTACCATTCGAAGTGCTGAAATTAAGATACAATTTTTGAAAATACAAAGCCAGGAATAAATAATGAGCAAATTTAGACACAAAAGGAGAAAATATTTTTAAAGACAGTATTTTCTGCACTGAATCAGGAAACATTGTGCAACCTTTTCGAATCACTGCCTCTGATGGCTCATCTGCCTTTAGGAAAAAGAGCTCTGTGTGCTAGGAAAAACAGACACAGCATTTCATAGCATAATAAATTTTTATGACTATTATAACAGAAATTTTTGACATTTTGAACGCTTGAAAATATTAATCTCTGAGGACTACAAATTAATACCTTTGATAATTTTATGTTGTTTTTCTTAAAAATGTTACTGTACCTTGCCTGGCTTGGCAGGGAGTGTGAAGAGGAGCTCAGTCTGCTCATCCAAAATGCTGGACTCATGTCCAAGCAAAGCAATATAATTGTAACCCCACTTTAATCTTACCTAAGATGTCTAGAAAAAAGTGAGTGTGGTGCATCAGCAAAAGGCCGCAAAAGAACACCTTTGCACAAGCAGACATCCATCTGTTCTTGTCAAAGTTTTTGAAAATGTAAAGTGACGTGTAGATAAATTTGCCCATCTGCATCACATGGTCTTTACTTTGAGTATTGTTCTTACTGGAACTGAAAGTTGAGTAAAAGTGCTCTATTCTGCTGTGTAAAGCTAGTTTATCTCTGCTTAACTGCCAGATTTCCTGAGAAACAAAATGTCTATACAACAAACACTTCTGCATAAATGACAAAAATTACTGATTTATTACTCATGGGTAAATATTTGCACAATATTCAAATATACCATGCATATGTAGTTCCAAATATCTGGCCCTGAAACTATCCATATTTCAAGGAAACTTCTCCCAAATGTTCTAATGTAATTTCCAGGCAATATAAATGCTCGTTATATTGGGCAGCTTTCCCAATCGTGGAGAAAAAAGAAGCGTTTCTTCAGAAAGCCTTCATAACTCCCAAATGCTGATCCCTTTTTCTTCTGGAGTAAGAATTCCTCTTTCTGCTCATCATAGTCTTTCTTTTGTCCACTACAGTTGTTGAAGGGGAAGCAGTTCAAAGAGGAGATATGTATTTCAGAAGTGACAGCATTTGCTTTTAGCATACGGACTGAATTAGATATATTTATCTTTCCATGATTACAGAAGGTCCTGCCTCCTTTAAGATGTAAACATATGATCTATGCTGCTTTGTCCTTTCTTAGGTCAGCTGTGTGAAAATACGTCAAATGAGAACAGAAGATGGAAGGGAGAAGGGAAAGATGAGTAGGAGTGAAGGATTTGGACCAAAAATCCATGGCTGAGTTCTTATGTTTCAAATGCTAGTTGCAGCTATGCAACTTTTCTTTGTCAAAGACTTTCTGAAATAGAAAAAACTTCTTTAGCCTTACCAGAATAGAGCAACTTTATAGAATTAGTGGATATTAGCATGACATCATGAATAATTTTATCTTATTTTCTCTTATCTCCTGTTGGGTGCTGGGTTCAACACAGATACTTGGACTAACACAGTAAAGTCTACTTTGCAATAATAACTGTAAAGCATCCAAAGACTCATATAAATAGAATTTGCTCATATTGTTATCGTTTGAACCAAAGTAGTATCTAATGGCTGCTGTATTTTTAGTGTCCTTGTTGTGTTCTTTACTGCACAAACATTTTATGCATGATTTATATTCTATATAAGGATCACAGATGGCTATAGGAATAAAGATAAAATAAGCACAGAAAGAAAAGCAAATACAAGGTCACAAATGTTATCAAATATACATTCTGACAGTAAAATAAGGTTTTCCTTTTTGTTGGTGTTTCTTCCATTGTCTTATCATAGTAAGCAAATAGTTGTTCTGATTTGGTAATTGGACTTCATTAAAGCAGCTGGTGGGAGAAAGAAAACTAATATCTGCTGTGGAATCAAAAGAAATATGAAAAGGAACAGAGGCTTAATGAAAAGTCTTGTAAAGGAAGCCGAGTTGTTATATTAAGTGTTCAATTAATGCAAAAGTTCATTTCAGCAGCAAAGCAGAAAATATAGATAAAAAGATTAAAATTATTTGTTTTTAAAAATATCTTTGGTTAGGTTTTTTGTCCTAGATGTATGTGAGAATTAACAAAATATGCTAGAAGACTATAATCAACAGGTAGTATCAGAGGTGCTGTTTACTGCCCAGCATTCCAGACATAAGTCTACCTTTTTCTATGTTCATGCTCCAGAAAAGTCTAAACAGATCTAGTAGATATTCAAACATGTTTTTCATTTTTAGGATCCTTAGTCTTAATTTAAATTTTTTGAGGACATTTTCTCTATGTGGGAAACAGTCATCATTCCTATGCAATAGCCTCACTAACACTGAAAACAAGAGATTGTGGAGTTTTGAAAATATCTTCACATGCCTATTTTTATTAGGCTTTAGGATGGTTTTTAAAGTGACATTAATATGGCAGAATGAGCTCCCTTTGACTTGGTATGGTGCTTACACTAAAGATTTCTAACTTCAAAAGTCTTGTTCTCCATTAAAGCCCTTGTATTTACACTTCTGCACTTGAAGCAGTACTGCTTTATAACCTACAGGTAGCATGTACAGTTGATCGATAAAAATCTAAAGCAATACAACAGAGATGATAGAATGCTTATGGTCTGCTTTTACTGATCCTCACTATCATTCAGAATCCAAGCTGGCATTTTCAAACCTGAGATGATATCCAAAGAGAACAGATTGACCTATAGACTCTGCCCTGTGGCGCTTTGGACCGGGTCACTTTTCAAAGTGTGCTCTTTCTGCCCCATGTACCATCCGAACAGGTGTTCCACTGAAGTTTGAATGATGGCCAGCTAGCTCAAAAACAGCTAGGGAGTAGAGGTGAAGGGCATCAAGGGACTGAAGGCAGAAAAATGGATAGAACTAAATGAAAAGCAGAAGGAAAAGGTTATATTAAAGGTTATATTGAAGTAGATATGGGTGAATAAGTATAAGCAAAGCTTGGGAAGAGACAAGGTACAAAATATTGCAAATAGAAAAGAAAGACACAAAGTGAGAAAATATAGCAAAAAATAAATAAATACAAAAAAAGACAAAAGAAAAAAGGCAGAAAAAGATTAAAAAATGAAAAAATGAGAATCATTTATTTATTATTGTCTGTAATGGAGAGAGATTTTTTGAGACTGAAGTATATGCATTAGTTATGTGGATATGCATTATAGCTGTGATTTCACTAAATTTAATCCATATAATCCCAATTTAAAGCAATACAGGATTCAGATGTATATCACTTAAGTAGTTCAAGATAAAATTACAATCTCTATATAGAATATTACCTCTGTCTTTATATGTATAAGAAAGACTGTACATTGAAATAACTTCAAGGATAAAGCTATTAAGATAACTGGAGCAAAAGACTGAACATGAATAAAACAATAATAAATGTGAACAAGAAATTAAGAACTATTTTAACTAAGACATATTGCAGTCATATATGTACAAGCAGCTCGAGACATTTAAATCTGAATTGGCAGAATTGTTTTGAAATGAATGTATACTCTTTACACACTCAATAAACACAAAGTAAATATAGTGTCCTTGAGTAATTTACAGAAAATAGTAAAGACTGGAGTTGTTAATCAGCGTTTAAGTCTAAAGAAAAGAGAAATTAAGCTAACTTTACTCATTTTAAGACAAAAGACTTTGTCTAAATTATAGTTAGTTTCAAATTACCCTTGAAACATTTATAAATTGTATTACAAAACTCTGGGTGCATATAACTGTGTGGCTGGATCTTAGGTTTAGTGGAACAATACAGTTCTGATTGGAAGGAAATACATTTCCTCTTCTAAAACTTTTCTTATGTCATTTCTAGTCCAAAGTATAAAACAGTATTCAACCAACTTTCACCAAATGAAGAAAACACAGGAAAGTACAGGACTCTGCCAGGAATTCACAGTGTCTGGATCTCACCTCTTGTGTAACAAGAGAATACTTACCTTAGGAAAGCTAATTTTCCCTTGTAAAATTGGACTATATTTGTGAAAGCCAAAAATGTAAAATAAGTGAGACAGTTCCCACTAACAGAAAGAAATATAGGAAATCACATTGCCAGGATCAGTCAGACATGGAGGCAACAGGATTTTTTCCCCACCTCATTTTTATAGCTAGGAATGTAACTAAAATAGTACCATTATTCAATGATCCTAAGGAACAGGGGTTTTTTCAATGTACTCTGCTAGGATGAACGTCTTGATAACATGTCAAAGTCTGTGATAAAGTTGCACAGGAGGGACACCAGATGACTTGCCCTAGGTATACTACCCATAGAAAATTAGATTTGTTGAGTTCTCTTTGAGCAAAGGGCGCATTCTGTTGTTAAATAGCCTTCTGTAACTTTCTCTACAGCATAGTTTGTACAGTTTCTTGGTTTTTTTCCTTATAAGTCCATAAGACAGAGAGTTTCAATAGATAGGCTGGTGATGTAACATATCCTTTATAAAAAACCCCAAACCCCTTAGAGTGAATAGATAGGGTTTTATCAAAAGACTTTTAAGAATGGTGTTGGATATTACATTACCATTATATATGGGTATTCCTAAATATTAATAAAAACCATAATTGTGTGCTCTTTAGTTACGTTCACCATAAAAATAAAGCCTGATTGATTTTGTTTGTTTTGTTTGGGTTGTTCCCTTGTTCCAGGATATTTCACCCTTCATCAAGTATCTTAGGAAAGGCACTGATGGATAGAATAATTAAAATGCTATACTGAAAGATCTGAAGTGACTGAAACTGGACAGAATATTAGTGCATTATATATGCACACCTAGTTCAAGAAGACATTTGTAAAGCAACTTTTCTTTCAAGCAGCAACCACACTGTATGATCCCAGTGATATTACAACTTGCTCTTTGCCTCAGGAAAGATAAAACTTACAGCTCTCTAAATATTAATTCTTAGAGAAAGACAGAATCCTTAAGAGGACTTGTGCTTGAAGAAGGCAGGAATACAGCAGTAAATTCAAGTCCCTCTCTCAAAAGAAAACATATGACTTACAATGGATGTTACTAATAAATAAAAATTTTGTCTGTTTTTCAGAAGATGACAGGCAGTCCCATTATAGTTCCAAACTAGTATTTAAATACACATCACATATCTTCCTTCTGTGGCAGGCATAATTTAAAACAAATTACAGAACTCTTGTAAAGTATTAGTTTATGCTGTTAAAGCAGAAATCTGATTAATTAACTCTCAACTTAGGAGAAAATTACAAAAACCTGTAAAAATATAAATCTCATGACTGGTATTTACACAGATCCCAGAATTGAAAATAACTGCCTTTCCATTTAATTACTTTGGCTATTAGTTTGTTAGACTTTATGCACATTTCTAAAATATAAATATCACAGCTAGACAACATAGCTTGGAAGCCATGACAGCCAGATTTGGCAGTCAGTTCATCCATTCTGCTTTCCCTTATCATTAATCTAGTCCTGAGTCTATCCTGGAAAAACAAACCATTTTTTCTAGTGACTTTGTTACTGAATCTGTTATACAGGTTTAATTAATTTGACTAAATATGAGAGGAAATATTAGAATAATATTTTTATGATTTTTGAATAATAATTTTTTATTAAAATTAAAAATCAATTTTCTTGAATTATAATATCCATTTAACTTAAGACATTCTGTTACAATATTCTAGCTAATTTTTCAGGTTTATATTATGGCCTTTGGTTTAAAGATGGAAAATATTCAAATAATGGAGCTTGGTAGCTCTTTTAAATTTTTTTCTTATGATATAATATCTTAAAATAAGTTTTGTCACTAGTAAGCTTGCTTTATTATGTTTTTTTTCAGACTTGCTTAAGATCAAAGGATTAGCTAGCAATAAAATATGATATGCAGATGTATTTTAGAACTTCAGTTAAAAATATCGAGTCAAATGCCACAAACTGGTTTCACAACTTCACATCTTAGCATTTGCTTATCAATAAGCCCATCCAGAGAGCAGGTGATTGTCTAAAAAATAATAATTCAGATTTTTCTTTACTTAACCATTCACTTCATCTTCACTGTATACATCAGACACTATATATATTCCTACAAATATGAAGAGATTAAATAACTAAAAGATTTAAACTAACATGTCTAGGGCAAGTAAGAGACTGAAATATTATTTTCAATCACATGTTATAACTCCTTGCAAGTGTTCCTGCAAAGTGTTTCTCTCCTATTCAAGACTGATGTCAAGATGCAAGGAAGCAACAAAAGGAACATTATTTGCAAACTTTTAGTAGAAGATGGAACTACAAAAAATACCCTTTTACAGATTTAAGTGATGGTCAAGGAACATTCCTGATCAGGCCTTATATTGAACTTTTCTTTTTCAGGTTCATGTTATTATGTGGAATTTCAACAAAAGATTCCTGACAGGTGTACTCCTGGAAATGAGAGCAAAACTGGACTTTAAATTATCTACATTTCTTTAGGCACCAAGTTAACTATTTTAACAATCTTTTCGAGGACCAAGAGCAAATTAAACTTGTCATTCAAAGTCCCACAAATGATCAGAATTAATTTTATGCCACTAAGAAGGCAATATAAATACATTAATTCCAGTTCTTTTGTCAAATATCTTTCACAAATAGCAGCACTAAGTAAAGAGCTTATAAAAGACATAAAATGATAAAGAGATGATTTTTGCCACTAATGCAAATTGAAGACACCAGTAAGGTCTAGGAAACCACCACATGGTGCTAACTATCCTTTTAAGCAAGAATGAGAAAGTACTTTGTATCAATCTATTTTACTCTAATATTACAGTAATTCTGTCCTCATGACAATATTTTCATTAAAATTTAGGTTTACATTTTCCTACACTGCACAGGGTAGTTTTAACCTTGTCAGTTTTCTGGAATTTTGACTGGTTGTCTCTGCTGCCTTTTGCTTCCACCACCCTGATAAAATTTAAAAAGGGATAAAGTTGCCAGCCTACTAAAATACAGAAGATCTGAAAGGTTAACACAGTACATCAAGTGAATAATGAATTGTGCATGAAAAGTTTAATGTCTTATTCACAGCGCAGGAATTAGTAATAAGGACAGAGAATTACAGAAAATTATTTAGTCCTCATGATAATGTTTGTAATATGAACAGAAAGCGTTACTGAAAAGTAAAATACTTTTGAAGTGCATGGTTGAAATTGTAACCCAGAGCTTGAATTGTGAAAGAGTAGACGATGGACATCATCAAATGAAAAGCAGATGTAAGAGAAACCAAAACCAAGGAAAAATTCAGTGCTTTGAAAAATGTTCATTATAAGTTATGAAACATTCTAAGAGCTCGGCTTATGGGGATAATCTGTGGTTTTTAAAGAACCTTATCTTTTAGGTACTTTTTTTATAGCTAATCATTAACAAAATCTCTGTATCTAATCTGAAGAACCAGATACCATTTTTAAGCAGAAAAGCAGAATAAGTAGTAGCACCTTCTGTTATTGTTTCTAAACTTGATTATATGCAGATGCTGTTCTGAAACATACATATTTTGCATACATACAAAAAAAAAATTGTAAAAATCTGATGATTTAAGTAATGAACAGAATGTTAGAATCACTTTAAAAGGAACTTTTGGGTCACAGTATTTAGTAGTAATCCCATCTTAAAATAGCGATTGTCTTCTCTGACCTAAAGGTAGAATACCAAAACTTAACTATCTCATTATTATTTTCTTCAGCCTTATTTCCTAAGTAGCTAAGTCTAAAACTGGAAACTAGTAACAGTAAGAGAGGAAGGTTGAATATTGTCCAACTCATTAATTGAACTGAAATTTCTGTAAAATGGAGCACTTTTCCTGTGCCTGAATTCAGTGGAAAACCACAGTCCATATGAAAAACAGTCACTAGTTTGTTTCAGCCGTTAAAAAAACTTCATCGAATACTTCCATGGTAACTACTTATGACACTCTACTCCCAGCTGAGAAATAAAGTGATACTCTGTTCAAGGCTGAATATTCAATTTAGCTTGCAACTTATGAACATCATCATGCCAGTTTAACAGTGGACTCTCAGACTCACTTGAAGTGACTGACAGTGGGAACAATTTAGCTGCTACTTGGCCATAAAAGAAAAGAGAAAAAAAAAAAGAAAAAAAAGAGCCTATGTTACTGAGATATTTGTCTACATCTGCTTTAGTGAACAGTTCTGTTGATGGTGAGATTCTGACTCAAAGGGTCAGAGTGCCCATTTCATCATATCATCCTTCTTTTTTTCACACTCCACTGTAGATGAACCCTGGCTGTGTCCATGGACAGAATGCCATTTTCAAGCAGAGTGCATCAGCTTGACAATACAAACACATCTTCTAGATTACATTAGTAAAAAAAGAATCCAGTTCATACACTCCAAGACCACTCTAATATGTTAATATTGTTCCAGTTCTATCTTCAAAAGAGAACCCACAGTAGAAATAACTGGAAAAATAGTCTTCATAGATGTCATGGAAGTTATTTAAAAGTAAGTTTCCATCTGTCACTAAGACTGATAGTGGCTATAGCTGTTCCATATCAATTTCAAAATGATGACAATTTTAAAACTGAGGTGTTACAAAAATAATTATTTTGATCTTTGCACATTAATATCTTAACAAATCGGAGAGCGGCAATTTCAAAATTACCCAGTTCAATTAAAAGTATATAGGATTATATAGAATATATATAATTTTTCTGATGAAGATTCTATTACAGAATTATGCAAATAATTCTATAATAGTTTTCCTATAAATAGCTATTGGTTAATGCATTTATTGCTTTATTATTTAACAATGCAATACAAGCCAGCAAGAATTTGTCTAGCTTCTGCAGGAAAAATATTTGTCAGTGTTGTCTGCCTCCTGCCTGTACATACTGAGGAAAGAATCAAAGTAAATACTGAGTGTCCATGTTTCTTTCAATCTGTTAATCAGAGGGTTAAAGAATATTCCTAAATAAGAATAAAGAAGAATGATTGTTTTTTCACCATTCCGGCCTTGAGTGGGAAATGGATTGAATTATCAAAGTGGAAATAAGAAATTGGAACAAATGTAATTTGCCCGTCTTACCACTCAAGTCCTGCTGCAAAATCACTTTAGCTGCCTTCAGGCAAGAGAGAAGATACAAGCAATTAACTGTTCCTGCAATTCAAGGAAAGACAGATTCTCTTGTTGTTAAGTAAAACTGAAGAAGAAAGTTCCTCTAAATTTACAGTTATAAGCACCTAGTATAAATGTGTAAACGAGGCTGAATATTACTCGTCATATGTACTTTGTATAAACCTAATGGTATAGTGACGTCCTGCTCTCCAAGTTTTTGTAACTTTATATAATTACCTACATATCTCCTTTATACAGTTTTGACAAAAGGTTTAGAGAGTTCCTACAGTAATTTTGACTCCTTTTGGAAAGTCATGTTAAAAATTTCTTACCATTACCATGTGACTTTAGAGAGAAAACGGCCTGACACATACTAGGGATGTCACTGTTACTTAATGCCTCAGGATATAGAAGAACTAGTGTAACATAAACAACTCCTGTAGTGGATGTAAATAATGGTCTTTTTTATTACCCTGTAGATCTGCAATATGTTGAACAAAAGCAAAAAAAACCATGTGAATTAGGTCTTGAAACTGCAAGTTATAATTCAAAATTCCAAGTGTGTGAAAATGGGAAAGTGCTATGGTCTCTATAGTTGATGAGTAAATTGAGATATATATACAGGAGGAGTTAGATTTGTATAAGATTTTGTTTGCAGCATTGCTTCAGTGGTAGTTTGCAGTCATTGCAGCTACCCACCTACACTTTGGTTTTAAAGTCAGCATTGGATACTATCTGAAGGATATTACTTGGTAGCACATGTGCTCTGCTACTTATTCTCTGAGTATCTGCTTAGTGCTCACATCAAAACCCTGAGAGTAGAAGAGAGGGGTCTTTAAACTGCCCTAGGTCTATTCTTTAAATTTTACCAAGAATAGTGCCTACAGGTTCTGCCTGTCCCTGGTTACTGTCAACAGATGCTTTAGGGCTGTTGAAAGATCTTTTAAAAAAATAAATGACTGAAAACAGTCAGAGAGACTAGAATATGACTCTGGAGTGAAGAGAAGGCCTTTCCCCAAGCCCTCTGTAGCTTGAGGGACTTACTAGGCAGCAGGTTGGCTTTTGCAAATTCATGAGGATCAGTTCTTCCTGTGAAGATTTTTGCCCCTCCCTTGGAACAGGAGGAACATTTTTGGATATAGCACACGTGTGAATAGGGAAACCTTCCTGTGAAGTTTTACAGGAAATGTATTTAGGAGCCTCAAAGATTCGCCATAAGGGTTTCAATTAGAAGCATGTTAGAGAAATAGAGTTTGCAATTGTATATTGAATTTAATTAATCTCAATGTGCATGAAGACAGTGGGAGGCAATGAAAAAAAAAAATCAAAAATCCAAAACAACAAAAAAGAGAAACTCTAGCTACTCTGAAGCTTCTTGCATTTTCACAAAATGACACCATTCTTTCCTTTCAAACAAACATGTCATGCCCTCTTAACTCCAGGCACGATATTTCATCTTAACACTGTCTAACAATGGAGCTTCTGCTGATCTTTGGATGAAAAGTGAATGTATAATGGAGACTTCCCAGGCTTCTAAAGTTTGTGTCACAAGCATGCTTACAAAAGTAGACTTTTTTTTTTAATGGGAATAATTTATTGATTTTATGGTCAATTAAAATCAATATTTTCTTATTCTTAAATCCACATGCCTCTGCCAAACTGGAAAAGGCTTTTAAAAATTATTTTTCCTTCAGCAATTTTTTATAAAGGCTGCATTTTGCATGCTTTTACTGTTGCTGCTTTCACTTCCAGCTTGTCTCTCTTTTTGCACTCCCTCTCATGCTGCCTGTTAAAATGCTCTGAATTTTAATAATGTTTTGATACTGAAATTTTATCTTTGGGATTTTAAGCTTAGATACCACTAAGATTAGTGGGATAAAGGTGAATTTTTGGTTAAGACTGCCAGTTATAAACTATTTGTATAAGTGCCCATGAATAAGACTGTTAAAAAGATATTCAGAGTAAACTGAGCAGATTCTGTGATCAGTATAAGTATATATATGGATTACATTTTTCTCACTTGCCTTAGGATTCATCTGATGAATTTATTCATCTGATGGCTCACACAATTATAAACTAATAAACACCTGTAGGAAAACAAAAATCTCAGTGAATGACTGATCCTTTCTCAGCAACATTATTATTTCTATATGTTGCAACTACCAACCATTACAACCTGTCAAACTAATACACATTTTTTTATTCCCTTTAATGCCCTTATTTTTTCACAGTTTTTATCCGGAAATCAATATCAGACTAAAATTTTCAAGTAAATAATTCATTTGTCTTGCTATGAGAAGACTTTATGATGTTGCTTAGAAGCCAGCTGGTTTTCCACTCTCAATTTCTAGCATCTGCTAGGGTTCTTGTCATAAAGATTAAATGTTACTTCAGGCATATAATTTCTGAAGTATTCCTTCTAATAATGTAATTCTGTACTTAGACCATTGTCTTCTGTCTGTAAGGACTATGCATCTATAATTTCTTTCAAAAAGCTATAGTATTACATTTTTTGTCTGATTTTTGCACAATTAGGTGCTGAGTTATTTATGACCAGTGAAGCTAAGTGCTGCTTTCTAGTAAAATTGGCCCTCGTGTGACAAACTCCATTTTCACAAAATACATTTTCCCAAGGTAACCAGTAAACTTTCATCTAAATTTTAGTTTGGACCTTGGGGGAACAATGTAACACAGGCATGTTTTTCATTGAAATAAAACTTTTTTTGCTGTATATATATTTAAGCCCATTGTCATTTAACATTCTCAGAAAGAACTGACTCAGTTTTTAGCCACATTTCTCTTATTGACACTAATGGGAATTGTGCAACTAGTAAAGTTTACAACCCATTAAATATCCAGAGGAAAACATAAAACACTTCTGCTTCCTACTGCTGTACCCTAATTCAGTAAAATTTGCTGAACTTTTGCCATGCTGATGTCAGTGGGAGTGGTGTCAGAGGGATGAATTTTACTTGTCGTATCAACTACCTGTATTGAAACATTTACTATGTTTTTGGTGAGCTGTTCAGCTCCTTAAAAAGACTGCAGACTTTTGGACCAGGTGGACCGTGAGCTAACCCAGCTGTATGGAGGCAAGCTCAGCCTTGGTTTTTTGGCAAGAAAATGTTCAGCATGGACACGTGCGTAGCACTGTTGGGAGGTGCAGTGAATCCATGGTACGGTGCAAACAGAGAAGAAAAATAGAATTTCTTCCTAAATATTTTTGAAGTCAACCTAAATCACTCCAAACCTCCAAAGAAAAAATAACATTTTGGTGGAAAAATGCATGTATTTGTGAAATGAAGATGATTGTCATATAAGATACATTTCAAAATTCATGTATTATCAGTTTAAACACAAAAATAAGTATTTTATCACCTTTTCTCCTTTCAAAAGACAAGACATGTTCACCCATCAATATAAGAGGTACACTTGAGTACTAATTAAATTTTAGATTTCTGTAAGAAAAACATTTACATGACAGATAACCTGTACAAACATTATCATAAAATATTATATTGTTATTATGTTATTAACCATAGCTCATATATCATTCTCTCAGTTTGTCTTCATATACACATGACTAACAAATATTTAAAGGCTGGAGATTAGACAGATCTCAAATGAAATTTTCTAATCTAAGGAAAAAAATACTGTGAATTTTACAGTGTTATTTTGATTATCCTGGAACCCTTAGTGACATTTGATGTCATTAATTTTGGATTGCTATGAAATAGAAAGCAAGAGCTGCAAATGCTGGAATAGTTCAGCAACTTTCTCAGTTTATAAACTGGTGTGGCAGATAATTTATTAAACAAATTAGGTAGCGGTTGTTTGATGAATTATTGGGATATTTTTACTCTTTTTCTCTGAGTGAAAGTTTTTCTCTCTTTGGACAGCAGTGATTTCTGTTTTTTCTTCTGTGATTTTGTTTTTTCCTGGGTCAAAGTTAAAATTTAGGTGAAATAGGTAGGAGAAGTGAACCTTGGAAATGTTTAGAAATATATTCCAGAGACATTTTGTAGCAGATTAGAAATAAATTTAAAATATTTTCTTCTGTAATATTATGCTCCTGGTGAGGAAACTGTCTTTTAATATAAAGTCACATTTTGAAAGATTTTGTCCTAGAGGAAACCTGAGATTGCATTGCTTATGTGCTAGGTCACAGTACTGGATGCATATTCTGCCTTTCATAGCAGTGCCAGAGGAATAAAGGGGAAAAAAAATAACAAGAAATATTTCTGTTGCAGGCAAGTTTATTGACTTTGTTTTTAAATCAGCCTGGGGATCCATGGAAAATATACATACTTTAACATTCACATCCTCCATTGGAGCTACAGTGAAATGTCAACTGGAGAAAACTTTACAATAAAGTCACATCATCAAAACAAACACCAGAAACTTCTTTTTTATTTATTGCTTCCAGTATTTTCTCCAAAACAGAGATTTAAGGGGCCTGTGACCCTTTGCCACTCCAGGGCTTGGTCAGGCTAATGATTGGCACCAAGCAGTGGCAGCTCCATTGCCTGCATGTCCCTCTGCCAGTTCAAGGACGTCAGTACAGAGCCTGGGCCCAGGTGAGGTGAATTTTGTCCCTCTGTCCCACCACCAGAAGAGAGAAAAGGGTTGGGATATCTTACCACTTACAATCATCAGACCCGTAGTAAGGCAGATCAAAGAGGGAAAATTATTCTGCTTTTGGTTAAAGACATCTCTGTGAAAAACAACAAAAAACAGTAAAGCAGAGCTTATGTTATGGACTGCTCTTGCCTTTTGGCTGTATGCCTATCCTCTGACATAGAAATACAATACTGATAGGACTAAATGAAAATTTTAATTACTAAATGTTTTTGAAATATTGTTTTCCTCTCTACATAAGACACCTGCAAGTTTCAGCACTGCAGAAAACTATAAATGCTCAAATGTCTATCAGCCTCTCTACAAATGTAGAAATTTTCTGTCTGTATAGCACCTTTAACCATTATGTAGACACCAACCAAGGCTGAGAGTAGTATTAATTGTTGTCTTTTACTAGGTTTTTATTTCTTAGGACAGAAAGAAAGTGTTTATTGCAATAGAGTATTTGTATTTCAAATCCATTCTGTTTCCATAACAGGCATACAATAATACATCAAATGTGTTTTTCGTTTACCCCAGATGAATTCAATGCAGTTACCTAAAATCCAGCATCTAAATAACAACACCTGAATAGTTGTATTTTAATGCCTATTATGCATTATGGGCTAATTTTAATTATTCAAGAATACTCAAGTAGTATAAAATCATATTGCAATATTTGTGTTCTTGAAGTCTTTCTAAAAGTTAAATATGCACACACATACCTGTTATTGCTTCATTTGCTGCTGCTTTCATGTAAAAAAATATATATGTGCAGTTATAGAATGTGAATTATATCTAACTATGGGTACACTGGCAATAAAGATACACACAAATACAACACATACTTCCTACCTATTTATGTATTTCTCTAATCCATATTTTTATTTTGTACATGTATATTAATGAGTATGTATGCACACTCAGAAAGAAATTATCAATCTGTAAGACCACATGCACATAAATATTGTCTAACAGTATAAATATTGTCTAACAGTAAGAAGATCTTTATAATTGTAAGAAAACTGCCTAATGGCATTTCCTAAGCAATTTGACTGCCTCATTTGCATTTGTCTGTAACTGACAAATTGGGATTACCATCTAGGTTTTGGGTTTAAGTGTAAAAGATATAGCCTTAGCTTATCACTTAGCAGATCACTCTGAATCTCTTAAAAGTCAAATTATTCTGTAATCAAAGCTCACATCTTAAAACAATTTACACAAGTGCATATATGTTGTTTTAAAATATGAAATAGAAATAATAAAAAGTTGCATGTTTTTCTCATTTACTTTTTTTTTTTTGCTTCTTGAAGACGTTTGGCATTTGTTTATAATTCTTTGTATCTTTCCACGTGAGGTTATGATTGAAAATTTCCAAACATGCAGAACTCCCAGGAGAATGAGTTAATCTGAAAAAATAAGGCCCATTCTGCAAATAATGTGAACTATGATCACTCCTTCCTGACACAGGAGCAAATTCAGCAATTTTGACTACAACTCAGTGACAATTCATGGTGCCAAGGTCATACACTGTTACACAGAGGAATCACAGTTATTGAAGCAGCAGTTCCCTGTCACTAAGTTGGTTTGGCTACTGGGAGTAACATTAGAAACTGAACTCTTTCCTGAGAATGCCTGTGCTTAGCAACTAACTTTAATAAACTCTGCATGGCCTGCATTTTCCACATACCTTTCATATTTTTCCCTTTCAATATGTTCTGCAGCTAAGAAAAGTCTCATCTGCTCAGCCCACAGCTACAAGCTACTAGTCTGGAACCAAGATCAAATCTGAAAAATGTCAAATATAATGAAAAAGAGCAGGGGATGAGACTGGATAGCTTAGTGGAATGGAAATGGTTTATGAAGTCTCTCACCTCTAACACTGCTCTGAATCTTCTGCTGTCAATAGTTACTGGAACTTTGGAGTATTTCACAATTGTTCAGTGACCTATGCTAAAGAAGTTGTTATTCTCGGCTGAGCTCCTTGTGACTGCTGCCCACATCCCAGAAAAAAAACAGCGTCTGATATTGAGAGAATTTTACCTTGTCATTGGTGATATTAGTAAAGAACTAAAAGAGAATAATGTATATTTGTCCAAAAGGAATTTGTACATCCATTTCATTAGGATGTTATTAGCAATTGCTGAACATTACTGGTATTATTTAGACACCCTTTTCTGCTCATAGCAAATTATCTTTAAAAAGAGCCAATAGCCATTTTGCATTTAGTAAGAATTCAAGAATTACAGAAGATTGTGAAACTATACTTTTTCCCTCTGACTGTAGTCTCAAAGAAGACACAAAGATAGAGGTGGCCATTATCTAGAATTTCTGCAATCTAAAGTTCAATTTATGTAAAAAGATTTATGCCATGGAAATGAAAATACTTGCCATAATCTACTGTTTACCAACCATTAAAATTGTTTACACTATTTGCTTCAGATAAGGATGCAACATTCTGATAAGTTCCCTGACTCTATCTTTCCACTTTTATCTTTTATCAGTTAGTAAGGATTATTGTTGGGAATGGGAGAATAGATTCTTCATCTTTAAAAGTAACACATTGGAAAGTTTGCATAAAGAGTAGTTTTAATGTTTTTCAGTTTTAAGATCTGAGAAGATGGATTCCGAGAAAAAGGGAAGTATTTTCATACTAACTTTTACAAAGAAGTACTAGAAATATCCCTTGATTCTACAGAAATTTGAGCTTCATTTGGTTAGATTAAGGAACAGTATAGAAGACCAATATAATCATAACATTTTTTTAAATATTTTCAGAAACTTTCCAAATATAAAAGCTGTGCAAATATTACATACCTTTTTCTATGTTAGTGCCAGTACTTCTGCCTCTTCTCCTGGTGTTCTCTTTCCTTTTTTGGTGGCTCACTTAATATGTCAAAACTGATCACTTTGTAAGAACTATAGCTTAAGATTTACAGGGGAGCTCTTCTAATTCTCTGCTATGGGCACAGGTAAATTTCTTTATTTACTCTGCACTTTTTAGAAGAAGTGTGCAGCATGTGTGTAGCATACAAACAAGAAAAATTTCATCAACCAGTAAGGAGAGTATTTTCATTAAACAGATAATGGAAAGAATTTTTTCACTCATATTTTAACAAAAATATACTGTGTGCATTCATCCACTCTAAAGACTATATTTTCAGTAATTGAAATAGATGTCTGGATGTTATGATAAGTACGGAGACCCTCTTAAGGAAATTAACCTTTAAATTGCAGTTCTATCATGTTTTGCTGTCACATCTGGTATGTCAAAGAAAGCAGGAAAATAAATGCAATTTTCTTATTTGTCGACTGTTTCATTTTCATTTAGCTTCTTTGTGAGAAATTTAATTCATGGTAGATGAGAAATGCCTGAAGGTCAGGAAGCCAAAAGTACAAGCAGCTACAAAAAAGAATTAATAAATTGATTAAATTAAATTGAATTGAATTAAATATATTATTTAAAGATTTATATTTGTATACATTTTACTAGGATATGTTGTAACATAAAAGCTTATAATGTCAGTAAAAATGCAAAGCATTGAACTATGTTAATATTCCTAATTGGTCTCCAGAGGGAAGGATTTTATATAAAAGGATTTTTCCTGGGGAGAATACCATCACATCAATTACACCTATAAAGACAATACTTTGTAAAAAACATCATGTCCCAAATCTAACAGAGATTCACAGACACTAATAAAATATATCACGTTTCTATCACATAAGATAGCTTGTGTAGTTGTTGTTTCAGTTTGCTAAAGCAACACTGATATCTGATTTACGTATAAGCCTTAGGTCTATAAAAGCAATACAGGTGCATAGCACAGGTTACATGCCACTTCAGAATTAAAAAATAAAGTCTTGATTTTAACCCACAATCCCCCTTTTTCATTTTTATTTTTCTTTTTTCCAGTTTTTTAGTTGATATTGGCCACAGCACTGTTTCTCTTACTCATCAATGGCTCGAATGAAGGGGCAGATGCCCCCTCAGCACATTCACTGATGACAAAAGCTGGGAGGAGCAGCCAATACCCCAGAGGTGCAACCCTTCAGAGGGGCCTCAACAGGCTGGAGAGTTGGGCAGAGAGGAACCATCTGAAATTCAACAAAGGCAAAAACAGGGTCCTGTACCTGGGGAGGAATAGCACCCCTGCACCAACGCAGGCTGGGGGTGACCTGCTGGAAAGCAGCTCTGCAGAGATGCACCAGGGGGTCCTGGTGGACAACAAGCTGTCCATGAGCCAGCAGAGTGTCCTGGTGGCTAAGAAAGCCAATGGGATCCTGTGGAGCTTTAGGAAGGACATTGCCAGCAGGGTGAGGGAGATGGCTGGCCCTGACCTGGTGAGGCTACATGAGGAGTGCTGTGTCCAGTTCTGGCTCCTCAGAGCAAGAGAGACATGGAGATCCTGGAGAGGGTCCAGAGGAGGACTACGAAGATCATTAAGGAACTGGGGCATCTCTCTTATGAGGAAAGGCTTAGGGAGCTGGGTTTGTTTAGACTCAAGAAGGCTGAAGGGGGATCTTATCAATTCCTCTAAGTATTTAAAAGGAGGTTGCCAAGAGGATGGAGCCAGACTCTTGGTGGTAGTGACAAACAATAGGACAAGAGGCAACAGACATAAACTGGAATACCTGAACATGAGGGAGAACTTTACTGAGAGGATGACTAAGCATGGAAATAGATTGCCTGGAGAGGTTGTGGAGTCTCCTTCTCTGGAGCTGTTCAAAAGCTGTCAGGACACAATCCTGAGTAACATACTTAGGGGACTCTGCCTGAGCAGTGAGGTGGAACTAGATGACCTCCAGTGTTCCTTTCCAATTTGTGACCCATTTCAGGATTTTCCTTCTTTCCTTCTTTCTTCCATTCTGGCTTTCCTTTTCATTTTCCCTTCTTATCTTCTGTGACACATTCAGCTCCACATTACACCATAAATTGGCAATGGAGAACATCTCCCAGTACCCTCCAACTCTCTCCTAAGATTATCATCCTTGCTGACTTCTGCTGAAACCTTGAGTTACATTGTGTTAATTCTTTGTGGGATTTCTTTGTTTTGATTATTTGCTTTTCTTTCCTTCTTTTCTTTTCTTCATTTTTTCCCTCTTTTTTTTCCTTCAGAAGAGCTATAGTTTCATATCTGCACTACTACCATGTGCATCATGTTATTTTATGGTCTATTGTTAAAAGAAAAAACAAGAGAATTTGACCCTTGAAGAAGTAGAAAAATGTAAAACATCCATCAAAGAAAAACTCTGGAGGACCAAGCCCAGTAGCAGTAGGAAATACAAGATATAACGATGATGAAATATTGAAAAACAGCCAGGACTTTTTTCTCACCCTGAAAAATATTATGTAGGTACCTCCCAAGCCTTGAGACAACAAACACAAGCCATTGCACAGTTGGTGTTACTGATATGCTTTTTCTTTTCTTGATGATCCTGCAGCTCTGTGTTTTTTGCATATTGTATTCTATTTCCTATTATAATGTTTGTAATTATATATTATTTACACTAATCAAGTCCCTAAAAATATGAATCATCTGACCTGAAAAATCTTTGGCTTACAAAGAACTCTGTTTAGGACGTGGATAGAAAGGATGAGGTACCATCAATCATAAATCCAGATACACACGTTCATATGTGTGAACGTGTGATTTTTTAGAGCAGTAAATGATCTTTAAATAATACCTTATGTCATTTTTTTTTATGTGTTTGTTCACTCAAACTTATCATTTATAGAAAATATTTGACTAAGCTTCATTAGGTAGAATATTGAAGAGTCAACATGACAGCTTTGGATACTATTTGTGAAATGAAGCAGAAGCGTCCTTTTTGAAAGAAAAATATGATCAACACTAAAAATCAACTCACTGTTTCCTATTCCTTGTTCTCTGCACTGCCTCATCACTCCTTTGTGAAATCAAAATGTTCAGAGGTTATCTCAGTCTTGTGATCTGGAACATTCAAAGAAAATACAGAATGTTTCACACATGTACAGAATATTATTGACATGACAGGAGCATTGTATCCATATTAGCCTGCACTGGAGCTAGCACTCAGCATCCAGCTAGAAGCAAAATAAACTCTGGACCCAGAGAATTCATACTAACCAGTTCAACTTTGTGATACCTTGTTATACAGAAATGCATTGTTGCATGTTTAGGTTGTTTTATATGCATCTAGTAGTCAATCTTCAAATTGTGGGTTTCAAGCTGATATATCAGAACCATCCATGCTACAGTGCCTAAGAGAAAGAAAAAATTGAAATTCTAGTTCAGTGCTGGGTAAACACTTCTGTGTGGCCTGACTCCAATATCAGCTCTTCATTTTAATGATAACGACAGCTCTGGTGTTCATTCTAAAATCCTTAAATGTACTTAACAACCTGTTTATGCTTGGAGAGCAGTGAGTTTATGAGGACAGCCAAATGAAACAGATAAGAGTATTATGTAAAACCATATTCTGAAATGTTTATTCTAGCAGTTAGTATGCATCTGGAGTAAATTTGTAGACTGTTATCCTCAGGTTTCATGCATTTTAAATAGAGCATATTTATTTTCATTCAGAAGCAGACAATTTTGTGGGAAATAGCAAGGTTTTGACAGCACAACCACAAATTAGGCATTGTTTGAAAAGGTATAGTCATCTTAGAATCATCATTAATATTTCATGGATCTGAATTTCTCCCACATGCAGGTTGTATGCTGTTTCAGCCATGGATCAGCAGCTGCAGCTATTAAAGCTTTATTTTCATTCCGATATCAAAACTGGTTTTTTTAACACAATGGCATCATTTTATCCCTTATCCAAAAAACACTTTCTGCAATGAAATCAAGGAATCAGAGTCTGACTTGTACTGAATGTGCATATATTTAGCAAGGAATTTATTTATCTTTTTGCCACCATTAGCGCTTACAAATTGTCTATCACCATTCCACTTGAAAATATTTTCTTTAAATGGCTAGTCGCTGTTAAAGGCACTGTCAGTTTGATTTTTATAGCTGTGAAATTATTTTTACACAATTTGTAATAATCTTTTGCAACATCATAAACA
The DNA here is from genome assembly GCA_017589585.1 of Phylloscopus whistleri. Classification (NCBI taxonomy): domain Eukaryota; kingdom Metazoa; phylum Chordata; class Aves; order Passeriformes; family Phylloscopidae; genus Phylloscopus; species Phylloscopus whistleri. The sequence goes on from JADMLD010001408.1 coordinate 4,225,818, forward strand.
AAACTACTTTTCTCTGCAAATGAGAAAAATGTTTCTCCATACAACATATTTACCACATGTGGTTTTAGTAGATATGAGAACTATGCTACTTTTAATACCAGTAAAATTGTAAAAAGTAGCTAAATTTTTACCTAAGAGTTTTATAAAGAGATGTAAGGACAGGGGCTGGTAGCATTTGTAATACTTTTTCCTAGATTTAAATAATTTACTTGAGGAAAAATAGTTAAGTTTAATTAAGTTAGTTCTATGAAACTTTTTTTATTAAATCAGGAAATTCCAGGCTATATTTTAAGATGAGTGAAGACTGATCTTTTGACACAAATAGCAGACTAAAACCCAGAAGTGTTCATAGGTAAAAACAAACCAGTCTCATTTTTCTCACTTCCATCACATCCTGTCCACACTTACGACTCTCATGTCTATAAATGTCCTTACAGAATAAGCTAAAACTAGCAGTGTTTTAAAGCTGAGTTAGAATATTATGCTTTTTATACACTATTATAAAACCCCTAATCTTTTGTTAATATATGCTATCCTGAAGCAAGCAGAAGGAATTTTATTGACTACATATTTTTCCTACAGAAAACAGATTTATGACCTTCAGTGAGGGCTCTGAGATGTCTAAACAAAGTATGAATGCAAGTATGCTACCTGGGCTGTATATTTTTTGCGGTAAATATCATCAGGAAATCACCCATATCTACTACACAAGCAGCAGTAGAGAGGACCATGAGAACACAAATTTTGCTTCAAAACTTTTGTTTCCCTATCACAAAAAAATTGTTTCAGGGCAGAACTCAACTTCTCTCTAACACTTTCTCTCACCGAAGAACACAGCTTGATTTTATGCTACAGAAGCTGTGAGTTTTATCCTTAAGGCACAAAACAACTTTGATAAACAAGAGAAAATATGAATACTTCAGGGACAGAACAACTAGTTCCCTTTCATTAAGAAACTGGCGTGCATATAATGGAAATCTCCTGTGGGTTTGCACGTATCTTGTTCGCAATGAGAAAACAGTGTGCAAGCCTCTTTAAATGGGGAAAAGAATCAGAAAATAGCATCTGAGGGCAAAACATAGCAGCTATGGCTCATCAGCCATCATAAATGACAAGACAGATTCAGAAATTTGTATCAGCCTGATTTTCTCTTCCATCTCTCAATACAGGATTGATACTACTCACCACCCAATTCTACAGTACTGAAAGGAAGGGAAAAAAAAGAGATTTACAGTCCTACTTATATACCTTTAGCCTTCACTTGCAAATCAACCATAGATTTCAGTAGGGTCAAATAATGTTAAAATAAGATAACACCATGTGGGATTGAGGGCAGCTTAAACTGTCCCTAGGCTAAAAGCAAATCCCAAACCTCCTCAAAATAAAAAATGCTTAGTGAAGTAGAATATGAAGTAGATTTGTATTTTAGTTAGAGGTGTATAAAATAATTTAAGTGTACTAATTTGAGAATTTGAATCACAAATCAACATCTAACCTTAAGGAAAATCATAGAGTGGAATTTTTGAGATTGTATCAACAGATATTCACATGGGGGTTTTTATGCCAGGCATTGTTATTTTGCTAGTCTACTTGATTTTAATAAGTAAAATTCAGGTCTTCTTTTTAACAGTTGCAGAGGGGGGATGTCAGATAAGCATAAAAGTTTCAAAAAGGTCTGGTAACCAAAGCTCTATAATGTTCACTGTCTTCCAGATGTCACAGGCTTTAGAACATCTTTTATGAACTCACAAGATGAGTTCAAATTCAGCAAATGCTTTCCTCCATGAATAATTCCCTGGTTGCTTTCTGGAGACCTTGAATTACAGAACATGGTTGTCCACTTGGGGAAATACTTGTTATAAAAACAATGAAGAATAGCAAGAAAGAAAACTTTTTATGCTGTTGTTGTTCTTTCCAGAAACATAAAAATCCCCAGCTATTCACCAGTTACCTTAGAGATGAACTAGCCACTAAACCATGAGGGAAATTAATTATCCACTTACAGGAATAAAGTTCTGGGAGAAAATGTATTTCCAGTGGTGAGACAAATCTACCTCCTTCATTAAAGGAAAACTAAACTATTTTCCAGGTATTACAATGTCTGTATAGGATGGGATATTATCTTTCTACAATAAGGCCAGGGGAAAATTCCTGGTTTTACACAGATTTTTACTGTGATTTCCTCTTACCAACTATCTATAGTGGGACAAGAGTTCCACCCAAATCTGGTTTCTTATGCAAAATAAAAGTAGAATTCCAAGGAACAAGGGAACATCATACTGGTCCAGAGTATATTTACCTGCCCTGATACTGAGAAAAACTCATTTGAGCACACAAGTGACAGAAGAAAAAAAAAAATTACTTGGCAATTTAACAGTGACTAAGAAAGCAAAACACCTACAATGGGGAAAATAAGCTTGGTGGAAATTACTGACATGAATCAAACATGATTAGCAAGTACTTCTGTGACTTTAATCAAATACTAGGAAATTAAACTGGTCCAAAGTTATTTCTCTGATTTTAATATTCCTGTAACTAGTTTTAAATTCGTGAAAGTAGGGCACACCTGATGCACAGAAGGTCAAAACTGATTATGAGTGTATTGGTGCAGCATTACAATTTTAAAAGAATTATCTTTATCTACATTTGTATAGCATTAGAAGTTAGTAGTCTACATTTAAACTATATTCAAAAAAAATGTTTTCTATGATTTTTGCTCTTTCTCCTAAGATTTTTTCATGCAGTCCTTAGTCTTTGTTTTGAATTACTCAAAGAAAACCAACTGATTTAAATTATGAAAACAGGGAGCCACTAGACTGACTTTTCCCTTAAAAATCTCAACTTGCTCACTGAGCTAGGAGAAACACTTTGAAGAGTGTAACTGCTTGAGCCGTTGACTGTATTTGTAATTTTTTGTGCAAGCTTTTCAATGTTTCTAAATAGTCATGAACAGGGCTGCAACTTCAGCACCTGGCAATGGTGCTCCCCTTAGACTCAGCAAAAAATAGGTGTTTGCTTAGAACAACATCCCATGGGGGAGCTAATCTGTACTACCACTCCCTTATTTTGTCATGCAAGAAGTTGTATAGACTAGGTAATTTGGAAACAGAAATTTTGACTAGTGGAGAGGTAGAAAGAATATGGGGACTAGAGGTTTCTTTAGGGCCTTGCTTTATTTTTGTAGTAGAAATTACTGCTATTCCTCTCATCTTTCCAAGAACAGTCTGACTCCCTACATGATCTCCAGCTGCATAGTGCTAGGTAGGCCTTCAGAAAAGGGGACCTTAGAGATCAGACCAGTTTAGCAAGGACGATATAAGGTGTACCTTCATTCCCTCGAAATACAGACCTCCCACTGCCTCTCTCTCAGTTTTCAAACCCCAGCATTTTTTCTCCCTCTCATCAAGATTCAAGGTCTCCTTGAGTTCTCTCAATCCCTCTCCTAGTATCCCCAAACTATCTAACTTTTCTGCCTAGAGGCACTCTCCCATCTTAGCTCCATTCTCCATCTCAGATCACTTACTTTCATAAAATTAATTCTTGCCAATCCGTGGACACAATTTTTCCTTCCTTGACTTCTGGGATAATTGAATTCAAATTTGGTTACTAGGGACAAGCTTGAGGCCCACTGTAGTTAGAAAATACCAAACGACACACAGCATTTGGCAGCAAAATGGACACAGTTAACATGAGCAGGAGTGCCCCATGAGTAAACTGGAATTCATTAGATAGAAAAGATGGGCCCTTTTTGTGAATATCAGAGAAGGTGAGCTTACCAGGGAAGAGTTTGTAAAAGTAGATGTTAAGATGTGAGATGTCGTATCTTTGCCCAGCAAAGATGCTTTTGTATGAGGTGATATTAGACCTTACTGGTCTAATTAGACCAGACCATAAATCTTTATTTTAAATGTGTCATCTGCTTCTGAATATAAAACTATTTGTACCTCAATAAAATAAACCAAAGGCATGCTGAGCTTAATGAGCTCTTAATATTCTGTTATTGTTTCTATTATTCATGACTCTGATACCACTAATGTAGTGAATACACAAACTCTTCTTAATACACCTACCTTAGCTTTATAAACAGACAGTATCTCCATTTTATGTCAGAGGTAACTGAGACACAAAAGCTGACTCACAGCCAGGGGATTCATGTTATGGTCTATCAATTTATCTACATGAAATGTTCTAAGTTCAGAGTTCTAAATCCAAAACACTGGATTAGTTGGCAAGCAAGATGTCTGCACACGATTGTGTTCAAGTAGCTGATCCAAGACAGAGTGAATAGGAGCTGGCAGTCTGAAAGCTAGCTAGTGTCAGCCTTATTCAGCTAAGTTTCTCTGAAGTTCTTTAGGTAAACTCTCATGGATTTCCTCATTTGCCTAATATGTTTTTTTTTAAAATATTCTGAGTACAAATGTTATGTGTTCTGCAAACTAATCCCTCTTTTGTCTTTTATCGCCATGAAAAGTAAAGTACATGGCCTTGAACTAAATGGATGATTTTGCCTTTTCAATAAGAACATGAAAGAGGCCAAATTCTTTACCAGTTTAGTTTTCTTCAGAGAAAAAAAAAGGACGTAATAAAAAGAGAATCTAGTGTTCCAAATAAAATACTGTAAAATAAACTTCAATCTTTGAGTCAATGGAAAACATTGCTTACAGTACAGAACAGAAAACATCCTGAAGTGACCATCTATCATTGCTCCAGATTGCTGGAGGAAATAGAAATAAAATGAAAAAACAGCATGATTTTATATTAATTGCAACTCCAAGATGGTCTAACCACAATCAAAATAAGGCTAGTGTGATGGAATTTATAGATAGGTAATATTGAAAACATATTTTGAGCCTCATTTGATGTCAAGGTACAAAAATCAGATTTCAGATCAATGGTGTAATAAAATGGTACAAAGTAGCTGATGAAAGCTAACTTGGTTCCAACACAGGAATTCATCATGATAAACATATCTCTCATTTCCACATCTGTCATCCATTTTTAAAACCAATAAATCATTTAAATATGGATTTAACTGTTGCTACGAGTTGTTACAGTGTTATGCACTGCACTGAAGGAGAACTTTAACAATAATTCACTTCTTTTAATTCAGAAGTTTAAAAAATGGATTAGAAGCTCACATAATTACTGTGCCCAAATACAACATACAGTAAAACAACTGGGCTTTTTCTGGCTTGCATGTCTATCTTCCCTGGGCCTGAATTCACCTGATAGACCCTTCTTTTGCACAGGAATGAGTGAATAGTTCAGATTAAAACCTGCCTGAGCAGGTAAAATGATGGAATCTCAGGATAGAAGGTAGATACCTGTGAGCTGGATTGGACTGCCACTCAAATGCCGAGGGCAAGGCTGAGACTTGTTTCATCCTAAGCACAGCTTGAGCCCTGCAGGGCATGGAAGGAATGTTGGCTGCAAGGCCCTTAATGAGAGGTAAAAAATGCCTGGTGGAATGGTCTTAAAGGCCTGTCCAAACCCCCCATGCGAAAACATCTACAAATGTTGGGCTGATCTGCTGATTTTTCCTTCTTTTTTGTCATAAAGGAGTTAGATGAAAAAGAAAGGGCTTTGGAGGAAAACAAAAAGAGGGAGTAATTTTGAAAGGCTCATATAATTTTCATCCTTGATCATACTGAAGGAAAGGCTGGCAAAGTCTAAAGGACCACTAGTCCCAACAAACATAATCAGATTCTGATTTCATTATTAAGCTTTGCACAGCCTTGTTAAGAGAGATGATTAGAGTCTCAGTGGTAAACTCACTTTTTAGATCTTTATTTCAGAATTTTAATTCATTTACTCTAGTAAACATTAACATTTTGCTTCAATATATGTATATCTAAGGGAAGCTTCTTAAAAATTCTCCAAAATCTCATTCAGAATTATGCTAAAATTTAAAAATATTGTGATAATGACTATAAAAGGGCTTACATATAGGCTTTAACATACATACATAATAATTTGGCAATATACTAGCTGTAATTAAATTACTTTTAATTTTGTAATTATTGCATTTTTAACTGTTTAATGTGCTATTCTTGCATTGGAATCATGAAGTCAGTATAACACTGCACACAGTATTCATCACTGTAAGAGCTAGCGGAAAAAATCCTACAATCTCTCTAGTTGTTACAATAAAGATGTTGGTTTCCTGTTCACTACAAGGGTAATTAATGAAGAATTTGGCTGAACTGCACATACCAGGCAGCTAAGGTAATACTGTATGTACACGTTTCACTAGAATATAAAGCATAATACAGGGCTTGTTTTCTTATTTTTTATTTTTTAAATCAATCAGGTCACTAGACAACTAAAATTTCAAGCCGTAACTATTAGCACTTTGCTGAAGCTGTGTGTAATTTCATTAATTCTTCTGCTAGTGCTGTCCATCTGAGATAGTAAAAATTTCATTAGTCACTGAATACACTTCATGCATAACAAATGAACAATCAATTAAACATGATTTTTTAAACTCATTTTTGTCTAATTTCCCCCCAAACTTTATTAATGTTCTACATGACATTTACTCTTCCCTTCAGATTTTAAGGAATTGTTGGTTTTTTAATAAAATTCACCTTTTCCTAGCCTAGAACAAGCTGACGAACTAAAAATTAAAATATTACCAGTTATTCCCACAGTATTCTGCATGACTCCAAGCTTTGTGATAAGCTTAGAGATTTACACATCTAGATTTTGTTTTGTTTCTTGTATCTGGTTGCAGTTACCAAAAACATCTATTGAAAATGCTAACACTGACTTATAGTTGAAACAAACCATTAAAAAGGAGACAAGTAAAAATTTTGACTGACTCTGGTTGAGAACTAACATGAGTCACTTTGGGTCTTTCTTTTCACATGAGCTCCTGCCTGATTTTTCTCTTGTGTGGAGCATTTCCTTTTCTGTTGTGCAGCAGCAAGTGTCCTCCTTACCCACACTCAGCTCTTATCATGGCAGTGCATCTCTACCCATAGAGAAGGGCTCCAGGAAGGAGCTCCAGAAAATATTCTTTTCTTACACATCTGAGGATTGCTTGATATGGTTAAAAGATCTTTCACCCTTCAGCCTTCTACAGTACAGTGCAATACCAGAGACAGTAAAACACTGAGAATGGCTTATCTGGAAATTAAGACTCTCCACTTCAACAGACTAATAGGTGATGTTGTATCATTTACATATTTATAAGGAGACTGAAAAAGCTGGAATGGAATACAGAGATAGGAGATTCGTGTTCAGCCTTCTGAAACGCTTTGAGGGTTTTTTTGATAAATACACTATTAAAGCTTCCAATTATTTTCAGTATCTGGCACCACATGGATTCACAACAAACTAACCAGTCTCCAAAAGCATTCACCCATGGGATTTAATCAACCATCTTAGAGTGCAGAACAAACAAGGATGTACTAAGGGAAGGAAGATCCACTGACTTATAACTACTAACACATAGAAACATTTATAAACTCCTTCAAAAGTCATCTGCTGGTGTGCAGGACAAATCAAATAGATCTAATGCAGATGAGCCTGAACAATCTAGCAGCAGAATTCACTCAAAATATTGAAATAATACCTAAGACTGCATAATGATTGAGTTCAATCATGCGTATACATTTGCAGTACAACCGATATAAAATATGTGCATCTAGAAGAGAGTGAAAGCAAATATTCTCAGTGCAAAACATCATTAAACTCTTTCCATGTAAATTTTTCATTTGTCCTGTGTGCACTCTGGTTAAAGTTCCCTAGACTGTAAAGCTAGTTTTCATGTGCTACTTGCTTTTAATGTCCCACTTCTCATATTTTTTAGGATGGGTCAAATACAAAATGTGCCTTGAATGAAAAAAAAGTATGATATCTTCATTTTACATCTTCATTTTACATCCCAGTTAAAAAACACAGGAAAAACACCATATAAGTTTCTTCAATGTCATAAAAGAAAGTTACTTTTTAAGGAGTTGTTGATGATAAGATTGCTCTGTGTATACATATATTCTACCATTGTGCCAAAACTAGCAGCTCATTTCATTTTCAACTCTTCCGAACGGTAAATGCACAGGTTTACAAGAACAACTAAAGGGTCTGTGAACTATCCAACCAAAATCAAGCAACCCCACTTCACATAAAATGATTCCATTTACTTGTAAAAGAATGCGCATCTTGCTCAGCCATGGAGAAGTTTCCTCTTACCTCTCCTTACTTTCCTTTACAAAATCTTGTCCTTCCACCCTCTGGGAGGAAGGTTTTGACCAGGGAGAACAGAACAATTGCCACATAGCAAGGTAGGTATTTGAGACATCATCTGGCAGAAAGTAACCTGCTCCTTGAGCTACTCAGCAAAGATAACAGAGGCTCCTCAGCTAGGGAACAAGGATTCTTCATGCAGAAAGTGTTTTTTCTAGGTGGAGATATGAGGGATGCAGTATTGCAAGAGGCATTCAAAGGTCTGAAGGGAGGTAGTGTAGGTAGAGGAAGTGCTTCTGGAAATTTAGCCTACCTGCTTTAGTCTGCCACTTGCTCAGATTCATTGTTATTCCATAAAATAGTAGGCAGAATACCTTTAAGTTCTGGTTCATGAAAACTATCTATGTATTATTATTACCAGCTATATTATAAAACCTACAGAGAAGAGGAGTCATCTTCAGCCTTCAGACTAAATATTTCCTGAGGGGTATTGAGTCTCATGACTGCAATTGTCAAAAGGGATGTGAATAATGCAGCAGTTGTTTCGCTTCTTAGTGCTTGTTTTTAATCAAGGGGACCTAATTTTAGTTCAGAATTTTCTTGCAGAAATTAGCTAGGGTTCCGTGTGAGCTGCTGCTAAGCATGGTTTCTATCACCACTGCCACTACTGCTACTTTGAGGAAAGCTCTTTGAGTAACCGTCAAAGAAAGAAAAGACAGCATGTTTTCATCCTATTCTGGTCTGATTAGAGGTACCATGAAACACTTTCTCGTATCAGTAATTTGTTTAAGAAAATGAAGAAGGGATAGTTCATTTACTATATTTTACTTTTCTGCTGAAGTGAGGATGGGAAGAAAAAGCTGTCTATTTGAACACATTTCACATTTAAGGGAGAAGAGATGAAAAGTTCATTATGTTTACCGAATAAAATGGTAAAAGTGGCATACTACAACAGGAAAAGCCTGACAACTGACAGCCCTGAACTGAGCTGTCTGGTCTGCATTATTTTAAACATACACCTGGTAGATGGCATCAGGGAGAAGGAGCACAGACTACGTAAGTGATATAAAGGGTAACAATTCCTCATCACAAGAAAATTAATACAACCAAGAAATTTTGTTCATGTCTGAGAATAGTGGGAAGGGATGTTTGGAACATTTAATCAGAAAACTTGATGTAGTTAAAGATGTAAGCTAATCCCCTACATGTTTAAAATTCCCACTGACTTTGATAGGAACTTCGCTTGTGCAAGTGATGCAAGTCAAGACATGAATTTACATGCTTAGGGTAAACACAAGAGTGTGGGAAAGCTTTTGTTGTTCCTTGCAAGGCAAAGCTGCCAGTGAGTCACAGTTCCCATATTACCTCGAGCCTCCTCCCTACCACTGAGAATCAACTTACTCAACTTTACAAGTGAAAGAAGTGCTTGGACATAGTTGCATTTCCCCTGTCTCAGGCCACCATCAATTTGTCCCAGTGAGGAAGGACACCACATCTATATCTCTTCCAATTACTTTGTAATATGTGGTGAAATGAGTGCAATATTCGATGGGTAATATAACTTCTCATGACTCCTTTTTATTCTACACTATTTTGCACGATGTGAATACAAATTTAAAGTTATGGTCTCTAATATGCAATTTTAATCAACTCATAATCACTTTTATAAAATGTGGGATTAGTAAAGTTTTAGCTGCATATATTACATCAGATCTAAAACCCAGTATAAAACACAGTATCATTACTTCTTTCAGCTGTAACAATTTCAAATAAAATAAAACGTCGCATATTGGGATAAAGTAGTCATACTTTTTTTCATCTAGATTCCTACCCCAAAGGTACTTGAGGGTTGTTATATTTGTTGTATTCCTCCAAAAATTAAATTGAAGGTGTTCCAAACAGATAAATTGCAAATAATATATGTGTCTATGTATATTACATGATATTTAATTGCCTACTACAGGGAACTAAAATAGTCTTTTTCCAGAGGAGAGAATTCCTATGCCTTCCATATTCATACTGTGCCATTTGCTATAAGAAGTATTTTAGGATCCACAGACTATAGGGACAATAATTCCTTTGTACTCCCTAATCATACTTTTAAACCCTTTGGCAATAAATTTTGTACATTGCATTTTAAACTCTCCCATTACTGATGGGAGGATAAACATATCTATGTATTTGTGATTAGTTCCTTTTTTTCCTATTCTCTTACTGATGCAAGTGCTTTGTTTTGTTTATGACTGCTGTTAAATTATTTTTGTAGTATGATTCCCTAGCTTTACAACTCCAGCTGACCTAGTCTCATCAGTAGATTTTCACACAGTTCACCTATTTGATTAGTCCAGTTGAAAACATCTACCACTTCAGTGCCAACTTGCTAAGTTATCTACCAAACATTTTCCAAAAGATTATGCTAATTTTTTAAACACAGAAAACTGATGTGAAAGTGTTGTGAAATAATTCATTGATTAATGGTAATGTGCTAATTTATTAAATGTTCTTAAGCACAAACGAACCCTCTCACCATCCTTCAAAGGTAATTTTGTGCAGAGAGAGACTGAAGTTTTAAATGCGAAGAGGACCTCTGGATAACAGTTACTGAGTCATATTACGTATATATCAAAGTTCAGAATAAATTGCCTTTTTATGAACAACGCAAAGGGATAATAAAAAAGGTGTAAGCAAACACTTTTTGAAAGACTCTGGTTGTAGACCTGTTGGCTGGAGCTTGGTTTGATGCTCCCCCAAGGTAGAACAGCTTGAAGTGGTAATATTCTGCATGAGCCTCTAGTGGATTCCCACAAATAAGATCACAAAATACAGCAAAAAACACAGGTGGGCCAGCAGCATGTCACCTGTGAGAACTAAAGCCTCTGAGCTGGCTGCTTCTACCAGAGACTCTGTGCTTTTTAGCTAGCGCTGAAGAAACCAATGAAAGCAAAAAGTGGTCTGGTAGCTATGCTCATTAATGTTCCCTGACACTTTCCATTATAAAATGCCGATTTTAGTACTTTTCAATTTGCCAGTTGGTAGACATTTGGGCTTAAATGTTCCTTAGTGTGTCTGCTCTGAGATTGTTAAAATATGTGTTAGAATGCCTTTTTCGCCAAAACAATCCAGTCATTTCTGAGAATGAGGCAAAAGATATGTTGTTTCACTCATAATAGCAAATGAAAAAGGAGGAGGGAGGGTGGAAGATAAGGAAAGAAGTTATTTAAATAGTTAATATAATTCAAAGCTGCAGACTGATATTTGGCAGCTGCAAATAACAATGTGGGATGAAAACTGAAATTTGGCTTTCATTGCCACTTTAAATTATAAGGCTTTGAAAAAAATATTCAGGGCTTGACAAAGATTTCTTATGTCTTATATAAAGAATATTAGTAAGGAAAGGAGATGAGGGGTTCAACTTATGGCTATGTAACATTTTTCTTATATGTGCAGCTCTACAGTATTTTAAAGCCAGAGGCACAAGTAGATAAAGTGAACAGGGTCTGCTGAGTTCAGTAGTATTAACACCTACTTCATCCATGAAGTGGCAAAGGAGGACCTGCAGGGAACAGCTGCAGTGAGAAACAATGTCAAAGGGATCAGGCACTAGGAGACTAGGACTCTATCATGTAAAAAGAGGATAAAAAGTAGGATTTTTATTGGGGAATGTCTCAAGATTTTAAGGAATAAAGGTTGTACTCGATGTGATATACAAGTGGAGCTTAGGTGAGAACCTAAACCTTTGCAAGATGATCAGGTTAGCAAGTCTTTGAAGAATTGGCAGGACAATCTGTGACAATAAAAATATACTGTCTCACTGGAACTTAGAAAGGACCCAAGCATTCCTGAACTGCTCCATTACTATATTAGCTAAAGTTATTAGTAGTCTGTAAAATGATTCAGTACTTCCATTCATAGATATCAGTACTTTTAATAAACGCATGGGACACTTTTCTGGTTGCATATTGCAATTAGTAATGGTGGAAATCCAAATTTGGTAACACTTGAGTAACAGTTGCTTGAGCAATCTTAATGACTGAACAATTCCTATAAGCATACATTAAGGAAAAAACCCCAATTATTACATGACGATACACTCTTTTTTTTTTCAGGAAGCATACCACATGGGGCACCAAAACAGGACTCTACAGTACAGATGCTTGCTGTGGCCTGGATCCCCCCATTTACAGCAGAAATTGAAGCAAGAGTGGTTGAAGAATAGATGGAGGGGGGCAGGGGGAAAGATGGGAAGAATGGGTTAATTAGTTCAGTCGAGGCCACCTTGGAGAATGGAGTAACCCTCTGCTAATATTTTATAGGTGGCCACAAGCTATGTGTTCACCAGTTTCCTATTGCCTGACTTGAGACTGCAGTCTGCTTTGCAGACGTACCTTTGAAATCATCCAGGGGCAGCTGAAGGTAATGGTGGAAGATATTTAAATATAGCAGGAGCTGAACAAAGACAGTTTTTCTAAAAGATATGCCTTCTCTTAGAAAAGCATAGCTGAAACTTCGACCTCAAAGAAAACTCTCAGTCCATCAGACCTTTTCCTATTTGTGCTGTGGCCAGACAAGGTTATTGGAGTAAGTAAACTTATAACTGTGAAGACCTCAGAAGTCAATTTTATAGCCTCTAGATTTTCTATACTATGATTACCCAGAGAACATCAAGCAAAGTGACTAAGATATATCCAGTTCTTTCTTCTTCTTCCTAGAAGAAGAAGAAATGTCTGAGGTGTTTTATTTAAAATTCTTAAACATAACTGATTCTTAATGCATGTGTTTATTTGCTTTACAGAAAAATTTGAATAGCAGAAAGGGGAGAGCTAGAGATTTTTTTCAGGTTGTACACAGCCTTACGCAAAACTTAGGACAAGTCTGCGTCGGGCAATTGAAGAGATGAGGTCTCCATAGTTTGCATCATGAATCCAATTTTATTAAACACACTGCTGGTTTACATACCCTTCAAGTATAACAACCATGTCTATGTTTCTTAGTAACTAACATTGCTTAGCTACGGGCTAGTACAGACTTGTACAGGCCTGTACTGTCTTGCACACAAACACCTTGATCTCTTCCTTCTTCAGGGTCTTGTCTTGACTTGCCAGGGCTTGTAGCCCTCTAGCACATCTACTTCTGTAATGAGTTCAGCAGTACTTTGAGTCCTGCTTCCAAACTGTATTCCCACAAGTCTGCCCAAGTTTAAAGACATTTCTGTTCTCTACAAAAAATAAACTCGATTTGAAGCAGCAATATTTCATATCACAGTGGTATATTCACCTAGAACTTCATGGTCTATTTTATCAGTACACTATTGTTGCAGCAGCCCTCTTGTTAGAGGGTAAAAATGAGCCAAGACACAGACTTCTTGCTTATCACAGCGTGAAAAGAGTCCTGGTTTCTTCCTCTTTACAGCTCAGTCATCCTGACTCCAACCATTCATTGACTCTGGCTGCAGCAAGCTCCTACTGTAGGTTTCCCTTGCAGCCTCTGACTGCTGGTTCTTTCCTGCTAAACCATGACTGCATGTATTGGTTTGCAGACTCTGACTGCAGGCTTTTACCTTGCTAGACTGTAACTGCAGGTTCCAACAACAGGCTCCAACTGCAGATCCAGACTGATCTCACAGCAGTGAGTCTCTCTCTCTCCCCAGAATTCTTCTTCCTCAAGGTTCTTTCTCCTTCATGATCCTCCTCAGCAGCTAACCCACTCCCTTTTATCACCCTTGTCTTTATTGGCTATAGCTGTGACTCATCAGGGGTGGGGCTGTATTGGGTAATTAACACAGCTGTTACTTATCAGGGGCGAGGTCACCTGTATTCCCTTCTCCTACACACTATGTATGATGGTGTGCATCAAATCATGATAATCCTTGTCCTCTTTATTCTCTGGCTAGATTGCCATAGATTTTACACAGTCATATTTCTTCAACATCTAAAATTTAGCACTACAGAGGGAAGGAGATTTAGCTTGATGATGAAAAGGAATCAGACTTAGATTAACAGTCTTCCCTCCTGAAAAGATAAACTGCAAGGGTGGGTATATTTGAAAATCCCAAATACTACAGACTTTGAGGCCATATAAATGGCAATAATAAATTTAACTGAAACAAATAGAAGATGATCATTCCAGAACAAGGAAAATACAGAACTTACTCAACTATGTAATCTTGTCTTATAGTCTACAGAGAGGAAAAAACAAAACAAAACAAAAAAAAGAGAGATAAATAAAAGCTGGTGCTAGACGGAAAGTTTAGACAAATTTGTCAGTTTATACAAATTTGTCATTTGGAAAATATTCTACTGTTGGATTGTTTTTTATGTCGGTATAAATTTTCTTTGGTTATTGCCAACACAAGTGATATCAGAATTGTGAGATTAAAAGTCATTGAGAATTTTGGAGCAACTCACTATAACATCCATCATTTTATATGATAGAGTTTTAAATGGGATAAATATGATAGAGTTTTAAATGGGATAAATAAATAATAAAAAAAAAACCTGAGCAAACATTTGGCAATTAATTAATTGAGTTAATTAATTGTGATCACTAGAAATTCAAGCAGTTTTAAAAGAGTTAAATTAATTTTTTTTACAAATAAATTAATAGATATCTCTACCAAAAAAAGTGAACTATATAAATTCCAGGATAAGAAATGCAGACATGAAGAACTTAAGATAGTGACATAGGCTATTAGCCTGGATAGAAAAAGGGTAATGGAAACACTGAGAAGAAAAAAAAAAAAATAGAAGACACATAAGCTCTCTAGAGCAGGCAGTTTTGTCCCATAGAAGAGTAAGGCTGTGAGAGAAATGCCATAACTTTGGAATGTGATAGCCTTAAAGATGTAAGCAGGAATTGCATATGAATTGTCAGGCTGATCTCTTAAAAAGATGGAAAATACCACATGTATTAGAGGGGAAAGGGTAAAAAAATTAATGGGGTCCACTATAGAATCACAAGATCATGTTTGCATATAGAAAGACATCTGCAAATATTACCAGAAACTCTGTTGCTAAGAGTAATTTGAACTTCCCAGAGATATACTGCAGAAAAATTGCTAAAAATGAAATAAAGATTTGTATTGTCTTGGACTCAGTAACCAACAAATTTATATACCAGAAAGGAACATACTTTGTTATTGCAGACTTTGGTAATTAATTAGCCCATTGCATAAAAACATAGCTATAGAAAATAACCTTGGGAAGAAAAATCATGAGATAATTCATTTTAAATTAAATAAAAAGAAAACCACAAATTAGTCTTTAAAGTTTCTGATTCAAAGTGAAGACTTCAATAAAATAATCTTCTCTTAAGCTAAGTAGAACGTGAAACTGTGGTTTTCATTCACAGATCACTATAGAAGGAACCTTAATACTTAAAAAATCTCAATCAAGGAAAACCCAAAATGACAAAATTGTAGAAACCATAAGGAATAAAGTAAAATAAAAAAGAATGAATTTATAAATAAATAAAAAATGAATGGGAATAACCAAGGAAGAGTGGAAAGTCTAAAGGAATTGAAAGCGGAGCTTATTAGAAAATTATCATTTAAAGCTTAGTACTTTTATGATTAGGGAGAATGTTCTAATATCAAAGTGATCTAGTTTTTGTGTTTGCCTTTTTTTTTAATTAAACATAATGATACTTCTATAAATAAAGGAGAATTCAGATGAAATGTAAACAATGTCTAGGGAAGAGGAGATAAGTATTAAGAAAGGTCTATGCTGAAGTTTAATTTTCAGTAAAGCTACAGGGATGATATGGGACACAAATGACCATTTGATATGGAGAAAAACACATTTACTACTTCATATATAAAAACTGAGACCAATTGCTGGTGTCCCAGAATCACAAGAATACTGGCACAATGTTGCAGGCACTCTAGCAGAAGAGCAAAATCCATCAAGTTCCAGTAAATGCTAAAACTGAGAAAAAAATATTAAATGTAACCCTTAAAATAGAGTTATCCTTACAACCGTGGCTCTGTTTGGGATATGTTTTACAACAGGAAAGAATGAAGGCACAGAGGTACAGCAAAAATGTTGTAAAATGCAGCTTCAGTCTGACAAGGGAAATTACGTCAGACTCATCTGATAGCCTTCATTGGGGAGATAATTGTTTTTCTAGACAGGGGAAATGGTTCTAATCTAGATACAAGCTACTTGGAAGCTGGGAAAATATTTGTTCCTTAATAGGAAATTATTAGTTAAACTAGAGAAGATGATTATTAGGCTAGGAACTGAGAAGTGGATAAATAGGAAGCTGACAGGTCACTGACAACAGTGCAACACAGAGAGGCTATCGTGGGATGCATGATCAGCCCTTAGATTGATATTAGTATTTTCAGCTGTGACCTTCACTTAAAAATAAAAAAAAAAATGCTAACGAATTCCTCCAAAGGTATGAGTTTGAGAAGCTTCACAAGTCCTAAAGAAGAGATGGTCTCAGGTGCAGGAGGGTTAGAGATAACCTGTTGTATTTCCAGAGGACTTTCAGAAAGAGATTCAGAGATCTAAACAATTATCTGTGCTGAAACCTACAACGGTTTTTCTGTTGTACTTCCATGAACATTTTATATCAGTCACCCCATTAACATTGAAAAAAACTACACCTATAGAAACTAATTACAGAGCAGCAGAAGTGGAATTGTGATTACAGAAAATGTCATAAAATAGTTCAGTAGACACATTAGCAGTTGTATTTCGTTCCAATTGAGTTTAATTATGTGCTTTCTGCTTTTTTGTACTGCTTTTACTTTAAGACATTTTCTGCCTTGTTTTAGGCTTTTTGTACTGTAAGAAATATCTTCCCTTTCCCTTTTTCTTTTAACCTTGTTCTGGTTTAGGGCAAATTTGGGGGAAAACTTCCGAAGGGATTCCTCTGGAAGAGCAAACTCAAACGGCCCCTCCCCCCAGCCGGTCTGGGAAAAGAACTTCTTCGGAGAAAAGTGGAAAAAACTATTTATTTAACAAACAAAATGCCCACAAATGCAAAGAATTAATAATATGAAACAATAAAACCTCTGCCCGCTCCGAAGAGAGATGGCAAACAGAGACAGTCCTTGCCGTGGGTGTAGCTCAGCTCATTCAGTCTTTCTGAAGGTCCAGGCCCGGCGGGCCGCAGGTGCTAGCCCTCGCTGCTCTTCTGGTTTTTTCAGTCTTGAGCAGATTTAAACAGTCTCAAGAAAAAGGAAAAAAAGAAAAAACAGTCCAGGGAGTCTTCTCTGCCTAGCTAGCTAGCTAAAACTAACTAAAAACACAGGAGATCTTTGTCCTACCGCTGTCCGTGCCTCGGACGAACACCGGAGAGCAGCAATGTGGGGGAGTCAGGCAGTTTCCTCAAAACAAACTGCGCGCTGTTCTTTTTCCCCCTTCGCTCCCAGAACAAGTTTTAAAGGTACAGAACACAATATACAGCACAAACAGAACAGACGATTGGGGATACAAGCAGCATAAAGTCACCACAAACCTATATTTGAATTGACACCAATTCTTAAACCAAGAAGGCAGGCCAGTGGCTAACACAAAAGCAGAAAACAATTAATGACCTATAGGAAGCATAACATGATGCTAATAAAAAAATGCAATAGTTAGTCATACTCTTGGAGTCTGATTTTATCATCATTCATTTGGCAGTACACAAAATCTCCCACAAGGAGTGAAACAGGAAGCTGCTGTTTGCTTGAAATTGGAATGTAATTGCACCTGAAAAGACTTCACAGTTCCAGAAGTCATCTGACTGGTTTCAACCGACCAGCTACGCATGCACACTCTTTAATTTTAGCCCAAATATAAGTTTTAAGTTGTTTCTATTTAATATTACTTGAGAAGAATTTAAATATTTGATCTGCTTGCATCTGGCCACTTTGTATGCTTTCTTGTTGCTAGCAATACTATTCCTTATACAGTTCTGTTGACTGTGTGATGATTTCATAGCAACAATACTGTCATTATAAAGTCATAGTCCATAATAAGTCATTTTGGGAAATAATGTTATGATTCATGATGAATTTAAATAAAATAAAGGTTACTAATGATATGAACTATGAGCTACATATCAAGTGCACATAAGTATTTTAAACAGGTGTTACATTTATTTTTGATCCATCTCATAATTCAGATCCCCTAAGAATGACAATAATGTCCTTTTATTTCCAAATTTTAAAATTTTGTATTTCTAGCTTTCAAAGACTTTTAATATTTCTAATCCCTTAGCAATACTTATGGTTAGCAGTCTTTTTTTTTTTTTTTTTTGGTTGGTTGGTTGGTTGGGGTTTTTTTGCTTTGTTTTGTTTTGTTTTGTTTTATTTTGTTATAAACCTACAAATGAGACTACTGGTCAAATTAAAATAAAAGGTTATCTTGAAAGTATTACAATGAAACCATGTGCTACTCTAACAAGTGACATTTAGAACAAATCAACATAGTTCACAAATTTGATTAAATTTTAAATAGCGTGTATAAGCAACTGTAGCTGAAGTGACTCACCTGATATACATATATATAGTTTTAATATGGTTCAGTATCTATAGGAAATGCTAGAGCATTTTTATGATTTTGTTAATCACTGTCCAAGCAAATTTTTCAAATTAAAGACTCCTGTCTGAATATTTTTGGGATGCTTAAACAGTATATAAACAGATTTAGATAAAGATGATAATATAAACAGACTCCTTGCTGCAAAAAGAAAAATGGTAACTTATCAGGTAATCTATGGAATCAATTGTTTGTTCAGTATAGTTATCTATCCTACATTACAAATAAGTTCCAGATATTTAAGAATAGTTCTTAAAAAAAATAAAACAAAAATTGTTAAGTGGATAAAAAAGTCATTATAAAAATCAGTTTTGCTCAATTTTATGATTTTTTTTTTGTATATTCATCTCTCTTTTTAAATTCAAGAATACTTTTCTGCAGGAAAAGGGCTCTTATCAAGCAATAAATTCTAAAATAATTTCTTTGATATGGAAGATAAGACACATGCATATAGATTCATGAAGGTGTAATGTAACTGACTGTCATAAGCAGGTCACTCATTCATATACACTGTAGTAGTGACTTCCAAAGCACCCTAGTAAAGCTAGATGCCCAGTTAATTTTAATGAGTATTAGGCTTCCAGATCCCTTAGGCAGCTTTCAAAATGTCAGCCTATAATTACAAACAGCTTGGATGAAAGCCCATTGAATTTAATGGAAAATCTCCCATTGATTTCAATGAGCTTTTGGATCATTGACTTTCCTCTTTCCACAAATATTTCTAAAGGCTTTGGATAGTAAATACTTTTTCTGGGTTGACAGTGCCTCTATCCCATATCAGTGGACTGTTTTTGTTATGTCTAGCAGCGCTGTTTTGCTCGCGGGGCTTTTGCTGCCCGAGCAGAGCTGCTTCCGGGCTTCTGCTACTTGGCTTCGGCTGCTTCAGCTTTTTCTGCTGCTTGGCTTCTGCTGCCGCTGCTGCTCCTGCCGCTGCTGCTGCTGCCGCTCCCGCTGCCTGCTCTCCGTTTTTTTCTTTCCCCCTCTTTTTTCCCTTCCCCCCCCCCGCCCCCCCCACCCCCCCCCCAAGACCGGACCGGCTCTGGAACTGATCTGACCCGAGACGTCTGAGAAGACCCGGAGCCCGCCAAAGAAGCTTGGAGCCCTCCCCCTGAGTAATCCTGCGCCTTTCATTCCACTCGGGGTGGGGAGAATTTTCTTTTTCAATAAAACCTGTTTTTTCTACTTTTTCCTCCTCCAAAGAATTTCCTTCCCAACCTCGGGCTGGGGGGGAGGGGTGGTGGAGGTTTATTTGAGGGGACTCCCTTTTAGAGATTCTCCCCCTAATTTATCCTAAACCAATACACTACTACATACTTTAGAAACACTACAATGCATCTATCTTCACCTTTCAGTATACTAAAGTATTTGCAAAGTAAAGAAACAAACAAACAAACAAACAAAACCAACACAAATTCAAAACAAAACAAAACAAAACAAAACTTTTAAAAAAACATAAAACTGCAGAACAATTATAAAATTTGGTGGAAAATGTAAGGAAATGTAATATTAAAAATAAAGAAAAGCAATTCACCTTCTGAGCTGCTCAGGACTGTTTTACAGAATTGTGTAAGCTGACAAAAGCAAATGAACCAAAACAGAGACTTTTGCAAGGAATGACTGACTTTGAGGAATGTTGCTGTTGGTAAGGAATGTTTCTTAAGGTTCTGAAATGTTAAGACTTGTTCCTTTCAACATTTTCTAAGTAATGAACATTTGCTTCAGTTTCTTCTGCTTGGAACTTCATTCTAATTGTAGAAACATAGGTCATTAAAAAGGATTTTTTTTTTAATATTGAAAGAAAAGTGATCAGAAAGTGGAAAGTTTAACTTAGCATGAGAGAGGAACAGTTTCCTTACATAGCTCCCATCAAAATTTATCTATCACTGTGTTGTATTTTAACTGCTTACACATCTACCTTTCCATACCTAGATATTTAGGAGTCATTTTGCTACAAACACACTTAAAGCTTTAGCCATGAATTGTTGGTAAAGTCACAAACAATACAAACAAAGGTTATTATACTGTGGAGATCCTCATGACACAGCAATCGAAGCAGGTGGCTCAGCCGCAGGAACACATGGTTTATTGCCACGCTATAATAAAATGCTGGGAGCCAAAAGCAGAGTCCCAAACAGAGGGTTCATGTGCAGGAGCAGAGAGGGTCTCACCTGCTTTGGGGAAAGAAAAAGGAGTCAAAAAAAGCAGGATATAAGGTGAAAACACCACAAATAATACTTAAATACAATTAATATAGAAATAAGCTATATGAGAAGAGTCATAAATTTCATATAGTCACAGTGAGAAATCACTCGATTGGAAATTAGCTTATATTAGGGAACAGAGTACGTAGTAGTGAGAGGGAGGTAAGGAGAGAAAATCTTTTGAGTCTATTCGCTTGACACTGGTAATTCTGAGAGCAGATAATAATTTAAGTAATATAACAGACAAATCTAAACACTGTTTCTAAAACTTAGCCTTATAATTAGCTTTGCCTTATAATTAGCTCATGCAAATATACACACACATGCACAACACACACGAACAGATGAAACTACTTTAAAGCAGAATTGCAATGACACAAGTCGAGCTGCCAAACCTCAGGGATTTAACCAGTGACTGTCATTTAACATAGCTGTAAGAGGCCCTGAAGCTATAGTTCTATCCTACAGAAAATGAAATGCAGATCTATTAAGAAACTGAAGCTCTAGACTAGAATTTGCCACGCATAATGGAGCATTCCAGGAGTGCAGGAGCAGAGAAGGCTGAACCAAAACTTCTCTCTGGGGTTTGCATGATGAGTTTGAACTGCAAGCAAGCCTTTAGTCCTGGTGAGCAGGAAGAAAGCCAGCACAAAATCTGGAAAATCATAGGCAATGAATGACTGTTTCAGTCTCTAGACTAGCTCCTGCTATGTCACCCCACTTGCTAGTGTAGGCATGGCCTTGGAAATCCATCCATACAACTTTTAATCTGATTGGCAATTAGTATATGTTATTGCACGATGTTCTGTATGAACATCAATGAAATACTTTCTCTCTTGGACAGAGGTGCTGGAATTGGCTTTCAGTTTAATGTTTTCACAATGTGTTCATAATGGCTTTACATCACAAACATTAAAATGGAAAGAAATAATCTACTTTTACATTGTTGAATTTTACCGTTCACTTAAATAAATGAGAGATTAATTCTGAACATTTAGACAGTTCAGATACAAATTAATTTAATTGTAAATATTTCTCTTATTAAATCACCTAAATATTGGTTCTGATGTTCGTCTCTTCCAGCTGTGAAACAAAAAAAGTTGCTTTGTCTACACTGAGTGTGTGTTTATGAGTGAGAAGGAGAAAGATAAGTTTTCCAAGTGATTATTTTCCATTATTTAGACAAAGACAGGGGAAACACCAAACTCAGATTTGTTGTGCAGTATCTTCACTTCTATTATTCAGTCAAGATTATTTTCCCAAAATACAGCAGATTTCTACCTAATAAAAAATTGTTAAGGAAAACAAGTATAAAATCACCATGACAGAGATGAAATTCTTCCATCTATTCACAATAAATCACAGGGAGGGAAGTGAAGGCAGCTTACTGGAGATTATTTTTTCTTCCAAGATAGAAAGTTGTATGTTTACATAATTACCTCTTTGCAGTAAACTGTCAATTTTGACACATTTTTGTTAAGAAAGTCAGACAAGTATAAAATCAGGAGTTCCAAACATCATAAAATAATATTGTTATATTTCTATTAAAATGCTGTTTCAAAATTTATAACAGATATTAATAATAAAAGTAAAATATGCAAGTCAGTGATGAAATTTTAATTTACATAAAAATGTAACATATGGTTACTTAAGATATTTTCCCCAAAATGTTTCATTAGTAGAAATTGTTCCATTTCTTTCCAGATCAGAAAGAAACTATATATAATAGAATTTTATATAATACAGAAATTCCAGATTCCTTCAGGCATATATTTTAATTGCTCTACATTTAAGAATGCATTGTTTTAAAACACTTACATGAGAATTTTTTTTTGTGTGCTTCATAATTATTTGACGTTATGTATCAGCATATTAATTCTAGATGCAAAAGCTCAGCTGCTGATCATGGCTTCTAATAAGTTTCTTTGTTCTAAATTTTTTCCTGTTAATTTTGTTCACAGGCCAGAGTGTTAGTGCATAGTATCTTTTTGCAACAATTTTCTTGCTACTAAATTCTTTTCTACCTACTCTTCCTATTTTAATGATTAATGTTTTGATTAAATAAAAGTGATTACATTGGACACGCCATCCTGCAAGAAACAGACATGGGTGGTGGACTAACTGTCCATACCGATCAGACAATGTAAACAAGTGATTCAACATCACATCCTTCCTGCCTCTTGACATCATTATGTAAAATGTCCCACATATTATTTTTGATCTAACAATCTTATGGAATGTTAGTTGAATTGATATTATCACACAAATCAAGTTATTCAGCTTACGCAGCTTTTTCTTTTCACTCTCAGTTATAGAGAGTTGCGTACTCATTTGGTCTTCATCTTGCTCCTTATTTTACATGTCATTCTCAAATGTGATTTTATTTTGGTTATTGTCTGCTGACTTTACTGACTTTTTAATGCTTATACCTAGGCTTTATTTGTGTAAAGACACACAGAACATTTTCAAGTTTTCATCATGAGTAATTTCAATTCCATATCTCAGTTCCATATCCTGAGTTCAAGAACTGGTTCTACTTTGTATCTACAGCAGTTCCACATTGGGCAGGCTCCAGTTACTCCAAAAGTTTCTAATAAAAAAAGTTTAAATTCCTACTCCATTGCAAGGAATTTCCTTCTTTTTAATATTAGGGATAAGAGGAAAACACCATGGCAGTGTCCTCAGCAAGATTTAAACTCAGTTATTCAAATACCTGATTGTCATCCCTCTGGGCTGCTCTTCACTATCACCAGAGGTGTTATGATCATGACATCTTTATCAGATATTATTGCTTGTGATATTTGTTGTATATTATCTATCAAGAATCCAGCATTCTGTATAAATTCCAAATTTTGTGCAGGAGTTCATAAAATCTAGCTGTGAATTTGCTAAATTATATCATGTGTAAGAAGTGCTGTTGGGAGCTCTCGATATGCATTTCAATACTTTTCTGGACTTGAATTCAAAGTTGAATTCTTTTTTGAAAAATATTTCCTTTTTCAATCAGTCTACATCCATTATAACTTAATCTCTTTACTCAAATGACACTGGTTGGAATTTTTTAAAATTTAGATAATTTGGTCATCTTCTCCAATTAGACTGATCCTTTCTGGAAAGTGTATTCCTGGTAAAAAAGATAAAATGCAAAAACAATACCTGAAGACTTTAAATAAGACGTAAATCTTTTTTGTCATATTTGCAGGTAGCATATTTTAATTGATTAATTATTAGAATGCCTGCCTCTGTGTTTTCTAGCTAGTGTTATGTCTTAAAACCTTAGGGTGTCATTTTACTTTTTTAGACTTTAAAAGATTAATTTTTATCTTTCTGAAGCAAATTCTACATGCAGATATTAGTGTCCTTATGTGAATTACAAGTCACTACAATTCCTTATTCATAAAATCCGTACTCTATCCCCCAAGATACCTGGACTGTACGTATTGCCTTGTCTTACTACTGTCCAACCATCTAGAGTTAACAATTTTTTCTTTCTTGTGAGCCCCCCCTCAGTTTCCTAGGTCTTCATAATTGATTGTTTTTATCTGTCTATTAACACTTCATAGATGTTATAGTTATGTGCAGCTTAGAGAAGGGAAAAATACCTCAATGTCTTTAACTCTTTCCTTTTGTTCAGGGTCAACCTTCCTTACTGTTCAGGGTCAGAAAGAAAAAATATTTTTAAGATAAGTCAAACAAATATCAGTAACAAGAAAAAGATAATTCTTCCTCACTTCCGCCATTTCACTGGTGGAAATTTTATGTCTGCTCATAAAGTTACAATTCTCTTACAAGAGAATTCAGGCAGAACAATGGCATATAATAAAAAAATGTGCCATAGTACAACAACTGAATATATCATCAAAATATCACTATGTTGTGACTGAACAAGTCACTGAACTGTTCTTCAAATCAAACATTTTATTTAGAACTGACTTTACTCTAGCTTTATATATTAGATAAACCTTTATCATTTGTTTGATGACTACTATATCTGTACAGTGTTGTCATTATTTTTGGGAATACTGCCTTCTATAAATGTTTTTAGCAACAAATAGGGCTGTTTTTTTCCACTAACTTGGTAAAAAAATTGTTTTAGTAACTAAGTTCCCAGTTCAAAATCCTTGAAAAGCTATGACAATCAAGCTCCTAGGCGTGACATCTGGTAAAACCTAGATTCTGCACCACTGAACTACAGAAAGACATAAAGGAGATGTCATCCTAGTAATACTGCATGGTGACTGTGATGGCAAAGAATATAAGCAACCTTTTAATGTTCTGTACACACTCAGTTTAGCTTTTGGTCTTATTAAATCAGTCATAGCCTATAGGGAGAATAATGAAATTTTACCATGTAGTTAATGATTCTTCATATGCCATGTGATCTAAATGGTAGTGAGGATTTACAGATCCCATTCCACATAAGAAAATCTGGGAAAATTGACCATTTAATCCAGCCCCCATTCAGAAGGAGATGATAACCTGGGAATATGGGAAGACACCGTGGATATCATGGCACTCCTACCTTCCAGTCATGTAGTGGTGTGACATATTTCCTAAGTGGGTAACCTTCAATAACCTCATAATTCACAGATTTAGGTTAAGTAAATCCAAATGGCCTGGGATTTCTTCAACCCAGGAGTAATGAGAAGAGAAAACTAGATATGACATTGTTTTTTCCTCTGAGGTATCAGATATCTTGCTAGTTAAAACTGAGTTCTGTCCTGAAGACAGATGCATAAATGCATCTGCTGAGCATATACTATTTAATAAAGCCCCCTAATCTATCCATGGCAATTTAAGAACTTCTAGCAGTGCATCTAGCAGTGCAGCCAGTACTTCAGACAGAGCTTTGGAGACACATCATCTCATCTCAAAGAGATAGAAAAGGCAGGTTTGTAATTAAGATATAAGCTTTTGTACTGAAGTTGTTTTGAGATTATATTGAAACCAATCTGGCAATCCTTTCAAGCCTTACTGCTATTTAGTAGTGGCCAAACTCGACGTGGCAGTTCTGGGTCAGATGAAGTTTCAGAGACACTGTCTATCAAATCCTTTACATTTAACAAAGAGACAACTGAGTACTCCCCACCTGACTGGAGCCAAAACAAGCCTCTGTACAAAGCACTGAGGGTTGGAGGGGAGCTATATTCAGTTCAGCAGTGAGAAGAGACTGCTTCACTCCATAGGCTGCTGGAGAGCCCAGCATGTGTGAGAGCTAGATTCCTCACCCTGCTTCAGGCAGGTGGGGAGGACTAGAGAGTGAGATCTCTGGAACAATTAGCTAAGCAGTGCAGAACCCTCTGAGGACCACCTGTGTGCATGACTCAAGAGAGAAATGTAAATGCATTTCCAGTTTTAATAGCTGCCAGTAAAATGCATCATATTCTGAAAATGTACATTGTGACGGCAAAACCCTTTTCAAAACTTGTTTTTACCCTTTTTCATTGAATGGCGTCATTGATGAAAATGCAAAACAATAAAACACTGCTTTTAGTTTGTGAGCTATGTTAAGATTGATGTTACCCATCATTCACAGCTGAGTCTCAATTACACTTCCTGTGTAATTTCAAGGTCTTCAGTGTATCTAGATCTAGCTCTTCATCCACAACTTGATTTTACCTGTATTTACCTGTCTAGGATGAAATATGCTCTAGAAGTGCACCTGGAAAATTGCTTCTAGACCAAATTTTTAACAGTCTGATTTCCCCTCTGTAACTAAGACAGTTTTTTGAAAAAAGCACTAGCCCCTGATTTAAATGAAGAGAGGGACAGAGTAATATACTACAAAAATATATATCAGGAAGAGATTTCAGAAAACATCCCAGAGTTCATTAGGAATCTAATCAATTTCTCTACTAGGAGATATTAAGAGTAGGATTTCCAGGACATTCTAAGTAAGTTAGCATTTCAAATTAATTGAGAGTTATACCTTATCGCAGTTCTTTTGAAATCTCAACTATATAAATTAGGAATTATTAAAACCTGAGATAAAATAATATACCATATTTATTCCATTTTCTTCATACTGTCAAATAGACTTTGTTGATAAAGACTTTAAAAATCTTTAAAGATGGATAAATTAGATTGTGCTGCCTCAGTTTAAGAAATCAAATATTCAAAATGTCAAACTGAAGTACAAAACAGCTTGAAAATGAACAGAAACAGTGACAACTCTTCATCATCTGTCAAAGATTCGGTCAGGTTGTGCAAAGGTCATGCCCATGGTTTGGATGCAGAAATAATGGAGTGACTTATGGGTAATACAAATACAGAGCTGGTCACTTTCCTAAGTCATGCACTGCTCTACACTGACAAACTATTTCTGACAGCAGCTGGATACAAAAGTTGTTACTTTCCCAAAGACTTTGCACCTGATAACTCCAGATTTGTGGAATTTCTTTCCAATTTCTCTGCATCTGGACTTTGGGTGCACTGTATTTACAATAGTTTGAGAGTGGAATTATATTTTCATGGAAGATACTCATGAATCCTCTTGATTCCAAGCTCCCTCTGTCAAAAGTCACCTGGAAATTCCTGACAGCAGCCTTCTCACGTCTTTTAGATACCTGATTATCTGATGTATCCATTGTCCGATTCATTCTAATTCCCCATTATCTTTAGTAAGTAGCCACCTGTATACCTGAATTTTTTCTGGAAAAGTACTAATAGTTTAATTTTAATTAACATATTTTATAGACGCATTTAAAATACTAGCTATTTTAAAATCCTTTACATTCTGTTTCATGATCACACTTCTCCTACTGAAGGTAGTGCTATGTATTTGATGGGGACCATCATGTCTTTTTAGAACAAGCTGTGCTTAGCTAGGAGCAAAAATCCTGAACTTCCTTAAGCTTCTCTGAACGGGGCTGCGGTAAAATGCAAATAGCCTAATATCCAGTTTGTGCTCAAAGGAGCTGAGTGATAAGAAATTCCTGAGAAATTAATTATGGGTTAACAGTAAGACTGCTTCTCATACTGTTACTGAAAATAAATCTGGTGTCATCTGTAAATCAAATTCCAGTAGACAAACAGACTAATCTACTGATTTCAAAGAATGCAGGATAAGCACTAGGAATGTGAACAATCCAAATATATATAACAGAAAGTTAATAAATACTGTAAGCTTCACGATCTCTTTTGATTGCAGCTGTATGCCATACCCAGTGTTAAAGAAAGGAAAAGACCCTCAGAAAAACCTATAACCCAGCTGATTACTGTTCCCAGTAATGTTAGAATTCAAGAGTCAGCCTTGTAGCATGGAGTTAGAATTTTCTGAGACAAACTTATTTATCAGTTGCTAAGGTTAATGCAACCATTCTTTATTCTTTCTTTTGGAAGCTGGTAAAGTGGCTTGGGCCTGAAATATCTGACAATAAAAGGAAAGAAGAGAGAGAGTAGCTGCTTAACCAGATGGAATACCATTTTATCATTTCTTACTCACAGGATCAGTGAGAAGCAAAAGAAAATAATGTCCCTGAACAAACCGAACTCTGCATTTGTGTGCCCACAGCATGGTACATACTGTTATATATGACAGGACAGGGGTCACTTCTTTTTAAAAACTTGCTTATTTCTGCTTCATAGTTAGGGATAAACTAGAACATTTTGAGGTTAATTTACTAAATGGGAAAAATTTCAGACATACCAATGTTTGAAGTTCTCAGTCCTGCTATGTAGTTGCAGTCTTCATTTTATGAATGAATCACTTTGTTATCTAAGGTCCAATAGACTGTTATCTCTTGGATTAAATATCATTAGCATGTATTGAAGACTACTTCCTCAACCTGCTGAACATGACTTTGTTGTTCTCACAATCATACTATTGTATGGCACCTGCTGGATTGCTGTAGTGACTGCCCTGTTTCCATCTGCTTTCCTACAAACACTCATTTTTACAAAACGGTCTTCCAACTCCAGGATATGTAGCCTATAGGGAATTTTCAGATGTTTGTGAATGTACTCTATTCCTTTTGTCAGATACAGTGAGTGAATTAAAATGGTCTGGAAGTAAAAATCATACAAGAACAGATGGGCACCATAAGAAAACAATTCTTATTGTTTTCTTACTTACAAAGAAGTGTGGGAAAGCTCTTAGGAAGCAACGAAAACTACTATGTTAATAGGGATTTGAATAATGATTATGATATAGGTTTTCAAATTTGCATGAGATGAAATTCACACGTTGACAATTTAAATTGAAAATACAAGCCTTTTCCAGGATGTATATGGCTCATGGAGAATAAACACAAACATAGAGCAATCTGTAATGGGTGTGATTTACACTGGCAGCTTCTCACAGAAAATATCATCTCTCCACTGGGACTTTTGCCATTTTATTGCTCAGACTATTCTCATATCATAAACTTCTGCAAAAAGAAACAAGATTTTCTCTGGGGGACAGATATGCTAAGATGTTCACTTATTTTATACACAGTGTGTGTACATTTTGTCAATAGGAAACTGTAAGGACTTTTTTTTTAATAAGATGGCATTAAACTAGGAAGCATCACACTGGTTATTTACATCTAAAATATTTTTACCTGAATGAACATCTTTTCTAGAAATTTTTGTGTCCTGATTTTTTTTGCTAGCAGAATCCTTGAACTTTTCCTTCATAAGTTTTCAATTTTAAGTCAATTTTATCCTTGGACAGTTGCATATTTTTAATACCTATGAATCTTATAATCTTTTTTTTTCCTTTTATTTTATCTATGGATTTGTAGTGTAACACTGCAATGATGTGCAATATTATAATGCAGTAACCCTCCTGCCTGTGAAGGACATCATTGACCTCAATGATTCTACTTGCATAAGAGCTTACCTACTGGGACCTCATTATGAGACTAGTACCATAAACTTCCTGAATAGATACCACTAACTGATTATTAACTACTCATTAACAAGCAAATTACATTAATAGATGTGATTAACTAGTTCCATTAACAGCCTGAATGATTCCATGAGGCACATTCTACTATGACATTCTTGTGTAATAATGATAACCTATGGGACCTATAAATTAGAACTATTTTATGGTTATCCATTAAGGAATTATGGTGCTAATCAAAGTGATCATTATCAGACCTATAAAAAACGACCCAAGACCATCACTGGTAAAGAATTCTACTCCTTGCCCACAAAATTTGTACCTATACCTAACAAAATTCACTCATGAATGGAAGGATATAAAACTATTAGTGCTATCTGAAAAATTAATAAGGAGAAGGTATGTCAATAGTTTAGAATGACAGTTTTTCAGACACCTAGCAAATATTAGCTAATAAAGGCATGGGGTAAACTTGACTTGCAAATCTGGGCAAGTGTTTGTTCTCAGTTACAATAAATTCCAGAATAAAACTAGAAAACATTCTCACTACTTCTATAAAGATTTTATACAATTAATGCTTTGTGACACAAGTTTTTAAAGGATTATGGTTGCCTGTGATTTTTGTTATTTTCTTGTTGCATCAGTGAAATGGTACCCTTTTGTAGTTTCATTTTTATAGAGAAATAAGAGATGCTTGGTTATGAAATGTGAAGTGTTTAAAAAAGCAAATTCCTTGTAGGCAGAAACTCCAGTGCAGTTTGAATAACAAAAAGTGTAACCAGAAATCAAAACATTTCTTAATTTCTTATTTATTATACAAATGTTAATTGCCTTGCACCTTACATGGGGTATACAATAGGACAGGTTAATTAGGCTGAGAAATGGCAAGCTCTAAAGGTGCAAGCTCAGAATAATTAAAACCCCTGCATCATGTTAACACAACTCTCTTGTCATTTGGGCTCCAAGGATACTGCTTTGCATTTTCTTTTCTTTTTCTTTCTGTTAAATAGTATGTGATTTCTACAGCAAATGAAGAAATCCAAGGATAGAGCTTTGGCTGACTACCGATATCATGTGAGACAGATTTTCATGTGGATTTGACTGCATTGTGGGGAATGAAAGGACAACATCAGTCTGAATGACTTAACAGTGATCCTTTCAAAGCCTTATTTGCAACTGCCAGTACTAAACCAAACAGCAGGAGCCCTTAATACTGCCAGGAAATAAAGTGGCCTCTAATTGCTTATATGTTGATTGCAAGCTTTTCAGAAACAAATCCATCACATAAAATGTCTCCTAGGTGCTGAGCAGTGCAATGGTCACATGCCTTCTTTAAAGAAGGTCAGCCAAAGAGAAAGATGAGGGCCTACCAGGGGGAAGCTAGGCAGAAAAGAAATAATTTCAAAAGTGGAATCTAATTCTCACTGATCCTTATTCATACCAAGGCTTCTCAGCACACCAGCAGCACAAAAACATATAAAGCAGACAGAAATCACAGTTATAACTATAGTGTGACAATCAAGTGCTGTCAAAGCAGCATAAAAGAGCGTTTTTGCAGACAAGGGTTTGATGACTGCTGTTCTTGTAGTTGTACCTGAAACTAGCTGCAGTAAAGTAGAGCTAAGGGAGGGTAACACTGGCCACTTACCAGGCAGCACTTTGCTAACGCTCCGTAATATCTCACCTCCTACTAGCTCTGGCAAGTGTTTGTTCAAAAGCAATAGAAGCTGCATTGCATAACCTCTAGTAAATGTTTTTTTTTTCCAAAAGTGGATTGTTCTCATTGTGCATCCGGACCAGGCTATTAGGTGACAAAAGATATTTAAGCTGAAGAGGCATGAAGAAAAAAATTGAACAGAACGTTTTTGGAGACCAAAAAATAAAAAAGGAATAAAAGAAATGACTTTAAAGAAGTGAAATGCAATTCTCATGAGGAACTGTGGATAAGTTAACTTTCACATAGGAGTCACTTTGATGGGAGTGCCTCTAGGTCTCTGGACATCACACTCTCTCAGAACACGAATGGAAACACCTTCAAGAGATAAACTGGCATATGGAATTAAAATAGGAGATTTTAAACATTTCCTGTCTTTTTTTTTTTTTTTTTTTTTTCCCACAAGAGCACTCTGTTCTGGTTTAACATAAATCAGAAATATCTTCATTCTGGAAAGGACAGGGAGGGAAGCCAGATTTACACGTGGCTGAGAAAACTACATTTTTTCTTGTCACAATAAGAGAAACATATTATATTCACAAGTCTTTATTCCTTCCTGGCACTGAAGGATACAGTTACATAGAGTTTTATAGTTCATTTTGTTAATTAGATCATTGTTTTCCATATTTCTTCTCAAAATATGAAACACTGTGAGGAACCACTAAGTCTAGTGTACACTTTTTAAAATAGTAATATCCCATACACAAAACTATAAACTATGCATTTGCTGTTTTGGTTTCTTGGTTATAGGCATAATAATAGCTTTCTTGGGTTTGTGTTCACTTGTGTTACTGGGCTTAAAAATGAAAATAATGTTCAAATATTTCCATTTGCAACTTTTGATCAAAGCTGCTTTCTGGTAGATGTACAGAGCTCTTTCTGTACCTTGTTCTTCTCAGTATGAGTCATTTTGTGATCATTCCAAGCTTGTCATTATTTTATGCAAATAGTTCCAAGTACACAATCAAAAGTGTAACCCCCAGACACACACTCAGGTTCCAACTCAGTAAAAATGGGGGATAAGGCACACATCTTCATCACTTTACTTGGGCTGGTATTTCTCTTCTCTATTCATGTACAATTTTGCTGAATAACCATCTTCAGATGTGTCTATGATGTGCTCATTACTAAGACCATTTCAGACTTCCCGTTCTATCATCAACCAGATTAGGGAAGACCTTTTTCTTGTCAATTTTCTTAGTTCTGTGGAGAGGAGTTGTCTTCACACAAATATAAAAATGAGGGAGAAAGAACAATGTTTGGCTGCTTTTTTTCCCAGCATAGCATAGTGATAAGGCTAGTGTTTTCACTTTTGGAAACACTGATACTCTTTAGTTTGATCCTAAAATAGACTCAGGTAACTCTGGCAAACTTAAGTATGAAATATCAATATTGAAGTTCTGGGACTTGTAAGTGGCTCCTTTTATAGTCAAGTTTCAAAGCATTTTGGAAGAAAAACATCTTTTCCTGCACATACTTGTGAGCACTGAGAGGTTTGAGTAGAAAGGCAGGTATTTTATGTGTAATTTCAATGTAGCACCCAATTTCTTTTTGTTTATACTAATCAATAAGACAAAGCCTAGTTAAAGAATTCTTAGGCAAAGACTACTGAGCATCACAGCAGCTACAAACTTTTGTCTCCGTGGTTAGAAAGTGTGAGCTACTCATTTTCTCAGAAGCTCCAGACAGTCTGTTAAAGAAATAGCATAGATGGTGACATCATATCGTGTTGCACACACAGATATTCCAGCAAGGCAGATTTTCTTGTGCATGTAGGTCTAATTCCAGGGGAAGAGAATTGCTTGTATATGGAAAGGCTGGCTGAAAAACTCATCTGCACTTGTGAAGGAGTTACTGTTCTGATAAAAACATTACACTGGCAGTTTTTCTAAATTAATACAGTTTTTGCACTTTTAATCATTCTGTAATCAAGTCAAACACCTCTTTGGTTCTTGTGTGCATTTTTTTCCTGGATTCCTATAACTTAGCTGTTCCCTGCTCGGCCACTTTGAACCCATATTTCCCAGCATAGAGACAGTAACCTAGAGCAGGTAATGTTTCTCTTACCAATCATGGGTATTAAAAAAAAAAAAAAAAAAAAAAGAAAAAAAGATGCCTTCAGGAAAATATCCTCAAGAACAGAATTTAGATGAATGACAATACATTTTGTCAATTTTGAAATAATGGTGAGGATTTTTCTGTTCATTTCATACCAGTACCTATTTTTGAAGTAAAATGTGAAATGAGTTAGTTAATACATCTTTGTAAAATTCTGAATTTAGAAATGCCAGATTAGAACCATAAGAGATCATTTCAAATTGATATAACTCTTGACTTTTAAAGTGTTACTTGACCTCATTTTTTTTGGTGTACTCTGACAGAAACAAGATAATATTGCAGAGCTTACAGAATTGAATAGCAAGAACTTGATATGAAGAAAGCACCACTCCTTCAGCAGGCATACTCTCTTACTAGGAGAATCTGTGTTGTGCTTTGGATTTCTGAAGTAGTTGCTTAAACATATCTGTCTGAGATTTCGCTGGATTTACTACTTGTCTTGCTTTGATGCAGTCAGCTGTGGAAATGAATTACACTTGCTTCAAGAAACTTAATATTTTGTTCCAGTGTATCTAAGTGAACAATCTACATGGAAAGCCTGACTTTTGCTCTTACATCACTGTTCCATGGTTTTTCATATTGTGCAGCAGACAAGAAGAGCAGAAATAAATTTTGTGATTTCTCAGCACTGGTAACATTTAATTAACATTTCACTGCGTGAACTATAGTGCATCTGCACGCATGCAGCCATCTCATTATTTCCATTATCTAGCATTAATTTAGGCTTCACAACATAGTATACAAGCATTACAATGCTAATTTTTAAATGAAACCCAAAGGCAAATTTAATTTTAAACAGCATTAATTTACACGATGAAAAACTTCAGTGGCTTGTCTTATGCATGGATGTTGATATTAAATTTGCTATTTAATAAAGACTGACGAACAAATGGAGGGAAGTTTGTCAATGAGGATTTGTCAGTTTTGCTTCCTTTCCTCACAAGTTAATGACATTTGCTTCACAGACCGTCCCTAATGATGCAAAGAGATCTGGCATTGCACAAGTTGCTGCTGCTGTCTTGGTTCAGCAGTATTAGTCAATCATACAAGTGTAGCACATTAGAAAGAGATGAGCAAGATTTACTGAACTAAAATAAAAAGCTGGCAATTTCTTAAATAAAATAAAATTAAATTATGTCTATGTGAATTTTTTTTTTTTTTGGAAAGTCACACTTCAAGGAAGAGTTCTGCATTACAGAGACGAAATAAAAACTCCCAATGGGAAAAACAGGAAGCAAAGCACTCCATATCAGCTGAATGTGAGAGATCGTAAAGGGTGCCTATGCCAGTAATGTTCCAGTCATAATAGCCCCCAAAATGTATATTTTAGGTTAAAATCGCAGTCTTGAAAAAAACCTTTGGCTTTTTCAGTTTAAGCCTTTGACAAGGTCAATGATACAAAGACTATACTGAGGTAAATTTGCTTTAGCTGGACCCAAAAATACCCCTCCAAACATATTTAGGTCATATACCAAAAAGGAAAAATAAGGTGTTTGGTTATTTTCTTTTACTTTTCCTCCAAATCAACCATCTGTGGGGAAAAAAAATGATAACTGTTCCCACGTGAACTTAATCCTAGACAGCTGTCATCTCATAGAAATTTGTTAAGTATTTATTTGTTGATTATATTATTATATAATTATTTGTTGAGTATATCAAGTTTTAGTCATAATTTCATAAGAAGTAATTGTGATTCTCTGATACTCTCAAATACAATGTAAAACCATATCCCTACTGTCTCTTGGGACAGATTGTAAACTAACTTTGGAACTCCTTTTATTGATCTCCAATTAAGCTAATACTCTGCCTGTATGTACTATGCATACTTTGATTTACATTACTTTCCTCTGTGTAGGTAAGATAAGAGGACATCACAGAAAGCCTTTGAATTGAGAATTTTGGTAAGTAAATTCTATTATTTCAACTATTGTGTTAGGGGGCCTGCTAAACACCACATCTAGTGCTAGATCCATTGTTGTGGTTAAGCCCCACCCCACACACTCCCCTCCAGTGGGATGGGGGAGAAAACTGGAAGAATAAAAGTGGGAAATAAAAACAGTTTAAGAGGTAAAGAAAAGATTGTGCAAGCAAAGCAAGAATAAGGAATCCATTCACCTCTTGCCATGGGCAGGCAGGTGTTCAGCGAGCTCCAGGAGAACAGGGCTCTATCACGTTATGGTGTCTTGGGAAGACAAACACCATCACTATGAATGTTCTTCTCCCCTCCTCCTTCATCCCCAGCTTTTTATGCTGAGTGTGATGCCACATGACATGGAACATCCCTTTGATCCAGTGGGGGTCAGGTGTTCCAGCTGTGTTCCCTCCCAATTCCTTGTGCACCTTTAATCTCCTGGCAGGTAGGGTGGGGTGAAGAGCAGAGAAGTCTCTGACTCTTTGCCAGTGTTGCTCAGCAATAATGAAATCATCCCTGTATTTTCAACTTTTTTATTACAATGCCACATAGCCTCTCTCAGTATTTGGATAAAATTACAGGACTCTTTTGTCTCCTTTTTGGACAGAAACCTCTGACAAGGTAGATTAATGAAAACATGAAAACAGATGGCAAGGTATTACAAACACTTCAAGTGGCATTACAGGATCGTATTTTTGCCCTTAAAAAGTAATTTTCCCATAGACACAACTGAAGTTTCACCAATGAAAGTGGAAGAAATTCACTGATATGGATGTTTGGAATGTTGCTGATTGCTAACGTAATAGTCGCTTTCGCATTGCTTCTAAAAATGGAGGGGATATTGCTATTTTTTTCTAACAGGCTTTACTATATGCTGACTTCTTATTTTTCTTTAAATCAGCCTTGTTACTCTAATCATTTAAATTGCTTCTGTAAGGCTTTTTGTAATAACTTCTTTAAAAAGACAGTCACTAGTTAAACTCTGAGGCCCTGTAAAGAAGTTACCATATGCTAGTTTCCTTCTGTAAGGGTAATTATGACCATGTTATAAAACTAGAATAAACAAAACCTCTCATCTGAAATGATAGAAATGTTAATGCTTGTTTTCCAAGCCTTAATTATACTATACACAGTCAACTCAATCCAGCCATTAGATGATATGCTCTTTTCAGGTCCTTACAGAATGATGTTCAAGTGATTAAGAAGAAAATAGACCAGTTTTCTCTAGACTATTCCCATGTTACTGGAACCCCATATATTTGGTGAATGTGAGATAGATAGGTAGGGCACATGAGCCTGAGATAATGGCTGTGTGCTGGAAATCTGGAAAGAGAGCAATGCTTTAAGCTGTTGGATGGCATAGATAATAACCAGACAGGTCTTATGCATTGTATTACCATGGAGGTATAATGTCACAGGACTTTTGCACAACTTCAGAATAATAGGACATTGAAGTATGCAGATACCTTGCATAAAGAAAAAGAAAGAAAGATGAATCGATGAAAGGAAGCTTAAAAATAGGAAATCCGACTTTTTTCCCCCTTTCTGTATGAAAGGAAAGCTCCCTGATGCTGAGGTTATTCATTACACCAGGACAGAAGCAATTTATTCAACTATAGCTCAGGTAGTGTCAGCAGTTTCATTAAATCCACTTCTAAGAGGTCCAAAGCCTGACTGCAATAATTTTTTCAGGCCTGAAACATTTCCTTAAAGGTCTCTCCCTGTGCACCAAAAAATATCATACACTTATGTGCAACTATTTCTTTCATTTTTCTGGTTAAAATGATAGCACTTTGCAACATCTAGAAAGTTTCCTTCACTCATTCTTTTAAATTTGTTTTGGCTGACACAAGTTTTTCCTTACTGGGTTTCCCAGTGGCT
This sequence comes from Phylloscopus whistleri, assembly GCA_017589585.1. Lineage (NCBI taxonomy): Eukaryota > Metazoa > Chordata > Aves > Passeriformes > Phylloscopidae > Phylloscopus > Phylloscopus whistleri. The sequence continues at coordinate 4,263,193 of JADMLD010001408.1, forward strand.
TTATTCTTTCAAGCAAATAAATCTTAGTAGAAAAAAGCTGCAGTTGAACTATTTTCTATCCTACTTTCCTCTTTTCCTCCTTTACCACACAAGCTTAGCTTCTTGCAAGCAGGTGGCTTACAATGACCTTTTACCTCTGTGATGTGTGTGGTCACTCAGCATCTGCTTCTAACAATTCATAAGCATCTGAGTTAGTTTTTTGGTAATAGGCTGTAGTTTCCTGATGCTGATAATCAGAGTTATGCTTGCGAAACTTTCAGTATATTTTGTTCTTTCTTCCATGCCACTTTCTCTAAAAGATAGTAGAGTCTGGTAGTAGAGGTTGCCACATGTTAATATTTCAAGCTTCTAATACTTTTATTTATTTTCTTTGACTATCTTTGCAGACCTACAGTAATTCAGAATTCTGCACATCTAGAAGAATTGACAGATATTATTCCTAAACTTATATTGCACTTTTCTTCATTCTACAGCTTTTTTCTAAAATCTTTCCCAGACAATTTTGAAATTGGAGTTTGTCACATATGTTTAAGGAAACATTACACACAGTTTTAACATCCTCTCAGGTAATGCTGTGGTCCATGGATAACAGCAGGTAACTTGCTTTTAAGCTGAGGGAGATTTATGCACATATTCTATTTTCAATTGCTTTGCTGAAAAGCAGACATAATGCAGTATGCAATTTCACAGCATAACAGAACACTAACAAAAAGGATGCATCAGGGTGAAAAGTAGTCTTAAAAATGTTCTGTCAGCATAGCAGCCTAGTGGACTATTGCTTTCTCTTGCTACAGCTCCTGGGGCAGCTGAATTATGGTATTGTTACTTAAATTCTCTGCAGTACATATCCCATTTCTAGTGAGTTCCTCCTCTATTTTGGCCTTACATGGTTTCTTTCTATTTTCATAGTTATGTCAGCTAATGGAAATTGATGTGCATTAATGGGACACAAATTTGATGATGTTAAAAGTGTAGGTATTGCTTTCTGGAACTTCAAATTAGAATTTTTTCCACTGCAATTACTTTCAACAGATTATTACTTTAACTTGTCTAGCAGTTAAACAGATTTATACTTAATTAGTTCCCAAGAAACTCAGAAATTAGTGTGGGATTTTTCAGTCAATGAAGTAAAATGGCAAAGAAACATGATCTACTTAAGCAAATACAATCTAGCTAAAGTTATTTAAATTGTGGAACCACTCAGTATCATTTGATGGTACACTACAGCAGAATACTTTTGCACTTTTTCATAGAAATGGTAACGTCAAAATAAATTTCATCTCTACAAATATCCCATGTAGAAGTAATTGGTCATTAGCATCTGTTCATAGCATTGGACAGAGCAGAATGGTAGAGAAAAAGTTCAGATTATTTATCACAGGATTTCTAATTGAAATTAGTATGAGATGCCTGATATAATTAGGAGCCACAAAACAGCAGTAAGCTGGACTGTCACACCAGACATACTGAGAGATACTGAGTGCAGTGCAGTATCTTTTCACCCTGAAACACTTTTTTCACTGAATTAGATCTGTCTCGTTTCAAACTCCCTGAGGCTCACACACCTCCCAAAAATTAGTTTCTTTGCTTTGCAAACTGATTTTCTTCTGAAAGGTCATGAAAAAGCAGTGTTGTGCCTCCTTCTGCAGTTCATAAAAATCTTATTCTGTGCCTCAGAAGCAAGGAAAACTTGTGAGTAATTAAGTTCCCCCTCCCTGTTTTTAATTGATGGTATTTTAAAATGAAACTCCAGAGGCATGAACTGTGTCAGTTGTTGATACATTGAAGGTTTTGGCTGGTGTGCAGATTACCTCCACTACATTAAAATCCTTTAACACTGCCAAGTATAGCATTAGAAAATTCCAGTGTGGGATCAGATTGGGATTCCTGACTTCTCCCGTCTGGGAACTGAAGACCAGGTGGCTTTTTTTGTTTGCTTGTCTTCATAAAAGACAGCTCTTCTGGGTTGTTACAAAATCATGGGTGACATATTTCTGTGATTTTCCAGATGCTTTTAAGAAGCTACCCAGTTAATAGTAGAAAAGTGGTGTAGCTGGTAAAGTGAGTACAAATGATTTTGTGAATTTCAGAAAATTCTGCAGATTCTGCTGACTTCCCTGCTGACCCATGAACCTGTTCTGCAGTCTCCATTCATGGAAGGACTTTCCCTTGCAGTTAGTTGGTCTTAGTGACACAAAACACATGATTGGAGTGACTGTCTCTCACCTGCTCTGTATGTTGAAAACTTGCAAAGCTGTGAATGTCTCTTGATTTTGAAGCTTTATCTTCAGCGAACCTGATCTGGGATTCAAGCTTACCAGAGAGCAGAGGACTCTGATTGCTTCAACTCTGTATATAACTACTGCTCTGTCTGCAGATACTGAACTAGATTCTCTGTGTCTGTTATTTCTGTCAGCGAGTCCTAGTGATAATTACGTGCTGTGTTCTTTTAGGTTACCTAATTCCTCTTGGAAAAAAATTAACTCCTTTAGCTCCTTGCTCATAGGCAGTTTTACTTGCTTTAACACATTCTCCTGAAGCCAATAGCAAATGTTTAGCTTGTTGGGGTGTTGGCTTGTTTGTTACAAGGCAGAAGAGAGACTTGAGATTGCTGATCATTGTGCTTGGAGGAAGGGAAACCGTGAGTGCTGCCAAATTTTTATCAAGTCAGAACATTTTATCACACTGGAACATTGTATCATCTTATCCATGACAAACTTTCCATTGCCATACAAGGGCAATCCCAATCTACTGAATACATGAGTGACAATGGTTTGTTGAAATACCTTTCAGATTACTCTTTTTCTCCTCCTGTGACAGTCATCTTGTTGTCTGAGTTCATTACAGTAAAGAAGATTTGTGTCTCTATGAAACAGTGGCATTCACCTTAAGAGTTTAAATACTTGTTTTACTGTATAATTTTTAAAATTTTAATAAAAATCCAGCATATGCATAAGATAGAGAAGAAAAAAGCCTGTGTCATCATCTGTTAACATAGAAGAGGGACTTCTGCAATTTGTAGTCCAACATACTCTGACTAATAGTAATTCAGAGAATGGGAAAGGTCAATTGAAAGTCACTGTCTTCGTTTGTACCTCTTAATAGCAGTTTACAGCTCTAAATGAGCCCCAGTTTTAACTTCAGTTATTTCTCTTTCTCATTACCATTGTCTCTTTTTAGCCTGCCATTCTGTCAATACCTTTTACTTAAAAAACTCTAGACAAAGACTGCATTAATTTAAAGTGGGCAACAGCGGGATTAAGTAGCAGTAGGTAACAATATTGCAGAGGCAGACTAGAAAATGAAAAATACATACTATGTGTCTTAGGGCGGGGGTGTACCAAAAATTGCCTTCATATGTGAATCATACAATCTTACTGATTTATATAAACTTAAAACTTAGAGACTACTCCTCTTTCTCAGCTTGAGGAAGATTGATAGATGTCTACCTTAAGGTGATGCAAAGGGGCAAGAGGACAGAAAATGCTGGGAAAACATGACATACATGAACAACAATCTTTTTAAAAGGGTCTTAATTAGTCCAAGGGACAAGGGATGGAGCAAACCCTGAATACTTAAGACTACTGCTCATCAACAATCTCATCTACCCATCTGTGATGGGGGTACAAGAACAGCTTTAAACCCCTACTTGGGGATGGTCTTTGCAGATCTTTTCAACAGAAAGGTGATGGAAACTCAATTTCATTGTCTGTGAGAATTGCAGAACCAATATTACTGAGTATAAAAAAGCCTCAAGAAGATAGGAGTCTGTCAGGAAGCAGAGGAGAGCAGTTGCTCTCCACAGGCAGATCAACCAAATGACCTCTGGCCTTCCTTCCCCTCTGCTCTCTGCCAGCACTGTTATTCCTGTGTTTGCATTGGTTGTTATAAAAGCATGTTCAAAATCCTGCTTAATGTGTAAAGTACTCTGGGGTCTTTGCTAGCTTCTCAACATGTGAGAATTAGTGCTTACATTTTCATGCCTCGTGACTGAGGAGTTCCCAGGTGGCCACTGGTAAGGGGACTCCTCTCAGTTACTTGGTACTTCCTGCTTCTTGCAAAAGCATTCCCTTCTTTCCTACTATGTCCTGTCTGGATCTCATCCTTTTCCTAGAAATGTGTTTGGGTTTTGGTTTTGGTTTTGGTTTGGTTTGGGTTTTTTTGGTTGTTGTTGCCGTTTGTTGTTTTGTTTTGTTGGTTTCTTTTTCTGTATGCCTCAGGAGAACCATTCTTTCATCTTTAAAATGAGGGTCCTGTTTCTTGGTACCGGTGGTGGGCTAAAGCATGTAAGAAATATTGTCTCCCTTACAGCATAACATTTATTAGCCATATGGTGGTGTTAGTAAAATAATTCAAACTAGTTCATTCTCAGTAATCAATGAAGCCTAGGAAAAATCAATCCAACTTAAATGAAACTAAATGACTGATAAATCAGAAATACAGGTTGCTTGGATTGGATGACATTTTCCTTATATTAGTTTTAATGAACACTCTGGGATAACAGAGAGGTTGCCATACATATGCACACTGTCATCTCTGTACATATATTTGCTAAATCTTCCCTACGGTGTTATTAAGCCAGTCTTGTTATTTTGGCTCCTGCAACAAATAATGACAGTCTCCCTATCCTAGAGTAGTAACACTATTGAGAGCCACAAGCCACTGATAATAATAAATTAGATCTTCATAAATCATTTGTTTGGTTTATATTACATAAATTATTTTAAAACTACTCATTATTAAGATTTTGTGATTTTTTGTCATCATTCATGGGACCAATTTTCAAACTTTGTGATTTTTTTATAACAAAAATAGTACAAACTTGGTCAACTTTGTATTTTTAATGAAGGCTAGGATTTATGCCTAATCCCAAGGCTGTAGCAGCACGAATTTCAAAAGAAATAACCCAAAAGACATAGCTATCGCAAAAGTTGGAACATTTGTATCATTTTTTTTTCAATAAAAATAGTATGATACTGTAGAGAATTCCTCTAAACAGATTTTATGTTGGCTGAAGTTGGTAATTTTTTTCCACATATTCAAGCCACATGAATCTGATTGTCATTTGTACTTAAGGCCCTTTATATCTCTTGAGAGGGTTGTATAAAGGCCTGTATGTGAACTGATAATTATTTTATGACCAGTTTAATATTTCTTTTCTCTTTCAGGATGAGATAAAGGGTTTAAAAGGGGGATTTCAGTTCCCAAAGAAGGAAGTAAACTATTCTTAGCACTAATATTATTTTTTTAGTTGTGCCGTTGGCTTGGGGAAAATGTGGAAAGGAATTTGTGGGACTTCCCTGCTAGTTTTCCCTTCCAGAAATGATTTGTCTTGAGTGGTTTTCTGAGATCTTTATTTCTTTTTTTTGTTTGTTTCCCAAAAGAAAAAAGCAAATCAAGATTTATCCAAATATAGCAGAGATTATTCTCCTTTTTCCTCAGAGTCTCTGCATCTTTGAATAGGGTTTTTGTGGTTTTATTTTGTTTTCAAAAATGGATTATATCCTGCTCTTTCTTAAAATTTTATTTTCTGTCATGCTATTTTATAAATCATATGTTGTAAGATGGACATCTGAAGCACCGTATCTTCTTTCTTGTTTTTCACTTTTCCATGGGGACTGAAAAAAAAAAAAGCGTGCTACATTAATAAGTTAATGTGATAGCCGTGACATTTAGGATGCTTTTTCTAAGTGCACATGTTTTCATTTTATGTCTCATTTTAGTCTAATTCTATATCTGGTTTTACAGCAGAATAATTAAAGTTTCTGGATTAAAATCTTTATAACTGTGAGTTTAAACTTAGTAATAGTATCCAAAATATTTGCAGACATTAAGATGAAAGGATTTATTATTAGTACACATTTTAATTTCAGTTTAGATCGACAGAAATTATTACATGCAGGACTGGAAAATTAGAATTGATTACAGTTTTATCTCTTGTAAAGTTAATATTTTGAGTTTCCCAGTGTTACCTAAGCACTTCAAACCATATTTTCCATTCCATTTTTAAATGCGTAAGCTCTACAAAACAATGAAACATATCTCTGTTTTGGCTTTTGCTAAGGAGTTTAGAGCCCATGACACTGTGATGGCTGCAGAGCTGCTTTGTCAAAGAGAGATGACAAATTGTGTTAATTATAACAAATGTCAGTTGTTGAAGTGATTTATTGCAAGAACAAGGATTGGTTAGTTATACACAGTAAAGGCCATGAAAGACTTTTTCATATGTATGTGAAAGCACACTCTCTTTACAATCCCAGAGACAGCAAGCTATAGTAGCTTTGCAGACCACTTGATAAAGCAGTATAGGTAACTAATTAAGGTACTGCAAATATAAGTGTCATATTTAGGTAAAGTAAGTGGGATTCAGAGTGACATATGACTGTGACCATAAATAATTTTTAGGTTTCGAATACATATGATTACTGTGCTTCATTCCAGTGCAAGAAGCTGACACTTAACATGCTGTATATGTTTTAAAAGCTACATATGTGTACGACGTGTAAAAAAGTACTTAAAAATCAGTAAGCACATATTTAATTCATTTTTTTCCTTAAACTGAGAATTTTTTCAAATGAAAATTACTTATTTGATGGGTTCATCAATGGTATTAATAAGGTATTTTACTTAGAAAAGAGGAATAGATATTTGAAGTGTTTTTGAAGCTATTGTCTTCACTATTATTTGAGATTAATCTTATTTTCTTGAAGACAAAACATGATAAAACTACACATATACAGAAAGAACTAGATGTAGCTCTGTTGTTTTGATTTGGATTTTTTTTTGTATTTGGGTCTTGTTGATTTGTTTTTGGGTTTTTTTCTGACTTAACATACAGGCTTGCTAGTGAGGAAAAACAGAATTTAGACATTGCCGACTTTTCAAAGGCCTGTCACATTTGTACCAATATCGGAGTTCCTAAAACATTTTTAGCTATCTTTTCACTCTTAATCTCCCAGTGATGCTGTGAAAATGAAGTGTTAGCTATGCAAGCAAGTTATTTCTAACAGAAGACAATGAAAGTAAAGATTGGGGGGAAAAATGAAAAGTGAGGAAGAAAAAGTAAAAGGGAATTAAGAATAAGGATGTAAACAGAAACTAATGTGCATTAATGCCCAAAATTGTTTCTCAGAAAAGACGAAGAATTTTTCTTTCATTCTCTGCAGAATACCTGCAGAAAGGGAAGGACAAATTCCCAGTAACATCCAGATGGATATTAGTGTCCCATGTGATTTAGGGCACGACATCAATAAGAAGGAACTCATTGTTCAATACATTTGAATTTCAGTGCCAATATCACATTATGTACCTCGAGATGTGAGATCTCTTCTATTATTTTACTGGTCAGCCAAGTGTAATTCACAGCTCCTGGTGCCTATATAAACATCAGAATGCAGGACATGTGTGACACCAGGTAACATATATATATATATACATATATATATATATATATATATGTATCCAGATGCATCTCAAGAATGACATGGATTTTCTGCAGGTCCTGTATCAAATCATGAAAGATGGAAATACCAGATAGGTCTAAAATGGCACTATAGTCCTCAGGTTTGATACGTGAATGACTCCCATAATTTCCATTCCTTCAGGAGCATAAGTGCTGTACTGTCTTCCAGCTAGATTAGTGGCAGATTTGATTCCGCAGACTCAGGTTTTCCATCTCCATCTTTCCTTTGATTTCTATGAGCAGCACTTTACAAGGTGAGTTGGGCCTTCTTTGGAGTGAAAAATGTTGTAAAATTATTCTTTTTCTCTGAATTCTAGCACCACAGGTTTTTAAATAAGCTCAGAATGACATGTGGGAGAGTATTTACTAAGTGTAAGCCTGTATATGACCTTCACCTGCCAGGTATATTTTTGGCTACATTTCATTCCTGGAAGAGGCAACACAAGACCAGGATCTTTGTGAACTGTTCTAGGAGCTCACAAAGAGAGAAATATGATAAATAAGCAAGGGATTTTATCCACAGACTTTAGTAAAATGAAGCTGATTAATGTCTCTGTTCATACAAATGTAAAGGTACGGTTTTAATGGCTTTGGCTGACATTAAACATGACTTTTCCCCTTTTCTTAATCTTATAAAAATCTCATCAAACATTGTTTTGGGAGACGAACTTGAGAGAAAAGATCAGAAAAAAAAAATCTATCTTATTGACAGCCAGGAAGGTAGAAAATTTGTTTTAGTCTTATCAGTAATGCCCTCTTTTCTTTGTGAATATTGGAGTAGACAAAGAGAGCAGACCAGAACAGTTTGGATGCTAGATGGGTTACTTACAGTTAGTATTCACACTCTGCTGAATATAGTTGAAACAAAGGAAGTTTTGACCTTAAAACCACTTTTATTAACTATTTTCTGAATATTGATGGGAATGAAAATGATTCTTATTTTTGTAGAGCTCGAGATAGTACAGGGATATTATCTATTTTTTTACTTTTTTCCACAAAGCCAATGTTGACACATGAAAAATCATTTACACCTGGTGGGTTAATACAATGCTTATTCTTTAAAAAAAACACTGGCCTATGGATGGAACTTCACAATGCTTATTCAGTAGGAAGAACTGGAAAGCAACCAGCCCAGTTGTGCCAGATTTTACCAGTTCACCAGGTGGTCAGGTATGACTTTGGGGTTGACCACCCCCAGGGACCACCAAAGAGACCCCCAGGACAGAAGAATGTATCCATTAAGAGGAGGGAATATATGTCAATGATTTTAGGAAAATTATTATCATACATATGTTTATTTTCTGAATATCAATAAACATGCATGTAAAATATACTCTATACATCACTGTTAAGGACTTTTAATTTTTACCAATTTTTGGTTATACCAGAAATAGTTAGAACAAAGAAGTAGCAAAAATTTTGCTCCAACACTCAAATTACCACTTGCCCTTTGTTTTACAAAATGGTTTTAGATGGCCATTAGCATTTCACAAAACTCACCCTCTGTGCTGAGATTATTTATTTCTTGTTAGAATTATAACTCACTCTAATTAAGGTAAACTGTTTCTAGTTAATTGAAACCTGGCATTTTTAGACTGAATTCTAAATGTCTGCAAAGAGCACAGGAATCAGAGTCAGATAAGTGATATTGATTTTGCAAGTGTCTGATTTATTTTCCTGGATATGCATTACTCATATGCACATCTATGTAAAAAGGCTCCAGAAATCCAGCAGAAAGTGAAAAAAAATCACTAGCTAACTATTAGTGTAGCTGAAAACTAGGTTTTAGTGGGACTACACACTAAAGAGGGCTATCAGTTATGTGAACATGCTTCAGGACGATTAATTTTCAGTTGATGATGGTTATTTATTTGACTGTAAGAGAAGACAGCTGTTTATTGCCACATACAGAAAAAAAGTCACAATAAATGGATGGAGTTCATGTTAAAATAAGCTCTTACTGTCTTCCCTTTGACCATTTGAAGCTTAATGTGGTATCTCAAGCTGAAGAACACATTTATGATCTGCCAGGGAGGTTTATTATAACTCCAATTTATCCAAGTAATATCTCATTAGAGCTCTCTGTCACGGAATTAAGATTCACAAACCCCAACCCCTAAAATCAACACTCTCTGGGGCAGGGCCTGGAGACTGAGGGTTTTGTTCAGAAAATAACAGTTAATCAGTATTTACCTTGCACATATCATTGTGACAACGAGAGGATATACACTCTTTCAAATTCCACAGCTAATCTATTTCAGACTGTGAGATGACAGGGAAAGAGGGTGTCTTACTCAGGGGTACTGTTTTTCTCACCAGGCAAAGTAGAGACAGGAATTAATCAGCAACATGCCTGCTGACTCATTCACTTTCAAAAGTAGGAAAATAAACAATAAATGCTTAGCAACCAAAGTCATGCACAGTGACTCTGACTCATGAAAATATATACCACAGCTGTAGTCCTCACTGTTTTCCTCCCACTATTAGTTTCAGTAACCCCTTCCATGGTTTTTATCAGGAATGGCTTAAAAGATGCCATCAAAGATGAGTCTAGAGATATGCTTTATATGATTACAGTAACCTAGATGACAAATTGTAGGTTTAGGGATGTTCATTAACATAAAACACCTCACAGTGACACTCAGCATGTCTTTATCTGTATTTCTTCCTACCCTTTCTCCTAGTTTACCTGGTGAGCTAAAATCATCAAGCCCTCCAAAGATTGATAGGGCTAAGAAAACGCAAGGGAAAAGCAAGCTTGGATTCAAAAAATCAGCCTAAATTTCATTTTTTGAAGTGAAGAGTTAAGGAAAAGCATTTGGCTGCTTGTGATACAGTTTCCTCTCTGGGTCTTTCCTGAGGCACACACAAGCAGCTGAATCCATGATGATATTTAAGTTCTCTTTGAACTTGGCCTCAAGTCTGTAAATGCCATTTCTCTGCTGCAGTGCCTACTTTTACAACCTGTCAGCAATCTGCACCATCCCTAGAGAGAAGAGAGGTTGCCAAATTGATCCTGCAGGCATCAAGGTCCCAAGTATGTTGTATGTTTGAGAATATCCCCAGCCTTTCATGCCTCAAGCACAGGCAGCTCTCTGGTGGCATTGTCCAGGGCCACAGGTCCTCCTCCCTGCTACTCCCTGGTAGATGGGAGACAGAGAACACATAAAAACTCCAAGGGACACAGTTCCCACAGCACAAGGGTTACACCATGACTGAAAAAAATAATACATGCTGTGGGGGTGGCTTTTGAGTGGGTTTCATGTTGCAGCGTGGGTGGGAGAAATGTTACTCATGAGTGCAGCAATGATCTCAAGAAATGAAATGAAAAATTTAAACTCAGTTTATTTCATAAGAAAATGATGGGTTTGTTGATACAGCTCATAAAGTAATAGGAATTCATTCTTTTCGCAGAACAGCAGGACTAGTGCTGTGGATCTGAAGGAGCCACTAAGCCCTGATGTTACAAGAGGCACTTCCTCCAGTCCCCTTTGTTATAGAGGTTTTAGGAAAGGATATAATCATAGTCTACTTCATCCACTTTAAATGAAGCTGAGCTCATGATAGCACTTAGTCTGCTGAACTCAGTACATAGTATACGGGTTTCTTATTTTCTCATTCTCTATTTCTTTTTCCAAGAATATGCTGTAGGATCACTCATTTGGTTGAGGTCAATTCAGCTCTTTCTCTCAGTAGAATAGTTTGATTTCCTTGAGAGGTACAAAGAACTAGTTCTTTTATAGGTTAGATAAGCATGAATGAAGAAGAAACCACAGAAATCCTTGACTGAATAGAGAAGTATGTAGAGTGTTTTAAGTTGTTACTACAAATAGATATGAGCTCAGTCATTGTGGTAGTTAATGTCCATTGAGACAACTATCAAAAAGAACTGCACTTTTTTATAGAAGCAGCCTTGTAATCCTTCTGTGAAAAAAAAAATATTAAAGAAAGGTTGCCTGAATAGTGGCTCCAGTATTTTAGAGGTGTATTATATACCTCTTATTTTAAATAGCAGAATCAAATTAAGCACCACAAAGACACACAATGCACAGTATTTCTTTAAACACAAGACAGATAAATAAATAATCCAGAACATATCTGAAGGCTTCTTGTACACATAGCTAGGGATTACAATTCAACCATGTGTACCAAAAGTTATTTATTACATGGAACAAATATATATTTATTTCAGACACCAATATACAAAGGAGATAAATATGGTCAGAGTAAACTTTTATTTTGCCAAGATACAATTCATCATGAACTGAGGTCTTCAAAATCCAAATCAAATTCCACTGAAGAAATAAAATATTTTCACTAATATCTTATCCTGAATATATTGTAAATATTTCATGTCATAGCACTGAAACGTTTCTTTTTATGGTATATGGCACATTAAAAAAAAAAAAGAAAAAAAAAAAAGGCACAAACTTCCACTTTCCTTTCTTTTTGGACAATTTTAGTATTTATTCTATGGTTTGTTTATTTGGTTGATTTTGCTTTTTAACTCAAGAGTGGAAATTTTGGACTCTAAGTGAAATGAAGACCATTAAAATAAACTAATCCACTTAAGGATCAGTTCAGGTTTTCTGGAGTCCATTGCAAGAGCAGCAAACTGTGCAGCTTGCTAAAGGTAAGACATTTATTGAGAAGGCTTGGGAAAAATTTGACTGTAAAGAACATTTTTTGTATCAACTGTACATAAGATACATTCAATTAGTCAGTAATGAACTATCAGATGACCTCATGCAGGGGTGTAAGAGATTTCATGCCTTCCATTACACCCTTGGGGCTCTTTTCTGTGATGAGTAACTCCCATTCTTTGCAGATGAGAAATAATTGCTCTTCCTCCAGTGTACAGGGTTTGACTAGCAAAAAAACCTCTACAAATATGTCAAAGCAAAAGAGCAATTTGCAGAAACAGAACTGGGCATTTTAAATTCTTATTTACACAAAGAAAGAGTATGCTTTTACATTAATAGTTAAAGAAAATGGGGTGCCTGTAGTCAGGCCCAAATACAGTTGCAATTGTCCCACTTACAGGATGCAGCCTGAGAGCTCATTCCTTGGGCTCATTTGCTGCTGCTAACTCAGAAAGAGCACAGGAAATCTGGAGTCCTCCTTTACCCCTTGTGTTAACCGAGTGTCTGCAGGTTGAAGAGGTTACTCTGCACTCTGTAAATGGCATAAGAGCACCAAACCTGAGAGGGCTCAAGGGTCCTTGTGACATGTGTGAGAGATTCAAGTTTGGGTTTTTGTCACCAGTTTAAATCACCATCACTTAAATCCTCAGTCTTTAGAAATTTTCTGTAATTTTGCCATAATCCTAAAATGCTCGTTGGATAATTTAGTAAGTGAAATGTAACAAAAATATCATGCCAGTGCTTGAAATATAGTAATGTAATTTTTGTTCTTAAAAATGGTAACATAATCTTATGGACTCAAAAATATACTTGCCTTTAATACACTTTGCTTTCAAATACAGGAACTCCATAATGTTAAATCCATGTTTTAAGTCATTGTGCTGTATAAATAACTTCTTGTTTAAAATAAGCATATATTTTTAAATGATATTTTAAACCTGCATAGCAAATACGAACCATGGGAAAGATATAAACTCCTACTACATTCTCTGGCTTAAAAAAAGGTTTTCCTGCACATGCACTAGCAATGGAATAAGTAGTTGCCTAAATTGGAACATGGAAGTACCAGTTAGTCTGAGAAATGATTGCTGTGGAAAAACAAAAAATCCCCCTCTAAGATAAGATCTAAATTATTTCTGCCTACTATGTTCTAATCTTCTCAAGGAGCAAATGAGTAAAAAGCAGAGGAAAAACTCTAATCCAAGACTAAAAGGACCAAAACAATTATTGAACCACTTTGTTTCCTGTTTTCTGAGGTGCCATAATCTATTTTTTTTAATTTCAGCACTTCTTCTAAATATCAATTTTATCTTCATTCTTTTTCCGCTATTCAAATATCAAGCAAATGTGGGTTTTATACAATATTTTACTAGAGTAAAACACACATAAATGATAGCTCAAGCCTAAAATGCTGGAAGTAGATACCCCAATTCTGTAGAGTGTATGACTTTAAACTCTGCAAGAGGCCATTTTTCGAGTGCCTTTCTACCTCAGAAGAGTGCAAATTTTGTCTGAGAATTTGCAGTGCATCAAAACACCATTCTTCCTAAGAAGATTACATCAATTTCTGCCATTTCTGCAATTGTTTATTAATAAAAATATGTACTATACATATATTAACCCTGATGCTGTCTAATTATGAGGATTCTGAGTTTAATTTTGTGTCTTTACTGGTCTGATCTCCTTTTAAAACAATCATGGGAGCTGAAATTTGTGGTGTTCACAGACCTGAAAATGACACAGGGTTCTCAAATTAGCTACTTGGCACATCTTTAGAGGTGACTTGCTATTTTCAGTACTCAGGTGCCTGGCAGGAAACGATGAATAAAAGCAAGCACTGTCTAAAACATTTATCATTATAAACCAATCCTGAGACAACCTTTCCAAAGGTATGCTTTTATTAGTGTATGAGGGCAATAAAGAATAACCAAAAATACAACCAGTAGATGTTAAAGTAAAACCAGGAACTTGAAAATGCCTACTTATTATTTATTACAATTTATTTTTTAAGATCATGTTGTGAAAAACAGAATAGAAAGCACTTCAAGAAGGTATCCATTCAGTAATATTTGGGGTTTTTTTCTTAAATCAGAGGTGAAATAGTGTTCCTCTTTCTCAAAGTTGCTGTTTTGCCTGTCATCCTCCTAGACTTCTAGAGTTATGGAAATTTGGAGTATTCTTGTGAAGTGTTCTCATGTTAGTAGTCATGCTTTTTTTTCTCACTAGAATTGCTATCACCAGGAAACTCTATTGGGCACATTTCAGATGGGCAAAATGCACGTAACATTCATGTTATCAATTTCCATCTTAAAAGTAACAAGCAGAAGCAGTAGGGAAGAATTATTAATTTAGATGTTCCACTTTCATTCCTAGTGAGGGATCAACCACAATAAATCTGCCAGAAACATCTCTTGCTGTTTGTGGGATGCTGCCTTACAGAATAACAAGGAATAGATTTCTTTTACATACAGCAGAAGCTGGACTTAAAAGCAAACAAAAAGGTGTCTACAGTATACACATCTATGTATAGGTACTTGTATATTTTTTAAAATGTTTTTCTGGCATGGGAAACTAAGGGAAATTTTGGCAGCCTCTCAAGTGAAATATTCAGGTGCTGTCTCTCAGTCCTCAACTGTTTTAGAATGTCAGTAACCTACTCTTGAGCTCAGTCCACAAAGAACATTTTTCTATTTTGGTCCAAGTAAAATTTAATGCCCCAGCTGTACATACAAAGGCAGCATACATGTATGTATATTAAAATAATTGGTAGATTTTATAATATACAAAAATCCTTGCTTTTTCTGTAACTGGGTAAGTACTGTATTTTGTCAAATAAGAAAGTAATTCCTTTGAATACATGTTAAATGGTAATGTCAACATTTTTTTTCCTCAAAGAAGGCTGTTGTATATTTTTTAAACATTTTTGCCTGAGTTGTCCCCTTCCTGCATACACTTTTAATTGGAAACAAAGAATGTAAGATCTAAATTATGTAATCAACTGTTAAATCATTTATTATAAATCTGTTTTTCAACTGAGAAGAAAATAATTGCTTCATGATTACTCTTATATAATTGCTTTTCTCTATTTTTAATACAATATGTATAGGATGATTGTAGAAAGAAATTACTGTAACAGTATTTTAGTTGTTCTTATTACTGTTTTGCAGTAGATGAAGTCACACAGGTCTTTTGCCTAGTCATAATAAGTCCAAAATTTGAAGTAACACACCATAACCCTGATTTTTATCTCTTTTTACTTAGTTCATCAAATTTTTACTGCACAAACAGAAAAAAACCCCACATTGTGTCCTGAAATTAAGCAATTATTTCCTAGAACAATAAAACCAGCAGACACCTCTACAGATTTTTTCTCAGTCATATAGGGTTATATCTAGAAAAATCTACAAAGACAAGCCATATAAATAGCAATTATTGCAATTAAGATATGGTCCTTAGATTTCCTTTGGCAAGGAGGAAAAGACAAAACTTTCTAAGATTGGAATTGGAATTGGAATTGTCAAAATTGTATCAAATAGCACATTTTGTAACAGAAGGTATTTTCAAAGATTCTATAGAATATTGTAAATACTTGGGACTTTTATTCTGTTTGTGAGTAAATTGAGCAAATTATTACAATTATATATAATTATAAATTACATATATATAAAATGTTGATTATAATTATTTTATTGCTTTCAGTTCAGGATTATGCATTTGTATCAGAAATTTTAAATTGCAAGTCAAACTGGTACATTTTTCAACCATATTCATTTAAAAGTGATTTAAAGACAAAATTATCAATGTTTGACCCTCAAACTGCCCTTGGTCTTTTCACCAATGTTCCATTTCAAAACACCTTGCACTTTTTAACTAAAAAGGATTGAGCGTTAATATATCATGCTGAATACTCCACAACTTTGGCATAGAGTTTCAAATTGTGTAATATAACAGAAATTATATAACATTAATACAACATTAATAATTGCAATGAATTCTACTGAAATATTATTTCAAATTGTAAAAACAAAGTCAGTGAATTACCTAGGTTTTCTCATGGTGTCTGAGGTACCGTGTTATACAGAAATAAAGGGTGAAAACTTGAGTCCAGGCAAAACTCTAAAAAGTTCTAATAATCAGCAGTAGTACCAGAAAAATTGTTCTGTATTATCTTTATCAAAACAACCCAAACAGAGTTTTGGGTACCACAGATATTCTGTATTCTCGACCTGAGAAATGAGTGCTTGAAGATCAGTTATGATGTGGCCAGAGTGATGTTAGTTTACACATAGACTTCTAAATGTGTTGGCGACTGCTACACACGCTGAAAAAGGAACACAGTTCATACAGCTCCAAGATATTACAATATATTCTGGGTTGAAACAACCATGATTTAAAGAACAGTTCTTAAAATGTTAAAGTGTTTAGGTATTCAAAATCTGTGGATCAGTTACACTGAAATACTTCTTGTTCAAAACGAAACTAAGATTGCTTAAATGTGAGGATCAATTTGCTTGTTGTTTGCTAGCTTGAAAGTTACTATGAAAATCTTAGAAATAATGTGACCAAGTCAACAAAATATATATGTTTACTATACCTGTGAACACAGTCAATGTGAAAGACATGGCGTTAGGAACCAGGGTCTAATTAGACACTGTACAATTTACAGTACTCTGCTAACATTTCGCTTGGAAATCTAATTATTTTATTGTGCATATGAAAAATTATTTTTCTAGTTTCTCTGGGTTCATAAAACATTGAACAAGCTTGTGATTTGATAATGATACTTTATTAAATTTTTTTCTCCTGTATAGCTTATTGAGGGAGATGATTGCCGGAGCTGGAAATCACCAGCCTGAGTTTGGCATGTTCCCAGAGCTTAATGTCATTGGGATTTAAAAGTGAAGTAAATCCTGCAAACTGATTTAAATCATGCATCCACTAAGTCTTAAAAGTACTCTGTTCATTGTAAACAGTTTTAGCTTTATACTGAAATAATTTTAAATATAGATGTTAGCAAAAATAAGAAGTACTGATAACAAGTACCGGTAACTGATACTGATACAAGAAATACGTATATTCTCTTTCTTTCTGCGATTCTTACATGTCCATTTTTGGGGAAAGAATCTTTTAAACATATTTGCCTGAACACTCATTGGTATTTACCTGGTCTGTGCAACTTGAATGGTGGAACCACCCTGAGCAGGAATGGTGCCCTCAGGCAGTGTCAGTGCATGCTCCTCCTGTGATACAAGACACTGTCCTAGCTCAAAATTCCTATGACTACACACACCTTTTTTTTTCCTGAAACTCACCACCAGCTGAAGATCCTTTCTTTGTTCTCAGCTGAAGTGATAAATCCTCTCTCTTAGACTTAGAAGCCAGAAAGTTTCATTTAAATTTAAATAATATTTTAGCACTATCTGAAATCAACTGGTGAACTAATGTTTGATTATTTCTATTTTTGGGGGGAGTGCATGAGCAGTACCTGTTTTGGAGAAATCTCAGTGGGAGCACTAAACTGTGGGGTACCTGTGGCAACACAAAGTATTTCTGTCAAAAACTTGTGAACCAGCAGCCCAAACGAAATAAAATAATGAAATTTTTTACAGAAATTTACATCTGTGCATTTACCTGTTATGCATGATGCAAGTTGACACACGTCAAGTCAAGAACAGAGAGAGTTCACCTGATCCTGTGTTAACAAGTGCCAGAGGGCACAATTCAGTAACTGTAGCTTTACAAAATTTTGCCACTGTGTACTTGGAGATACAGCATTCTGTCTGTACCACAAACAGGTAAAATTTTGTTACTGTGCATTTTTAGTTACTGAGACGAGGGCCTCAGAAAAGAAACACAGACCTGTTCTGTTGCTGTTGTGGAAAGTAACAGCCTTTGCAAGCTGCCTGTTATTGTCAGTATTGGTGTGTTCATTGCTTTTTCAGAAAGACGCCCAGACACATCTTCAGCAAAGGCTTCCTTAAAGCCCTATATATTTATATGAAAGTTATTGCTTTTGAAACTGTTGTTTCTTCACAGGCTTCTTCTTCCATCCTTCAAAAAACTAATACAAATACAACATTAGAAATAAGGGTGGAAAAAAAATCTCTCTGTAATGCTGGTGTACTAGTTCCAGATGATAATGATTTTATTAACCTGAAAAGAAAATAAATCTGCTTTTAGATGGTAAAATTTTTGTAGCTTTCTCTTGCTTATCTATTCCAACATGAAAAGAAAACAAGTTAATAAGTCAACCTCACATATCACTTATAATATATTTCCACTTTAACATTTTTGTAAAGATATTCAAAAACGTTGAGGAATCTTTAGTTGCCAAAACGCTCAACATGCATTTTATTGTAGTATATATATTAAATATATCATCTTTTTTAAGGTGTTCTATCACTTCAAGAAGTTATGAAGTATTTCTACTATGATGAAGATTACGTAGGATCCCTAACTCCCTCACTAACTCAGGCGTATTGAACGTTGATAATTACTTAACAGGTTTTCTGTCCAGGGACTTTTTGCCGACAACCAGGTCCTACTTACTGCTCCTGACAGTCCAAGCTGCTGAAGATGTAACTGCTCAATCACTGGTCATAAATAGCTTCTGGAAAATCTGTTTCTTTCACACCTTTTAAGGTACCACAATCATTCAAACTTAGCTATATAACTAACCTGACACTGGATTTATCACATTTCTTGACATGGCTGTAAAGAACAAGTGTAAAAAGCATGGGTGATCCAACAGAAAACAGTTCTAAAGGTGCAGTAGTTTGTGTAAAAAAAAAATTATTTGTTTAGGTTTCAATAAGATATTTAGTGCCCAGAGTAAGTTATTAGTTATACGGAAGGAAATATGGATTCATTCAAATGGAAAGAAACAAAATGCCTTAGAAACTAACATAACAATTTATTTGATAGCTCTGGAGTGACGGATATTAGCTCATAGGAAGGTTTCTATAGAAGTTCCTTCAAATCAATTTTAGGATTAGTTTTGCATAGTATCCATGATTTTTTTCATAATGATATAAGGTGTTGAATGATCAAAAAATGTAAAAAACCCAAACCCCCTAGATGATCTAAGAACTAGGATGAAAGGGACAATTACTAGACACTTAACAAGAAATTTGACTATGAGAACATAGATTTAAATGGTCCTGTCATTGTAAGAAATTATAGTTCTAGGTTCTCATAAATAGTGCCTGTTACAATTACCTGTGTGATACCAGTGAATCTCATGTGCTGTTTACATAAACACACACATTTCCCTTCTCCCATTTTACCCTCCCTCCCCAATTTTGATTAGCTGCTTTTGCTAAAAGTTTTAAAAGGGAATTTTCCTTACAGCCTGAACAGTTTTAAACATCTCTCATTAAAAAACAAACAAACAAACAAACAAACAAACAAACAAACAAAAAACAAAACAAAACAAAACAAAACAAAACAAAACAAAAAAAAAAAAAAAAAAAAACCAACATCTGCTGAAGAGCATCCTAACACTTGATCTTCAAGCTCGTTCAATAATAACATTGCCCTTTTCTCCTCACAGGTCAGTGCCAGTCTTTTTTCTCAGTCATACACATTTTTTGACCTGTGACAAAATCTGGTTTGACATATTACCCTGAGAGTGACAGTTCTTCAAACTACACTTTATATGGCTGTGGGGAAGAGGAAAATATACTGTCCAATTCCATGTCCATGAACATTTTTGCTTCATTCATTGTTTCTTTTATAATTCTATATACACTGTTGTAAAAAAGGAGTGCATTCTTCCACGTGAATTATTTTTCTGAGTTTTCATTACTTTTATTTGAAGTATTTTCTTATTTGTCTGCTGGAATTACTTTCATTTTTTTGCAACAGTGTGTGCTTTCTTTTGCTTATTGTTAATGCAATACTATTTTTTTTTTACATTAATCTATTTAATTTGACCCGTCTCTAGGCTGTTTCACATCTGGGATGTTTCACATTTTCCTAATAGCATGGTGCTTTACAAAAGAAGTAATTCAGGGCTTGGTTTTTTCCCAAAAACAGAGGCAATACAGACATTCTTTTTTCAACTACAGAATTAGAAGCATGTAGTCTAATTGGAGGCCAGTAACTGTGTAGCAGTGTAGCCAAGGACTGTGGTTGCCGAGTTCAATCCTGTTCAATGCCTTCATTAATGAGCTGGATGATGGAGCAGAACACAGTCTCATCAAGTACATGGATGACACAAATCTGGGAAAAGGGGTATCCCAGAGGATCATGCTGCTATCCAGAAGAACCTCAACAGAAGAAATGGGCTGACAGGAACCTCATGAAGTTCAGCAAAGGACAGCTACACAGTCCTGCACAGGGAGAGGAACAATCCATTGCACCAGTAGACATGGGGGCTGCCTATTACCTGTTTACCAAGTGTCTTGGTAAAAAAGGACCTGGCAGTCCTGGCTCCCATGGCTCCAAGTCAAGCATGAGCCAGCTAAGTGACCTTGTGGCAAAGAGTAGCACTGTGCTGCTTACCAGGGTACTCTGTCCAGTTCCAGGCTCCACAGTATAAGAAGTATTGGCATACTGGAGAGGGTCCAAAAGAGACCATGAAGATGTTATGGCCTAGAGAATTTCTCCTACCAGGAAAAGCTGAGAGTAAGGATGCTGGGTGCACTGGGTGATGAACTGGCTGAAGGGCAGAGCTCAAGTGTTCTGGCAAGTGGGGGCACATCTGGCTGGTGTTCTTCAGTATTCAGCTCTAGGACCAATTCTGCTCAATACTTTTTATCAATGATCTGAATGCAAGAGTTGAAAGAACCATTAGCGAGTTTGGTGATGATACCAAACTGGGAAGTGCTGTTGACTGTATTGAGGTGCAGAAGGCCTTGCAGATTGATGTAGGTAGATGGGAGTTTTGGGCAATGATTAATGGGATGAAAATTAACAAGTCAAAATGCTGGATTCTGCATATAAGATAATTTGCCACCCTGTACACAATGTAAATTGGAAAAGAAATGGCTGGAGAACAGTCTGGCAGAAAGGGATCTGGGGGTGCTGATTGACAGCAGGCTTGGTGTGGGTCATCTGTAGGCCTCGAAGCCAAGAAGGCAAACTGCATCTTGGGGTGCAATGAACTCGGTACAAACATTTGGTCAAAAGAGATGATTATTCTACTGTATTTAGTGTTAATATGGCTTCAGCTTGAGAACTGTGTGAACTTCGCAGCCCCACAATTTAAGAAGGATGTGATGGGTCTTGAATTCATCCCGAGGAGAGCAACAAAGTTGGTGAAAGGGCTCGAGAGGCTGTGCTGTGAGGAAAGGCTGAGCACTTTGAGTTTGTGTAGTTCGGAGAAAAGGAGGCTGAGGGACAATTTCATTGGTCTCTACAGATTCCTGAGGAAGGGATGTGAAAAGGGAGATACTTGTGTCTTTTCCCTGGTATCCAGTGGTAGGAAGTGTGTGGGAATGGTTCAAAGTTGCACATGGGGAGGTTTAGACTGGATGTTAGGAAGTATTTCTTTACTGAGGAGGTGGGTGAGCACTGAAATGGGGTTCTTAGAGAGATAGATGCTCTTTCTTAGAGGTAGATAGGCTCGATGCTCCAAGCTTATCAGTGTTTAAGACACATTTGGACAATGCCCTTGAATAACCTGTTTAAACCTTTGGTTAGACCTGAAGAGGACAGGTAGTTAGACTAGAGGATCGTTGTAGGTGATTGTGTGCATTTTAAATGAAAAATTCCATTATATCTATTTTATTCTTTAGTCATTTTAGTACTTTGGTTTTGGAGTCATGAGTCTGTTCACACGCTTCACACAAGAGTCTGCTCTTGATGCCACAAAGAGCAGACTTTTTTATATGCCCACTTTCATTGCAGACATGTACAAGCTTGCTTTCATTTACAGTATTTCCTTCCCACCTAGCTCCTTTCTTTTGCACACATCTTGCACCATACCCTGTAAAATCATAAAACCAGCTTTCTGCTGGTGTCACCCCAGGAGAAGGGAATCTCTGTCGTATGATTCCACTGACTACAAAGCCTAATTTTATCCGTTAATAACTCATTAAGAGATATCATTATGAGATGGGATTGCAAAGGTAATTGAGGTTATACAGGTAGTATCCAATGACTCCTCAAACTCTTATAAAATATCAGGACTTTTCTAAAGGTATTTGAATGCTAGTTCCAGTTCCTGGGCTTATACTTTAAAACCTGCTTTTTGCTTTATTCTTAGTTTAATTTCTACCTGCCACTCAATACTGGAAGAAGAAAACTTTTCATTTTGAGAGGTCGCATCAACACTCCAAAAATATTAATTAGGTCAAACTCACACTCAGGTTAAATTGATGCAGCCTAGGAAAACAAGGCAAGATTCTGATTGCCTACAAGCAGAGAACAAATTAGCCTTTAGAGGTTTAACTATCCTAACTACACTAAACAGAAGTAGTTTTTGAAGGTTAATACAGCTGACAAAAGTGATTAAGAAAACTACCTGACCTTATAGAAAAGGGAGACAGAGACATTTAAGAGCCTTTTGTGTTTCAGTGTGTCAAAACCCTATAAAACTACACTATGTTTTATCATACATTAGTAGTCATTAGGGGAAAGATTATACTCTTACCTGTCTTGAAAGACAACAGAGCTATCTTGGTTTCATGTAAGCTGCTAGGCTCATCAGACAGATGAAGGAATGTAAAGCATCTGCTGAAAATCATTTAAAAAATAATTGGTTTAAAAAGTTATCTCCTTGCTGCAGTTCCTGGGAAGAAATCACATGGCAATTTGTAAGCACAGGATTTGAATTTCTGATGAGAATAAGAAATTTTTTTTAATGTATGTATATCCAAAATAAGTAAACAGATTTTTTTTTTCATTTCAAAAAAAAAAATTCTTTCTTCTAGGAAAATCAAATAGAAAAGACAAGAAAATTATTTTGATAATTATGGTGTTACAATGAAAGCTGTGATTTTTCCACTTTTTTTTTTTTTACTTGTAAATACCTGCTGCTATTTTGTAAACTTAGGTGTAATTGCCTGTGATCAAGAAGATCTTGATGGCTTGATTGTATGTTCAAGGTAATTATTTACTGCTTCATTTAAAATATTTGAGTTACTTTACTTTATTATTACTATTAATCATTACTGTTAATATCTCAGTTAAGAAAGAGGTTCTGTACCTAGCAATTCCAGACTTTGCCAGTTTTCAGGTGTTTCAAGGATGGTGGTATACTGTCTACAGATGCAAGAGGAGAGAAGAGGACAGTAATATTTCTACAAGGATACATTTGTGACCATAAAATTAGGAAATCACTTAGGGCTTCTAACTAACCATCTAACCTGGAGGAGCTGTGAGTTACCTGTTTCCTGTGCTCAGACAGAATAAATGACATGCAGAGTTTCGTGGGCAGTCCTTGGAAATGCATATAAAGTTACAAAACCTTTTTAGTTCCATTTTTCTTAATTTATTCTTTCAACACAGTTTTCCTTATTTTAAGTTAAAAACACACTAGCACTTCTAGTAGAGAATCTATAATTTGCCGTACAAAGTGAATAAATCATGTTTGTTGTTTATATAGTTTAGTAAAGCAATAAAACTTTAAACAAGTTTTACTTTGGCTATCCATGGTCTAATTCTTCATTATGATGCAGGGGTTTTATTTTTATTTTATTGTTACAAATAACTTTAAAAAAGAAAATTGGTTTTCTTCCTCAACATCCAAACTGCAAGGTCTAGACTATTAACTATATCTGGACCTAAACTGCAATTAGGGACACTTTTGAATAACAAACCTGTTATTGCAATGGTTTTGTTTCTCTCTGATTCAAGATTTTCTCCCTTATTTTCAGCATCATTTGAAATTTAGATCTGAAGTATTGGATGTCAATGGAAGACTTGAATGACTTTAGTATTCATTAAGAAATGAAACTTCAGTAATTAGACTTAAATATAAAATCTTTTTTGTGTATATACATAATACCTTCTAATAGTATGGCCCAACTTGGACTTGGAGGAAATTTTTGGAAGAGAGAGACCTGGTTTCTGCATCCGTGTTTTGTGATAATGCTGCTACCGAAAGCACTACAGAAACAGACTACAGGCGTCTGTTTCTGTGATATCTGTAATCCTTGTCTAACATCAAAAGAGACAAATTGCTATTATGTGGTATTGGTAATGTTTCCTTTCCAAACCACCTCCTTTTGCCAATCTGAAGGACATTGTGCAAACAGAATATACTCAGCTGAGAGCAGAAATATATTTATTGACTAAGGGATACATTAAACCACAAGGACTAGCTAAGCATTTATATGTTCACCATCCTTGATGAGTGTCTGTAAGCTAGGCAGCCAGAGTCAGGAGAAATTGCCAAGGACTCTGACCTCTTGCCTCCTGATTGATCTTATCCTTGGGATTTTTGTAAACTTTCCCATCAGTATTTCTTCTTGTGAATCGTTGCATTGCTAATACTCTTTCGGCAATTGTACTTTTGTCTGTGCTTTTACTTGGTTTATATCTCTTGCTTTCACAGACTTTCTCACAACTTAACTGTTAGTAAGACTGGGCCAAGGTCACAGAGCAATGTGGCACCAAACTAGGGCATAAATTACAGACATCAGAGCCCTAGGGAGGAGGGTTTCAGAAAAATGGGACAACTCTGAACCAGTTTTCTGAAAAGAAACCTATTGCCAACTCTTGTACTGCTGTGCAAATTATGGATAACAACGAATAATATAATCTCCAATTGAAAAAAATGAAAATGTCGTGACATAATTGTGTACAAAATTGAAAAAGGTTTTTATTATATCTTTAGTACAACAACAGTTTAATTTAGAAGAAAAGATTGAATGTATATTTTACATAGTTTCAGAAAATGGTAAACACAAATATTTAAAATTAGAATTCTAGAAATCTAAAAATATTAGTTTAAATACTCAATTAATTCAAAAAACAAATGGATAAACATCTTGATAGGGAAAAGATCAATATTTATGGTGTTTGTGTGGGTTTCATTAAGATGTATCAACTCAGCCAATGGTGCATAAAATCACAGAGACTGACATAAACCTCCAAATGGAAGCAAATGGGAAGCCTGATTATTGAAGGAATGAGAAAAGACAACAGCGGTCAGCAGTCTGGGGACCTTCTGGCTGACAATAATGTTTTGCTTTTTGGTTCGTTATGACTGATCTAAAATCCTTAAAACTTACTGAGGAATTTTATTTAAAGAAAAACGAGGTTCTACGATATAGTCTTTGACCAACTTAATTTCTTATTTTGGAATAGAAAAATATACTTTCTTACCTTTACTCTGGACACTGCTTTATTTCAGCCTTGAAGAATATCAACACTATTGCTAATTATTAACCCAGACAGATTACTTTGTTTGCTTGTCACTTTAATTCCAAACATGTTTTTCAGAATTAAAAAGGACAAAAAGAAGAAAGATATTGACCATTCCCCAACTCATGTACAAAAGCAGAGAAAAGCATGACAGTTCTGAGGGGATTTTTTGTATAAACTCTTCCGGTAATATGTCTTGGTTTGGGGGTTGTT
The DNA here is from genome assembly GCA_017589585.1 of Phylloscopus whistleri. Lineage (NCBI taxonomy): Eukaryota > Metazoa > Chordata > Aves > Passeriformes > Phylloscopidae > Phylloscopus > Phylloscopus whistleri. Next base: position 4,288,825 of record JADMLD010001408.1, read on the forward strand.
TGTTGTTTGTTTGTTTGTTCTGGTTTTGTTTGTTTTGTTTGTTGGTTGGTTGGTTGGTTTGGCTTTTTTTTCATACTTATTCCTAATCTTATAAAATTTACCCTTAAAAATCTAATTTTGTGTTCTTTGGGTCAGATCATTCCTTATTAGTTAGTTGCAATATGTATAGACAAAGAAAACACATTTTTTAGTCCAAAAAGTATATTATGTCATTAATATTTCATATTTAGAGACTAAAAATGAATAAGTTTCTAGCACTGATGAACAAAGGTTTACTACAGCCTTCTGGAGAAAGATCTTTGCCTGACTTCATTTCTGAATATAGTGTCATCTTATTTTTCACAGACACCCGAACACAGATTAGATGTTCGGATCTCTGCTCTTCTAGGATGTGCCTTCTCCTTTTCTCATCATACTGAATTGAGAATTATTATTCTAGAAATACACTACCTAAATATTGCCATCCCACAGAAACTCACCTGAGAACTATGTTCCACTTTATACTCAAGGTCATGCTATAAGTAGTTCATCTGAAATACCTGAAACATTCCTTTTAAAATGGGATGACTCTTGTCTAAGGTTTACCTGTTTCTATTGCCTAGGAAGAGAGATTCACATGTATAAGATATAAACACAAAAGCCAAGGTAAAAAAATGTATGAACTAAGATAATACATTTTTATATAAATCCATATAATGGTATACCTTTCAGATTCCTTTATTATGTCTCATTTCTCACTCTGGTCCCTTTTTAAAAACTCTTTATTACAGAAATGTTACTCTGATACATACAAATACCTGTACTAGGTATACAGTAAAGGATAGGATTTCTTCCCTCTTCCAAGTTTATAAAACTTTTTTTTTTTTTAATTTATATACTCAGTAAGTGCACCGATCAGCAATGCTTTATAAATGTTTACTTAGCACACATTTAAGTGTAGTTGAACTTAATGCATTAATCTTGAATAAAAAAAGATTTAATGCATTACTATGCTTCCTGTTGACACCTAATATTATATCATCAAAATTGTGTGTTAAAAGGAAATTATTTAGGGATTTTTGGAATTTTTATTAAAAAAAACCTACTGATTTGATTTTAAATTAATTAGCTCAATTTGTCTAAGGCTGTAGAAAAACATGAAATAGCAAAAAAAACCAAAACCAAAACCAAAACCAAAACCAAAACCAAAACCAAAACCAAAAACAAAAACAAAAACACAGACATAACATTTTCTGACTACAACAAAATAGCTAAACATTTTTCATTATATGTCTGATTTTCCCAGACTGTGCAGCATCAGATCTTAGGCTGGTGCCAATACATATCAGGAAAAGAGCATATTATGGAGAAAAATAACATAATTCAGAAGTGACTGAGTCTTGTAGAAAATTAAAATCCCACTGCCGGTTCAGAAAGCACTAGAAGTTTAAAAATAAAATTTCATGTTCTCACAATTCTGCAAAATGTGCTATTATTATAGCTCAAGAGGTTGACATAATGACATCAGTGAAAAACTGGTAAATACAGGTAGGATTGAGTGATCTCAGCTTCCATTTTAAATTTATTCCTGGTTGTTTATATTTATTTCAGCTTTCTGCCTGTAGACACGCTGTACTTCTCTGGGTGGGTTCAGCTACAAACTGTCTGGAGTCAGATTAATATATGAAGAATTCCATATATTCCAAATATATGTAAGAAATTATTGTGTGAGGGATGATGATAAATGGAATTTCATTGACTAAACCTACTGTTCTGTTCATTATATCATGATATAATGAACAACATCAGAAGTGGCAGGCAAATGAAACTGTGGGTTCCTTAAACAAAAAGG